>OU975471.1:2527500-3785000 GCA_918857605.2 Philereme vetulata | reverse complement strand
TACGTTGCATCGCCATGTTAACGTTTGTTAAAGTCATTTTGGTTACAAGCTATACGTTGCATCGCCATGTTAACGTTTGTTAAAATCATTTTTAAAATAAAATATAATTAACCGAGTTGCTTGTAATTTTGTATATGTCGTGAAAGTTGGCCAACGGTATCAAACATTTTTTGAAATCTTGGGAATGTATGTATGTATGTAGGAGAGATTTTTAGAAGATACAGCTCTGACAGAGTAAACCTTAACATTTTAATTTCAGTATACAATATTGTACAATAAAAAAAAGTAAGAATCAAAGTTGACTTCATGAAAATAGACATCTTCATTTGCAGTTCATGATTTATAAGTATCGCCGCAAGGCAAAATCTAGCGTTTATATAAATCTCATACCACCATCATTGTATCTAGATTTACAAGGAATAAATGAATTATGAATCTCTTCCAAAGGCAGTAACTTTTATAACGCTCCAAGCAATATCTAAAAAAACCAGCCCACTGATGGCGGGTTCCTATATCCGTCGGTAACCAGCTACGCCTCGTTTGTCTTTGAAAATCTGTTAAAAGTTTGACACTTTTTCAAGGAGATACGAGGCGTAGTCGGTTACCGACGGATATAGGAACCCGCCATGAGACAGGCAACTGTTTGTTCGAATTCTGAACGTGCTAAAAAGAAGTATAGTGAGAGGGAACTGAGCACTGGCAAGTCGAAACTCCTACTACGGTAAGTATCTCAATCAATCCTGGTCGTCTACAAGCTCGATCGCGTAGTAGTGTGCGAGGTGGACGCACAGTTATTGCGTTTGAGCTGCAGGTGAGTAGCCCATCGCCCTGGCGTCAACTCGCGGAGACTACATACTCCGGGTCTCTGGGCTCAGCTCTTTGTGGCTTTCCTGGCTTGTGGCAGGTGGCTTTTCGGAGCTTTTCGTTGGCCTATTTTGCGGCGCGGTGTAAGCGGCCGCGTCTTGGCGTGACGTTATATTTTCCTTTGTTATCTTCGCCGGTGACGTCGCCAATGATCGGTGAAGTTGAAGGAGAAGTCGGGGGGTCCAGGAGCTCTCGGGGCAGTGGACGCCACGGTCCTTGGTGGTCTGGTGGCCGCGCGTGCAGTGGGGCAAATCCCTGAAGATGTTCGTGCCTGTAAGTACCTGTCAAGTTCATCACACGTGCTACGAACATCAACTTTATCTGAATTATCTAAGTGCGTGAACGCCGAGACTAAGCCCGGCTTGCACATCGATCCCTAAACGTATTTAGCGACTAAACGTGTTTAAATTTGATGTATTTGTATGATATGAATACTCCTTTAATCATATTTAGCCACTAACGTTTAGGTATCGTTTTGCAAGTCGCTCCGTGAACACCGAGACTAAACCTATAAATTCAGAATGTGTTCAAATTTAAATGCATAAGAAAGTAAGGGGCGAATCGCATGCAAGTTACCTAGCTACCAAAGCTTACAATTATGTGAAGTAGTATAAAATTCTCAGTCAATTTGTTTTGTAAAAACATACAAAAAATAGCTAAAAAGTGTAGTTAGAAAATTTTGCTATAAAAATATATAGATTTAGATCTAGCTACAAAATAGCTATGTTGGCATTAGTGGGCAAAGGTGTAGCGGTGCTATGCGGGTCGAACCTCTGTGTAGATGGGGATGTAAAATCCACAATGAACAGCTAACACAAAATCAAACACACAACCAATTACTTATGAATTTACTTATGTAATTACTTACCGAAGTATTTATTGATATAAAAATTAACAGTTTTGTTTATGAATAAAATAAAGCCTGTTACCCATTACAGATTGGAAAAAAATACTTTATTTTTCGTAACTAACTAGTTAGGTAAGTAGTTAGTTAGGTAACTACATAGTTAGGTAGTTTCGTAGTTGCATGCATTTTTCATATACTCAGCGTTTTTTTTCATGGGATATGAATAAATGGTGCTTGAGATTTTCAGGATTTTCAGGAGGTCCGTTAGCTTGTTTGTATACAAGTTTAATAAAAAAAACATTTCACACAGCGCTATCTAGCCCAAAGGTATTATCATACCTGCCCAAACTAAGCAAAACTTGTAGGTAGGTAGATACTATGGGAACCAGATAACTTTTATAGAATACTTGTTATGCTACCTTTTGTTAATTTATTAATTAATTTGTTAATAAATACTTTTAAGTACATAAGTACCTAAACCTACCTATATAATATAAATAACACCCTGATCTGGAACAAATCTGTATATCATGCAAACATTTGTTCCGCTGCGGGAATCGAACTCCGATCGATCGCGATCTTTTCTACCCCATACTTGCAAGATATGGAATAAGCTACCATCTGAGGTTTTCCCATCAAGCTACGACATGGCACGCTTCGAGAGAAATGCAAAGAGGTTTCTACAGGGTAGGGAACGCATCGACAATACCCCGGGCACGGTCGGGTGTTGCCGGTGTCAATAGGCGACGGTGACCGCTTACCATCAGGTGGGCCGTAAGCCTGTTTCCCCACAAATAACATAAAAAAAGGTAAGTATTTTAGTAGTTTCTTTGTAAGTACCCGATTACGAAGGAGGGCAATGTTTTTGGCATAAGTTAACCTATGAATAAAGTTACAGACAGCGATATAAGTTTAAAAAAAAATAGCCAAATAACCTTGCTCCAGGTTTATTTAGTTTTTAAAAACTAAAACTGTTATTCAACTTATGTTACTGACCGTACCTGCTCGTAACTGAGTGGAAGCCTGGCTTTATTTTCTTGAAACTTGTAAGCTTTTACTTGGAGACGCCAGGTAAAGATTTTCAATGAGTGAGTGCTTACAAAAAACGTATTATCCAAATCCCATCAAAAACAAATGTGAAATAAGACTCATTATCAGAGCCAAGTTCAATATATGCTATGGTTCTCCGTAGGTATTATATTCTCTTTGCTATGGTTGTTGACGTCAACGACAAAAGAAGTGAGATTTAAATGGATGCCAAGTTCAATGGTCAGTCCAGAAATTTATTTTTAATAATTTCTTTTAACTGGGGATAATATATTGAAGCCTAAACTCTGACTTGGCTAGTTCTCATATACGAATTATTATTAAGTACCTACTAAAACAGTCATAGAAGAAACGAAGAAACCCTATGTTCGATGGCTAGTTTCTACCAGCAAGCCAAATTTTCGGAAGAATAAAATGAGAACTTACAGCTTTAGATCTTGCGAAGGCTATATTGTTATAATTCGTATATGAAAACTAGCCAAGTCAGACCTTAGGCTTCAATATCATAAGTTATTAGAAGAAATGATATTTTAACTTGTAATAGAATATTTTATATTGTTATAAATACATTACAGGACTGACCATTGAAGTTGGCATCCATTTAGATCTCACTTTTGTCGTTGAAGTCAACAACCAAGGCATAGGTAGGTAGGTAGGTATATCTTAATATTGAACATGGCTCTCATTTCACATTTATGTTTTTGATGGAATATCATTACTTTTTTGTACCTACATAAATTATTATTAGATAGGTAAGTACTTATTCAAAATAAAATGAATACCAAATGGTTTTTTGTTATTCTACTGGATTTTCCTACGTTTACGGGGTATTATTGTCTTTTTTGTGTTATTTCCTATCAGAAATAAATTTTGATTGCTAATTCTTACATTACATACACTTTAAGTATGTGTTCCTAATAGAATAAATTAAATTAAAAATTATAATAAAATGATAACGATTTACCTACTAGTTTCTGATTTATTCCTTTGTATATACCCAACTACCTATCTGGATCTGGGTTAGAATTTTGATCTATCTATACCTATAGGCCGGTCTGTCAGTCAGTCATTCAGTGATAAAAATGTCGATTTTCGGACGTTAATATCTAAATAACCGTTTGAGGTGTGTTTATGAAATTTGGAGCACATATGTATCTCGCAAGTCTCAATATACGAGCCAAATTTGACAGGTTTTTGTAAAATAGTTTTCGAGTTATGAGGTGGTCAAAAGTGGCTCCGAATGGCTGGTGTAATATTAGGTACACACGGTGCTGCTCGCCAGTTCTGTTAGCTTGAACTTGGCTTGACACGCTACCGCGTGTCCCAGATGCTTGGTGCACAACGTGCTCAGTAATCTAATACTTCAGGTAGGTACCATACACGTAGATGAACTAGATAAGCAAGGTAGGTAAGTAAAAACTAAAAATAGTAAGTAGGTACGTTAGGTGGCCACTTCAAGCCAATGAGTAATTCGATTAGGTAGGTCTTAACTAGTAGAGGGATCGCTAGTTAATATTTTATGTAAGTTCTAGGTTATTTTTATGTTAGGCTGGCTGCCGCCCGAGCTTCGCAAGCGTGGTTTGTCAATAAAACATCCCTTTTCTGCGCAGTCGGGTAAAAAGTAGCTTATGCCCAAGGGCGGATCCAGGGGGAGGGTCATGGGGTCATGACCCCCCCCCCCTGGGCTGGGTCCAGGACCTAGGTGGACCACTAATTAAAATTGTTAAACATAATGATTTTATGTAAGTACATTCAATATTTAATTAATTTAATATGATATTATAATATGAAAAATTGATTTTGTTATTTAGATATAGGAATTTTTAAGTACAGTATGTAAGTACAATAATAAAATACCTACTTTTTAGTTGTATCTATGATTATAAAAATTAAATTAAAACTTCTTGTGACTTAACCACGACTATGTGACCCCCCCTGGCAATAAAGCTGGATCCGGCCTTGCTTATGCCTCAATCCGAGTCATAACCTACCTACTTATAACGGGTCGGGTCAATCAATATCATCGAAATCGGTTCTACCGTTTAGTCGTGAAAACGTAACAGACAGACAGAGACAGACTTACTTTCAAATTTATAATATTACTATAGATTTAGAGTAGATAGGTAAATTAGTTCAATTTGAGTACCTGTCTACGCACGGGCGTAGCAAGGATTAGTATCGGGAAGAGAGGGGGGGGGGGGGGGGGTTCATTAAAATAAATAATAAAAAAAGAAAAATATGTGAAATTAAATGAAAATTTGCTAGAAGCTACTACTACTACTTATATAAGTAGATACAGCTATATAGGATTTAGGTACATATGTGTAGATAATAATAAATAACTTAAGGTTGTCTGTCAGTCATAAACCTAATGGGCACGAATTACGTATAGTACCTAGAGGAAGACCGCCGACGCTGCAGTTGCATCGAGCGGCACGTTTGTCGACGCAGCATTGACGTCAATCGACCGAGGACTGCAAAATCGACATAGCGTTGCACACTTCTAATTCCTACTTCGAATTGGTTGTACCTAGGTTAGGTTAGCATTAAGTTTTCATGTATTTTTATATTTTTTATAATTAAATATCTTTGAATAATTTCGGTTTTTTTTCGGACCTCCGAGTGTCGCAAACGTATTTCACGCGATAAAAATGTTTGCATAAAATACTGATTAATGTACAGTTTGGAGGTTTGTTTATTTATTTGTAAGTCAAGTTCCAACAGCGAGTTTAGCTTTATTTCTAGGTTATCTAAACATTTAGCAGTGTAACGCGTACGATGTCGCGGGCAACAGCTAGTTTTAGTTTTAGTAGCCAGTTACACGATGCGCCAAATATTCAGACACTTTTACAAACATACACACTAAAACATTACCCTTCTACGCAGTCGGGTAAAAACTAAAAACAACAGAATCGTACAATGATCGGACTCAGGCCCGTAACTAGAGTTGAATTTAAGGTTGGGCAGCGGTAGTTACAGCAAGAACCGTAACAAGAATAGAAAAAATAAAAAATAAGTGGTTTGAGAGCTAAAGAGAGCACGAAACCGAAGCAACTCTGAGAAAAATAATTGATAATACAAAAAAAATATATATTATAATAGATAAAACACAGGAAAAAATTAATAATATTAAACTTTACAGGTAATCGTTTTTTTTTCAAATCGCGTTCGGTAGTCTCCCGCTGACGGGTGGCATTTTGATTCCAGAGGGGATGGATTCATGCTCATTGGCAGCAAAGAAATTACCCAAAATTCGCCATGGGATTATTTTTTAGCCAACATTTTCACCAAAAAAAATATTTCTTTATAATTTCACCGGCAGCTATATGCTTATACCCAGAATTGCGAAAAAACCCCCAATCTGGAAAGTCTGCCTGGAACAATCATTGAGCAAAATTCCCTCCCTGTATCATAGATTGCAATACGGGCACAGCTCCCACACAATTCTGTATTCTGCCATCTATGGGCAGAATACAGAATTTTTATAGGTACATAAATGATTGTGACGTTCTTTAGTACACTACGCCAGTAGTAATTTTTTTCCTCTTAGTACCTATACCTACTGTGAACAAACAGTTTACTAGATATTTATTAAGGTAGGGCATTAATATTTTAAGGTAGGGCATTGCCTCACAATGCCCCCCTCCCTAGCTACGGCCATGGTCGGACTTATCGCAAAAAGCGAGGAGTACTTACATACTTCTAAATTTATAATTTTAAATTTCAGGCTCTCTGGCACAACTATTTTGGTGTATATATTTTGCTATGGATAACGAGAGAGCTTTCAAAGCTGCCTAGCCCACCTTCAGATGACGATGTGACCGAACCAAACCCAGCCTTGCTGGACCCTCGTTACCTATCGCCCAGTGGCGTAGCGTGCCTTGTCGGGGCCCCGTATAAAAATTTTTTTGGAGGCCCTTATATGGAGGTAAAGATTTTTCACAAAAGAAAAAAAATATTGTGAGAAGTAATATTTATTTATCACATAATTTACCCATTTTACAAATAAAAATCGAATTTTAAATATTCACTCTCCTTGCCTTTTTATCGGCAAACTGATTTATTAAATCATTTATGGCTGATGATGATTTTAGTTTTTCTAAAGTTTCTGCCTCTATGGACAATAGTGAGATGTCTGACAGCCGTTCTTGTCCCATCGAAGTTCTTAAGTAATTTTTTATTAGTTTTAATTTTGAAAATTTGAAATTTAAAATGACAGTTTTCAGACCTGCAGCACTGCAATCGGTTACTGCTATGAATCCTAAAAAGGACTCACAGATTTTTATTTCATTAGGCACATTATCATCATTTTCTGTAACCGAGATATGTATATCGAAAAACTACAGATAGTTGGTCAATTTTTGACAAGTCTTGTGTTGTATCCAGAATTATTGTCAGAAATGGAGCTTTTTTAATTTCTGAGATAATAGTGTTCCTAACGTTAGTACCAAGCAAACTAATAATTTCGTTTTGAATCGTAGGGCTTAAATAATTTATTTCACCTTTCGGTTTTAGAAAAAGTTCTTTTAAAGTTGCATCATAGTTAGATAGCAGACGTGAAATTGCCATAAAATTGCCAGAATCAGAATCATGCCCCCTCAAAGGTAGATTACAAGATACTAAAGTAATTATAACATTAATTATACGATGCAGTACATCTCTCCAGAATGTAATTTTACTATCGATTTCACTTTTCAATAGAGTATCGATGGTATTTCCTTGCAACCAATTATTATAAGAGAGTGAGGCACTAATATGCTGCTGTGACTTTTCATGGTCAAGAATAGTTTGTGTGAAAATGCTTCTAACCGAAACACCGTTAACCCAAGCAGAGGAGTACGATTTGTTTTGACGATCTGCTAATAACCAACAGAAGTGACTGTACGGTTTGTTTAAAACGTTAGAATAACATAACCATGGTCTTATAATTTTTATGCCTGCCTGATTGAAATATGAATAATAATAAGCTGAAAAAGGTCGGTTATTTTCTGAAACTTTTGGAAATGGTCCTTGTGGTTTAAATGGACCCAATTTAATAATTATTTTTCGTTCGCATTCAGTTAAATTGTCACCAAAATTTCCTCTATCTGATGAAATTATATTACAATCTGCATTATCTGCAGATATATCAGAATCGTTGACTTGGGGTTCCTCGATTTCTGGATGGACATCCGATAAAGTATGTGCTTGGCTTTCTTCTATTTCCGGATGGATATGTGACGAAGAACATGCTTCAGAAGAATCTAAAAATAAACGAGTAATTGTTAAAAAATAAATACGAATGCTTTGATACTAAACTAAAAAGAGTTATATATAAATAAATAACGTTACTAAGGGTCACAGTTAGAGAGTGTTCAGTTCAGACGCACACAGATTCTACGCGGATTGTGCTCGTACCTATTAGTAGATACAAAATCACCTGCAGCCCGTCCGTGCATTACTATACACCTGCGTGCTATTTAAACGCAGCGCGTAGTGTAGTGGCCATACAAAACGAGAACCCGAAAGCGAGTCTGCACATCTGAAGTTCTCAACACGCAATTAACGATACGATACGGACTGATAAACAAACAACAAAACAAATCGATCCTATAGATAAGTTAGAATTTTGTTTTTTTTAATCAAGGCACGGAACCCTAAAAACAGTATAATTGTGAAAATCGAGGGGGGAGACAACTTTTTGTGACGGACAGATGGACAGACCGAAATTAAAATATTTCCTTGTTTATCACTACGGGCCCCTAATAAATGGGTTGGGTAGTAGTGTAGTACTTACCTTTCCAATCTAAATCACTCACAGTATCTTGTCTCTGAAAAAATGAAGAAATTTTGGGCACTTTTTTTATAACCTCGTCCCTTTTCTGTTTTATTTTTCTTTTCTCAGCGCCGCTGGGATAATCTCTTTTCCTTTCACTCATTTCTTTTACAAATCGTTACTAATACTGCTAAACCAGAAGAACAATATTGTTTGTACTGAATTACAATGTAATGCACATTTATATAAAGCGCGTAAATAAACAGTGCACTGCACTCCGTGGTTTAACATCCAATGCAAAGTACAACAACGTACACGTACATCGCGATATCGATGAAGGATTCCCCGCTGAGTTGAAGATGAAGTAAGTAAAACGGGGAAGTCCCGCAGCCCGCCATAACGATGTAGTGTTGCCAACTTTTGAACGCACGCTTAAGGCGGGAAAAAAAGGAATTGCTTTATAGAATTTTGTCATTTGTAAAATAAAATAAATTAGAAAGTTTTTATTCTTTTTCCTTACACACTTTGGGGGCCCCCGTGGCCCGGGGGCCCCGTATAATTGATACGGCAAATACGGCGGTAGCTACGCCCCTGCTATCGCCTCCAATACAGGGGTAGACTGTGATTATCTATCATCATTAAATAAATTAAAAGCTAAAATAGTTTTAGTATATTACCTAAAGCCAATGCCGACGAGGAATGCGATGAAAGTAAATGAAGGAAACGGAATATCAGGGTTTTAGCAAGTTAAAATATTTTTATAAAGTAGTTTTTATTAACAAGTGATTTTTATTAATATCATGGAAAGATATATACCTACAAAGGCTTGGTCTTACTTAATCTGTAGGTTAGCAAAAATCGTTCTATGAAAAAATATTATACCTACTACGTAGCTCTATAAAATTAAAATAGTTACTCCTAGTTAGCTAGTAAGTAATAATTTGGGCACAAACAGAAGCAAGCAAGACAACGCTTATACATAGGTAGTTTGGTTCTATTATCTTATACGTAATCTGATATAGTGATTATCGGTACTCTAAACCGTATCTTTTTTGTGCTCTCCTCCAAAAGTCCATTCGCTCTCGATTAGGCAAACTTATCATCTTGATCTCACTATCTATGCTAAAGAATTTGAGCGAATTATCACTTCTCATCCACGTGAAATGTTCACAAGAAGATTCCGTGGTAGGCTTTCTGAAATAAATATTCAAAAGTTATGCCATGTTAATAAATTATAGCTGGCCATTGCAATTCAGCGAAGCAATGCAGACAGTGTCTTGGGGACACTTCCGCCTGGTAGTGATCTGGAGCATTTGAGCTATCTATGTACCTATATCGCTTGCAACGGTCTTTAAATGATTTAACTGTTTCTTCTGTAATTTAGAGTCTTTTAAATAATTGTTTAATATAATAATATTAATTTCTGTTAATAAAGTAAGAGAGTTTTATGAAATATCGAAAACTTCGGAGGTCAAAGGACTCGTCAATATAATTACACTAACAACGATTGAAATTGACTGCACATATTTTACGAAAATTATAAATTAGAAACTCACCCAGTTTTCGCGAAACTTGTCCAAAGACTAGTCATCACGTCAATCATTCTCGAGTCCTCAGCAGTTGGAGTTGTCTCGCGGTACTCCTCTGGATCATATAAGTAGCCCAGCTCGTCATTATGACTCGCACCAGGCAAAGCTTGCAACGGAGAGGATAGCTTGTAGAAATTTCTTTGACCATTATACTTGAAGTAATAGTTATACAATGAAACACCAGTATTGGTCACTAATGCCTCCGAGACCAGATTTGATGGGTAATGCACTAGTGCGTCTGAAAAGTAGTCAATTAATCCTGTCATTGTTATCGAAGAGTTGTTAAAATAAAACTCTTTTAGTTCGTGGATGAACAGTGATTTATATTCTTCTTTTCCGAATGAAAGGCTCTTGGGTATAACACTAGAGAAATCATTATCTAGTTCTCGCAAACCTTCAGAATCATAAAAAGATGCCCACAAAATTCCATCCATGCTATCATAACCCATTATTATGCTGATTTCGGAGATATATTTAACTGTTTTGAGTAAATCATTAGGATATTCTGTTATGATTGCATTTTTGCTTACACCGGTGACTTCAATACATGTTCCGAAAACGAATCGTTCGTAGGCGTTGTTCGTTGCATTTTTAGTTGAAGCTATAACGATTTCGGCTGCTGTAGCGTTTCTGAATATTTCAAGGAGTTCACCCGCGTCTGTAGTGTTGAATCCTAGACGCGATGCAACGTCAGCGGCGGTTTTAATAGGGTCACTATCTAAAAACATTGGCCTTATAGCATTACCGCTGGCCATTATCGCTTTGTGGAACAAACCTTTGGCCTTTTGTGTTAATATTAACAGACTTGCTGAATTTCCTCCTACACTATATCCGTCCAAAGTTATACTGTTTGGATTTCCGCCGAAAAACGCAATATTTTCTTGCACCCATCTGAGAGCAGCTACTTGATCTTTGATGCCGACGTTTCCGGGAGCACCTTTTGTCTTTAAGCAAAGGAATCCAAAGGCCCCGACACGGTAGTTGATGGTGACGACGACGACATCCTTCTCGACAAGATTCCTGGGGTTATATAAGGTGTCTATATTGCTGCCCTTGTAAAGTCCTCCACCAAATATAACAAAAATCACTGGCAGTGGTTTAGTAATAACTGCAGGTGTGTAGATGTTCAGGGTGAGGCAGTCTTCGACGCCGACGACGGAGTTGGTGGTGGAGTCGAACTGTTTGCATAAAATAGTTCCATTGTCAGCTATCAGGGTTTCGCTCCAGAAGGGTGGCTCACCGGGGTCCTGAAATTCCCAAAACTCTACTTTGGGCACTGTTATGTAACATTGTCTTACATAGTAGAGTTACCTATAGGAAAGGCTTTGTGTAACCTAATTATATTTTTTGAAGTATCTAAGTACTAAACTGGTTTAGGACATAAACAATAATCTACCAATGTATTTAAAATTTTGCGTAGGTAAGTATGTAATGGTTGTACGAGTAGGTACAACCGACCCCTTTGCATGGCCTTTGTCGATTACGAAAAGGCTTTTGACAGTGTCGAGCATTGGGCCGTGTTGAACTCTCCCCATCGCTGCAACATTGACGCCCGGTATGTGGACCTGCTTCGGGAGATATACAGCTCAGCTACCATGCAAGTGGGGCTACACCTAAGATGTTTTTAAAAGTTATAGATACGTCGTACACGCTCTAGAATGACCAGACGAATGGCAGGTAATTGCCCGGAGCGCATTCAGTTAGGCACGAGATCACTTTACGGCTATACGTCCCGACAGCGCTATAAAGAATTTCGCGTTTCCTGGTAAAAATGCCTTCCTGTGTGTTTAGGATATGAACCAACTACACTGCAACTGTTAGAGACAAGAAAAATGTGTCATTTCATTCGTCAAGTACAGTTTTTTCATTTAAAAGTAATAAAACATAATAAACGTATTTAGTTTTGGCATAACTTGGCAATGGCTGTCGCGGGTAGGCTAAAGAGCGAGATGTACTAATCTGTTTTATGCGTGAGTAAAAGAGACAATGTTAGCGCAGGCACGTGGCGGCCGGTTCCAGGGGAAGTTGGGTGAAATAACATTCATTATCCCAGATTTCTTAATTTTGTTTTATGTCAAGTAATATGCCAGATTTCTTAATTTCGTTTTATGTCAAGTAATATGAAATCTTATTGTCTAAGATTATATACAGTAATACAAAACATATAATGACGATAACAACTTTTATAACTTTTTGAATCGTTATATCTCAGAAACAGTGGCTCGTAAGAAAAAAAGTATTGATACATTTTTTATAGATAATTTTATGATCTACAATTTTTGTCTAAGGTACTTTTATGATAAAACTTACCGTTTTTCTGAAAATCGCGAAAAACAATTTTTTTTGACCTTGAGTACAATTTTTCCATACACGGGAATGATGGGGAACTTTTAAACATTGTTTATTTAACAATTTTACTTACTAATTTACGTTTTAACAATTTTACTGATTTTCAGCTTGTTGGGATTTTATGTAACTTCGAATGTCTAAATTGACCGGACTATTAAAAATAAATTTTATTTTGTTCACAATTGTATTTATTATTTTACACTAGTAAAATCCAGCGTCCACTTTACTCAATCTCCTCTCCGGTAAGTCATGTCACGCGCTCGCACCAATGAGCGCTCAGCAGCAATCAATACGTACCGAATGATGTATATTTATCTCTTTCTAACAACAGGCATGCCCCATCATTTGTCTCTATTAGCGCAAAGTGTCATAAATATACAACTATACGTACGTATAGAGTACTCCTTGCGCCACTTTAAAATATTCTAATGTTGGTGTATAACCTGTCTATCTTTTTGAACGTCATTGGGCTACACAACTTAACTAACCCCATATCGATCAAAAGCGATAGGGAGACACAATTTCACCCAAGCTTTTTACGGCTGTCTTAGAAGACGTCGTAAAAACGCTTTCTTGGGACCAATGTGGTATAAATGTTAATGTTGTCTACCTGTCGCATTTGCGGTTCGCTGATGATTTTGTTCTGTTTGCCGAGACAATGGGCGACTTGCAGACCATGTTGAATGAGCTTTATAATGCATCTTTTAGAGTGGCCCTCAAGATGAATATGGGCCAGACGAAGGTTATGTCGAGCATTTCTGGAGTTTCGGTTCCAAACGTCGTTGTTGGAAGTGAGAAACTAGAAATGGTCGACCCATACGTTTATCTTGGCCATGTCTTATCTTTTGGCAAGGTGTATCAGATGAAGGAAGTCACCAGGCGTGTTCAACTTGGATGTGCAGCTTTCGGCAAACTAGATGACATTCTAAAATCTACGTGAATTTCACAATGTCTTAAAACACGTCTCTATAACCAATGTGTCCTGCCAGCCATGACTTATGGCGCCGAGACATGGAGGCTCACGGAGGAGGCTGTGCACAAAATAAGTGTAGCACAGAGAGCCACGGAGCGCGCCAATTGTTATTTAGATTTGAAATTTAGACATAGACATAGGTACATCGACATTTATTTACTAACATAGCATCTAGATGGCTCAACAGTTTCTTTTCTATGTATTATACAATGACATAAGCAAATACTTCGGTAGACTTCGTCAAACACATAGTCAAATAAATCCTATAAGAAAATAATAATCACCTGAATGAATCTAGTCTACCAAATACTACTTAATTCACTCAGATGATTTGCTCGAGTTTGCTCTCTCACCTCTAAATCACCTGGATAAATGAAGTCTACCAAGGAGTGCACAAGGTGATTCGTTTCAGGTAAACTAAGGCTACCTACTTATGAATTCTTTGCCATATTAAATGCTATTATATTTAACTAGCTAACCCACCCGCGGCTTTGCACGGGTGGAGTTTCAATAAACCAATACCCTAATTTTGCGCAGTTGGCTAAAAAGTAGCCTAAGTCCTTTCCCAGGATATTATTCTATTTCCTTACAAAATTTCTTTACGATCCGTTCAGCCGTTTAGAGAGAACAAACAAACTAACAAACAAACAGAGTTATGTATGTTTTATTTATAGGTAGATTTATACCTTCCTATTGAATCACTCTATCTATTGCTGAAAACTACATTAAAATCCGTTGAGTAGTTTTAAAGATCTAAGGTAACAGACAGCGAAAGCGACTTCATTTTAAGTAGGTATACCTACTTACTATGTAAAAATTGTACTTACGTGGAAACATTACAAGAATATGATGTATAAATCGCAGCAGATTTAAGAACTATTTTGAATCTGTCCAATTTTACACACGACCGACTTTACCTACTATTCGTATTTACCTGAAATCTTCCAACAACTGTAGCAAATGGAATACCAAAATATGTCCAGTAGTTATGTGGGCGATTCAGGAATCCTTGTACTTTGCCTTGTCGTAGGGTTATTATTTTGTCATATTTCGCGAAAACAATTGTTAAAAAAACTAATATGATTAATATTTTTTGATACATGTTGGTATTAGCACTACAATATCTGACACTACTTATTGAGACGTCTTTCCGTCAGAAGTGATACACAAATATGATTTATTGATAACAGATAATGAACATTTTATGTATTTCGTCGCTGTAGAGCGAAAAGTCACTATGTAGGTGAATTCGCGTTTTAAGATAAGAAGGTAAAAAAAATCATACCTAACTTACTTCTGGCAAGTGATATTTTTAATTTTATGGTTTTAGCAAAAGGTTTTATTAAATTGTTTTCACACATTATGAAAAAAACGAGCTTATTTATTTTTTAATTTCTAACCGACATTTTTAGTAATTGATTTGTAGAACGGAGTTGGTAACCTACCTACTTCTCGCCCGTGCTTGGATTATTTTCAAAGAGAACAGTATTCTAACTAGTCATAATTATTCTAGTCACATTCTATTATGTTTATTTTTAATAATAACTCCAGTTAGATACGACTAATCTTAGAAAAATACAAAAGGTGTTTTAGTGATTATTCCTAAATATTTAAAAAATAAAAAATTATATAAAATTCGTTTATTTCAGGCACAAAAATACGACCCATATCACATACAAATGAAAAATACACTAAAAACAACACAATTGAGAACCTACTCATTTTTTGAAGTCAGTTAAAATACTGAATATGCCACGGAGCAGATGCTCCAGTGTAGTCATTTAACAAACCTTTTTTTTACTATCAATTTATATAGTAAGATAAATCAAAATTTAAAAGGTAGGTAATTAAATGCAGTTGTACTTGTGAAAATATATCAAAAACCGACAATCTATAGCTATTATTTTAACAAGGAAAAAGTAACCGGCCCGACATAAGTACCTACAGATTTGTAATTTTCATAAGTAAATTAGTTAATTTTCGACTAAAACCCAAGTAGAATTAGTTTTTTCGCATTTACCTACTACAATAAAAGTAGGAATTGGTACTATGCGATTATACCCGTAGGTTTTGAGATTTTGAGGTTATTTAAACAAAAATATCTTCGTTGAGTTTATTTTATTCATAACTAGCGACTTCGCACGCGTTCTTTGTTAAA
This sequence comes from Philereme vetulata, assembly GCA_918857605.2. Lineage (NCBI taxonomy): Eukaryota > Metazoa > Arthropoda > Insecta > Lepidoptera > Geometridae > Philereme > Philereme vetulata. The sequence goes on along the minus strand of OU975471.1, from coordinate 3,769,418 downwards.
CAAAAAATAACCTGTTAATCCAGGTTATAATTTACATACATATCGAATTGCATCGAAATCATTTCTGCCGTAACGATGTGATTGATTAACAAACAAAGAAATAAACAAACATACAAAGCACCAATCAGGGAAGTGTACCTACCCATTTGAACAAAAAAAAAATCCTTGAATCGGTCGAGGCGTCTTCGAGTATCGGAGAACATACTTAAGGGCCCTGTCTTCTTCCCTTCAGTCGCCGCCTATACGAGGTACAAGCACGTACCCGGGCGTTTCTCTCCTATCCCCGTCCCGGCAACAGCCCAAGCCGAGGTTCGTACCTAAGTGGTGCCCTTGCGCTAGTTGCCTCACCAAAAATAAAATTAAAGGGCTGAGCGCCATCTGCGCTCGCCAAAAGCTCGGTTAAGCTGCAACGGCCTCAGAGGCCAACAGCGAGATAAGTACATTCGAAAAAAAAAAAAGGCCCTGTCTTCTGTTACTCGTTTTATGTGAATATTTTGAACAAGTCTGTGGCTCGGTTGATAAAGAGAGATAAACAAAAATAAATACACCCAAAGTTTGGTTTAACAAAACTTAAAAGATCGAAAAAAAATAAATTTAAACATATCACATTCGTCAAATAAATTAATTTGTAACTCGCGTTCTCGTAAAATGAGCAATTGCCTGAACTATCTAACCCTGTTTTCACCCAAAAAACGAGTCGTAAAGTTTTTACCAAAAATAACATTACAACAAAAATATTGTCTTTTATGAAATGCGATTAAAAAATTTAGTATATTATTACTATTATATTAATACAATATTAAAAAAAAAATAACGAATAAAAACTGCGCAATTTTACGCTTCAAAAGATGTCGTTTATTCGAAAGTAGAAAGTTTATAAGTTAAAATTCACATCTATAACAAAGTTAAACCTTTTATTTACATATAAAAAAAACTAGTAGTTATCCATTAATTACTATAATATGATTTTTTTAAAATCACATATAAAATGATGAAACGCAACGCGCAGTCTGCGTCGAGCGCTTCTGGAGGGAGGACGTGTCGCTCATTGTCACGAGCACTATACATAGTTACGTATATATAATACTATAGGCAACAGCATACAATTATAGCGCGACCAAGTGATTTGATCTGTATGGATACTTACAGATCTATAAAACTCATTGACATTATTGTTTTCCCAGATGCCCCTTTGTAGGGTAGAAATGTTTGGTATGATCGTATAGAGGGAGTTTCGTTGAGTTGGGAATAAATGCTAAAGTCCCCCTTTTGTCCCCCATTCGCTCCCACCCACCTCGTATCTCGGAAAGTATAAGACTTAGAGCATTAGTGCCAAAACTATTGTTGCTCAGGAATTTTTTTTATATACGAATCTAAAAAAAATTTATCTTTCATACAAAAAAAAATTGTCCCATACAAAATATTTTTATGCAAATACTACACCGTATATTTCGTTTGCCGTAATTTTCATACTGTTTTTGTAGGGAGACAAACGGCTTGTGGGTACTGTGAAATTTATATTACTATATTTTATTTATTGGTGGAGGGGCATGATTTAACTAAATTTTCAAGTTTATGCGACATCCATCATCATCGTCATTTTGAGACGTCCCTTTCTTTTAGTTTTTGGAGGGGCATAAGGCAACTTTCTTAGTAAATTTTCATGTTTATGCGACATCCATTATCATCATTTTGAGACGTCCCATGATTTTTTAGATTTTGGAGGGGCATAAGGCAACTTTCTTAGTAAATTTTCAAGTATATGCAACATCTACAAGGATCACTTTAAAACGTCCAATATTTTTTTTTTAGTTTTTGGAGAGGCATAAGGCAACTTTCTTAGTAAATTTTCAAGTATATGCGACATCTACAAGGATCACTTTGAAACGTCCAATATTTTTTTTTAGTTTTTGGTGGGGCGTAAGGCAACTTTCTTAGTAAATTTTCAAGTATATGCGACATCTACAAGGATCACTTTGAAATTTTCAAGTATATGCAACATCTACAAGAATCACTTTAAAACGTCCAATAAGTTTTTGGAGGGGCATAAGGCAACTTTCTTAGTAAATTTTCAAGTATATGCGACATCTACAAGGATCACTTTGAAACGTCCAATATTTTTTTTAGTTTTTGACGGGGCGTAAGGCAACTTTCTTAGTAAATTTTCAAGTATATGCGTCATCTACAAGGATCACTTTGAAACGTCCAATATTTTTTTTTAGTTTTTGGCAACTTCTTAGTAAATTTCCAAGTATATGCGACATCTACAAGGATCACTTTGAAACGTCCAATATTTTTTTTTAGTTTTTGGAGGGGCGTAAGGTAACTTTCTTAGTAAATTTTCAAGTATATGCGACATCTAAAAGGATCACTTTAAAACATCCAATAATTTTTTTTTAGTTTTTGGAGGGGCGTAAGGCAACTTTCTTAGTAAATTTTCAAGTATATGCGACATCTATAAGGATCACTTTGAAACACTTTTTTCTTCAGAAAATTATCCAATTGATGTAAAACTTTGCAAACCGGTAGAACTAAAATAAAAATTCCAGTCTATACTAAAAACGTTCTGATTTGATGATGGAGTCAGGAGCTGTTCCGTGAAACTCCTCAGCAAGTTGTCCGATTCAAGTCAAACTATGCATACCGGTAGAATTTAAATAAAAATACTTTACTAATTTAAAAACGCTCTGATCTGATGATGGAGCCAGGAGCTGTTTCATGAAACTCCTCAGTAAGTTGTCCGATTGAAATAAAACTTTGCACATCGGTAGAACTAAAATGAATATTTTTGACTACACTAAAAACGCTTCGATCTGATAATGGAGTCAGGAGCTGTTCCATAGAACTCTTCAGCAAACTATCCAATTGATGTAAAACTTTGCACTCCGGTAGAACTAAAATAAAAACTTTAGACTATACTAAAAACGTTTTGGTCTGATGATGGAGTCAGGAGCTGTTCCGTGGAACTCCTCAGCAAGTCGTCCGATTGAGGTCAAACTATGCATACCGGTAGAATTTAAATAAAAATACTTTACTATTTTAAAAACGCTCTGATTTGATGATGGAGTCAGGAGCTGTTCCATGGAACTCCTCAGCAAGTTGTCCGATTAAAGTAAAACTTTGCACACCAGTAGAACTAAAATGAAAATTTTCAACTACACTAAAAACGTTCTGATCTGATGATGGAGTCAGCAGCTGTTCCATGGTACTCCTCAGCAAGTTGTCCGATTGAAGCAAAACTTTGCACACCAGTAGAACTAAAATGAAAATTCTTTACTATACTAAAAACGCTTTGATCTGATTATGGAGTCAGGAGCTGTTCCGTGGAACTCCTTAGCAAGTTGTACAATTGAGGTGAAACTATGCATACCTGTAGAATTAAAATTAAAATACTTTATTGTATTAAAAACGCTCTGATCTGATGATGGAGTCAGGAACTGTTCCATGGAACTACTCAGCAAGTTGTCCGATTGAAGTAAAACTTTGCACACCAGTATAACTAAATTGAAAATTATTTACTATACTAAAAACGGTTTGATCTGATGATGGAGCCAAGAGCTGTTCCTTGGAACTCCTCAGAAAATTGTTTGGTTTCAGCGTTGCACACCGGTAAAATTCGAATGACATTACTTTAATTAATCGAGCAAAGTGAGATCTCTAAATCAACTTGGGCAAATCGACGCTGTATGTATGTGTGTATGTTTGTCCGAGGATAGCTTTCGTAACGTTTATCCGATCATCGTGAAATTTAAAACATAGGTAGGTAGTGATGGCACAATTTTGGTGTGTCTAATGAGCTAAAAATGTTGGGGGCTTGTTGAGATATTGGGGTTCAAGTGGGGTAAAAGAAATTAAAATGAGGCTATCAGGTCAAGTGTGACGTCAAATGAAAGGTATTTATTAGCACTTTTAGACTTCGTTTATTAATTATTTTAATATTCGTAATTTCTTTATGGTTTTTGAGTTATTAGCCATGACTTGTGTAGCTTTAGTGACACAAATATAGAGAAAAGTCTGAAATCTAGAATAACTGCAAATTCTAATCTAAAAAGAGTACTGATTAACTCACATTATTTGTGACGTGAATGCTACTGTAGGTCAAATTAGTTGGTTGTGAATTTCGTGGCACTATTATACTAGTGGTTCGCCCAGAACTGAGATCTCGCGAGTCTCAACAAAAATAATAAAAATATTATTCATAACATTTGACTAATAAAATAGTGTCACGAAATACACAACCAACTACTTGAACTACAGTTTTATATAAATAACAAGTAACGGGAGTCCATATTAATTGGTTACTTTTTTTAGGGACAGAAATTGCAGTTATTTTGGATTTCAGACTTTTCTTTATATTTGTGTTACTAAACCTACACAAATACCAAATTTCAGCATTGTGGGGTCATTGGTGTACCCTGTGAATTTCGTTTAAGTTTAGTTTTTATGACGCCTAATAACTCAAATACTACAAGGATGCAATAATTAAAACGGGGTCTAATATACTAATGTATCTTTTATTGGCTTTCACGGCCCATTGGACCTAATAATCTTACTTTTGTTGTTTTGCCCCTATTGAACTCCAATATCTCAACAACACCCAAACATTTTTAGCTCACTTAGTCACACCAGGATTGTGCCAACACTACCTAACTATATATCAAATTTCACGATGATCGGATCAATGCTTCGAAACTTATCCTCGAACAATCAAACATATGGCCAATTTGCTCAAGTTGATTTAGAAATCTCGCTTCGCTCGATCAATTAGACAAAGATTGTGAATATTATTATTTTTTTGTTTTGTACTCGCGACTCGCGAAATCTCAGTTCGGGGCGAACCACTAGTTATTTTACTTGTAGAAATCTTGTCAGACCATTATAATCTCGGAGTCTTCAAGTCCAGAGTGAACAGGTTCTATCTAGACAAGCTCGCTCCTTCTTCGACCTTACCATCAGATGAGTACATAAGTGGTCAAGCGCTTAACAAATAAAATAAAAAAACTGTATAATACAAATGAAGATACGAAGATACACAATATACTATAAATAAACATTTTCATTCGATCGACATGACAAAGGATCAAAATTATTTGTCCTATAATGAGGTGTATAGGTTCCGGGAGCCGCGCATTTACGAGTCGCGTGCCTGCCGGACTTCGTAAATACCTAAACTTGACAGCGGCAGATTTGGGAACGGATTCTTAAGCATCTAGCTACGAAATTGCTAAGTTTGCATCAGTGGGCAACGGTGTAGCGGTGCTATGCGGGTGGAGCCTCTGTGTAGATGGGTGCATTTATAATTATCTGATGTCAGTTGCGTAGCGTGGGTGTCAGCCGCCCGGGGCGGATGAAAATTTTGCCGCTCTCTTATTTAGGTATTTCAATTTAATAGACTATAATATACAGTAGTTCTAAAGAACTATAACCGTATATATATAACCGTATATATAACCGTTTTATTTGTAATCTGTACAATACACAATAATGATGCCTGTTCTTGCCGAAAAGTTCTTTAGAACTACTGTATATTATAGTCTATTAAATTGAAATACCTAAATAAGAGAGCAGCAAAATTTTCTTCCGCCCCGGGCGGCTGACACCCACGCTACGCATATATATATAACCGTATATATATATATATATATATTATATGTGTTTTAAATTATAATAATCACATTTATTAGAAAAATTCTTACTCGTCTGCCACTTAAATTGATATAACAGGTATAGAACACTTATCATTATAGGTACCTTGACGATTATCAAGATTAAGTATAAAACGATATAACGAATTAAATATAAAACGCAAATTGACTTTCAATTAGAACTACGATGATAGGTACTGTTAATATTTATATTTTATTGAAAGTTAATATACTAGTTAGAATTGAAAACCAAACTTGTCTTTAACTAAAACTTTAATTCTACTTTTTTTAAGAGCAAAGTATTTTATTGCACTATTATGTCTCAGTACCTCTAGCATCACACACCTCTTACTCAATAGACAAGAAAGCCAGATTGGTACTTTAAAATACTCATTGTTGATCTTAAATAATTTTGGATCTCAATTTTGAAATACTTCAGTCAGAGCTGGCATTGCTTATGCGACAAATATATGAAATGGTTCAAATATTTACATGACATTATTATTATTTATTGTAAAATTTTGCCACCCCCTAAAAGTTCCGCCCGGGGCGGGCCGCCCCTGCCGCCCCTACTACGCTACGCCACTGTCTGATGTAGTTCAAATTAAAATCCATAATTAACAACTAACACAAAATTAAACACGAACACAAAAAAAACTGCGAGCCTTACAGTAGTCGCATATAATGTGTAATATCTGACCACCGTGCGCGCTCATTGGTCAAATCGAATAGCGCACTCTACCCCGGTTTCCTGTTACACATTTGCGTCCCTTTTGCAAAAATCACTCCCACAAACCGAGAGGAAAGAGGTTACACATAAAAAAATTATGCATTTACATATACTTACCGAAGTATTTATTGATATTTAACATTCCACTTTTAAAAAAACAAACAGTTTTGTTTATGAATGAAATAAAGCCTGCTACCCATTACAGATTGGAAAAAAATAATTTCTTTTTTGTAACTAACTAGTTAGGTACCTATTTGTTTCGTAGTTGCTTGCGTTTTTAATATAGCATTTTTTTCGTGAGATATGACTAAATTGTGCTTGAGATTTTCAGGATTTTCAGGAGGCCCGTTAACTTGTGTGTTTACAAGTTTAATATAAAAAAAAACATTTCACACAGCGCTACCTAGCCCCAAACCTGGTAAAGTATTATTATCATAAACTGCCCAAACTAAGCAAAACTTGGACCTACTATGGGAACCAGATAACTTTTATGGAGTACTTGTTATGCTACCATTTTGTTAATAAATACTTATAGGTACCTAAACCTACCTATATAATATAAACAACACCCTGATCCGGAACAAATCTGTAGATCATGCAAACATCTGTTCCGCTGCGGGAATCGAACTCCTGCGTCTCAGCCGGCTATTTGTCCACTTCGCCACGGGGGTCATCAACTGATTTCTTGATTTGGACTGGCATGCAATTTTGGTTTTCTTTTCCTGTTCATAAAAGGTAGGCACTTTTAGTAGTTTATTTATAAGTATCCGATTGCGAAGGAGGGCAATGTTTTTGTCATAAGTTAACCTATAAGTAAAAATACAGGCAGCGATGTAAGTTGATTAACAATTTGCGATTAGAAAATATTTTTTTCCAAGTAAATGTAGTGAAGTAAATTCCAAGTTTCAATGTAAATGGAACTAAATAAAATGTTCACGACATTAATAGAGAGCTAAGGTGTATCTACAAATGCAGTGCAAACATTTTTTTGCAAAAATGCCATTTTCTAGATTTATTTCGTTTTTAAAAACTAAAGCTGTTAATCAACTTAGGTACGGTCAGCAATACCGGACCTGCTCGTAACTGTGTGGAAGCCTGGCTTTATTTTCTAAAAACTTGTAAGCAATGACTTGGAGACGTCAGTTTTAGATTTTCAGTCGCTTTGATTACTACGTTTTGCTTTGATTTCACAAAAATGGTGTTCATGTAAGTGCCTTAGTACCTTTACCTACCTACTTAATTAATTATTTATTAATTTGTTAATAGGTAAGGAAGTCAATTGCTCGCACTTTGGTCGCTTTGCGGCTACCTACATTTGATCTCTAGGGGGGGCAACTGCCCCCCCTGCCCCCCCCCCCCCCTCTTGGCGACGCTCTTGCATCATTGCGACCCTATATAACTTAAAGAAGGTGGGCTGGGAGATGCTGCACTTTTTATCATTTGAACCCTATCGTTAGATAGGTTATTGTTATGAGTTGGTTAGGGGACGCTGCAGTTTTTTCAATTTTTTATGGCTCATCATTGGGACTCTGGGGAGTGGGGACGCTGTGTTCACTAAAAACTTTTATCACTTATCATTGCGACCCCATCAAACTTAAAGGCAATGAGCTGCGGGACGCTGTCGTAGCTGCATATTTTGTAGGCCTACCTAACTTGTGGTGGGTTGAGTGGGGCACGATGTGTGTTTTATGACTATTTAACTTAATGAGGGTGCCCTGGGGGATGCTGCGCTAGCCAATTTATTTTTATGACTAATAATTGCAACCCAATTTATTTTATAAAGATTGGGCTGGTGGATACTGCCGTAGCCGATTTTTTTTGACTCATCGTTGCGCTCCCATGTGACTTGTTGTAATTGGTTGGGGGTGACGTTGCGTAGCTACTAATTTTTACTACTCATCAATGCGACCCTACTTATGTTAAGGAGGCTCAGGGATGCTGCGGTAGCTCATAACTTTTTCACTGATCATTAACCTATTCGTCTTAAAAAGAGCCTATTTTAGTTGAACAGAGTGAGCTAGGAGACGCGCGGTAGCTGATTTTTTTATGACTCAATTTTCCCACTCTATCTAACTTAAGGGAGTGGGCTGGGGGACGCTACGTTAGCTGCATTTTTGTGGCTATCATTGTGATTCTATTTAACTTAAATAGTATGGGCTCGGAAAAGCTGCAGTAGCGACAAATGTATTATAACTCATTCCTGCGACACTAACAAACTTAAAGGAACTGGACAGCAGGACGCTGCAGTAGCTGGTTTTTTTTATTATTCATCTTTGAGACCCTATTAATTTAATTAATTAAAAAGGGTATACCGCTGGTCCCTGGTCCTCAAAACAAACATAAAAAAACAAAATAATTTCATTTTTGACGAGATTTAAAACAACACCACAACCAAGTTTTTCAAAGAGGTCTTACCCTGGGTTCCTGAAAAATCTATCAATTAGTACTAAAAATTCTCTGAAATCTGGCTAAAAAGAAAAATGAGATTTGGTTGGCAAACAAAGTGGTGCCTTTTTTCAGGAAAATTTCTGAAAGCGTTGAAATATTTATTTCTTTTTTATATATCTGTCTTTATCTTTTCTATAGTTTATATAATTTTATTTTGAATAAAATCGAACTATCCGGTACTGAATGTAGGAGCCGGCGGAAGATCAGCGCGCTGCGTACTCGTATTTACTAGTGCGTGGCGCATAATGCTGAGCCGGATCCTAGTTTGCGGACGCTCATAACCTGGACGTACTAACTGCCTATGTATTATTATATGTTTTCTATTTTTGTTTGTTATATTGTTACTCCTACTGTAGTATTATTTTTGTTACTGTGTATGTCTTTGTTTTGTTATGTCTGCAAATAAATGTATTTTCTTTCTTCTTCTTTCTTTCTTTAGTCAGGTTAGGTGGTATGTCTACTATGTAGCGGTGGCGCATTGCGGAGCGTCTGGTTGTCCGATGATAGAATGGGGATGGTGGGATCAGGTTGAAAAGCTCCGCAGCACACTTTACGAAATGTATCAGATAAAAAACGAGAGGCTAGCAACCTTTCGACGATAATTAGGTACATAACTAGTAGATGGATCGCATAGTACCATAATAACGCTAATTTAATGTAATATTTAAGTTCTAATTTATTTTAATGTTAAACTGGCTGCCGCCCGAGCGCAGTTGGTTAAAAAGTAGCATAGGTCCCAATCCGAGTCATAATCTATATCGGCCCCCTTACTACCTAAGCCAAATTGCTGTTGTGATTGTGACGCTATCGCTCAGTCAGGCCATCCCTTTCACACGTAAAGTATGTACCTCACGTGTGAAAGGGATGCCATGACTAGTGATAGCGACACGACAGCAGTTTGGCTTAAGTAATAAAGCTACGGGTCGGGTCAATATCATCGAAATCGTTCCAGCTGTTTAGTCGTAAAAACGTACCTAACAGACAGACTTACTTTCAAATTTATAATATTACTATAGATGTAGGGATCAGTTAAATTTAATTAATTAAATTTAGTTAATTACTTAAATTTGAGTACCTGCCTACGCACGGGCGTAGCAAGGTTTAGTATCAGGGAGGGGGGGGGGGGGGGGGGAGGGGGGGGGGGGGCATTAAAATAATAATAAAAAAAGAAACATGTGAAATTAAATGAAAATTTGCTAGAAGCATAGTATATAAGTAGACACAGCTATATAGATTATAATGTGTAATAATAACAAGGTTATCGGTCGTAAACCTAATCGGTAAGGGATAAAAATATTTGCTTATAATATGAAATGTAATTAATGTATATTTTTTTTATAAATGTAATAAAAAATGTAATTAATATACAATGGTCGGACTTATCGCATTAAGCGAGGAGTAAGTACTACTACTAAATTCTTAATTTTAAATTTCAGGACAAGTATTTTCGTGTACATCTTGCTATGGATAACGAGAGAGCTTTCAAAGCTGCCCAGCCCACCTTCAGATGACGATGTGACCGAACCAAACCCAGCCTTGCTGGACCCTCGCTACCTACCGCCTCCAATACAGGGGTAGACTGTGATTATCTATCTCGGACCATGTATCAATAAACAGAGCCTTTTAGTTTTAGGCGTGTCCGTTTTCTGTTAGTGTGCAGTTGCAGATTTGTATTAGTGTGTGTGATTAGAGATTGACTTCGCTGTCACTGGAATATCAATATCTATAAAATAATGTATAATTAATATCTATTGAATATCGATAGAGTAATGGTGAAATGAATAAAAAGCTTTTAATAGGAAATCAGACTTTAATATATTTTATATCATCTATACTTCTATAGTAATATTATAGGAAAGAAGATTTGTATTTTTGTGTGTATGTTTGTAATGAATAAACTCAAAAACTACTGGTCCGATTTCAAAAATTCTTTCACCATTGGAAAGCTACATTCACCTTGAGTGACATAGGTTATATGTATTTATTGCTAGAAAAGATTAGGGATCCTTACTAAAACTTAAGTAACGTATGCCAAGGTGTAAAAAAGTACCCTAAAACGTCTTTCGTCGCATGCGCTGCGGAATCTATTGATGATAGAACAAAAGTATGTTCTACAATATTAAAGAACATATCAATATCTACAAAAAACTTCGTAATATTATAAAGAGGAAAGATTTGTTTGTTTGTATTGAATAGGCTCCGAAACTACTGGACCGATTTAAAAAATTCTTTCACTGTTGGGAAGCTACACTATCTCCAGGTGACACAGGCTACTTTTTACCCAACTGCGGAGAAGGAGGGTAATGTTTTTATTAAAAAACTACTACGCGTGCGAAGCTGCGGATTGGTCAGCTAGTGTACAATAAAATAACAATATATAAAAAGATAAGATTTTACGCAAATGTTTGATAACTCACCATAGCAAAATCAACATCAAAGATGTACATTATATTATGGAGTTAGAATTAATTTATTATTCATTTAATGACCTTACAATAATATTAATTTTGTATACCTACATATTTCTGACGCTGCTTTCAGTGACAGCATTCATCATTATAATGGATACGGAGCTGCAAATATTTGTCACATATATATTTTATTATAAGAAATTTATGATTTTCCAAAATATAAAATCTAACATATGTTCATTTAAGCATCGGAAAATATTTTGTTGATATGACGAATCCATAATCTGTAAGATTACGTCTCTGATAATTTTATGTACATCTTTGCTGTTGATTTTGCTATGGTGCGTTGTTCAAACATTTGCGTAAAATCTTTTCACATACTTTACAAAAACAATAAACGTCTTCGCTAGGGTAAATAAGCCCTCCTTTGTCTTTGACAGATGTCAATGAGTTTCTTTTAGGACCTTCAAGCGCAGACAAACAATCATCACAAATTAAAGTTTGTTTTTAATTTTTATGACTACAAATCCTGATATATAATAAATTACCTCAGCAAAGTATTCTGTAAGTCGGCTCGGGTCATTAAGGTAACAGTGATCATCGTTATTTAAAGACTCCTTTTGAGTTACTTCATCCAACTCTTCTATCAACCTATGTTTAGCAGTTGGATTTATTTATATTATCTACATAGTTTGATTGTTTTGTGAGATTTAAAATTGGTATATCTTCCAAAGGTATACCATTTCCTTCTGTAGCTTTAAATTCAGCGTATATTAGCAGTTCTTTATAAGCAGCTCTAAACTGCTTTGCAGAAGGATTGTTGCTAAAACCCCCCATTGACCGCACTGCACCAAAATACAACACTATGTGGTCCTAGGACAACTTGTATATGCAAGTAATTAATTTTCGGTGGATCTCGTCTTAAAAAGTCTTTGAAAAGGTTTTTAAGCGACTGTAGGCAAATAATAAATCCCAAGAATCCAATTTTTATTTGCGATTCGATAACTAAATAATTTACATTGAATTTAAGATTTTTTATGTATTGTTACCGTTCTCTATAAGCTGATATATTTTCTCAAGGTTTCTCTCTAAAACTCACACTGCACGCCTGGGTGTTGTAGGAATGTTCTCTGTCTTCACACCACTTTCTTCCATCTTCTTCCGTTTTCTTGGAGTAATACATTGCATTTCATCTCTGCGCTGCGGTTTTCTTTTCTATACTACCTAAAACATTAATTTTGCAAATTTAAAGTCCTGACTAAGGAATAACCTATCAATAATATATAAAAATTTTACTGAAAAACAAAATAACTAGTAGTTTGCGCGCAAACGGGGACCTCACAACCTGCGGTCCCTATATCTTCGGAACCCTTGAACCCATATGGTTGTTATTCGAACTTGTAAATTCTATTGAACTAAACTATCAACTTACAAACCATTCTCAAGTTATCGTCAGACAAATATACAAACGCCAATTTATCCCAGTGGACCGGAGACTTCGCTTCGCTCGGTCAAAAATTATTTTAAAACATGACTGCCATCAATAAAATGTTTGTTTTGCGTATTATGGTAGAACACAGAAAGTCACATTACATACATCACATACATAATATTTACCTACCTACGTACATACATAAACTTAAAAACATTACACTCCTTTCTCAGTCGTATAATAATAAAAACATGCGTCATATTATGTAATCTACGTAAACTTCATTTATTAATTATACTGCAAAGTTTCAGCGACAAAGGACTTATTGTTGGGTTCGAATGTGGATCAAATCCCTTATTGATCAATATATACTGGAAACACTTACCGGTTGATAGTATACTGGATATCCTTCTAAAATGGTACTGGATCAGTTTTGAATTTTTTAATTGATAAGCCGACGATGTAATATGATTAAGCAAAATGTTTTGAACAGAGCCTGGAATATTTTGAAGGCTCTCAGTTATCACGCATAACAGCTTTGATCCAGTCACTTCTTATTTCTGGGCATTTTGGAAACCAAAAAAATATTCGTTAAATAAATAACTTGAAACTAAAATACTATCGATAAAACTACAACCGGCGGTAGTGCATCACTAGCAAAGAAGCTAAAATGGTCTCGTATGGTTTTAGATTTTAATCATGGTTTTATTTCTATCATAATCGCATAGAAATATATAAACTTAATTAAAATATTGTTACTACATTTTTTCTGGTCATAACCCTCATAACTTTAGCATTTTTACTGATGGAAAATGTTGTCACAAACTTACGTATGAAATGACAAATCCGGGTCTTTTATTCCTCCTTTTGTGGTTCTTTATGAACAGGACACAGCAGAACACGACGTTTTGCCACAATAATAAAAAAATAAGACATTAACACGTTCCCAGCGGCACAGATTTATCTGTACTTTCCATTACTGCGTTACGAGTCGTTTTAAACCTTGTCCTAAACCAGAGATTGTGGCGGCACGATGCATATTAAACCCCACCGCCCGTAGGAGACCAAAATCCTTTTTTTGGCGTCAAAGAGGACAAAGTGTCCGGTTATTTTTGTGCGCGGCACGAGGTCTAAGAAACCTGGCATTGAGGTTGGTATATCATAGAACTAGGAATCAATAGCACATCTCAGTTAAATAGTTAACTCTTTCCTACACTGAACCAGATTGAAGTTATGCCTCCCGCACGACAGAGAAGTTTAATTTTTTTCTTACCGCTATAAAGACGAGACACGGACAATACAATACAATACTTTATTTATAACTCCATAGTTACAAGTCATTAAAAAACACAATAAGTTATATAATTTAATTATAATAAAATTCCTTTCACTGCATTAATTTATATTAGTCCTGGTGCGATATTCTACAGTGTAGGTAGTTCATAAAACTCCGCTACACTATAGAATATCCCACTCAACAACCACTTTTTAAGCCTACTCTTAAATATAGGCACGGACGCTGCTGTCCTTATCGATTCTGGCAATCTATTGAAAACCGATGGGCCCATGATGTATACGGACCTCTCGGATTTGGTCAATTTGTGCGGTGGAGTTACAAGATGATGCTGGAATTTGTCACTGCGTAGGGCATGGGATTTGTTAACGCCCGACGCTGAAACAAGTCCAAATTTATGAAGGTAAACAAGGCCACCTGATATAGAATCTCACAGGGCAGAGGTAGGATTTTTATTTCCTTAAAAATGTCCCTACATGAAACATCGTCTGGGACACCCACGATTGCGCGCACCGCCCGCTTCTGCATCACGAAAGCGCACTGGGTGTCGGCGGCGCGCGCCCACAGCTCAGCTCCGTAGGTGACGGCGCTGTGGACGGTGGCAAAGTAGCAGGAGCGCACCACGTCGCGGGACGCGGTGCTCGCCAGCCTCCGTAATGCAAAACACGCCCTCCCGAGCCTTGTGCATAGCTCCTCTATGTGAGTGTCCCACACGAGCGAGCTGTCTATGTGGAAACCCAACAGTTTCGTAGTTTGGACTTGTTTCAGCATGGTATTCCCGGCGGTAACTTTAAGTGAAAGTGGTGTCCTACTATTTAGGGAGAATGTCATGTAGCAAGTCTTATCCCGGTTCAATGCCAGACCGTTAGATTTGAACCATGATTCGAGTTGTCGCACCACCTTGTTCAGCCCATGCTCCAGTATGCGATCGGTGGGTGCAGTAATCACCGCGGCGACGTCGTCCGCGTACATGAAGATTTCGGCGTTTTCGACGACACCGGGTAGGTCATTCAGAAGCAAGCTAAATAAGGTGTTCGACAAACGAGCCCTGGGGAACACTTATGATATTCGCCAATTCCGATGATGTAACGCACCCCCCATCACCTACTACCACTTGAGATCTGTCAGACATGAAGGATGTGAGTAATGATAACGCGGGACCGCATATTCCATAGAACTGGAGTTTGTTGGCGATGAGTTTGTGGTCAGCGGTATCGCACGCGCGTGAGAGGTCACAGCATAGCAACGCGACGCGCTGTCCAGCCTCGCGCGCGCTCAGCACTCGCCACACCACCTCGCGCACCAGGTCCGTGGTTGCGCGCCCCGCTCAATATGCATATTGTCTATCCGATAAGACACCACGGCCCGCTACGAATGCGAGCAGCCTATTATTGAGCCCGACTTCAAGAATCTTACTAATGGCCGTCACTAACGATATAGGGCGGTAAGATTTGGTGTCGGTCTTCTTACCTTTACTCTTGTATAGCGGGCAGATTTTAACTTTTTTCAGCGCCGTGGGATAAATTCCTTGACGCCGGCATGCGTTACACAATTGGCTGATCGTGCAGGCTAAGGGTTTTGCAGCGATTCTCAATATACTAGCGGATATACCGTAATAGTCTACGCTGGTTTTTGGGGCTATATACCAGTGGGTAATTTTTATAATTTTGGAAGGTGTGAAGGGACTTAACCTAAGCGAGGTGTCACTGGTGCCAGAGTCAGCCCCGAGTGCAGCCATGGCAAAGAACGAGTCGGCAGCCGGGGCGCCACACTTACTTGCAGCAGTTACAAACTCGACGTTGAGTGCATCTACAAGATCAGCTTTAGAAGCGAACGGTTGTCCGTCTATGCCCCGATTGAGATCGGTATAGTCAACTCGTTCGCGGCTACTCCGGCCCAGTTCCGTATTAATGATCCTCCACATACGCTTGGATTTGTTAGGGTTGGCGCGGATAAGGTCTGAGTAGAAGCGGGTTCGTTTGTCCTTTAACATAGCACTAGGCGCGAGGACAGGGTGTTTCACGCCCTGTTTCGCACATATCGTGGTAAATAGTGATTTCTATAAAGTTTATCGCAATGTTTTGACCGGCTAGTCGGTCATAAACTACACGGCTCACACCTACAGTGCGGCGTTGCCAAACGTACATCAACTATCTTTTTTACTCGTAGCCACGCTCTGTGGGATAGACAAGAATACATTACTAGTAGTGTGTTACACAGTTATAAGAGTGGCAACGCCTTATGACTATGTCTATTTTGATTATTCGTTTGAGTTAACTATCTCGGACCAATTCGTCTGAGTTATCTATCATCATTAAATAAATTAAAAAATAAAATAGTTTTAGAATATTACCTATGGCCATGTGATGGAGGTAATTGAAGGAAAAACGGAATAGGTATCAGGGTTTTGACAAGTACAGGTCTGTTTGTGGTCTCTGCACAAACAGGGAAACAGGCAGGCCTTAAAAGGCGTGTCATTTTGTTTATAAAAAGAATAGTGACAAACTTAAATACCTATCCGTTTCTGACTTTGGTACCTACTAAGATTCCCACACTAAAGTGTACGAAGGAAGACCCATTTGAGATGTGATCTCAGGCAGTTCACAGTCAAGTCAAACATTTACGTAGGTATTGCGTACTTGGGTAAGTACATGTTGTTATACATATCGAAGTGTTTCTATTTCAAACATAAACCCCTTTTTTCTAGGCAAGCATCTAAAAAGAACATTTCTACCTCTTCGGGATGCACTGCCAATAATTGGCTGTGAAAGGTTGCGGGCTTAGGTTCCGTCCAGCTTGAATGTTTTTGAGATTGTTTTAAAATCTTCGAATGTTCCGTAAGTAACACTATACAAATAAAATACTACATGTATTACAGTTTCAATAATCTTTATTTTATTTTTCTTTATTAATGACAACAAACAATTTATACAATTAGGTTACTTATTGCTAATACTAAATAAGGTTCTTTAAGTATAATCAGCCTCGGTATCCACAGATTGGGTTGACAAATTATAAGGGCATAAAACGTGCATGTTTAAGAAAGAAGACAATAATATCTGTAGGTTACATTACATACAAGAACAAGATTTTAACTTTTGTTTTAGGTCAGACAGAAAGAGTGTATCCGACATTATGACATCAGATACACTCTTTCTGAAAGAGCCGGGTGAGGTTGCAAACAGTTCGATACCAGTAAAGAGATTATTATGTCATGATTTTGTTTAAGGGTGCGCGCTCACCAGCGTTAGTTTTGCAGGGAATAGGCGCACTCAAGTTACGTTTGCGAGTCTCTTGAGGGTAAAAACGATAGGGTATGTGTAAGTAAATTTGGTTTACAAGATTACTACAGTTGAATCCATGATGGCATATCTTATAAAGTAACATTTGATCAAGGAGTAGTCTTCTCATCTTAAGAGTTGGCAGTGAGTATTTATTTAAGAGAACGTCGTAAGAGGACTTTCAACGAAAGCAGCGATAGGTTACTGAACGCAGAGACTTACGTTGAACGGATTCTATCTGATCTTTATAATTTATCATAGAGTGGGTTCCATACCGAAGTAGCATACTCTAACTGAGATCTAATTAACGATTTATACAAAAGAATACAAGATACAGGATTCTTAAATGGGATACAAGTTTGCATTACGAACCCGTTTAACTTATAGGCTTTATTGATGCTAAGGTTTTTAAGAATATCAAAATGAAGCTTTGAGTCCATGAATAATCCTAGGTCTTTTAAAAGTGGTACCGTTTTTAGTGTCGTGTCACAAAGCATATATGTAAAGTCAACATTATTAATTTTTTTTGAGAACGTTATAGACTTACACTTAGGCAGACTTAGGTGCAACTTATTTACCACGCAGAAGTGTGTTAGGCAATCCAAGTCAGCTTGTAATCTGAGGCAGTCATCTAATGTAACAATATCTCGATAAATTTTTGAGGCGTCAGCATATAAAAGAAAGCGAGTATGTCTGAAGCATTCCTTAATGCCATTGATAAAAATTACGAAAAGTAAGGGGCCTAGTATGGACCCCTGGGCTACACCTGATGAGACCTTTATTATGTCGTCGGAAGTAAAGCCGTTGATTGCAACTCGTGTTCTGTTCCTAACATAAGAGGAGAACCATATAAGCAAATTTCCGCGAATACTGTTAAAAGCCAGCTTACGCAGGAGGAGGTCATGGTCCACCTTATGGAAGGGCTTGCAGAAGTCTGTATATACTGAGTCGACTTGTACACGTTTATTCATGCTTTGAAAAAGGGAGTTAGTATATGTTATGAGGTTGCTGACTGAAGAACCTTTTTGAACAAAACAATGTTGTTCTTTAATAATGATTTTATGTAGAGAGGGATATATATGATAATGTACTAATCACCTGGAAAGCCTTGCTAAAGCCATAGACAAGCGCCAAGAAGTTGATGTCATTTACACAGACTTCAGTAAGGCTTTTGACAGTCTCCTATTCACTGCTAGTCAATAAGCTCTCGTCGTACGGAATTGCTGGTAATTTTATTAACTGGATAAACTCGTATTTATCCGATCGTTTATTTTCTGTTGTATCTAATGGCTACGAATTGAATGTTTACGGTGTTCATTCGGGAGTACAACAAGGGTCTCATTTGGGGCCAATACTGTTTAATATATTTATCAATGACATACCTCAATGCTTCAAGTATTCTGCACCTTTCTTATTCACTGACGATTTAAAAATCATACGCTCTATCCATTCCGAACTTGACACTTATTTGGTGCAGCGCGATCTTGACCGTCTACAGGAATGGTGTTGTATCAATAATATGTTCATTAACACGGATAAATGTTACTTCATTAAATTCACCCGCTAGCTAAACGTTGTCAAATCACATTATACCATAGGAGGCACGCCTGTACATGAAGTTGACAAGATTAGAGACCTAGGCGTGATTATCGATAAAAACTAACCTATGTGCATTGAGAAACACATTGAGAATATAATAAAAAAAATCATCTAAAATGCTTGGATTTATTATCAGGAATGGCAAAATATTTAAAAACCACATACTAAAATACTCCTGTATAACACTACGGTCCGTAGTATTCTTGAGTATTGTCCGGTAGTGTGGCGGCCTCACTTTGCTACCCACATATTAAAAATCGAACGTATTCAAAAACGGTTCTTGTGGCACTTAGGATATGCAGCTAGGAAGGCCAAAACATTGCAATCATATTCGGTTACGCTCGACTATTTCAAAATTTCGTCCCTTGAAAAACGAAGAACATAGTTGGACCAAAGTTCTTTGTATACAATTTTAAATAATAAATTTAATTATCCTCAGTTGTTGGAAAAAATACGTTTTAGACTCTAAAACGTATTTTTCGAGGGATTCTGCCTACCCCAAACCAATCCTACCCCTTGCACCACCACTCCGTACCACTGTTCTCGGCTCCAACTCGCCCATTCCCAGGGTTAGCAACGGCTTTAATAATTACTGTACTCAGATTGATATTTTAATATAAAAAATTCCAATTCCGGCAGTTCATATCTAAGAACTTGCCAAACTAATAGATAAATATAGATCGTTAGAAAACTAAGTGCAGTGCTTTATTTACTACTTTAAATTGCTTTTATTAAATATACTTGGAATAGGGAATTCATCAATGCTTCAAGTATTCTTCACCTTTCTTATTCACTGACGATCTAAAAATCATACGCACTATCCATTCCGAACTTGACACTTTTTTGGTGCAGCGTGATCTTGACCGTCTACAGGAATGGTGTTGTATCAATAATATGTTCATTAACACGGATAAATGTTACTTCATTAAATTCACCCGCTAGCTAAACGTTGTCAAATCACATTATACCATAGGAGGCACGCCTGTACATGAAGTTGACAAGATTAGAGACCTAGGCGTGATTCTCGATAAAAACTAACCTATGTGCATTGAGAAACACATTGAGAATATAATAAAAAAAATCATCTAAAATGCTTGGATTTATTATCAGGAATGGCAAAATATTTAAAAACCACATACAAGTTGCCGTGGGGCGCCGGCAATAGAATGTTGCCCCTCCGCTCTTGCCCGTGGATGCAGTAGGAGTCTGCTAAGGGATACCTCCGAAAGATGGGCATCAGCGTCTTTTCCTGTTTTCAATACCTATACTGCGCTCGCCAACCCGCCTGCCAAGCGTGGCGAGTATGGCAACAACCCCCTTATGGATATAGTGCAACATAAAACCAGGCCCCGAGTCCCCGGCGGCCCCGCTAATCCTGGCTACGGTAGCAGTCACGGTAACGGCGGGGCCAGGGGTGCTAAGAATCCCCGGGAGACGATCGGCTACCAAACACTACGACGACCACTGGCCCTGGTAACACACAACATCCGCACTTTGAGGACAGACGAAAAGATTGTTGAGCTGGAAGAAGAAATTAGTAGATTACACTGGGACATTTTGGGGTTATCAGAAGTCCGTAGAGAGGGCGAGGACACGATATCCCTTAAGTCTGGTAACCTACTATACTACCGGGAGGGCGACCAACAGTCCCAAGGTGGTGTTGGGTTTCTCGTTCACAAGTCACTCATCAACAACATTATCACCATCGACAGTGTGTCGAGCAGGGTCGCGTACCTGACACTCAGAATATCTAAGCGATATTCGCTGAAGGTCGTTCAGGTATATGCGCCGACCTCTTCACACCTAGATGAAGAAGTAGAGTCTATGTATGAGGACATCAGTAGAGCCATACATACGAACAAAACTCACTTTATTGTTGTTATGGGGGACTTCAATGCAAAGCTAGGCATGAGAAGCGATGATGAGTTGAGAGTGGGGCAATTTGGATATGGGCAACGGAACCCCAGGGGACAGAGGCTGGCCGATTTTCTGGAGAAAGAAGGACTCTTTATGATAAATTCTTTTTTCCAGAAGCCGCCTCACAGGAAATGGACCTGGATGAGTCCCAACGGTTCCACGAGAAATGAGATTGATTTCATCTTGACCAACAAGAAACGGATATTCAATGATGTCTCTGTGATTCACAGGGTGAAAACCGGCAGTGATCACCGAATTGTTAGAGCCACATTGAATATGAACGTTAAACTTGAAAGGTCCCGTTTGATGAAATCTACGCTCCGACCCACTCGCGCACATATCCAAAACAAACCTCGAGAGCTTTCAACTCGAACTTGCAAATCGCTTTGACTGTCTAGAAGTAGATGCATCAGTGGACGAGATCAATAACAGGTTCGTTGAAACCGTCCATACGGTGGGGTCCCAGTTCTTTAAGACCCCCCGTACCAATAGACCTCAGAAACTTTCTGATGACACCCTTAACCTCATGGCTGAACGACGTTCTTTGCAACTGCAGTCTCCCGATGATGCTCAGTCACATAGGCAGCTCAATAAAAAGATTTGGAAATCCTTGCGGCACGATATTCGTACCTTTAATACATCTCGTATTAAAGATACGATAGAGCGGAATAAAGGCTCCAAAGTGTTCGCGAGAGATAATTCTATTGGGCAGAGCCGCATGACGAAGCTGAAAAGGGAAGATGGCAGCATAACGTCAAGTAAAGCGGAAGTGTTAAGGGAAGTCGAAAGGTTCTATGGACGGCTCTACGATTCTGTCACTAAACCTGTTTGCAGTGCGGCTAACGACCCAAGAGCCAAACTGACCCGACATTATACCGAAGATATTCCGGACATCAGCCTGTATGAGATCAGGATGGCCTTGAAGCAGCTTAAGAACGACAAGTCGCCGGGTGAGGACGGAATCACTTCAGAGCTTCTGAAAGCGGGTGGATCACCGGTACTTAAAGTCCTTCAGAAGCTTTTTTAATTCCGCCTTGCTTGAAGGTACGACGCCAAAAGCATGGAACGGGGGCGTGGTGGTTCTGTTCTTCAAGAAAGGTGACAACACCTTGCTTAAGAATTATAGACCCATCTCGCTTTTGAGCCATGTTTATAAGCTGTTTTCGAGGGTCATCGCGAACCGTCTCGAACGCAGGTTTGATGACTTCCAGCCTCCCGAACAAGCCAGGTTCCGTAAAGGCTACAGTACCATAGACCACATACATACGCTGCGGCAAGTCATACAGAAGACCGAAGAGTATAACTTGCCGCTATGTCTCGCGTTTGTGAACTATGAGAAAGCCTTCGATTCGATCGAAACATGGGCAGTGCTTGAGTCTCTCCAACGATGCCGTATTGACTATCGGTACATCGAAGTTTTGAAGTGTTTGTATAAAAACGCCACTATGTCAGTCCGAGTACACGAACAGAGCTCGAAGGCGATTCCCTTAAAAAGAGGCGTAAGACAGGGAGATGTCATCTCTCCGAAACTGTTTACGACCGCATTGGAAGATGCCTTCAAGCTTCTGGAATGGAAAGGACTGGGCATCAATATTAACGGCGAATACACCTTCGGTTTGCCGACGATGTTGTGGTCATGGCAAAGTCGATGGAAGAGCTCAGCACGATGCTCGAAGGCCTCAATCGAGTCTCCCAACGGGTAGGACTTAAAATGAACATGGACAAGACGAAAATCATGTCGAATGTCCATGTCGTCCCTGCCCCAGTTATGGTTGAGAACTCGGCTCTTGAAGTTGTCGACACGTATGTATACCTAGGACAAACAGTCCAATTAGGTAGGTCCAACTTCGAGAAAGAGGTCAATCGTCGAATCCAACTCGGATGGGCAGCGTTTGGGAAACTTCGCAACGTCTTTTCGTCCAACATACCTCAGTGCCTTAAGACGAAAGTCTACAATCAGTGTGCGTTACCAGTGACGACATATGGAACCGAGACGTGGTCCTTCACTATTGGCCTTATGAATAAGCTCAGAGTCGCTCAACGAGCTATGGAGAGGGCTATGCTCGGGGTTTCTCTACGGGATCGAATCAGAAATGAGGAGATACGTAGGAGAACTCGAGTCACCGACATAGCCCGACGGATTAGCACGTTGAAGTGGCAATGGGCAGGCCATATAGCGCGCAGAACAGATAGCGCGCAGAACAGATGGCCGATGGGGCCGAAAGGTTCTCGAGTGGAGGCCACGGACCGGCAAGCGCAGCGTAGGACGTCCACCCACAAGATGGGCAGACGACTTGGTAAGAACCGCAGGTCGGCGTTGGATGCAGGCCGCTTCCAACCGCAGTTCCTGGAGATCAATGAGGGAGGCCTTTGTCCAGCAGTGGACGTCCTACGGCTGATATGATGATGATGAGGGAATTAATCAGGCTGTTTTGTAATTTCTTATATAAAGCATTAAAACTTCAGCCCGTTTTTGCAATTAAGTATATTATTGTAAATCGCTTAGCTTGGTCCTCACGATACAGGCTTGGCCTAGTGTGAGGATCACTGATCCAACATATTAAAAGTGTAAATAACTTGTCAGCATTGTGTACTATATTGGGTTACCTAGCAAAAAGGTTTAGTTTAAATAAACCTTGTTATATCTGCAACTGATCTGTATCAAATTCGATTCCTTCAGACTGTACTCTTTCAACTATGTATTTAATATCAATATTAACTTCATGCATTTATATTGTATTTACTTCCAAAATAGCTCATATTTTGAACATTATGGAAATTAGTATGCCAAATTATGAATGCTGTTTTATATGACAATATAGTGAAAGCTATATTGGCCTCAATTGGTGAATGAGACTTCTGTAATAACGCTAGAGCCTACTATTACCTACTAATATTTGTACTGGATGGGCTGGGGCACACTAGACTATTCATATTTCAGCATTTCTTTCTGCAAACAAAAGTTGTCTAGTGTGCTCTATCTGATATTAATGTTACATTGTATAACTGAAAACATATATATGAATAGTCTTCCAACACATTTTATAGTTAAAAAGTAACTTTGGAGCATGTCTTGGTGAACTAATGAAATCCTAGGATTTGCTTATAGGTGCTGGCTACAATCGGAATTAGGCTGGTAAAAAAATACTTACCAAAGAATTAAATATGATGTTAAATTGTCTACAACTATTTTTAATACACTTTTTATCTATCTACATAGTGTACTGAACATTTCCGTATTATTTTTGTCGATTTTATTCTAAATATCAGCTTTATTCTAAATATCAGCTTTATTCTAAATAGCAGTTTTATTCTAAAGGTGAAGCAATATTAAAATAACGGATTGTAACAAATTTATTTATATTTTGTAACAGAACAGTTGAAATAAAATATATATTTTTTTTAATAATAGTCATGTGGATTTATTGCTATCAGTAGTGTGTCTTTTTAAACTTTTGTGTTTTCTTTCCTTACATCATTAATTCCATTGTTTGTCAATATTTACTAGTGTTAATTTGTTATTACTACATATTTTTTTAGTGTTTACCTATAATTGGTTGTGCAATTAGTACCTACTTAAATTAATCTTTAGTTAAGCATGAAATATTCTTAAAATCGTTGGTAGACCTAATGTTCTTCTTCTTCTTAGCGTGTCTAGAATTCTACGATTTCATTTATACTATGTTGGACAGGTGTTTGGCCACAACAATAGCATTAGGTGTGGCGGTTATTAGGTCCTCCATCGTGCAGGTGTTTGGGCACAAAGGGTACATTAGCAAGTGCTGCATTGACTGCACGGGATTACCGCAGTCGCACTGCGTTAAGTTAGAGTCCCTGAATCCCCATCTGCAGCGGCCAACCTGGGTGCGGAACCTGTTTAAGGACTTCCAGACTGGCCACGGCAGATCGTGCCCGGGTGGTAACTGTTCCTGTGGGGTGATAAAATCTAATAAATATAAAAAAGGCGGCAGGTCATCTGGGCCTGGCCCTTTGGTCACATCTAGTGATGAGAGTTTTTTTAGAATTAACTCTTTTGATAAGTGTATGTGAGAGAGTATAAAGTCACAGTTAGGAATTATTAATCGGCAGATTTCCAGATCTGTATTCTCACAACCACAGGATTCGTATACCCGTATACCCAAATAACTTTGTAAAAAGAATTAATTTTCTTTATTATGTTATTATTTATATTTTTTTCTTAATTCTTTATCTCTCATTTAAAACATTTCGTCACTTACAATGAGAATTTATAAACTAGGTAACATTTTGTCACCGTTAGGTAAGTAGGTTGGTTAAATACAGATTTACATTAGGTAAGAAGGATAGGGTAGTAAATTTTAGTAATAGGTAAAGTGTCCAGGTAAATAAGTCCATATCATACGTATTAAAAAACAGTAAAACAAAATAGATAGATGCGTGCACACAAATAAGATATGTACAGTCAAACCTGGATAAGCGAGAGTTCAAGGGAGCACAATCTCATTCTCGCTTATAGAGGTTTCTCACTAACCCGAATTTCTCGCTAATGCAGGTGCATGGTTAGCGTTTCTCTCTTATAGAGGTACGCAGCAATAACACGTCACAGTAAGTACGAATGTAGTAAATATGTAATATGATAAAATTATGTGCATAATATGCACAACATATATGTATTATGTACATCTATATTTTTAATAGTGTGTATATTTTACGTTCATTAGATTTCGACATATAAGTACTTTATAAGGGTAGGTATCAAGATGCTTACGAAAACAAAACAAAAATTCATGCACTATGTAATTTTATTTTATTTAGAACTTATTTACACTTAAAAAATCCATCAATTTATTTAGTTCCACGAAATACAATATTAACGAGAAAACAATACAAAAACAATGGTAGGAAGTTCCACGAAATTTAAGCATGAGTTATAAAATAGCAGATGTGTCCATTCGAAAAGAATGCGATAAAATAACAACGTTATTTAGTTCCACGAAATAGAATAGGTACAATATTGACGAGAAAACAATACAAAAACAATAGTAGGAAGTTCCACGAAAGTTAAGAATGAGTTATAAAATAGCAGATGTGTCCATTCGAAAAGAATGCGATAAAATAACAACGTTATTTAGTTCCACGAAATAGAATAGGTACAATATTGACGAGAAAACAATACAAAAACAATGGTATGAAGTTCCACGAAATTTAAGAATGAGTTATAAAATAGCAGATGTGTCCATTCGAAAAGAATGCGATAAAATAACAACGTTATTTAGTTCCACGAAATAGAATAGGTACAATATTGACGAGAAAACAATACAAAAACAATGGTATGAAGTTCCACGAAAGTTAAGAATGAGTTTTAAAATAGCAGATGTTAAATTTGTAAATAAAGCTCGACTGTCGCTTATAGAGGTATAGATAAGTAGCAGTCTCACTTACGGAGGTCCATGAGGGAAAAACGACTCTCTCTTACTGAGGTTTCTGTTTCTCGCTTATAGAGTTTTCTCACTTATCCAGTTCTCACTTACCCAGGTTTGACTGTAGTTGGTTCCTAAACACCTACGAGAATATCTAGGTAGGTAGGTATGTTCAAACAAGTTGCAGATAAGTTTTGTACAGGTTTTAAACTAGGTACGTTTGTACATTTAATAGAATAGACAATAGTTTATTCTATTATTTAGTTATTGGAGTATGTATAGTCGGTACGAGATAATTTGTTAGACAAAAAGGTAAAAAGTGAGTAAGTAGGTACTAATATGTGGAAAAGAATTCGTTAAATACCTTCCAAGTTTCAGATGGTTTAGTAATTGGACCTGTTTCAGATATGAGGGTTGGGAACCGTCTAAGAGAAAGGATTTCGTTCTGTTATATAAATATAATGCACCCTATATTGCATACTCCAGCCCATTCCTGTCCACTCAGCATTTCATAGCCCTAGCACTTCATTCATCCATCCTATCCGTTCAGGCAGTCTCGATCCAGTATCCAACCCAGCTAGACGGTTGTTTAAAATCCTAAATAATCTTTTTTTAAAAACCCTTTCTATAAGAGACCCATAACATTTGGTGGCAGCGTGAAGGGATTTTAATAAAAAAAAAAATCCCCGGTACCGTCTCCCAGTCTAATAAATCGACGCGAGTGAGTGCCTCTAGTGCTTTAGTGAATTGTGAATTGTGAGTGCCGATTCTATAAATAGTGCACCACGAGCCCTATTTACCCCAGAGCCGTAAAGCCAGCTCCTGAAAGGCCCACTGCTACGCACTTGCCCGTGCTGTAGCCGGCCTCATCCAAGGATCCATCATCACTCATACCTATTCACGTATACCGTGACCAGTATTAGCCATACCGAAGACGCGTGGCGTCATATATCCGACGCGACGCATAGATCCGGAGCGCGACGCGCTATTCTGTGACGCGCTATCTACATCCTGCTACGTCCCGCCGAGCCCTGCATTTCGTAGAAATGATAGCTCTCGTTATCGCTCTGTCTACACTCAAGTAAGTGAATAAACATATTTGGTCATTGCGAATCTCAAACTTTTGTCTTATTAATTTTAATTCTACAGTTTTTATCTTTTGTCTACATTCATAATTATACTACTGTGTGAATCGTTATCGTTTATAAAATGTCTGAAACTAGAGCCCCAAGTCCGAAACCCGAAACCGCCGTCACAGACACTGAAGATGACGGGCTCTTCCCTCCACCTCCTGGACCTACTACTAGGTCATTAGTTAAAAAAAAATACAGCCTGTAGTTAAAGTGGAATTAGATTTATCAACATTACTTAAATTTATCAAACCCTACGATGGTGGTAGGGAAACGCTAAACTCCTTTTTAGTAAACTGTAATAACGCATATGAATTAGCATCAGATCTTCAAAAAGACATAATTTTCAAATACATACTCTGCCAGTTACAGGGTAAAGCACAAACTGCTTGCTCCGTAAAAGAATTCACCAATTGGCCGCAACTGAAAGAATTTCTCAAAACCCAGTTTAGCGAAAGGAAACACTATGCCCATTTACTAACTGATTTACAGGAATGTAAACAACAACCAAACGAACCAGTGAGCCAGTACGCTTTAAGAATAGACACATGCCTTTCGCAATTATTAACAGAGATATCCATTTCGCATGGCCATAAAAACAAAGAAATGGTAGGACGCACAGCAGCCATGGAGGAATTAGCCCTCCATCATTTCCAAATGGGTTTGACACCCCGTATATCCAACATCGTTAGATGTAAGTCTCCTAAGACACTCAATGAAGCCGTAAACATTGCTATTTCCGAGGAGAAAATCCAACAATCCTTGTTTAAACAAAGCCTGTCTAGCACACGCCAAGAAAAACCTAACACATCAAGGTCAAATTTTCAATCTATGCGACGAAATCCGAACCAACAGCCTTTCTCAAACTCGAATCAATCTAGGCCTAAACCAGATTTCTATCCAAATCGGTCTACCAATAATAATGATTCTTCTGCACCAATCTGCAGATATTGCAAAACACCAGGACATACTTTGGAACAATGTCGCAAACGTGAATATAACAATAACCGCTTTAAGTTCAACCAAAATAAATCAAGCTCACCTCATCGTATCCATTTTACTGCTGAAGCTCATGATGAAGAACGTCCAAATGACTCAGTTGAGGAAGAAGGTTATGATACCGTTGATACTGAAACAAAAAACGATTAATCGTCTCGTCCCGGCGTCGTACGGGGCTTAGTAATCTCAAAATCGATGCCATTAATCAAATCCCTAAAACCAGATCGTCGAAATCTTCACAGACATCGCTACATGATAGTCTGTCAAAATCCACTGTATCCGCGCAGCAACATAAAAATGTTGGTCTGCCAAAATCCACTGTATCCGTGCAGCAACACAAAAATGTTGGTCTGCCAAAATCCACTGTATCCGTGCAGCAACACAAAGATGTTGGTCTGCCAAAATCCACTGTATCCGTGCAGCAACACAGAGATGTTGGTCTGCCAAAATCCACTGTTTCCGTGCAGCAACACAAAGATGTTGGTCTGCCAAAATTCACTGTATCCGCGCAGCAACACAAAGGTGTTGGTCTGCCAAAATCCACTGTATCCGCGCAGCAACACAAAAATGTTGGTCTGCCAAAACCCACTGTATCCGTGCAGAGTGCAAATCTGCCTCAGACTTCCAAATCTAACATATTCGAAATTACGAATAATCCTGCTATAGTACTATTACCTCATGTTCTCGTCGAATCTCCCGTATCAGATATCCCTTTAGTCCTGCTCGTAGACTCAGGATCTTCTGTAAGCCTATTAAAACATTCCTGTATAGAAAGACATCCAAAGCTTGTAAGAGAAACAATCCAGTTAAAAGGTATAGATTCATCAGAAGAAGCTATTAAAACCCGAGGTCACTTCCAATTAAAACTTAAAATATCAAAATCCAACATAATATCACATAAATTTCATGTCATTGATAAAATACACTTACCTTACGATGGTATTATAGGATCCGATATGCTAAACGCATATAGCTGTAATATAGATTACACAAACAATTCTCTTCATATTGGTAAATCACCCTTGAAGTTACATTTTCATGATCCAGCATATTTAATTCCTGCAAGAACCGAAACCATTATTGAATGTTCTGTCCGAAATCCTGAAATAAAAGAAGGGTTAATACTCGATCACAAATTATCCAAAGATCTTTTGATAGCAAATTGTATAGTACGCGTCAAAGAAAATAATAGAATAAATATATCTGTAGTAAATACTTCAGAAGAACCATTGACATTAAAATCAAATCTTAATTTAAAACTTGTCCCAATTGATCCATCAAATTTCCAAGAAGATCTTCCTAATGCTATTAACCATATACGTACTACAACTACAACGAATAATGTTACACGAACAAAAGAAGTCTTAAAACAATTGCGTGTCTCACACCTTAACAGCGAGGAAAAAGATGCTCTTCTGCAGCTATGCACTGAATTTTCAGATATTTTCCATCTTCCCGGAGAAAATCTTACCCATACAAATGCCCTGAAACATGAGATAAAAACAACAACAGATATACCAATCCACACTAAAACTTACCGATTTCCAGAAATCCATAAAACAGAGGTCCGTAACCAAATCGACAAGATGCTAGAACAAAATATTGTCGAGCCTTCTGATTCACCTTGGTCTTCACCCATATGGGTTGTTCCAAAAAAACTAGATGCTTCTAACACCCAAAAATGGCGAGTCGTTATT
Organism: Philereme vetulata; assembly: GCA_918857605.2. NCBI lineage: Eukaryota > Metazoa > Arthropoda > Insecta > Lepidoptera > Geometridae > Philereme > Philereme vetulata. The sequence continues at coordinate 3,739,436 of OU975471.1, read as the reverse complement.
GACTATAGAAAACTCAATGATGTCACAATCGGTGACACTTATCCCATACCACAGATCACAGAAATATTAGATCAACTTGGCCATAGTAAATACTTCTCGACCTTGGATTTAGCATCCGGTTTCCATCAAATTCTTTTAAATGAAGCCGACAAAGCCAAAACAGCCTTCAACGTCCCGGAAGGACATTTCCAATTCCTAAGAATGCCATTTGGGCTCAAAAATGCCCCTTCCACGTTTCAAAGATTAATGAATTCTGCTCTATCTGGGCTCCAAGGCATCCGATGCTTTGTTTATTTAGATGACGTTGTTTGTTATGCTTTTGATCTCCCCAGCCATATTATAAACCTCAGGTCGATTTTCCAAAGAATCCGAGATTTCAACCTAAAATTACAGCCCGATAAATGTGAGTTCCTACGACGTGAAGTCTGTTATCTTGGTCATGTAATCACTGAACAGGGCGTTAAGCCAAATCCAGACAAAATAAAAGCCGTCACTGAATTTCCAATCCCGAAATCCCCTAAAGATATTAAATCATTCCTTGGTTTAGTTTCCTACTATCGCCGATTTATCCCTGATTTCTCCAAAACTGCAAAAGCCCTTACGAGCCTTTTAAAAAAGGACATAACATTTAAATGGGAAAATCAACAGCAACTCGCTTTCGAAACTTTGAAACATAAATTAACATCCGCTCCATTACTCATCTATCCCGATTTCTCTCAACCTTTCATCCTTACCTGCGATGCCTCTAACTATGCCGTTGGTGCCGTGCTCTCGCAAGGAGCTGTCGATAAAGACCAACCCGTGGCCTTCGCGTCACGTACCCTAAATAAGAGCGAATCCAACTATAGCACAACCGAAAAAGAGTTGTTAGCCATTCTATATGGTTGTAAAACCTTCCGTCCATATCTTTATGGACACAAATTCCAAATTGTAACTGATCACAGACCCTTAAAATGGCTGTTCAATCACAAAGATCCTAGTAGCAAACTTCAACGCTGGCGGCTAAAGCTAGAAGAGTATGAATATGAAATCGTATACCGAAAGGGGAAATTGAATTCCGCCGCTGACGCTCTTTCCAGATATCCAGTAAATCCTGTATACCCTGAAAATAAAGACAACTTGAATCCAAATCCTAATGACACTAATCCCAATAATGAACTCCCACAGGAAACACCTTTACCTGAAATTCCTCAGGAAACCCTCGATGAATGGATACGAATAGATTTTAGTCCAATTGATGATAAAGATTTTGGCTTCAGCCCTTTGAATCTTCCTGTTCCCGTAGATCCTCTCTCAACACCAATTGAACCACGTGTAGAGCTAGAACTCCAACCTTCAACAAGTTGGCAAAATCCTGAAACCTTACCTGCATCTACTTACCCAAATCCAGAAACTCCTACGCTAGTACCTGAAACCTTACCTGCATCTACTTACCCAAATCCAGAAACTCCTACTCTAGTACCTGAAACCTTACCTGCATCCACTTACCCAAATCCAGAAACTCCTGCTCCAATACCTGAAAACTTACCTGTATCCCCTTACTTAAATCCAGAAATTCCATCGTCAGCGCCTGAAAATCTACAGATGCCAGACGAAACTTATACCAAATTCCTAAAATCAACTACCAAATTATATAATACTACTATAACAGAACATAACGAAAACTTACTGAAAGGAACACAAAAAATAATAATAATACCTACCTCGTTAGACATGGATGAATCCATGCCCTATGTTCAAGAAGTACTTGGTAATTGTCCAAGCCCCGAACGCGATGAATTCCTAAAATTAGAAAGAACCCTACATACATGTTTACCTCTTACAATTCAGAATAAAACTTACCTCTTTTTGTTTACAAAAGTGCACCATTTTGACGATCACTCATACCCTGACATATTTAAATCCCTAAAATATGCACGCGATGAAATAATTATGTCATATCCTACAGTAAATGAAATCAGCACATCAGATTTTAGAAATCCTTTTGATAAACATTCGTTTGCGAAAATTTATAACATGTTAGCCTATTTGTTTGAAGGTAACAATATAGGAATCCACATTTACCATAATAATATCATATATCCTTCACTGAGTGAAATCCCCAAAATCCTTAAAGAAAATCATGATATCCCAATCGCCGGACATCTAGGGTCCACGAGAATGTTAAGCCGCATAAAGGAAAGATTCTTCTGGAAGAATATGGGTAGTGACGTAGAGAACTATGTTAAAAAATGTCCGTCCTGCCAAACTAATAAAGCCTTGCGAAAAATAAACAGAGCGCCGATGGTGATAACATCCACTTCAACATCACCATTCGAAAGATTAGCCCTTGATATCGTAGGACCTCTGCCCGAATCCGGCACAGCCAAATTAAAATATATCCTGACTATGCAAGACGACCTGACTAAATTTTCATTAGCATATCCCATTCGCAGTAATACAGCGGCAGAAACCAGTGACTGTCTGCTTCATTTTATATCCTTATTTGGAATCCCCAAACACATTTTAACCGATCAAGGTACAAATTTCACAGCGGAAGTCTTTAAAAGAACATGCGATTTCTTAAAGATCAAACAGTTATGGTCGTCACCCTACCATCCGCAGACACAAGGAGCCTTAGAAAGGTCACATTCCACCCTTAAAGAATACCTTAAGTCATATGTTAACGAGAACCAGGATAACTGGCCGCAATATGTATATACCTCCATGTTAGCCTACAATACCGCAATCCATTCAACTACACATTACTCACCATATGAATTATTATTCGGACACAAACCCAATATCCCAGACTCTATCTATGACGATTCTTCGAATACTACATATCCTGAATATGTAAAACTCCTACAACATCGCATGAAACACGCACGCGATAAAGCTTTAGATTACATTCATAAATCTAAAACAAACTCCAAAACTTATTATGACTCGCGTACTCGCCCAGTCGAATATAAGGTAGGCGATTATGTCCTATTAAAAAACCACCTTAGGTTGCGCAAAGCTCTATCGGCCATCTGGAAAGGTCCGTACAAGGTTGTCAAAATACATGGCAATCATACCTTATCACTACTTATTAATAGACGCCATGTAAAACATCACTATGATGAAGTGAAACATGTGGAAATCCATAGTGAACCTTTAGTTTAGTATTTTACGTAATCGTAACCTATATGCCATAGGTACCTACAGTATATTATATTATATAAATAAATATAATTTTAAATTTTATCCAATGTTGTCCAGAACATTACTCAACATTATTACTTTATTATTATTATTTTTAATGATCAATATAGGTAAATGTAGATATTTAGGTTTAAACTCAAAACTTAATGAGTGTATATTTTAATAAGAATAGTTTATATTTAGAGTAGTTCAGCTTAGAAGTAATTGCGTTATTTCTTTTATTACAGCGTACTGGCCCAAGGTCAACAAGAATATGTTCAACCTATCAACTCAAGTTCCGGTATTTATTTTGACCCAATTGGTGAACTCAAAATGAATATTGGCCATTTAGATATAGTTACCCCATATGATATTTCCTACATTGGACCTCATATTGAAAACATTAACTCTATATTAGATACAATCCGTTTCATATGCAGCCAAATCCAAGTTGAAACCCCAAGCTATTTGGAATGCCAAAACGTATTAGAACCACTTACAGTTAGGTATAATGATATTGTCTCTGAATATTCCTCCATCATTCATCTAGTAAATAACAACAGATTCAAACGAGGCGCATGGATAGGAGGCATCGGCACCTTATCCAAAACTATCTTTGGGACTCTAGACGAGGACGATGCTATTAAATATGACAATGCCATACAAACTATTCAAAATAATGAAAAAAGCCTGGGTTCATTAATAAAAGAAAATATTTTGGTAACAACTTCCGTTTTGTCTAAATTTAATAATACTTTACATACTATCAAAATTAATGAAGCCATGCTTAATGAAGCTATCGACAACCTCACGGTGAAATTCCGAAATTATTCAATGATTTCTAATGATTTAAATATAAAAGCTAATATTAATTCAATCTTAAATTCTTTAGAAGCTTCCATACTTACCTTATCATTCCAATTAGAAGACATAACAAACGCTATCATGTTCAGTAGTCAAAACATTCTCCATCCGGCCGTATTGCCTCCCACACAATTATACCAAGAGCTTGTCGATAACTACAGACACATACCTGTAGATCTAAAACTGCCTGTTAGCTTAGAATTAAGTAACATTTATATTTTAATGAACATATCCAATGTTATTTGTTACAGCTTAAATAACAAAATTGTCATTATATTAAGAATACCTTTAGTATCCCCTAAGGAATTTAATTTGTTTCATACTATAGCATTACCGACTCCATTCATTTAGTTTTATCATTCCTAGTAGTAAGTACATCGCAATGACCAAAGACAAATCTGAATACTGTAACCTCGAATCACTGAAAGAATGCAGAGCGATAACACCCCGCGAGTATATCTGTGACGTCATGACCGTGTTCCCTACTAGTGCAAACCCCAGTTGTGAAAGTGAATTAATCTCGAACGTGATAAGTGCCCTACCAGTGCAGTGCCAAACTGACTTCATTCATGGAAACCTAGATTTATGGAAACCACTGTATAATAGTAATTGGATTTATGTCCAATCTCAGAGTAATAAACTATATATAGAATGCCCAAATCAGAAAAGCGTAGAAATAAATATTATCGGAACGGGAATTTTAAATATCCCAAACAATTGTTTTGCATACTGTAAGAGTACTAAACTAATACCTAAATTTAATAATATTAAAATTAACGTCACTGTAACTCATTCTGATTTTAATATAATAAATGATTCTTGTTGTACCTTGGATAAGTTTAAATTGGAAATAAGTAATGAACCTCGTATTAAACTAAATAACTTTGACTTAGACGCATTCACTATTGAAACAAAATCAAAATTGAAATCAATGTCAGATGAGGCAAATAAAATTATTAACCAGCATCAGATTATAAAATACGAGAGTCATTACTCTATAGTATTAATTATTATTATTTGTTTTATCATAACTTTTTGTATTTTTAAACTATTTTTATATATTAAATCACACAGCCGTCTATCCCGTCACTTCATTACCTTTTCCCAATCCATTCCAGTAAACCCGCCTGTAGTCCAGACACCAAATCCCGAACCTGTCATCCCTATCAAAATTAGTAAACGCCAACCGAATTTAGAATCTATCCCATCACCAAGTATTAGAACCAACACGTAAACTCTCTTCCCAAACTTCGAAATTTCAACCCCGAAGTTTAGTCTACCCCAGGGAGGTGTTATATAAATATAATGCACCCTATATTGCATACTCCAGCCCATTCCTGTCCACTCAGCATTTCATAGCCCTAGCACTTCATTCATCCATCCTATCCGTTCAGGCAGTCTCGATCCAGTATCCAACCCAGCTAGACGGTTGTTTAAAATCCTAAATAATCTTTTTTTAAAAACCCTTTCTATAAGAGACCCATAACAGTTCGTTGCCAGTGGCCTCCATTTTTTCTTCGGTTTCTTCTGGCATGTTTGGAATTTTGTACAATAGTAGTTTTCTTTAGTAGATTTATTTTGACTTGTCGACACGCATGATTTAATATCATAAGGCTACATATAATAAAATTAATATTATTTTTATTAATATCATGGAGAGATATATAGGATATATAGATATATATATATAGATTCCTACAAGGGTTTGGTCTTAAGGGGGCACCGCAGGGACAATCGCCCATACAACACGTACTATCAAGATCATTTCTAATTGGAGCATATTTCTACCTTAATAAGGTATTATTTTAATTTGAGTAGTATTTATCTAGGTTCCCAACCATATATTAGATCAAAATACTTACCTAAAATAAAATAGAAGCGTATCGAATTCTGCATGTTTTTACGTCATAAAAGACCTGTTTTCAACATAATTGCTTCGTATTAAAAACAAAAACATCTTACGTATCCTAGTCATGGGAACATAGATTATATCGTCTAGTTACAGAATAACAACACAATGAGAAAAATACAACAAGTTTTCAGTCATCATTTTTGGTATTACGGGACACGGTCAAAATCTAATCAAATTTAGAATCGTTCTATTGCTATCACTGTCGCTCTGTGTGGCTAAAATTCGTCACTAAACAGGGATAGCGATACTCAGGCCGAAGTTTTTGACGTGGCCGAATTGAAGTTCCGCTCAGTGTTCGCCGGCGCGTTAAGTAGGCTAGCAAAGATCGTTTCATGAAAAAATATTAGGTAGGTACATACTACATACGTACCTTATACTACATCACACTAATATTACATATGCGAAAGTTTGGATGTTTGTTTGTTTGTTTGTTACTGAATCACGTCGTAACGGCTGAACCGTTTTCGATGAAATTTGGTATGTACGTAGATTATAACCTGGATTACCACTTTTTATCCCATAAATCAGTTGTCATGGGATAAAAATGCGGTGTCAAGTCAAGTTGCAACAGCGGGTTTAGCTTTATTTCTAGGTTACCTACAAATTTAATAGTGTAACGCGTACGAAATCGCGGGCAACAGCTAGTAGCTCTATAATGTTAAAATACACTGGACTGCAAAAATAAGTACTACACTTTTAAAGTTTCAATTTTTTTCTAAACTATAGAAGTTAGAGATTTAAAATAAAAACTACCCCCATTTTTATCAGTTTTCTTTGAAATTATAGTAAATTATACATTAGTAACATTTTTATGTCTAAAAATGATAAAACAATAAAATTTAGCCATTTTTAGCTGAGTGTCATAAAACTCAATTAACATTTACAAGTATGTTCTAAATGTTATTTATTTTTTAACAACTGCTATTACCTCCTCGGGCTCTGCTTACAGCTTCGAGTCGATTTGGCATACTGAACATGAGGTTTCGGAGCCGATATTGGGGAATATTCTCCCATTCTTCCATCAGGGCCTGTTTTGGTGCCTTGAGGGTGGTAGGTGGTGATCTGCGGCTTCTGACTAGCCTCCCTAGCTCATCCCAGGCGTACTCAATCGGGTTGAGATCAGGACTTCTTGATGGCCAAGCCATCAGGCTGATACAAACCTCCTGAATATACTCTTGTACGACCCGAGCCGTGTGTGGCCGGGCATTATCATGCATCAGCATCGATCCATCACCCATATTTACTAAATACGGCCATGCATACTCATTGAGAACCTCCTGGGCATATCTTTCCCCAGTCAGAGTGCCATTTTCTATGGTCACTAACTCTGTGCGACCTTCTGAAGATATGCCAGCCCATACATTTTCACTGCCCCCACCGTACTGGACTCTTTCTGAGAAGCAGGCTTGAAGGTATCGCTCACCAGGTCGCCTATGTACACTTCGCCTTCCATCAAGTGTAAAGTGAATCGAGACTCGTCTGTAAACAAAATTCTTGACCATTCTTTATGATCCCACTGCATGTGTTCACGGGCGTATCGCAGTCTCGCTACTCGATGCTCTCTCTCGAGTTTGGGGCCACTCGCTGGTCTTCGGGGTTTCAAGTTTGCTTCAACCAGTCCTCTTCTCACTGTATTGTCACTAATGTAGTCCCTTCGGGTCTGAAGAAGCTGTTGCTGGACGTCAACTGTATTTAGGTGGCGATTTCTCAACACAGTGGAAACAATGTAACGGTCTTCTCGGGCACTAGTACACCTGGGTCTGCCATTACCTTCGCTTTACTTTCTGGACCGTTCGTAACGTCACACCCACCATTCTTGCAGTACGACGCATACTGATGCCTAGTTCCAGAAAAGTCATGATCCTAGCACATTATTCAGGCAGATAAATAAGTATATGTGGCAATACTAGTTAATAGAAAATAAATAACATGTAGAACATACTTGTAAATTTTAATTGAGTTTTATGACACTAAGCTAAAAATAAAAATGGCTGTAAAACGTTTGTACAGGAATTCAATAAAGGCTGATGCGAAAGCGACTAACCTTAGATCCGTCTTGCGTTCCGCGTGCCCTCAGGAACTCCGCAATTCCTCTTTCCGTAGGCTGCTGTGGTTGATGGTAGATATGTCGTCTACTTCTAGGATGTAACACGCGCGAAAACTACTACTGAACTCCTGGACGGCGCTGTACACTAATTTGTAAGGTGCTTGCCCTGAGAGTGGCGCATGAGGACTGTTCGGCCCGCGGGGTTTCGTTCGGTCACCTTGGTAAGTCACTTCGCATAGCCAACGCGGGTAGGTATATCAAGAAAAACATGAGGATTTATATATCCTTCAAATTGTGTGATCTATTAAATCAATTCCGACACGGAAAAACGTTTTTTATTTTAAATCTCTAACTTATAAAGTTTAGAAAAAAATTAAATATGAAATGTGTAGTACTTATTTTTGCAGGCCAGTGTAGTTACTGCAAGTAATAATTTGGGCACAAACAGAAGCAAGCAAGACAACGCTTATACATAGGTAGTTTGGTTCTATTATCTTATACGTAATCTGATATAGTGATTATCGGTACTCTAAACCGTATCTTTTTTGTGCTCTCCTCCAAAAGTCCATTCGCTCTCGATTAGGCAAACTTATCATCTTGATCTCACTATCTATGCTAAAGTATTTGAGCGAATTATCACTTCTCATCCACGTGAAATGTTCACAAGACGATTCCGTGGTGGGCTTTCTGAAATAAATACTCAACATTAATTAATAAGTTACCTATAGCTGACCATTGCAATTCAGCGGGGCAATGCAGCCAGCGTCAGTGGGGAAACTTCCGCCTGGTAGTCCTCTTAGTATCTGGAGCATTTGAGATATCTAGATATCGCTTGCAACGGTCTTTAGATGATTCAACTGTTTCTTCTGTATTTAAGAGTCTTTTAAATAATTGTTTAATAATAATAATATTGCTATGCTATGCTATAAAAAGCTATGTTTGCTATGCTATAAGAAGCTTAAGAGATAAGGTGACGCTTGAGTAACTTAAAACAGTTTACTATGCATTGGTTGAGTCTAAGTTGAGATATAGTGTAAAATTTTGGGGAAATAGTTACGAATATAATATTAACATTCGTGTTACAAAAGCGTGCTATTCGTACCATGGTGTGTATACCTCAGTGGGAAACATGTAAGGATCATTTTCAGAGCCTACAAATTTTGACACTTCCTAGCCTCTACATATTAGTGGTTCTTATGGATGTTTTCCGGCATCCCTATAAGTATGAGACACCGGAACAAAAAGTGCTAAGATTGAACACAAAAAGGAAAGATCTTGATGCTCCACTATGTCCAAAATTAAATGTAGCGATGCATGGCTCTCGTTATCAAGTAGTTAATTTATACAACTCTCTCCCCATTGACATGAAAATTATTGATAGTCCAATTATATTTAAGACTAGGCTAAAAAGTCGAATGTCCATGTCGTGCCTGCCCCAGTTATAATTGAGAACTCGGCTCTCGAAGTTGTCGACGCGTATGTATACTTTACTAGAAAAAACATAGCTTGATCTCTGGGACAGCTGTCAGTAAAATCGCGCCTATGAAGTTCTGAATTTAACAGTACGGACAAACGTACCAGTCAATGTCATACTTTATGGGCATGCTGAGCTAATTATAGTGATGAGCGATGAATAATCGTGACCACAGATTATAAACTATCGATATTTTGTATAAAACTTAATTCAAAATTAATTTATCATTTAATTTAAAAAAATAACATTATTGAATATGTTAAAAAAATAACATTATTGAATATGTTAAAAAAATAACATTATTTACAATAGTGAGTAAATAAAATCTAAATTCTAACCTACTCGTAACATTCCTTCCGACAACTTTGGGGTTCGAGAGAAGTTTGGCCGCGGCGTGTCTTCTTCCGCAAAATGGCGCCAACGCGCCGTCATCTTGTTTGACATGACCCATTCTCCTCAGTACGAGTGCTAACGCCTTGTATACGCCACGTGTTTTCCGTTCTCATCATTTTGTTTTTGTTACTATTGCTGTTAATTTGTTAAGTTTATTTATTATTGTTAGTTTCTTTGTTGTTATTGTTTATTGGCATAATGCCAAATAGAACGAAGAAAATGTTTTGAACAGTCAAAGTCGTGAGTTTGTGATTCGCTTGCGTGAATATTTTGAGCGAGAAAACCAAAATGGTGGACCGCTATTACCCATGGCAAAAGTTTCTGACAGAGTTGCAGATGCTCTTGGCATTGGACGTGCGACAGTAATTCGCATCAGTAAAGAAAAATATGGCAAATCTTCAACCGCAGTATTGACTGAAGACGAGGAAATAAAGCTTTCAACGCCAAATAAAAAAAGAAGAAAGGCTGCTCCTGTCACAAAAATTGACGACCTTGACGCCGCTGCAATTCGCAACCATGTATATGGTTATTATACACGGGGCGAATAACCTATATTAAAAAAACTGGCGGCGTCCCTAAAAGACGTAGACTTGTTTAAAGGAAGCTTGCCGTCACTATCGAAGATTATGAAAAATATTGTATTTTCTTACAAAAAAAGTGACAAAAGAAAAATTATAATGGAACGAACCGACATTGCTCTTGCTCGAGTGAATTTTCTCCGGAAAGTCAAAAAATTACAAATTGGGGCAAAGTTGTCTTTCTAGACGAGACATGGCTAAACGCCAATCATACCGTATCCAAAGCTTGGACCGATGATATGGCACAATCGACCACCAAAGTACCCTAAGGCAAAGGTCAAAGATTAAGAATAAATTAATAACTCATGCTGGGACGTCATCTGGTTTTGTGCCTAATTGCCTATTGGCATTCAAATCTACGAAGACCAATGAATAACATAAAGAAATGAATTTTGAAAAATTTAACGAGTGGTTTTTAAAATTATTATATAATTTGAAGGAGCCACATTATATAATTATGGATAACGCCCCATATCACTCGGTCCAAAAGCACAAACCACCAACTTCGGCAAACAGCAAGTTAGAAATAATTGCATGGCTTCAAGAAAAAGGAATAGAGGCCAATGAAACAATGCTTAAAAACGAATTATTGAGACTCGTTGGTCTGCACAAACCCAGCACACCAACGTATGTCTTAGATGACATAGGCCAAGAAAAGGGTCATAACGTCATAAGACTGCCTCCATATCACTGCCAGTATAATCCGATCAAGCTTATCAGGGCCCAAGTAAAAGGTTTGTTTGCTCGAATTTCAGTTAGACAAATTCTTTATGTATTAACTCCTGTATAATTTATGATATTAAAATATGTTTTTCTTTCAAGGTTACGCTGCTAGACATAACACAACACCGCCTTTCACGGCAAATAAAATGTTGCAGTTACTAAAACTGCGGTTGAAAATGTACCTGTAGAAGATTGGAAAAAGGTAGTTACCAAATGCAGAAAATTAATGGAAGAAGATTGGGAGCGGGACATTCGATTTGATAATATTTGCAAACAAGAGTTCATTATAACTTTACAAGATTGCTCTAGCGATTCTGAAAGTGATTCGGATATTGATTTGGGGTGTACTCCTTTGGAATAAATAAATGTATGTATTAAAATATTCGTTTCATTTTATTACCCAAATCATAATATAATCCAATATACATATAATTATGGCAGACAGCCTTCGTGGCGAAGCGGTAGTGAACACGACTGCTGCGCAGGAGGTCGCGGGTTCCATCCTCGCTCAGTGCAAATATTTGTATGCATGAATATGGGTTTTTGCATTGGTCTGGTCGTGCCTCGGAAAGCACGTTAAGCCGTCGGTACCGGCTGCCATACGAATATCTAATGGCAGTCGTTACGGGTTGTTGGAGCCCTCAAAAGTCTAACAATTGGTCTTACTGCAAAGCTTCTATCGATAATTACTATCGATATTTTTTTCTGTATCATAACAACCCTAGGAATGTCAGTTTAACAAATGTCGCAGAGATCAAGCTATGTTTTTTCAAGTATAGGACAAACAGTCCAATTAGGTAGGTCCAACTTCGAGAAAGAGGTCAATCGTCGAACCAACTCGGATGGGCAGCGTTTGGGAAACTTCGCAACGTCTTTTCGTCCAACATACCTCAGTGCCTTAAGACGAAAGTCTTCAATCAGTGTGTGTTACCAGTGATAACATATGGAACCGAGAAGTTGGCCTTATGAATAAGCTCAGAGTCGCTCAACGAGCTAAGGAGAGGGCTATGCTCGGGGTTTCTCTACGGGATCGAATCAGAAATGAGAAGATACGTAGGAGAACTCAAGTCACCGACATAGCCCGACGGATTAGCACGTTGAAGTGGCAATGGGCAGGCCATATAGCGCGCAGAACAGATGGTCGATGGGGCCGGAAGGTTCTCGAGTGGAGGCCACGGACCGGCAAGCGCAGCGTAGGACGTCCACCTAAAAGATGGGCAGACGACTTGGTAAAAACCGCAGGTCGGCGTTGGATGCAGGCCGCTTCCAACCGCAGTTCCTGGAGATCAATGAGGGAGGCCTTTGTCCAGCAGTGGACGTCCTACGGCTGATATGATGATGATGATGTCGAAAAAGCTTTTGCTGGAAGGGTGTTTTTATTCAGTGGATGATTTCAAGTTATAATGCAATTCAAAATGATTTAATTATTCAAATAATTTATGACTTTTTTTTGTCTCTGACTTTTTAATCTACATAAGTGCTGTTTTTTATTATGGCTTGTATTTTGAATTATGTTGGTTTATATTGAATATTTTTGTATTTAATATTTATTATTATTTTGATTATTAAATGTATAGTTAGTATAGTTTAATGTATAGTATAGTTTCAAATACAATTGGTTAATTGTTTTATGAACAAATAAATGAATGAATTTCTGATAATATATATAAATTATAGTAAGAGAATTCTATAAAATATCGAAAACTTCGGAGGTCAAAGAACTCATCAGTATAATTACTTATACTAACAACGATTGAAATTGACTGCAAATGTTTTACGAAAATTATAAATTAGAAACTCACCCAGTTCTAGCGAAACTTGTCCAAAGACTAGTCATCACGTCAATCATTCTCGAGTCCTCAGCAGTTGGAGTTGTCTCGCGGTACTCCACTGGATCATACAAGTAGCCCAGCTCGTCATTATGATTCGCACCAGGCAAAGCTCGCAACGGAGAGGATAGCTTGAAAAAATTTCTTTGACCACTATACTTGAAGTAATAGTTATACAATGAAACACCAGTATTGGTCACTAATGCCTCCGAGACCAGATTTGATGGGTAATGCACTAGTGCGTCTGAAAAGTAGTCAATTAATCCTGTCATTGTTATCGAAGAGTTGTTAAAATAAAACTCTTTTAGTTCGTGGATGAACAGTGATTTATATTCTTCTTTTCCGAATGAAAGGCTCTTGGGTATAACACTAGAGAAATCATTATCTAGTTCTCGCAAACCTTCAGAATTATAAAAAGATGCCCAGAAAATTCCATCCATGCTATCGTAACCCATTATTAGGCTGATTTCGGAGATATCTTTAACTGTATTGAGTAAATCTTTAGGATATTCTGTTATGATTGCACTATTGCTTATACCAGTATCTTCAATACACATGCCGAAAACGAATCGTTCGTAGGCGTTGTTCGTTGCGTTTTTAGTTGAAGCTATAACGATTTCATTTGCTGTAGCGTTTCTGAATATTTCAAGGAGTTCACCTGCGTCTGTAGTGTTGAATCCTAGACGCGTTGCAACGTCAGCGGCGGTTTTAATAGGGTCATTATCTAAAAACATTGGCCTTATAGCATTACCGCTAGCCATTATCGCTTTATGGAACAAACCTTTGGCCTTTTGTGTTAAGATTAACAGATTTGCTGAATTTCCTCCTGTACTATATCCGTCCAAAGTTACACTGTTTGGATTTCCACCGAAAAACGCAATATTTTCTTGCACCCATCTGAGAGCAGCTACTTGATCTTTGATGCCGACGTTTCCGGGAGCACCTTTTGTCTTTAAGCAGAGGAATCCAAAGGCTCCGCCACGGTAGTTGATGGTGACGACGACGACATCCTTCTCGACAAGATTCCTGGAATTGAATAAGTTGTCTGTATTGCTGTTCTTGTAAAGTCCTCCACCAAATATAACAAAAATCACTGGCAGTGGTTTAGTAATATTTGCAGGTGTGTAGATGTTCAGGGTGAGGCAGTCTTCGACGCCGACGACGGAGTTGGTGGTGGAGTCAAACTGTTTGCATAAAATAGTTCCATTGTCAGCTATCAGGGTTTCGCTCCAGAAGGGTGGCTCTCCGGGGTCCTGAAATTCACAAAACTCTACTTTGAGCGCTGTTATGTAACATTGACTTACATAGTAGAGTTTTAAGGAATGTTTTGTGTAACCTAATTATATTTTTTGAAGTAGTACTTAACTGGTTTAGGACATAAACAATAACCTACCAATGTTTTTAAAATTTTGCATAGGTATAAATAATAGGCTTATAAAGATATAACCATCACTAAATTTTAAAATTTAAGATCTTTTAACTCCAACGTTCGGAATAATTCAATATTCATTTATTTGCTATCATACCATTTAGATGGCTCAGCTGTTTCTTTTGTACAAATTATAATGAGATAAGTAAATACGAGGCGGTAGACTTCGGTATCGTCCAAAAATCCTTTACTTACCTACTTAGTTCAGCTTAAGCAAATCACCTAGGTGAATTAAGTACCTACACTTCTTGGTAAACTTGATTCATCCAGGTGATTCAAAGGTAAGAGCGGTAAATTGAAGCAAGTAACTAAATCCATTAAGCTAGCTACTCGTAACAGTGAAAACTTCATTGCAATCAAACCAATATTTTTAGGTGATGCGAAAACAAACCTATAGATACCTACATATAGATAGACCGACAGACACTATTTTCAAAATTGTTATTATTTTGTTCAAGTTACCTAATTTTTTAGCCATATCAACATTCGACATGATTTTCTCTTAACCATGTTGATTTTAAGGCCCACCTGTTGGTAGACTCTATCGAAGTCATCGAGCATCTTTCCTTCGTCTTCTAGCGATTCTGCTATGACCACGATATCGTTGGCAAATCGAAGGTCTGTGTAAATTTACTTGCTAAAAATTAATTTACCAACAAATTACAAAAATACATTTCTCTTAATAATTGAAAATAATAATCACCCGAATGAATTTAGTCTACCAAATAGTGTTTTTAATTCACTCAGTTGATTTGCTCTAGTTGAACTAACCTCTCTTACCTTTATATCAGCTGGATAAATTAAGCATACCAAGGAGTGTACTTAATTCACAAAAGATGGCGATTCGCTCCAGGTGAACTAAGTCTACTTATGTATTCTTTGCTTTATTAAATGCTATTATATTTAATTGTACTTACGTGGAAATTTTACAGGAATAAGAAGTTCAAATCACAGCAGATTTAGAAACTATTTTTAATCTGTCCAATTTTACACACGGCCGACTTTACCTACCATTCGTATTTACCTGAAATCTTCCAACAACTGTAGCAAATGGAATACCAAAATATGTCCAGTAGTTATGTGGGCGATTCAGAAATCCTTGTACTTTGCCTTGTCGTATAGTTATTATTTTGTCATATTTTGCGAAAACAATTGTTAAAAAAACTAATATGATTAATATTTTTTTATACATGTTGGTATTAGCACTACAATATCTGACACTACTTATTGAGACGTCTTTCCGTCAGAAGTGATACACAAATATGAATTATTGATAACAATTAACGAACATTTTATGTCGTCGCTGTAGAGCGAAAAGTTACTAATGGCGGGTTCCTATATCCGTCCGTAACCGACTACGCCTCGTATCTCCTTGAAAAACTGTCAAACTAGTGTCAAACTTTTGACAGGTTTTCAAGGAGAAACGAGTCGTAGCTGGTTACCGACGGATATAGGAACCCGCCATTAGTGGGTAAATTCGTTTTAAAAAACAAAAAAAAAACATTTCTTACTTTTGGTATGAGATATTTTTAATTTTATGATTTTACAACTTAGAAAATAGATAAGCGCATGAGATTAAATTATTACATTCAATGTATTAAATTTTGTTTTCAGAGGTTATGAAACAAACATACATACAACAAACAAGACATTTTTAGTTGTTGATTTGTAGAATGGAGTTAGTCACTTTTCGGCCGTGCTTGGCTTATTTTCAAAGAGTGTTCTAACAAGCCTACTATGTTATTTTTAATAATAACCCCAGTTAGATACGACTAATCTTAGAAAAATACAAAAAGTGTTTTAGTGATTATTCCTAAGTATTTAATTAAACCTTTTTTTTATTATCAGTTTATATAGTTAGATAAATAAAAAAACAAAAATTGTAGGTAATTAAATGCAGTTGTATTTCTGTGAAAACAACACAAAAAAACCCACAAGCTCGGGTCGGCTACTTTTTCCTCTTAAAAATAATAGCTATCTATTATTTTTAAGAGGAAAAAGTAGCCGACCCGATATAAGTACCTACAGAATTGCAATTCTTCTTAGTAGAGAAAAAATGTTTCAGGAAATTAGTTAATTTTCGACTAAAACCCAAATAGAATTAGTTTTTTTCTCGCACTTACTAAAATAAAAGTGTTGTCACTATGCGATTATAGATACCCGTAGATTTTGAGATTATTTAAATAAAAATATCTTCTATGATTTATATTTTATTTGTACAGTGGCTTCGCACGCGTTACTAGTCAAACAAACAGTAGCCTTTGTGTTAATCCAGGTTATAATCTACGTACTTAAGAATTTCATCGAAATCGGTTCAGCCGTAACAACGTGATTGATTAACAAACAAATAAATAAACAAACATCCAAACTTTAATTGGTCGGCATTTGCGTGATACAGCACACACATTATATCTATGTTTTCTTAGTCATGATTACTGTAGTCATAAAACAACCAACGATTCCTTTCTTCGTCAAAAGCATAGATTTGTAGAAATATGTTCCATAAAAAAATGAGGATCCGAAGTAGGTTAGCGTCACGTTCTTGAAATTTACACGGCTGGAGTAAAATCCCTGAAATGTCAGAAAACTTTGAGTTCACCCGTTCCTCACACCGATAGGCAAACGGAATTATTTGTGTAGGTATTTGTGACATTTCACACAGCGCCATCTAGCCTCAAACTAAACAAAGCTAGTAGGTATGGGAACCAGATAACTGATAGAATACCTTAAACTTACTTATGTGTTTAATAAAACACCATACCCTTGTTTTCATTTAATGTCGTACACACGGCTACACATCAAGCTATATATTTCCAGTATAAGCTGACCTCGCATTGTGTAGGCTTTTTGTAGAATGAAAGGTCAGCTTATACTGGAAATTATAGTTTGATGTGTAGCCGTGTGTAAATATTACGTACGACATTAAATGAAAACACGGGTAGGGCTAACGGCTAGAATTGATGTAAAATAGGTTTTTTCAAAATTAATTACCAAAAAAACAAGTAACTTTTTAACAAAAATATAACCGACTTTACATAACAAAAAAAAACAAAACAACTTAACCGATTTTGATAAAATTTGGGGCAAATCTGAAAACGTATCCTTTCAAATTTTTTTTTTTTTTTATTTTATTTCAAACAAAATCTACAGCTCTTAGTACGAGTATATAACAGGTGTATCCTATGCTAAAACTTACAGCCAATAAAGGATTTACATTTTATAATTAATATACTTAATATGACCATGATTTTAAATATAAATAATTACAATATAAAAAAAAATCTTAAGATAAATATAACTTACACAACAACCATAATCACACCATAATCACACACGCACACTAAACATTTAAGATATACATTCAAACATACACATAAGATACACATTCATACATCACCTATACACCTAATTAAAAATATTTTATAAATCGTTTGATAGATGAAGGAAATCTGAGGTTACAAATATTAATTATGCGTCCAAATAAAATTTAAGGGTAAAATTTGAGGGACTTCACATAACAAAAAACCAAACTACTTAACCGATATTGATAAAATTTCTTTGGGGCCAATCTGAAAGCGTAGGCCTATACTTTCTAATTAAAAATATTTTACAAATCATTTTATAGATAAAGGAAATCTGAGGTTACAAACATTAATTATGCGTTATAAATTTTGAAACTATCATGGTTATGAACACTATTTATACTAAAAACGGGATATTTACCATGATTTGTGAATGTTTGAATATCCCGATATTATCAGTTTACCCGTAATCATGGCGCATGCAACTGCACCTAAATATCGGGATACTCAAACACTCACAAATCATGGTAAATATCCCGTTTTTAGTATAATTAATTATGCGTCCCTATAAAATTTGAGGGTTGCACTCGATTTTTTTGGGACCATCAGATCCTGATTTGGTGCTAATGAGACCACTTGGGAAGTATTCTAGGCTTTTAAACAAAAAAAAAAACCTCGAATCGGTCGAGGCGTCTTCGAGTAATAGGAGAATATACATAAAAAAAAAATTCCGACGAATTGAAACCTCCTCATTTTTTGAAAATCATACAACCTTAATATTCAGTCCTAAACAATCAATGAAACAGCCTGTATAAACTAGTGGTTCGCCCCGAACTGAGATCTCGCGAGTCTCCCAGAAAAACAAAAATATATTATTCGTAATCTTTGACTATCAAAATAGTGCCACGAAATAAATGTCCAATTTACTTGATCTACAGTTTCATTCAAATTACAGGTAACGGGAGTTCATGTAATTTGGTTAACTACCCATTTTTGATTTCAGACTTTTGCCTATATTTGTGTCATTTATGCTACACGCATACCAAATTACAGCACTGTGGGGTCACTGGTGTACCCTGTGAATTTGGTCAAAGTTCAGTTTTTATTATGACTAATAACTCAAAAACTACAAAAACTTTACTAAAAATTAAATCAGAGTCGTAATGTACTAATGAAGACAATTTGATGTCCCACTTGACCGAATAGTCTCATTTTAATTTTTTTCTACCCCTCTTGAACCCTCAATATCTCAATCATCCTTCAACATTTTTAGCTCATTTCATCATCAGCCGGAAGACCTCCACTGCTGAACATAGGTCTCCCCCTTAGATCACCACAACGAGCGGTTGGTAGCCGTTTGCGCCCAACGGCTCCCCGCGATTCTTACTAGATCGTCGGTCCACCTTGTGGGGGGCTGGCCTACGCTGCGTCTTCCAGTCCGTGGTCTCCACTCGAGAACCTTTCTTCTCCAACGGTTATCGGTTCTACGAGCGATGTGGCCTGCCCATTGCCACTTCAACTTGCTAATTTTGAGAGCAATGTCGGCAACTTTAGTTCTTCTGCCGGTTTCCTCATTGCGGATTTTGTCACGCAAAGAAACCCCGAGCATATCCCTCTCCATAGCTCGTTGAGCGAGCATAGCCTAGCCATGCCTTAGCTCATACCATAGCTCATTTAGTCACATCAAAATTGTGCCATCACTTCTTACCTATCAAATATCACGATGGTTGAATCAACGCTCCGAAAGTTATCCTCGGACAAACAAACATACAACAACAACGCTCCAAGTTGATTTGGATATCTTGCTTCGCTCGATCAAACAGGTAAAACACATTATAATCCTTCATCATGTAAGCAGGTTAAACTTCCTACCTATAGTTGGGGTGGGGTAAGCTTGTTTGTAAGGAATCGACTTATCGCTGGTTAAATAATTTGGTTAAATTGTAGACTAAATGTCATGTTACCTAATGCTAGGTTAAATGCCTAGTTGATTTCCTAGACTTCATTTTTATTTTTTTAGAATAATTTGAACCTTAAGTGCGTACTCCTAGACCTGGTTACTCTACTTAGCGTATTTTAACAATATATTTTACACGTATTATAACAGTAAATAATTGATCGAGCGAAATCTCCAAATCAACTTGTATGTTTGTTTGTCCGAGGATAATTTTCGCAGCGTGTATCCGATCATCGTGAAATTAGGTATATAGGTAGATAGTGATGGCACAATTTTGGTGTGGTGGTACGTCTAATAAAAGGTCTTTGTGAGTACATTTTGACACCGTTTTAATTTTTAATTTTAACCTTGTAATTTTTTAAGTTGTTAGCCATAACGAAAAACATAAGCGAGATCTCTAATCAACTTGAACAAATCGGCGTTGTATGTATGAATGTTTGTTTTTCCGAGGATAACTTTCGAAGTGTTGATCCGATCATCGTGAAATTTAATACATAGGTAGGTAGTGATGGCACAATTTTGGTGTGTAAATGAGCTAAAAATGTTGGGGGATTGTTGAGATATTGGGGTTCAAGATGGGTAAGAAAAAATAAAATGAGGCTATTAGATCAAATGGGACGTCAAATGAAAGGTATTCATTAGTACATTTAGACTCCATTTTTATTTTTTGTAAATTCTTTATAGCTTTTGAGTTATTAGCCATAATAAAAGTAAACTTTGACAAAATTCACAGGGTACAACAGTGACCCTGGTGCAATAATTTGGTATGCGTGTAGCTTATTTACACAAATATAGGCAAAAGTAAAATCTAGAGTAACTGCAATTAGTACCCAAAAAAAAATGTAACCACATTACATAAATTCCCGTTACCTGTAATTTGAATGAAACTGTAGGTCATGAGTTTTGAATATTTCGTGGTACTATTTTGACAGTCAAAGACTACAAATAATATTTTTTTGTTTTTATGGGAGACTCGCGAGATTAGTTCAGTTCGGGGCTACTAGTGCACTGATAAAGATGAGGTAGTATCCCTAAAAAATATGGGTGCCGTATTATATAAGAGTTACCTTCTTAATGAAGCAATTTTCAGAATTCAGGGCTTCTTTTATAATAAAAGCCACGCTGTAGTGTTTGCAGGGGTCACGCAAATTGGTGTTCCATAGAAAGTTTTTTTTGTTGCCTTTGATATTTTGCACCTGGATCTTGATCTGAGGAAGTGGTTAATTAACATCATATTAGCTGTAGGAAGTCCTGTGTTGAACTAAAGATATACCTTAATACATTTCCAGGGCGACCGATCTTGTGCGGCTCGGAAGCAACAGCTCCTAGCAAGCTTTATTATTTAGGTTGTCTATTTACCTCCCGTGAGCGTTTAGTGGTTTATACGCAATTATATAAAGCAAGAGCCCCGGTTTTGGCCAATTGCAACATAAGGGAGGTAAGAAATAGGCCAAAAAAAACCAATTTGTTTATAGTCAAATTGGTAATAAATTATTATCATTATTGTTTTTTATCTGATACAAAATGCTGGTTATACAATAGTTCAATAATATCTTGAAAAACCTATACTAGGTTTCAAATAGTATTTTTATCTATAGTGTTATCCGACCGAACACATGCGGAAAATTCCAAGATTTTTTTTTAAATCATCTCAAAAATTTCAAGTCTGGACGGGACTTGAACCCGCGACCTTCCTCTTGATACGAGGATGCACTACCATCTGTGCTACAAGACAATTCACGTCTAGATCGAAATTAGTGAGATCATTCAGAATTACGACTAAAGTGCCGTTAGCTCCATCTACAGGAAAACTTATATAGTTCTTTGTACCTGCTCAATGCCGAACGTTGCAGTTCAGTACATTGACAAGAGATGTCGCGTTGCTTATTTCAAATAGTATTTTTATTTATAGTGTTATCCGAACACATGCGGAAAATTCCAAGATTTTTTAAAATCAACATTAAAAATTTTTTATATACTATACTAGGTTTGTCCAGAGACCAGGCTCTCTTTACTGTTTAAATAACCAAAACCGGGGCTCTTGCCCTACATATTATTGTTTCATTGAATTTAAAACAATCTACAATAAAAATGAAATCCAGAATATTAATCTGTACTAATTTCAACCTAATAATGGAGTTGGAAACGGTGCACAATATTGTGGTGTCGCTTCACAGTGCAGTGTGTACGATATTTATTTCGTTACTAGCTTCCGCCAGAAGCTACGTACGCTTGGTTCGTCAATAAAAAATCCGGGTCATAATCTACCTACATACCAAATCTCATAGAAATCGGTTCAGCCGTTACGAAGTGAAATTGAAACAAACAAACTAATAAACACACCTACTTTCTCATTTATAATATTAGTGTATATAAATATATATATATATACCTACAAAAAATACAAATAAGTATCTTTTTCACTTGAATCAAGAGTGAACTTCATTGGAATTGTCAATTTAGAAACCTCTGAGGTTTATTTAATTATCAAAAACCTCATATCTGAACTGCAAAAGTTGGTCGCTGCCGAGACAATTTAGGCAAGTGGGGCTAAATCGACCCATTCCGGAGCCAGTGCCACTGCGGGGCCACCACACAAACAATGGCCCACCTGCTGTCATGCCCTCTATGCCCAACCACCTGCACACGGAATGACTTGTGCCAGGCAACATATAGGGGTGTGGAAGTTGCTCTCTATTGGGCTAATTAAATTAGAAGTCAAATAGCCATTGACACAAAAAAAGAAGAAGAGCTGGATGAAACAAATTCCCAACTAAATAAAGAAATAAATGCTAAAACGGAACTGGTTCCTGTCACCACCCACCTATGTACCTATGTCTTCAACAGGTAAACTTCCCTCACGATCTAAAACACTCTATCATACACCCAATCTATAAGAGTGGGGACAGAGATGTTATAGACCTATCTCGATACTTCCAGTCATATCAAAACTGTGTATATAACCCTGTCGTACGTAGGTATGTATAATATACAGACAGTATGTAGGTATATACTATCATCTTACAGCTCTCCTCCCTCCTTACTATAAAAACTCACCTCATTAATATACACGTCTGCAAAGAAGGTGTAATTGACCACACTCAGAGCGTTCTCATCCATACTGGTGCTCACACTAGTAAGGCCATTTGCTTTCAGTCCTTTGCACGTGCCGAAGTGTTCGTATTTCAGGTTGTATGGACCCTGAACAGTACTTGAAACATAAGCATCTGAAAATATCTAGAAAGAACTTCACGCTTTCTGCACAAAGACGTTGATTGTGTCTAAATATGTAAGTAAGGAGTTGTATAATTTTTATTAGATACATTTTTTTTTTTAATAAACATACTCGTACTTACATAGTTATCAGTTGATTTCGTAGCCTGTTGAGTATGAACAAGACAAATTGTAGGAAATATTAAAAATAAAACAGAAACGCAATACATTTTGCTGTGAAACTGTTTTGCAGTATTTGCTGTAATGAGTTTATTTCCTTTAGTGGTTCAATTTAAACACAAATCTGTATTTAATAGTCAAATAGGTACAGATCATTAAGTAAGTATTATAAAAACATTATCAAAATACAAATTACATTTAATTAAATAGATAATCTTGTTTGACTTTTGAAGTACCTACACAATGCAATAAATAATAACATATTTTTTACGCAGGATTTAGTAATATCATTCACATTTAATACGATTATGTATCACTGTAACATAGCACAAATAAACCGGTGTCCAATGTTTCTATTCTTAGAGATTCTGATCTTCGATTTCGACGTCTGATTTGAAATAGTAAGTTCCGTAGAAAAAACTGCTATCCCAAAATAGTTACAGTCAAGTCTGCAATGTGCATGAACCTATAATGTCAAAGTTCAGTTTTTATTATGGCTAATAACTTAAAAACTACAAGGTTTCATCATCATCATAATATCAGCCGTAGGACGTCTACTGCTGGACAAAAGCCTCCCTCATTGATCTTCAGGAACTGCGGTTGGAAGCGGCCTGCATCCAACGCCGACCTGCAATTCTTACCAAGTCCTCTGCCCATCTTGTAGGTGGACGTCCTACGCTGCGCTTGCCGGTCCGTGGCCTCCATTCGAGAACTTTCCGGCCCCATCGGCCATCTGTTCTGCGCGCTATATGGCCTGCCCATTGCTACTTCAACGTGCTAATCCGTCGGGCTATGTCGGTGACTTGAGTTCTCCTACGTATCTCCTTATTTCTGATTCGATCCCGTAGAGAAACCCCAAGCATGGCCCTCTCCATAGCTCGTTGAGCGACTCTGAGCTTATTCATAAGGCCAATAGTGAAGGACCACGTCTCGGTTCCATAAGTCATCACTGGTAACACACACTGATTGAAGACTTTCGTCTTAAGGCACTGAGGAAAATATTTGGACGAAAATACGTTGCGAAATTTCCCAAACGCTGCCCATCCGAGTTGGATTCGACGATTGACCTCTTACTCAAAGTTGGACCTACCTAATTGGACTGTTTGTCCTAGGTATACATACGCGTCGACAACTTCGAGAGCCGAGTTCTCAACCATAACTGGGACAGGCACGACATGGACATTCGACAAGGTTTAAACTAAAAATAAAAACGGGGTCAGTATGTACTCACAAATACCTTTTATTAGACGTACCAGTTGACTGGATAGTCCTATTTTGTTTTTTTACCCCTCTTGAACCCCAATATCTCAACTGGCTCCCCACATTTTTAGCTCATTAAATTAAGTCACACCAATATTGTGCCATCACTACCTACCTATATACCAAATTTCACACTGATCGGATCACCGCTTTGAAAGTTATCCTCGAACAAACAAACATACATACATACATACCTACAACGCCGAAATGCCCATGTTAACTTATGGCGGGTTCCTATATCCGTCGGTAACCAGCTACGACTCGTTTCTCCTTGAAAACCTGTCATAAGTTTGACACTAGTTTGACACTTTTTCAAGGAGATACGAGGCGTAGTCGGTTACCGACGGATATAGGAACCCGTCATAAGAGATCTCGCTTCACTCGATCAAAAAGTATTCACAATAGTTTATAATATATACATACCTAGTCAGGTCATAAATTCTGTCACATGTTAAATATAAAATAATTGAAACAAATTTATTCATTATGTAACCATTTATATACCAAAATGAACTTAACAAAACATAGATTCTTATGACACTAAAGTTTATTCAAAATGACCTCCGTGATTTTGAATACAGGCCTTCAATCTGCGCGGCCAGTCGTCTATCGCAGCACGAACGAGGTTCATGTCAATATCGGCGGCTGCCTTAATCAAGGATGTCTTGAGTGACTCCAAATTAGGATGAGGCTTTGAGCACGCCTTTTCCTCCAAGTGTTGCCATATCTTCTAATCTAACGGATTCAAATCTGGACTGGAGAAGGGCTAGTCTTCGTGCCGGATGAAGTCGATTTCACGCGCCGCCAGCCAGTCTTGTGTGCTCTTCGCTCTATGAGCTGGCGCCGAATTTTGTTTGAATACCCAGTGCCTGTTATTGAACATGGTATGAGAAACAGGTTCCACAAGGTTCGTCAGGACTGTATTTTGATGTATTCGTTTTTACACCTTTCTCACAAAAATTTACCTTTGTTAAGCCCCAATAAGAAACTCCCAACCATACCATGAGCGAGGATGGAAAATGACCTCGTTGGACATGCGGAATACGGTTGCTCGCTTCGTCACTACTGTGTGCGTACACCTTGTCATTTTGTTTGTTGTAGCTCTCTTCTACGGTAAAATTTTTTTCATCCGAAAAACGAATTTCCCGATATTTTTTTCCCGCGTACCGCTTCAACAAAGCGCGGCATCTCTTCAGTCTCAGGTCCATTAGACGAGCATTCAAACGATGTCCTGTTTTTCTTCGATATGCCCGAAGCCCTAAGTCTTCATTTAACACCCTTTTCAACGTGGTTCTGCTTAACCCCATCTGAAGGGCCAACAGTTTCTGCTTACCTTTGGGATTTCTTTGAATTCGCGCCTTCACAGCTTTTATCACTGCTGGAGTCCTAACAGACCGAAGGCGACCACTTCTTGACCTGTCATCTACACTAGAGTCTTCATTGTATCGTTTGATGGTGCGATAAACGAATCTTTTGGTTATATTCAAATTTTTCAGTATGTCAAAAATTTGAATTGGCGCGTAACCGCAACGATGCAACGCAATAACTGCAACACGGTCTTCTTTAAGCGTCCACTCCATATTTAAAAATGAGTAAAATTCTAAAAAGTATACATTTTTATTTTCATGAACAATTCGAAATTCGAATTCTATAAACTTTTTTGTGGCCAGCATTCTAAAAGAAAAGTTTTTACTGTGTGACAATACTTATGACTTGACTAGGTATATACCTAATATACATAATACATAATATACCTGCTGAAGATGTAAGAGGACTTTTATCAAATCTGAGTAGACCACTAGTTTACGAGTAGAAGTTGATCAACTTATATCTGAAGTTGGGTTTATTAACAGTTCATAACAACGTTTATACAAAATTACCAAAATAAACTGCAAAATTACACACCCGCACAAGCAGGCTAGCTTTGGTCCTTCCAGCGTGAAACCGCTCGCGTTCCTGCTGCAGCCTCGACTCGTCTCGCTGGTGATCCCGTTTATAATTCTGCACAGCACGGCCAGGCCTGCGGGTCCGAATCTACCTCTGGGCGGCCGAATACGGCTGCGACTTCGGGTAGTCCTTGTGATCATCTCTGACTGCCCCGGTCTAGATCACAACTCCGTTGACCCGGTTGATCGGCCTGAGACCATTGCGTTGCATGGCGAACGCATAAAATATTGCATTAAAATAACAAAATCAAAAAACAAAAAATAATCGGGTTGTATACATATATTAAAATAATTAACGCACAACTAATATCTCTATAAATTGCCTATATAACAATTACCTATATAACTATATAGCCTGTGTTTTACAGTAGTCACTATCCGCTGCCACGGTGACCACGGAAAACCAGCGCTATGGCTGAGCGTATCTGCCATGCCAATTTCCAGTGGTGGCCATTTTTCTAACAATTATCTCTTTTATTATAAAATTTATGATCATTTATTCGCATAAATGCACGTACAATAGATATGTCAATTATAAAATAATATTCATTTACATTCTGTCTTGTCGAGGCGTGCAAAATTCTAAAATAAAAAATAGTACCTACTAATAATGTTAAAAATGTAAAATTCAGTACGATATAATTGAACTAGAAGTCGCGTAGTGCGCGAGCTGCGAGCAGCTCGAGTATTTTTCTGTTTGTAGAAGAAGCAATCAAAGAGGATATCGAAATGAAAAAAGCAACCAAATAGGATATCGACGAAAAATGCAATCAAAGAGGATATCGAAGATAACAAAGCAAACAAACAGGTTATCAAAATGGAAAAAGCAAGCAAAGAGGATATCAAAATGGAAAAAGCATTAAAAGAGGATATCCAAGCAGAAAACGCAGTCAAAAAGGATATCAAAGTGAAAGATGCAATCAAAAGGGATATCCAAGTAGAAAACGCGATCAAAGAGGATACCCCAGTGGATGAAGCAATCAAAGAGGTTATCTAAATGGAAAAAGCAATCAAAGGAGATATCCAAGTGGAAACAAAAATTAATGAGGGTATCAAATGGAAGAAGTAATCAAAGAGGCCATCGAAGTGAAAGACGCAATCAAAGACGCTATCGAAGTAGAAGAAGCAATCAAAGAGGACATCAAAGTAGACAACACGATTTAAGATGATACCGAAGTATAAGAAGAAATCAAAAAGGATATCAAGGTCGAAGATGAAAATAAAAAAAATATTCCAACAAAAATTTGAACTACCATTTTTAAAAGTTTACTTTGCCTATCTGGTTCCGTTTAGAATATATATGCGATTAAAGTATTTAAGTAAAATCATAATTTTGTTAAGAGGATATCGTAGTCGAAGAAGCAATCAATGAAGATATCGAAATGGAAAAATCTATCAAATAAGTTATTGAAGTTAGCGATGCAATCGAATAGGATATTAAATTTAAAAAAAGCAATCAAAGAGGATATCGAAGTGGAAGAAGCAATCAAATAGGCTATCAAAGTAGAAGAATCTATCAGAGAATATTAAAATGGAAAAAGCAAAAATATTATATATTCTCCTTGATTTCTTCTCCTACTTATATATCCTCTATATAAGTAGGAGAAGAAATCAAGGAGAATATCGAAGTGGTAGAAGCAATCAAAGAGGGGGTCTAGATTCAGAGAGTCCAGGTCCAGGGAGTCCAGATCCAGAGGATCCAGGTCCAGGGGGTCCAGGTCCAAAGAGTCCAGGTCCAGGAAGTCCAGGTCCAGGGGGTCCAGGTCCACTGGTCCAGGTCCAGGTCTAGAAGGTTCAGGTCTATGTCCAGGGGTCCAGATCCAGGGAGACCAGGTACAGGTCCAGAAGGTCTATGTCCAGGGGTCCAGGTCCAGAGAGTAAAGGTCCAGGTTCCGAAGTTCCAGGTCCAGGGGGTTCAGGTCCAGAAAATCCAGGTCCAAAAGGTCCAGGTCCAGGGGGTTCAGGTCCATAGGGTCGAGGTTCAGGGGGTCCAGGTTCAAAGAGTCCAGGTCCAAGGAGTCCAGGTCCAGAGAGTTCAGGCCCAGGGCGTCCACGTTCAGATAGTCCAGGTTCAGAAGGTCCAAATCCAGGCCCAGGGGATCCAGGTTCAGGTCCGGGGAGTCCAGGTCCAGGAAATGCAATTTCAGGATGTCCAGGTCCAGAGGGTCCAGGTCCAGGGAGTCCAGGTCCAGGGCGTCCAGGCCCAGGTCCGGAGGTCCAGGTCCAGGGGGTTTAGGTCCAGGGTTTACAAGTCCAGGGGGTCCAGGTCCAAAGGGGCCAGGTCCAGGAGTCCAAGTCCAGGGAGTTCAGGTCCAGGGAGTTCAGGTCCAGGTCCAGGGGGTCCAGGTCCAGGAGGTCCGGGTCCAGGGAGACCAGGTCCAGGAAGTCAAGGTCCACACGGTCCAAGTCCAAGTACAGGGGTCCAGGTCCAACGAGTCCAGGTCCAGGGGGTTCAGCTCCAGGTAGTTCAACTCCAGGGTCCAGGTCCAGGTAGGCCAGGTCTAGGGGGTCTAGGTCCAGGGGGTCCAGGTCCAGGTAATTCAGGTCCAGGAGGTCCAGGTCCAGGGGGTTCAGGTCCAGAGATTCCAGGTCCAGGGGATCCAAGTTCAGGAGGTTCAGGTCCAAGGGGGCTAGGTACAGGGGGTCCAGGTCTAGGGAGTCCAGGTACAGGTCCAGGAGGTTTAGGTACATGTCCATGGGGTCCAGGTCTAGATGGTCCAGGTCCAGAAATTCCAGGTCTAATTAGTCCAGGTTCAGCGGGTTCAGATCCAGGGGTCAAAGTCCAGGGAGTCGAGTACCAGGGAGTCCAGGTCCAGGGAATCCAGGTCTAAGGGTTTAGGTCCTGGGAGTCCAGGTCCAAGTCAAAAAGAACCAGGTCCATGTTCAAAGGGTTCTGGTCCAGGGGTCCAGATGCAGGAAGTCCAGGTCCAGGTCCAAAAGGTCCAGGTCCAAGGGATCCAGGTCCGGAGAGACCAGGTCAAGGACGTCCAGGTCCGGGGGGTTCAGGTCCAAAGGGTCCAGGTCCAGAGAGTCCAGGTCCAGGGAGATTAAGTCCAGGGGTTTAGGTCCAAGGAGTCCAGGTCCAGGTAGTCTAGGTCTAGGGGGTGCAGGTTCAGGGGGTCCAGGTCTAGAGAATCCAGGTCCAGGGGTCCAGGTCCAAAAGGGTTCAGGTCCAAAGGGTCCAGGTCCAAAGAGTCCAGGTCCAGCGAATCCAGGTCTAGGAAGTCTAGGTCCAGCGGTCCAGGTATAAGGGGTCCAGGTCCAAGAAGTCCAATTCAAGGAGGTCCAGGTCCAGAGGGTGCAGGTCCAGGGAGTCCAGGTCTAGGGAGTCCAGGTCCAGGTCCAAAATAACCAGGTCCATGTCCAAGGGGTTCAGGTCCAGGGGTCCAGGTCCAGGAAGTCCAGGTCCAAAAGATCCAGGTCCAAGGAATCCAGGTCCTAAGAGACCAGGTCAAGGGGGTCCAGGTCCAGGGGGTTAAGGTCCAAAGGGTCCAGGTCCAGATAGTCCAGGTCCAGGGAGATCAAGTCCAGGGGTTCAGGTCTAAGGAGTCCAGGTCCAGGTAGTCTAGGTCCAGGGGGTGCAGGTTCAGGGGGTCCAGGTCTAGGGAGTCCAGGTCCAGGGGTCCAGATCCAGAGGGTTCAGGTCCAAAGAGTCCAGGTCCAGGGAGTCCAGGTCTAGGAAGTCCAGGTCCAGCGGTCCAGGAATAAGGGGGCAAGGTCCAAGAAGTCCAATTCTAGGAGGTCCAGGTCCAGAGGGTGCAGGTCCAGGGAGTTCAGGTCCAGGGGGTCCAGGTCCAGGTCCAGAGAGTCTAGGTTCCGAGGGTCCAAGTACAAGGAGTCCAGGTCCAAGGAGTCTAAGTCTAGAGGGTCCAGGTCCAGATGTCCAGGTCCAGGGGTACAGCTCCAGGGTGTCCAGGTCCGAGGGGCCAGGTCCAGGGGTCCAGGTCCAGGTAGTCCAGGTCCAGCGGTCCAGGTATAAGGGGTCCAGGTCCAAGAAGTCCAATTCCAGGAGGTCCAGGGGGTCCAGCTCCAGGAAGTCCAGGTCCAAGTGTCCACGTCCAGGGGTTTAGGTCCAGGCAGTCCAGGTCCAGAAGGTCTAGGTCCAAAGAGTCCAGGTCCAGAAGGTCTAAGTCCAAAAAGTCAAGGTCCAGGGGGTCCAAGTCCAAGGGATCCACCAGGGGTCCAGGTCCAGGGGTCCAGGTCTAAGGAGTCCAGGTCTAGGTCTAGAAGGTCCAGATCCAGGTGCAGGGGGTCCAGGTCCAGGAAATCCAGGCTCAGGAAGTTCAATTCCAGGAGGTCCAGTTCCAGTGGTTCCAGGTCCAGGGGGTTCAGGTCCTGGGGTCCAGGTCCAGGGGATCCAGGTTTAGAACGTCCAGGTCCAAGGAGTCCAGGTCTAGGGGTCCAGGTCCAAGAAATCCAGGTCCAGGAAGTACAGTT
The DNA here is from genome assembly GCA_918857605.2 of Philereme vetulata. NCBI lineage: Eukaryota > Metazoa > Arthropoda > Insecta > Lepidoptera > Geometridae > Philereme > Philereme vetulata. The sequence goes on along the minus strand of OU975471.1, from coordinate 3,708,727 downwards.
CCAGGGAGTCCAGGTCCAGGGGATCTAGGTCCAAGAGTCCAGGTCCAGGGAGTCCAGGTCCAGGTCCATGTCCAAGGGGTCCAGGTCCAGGAGTTCAGGTCCAGGGAGTCCAGGCCCAGGTCCAGAACGTCCAGGTCCAGGGAGTCTAGGTTCAGGGGTCCAGGTCCAGGAGGTTCAGGTCCAAAGGGTCCAGGTCCAAAGGGTTCAGGTCCAGGGGGTCCAGGTCCCGGTAGTCCAGGTCTAGGGGGCCAAGTCCAAGGGGTCCACCAGGTCCAGGTAGTACAGGTCCAGGGGGTCCAGGTCCAAGGAGTCCAGGTCCAGGAAGGCAAATTCCAGGAGGTTCGGGTACAGAGGGTCCAGGTCCAGGGAGTCAAGGTCCAGGGGGTCCAGGTCCAGAGGTTCAGGTCCAGATAGTCCAGGTCCAGGGGGTCCAGGTACAGAGGGCCAAGTCCAAGGAGTCCAATTCCAGAAAATCAGAAAATCAAGCGGCAAAACCGTTTGGAGTCTATTGATGAATGGAACCGGAGATACAAATCGGGCGAAACCGCGGCGGTGACAAAAAAAATATTTCCCGATGCAGTGAAAGCATTCAGGATATTCTCTTTCTCTTGTACAGTATAATGTTTAACCCTTCTAGTCCTTCTTATCTCAGAGAGCGCTTTGAGTATCTTCATCAGTCAAATCCTCGAGACTTGCGCTCCTCTGAGACCTTGCAACTTAAAACTCCTGTACACTCTTCTAACTTTTATGATAAATCCTTCACTGTACAAGCTATCCGTCTATGGAACTCTCTTCCTCCACACATTAGAACTGCCAAATCCCTTCCCATCTTTAAAACAGTTCTATTTAAACATCTGTCTGCACTACAATGTTGATTTCTCATTTTCTCATCTATCGTTACGCTACTCCTGGTTTTTTATTTCACCCTTCTATTGTACACCTATATGTACCTACTTATAGTATTTTATATAATATACCTTTTTTATTATTAGTATGGAATATTTATGATAAAATATTATGCACCTTATTTATTTATTTATATATTTGTTTGTAATTATTTATTTTGCTTATGTAAATACACTGTTTATTCAATATTCAATTATTTTTATCAATAGCTACCGTCCTATAACGTTCTTGTGAAATCCAGTCCATCCAAAGGTTGTCTGGAAGAGATCGCTTTTAGCGATATGACCGCCACTTGTATTTCTGCGTGTATTGTTATTTGTTTTTTATATTGTTTTTTTTTTAATTTAAGTGTGATTTACAATAAAGCGTTTTCTATCTATCTATGAATAACTTTTAATATGTAACTAACTACAACTTAGATTATAGGTGCCCGTAGTTTTTGAGAGTTATATAACCACAAATAGGAATTATTAAAACAAGAAATTTATAAATTGAGTTTATTTTATTTATAACAGGGTAGGCACACAAATTCTTTCTATGTTTTCTTAGTCATTACCACTTCACTGACAAAACAACCGATGTTACCTTTCTTCGCCAAAATAATAGATTTGAAGAAATACGTTCCATAAAAAAATGAGGTTCCAAAGAAGGATGACGTCACGTTCTTGAAATTTACACGGTTGGAGTAAAATCCCTGAAAAGTTAGAAAACTTTAAGTGGGAACCGACCCCTTCATCAGACCCATGTTATGTGAAGGGAAGTGAGCTGCATGACCTAGTGGAGGGAGATCGATCTCAAAACACTCATCATCATCATCATCATCATATCAGCCGTAGGACGTCCACTGCTGGACAAAGGCCTCCCTCATTGATCTCCAGGAACTGCGGTTGGAAGCGGCCTGCATCCAACGCCGACCTGCGGTTCTTACCAAGTCGTCTGCCCATCTTGTGGGTGGACGTCCTACGCTGCGCTTGCCGGTCCGTGGCCTCCACTCGAGAACCTTTCGGCCCCATCGGCCATCTGTTCTGCGCGCTATATGGCCTGCCCATTGCCACTTCAACGTGCTAATCCGTCGGGCTATGTCGGTGACTTGAGTTCTCCTACGTATCTCCTCATTTCTGATTCGATCCCGTAGAGAAACCCCGAGCATAGCCCTCTCGTATCATAGCTCGTTGAGCGACTCTGAGCTTATTCATAAGGCCAATAGTGAAGGACCACGTCTCGGTTCCATATGTCATCACTGGTAACACACACTCAAAACACTATTATGGATAGATAACTTATTCTTAATTTTTTAACTTCAGCAGACGACGTTTTAAAGCTGATCTGGTATAGCGTTGTAAAAAGCAGATGAACGATCTACGGCTACCTCCCCTCTTTCCACTCGTCTCTATTGTTCACGAGTATGGGCTAATACAGGGGCCAGGGTAAGAGCGGTCATCCCGCCATCTTGGCCTGGGCACTCCTCGGGCGTTATTTTAATGATTTTTAAAAAAATATCTTCTCAGTTAGTAAAACGGGGTGTTGCATTTTGTATGGCAAAACATTGTTCATTGGGTTTACATATAATAACGTGTAACCTGTTGTGGTTTGACTGCGTCATGAAACGTAAATATATTCAAGGGAGTTTAGTGGCTGCTGGACTATAATAGTTGATGATTATAGGAGTGCTATAAAAATACGGGCAGTACAAGAATCCTACGCGCGAAAGTGATAACCAAATGAAATTGTAAAAAATAATTTTTAGGAAAAAAACTGGTATTATTATTTTTATTACTTAGCTTATTTTAACAATATTTAATACATACAACCTGTTTTGTATTGTACGACACTAATTTAAAACACACATCTGGAATCATATTAACTGTTTTTAGAGGTGTGCTTAATAGCGGTACCTTGAATGATCGAGCGATGCGAGATCTCCAAATCAGCTTGAGCAAATAGGCGTTGTAAAAATGTATGTATGTACGTATGTTTGTTTGTCCAAGGATAACTTTCGAAGCGTTGATCCGATCATCGTGAAATTTGATGCATAGGTAGGTAGTGATGACATAATTTTGGCGTGATTAAATGAGTTAAAAATGTGAGACGGTTGTTGAGATATTGTGGTCAAGGGGGGAAATAAAAAATGAGAATGAGACTATTTGGTCAAGTGGGACGTCAAATGAAAGGTCTTTATTAGTATATTTTCACTTCGTTTTTGTTTTTAGTTTAATTCTTGCAGTTTTTGAGTTATTGGTCATAATAAAAACTGAACTTTAACGAAATTCACAGTGTACACCAGTGCCTCCAGTGCTGAAATTTGGTATGCGTTTAGCTTTAGTAACACAGATATAGGCAAAAGTCTGAAATCCAGAATAACTGCAATTTGTACGCCAAAAAGGACTACCAAATCATGAACTTCCGTTACCTGGAATTTGAATAAAAGTGTATGTCAAGTAAGTTGGTTATTCATTTCTGGGTGAACCATTAGTTATTCAGTAATCGATACATTTTTAACGTAAATCGGTAGCGTCTTTGCGACGATGCTGCTTAGTCAGCCAGGTACAACCTACTTACATGACGAAAGAATATGATTTGTTTACCTATTTTATAAAGGCTGTTTCATTGATATTTTAGGATTTGGTAGGTTGTTTGAAAATATATAATTTTCTATGGTAATGAATTTAAATAAAACCTATTTCACAACAATACTAGCCATTATTCCTATCCTTTTTTTCATTTTATCTAGTATGTATATAACAAAACACGTAGTAACGTAATTAAATAACACTAGCTGACCAATCCGCAGCTTCGCACGCGTAGTTCTTCAATAAAACATTACCCTCCTGCTGCGCAGTTGGGTAAAAAGTAGCCTATGTCACCCGGGGATAGTGTAGCTTCCCAACAGTGAAAGATTTTTTTTAAATCGGTCCAGTAGTTTCGGAGTCTATTCAATACAAACAAACAAACAAATCTTTCCTCTTTATAATATTAGTATCTATGCTTAGAAGTAAATAATGCAGTATAACCGATAAAAATAATATAATATATCATTTAATGCTATCTGAGAAAGTATCCGTAAAAAAATTTGTGTGTCGTACGCAATATATGTATGAGTTACCTTCTTAACGAAGCAATTTTCAGAATTCATGCCTTCTTTTATATAAAACGCCACGCTGTAGTGTTTGCAGGGGTCACGTAAATTGTAGTTCCATAGAAAGTTCTTTTTGTTGCCTTTGATATTTTGCACCTGTATCTTGATCTGAGGAAGTGGTTAACTACTCGTAACATTATATCAGCCGTAGGAAGTCCTGTGTTGAACTAAACATATACCCTCATACATTTCTAGGGCGACCGATCTTGTGCGGCTTGTATGTACCCTATGTCTTCAACAGGGAAACCTTCCCTCACGATCTAAAACGCTCTTTAATACACCCGATCTTTAAGAGTTGACTATACCTCAGCCCAAACTCGAATATCACCCCCGCTTCTCCGCGCGCCGCTGCACGTCCTATCTCGCCGTGGTTCATATGTTTGCCGGTTTTTTTATCATTCAGTCCCTTCATTATCTTGTTGTGCTTATTTCTCATTACTGCGTCTTTACAAAAACCAACTAAATATAAATTCCTAAGAACATAAGAATTACGTGTTCGTTTGGAGCGACAAGCGCCACGGGTACCCCGTCTGAAAGCCGAGGCCACACTAAATCGTAGACCGGGCGTCCGGAGCGAATGGTTTAATTGGTGCAAAACTTAGATATTTCCATTTTATGGTAAAATTAAAAGGGATTTTGAAATTTTAAAACGCAGGTGCCCTCATTTATGTTGTGTAGAATTACTGTATAAAGTTTCAAGATCTAAATTGAAGTATTCATCGCATAAGAACGGTTTTAAGATAAATTTGGAGTCATCTTTGGATTTTTTTCTATCGAGAAAATTTTACGGAATCGTGTTTTTACAACACATGTGCTCTAGCACGTATCCTTAACTATAACATATATGAATTACAGATTGAAAGCACACAATTTCTTAAACAAAACATTGTTTCTCAATAAGCGATTTAACGTCTCCCCAGGTATAGTGCGCCCTTAAGAGTGGGGACAAAGATGATACAGAGATGATATCAATAATTATAAACCTATCTTGGTACTTCCAGTCATATCAAAAATATGTATGGGTATAAAAATACGTAGGTATGTAGTTAATTAAGAATATCATACTGTCAAATCTTACAGCTCTCCACTATAAAAACTCACCTCATTAATATACGTGTCAGCAAAGAAGGTGAAATTGAACACACTCGTAGCGTTCTCATCCATACTGGTGCTCACACTAGTAAGGTCATTTGCTTTAGGTCCTTTGCACGTGCCGAAGTGTTCGTATTTCAGATTGTATGGACCCTGAACAGTACTTGAAAAATAAGCATCTTACTACATACTATTTATTAAGAATCCTCCACTTCACGCTCTCTGCACAAAGACTTTGATTGTGTCTAAATGTGTAATTTTATCAGATATACTACACTAGGTACTTATGCATAAGATGTATAAGCGAGATAAGCGACAACCTCCGTGGCGCAGTGGGCGAATAGCCGGCTGAGACGCAGGAGGTAGCGGGTTCGATTCCCGCCGCGGAACAAATGTTTGCATGATCTGCAGATATTTGTTCCGGGTCTGGATCTTTTTCTATTTATTATTAATATTTATTCATTTAATTAAGACGGATTAACCAATTACACTAATTAATTTAAAAGAATTCTAAACATTAATTAAATACACTATACATTCTCAAATTAAAATCTAAATTATATTATAAAACTACACAATATATAAATTATTATCAATAAAATTAAATTACACCATAACAATAAAATTAAACACATTAATATAAATAAATTCCTCAAATGACACACATATATATAATAAACTGAATTGTTAAATTATAGACTTTTCATACATCAATCTTACAATACCTCAGACATACCAGCATCAATTCCTTCCATTCGTCAGCAAACACATCGCATTCAGGGTTGGCAGCTAGGAGTTTGTTGAGGGCAGTGAGTGTGCGAGGCAGCAGGGAGTTAACACGGGGTACGGCTCGAGGGTACAGCAAGAAGCCTGTGTCTTTTGCATCGGATATATTTATTTGGGACAAAAAATCGTAGTAGCTCGTTAAGCAGATCAGGTGCATCAATTCTGTTGCGAAATATTTTGCAGACAGTGGTTATCTGCTCATACACTCTCCTAGTTTTGAGGGAATTATAACCTAAGTATCCTAAGAGGAATTGAGTTGGATACATGAAAGGGCAATTCGCTTATTAAGGTACGAAGTAATGCCTTTGTACTATTTCCAAACGGAGAGCATACGTAACTTCGTGTGGATTCCATACCTAAACTACACAGGAGCTGGACTCTACTTTGCTTCGCACCAAGGCGCTGAAGAGAAGTCGTATTACGTGTTCGCTCTGGAAGTCACGAGCATTTCTTAAAACAAAACCGAGTCTACTGTACGACTCCTTGGCGACGACGCTAATATGGTCATGGAACGTAAGCCTTTGGTCGAATAAGATTCCCAAATCCCTCACTACTGTCAATCGAGCAATTGCCATACCATTGAGATTGTAGTCGAAGGGTATTGGATGCCACATTCGCCCGAAGGTCATAGCTGAGCATTTGGAAGTATTAAATTCTATCTTGTTTTGGATTATTGATCAAGCGAAGCGAGATCTCTAAATCAACTTGAGCGAATCGGCGTTGTATGTATGTATGTATGTATGTTTGTCCGAAGATAACTTTCGAAGCGTTGATCCGATCATTGTGAAATTTAATTCATACGTAGGTAGTGATGGCACAATTTTGGTTTGACTAAATGAGCTAAAAATGTTGGGTGGTTGTTGAGATATTGGGGGTTCAAGATGGGTAAAAAAAATAAATGAGGCAAACTGGTCAAAAAGGACGTCAAATGAAAGGGACTCATTAGTAAATTTAGACACCGTTTTAGTTTTCGTAAAGTTTTTATAGTTTTTGTGTTACTAGTCATAATAAAAACTGAACTTTGACAAAATTCACAGGGTACACCAGTGACCCGACAGTGCTGAAATTTTGTATGCGTGTAGCTTTAGTAACACAAATATAGGCAAAAGTCTGAAATCCAAAATACCTACAATTTGTACCCCAAAAATGAGGAACCATATGACATTAACTCCCGATACCTGTAATTTAAATTAAACTGTAGGTCAAGTACCTTGGTTATTTATTTCGTGACACTATTTTGATAGTCATAAATTACAAATAATATTTTTTTTGTTTTAATCGGAGACTCGCGAGATCTCAGTTCGGGGCGAACCACTAGTAAGAATGTATGTATTTACAAAAAAAAGTATATAAGTATTCTATCAGTTATCTGGCTCCCAAAGTACAAGCTCTGCTTAGTTTGGGGCTAGATATCGCCGTGTGAAATGTCCAGAAATATTTGTTCATCATCATCATCATATCAGCCGTAGGACGTCCACTGCTGGACAAAGGCCTCCCTCATTGATCTCCAGGAACTGCGGTTGGAAGCGGCCTGCATCCAACGCCGACCTGCGGTTCTTACCAAGTCATCTGCCCATCTTGTAGGTAGACGTCCTACGCTGCGCTTGCCGGTCCGTGGCCTCCATTCGAGAACTTTCCGGCCCTATCGGGCATCTGTTCTGCGCGCCGTATATGGCCTGCCCATTGCCCCTTCAACGTGCTAATAAGCCTTTTGTGTCGACTAGCTTATTATTCCCCTAAGTAATGTAGGTTGATGTAAAATTTTAATAAACATACTTACATAGTTATCAGTTGATTTCGTAGCCTGTTGAGTATGAACAAGACAAATTGTAGGAAATATTAAAAATAAAACAGAAACGCAATACATTTTGCTGTGAAACTGTATTGCAGTATTTGCTGTAATGAGTTTATTTCCTTTAGTGGTTCAATTTAAACACAAATCTGTATTTAATAGTCAAATAGGTACAGATCATTAAGTAAGTATTATAAAAACATTATCAAAATACAAATTACATTTAATTAAATAGATAATCTTGCTTGTTATTTAAGTAGTAGGTACTAGGTAGGTACTACATAATCCAAATAAGTAATTATATAAATAAATACTTTTTTTCCGCAGTAAGTAATAGTCACCTTTTTATTAACACTAACCAAAAAACAAAAAAAAAACTGCCTGCCAGCAATGTTTCCATTCTTTGAGATTCTGATCTTCGATCGAGTATTTCTATCCCAAAATGGCTACCATCAAGTTAGCAACGTGCATGAAGGCATAATGTTCAGTTTGTGAACTAAGTTTAAACTGTTATTTTACATACTTTCAGCATCAATTAAAATCTGAGGATTCTATTAAAGTTTTGGTATATACTTATGGAGTTTTTGAGCCGTTCCTGGAGGCAACCGACATTGGGTCCGTGTTAGATAGATAGATAGATAACTCTTTATTGAATTACCACACAAACAGAAATAATAATAAAAATAAGTACTGGGTTAAAATAAATAAGGCAATACAATGGGCGGCCTTATCGCTAAAAGCGATCTCTTCCAGGCAACCTTTGGATGGAGCGAAATTTTTAAAAATTACGGAGTGCGGTGTACTTTAGCGGATACATTACATTTACACATAATATATTCTAAGATATAATAATAATATGAAGTTTTAATCCTAATACTTAATATACTTATAAAATAGACTAATATATAGGTATATACATATAGCAAACTATACTAACAGATAAAATAAGTACATAAATAGTAAATAAATAACGCTAGGAAGATGACATCGTCAGGTAATGATGTTTCACCTTCAATTTGAAGAAGTGTAAGGACGATGACCGTCTTACTTCTTCGGGCAGAGCATTCCACAGCTGAACAGCCTGGACAGTAAAAGAAGCGCTGTAAAAGGAAGTGCTGTGCGAAGGAGTTCTGAGTATCAAGTTTTCTGATGACCTAAGAGTATAGTTATTTGAAGAATGTGTTGTACAAAGGGAAGACTTCATTACCTAAAATCTAGTTGAGATCGACATTAACAATGTACTAAAACACTTTGTAAGAGTGTCTCAATAAGAACTTATTCCAAGAAGCATTATTTCTTAGTTGTATTGTATTATACTAGTGGTTCGCCTCGCACTGATATCTCGTGAGTCTCTCATAAAAACAAAAATATATTATTTGTCAAAATAGTGCCACGAAATGCATAACCAATTTTAGTCGCACCAAAATTGTGCCATCAGTACCTACCTATATACCAAATTTCACGATGATCGGATAAACGCTTCGAAAGTTATCCTCGGACAAACATACATACATACATACAACGCCGATTTGCCCAAGTTAATTTAGAGATCTCGCTTCGCTCGATCAATTATGACATTTTAAAAGACATTTACATAAAATAACATAAATTTAGTACATACTTTGTTTTTAACCTCTTTATTTATTTATTTAATACGTTATTGCACAAAAATACAAATTACATGTACAAAAGGTGGGCTTAATGCTCATAGCATTTTCTACCTGCCAACCTCAGAGGTAACAAAAAAGGTTGGCGTGCTAACTTTTAACAATATTAATGTTTATTAAAAAAAAACAAAAGAAACACAAATAACAATAAACTCACAATAGAAGGTTGTATGTAATTTGAATAAAATTGTAGGTGAAGTTAGTTGGTCGTCCATTTCGTGTGTACCTACCTACTTTATTCGACTGTAAACTTTACGTGACACTATTTCAATAGTCAAAGATTATATATATATATATATATACTATATATATTTTTTTTATGAAAGACTTGCGAGACCTGGTTCGGAGCGAACCACTAGTATAATTTATAACCAAATCTACCTATTTTCACGCTATAATTTCTTTGTTATAAACGTGAATAATATGTATGCAATTTGCCGTCACACTGTTCATAACAAACAATAAACGGACACAAAGAGGCGCCTACTCATATTAAAAAGGCGCCTAGTAAACCGGTTTTCAGACGACTAGTCTGCATTTCTTGCAGTCCTCCACTGGCTGTTAAAATATATGAAAACGTAGTACCTATGTGTGTTGTATGTAATAGTATTATAAACAAAAAATACTATATATATATATAATCTTTGACTATTGAAATAGTGTCACGTAAAGTTTACAGTCGAATAAAGTAGGTAGGTACACACGAAATGGACGACCAACTAACTTCACCTACAATTTTATTCAAATTACATACAACCTTCTATTGTACACCTATATGTATGTGCATAGGTGTACAATAGAAGGGTGAAATAAAAACCAAGAGTAGCGTAACGATAGATGAGAAAATGAGAAATCAGCATTATAGTGAAGACAGATGTTTAAACAGAATATACTTACTCGTCGAGGAAACTAAAAGAAAAGCATGTATTTGATGATTTATTTAGTATTTGCCTCTCCTTCTCTAGATAAACTTTAACAATACTGATGTATATTCACAAAAACATTAATTTGTTTAAGAAAAATAGCGATAATCATAATTTTAATACTAGAAATAAAGATAAACTCGCTGTTGCCCCTTGTAGACTCCATAAAGTTAGTAAATCGTTTAAAGGGCAAGGTGTTCGCTGTTATAACAAACTCCCAAGTGATGTACAAAAATTGACAATTAAGAAATTTAAAAACGCAATTAAACAAAATCTTTATAAAAAAGTCTACCATAAAATATCGGATTATTTAGATGATAGAGAAGCTTGGGATTGAAATTACTCCAACTCGTTCAAAATGTTACAATTTAGACGTAATTTATTTTCTGTATTGTAATGTATTCTAAAAGGATCATTAAAAAAACAACCAGCCTTGTTTCTTGCCTTTCTTTTCTGGCTTGGCCGCGAAGGAACAGGCAGTTGACGTTTCAAAGTGATCCTTGTGATTTTAATGAATAAAAAAAGATTTTGACTTTTTGACAATGCCAAATCTCACACTCCTCCGTGCTAATAAGCTTAAAAATGGGTACAAAGTATTCTTCACGTATTATTATCATAGTTAGTAGTAATATTATTTAGACATTCATTACAATTTATGGATATCGCAACCCATATTTTTCTTCAGCTCTCCTCCAAAACTCTATTCTTTTCTGGTTGGGAAGATCAATCATTTTAATTTTCTTTGCAAGTTTCAGGAACTGCAAATAATCGTCACTGGGCGTCCATGTGATATTTTTTGCTGAAGGTGTCCTGAAATTGAAATAAAAAGATTGTATTGAAGTGCACGGTATAGCACGGAGCCTTTCCAGTGTCCTAAATCCTCCAACGCCAGAGTTTGCAGATCAATGATTCAATTCGAATAGAATAGCTTTTTTAAAAATTTACTATAGATTCCATGTAAGGGATCCAAAATGACGTATATTAAAAACCGAGTTCTTTGTGTACCTAAATATCATAATGAAAAATTATCAGAATCAGATATTATTTAGGGGTAGCAAAACGATATATCCCGCTCTGTTATGCAGAGGCGGTTGGTACACAGTCCTCCGCAAGCTTACCCAGTTTTAGCAAAGTTCGTCCATAGAGTAGTCATAGTATCAACGAATTCCAAATCTGAAGGAAGAGATGGAAGCAGCTGGTACACCAATGGATTGAACACGTAAAACAGCTCATCAGCATGATCAGCACCCGGAGTTAAACGCAACCTGGATCTCAACTTGTTTAGATTCCTGAACGAATCATACTTAAAGTAATAGTTGTACATTGTGATTTTTGGATTCCTCGAAAATGCTTCCATAGTCAATACAGATGGGTACATTATAAGGGCGTCCGTGTAATACGAAATAAGTCCATCGTAATTCGTTGGCCCATTATGAAAATAAAACTCTCTTAGCTTTTTGATAAATGATTCCTTGTCTTCTTCCGAACTGAATATAAAACTCCTAGGAATTGCACTTGTAAAATTTCTGTCTAGATTTTTTAGGCTCTCTGAATCATATTCCGTAGCCCACATAATACCTTCTTTGTTATTAAAGCCCATAATAATACTAATATTTGAGACCTCTTCTACTGATGCCAGTAATTCCTGCGGATTTTTTGTAATTATGGCATTTTTAGTTATGTCAGGATCTTCTTTACAAAGCATTAGAGTGTAAGGTGCGAGAGCGGCATTAGTAGAGTCTACGTACGATGCCAATACAATGTCATCAGCTGAAGAGTTCCGGAAAATTGCTAACAGTTCATTTGTATCAGTAGTTTTGTAACCTAAACGACCAGCAACTTCTACAGCTGACTTGATGGGATGTCTATCAAAGAACTGTGGAGTGTTGATAGTACCACTATCGACAATAGCTCTATGAAACAACCCTTTAGCCACTTGAGTTAAAATCAAAATTATAACTGAGCTAGCACCAGCACTTTCTCCAAATAGTGTTACAGATTCAGAATTTCCACCAAAATAAGCTATATTATTCTTAACCCATCTCAGAGCAGCTATTTGGTCCTTTAAGCCGATGTTTCCTGGAGCACCTTTGGTTTTTAGGCAGAGGAATCCAAACGGTCCAACACGGTAATTAATGGTAACAACGACCACCTTCTTTTCAACCAGATATTTAGGATTGTATAATAAGTTTGTGTTACTGCCCCAATATAAGCCTCCACCATGCAAAAAGACGATTACTGGGAGTGGTTCTGTAGACTTGGATGGAATGTACACGTTGGCAGTGAGGCAGTTTTCAGTGCCGACAATCGACCTTGTTAATGGGGAGAATTGTTTGCATGTTTTCTCACGATCTGCTCTGAAGGTTCTTTTCCATGTTGGGGGATCACCTGGTACCTAAAAAGTAAATTAGGTATTTATTTATAGGAAATATTTGTAAAAATATAAATATATATCTTAAATTTAAAGATATATATGTATTTATATTTTTACAAATGGTATATATAATGAAAAGGTTATTTCTAAATAGCGTGCTCCACCTTCGACCACACCATCACTTACCATCAGGCGAAGTAGTGGTCGAGCGCTTGACTATATCCAATAAAAAAAAATACCCACCTGATATCTTTCCGTGACAGTAGCATATGGGATGCCCAGGAAAGACCATAACCCGTTTATGGAATTATACGTTCCTTTTATTCTCCCTTGAGGAAGTGTCACTGAATCACAAGAAAGTACAACATCTAAACGAAATACAAGAAATACACCGTAACTTAGCAATTCCATTGTATACGAGCACAATATACCTTTTATTTAAATGAGTTTTTATATCGCATAAAACTTCGTAATTAGGTACGTTTAATTTGATAAGGTGTAAGTTTTACATTCGGTACACTTATCAATTTATAAAAACAGTTTGAAGGCAACACCGCTGTTCGAATTTACTAGTAAACTGATGGAATATTTACAAGATAGGGCTGCCTTGAGCGGTAAGGGTTCCGTAGTTAAAGAGCGCCAATGGAACCCTATTTATAATAACTAGTGGTTCGCCCCGAACTGAGATCTCGCGAGTCTCCCATAAAAACAAAAATATATTATTTGTAATCTTTGACTATCAAAATAGTGCCACGAAATGCATAACCCATAACTTGAGTTATGGTTTCGTTCAAATTACAGGTAACGGAAGTTTAGGTTAATTGGTTGACCTTTTTTGGAGTAGAAATAGCAGTTATTCTGGATTATAGACTTTTCCTAAATTTGTGTCACTAAAGCTACACGCATACCTAATTTCAGCACTGTGGGGTCACGGTGTACCCTATGAATCATGTCAAAGCTCAGGTTTTAGGTCAATAACTTAAAAACTACAAGGTTTAAACTAAAAATAAAAATAGGTCTAAATGTACTTACAAAGCCGGCCTCCGTGGCGCAGTGGGTGATCAACCGGCTGAGACGCAGGAAGTAGTGGGTTCGATTCCCACTGCGGAACAAATGTTTGCATGATCTACAGATATATGTTCCGGGTCTGGTTGTTTTTCTATATATTATAAGTATGTATTTACAAAAAAAAGTATGTAAGTATTCTATCAGTTATCTGGTTCCCATAGTATAAACTCAGCTTAGTTTGGGGCTAGATAGCGCTGTGTGAAATGTCCTGCAATATTTATTATGATTATTTATTAAAGACCTTTTATTAAACGTGCCACTTGACCAGAAAGTCTCAATTTGTTTTTTTACCCCTCTTGAACCCCAATATCTCAACAACCCCTTCACATTTTAGCTTATATAGTCACACCAAAATTGTGCCATCACTACCTACCTATATACCAAATCACGATGATCCGATAAACGCTTCGAAACTTGTCCTCGGACAAACAAACATACATACATAATATACCTATGTATTTACGATCCTGGGTCTGTATATGTCTATACTTATGTCACAAGATCTCAATTATTTGTGCCCTGAATCTCGCTAAATAATAAAACAGTTTATAAAAAAGCTTAATCCAAATCTCTTATAAAACTTATATACCTACGAGGATTTGGATTCTTTAACTTTTCAACTCAACATTTAATGATTTTGACTTTAAAGAGGACTTTCAAATGTAATTTGACTAAAGTTGCCACATTAGATTTACAGATAAACAACTGTGCAACAAACATACAGAGCCCCACGTGCTATATTGTTTGCACTAGTACTTGCCCGTTTATTATTGCGGAATGCAAATCTACTTTTAAATAACTAGTTCTCAAAACAGCCTTTTACTTGTTGTTGTTTTAAGAGTTTAAAATAGAACCAGCCAATTGTTTACTTTATACGCTTTCAATAATGTGGACTTCGACCTACTTCTGGGTATTTTATGCTCCTTTAACATATCTCCAATCTCAATTGACTGGTTTCATAGTTACTTGTTTGGGCGCCGTCAGCGCATCCGTGTTGAAGAGTCTTACTCTTCGTGGTGCAATCTTTCTGCCGGTGTCCCACAAGGTGTTTTATCCCCTCTCCTATTCGCTATGTTCATTCATTCTATCTCACAAAATTTAACTTCTTCCTACCACCTGTACGCAGATGACTTGCAAATTTATACTCAAGCTACAGTTGAAAATATTGACGGAGCCATTAGCTTACTAAATACTGACCTTGACCGGATATGTGACTGGAGTAAATCCTTTGGCCTTACAGTCAACCCAAACAAAACACAGGCCATTATAATTGGTAGCTCCATACAGATCTCCAAAATCAATTTTGCACAACTACGATCCATAGTTTTTGACGGAACCCCTATAGACATCACCCAGTCAGTGAAAAATCTAGGAATACAGATGGATACCTGTTTAACCTGGGTTCCCTGTATCAATGAAATTAGCCGCAGGGTATTTGCATCATCTGGATCTTTACGGAGACTTCGTAACTTCTTGCCGACTGCTACCAAGGTTACGCTTGCACAGACCCTTTTACTTCCAATCCTGGACTACGCCGACGCCTGCTATCATGACATCACTGAAGCCCAACTGAGCAAACTTGAGCGCCTTCAAAACCTCTGTATTCGGTTCATATTTGGCTTGCGCAAGTATGACCATATTTCTGATTTTCGCACAAAGCTCAAGTGGCTCTCCATCCGTCTTCGCCGAAATGCATACATACTGTCCCTTTTGTATAACATCCTTTTTAACCCTTCTTCTCCCTTCTATCTTAAGGAGCGTTTTGAGTTTCTCCACCAGGCTAATGATCGCAATTTGCGTTCTTCAGATTCCCTCCAACTTTAAACTCCTGTCCATACGACAGAGTTTTATAGTCGATCCTTCACTGTAACAGCCGTACGATTGTGGAACGCTTTGCCCCTCTCTATAAGAACATCCAAGTCTATTAGTAATTTTAAAACAAAAGTGCACACCCATTATCTGTCCCTGTGTTGAAGTTGTAGCTGCTTGTTAATTCATCATAACCACTTTTAGAGTTGCTTATTTAAAATAAATTTGTGTTATTACTGGTAATTTAGGTTTATAGTATGTAGATATGTTTTTAAATTTATATAGATGCACCGCCGTTATGTGTTACATTTTTATCCTGTCCATACAAAGGTTGTCTGGAAGAGATCGCTTTTAGCGATAAGACCGCCCATTGTACTAAATCTATTTGTAAGAATTATGTTCTGTATTTTACTTTGGTGTACAATAAAGAGTTATCTTATCTTATCTTATACCAAGATGTCTTGTAGAGACTCCATTGAACCCGGAAATCACTTACTTACTTACTTACTCCATTGGCGCAGGACCCAAAGTGAGCCTTGGCCACCGATATGAGAACCTTCACTTTCCTCTCTATTGCCATCTCTTATTTATTTAATACTTTCACACAAAACAGAATAGTGCTAGGAGGACCCTCCAATCTCTTGCCAGTTGTTGGCTCCCAGATCGCGCAGGTCAGCCTCCATCCTGTCGTTCCAGCGATACTTGGGACGACCAAGCGGTCGGCGACTAGTCGGTCGGCCCAAGTATGCTCTCTTTATGCATTTTCACCCATTCCCAGTAGATGGGCGAGCCAGTGGAGTCGGTTTGACTTGTATTCTCTTATGATGTTAGGCTCGGCCACAATATCTTTTATTTCGGGCTTTTTTCGCACCCTCAGGTCTATACCAGTAACACCATACTCTTCTTACTGGACCCAGGATTTTGCGGAGAACTTTTCTCTCTGTCACTAAAAGCTGATTCTCCTCCTTCAGGGTTAGCGTCCAGGCTTCAGAACCATACATAAGGATGGGCCATATTACGGTTTAGTAAATTCGGATCTTGGTTCTTTTACTGGAAAGCCTGGATACCAGTACCTTATGTAGTGCAGCACTGCACCGTAAGAAATTCTGGATGGGAATTTGAATCTCTTCTTCACGGGTGTTTGTGTCTGTGATAGTAAATTAAGTAGAATAAAATAAATATGCTCTAACTAACTGACATTAGAGACGTGGCGTGAATAATGTATGCTATAAACTGCAAATTTTCTTTGTCTTGAGTCTGATTCAAATCGGTCCTCGATATTGTCTCCGATAATGGCTGCTTAAAATTGGTGTACTTGGTTTTGGAGTCACGTAACTAGATGGCGTTGGAACAGAAATGTAGTGACTAGCACGACCGTCTTGATGCGAGTGACAGATTAAAACAAACACAAAATGGCGGTGAGCCATTGAGTGTTCCCACCTTGAAAAAATATATTTGAATGTTTTTGTTGTATTTGTCTTTGTTCAAAATATAATAAATATATGCGATCTGTTATATCCTTGTATTGTAAGGAGTTATGCTTACGAGATACCTACTCAGCATTATATATATTATGTGTATTTCTTAGCAGTGACCCATCTCCAGTCACGGTCTGATCTTCTCAAAGAACGGTTGCGTCCGGGGGTTAAAATAATATCCTTAATTGTATCTTAATCCTTTATTAAACTCTTAATCAGTAAAATATCTTTTTTAAAACCCCTTCGGACTTCTGTCGTATAACAAATGGTGGCAGCGGTGGGATACCGAATTTCCCAGTGTCCCTAAATTCCTCAGCCGGACTCAAACAAATTCCTCAGTATCCTGGAATAAAATTATCCAAGTGAAAGTGAAAGTGAAAGTGAAAGTGAAAGTTCAAGTTATACGCTACTTACCTTCGGCTTCACGCTCCAGCTGTAAGAGCTCCCTTAACTACTCACTTGTCTGTTGACATCCAGTATCCTGCAAGATAATCCTGCACTGGCGTCTCGTATCCTGTCTCCTCGATGATGTCGTGCATCGCTTCGTGATATCCTCAAGAAGCATTCTACATTTTATCCTGATATCCAGTTCGCATTGAATAAAAATTCAAGAATCGATTACCGTCTCGCCAGACTCCAACGAATCCTTATCGCGTCCGGAATGCCGCTCATGCAATTCGCGGTAGCCGTCGCCTACGCACTAATGTAAGTCTTTAGTCATTGCATTGCATTAGTTATCTGATTTTTAGGGTTCAGTTAAGAATTTAATTTAATATAATCCGTATTTGTAATTAATTCAGAGCTATTATGCCAAAAGTTCCTAAGGTAGAGGACGGTAAATTAGCAATTAGTGTCCAAGAGGTAGAAAAGTCTCCCAGCATCAGCGAGGTAAAATCACCTCTTAGTTCGCCTCGACTTACGAGATCAGTCGCAGCAGCCGCTACAATGGCCGAAATTGAGCTGAACATTTTGTTCAAGTTTATTAAACCATATGATGGCAGTCGCGAAACCGTAAACTCGTTCGTCATTAATTGTAACAACGCATATGAACTTGCTTCGGAGGCCCAAAAACCAATCCTTTTTAAATTCATTCTCAGTCAACTTAGTGGCAAGGCGGAGCTTGCTTGTTCGATTAAAGAGTTCTCATCCTGGGATCAGTTAAAAGAGTTCATTAAAACTCAATTCAGTGAGCGTAAACATTACGCTCACCTTCTCACTGACCTACAAGAGAGCAGGCAAGGCCCGCAGGACAGTGTCAACCAATTCTCATTGCGTGTGGAAACATATCTCTCCCAGTTGCTTACCGAAATCACCTTATCCAACACAAAGGCAAAGGAACTGCCTGGGCGTGTCGCTGCAATGGAGGATCTAGCCCTCCATCATTTCCTCATGGGACTGCATCCTCGAATTTCTAATATTGTTAGGTGCAGGTCTCCAAAGACCTTGAATGAGGCCGTAAACATGGCAATTTCAGAGGAACGGATCCAGCAGAGCTTATATAAACGATCAGCAGCAGATACCTTCAAATCGAATCCAAAGCCCAAACCAGGTTTTCCTCAAGTCTCAGGCCCAAGGTCGAATCCGCAACCTGGTCAGGTGAATACCAGCCAACCTAAAACCGGCAACGCACTACTCTGCCGATACTGCAAGGGTGTCGGGCATAACATTAGCAACTGTAAAAAGAGGGAATTCAATAACAATAAATTCAATTCGCCAAGTTACCAACATCCGAATACCTCCCGTGGTAACTTTGGTAATAACAGGGTGAATCATATATCCGAGATGCCAGAAGAGGAAATGGCACCTCTTCCATATGAGGATCCCCAGAACGATTTAAACGAGGTGTTGTCTTGCGAGGGTGCCGCGCTAGACAATCAGTAAGAAAAGGCACCATTCAAACACCAAATCCAAGGACTAACCGACAGGGTAACCAGCCCCAAACTGACAGTCCCATTCCAAATCCAAGGACTAACCGACAGGGTAACCAGCCCCAAACTGACAGTCCCATTCTAAATCCAAGGACTAACCGACAGGGTAACCAGCCCCAAACTGACGGTCCTATTCCGAATCCAAGGACTAACCGACAGGGTAACCAGCCCCAAACTGACGGTCCTATTCCGAATCCGAGGACTAACCGACAGGGTAACCAGCCCCAGACTGACAGTCCCATTTACGAAGTAAATCTCGATATATCCAAAAGAATGTTGCCGCACACACTTCTCTATTCAAATGTTTCCAATATTCCTTTGACATTACTCGTGGACTCCGGTGCCGCAGTATGTCTCCTGAAGAAGTCATGTATTCTGAATAATCCAAAATTAATCCAAGAATCCATAAAACTCAAAGGCATAGACCCTGGTGACGTTCCAACGCCAACCGAGGGTCATTTTCAACTCAAACTCCAGCTGACTAACAACAAATTCATATCCTACAGATTCCATGTCATCAAAGACATAAGTTTACCTTATGATGGCATTATCGGTTCGGATCTGCTCACAGCTTTCGGGTGTAAAATTGATTATACCACCGATGTCCTGAGGTTAGGAAAACAAGACATTAAATTGCATTTTTTAAATCCTTCTTATGTCATTCCACCTCGTACCGAAACCATCATTGAATGTTCGGTGCAAAACCCAAATCACCTCACCGAAGGCGTCATTCAAGATCAACATTTGTCCAACAATCTGTTAGTTTCCAATTGCATTGTCAAGGTAAAGGAAAACAATCGTGTAAACCTTTCAGTAGTGAACACATCCGAATCTCCTATCAACGTAAATTCTAATTTAAGCTTCAAAGTTGAACCTTTAAATGCCTATGCAGTCAAACTTAGTGCTAGTCCACATGACACTTCCAACCGCACGATTGCGGTCATGAATTCATTGAGAACCAATCATCTCAATCAAGAAGAATGTGATGCTCTTACGGAACTATGTTCCCAATATTCTGATATCTTTCATCTACCCGATGACCAATTGTCCTATACTAATGTTCTTAATCATGAGATTAAAACTAATAGTAATATCCCTATCCACACGAAATCCTATCGCTTCCCAGAATTTCATAAAAAGGAAGTCGATAATCAAATCAACAAGATGCTTGACAGTAACATTATAAAACCATCCTCTTCTCCTTGGAGTTCTCCAATTTGGATAGTTCCCAAAAAGCTAGACTCTCAAGGCCAGCGAAAATGGCGAATAGTCATTGACTACCGGAAGTTAAATGACATAACTATCGGGGAAACGTATCCTATTCCCCAAATATCCGAAATCTTAGACCAGCTGGGGAAAAGTAAATATTTTACCACTCTAGATCTCGCGTCTGGTTTCCATCAGATACTCATATCTCCAGAAGACGCGCCAAAAACCGCATTTTCCGTACCTCAAGGTCATTACCAGTTCACCCGAATGCCGTTTGGGCTTAAAAACGCACCTTCCACGTTCCAGAAGTTGATGAACATGTGTCTCACAGGGCTGCAGGGCTCTAGATGTTTCGTATACCTAGATGATATAGTAATTTACTCATTTGATCTGAATTCACATATATCCAATCTCGAATCTGTCTTTGATAGGCTTCGAAAATTCAATTTAAAGCTGCAACCCGAGAAATGTGAGTTCCTCCGGAAAGAGGTTGCCTATTTAGGCCACATCATCAGCGAAAAAGGCGTCAGAACAAATCCCGATAAGACAAAAGCGGTCACAGAGTATCCTGTTCCCCAGTCTCCGAAAGATATTAAGTCATTTTTGGGTCTGGTATCTTATTACAGGCGGTTTATACCCGAATTCGCCAAACTAGCAAAACCTTTAACGTCCTTACTAAAGAAAGATGTCCCTTTTTCGTGGCAGAACGAACATCAACTCGCTTTTGAGATCCTGAAGGAAAAACTCGTTTCTGCCCCAGTCCTAGCGTATCCAGATTTCACGCAACCTTTCAATCTCACATGTGATGCTTCAAGCTATGCTATATCCGCTATATTATCCCAAGGTCTAGTTGGTCAGGACCGTCCGATAGCCTATGCATCTCGCACACTAAATAAAGCCGAATCCAATTATAGTGTGACAGAAAAGGAATGTCTTGCCATAGTTTTCGGAACCAAAGTGTTCAGACCTTATCTCTATGGCCATCGCATCATAATCCTTTCAGACCATAAACCATTGCAGTGGTTATTCAATTGTAAAGACCCAGGTTCAAGACTCATTAGGTGGCGATTAAAGCTGGAGGAGTTTGAATATAATATTCAACATAAGAAAGGGAAAATCAACACAAATGCCGATGCCCTATCACGGTTTCCCGTCAATCCTGTCCAGCCGATGGAACCGCCTAATCCTATCAACGTAGGGGAACCCAATCCAGAATTAGATAGGGATTTAATGGATCTACTTATATCTCCACCTTCGTTTAATCCTGATCAAATTGCATCCCAAGATCCAGATCTCATTGATCCTTATGAAGACATCCTGCCCTTACCTGATATAAACTTACCGTCCAATATCCCAGATATCCTTAGAGATGAAATCGAAAATGAAGTTGATAACTTACCTCAATCCGTTCCAAATTTATCCGATATTCATCCTGATTATGACCCTATGCCATCTACGAGTGCTAATCCAGATTTACCTGTCGATGATTATCCCACTTTCCTGAAAATAATATCAGAAAAAAATAAATCATTTAACACAGAAATCAAAGAACATAACGAAAGTCTCATGAAATCTCCTGCTAAAATTATCCTAGTACCTACCTCCATCGATTTAGATGAGTCCAATCCTTATATTCCAGAAATTCTAAACGATTCAGAAGTCAATACTAGTATATGTGATTCTGAAAAAGAACTCTTCCTGTTTAAAAAGGTAGATCTTAATAACAAAGTGTATTATCTGCTGTTTTTCAAAGTCCATCATTTTGATCAGGTATCTTATCCAGAAATCTTCGAAACCCTGAAAAGAATTAGGAACGAATTAGTAGTTTTAGGAAATATAAATGAGATTGGCATTTCCGATTTAAAGAATCCTTTCGAAAAACATTCATTTATCAAAATCTATAATATTCTAACTTACCTTTTCCATGACACAAAAATTAAAGTCAATATCTATCACAATAACATTATATATCCTGCTCCAACTGAAATTAAGAAAATTTTATTCGAAAATCATGATATCCCTATAGCGGGTCATTTAGGCTCAGCACGCATGTACAATAGAGTAAAGCAATCATACTATTGGAAAGGCATGCGAAGTGATATAGAAGCCTATGTAAAACAATGTAAATCCTGTCAAGAGAATAAAGCACTTAGAAAAGTAAACCGTGCTCCCATGCAAATTACCAGTACGTCGACCGAACCATTGCAACGCATATCCATCGATATTGTCGGTCCACTTCCTGAATCTGGTATCGCAAAATTAAAATTTATCCTAACCATCCAAGATGACCTCACCAAATTCTCTTCAGCCTACCCAATTCGTAGTACTACAGCAGAAGAAACTTGCGAGTGCCTACTTCACTACATATCTATATTCGGAATCCCTAAAATAATTGTTACCGATCAAGGCACAAACTTCACATCAGATCTATTCAAAAAGACATGCGAATTCCTCAAAATTAAAAACCTATGGTCTTCTCCTTATCATCCTCAAACTCAAGGAGCTTTAGAAAGAAGTCATTCCACTCTAAAAGAATATCTCAAACCCTATACCAATGCCGAACATACGAATTGGCCTCGTTATGTATACACAGGAATGCTCGCCTATAATACGGCTATCCATTCTACAACGCATTTTACACCGTATGAATTAGTGTTTGGTAGCAAACCATTTATACCCAACTCCATATATGACGAGCCACAAGGAGCCACGTATCCTGATTATGTCCGTATGTTACAAAATAGACTGAAATATTCCCGAGAAAAAGCCATAGAGTTTATTAGAAAATCAAAGGAATCTTCAAAAATTTTATATGATATCCATACTCGTCCAATCAAATATAAAATCGGTGATTATGTATATCTAAAAAATCACCTAAGGCTGCGTAAGGCCTTGTCCCCCGTCTGGAAGGGACCTTACAAAATAGTAAAGATCAATGGAAATAATACACTTACCTTACTCATCAACCGGCGTCATGTTACTCACCACTACGATCAAGTGAAACTCGCTGATGTCGGGAACAATCTATAACATAATTATGTTGGTGAACGGTTTAGATAGATAAGTTAGCAATTAATAGAAATAGCACTTAAGTATTAGGCATATAGGTTACGTTTTAAGGAAATACATAACTTACCTTATTTGGGTTTAGTCGTAATTCTAATTATTATTTGCAGAGTTACAACTCGGGGTCAAACGTATCAGGAATACCTTCAACCAGTCACTTCAAGCTCAGGCATTTATTTTGATTATTTGGGCACAGTGAAAATTAATAACGGCTACTTAAATGTTTTGATACCATTGGATATATCTCATTTTGCACCACACATACAAAACATCGAATCAGCTTTGAAGACGACTACATATTTATGTAACCAAACTCGAATCTTAGAAATTGAAATAGAATGTCATAATAGATTAAAACCTTTAGCTGTACGACAACAAGATATAAACAGGGAATTTGAATCTATCTCACACTTATTTGATAGCCGATTAAAACGTGCCTGGATAGGAGGTATAGGAACTATATTGAAACAGATCTTTGGCACTTTAGATGAAAACGACGCCCTAAAATATAATGAAGCTATAGAATCTATTCGAAATAATGAGAAACAATTGGTTTCATTAATGAAAGAAAATATTTTGGTCACTACCTCAATCATAAGATCTTATAATGACACCTTGAATAAAATTAAGAGTAACGAAGCTAACTTAAATGAAGCTATTGACAACCTCTCACATAACGTAAGGAATATTTCTGAAGAAATCAATGGATTACGCATTCTTCTTAATGTAGATCAAATTTTTAATAGTTTAGAAACCTCACTACTTACCTTGTCATTCCAACTGGAACACCTAATCAACGCTATTTTGTTCAGCAGCCAAAATATCTTACATCCATCGATCATAACTTCACAGCAATTGTACCGAGAGCTTGCCAATAACTACAGATACTTACCTAGTGATTTAAGATTACCTGTAACTCTAGACGTAAACACCGTTCATCATATTTTAAGAGTATCTAAGCTCGTTTGTTATTATGTAGATTATAAGATTATATTTGTTTTACAGGTACCATTAGTTGGTATTAAAGAATACTTAATATTCCATAATATTGCCTTACCTACACCATATAATGTTAAAGAATCCAATAAATTCAGTTTAATTATACCTAGCTCTAAATATATTGCAATGACTAAAGACAAATCTCAATATTGTAATTTAGACGATTTGAATAACTGCAGAACTGTAACCCCGGGTAACTTTATTTGTGACGTCACAAATGTCTACGCAGCCGATGCTAGACCTACCTGTGAGAGTGAATTACTGACCAAAGTGATTAGTGAAATACCAAAGCAGTGCGAAATTAAATTCATATTCGGGACAATAGATATCTGGAAACCTTTAGTAAATAACAAGTGGATTTTTATTCAATCGGAACCAAATAAAATCTCAATTGATTGTGCGAACTCAAAACTTTATGAAACAACAATACTATCCACAGGAATACTTACTATACCTAAGGAATGTACTGGACACTGTAAAAGTACTACACTTATCCCTAAGTATGATGTAATAAACATTACATCACCTATTAACAGCATACCGGATTTCAATTTAATTAATGATACCTGTTGTAACATAGTAAGATTCAATAGTCTTATAGAAGATGTGTCCCCTATCCATTTACAAAATATAGATTTGGACGAATTTAATTCAAGGAACAAAATTGTACTAGACTCCCTTTTAGATAACTTACAGAAAATTGACAACAGTCCGCATATAATAAGATATGGGGCACATTACTCAAGTTCGATTATTTTCATTTATATTGTAATTGCTTTATTTTTATGTTGTTTAGCTTTTAGACATTTTTATCCTTGTAAACCTGGCGGCAACCGAGCTTTACAATTTACATTAAATAACTCATCACCACAGCCTGTAGCACATTTAGAGGATAGACAAAATTCTGATCTAGAACTGGATCACATTGCTCCAATTAGAAGTCAAATTTAGTATCACGAAGACTTTAGAATCAACCCTTAAGTCTCCTCTTAAAGGGGGAGATGTTATATCCTTGTATTGTAAGGAGTTATGCTTACGAGATACCTACTCAGCATTATATATATTATGTGTATTTCTTAGCAGTGACCCATCTCCAGTCACGGTCTGATCTTCTCAAAGAACGGTTGCGTCCGGGGGTTAAAATAATATCCTTAATTGTATCTTAATCCTTTATTAAACTCTTAATCAGTAAAATATCTTTTTTAAAACCCCTTCGGACTTCTGTCGTATAACAGATCGATATCATTACTTATTTGGTCACAACACTACAACTATCAAATTAATTAGAACTGTCATCGAAAAAATCAAGAAATGGAAATACTTAGTGTGTTATAATTCGGTTTATGACCTTAAGAACGATGTACTATGGCTCAATTTACGAGCAAGTGTGTTGACAATAATTGTATGCACGTTAAGTAATAACTTCCTTAGTCGGAGAAATAATAGAATAGGTACACAATACCCATGCAGATAGCCATGTAGGGAAAGGATGATCGATGCCATAAATAAAGAAACATCGTCACCAGAGACTAGGGCTTGCATTATCCGTAAGATTTTGGCATCCGAATAATTCGGATAGTAGTGAACTTTACTATTCAGATATCAGGACTTTACGGATAATTCGATCAATTTTTGGAAAAGCGTTCAAAATGAAAATAATATCCATAAAAGTAATAATAAACGATGTTTAAGTTATTCACCATTAAAATATAAATCATTTTTGACAATAAGTAACCTCGATCGATAAATCGATCTGGTAGAGGAACACCAAGCATAGCATTCCGCTCCATGTTTCCGGCATTTTGCCCTGAAGGATAACATAATGAAAGAGCTTCTGAGTTCTAAGGACTTTAAGTACCGGTGTTTTACCTGATTTCGGAAGCTCTGACGTGATTCCGTCAGCACCAGGCGCCATGTTCTTAAACTGCTTGTTTATTGTTGTACAGTGTCGGGTCAGCCTGGCTCTGGGGTCTTTCGCAGGGCTAAAAATTGTACAGGGTCTTTAGTAAGGGTCTTTTGTCATATTATGCAAACGTTAATACTTGCACCACTCCTAAGCGAGCTTCACGTTTGCGTAATTTGACAACTCATATTACGATTGAAGCAGAAGATTTAAAATCATGTGTCTCGAGTAGGGCTTGCAATCCGGATATCCGAATTATTCGGCTATCCGTCGATTTTCAAATCCGGATAGTGACGATCAATATATTCGGGGAATTCGAATAAAACGGATAGTAAAATTCATCAAAATATCATGATTTGAACATGGAAGTAACTACATCAAAAGCATAATTTCAGAATTATGTGCAATTATGCACTTAGCATGTATCTAACAAGTAATCTGAATTAAAATCACTGTTTATCCTTACATTTTATCCTTCCTCCTTTATCCTTCCTTCCTTTATCCTTCCCTCCTTTATCCTTCCTACCTTTATCTGGCTCAACGCATAAGCATTGCAATTCAGCGAGGCAATGCAGCCAGCGTCTTGGGGACTCTTCCGCCTGGTAGTGATCTGGAGTAGTTGAGCTATATAAGTAAGTATAGGTAGTTCGTTTGCAACGGTCTTTAGATGATTCAACTGTTTCTTCTGTATTTTTATTGTAAACTAGTTGACCAATCCGCAGCTTCCCACGCGTAGTTTGTGAATAAAAACATTACCCTTCTTCTACGCAGTTGGGTAAAAAGTAGCTTATGTCACCCGTATATAGTGTAGCTTCCCAACAGTGAATAATTTTTTGAATCGGTCTAGTAGTTTCGGAGCCTATTCAATACAAACAAACAAATCTTTCCTCTTTATAATATTAGTATAGATAAATGACCATATTTATTGATTGTGTTGACTTGGAGAAGCTTGATTTTTTACATCCCTAAGGAAATTAGAATTTGATATTAATTTCAACTTGATAACTTTACGCGTTCCTTATAAAAAGGGTCTTGACAGACAAACAGACGGACAACGAAGTAATCCCATGAGGGTTCCTTTTTTCCTATTTATGTACGGAACCACTCAAAATATGAAACAATCAAAATGACCAGTTTTGCCCTTGCTTATAAAGCTGCTGTTGAAACATATGACGATTCACCTAATCTGACCCTTTAAAACCCTTAATACTATCTTATTTCTTGTTTCAGTTTATTGTCAGGACTGATGGCTTTCATGCCATCATCCGTAAAAAGACAGCATCTTTGATGAGCAGATTAGGGGATAGTCACAACAACATCCTAAAAACTGTTGCTGAGAGATGCACCTCTCCTATTTGGAAGCATTTCGTAAAAAAATGATTTATTAATTAAGTAGTTGATTGTCTGATGTGTTCTTTCTATTATTATCTTTATTATTTTGTCATGTCTTGTCTTTTACTAACCAATTATGCATAAGTTGTACTAACAAAATAGACTGTAAACCGTCTTAAATAAAAACTTTTGATTTGATTTGATTTGATTGTCAACCACGGTGGGAAATTCAGTGGTTGCCCTATTCCTGATGTGGACTGCCAGGCAGCTTCTGGATATAATACCGACTATAGAACCAGAGCCTGCCCCTAATGCTCCTTGAAGTATGGATGGATACAGCAGCAATGACCCTTCTTACTTATTATTACTTATTACAAAGGGTTTTCATTGGTATCCATTCAAAACTTTGGTTGGAATTAACTTTCCTCTAGCTCATCTCGTTCTAGCAGCAAAGAATCACCTTCTTGACTAAAAACTGCCCTAGTACAGCTGGTAGCCTCTGAATCGAGGCCAGAAATGCCGCTGCAGATACAACTAGTTGAAATATAGATGTTTTAAAGCACGATATGATTTAGGAGTCATCCTTTCACTTGCTTTCCTGTCCACTGTGCAATAACACCTGCATACCAAAAGACCTACATGCCATTGCATTGTGCTCTACGCCGGTACAGTGCATCCTTGGACAAACTTTTATACAAGAAGATCTACTACCACTTTCATAAGATAATGTTTTTGTACTAAAATTTACCAATAAAATATAAAATATATGTAGAATTACCAAAATTTATTTTAAAAGTAATTTGTATTGTATTTCACTGAACAAAAGCTAAAACTTTATATGTTCGCACATTTTGCATCTGCACTCTCGAAGAGCAGTGCCTAAATGGTGACACAGGGTCTGTTTCGATTCTGAGCCGTACGCCATTGTTTCTTTCGACCTGAAGGTGTGTCCACACTGAAAATACGATAGGAAATTTCTCGTTACTAGTGCTTGGTCATTCTTCGTTAGGTAGATAATAAATCAGTAATTAAATCTAGTATCATATAATCAACTATAGAAATCAACGTTTCACGTACATAACTGAAATGTGATGATGCATTGTGAGGATTCTGAAAGGTCATAAGATCAAAGCATCTCATATCCTTGTGCACATAAAATGCCTCAGTTTTTTATTCATGGGTGTGCTAGTCTAAGGCCGTCGGCGCTTATAGCTAGCCAGAGCCCTCGTTGCGCGACAGCTCATTAGCACCGACCGGTCAGCGTTATTCAGAATCGTTTCTAATGTTTTTTCAAAATTTTTTTACTAATTTTTTTAAATTTTTTTCTAATAATTTTTAAATTTCTATTTTTCTTATCTTATTTTTTCAATCTCGCCTAATGCTATTGTTGTGACCAAACACCTGTCCAACATAGTATAAATGAAAACGTATAACCCTTGACACGCTAAGAAGAAGAAGAATCGTTTCATAATAAATTTAATAATACCTACATACATAAAGATCTATTAGCGCCAACGATCAGCGTGAAAATAAAACCAGCCTTAATTTTTAAGTTCGTTTAGGTAAGATAAGATAACATAACTCTTTATTGTACACCAAAGTAAAATACAGAACATAATTCTTACAAATAGATTTAGTACAATGGGCGGTCTTATCGCTAATCGATCTCTTCCAGACAACCTTTGTATGGACAGGATCAAAATGTAACACATGACGGCGGTGCATCTATATAAATTTAAAAACATATCTACATACTATAAACCTAAATTACCAGTAATAACACAAGTTTAATTTAAATAAGCAACTCTAAAAGTGGTTATGATGAATTAACAAGCAGCTACAACTTCAACACAAGGACAGATAATGGCTGTGCACTTTTGTTTTAAAATTACTAATAGACTTGGATGTTCTTATAGAGAGGGGCAAAGCGTTCCACAATCGTACGGCTGTTACAGTGAAGGATCGACTATAAAACTCTGTCGTATGGACAGGAGTTTTGAGTTGGAGGGAATCTGAAGAACGCAAATTTCGATCATTAGCCTGGTGGAGAAACTCAAAACGCTCCTTAAGATAGAAGGGAGAAGAAGGGTTAAAAAGGATGTTATACAAAAGGGACAGTATGTGTGCATTTCGGCGAAGACGGATGGGGAGCCACTTGAGCTTTGTGAGAAAATCAGAAATATGGTCATACTTGCGCAAGCCAAATATGAACCAAATACAGAGGTTTTGAAGGCGCTCAAGTTTGCTCAGTTGGACTTCAGTGATGTCAAGATAGCAGGCGTCGGCGTAGTCCAGGATTGGAAGTAAAAGGGTCTGTGCAAGCGTAACCTTGGTAGCAGTCGGCAAGAAGTTACGAAGTCTCCGTAAAGATCCAGGTGATGCAAATACCCTGCGGCTAATTTCATTGATACA
Source organism: Philereme vetulata (assembly GCA_918857605.2). Lineage (NCBI taxonomy): Eukaryota > Metazoa > Arthropoda > Insecta > Lepidoptera > Geometridae > Philereme > Philereme vetulata. The sequence goes on along the minus strand of OU975471.1, from coordinate 3,678,847 downwards.
GGCAACCCAGGTTAAACAGGTATCCATCTCTATTCCTAGATTTTTCACTGACTGGGTGATGTCTATAGGGGTTCCGTCAAAAACTATGGATGGTAGTTTTGCAAAATTGATTTTGGAGATCTGTATAGAGCTACCAATTATAATGGCCTGTGTTTTGTTTGGGTTGATTGTAAGGCCAAAGGATTTACTCCAGTCACATATCCGGTCAAGGTCATTATTTAGTAAGCTAATGGCTCCGTCAATATTTTCAACTGTAGCTTGAGTACAAATTTGCAAGTCATCTGCGTACAGGTGGTAGGAAGAAGTTAAATTTTGTGAGGTATAATGAATGAACATAGCGAATAGGAGAGGGGATAAAACGCCATCTTGTGGGACACCGGCAGAAAGATTGAACCACGAAGAGACTCTTCAACACGGATGCGCTGACTGCGCCCAAACAAGTAACTATGAAACCAGTCAATTGACATTTGAGATATGTTAAAGGAGCATAAAATACCCAGAACTAGGTCGAAGTCCACATTATTGAAAGCGCTGCTGAAGTCAAGTAGTATCATTTTCTGTCAGCTTCTGACTGTCCATCCCAGACCGAATGTCGTCTGTTATTTTAACCAGAGCTGTTACGGTGCTATGACCTGGACGGAAACCAGATTGAAAAGAATTTAACATGGAGTTTTTGGAAAGGAAGGTACTTAACTCTTGATGAATAAGGCGTTCAAGGATTTTAGATAAGTAAGGAAGGATTGATATTGGACAGTAATCAGTAAAAGAGGAAGGATTGGAATTTTTAGGTAAGGGAATAATCTGAGCTTCTTTCCAGGCATCGGGAAATGAGTCAGGGGAGTAAGCGTGTTCAATCTCCAAAAACACAATCACGTACCATCATAAGGGGTCAAAAACTTATTTTAAACAAAAAAATGCACAGTGAGGAGGCAATAGAATCTAGTACATATGAACAGATATTTACTTACAACAGAAGCTATATTCTTACAATGCAGCCGCCTGGCACTCGGCTTGACCAGCTTGGAGAGTAATGCCCATGCTCTCCCAGCCCTGCGGTCCCACTTCAGCGCCTGGGTAGCGCAGGCTGTGGCGCAGGTCTTTGCTGTTATTTGCCCGTCTGTAGCACCCGAGTCACCGCCTTCTCCTATGCCCACCCTCTGACGAAAAAATGTTGATTGGAGTGATCGTTAGACGTCCATTATTCTCAACTCAATCCACTGCTGGAGGTAAGTATTTTTACGTCGAGGTATCCTCCGAGTACGACTCGCGCGCCGAGGCTTCCGTACCTTGTGCGATCGAATGATCTCGGTCAAACGTTCGACCGACTTGCTCCGAGATCCTCGTATGCACGCGTCTTTGTGCGCCTGCGGTTGTTTTCACAGGTTTACTTCTGTACCCATATATTTTGTGATAATAACGGCTAAAATTAATGCATACCGTCATCCAATCATCAGCAAGAGCCATCCATGAGTAGGCGCTGGGGTGTCGCCGCACCAAGTCTACGAGCACCGTCTGAGCATGCTGTGGCTCCCGAAATGGTGTCGACAGCAGGATACTACACCAAAACAAACGTTTAGTTTTATTTATTTTTTATTAACTACCTTAGAAACAACATGCTTATAAAAATATATACAAAATCATTTTATCCAAAACTAATAATAAAAAATTACGTTAGAATTACCTTTTTGCATAATATATAAATTGCTATTTTTGATATTAGTAATATTACCGCCACTTAGGGAAACACTTTTTGTGATTATTTTTAAAACCTGTACCTAAGACCAAGTTCATATGACCGCGTGGTACCGCGCGGAACTACTAACCGCGCGGTACAAGATCAAGCTAAATAGTCTACATTACCGTGCGCTACGGTAGCGCGCGGTAATGTATACGACAAATACTATTTAGTTTGTAGCGCGCGGTAATGTAGACGATAAACACTATTTAGTTTGTAGCGCGCGGTAATGTAGACGATAAACAATATTTAGTTTGTAGCGCGCGGTAATGTAGACGTAAACACTATTTAGTTTGTAGCGTGCGGTAATGTATACGACAAACACTATTTAGTTTGTAGTGCGCGGTAATGTAGACGATAAACACTATTTAGTTTGTAGCGCGCGGTAATGTAGACGTAAACACTATTTAGTTTGTAGCGCGCGGTAATGTATACGACAAACACTATTTAGTTTGTAGCGCGCGGTAATGTAGACGATAAACACTATTTAGTTTGTAGCGCGCGGTAATGTAGACGTAAACACTATTTAGTTTGTAGCGCGCGGTAATGTATACGACAAACACTATTTAGTTTGTAGCGCGCGGTAATGTATACGATAAACACTATTTAGTTTGTAGCGCGCGGTAATGTAGACGATAAACACTATTTAGTTTGTAGCGCGCGGTAATGTAGACGTAAACACTATTTAGTTTGTAGCGCGCGGTAATGTATACGACAAACACTATTTAGTTTGTAGTGCGCGGTAATGTATACGACAAACACTATTTAGTTTGTAGCACGCGGTAATGTATACGACAAACACTATTTAGTTTTTAGCGCGCGGTAATGTAGACGATAAACACTAGTTAGTTTGTAGCGCGCGGAATTGTAGACGGTAAACACTATTTAGTTTGTAGAGCGCGGTAATGTAGAAGACAAACACTATTTAGTTTGTAGCGCGCGGTAATGTAGACGACAAACAGTATTTAGTTTGTAGCGCGCAGTAATGTATACGACAAACACTATTTAGTTTGTAGCGCGCGGTAATGTAGACGATAAACACTATTTAGTTTGTAGCGCGCGGTAATGTAGACGTAAACACTATTTAGTTTGTAGCGCGCGGTAATGTATACGACAAACACTATTTAGTTTGTAGCGCGCGGTAATGTAGACGATAAACACTATTTAGTTTGTAGCGCGCGGTAATGTATACGACAAACACTATTTAGTTTGTAGCGCGCGGTAATGTATACGACAAACACTATTTAGTTTGTAGCGCGCGGTAATGTAGACGATAAACACTATTTAGTTTGTAGCGCGCGGTAATGTAGACGTAAACACTATTTAGTTTGTAGCGCGCGGTAATGTATACGACAAACACTATTTAGTTTGTAGTGCGCGGTAATGTATACGACAAACACTATTTAGTTTGTAGCACGCGGTAATGTATACGACAAACACTATTTAGTTTTTAGCGCGCGGTAATGTAGACGATAAACACTAGTTAGTTTGTAGCGCGCGGAATTGTAGACGGTAAACACTATTTAGTTTGTAGAGCGCGGTAATGTAGAAGACAAACACTATTTAGTTTGTAGCGCGCGGTAATGTAGACGACAAACAGTATTTAGTTTGTAGCGCGCAGTAATGTATACGACAAACACTATTTAGTTTGTAGCGCGCGGTAATGTAGACGATAAACACTATTTAGTTTGTAGCGTGCGGTAACGTATACGACAAACACTATTTAGTTTGTAGTGCACGGTAATGTATACGACAAGCACTATTTAGTTTGTAGCGCGCGGTAATGTATACGACAAACACTATTTAGTTTGTAGCGCGCGGAAATGTAGACGACAAACACTATTTAGTTTGTAGCGCGCGGTAATGTAGACGACAAACACTATTTAGTTTGTAGCGCGCGGTAATGTATACGACAAACACTATTTAGTTTGTAGCGCGCGGTAATGTAGACGATAAACACTATTTAGTTTGATCTTGTACCGCGCGGTTAGTAGCGCTGCGCGGCATATGAACTTAGCCTAATAGTGTCGGAATTTTATCTCTGACTAATTTCACGCCTGACGTGTAGTGGGCCCGTGCTGAAATTGGCATCACGCATCCTCGTATCAAGAGGAAGGTAGCGAGTACAATCCCATCCAGTTCGAAACTTTAGAGATGATTTTACAAATCTTATGAAACAATAAAGTAGTTGCGTAACTATGTGAAATTACCTGCAACAGGTTTATTCATTTAACAATCTGAACATAGCTCCCTCGCAGTTAAAATTGTTAAATATATACTATAACTTAAATATAACTATAATTGTTAATATATATTAACCATTTGCTGGTCATGCGAAACACGTGGGTTACATACAAGCCAGCAAGCAAGTTATAACTAAGTTAACAAGTACCTAATTATATAGATTGATTGGTTGATATACTCTTTATGGCATACCAAATAAAAATACAGTAACAAAGGAAATAAATATACCTAGTCAGGTCATAAGTATTGTCACACAGTAAAAACTTTTCTTTTAGAATGCTGGCCACAAAAAAGTTTATAGAATTCGAATAACGAATTGTTCATGAAAATAAAAAAGTATACTTTTTAGAACTTTACTCATTTTTAAATATGGAGTGGACGCTTAAAGAAGACCGTGTTGCAGTTATTGCGTTGCATCGTTGCGGTTACGCGCCAATTCAAATTTTTGACATGCTGAAAAATTTGAATATAACCAAAAGACTCGTTTCCATCAAACGATACAATGAAGACTCTAGTGTAGATGACAGGTCAAGAAGTGGTCGCCCTCGGTCTGTTAGGACTCCAGCAGTGATAAAAGCTGTGAAGGCGCGAATTCAAAGAAATCCCAAACGTAAGCAGAAACTGTTGGCCCTTCAGATGGGGTTAAGCAGAACCACGGTGAAAAGGGTGTTAAATGAAGACTTAGGGCTTCGGGCATATCGAAGAAAAACAGGACATCGTTTGAATGCTCGTCTAATGGACCTGAGACTGAAGATATGCCGCGCTTTGTTGAAGCGGTACGCGGGAAAAAAATATCAGGAAATTCTTTTTTCGGATGAAAAAAATTTTACCGTAGAAGATAGCTACAACAAACAAAATGATAAGGTGTACGCACACAGTAGTGAAGAAGCGAGCAACCGTACTCCGCGTGTCCAACGAGGTCATTTTCCATCCTCGCTCACAAAAATGTACCTCTGTTAAGCCCCAATAAGAAACTCCCAACCGAGTTTCTTATTGGGCCTTAACAGAGGTACATTTTTGTGAGAAAGGTGTAAAAACGAATGCAGTTGTGTATCAAAATACAGTCCTGACGAACCTTGTGAAACCTGTTTCTCATACCATGTTCAATAACAGGCACTGGGTATTCCAACAAGATTCGGCGCCAGCTCATAGAGCGAAACTGGCTGGCGGCGCGTGAAATCGACTTCATCCGGCACGAAGACTGCCCCTCCTCCAGTCCAGATTTGAATCCGTTAGATTACAAGATATGGCAACACTTGGAGGAAAAGGCGTGCTCAAAGCCTCATCCCAATTTGGAGTCACTCAAGACATCCTTGATTAAGGCAGCCGCCGATATTGACATGGACCTCGTTCGTGCTGCGATAGACGACTGGCCGCGCAGATTGAAGGCCTGTATTCAAAATCACGGAGGTCATTTTGAATAAACTTTAGTGTCATAAGAATCTATGTTTTGTTAAGTTCATTTTGGTATATAAATGGTTACATAATGAATAAACTTGTTTCAATTATTTTATATTTAACATGTGACAGAATTTATGACCTGACTAGGTATATTGCTGGACATTTTTTTTTGTAAACAGATCCATATAATATATAGAGAAACAAGCAGACCGGGAGCAAATATCTGTAGATCATGCAAACATTTGTTCCGTGGCGGGAATCGAACCTGCTACCGACTGCGTTTGAGCCGGCTATTCGCCCACTGCACCACGGAGGTCGTCAAAACAATAAATAACAAAATAAACAATAAATAACGGTACAATGGGTGGTCTTATCGCTAAAAGCGATCTCTTCTTATATATGTTTGTATACATATATATAGATAGTTATAATTAATGATTTATAAATAATTTTAATTTCAATTTCAATTTCCTTTTATTTGTAACCTTTACGAGTATTATAAGTCAATTTGCTTGAAAGAAACAATTTTTATATTATTATTTATTTTTTATACACCAAAAAATATGTTTCTAACGGTATTTAACTAAAAAAAACGTTCAAAACCAAGTGGTTAAAAACATTAATAACCGGCTTCGCATTTATAGGCGAGCCTGTGAACGGTTTACTCAGCTGACTAGCCGAATAGCCCTGAAAACTATCCTCGTTTCAGTCCTATACCTACTAGATCAAACACTTGCCTGTATGGGCCAATACAACTGCCAGCTTTCTCAAAGGAAGTGGTGGCAGCAGCAATATTGTTTAGCTTGTGGTAACACTCTGCTTCAAGGCTCCGCAAGTAGCTGATCTAAAATAAGACAATCAATTACTTAACTACTTTATATGTAAGATGAGGCAAATAATGACTGTAGCTTTGTTCGCTCGACGCATAACAATTTCCTAGTCACCTTGCCTTATATGAAAAGGTATCATACGAGTATATACGATGATGTTTATTTTAAACACAAAATATATCGCGAATCATGAAAGGCAATTGAATGAGGGCTTTTCATTCTCGGTTTAAAAAAAGTAGTTTCAATTAAAGTAATAGATGGCGCCGTCTAAACAAGCACCCGACACATGCTCCGTTAAAAAAAAATCTAAACTTGCTAAACTGTCAAAGTCGCAAAGACATGTGTGTGTGGACTGAGTGACCACATGGTTTTTTGTAGTTTTTTTAACTAAAAGGTTTAGTAAAAGTTATAAACATTTGTAAAACGAATATTGGAATTTGTAAAGAATTTAATAAAAAGATATACTACGTAATGTGTGGTCTCTCACTTCATACACTTGCCCTTCCAAATCTGGGTAAGTATATCGTTTACAGACATGTTTTGTACCCAAATATTTAGTAAAACATGTATAAACGTATTTACAAGATAACAAAACATAATGCGGCTATGATACGAGTATACGGAATTGCAAACAAATTTATATTGTCACTCAGAAACCACATATAAATCACGTATAACTTATTAATTATATCATAAAAACTGTAGTGTTTCTCTGCAAATATTTAGTAAAAGTCGCAATGCTGTTTGTAAAAGTTAAATATGGGCAAAAGAACGGGCTATTTTCGTAAAATTCATATTTAATTGTGGTCTAAGGAAAAACTTTATATGGTAAAATATCATATATTATAAAAATACAGATACATTGGACTTTATAACGTTTAGTAAAAATGTTTTAATATAAAATTGTATGTTTTTATCCCGGATTTATTGCTAATTAAAAAAGTTATTTGCACTTTAATATTTTCTATTTTGAAAAATAAGTTTTACTTCAGGTCTAAAGCCCACTCGTTTTTTTTGTTCTAATTCAAGTTTTGATTGATACGGCAATTGACATTGACAATTACTTTCTTTTGGACACATACAGAACACACAAGTGCATGATAGGCATGGCAATGATTGCTATTTTTAAAGATGATTATTTTTTATCACTGCTATTTCACATGTGAAAAATCACAGGCAATTATTTTTCATTATACACAGTCACACGCTATTCTTGTTAGTGATATTTCACATGTGAAAAATCACGGGCAACGAAAACTCCTGATGAATTCCGAAGAAATGCAAACGAGTGTGATTTGTAGCAGATCCGAATAACTACGACCGATATAAGATGAATACCGAAAGTGATTTCATTTGAATTCGTTTTAACAGGTTATGCGAAGGAAAACAATAGGTGTGACATATGATTATTCACATGCTACTCGTGAAACGTTCCATCCCTAGTGCTTGATGGAGCAGCGCCATCTATTAGCAGTTCTAAAATCATGGCCGTGAAAACCCATCATTGCAAAAGACGTCATGATAACCCAACGGATACACATTATGGCTCTGAAAAGGCACGTGTGTATTTCTGTGTGACAAATGAAACCGTTTTGAACAGTTTTGTTCAGAATATTGATATGAAACTATTTATTGGTCTAGATAAGACAGGAATGTCGTAATATGAACGAGGACATTTTTAATTCAGAAGACCTGTGAGGGTAGATGCTGCAGCTACCCGCACTTCCCGACGGTAGCTCCAAGTACTCCAGTCAGCCCGAGACCATGACTGTTGCAACACAGCCGAAACGTCGGGATAACAAATAAAAAAGGTACATGCGCGATAAATACCCGTTTTAATCAATAATTAGATAAGACAGCTCTAGCAAACATGCCATTAAATCAGTTAACGGTTGTCTTATCACCAGGGCACTACTACTCTGAATGTTGGTTTTTTATTGTTTATCCGGCGATAAATCAGGATCTTACCAGGACAAGGTTACCATGGATTATAATGTCTTGCAATGTTGAAACAACTTTTATGCTGTGGTACAATTATAATGCGCATAGTCAAGTTGTCGTTAGCCAATAAAAAATAAGATTATATAGATAATTTTAAATAATTATGATTCGACAATTTACAACTCTTCTCATCCAATCCTTGCCAGCCACCACAGTCGTCACTCCATCTAGCCGGAGGGCAGCCTACACTTCGCTTGCATAGACGCGCTCTCCACCCCAGAACACGTTTACCCCAACGGTTATCGGTTCTGCGGCAGATATGACCGGCCCACTGCCACTTCAGTTTGCTGAACCTCTGAGCTATGTCGATCACCTCTCTGTCGGATAACATAGCTCGCTGAGCGACTTTCAATTTGTGAACCAGTCCCACAGTAAGTGTCCACGTTTCGGCTGCGTAGGTTATCACAGGTAGGACGCACTTGTTAAATACTTTTTATTTTTAGACATTGTGGGATGGGTGAAGAGGAGACCTGACGAAGTTTCCCAAACGCTGCCCAGCCCAGCTGAATTGGTTTACTTCTTTCTCGAGGTTGTATCACACCCAATCGCAGAGCCTGCCCAAGATAGACATACTTCACAACCTCGAGAGGAGTTCCAGTGACTTCCAGCTGACAAGAATTGGATGAGAAGAGCTGAGGATCGGGCTCAATGGCGCACCCTGGGAGACCTAAGTCCAGCAGTGGACTGTTTTAGGTTGATGATGATGATGAATAATTTACAGCTGGTTCCACTTCCACAAAGCCATTGACAAAAGAAGGCCTACCTCTCCGTACATCTCCATGCCGGTCTTTATGTGACAGAGAGCCTCCTCGATGTTTCCTCGGAGCCGACAGCACAGCGCCACCAGGTGGTAGTAGGCGGCTGATACGCCTTCTTCATGAAGAGCTCGCGACACACACGCTTCTGCTAACTGGACGCAGGACATACGTAAGGATCTTTGAAAAGGTTCTTCAATGTAATTTACAGTCAACTGTGCCCCTTTCTGATTCGATTATTTCTTCGTTATACCTACCATGAAACATTTGTTTTTTATTAGATTGTTTTCTGATAGGAAAGTTTCTTAATGTAGATTCGTATATTTTAGGTTCCAACCCTAATGTCACGTCAACGCTCCTGTCAGACTTGGTCATGAAACGCGGGAGAAGCGACGATGATATTGCTTTCTCACTCGCTTTTAGGGAGCTGTTAGTGATGCGCCGAATAACTATCGATAACACTAATTACCAGTAGTTGTATTGAAAAGAAAACATACATATTTATTGGTAACTCTGTCTGCCTGCCACTAGTCCTGGCTCTTTATACATATATACGTCAACTGACTTAGATATGTGTTTATTAGAGTGAGAAAATTATTCATCGGTGCGTAAGTAGGGTGGCACAGGTCACAGGGTAAATAATATCCAGGGAAATGGTGACCTTGAGACATAATATCATAACATTCACAACATTTTTGCGAAGCAAAAAGAAAAAATCTTTTACCGGGTTTTAAAATTTTTACTTATTAGTTATTACAGATAGCATAGCTAAGTGAAAGTCGTTGGGACCAATCATGGTCAATCAATTGTTATAAGATCACTGCAAAATCTGGTACAAACTACATGGACGTAAGCCAGAGCTTTACTTTTTCCGATTGCCGCCACTGGATACAGTTTCTAAACCATTCCCATTATAAGTATTTTATTTTTGGCTTATGCACGTGCACGTTAAATAACGTCATTTAACGTTCTCGTAAAATCCAGTACATCCAAAGGTTGTCTCGAAGAGATCGCTTGTAGCGATAAGACCGCCAACTGTACTATCGCGTATCTAGTGTTTAAATATGATTTGTTAATTTAAGTGTGGCATACAATAAAGCGTATTCTATTCTATTCCCAATAGCCACCACTGATGATACCATCACAGGTGGCGACTAGGAAGATATGTGGTGGCGTCGAAGGCGAGGGCAATTGGGAATTACCGCTCTGTATGTTAAACCATGCAATTACGGCCGTTTTGGACAATAGTTCAAGGAGAAAGATATGATCTTTTGAATAGAAATAGTTTGTAAAGTGGAATTACTTTTCAAATAAATAAAAAATATCCAATAGTCACATCCTGATCCGACAATAGAGATCATATTTCAATATTTAAATCAAAACTAAATTAAGTCAAAATCATTGCTGGATCACGACAATACATTTTTGTATGTTTGTTGTGCCTGTCCAATTAAAAACTGACAAGATATCTACGCTTGATTACCGATTAAAACTTGAGCATAGTTCTAAGATTAACAGAAGCTACCTAGTTTATCATAAAGTAGGATAAAAACTAACAGTAATAGCCCGCAGCCTCAGTAGCACATCAGCAGCGTCATAATAGCGGTTCATGCCGGGCAGCAGGGGGGTGTTGTCCCACCAGTCCCCCAGCTCGCGGTCCCACGAGCGCGGGTAAGCGATGTCTTCATTCAGTCCGTCCGAATGGGTCCTGAAAAGGGGTTAGTTAGTTCTAATTGAATATGGTCATAGCGAATATACAATTTGTGGTTGATTAACACAGTTCAGAAAACTAACAGTTGATATTTTTTTAACAGATATAAAGTAGAAAGAAAGAAAGTAAATACATTTATTTGCAGACATAACAAAACAAAGACATACACAGTAACAAAAAAAGCGCAAGTTCGATCACGTATCCATGTTTAGATCCCAACTTAAATGGCTCCCTATTCGTCTTCGTCGTGATCTTCACGTTCTTTCACTCTTATTTAAAGTATTATATTGTCCACGCTCTCCTCCCTACCTCCGTGAACGCTTCGAATTCCTTGTCCCTTGCAGTGTGACATCCCGGTCCTCGAAGTCCCTGCTCCTCAAAACACCTCAACACACTTCAAGCCGCTATGGTGGCTCCTTTACCGTTTATGCGGTGAAAATTTGGAATGCCCTGCCCCATGAAGTTCGCGCTAGTCCGTCGTTTAGCATTTTCAAACGGAAAGTTAAAGAGCACTATCATTCTCTGTAATTTTATTTTATTGTAGGTATATATTTATTTTTGTATATATTAGTCTATTTATTTTATTTATTATATTCATTCATTTTATTTCATTCTGTTGGTATATTTCATTTGTTTAAGATATATGTACATATTTATGATTCTTGTACACGCACCTACCTTTAAAATCATCTCTCTCTCTCAAAGGTTTGCTGGAAGAAAACTCTTCATAGGGTTAAGCTCGCCTTTGTACATGTCCTCTATTTTTGTACTTTATAATGTATTTTCTTGTGTACAATAAAGAATAAAGAATAAAGAAAAATAGTACGACAGTAGGAGTAGCAATATAACAAACAAAAATAGAAAAAATAAAATATACATAGGCAGTTAGTACGTCCAGGTTATGAGCGTCCGCAAACTAGGATCCGGCTCAGCATTATGCGCCACGAACTAGTAAATACGAGTACGCAGCGCGCTGATCTTCCGCCGGCTCCTACATGCAGTACCGGATAGTTCGATTTTATTGAAAATAAAGTTATATGAACTAAAGCAAAGATAAAGACAGATATATAAAAATAGAAATATAATGGTAGTATAGACTAATGACTACAGTCTACACTAAAAAAATGTATAGGTCCGATTTGACGTCTATCATTTTGCATGCCGTGATAACTTTGTATGTACAAACGTCACGCAAGAAATCGAAAAATAAACACAAAGCCAAATAATTACTATGTTATCCACACATTCAATAAGTGTTATTTGTATGCACCAAGTTTCACTTTATACTGAAAAGTTACAATCAATAATTAATCAATAAAAACATTAATTAATCCTGAATCAATATTTCGACAGGACTACATTGGAAATGTTGTTTGGTTCCGTTTTTCGTTGTATTTTGGCACATGTTAATTCTGATCTATTATATTTCCACGAGTATAAATGGCACAATTTTGCAAAATATCATCAAATGAACGACGCTAATACCTGATGTTGTGCACATTGCTTGTGCACAAAAGTAGTTTCTCGGCGAGGGATAATGATTTTTTTAAACTAACGGTCGCATGTTTTATCAGATTTACCAAAGCTTTATCCGGTCAACCCTTGACGAAGAATATATGGACGCCACGACGATGCCATGTCGTCATCGAAGTAAACGTCGATTGATGTACCTATGCGGTCTCGACAGAATATCAGCACTTACCATTACGGCGGGCATAATGCTGAGTCGAGCGAGTCCCAATTACTACTACAGCAGCATCTACCAAGTTCTCCCTTATTTTTGTATATGTTTTAAATTTATACTCAATAATTATTTAATTTTAAGTATTTCCTCTCTCTCAAAATGTAACTGTATTGTATATTGTGTGCTAATATAGTGAATAAATGATTGTCTATGTCTATCTGTGATTTGATAGCTACTGCTCCTCTGGGTGCAGTTACGCAGTGCAGACTTCTGTTACAAAGTCGATCAGCGCGTTGCAAATGTATATGTGTAGTTACATTTACGAGCCCACTTGATGTACATACGTCATTATCAAATTAGTTGTCCATTGTATTTTTAAGGTCCACGTGGTCACCACGAAAGCAGATAACCAAATGAAAGCAGTATAATTATCGAGGATCTGTTAAACACCACTTACTTCTTGAGAAACTTAGTGACCTGGTCAGCGACATGAAACAGTTCTCGTTCTATGAAGTATGCGCTGGTGGCCACCCAGCCAGTAGTCCAGAAGGGGTACAATGCCAGGAGCGCTACAAAGAACGGCTCGGCTAGGGCGGGGTTTTCCTCGAACACCATGGCGCCTTTCGTTAAAAGACTGAAACATATTCATTTCACAAATTCAGTACCTAAATTAAAAAATGTGATCAACAAAATGAGATCTTTATACCCGAGTGAATCAGTAAATTTCAGTTTATTTACGACGTCCATTGCTGGGTCTAAGTTTTTACGTGACTGTTGTGGGTATACTTAATTATAAGATGTGGGTACTACAATAAACCAGTTGTTGTCTAGCACTCAAGGCGTTTCATTCAATCACAACATGGTGGCAGCGGTTTAATAGTTATCTGTGGTGTGAACTATCTAAATTGCAGATATTATAATATTTTGAGTAACCAGGAGTGATATTGGATATTGGTTTTGGAGCGATTCTCACGCGTATTTTAGTGATTTACAATGGAGCACGCGCGACCGCCATAAGAATTAAATATGGACGGTGCCGTCGGGCCAGTCGGTGGGGCCGATGCTTGGAAAAAATGGAAACAACAATTCCTCCTGTTTGTAAAAGCATCGGGAGTACAAACAGAGCCCTCGAGTGTCCAAGCTAGTTTATTAGTAAACCTTATTGGCCCAGATGGATTTGATGTGTATCAAACATTTACATTCGAGAAAGAGGAAGAACGCGACGACATAAATGTACTGGTAAAAAAATTTGACGACTACTTCGGTACTAAGTCCAACGTTACATTTATGCGATACAAGTTTTTTATATTTAATCAAGAGGACGGCGAATCTATACAACAATACGTCACAGCACTACGTCTTCTGAGTAAAAAGTGTGAATTCTCGAAATTTGAAGAGGATCTTATCAAGGACCGAATCGTGTGTGGTATCCGTCAGGCTACGGTCAGGGACCGTTTACTGAAATGCCAGGAACTTAATCTGGATAAGGCTATAAAGATATGCCAGGCGGTGGAGGCGTCACAGGAAGGTGAGCTTCAAATGTCGAACACGAACGGTGCCGGGGCACCGCGCACGTCGACAGTGTTGCTTTGAGAGGACGCGGACGGGGGAAGCGTGCCTGGGTGGCACCAGCACCAGGTGGGCGCGCTGCGTTTAGCGGATTTGGACGCGGCCGCGGCGCTGGTGGCGGCGGTGGCGGCGGCGGCGGCGCGGGCCGTCTTCCTTCTACCGGGCGCAGGCGGCGCCGCCGGCTCCGTGTGTGGGCTGCGGGTCCGCGCGATGTGGCGGCGGAGACGAGTGCCCGGCTCGGCGCGTCAGTTGCTTCGCTTGTGGTAATCGAGGACATTTCGCGCGCAATTGTAAGTCAAATCATTTTTATAATAACAGCGGTCATAACAGAGTAAATCAAGTGATGAAGTTGAATGTGATGATGGTGATTACTACAGTGAATCGGGCGATGAGGCGTTTTATATTTCTACAATCAGGGTCGATGATAGGTGGATGGATCGGAGGACTGGTTTCAGGAACTTTCGTGTGTTAACGGAACGGAGAACTTTAAACTCGACACGGGAGCCGATTATAATACCTATATAATGTCTTATCGTAGATTTTTAGAATTGGTTTTGATGACACCCTCATTGTGAACAAGAATATACCATTGTTGTCATATACGCACGATGTTATACCGATCAAAGTTATTTGTATTATACCTTGGTCTTACAAAAATGCCGCCCGTGGATGCAGTAGGAGTCTGCTAAGGAATACCTCCGAAAGATGGGCAGCAGCGTCTTTTCGTGTTTTCAATACCTATACTGCGCTCGCCAACCCGCCTGCCAAGCGTGGCGAGTATGGCAACAACCCCCTTATGGATATAGTGCAACATAAAACCAGGCCCCGAGTCCCCAGCGGCCCCGCTAATCCTGGCTACGGTAGCAGTCACGGTAACGGCGTGGCCAGGGGTGCTAAGAATCCCCTGGAGACGATCGGCTACAAAACCCTACGACGACCACTGGCCCTGGTAACACACAACATCCGCACTTTGAGGACAGACGAAAAGATTGTTGAGCTGGAAGAAGAAATTAGTAGATTACACTGGGACATTTTGGGGTTATCAGAAGTCTCTAGAGAGGGCGAGGACACGATATCCCTTAAGTCTGGTAACCTGCTATACTACCGGGAGGGCGACCAACAGTCCCAAGGTGGTGTTGGGTTTCTCGTTCACAAGTCACTCATCAACAACATTATCACCATCGACAGTGTGTCGAGCGGGGTCGCGTATCTGACACTCAGAATATCTAAGCGATATTCGCTGAAGGTTGTTCAGGTATATGCGCCGACTTCTTCACACCCAGATGAAGAAGTAGAGTCTATGTATGAGGACATCAGTAGAGCCATACATACGAACAAAACTCACTTTATTGTTGTTATGGGGGACTTCAATGCAAAGCTCGGCATGAGAAGCGATGATGAGTTGAGAGTGGGGCAATTTGGATATGGGCAACGGAACCCCAGGGGACAGAAGCTGGCCGATTTTCTGGAGAAAGAAGGACTCTTTATGATGAATTCTTTTATCCAGAAGCCGCCTCACAGGAAATGGACCTGGATGAGTCCCAATGGTTCCACGAAAAATGAGATTGATTTCATCTTGACCAACAAGAAACGGATATTCAATGATGTCTCTGTGATTCACAAGGTGAAAACCGGCAGTTATCACCGAATTGTTAGAGCCACATTGAATATAAACGTTAAACTTGAAAGGTCCCGTTTGATGAAATCTACACTTCGACCCACTCGCGCACATATCCAAAACCTCGAGAGCTTTCAACTCTTTCAACTTCTTTCTTTCTTCTTTCAACAACTTGCAAATCGCTTTGACTGTCTAGAAGTAGATGCATCAGTGGACGAGATCAATAACAGGTTCGTAGAAACCGTCCATACGGTGGGGTCCCAGTTCTTTAAGACCCCCCGTACCAATAGACCTTAGAAACTCTCTGATGACACCCTTAACCTCATGGCTGAACGACGTTCTTTGCGACTGCAATCTCCCGATGATGCTCAGTCACATAGGCAGCTCAATAGAAAGATTTGGAAATCCTTGCGGCACGATATTCGTACCTTTAATACATCTCGTATTAAAGATACGATAGAGCGAAATAAAGGCTCCAAAGTGTTCGCAAGAGATAATTCTATTGGGCAGAGCCGCATGACGAAGCTGAAGAAGGAAGATGGCAGCATAACGTCAAGTAAAGCGGAAGTGTTAAGGGAAGTCGAAAAGTTCTATGGAGGGCTCTACGATTCGGTCACTAAACCTGTTTGCAGTGCGGCCAACGACCCAAGAGCCAAACTGACCCGACATTATACCGAAGATATTCCGGACATCAGCCTGTATGAGATCAGGATGGCCTTGAAGCAGCTAAGAACGACAAGGCGCCGGGTGAGGACGGAACCACTTCAGAGCTTCTGAAAGCGGGTGGATCACCGGTACTTAAAGTCCTTCAGAAGCTCTTTAATTCCGCCTTGCTTGAAAGTACGACGCCAAAAGCATAAAACGGGGGCGTGGTGGTTCTGTTTTTCAAGAAAGGTGACAACACCTTGCTTAAGAATTACAGACCCATCTCGCTTTTGAGCCATGTTTATAAGCTGTTTTCGAGGGTCATCGCGAACCGTCTCGAACGCAGGTTTGATGACTTTCAGCCTCCCGAACAAGCCGGGTTCCGTAATGGCTACAGTACCATAGACCACATACATACGCTGCGGCAAGTCATACAGAAGACCGAAGAGTATAACTTGCCGCTATGTCTCGCGTTTGTGGACTATGAGAAAGCCTTCGATTCGATCGAAACATGGGCAGTGCTTGAGTCTCTCCAACGATGCCGTATTGACTATCGGTACATCGAAGTGTTGAAGTGTTTGTATAAAAACGCCACTATGTCAGTCCGAGTACACGAACAGAGCTCGGAGGCGATTCCCTTAAAAAGAGGCGTAAGACAGGGAGATGTAATCTCTCCGAAACTGTTTACGACCGCATTGGAAGATGCCTTCAAGCTTCTGGAATGGAAAGGACTGGGCATCAATATTAACGGCGAATACATCACTCACCTTCGGTTTGCCGACGATATTGTGGTCATGGCAAAGTCGATGGAAGAGCTCAGCACGATGCTCGAAGGCCTCAATCGAGTCTCCCAACGGGTAGGACTTAAAATGAACATGGACAAGACGAAAATCATGTCGAATGTCCATGTCGTCCCTGCCCCAGTTATGGTTGAGAACTCGGCTCTTGAAGTTGTCGACGCGTATGTATACCTAGGACCTAGTGTATACTACTACTATGCGTATGTATAACAGTCCAATTAGGTAGGTCCAACTTCGAGAAAGAGGTCAATCGTCGAATCCAACTCAGATGGGCAGCGTTTGGGAAACTTTGCAATGTCTTTTCGTCCAACATACCTCAGTGCCATAAGACGAAAGTCTTCAATCAGTGTGTGTTACCAGTGATGACATATGGAACCGAGACGTGGTCCTTCACTATTGGCCTTATGAATAAGCTCAAAGTCGCTCAACGAGCTATGGAGAGGGCTATGCTCGGGGTTTCTCTACGGGATCAAATCAGAAATGAGGAGATACGTAGGAGAACTCAAGTCACCGACATAGCCCGACGGATTAGCACGTTGAAGTGGCAATGGGCAGGCCATATAGCGCGCAGAACAGATGGCCGATGGGGCCGAAAGGTTCTCGAGTGGAGGCCACGGACCGGCAAGCGCAGCGTAGGACGTCCACCCACAAGATGGGCAGACGACTTGGTAAGAACCGCAGGTCGGCGTTGAATGCAGGCCGCTTCCAACCGCAGTTCCTGGAAATCAATGAGGGAGGCCTTTGTCCAGCAATGGACGTCCTACGGCTGATATGATGATGATGACACTATTAGTTAAGGGGAAGATGTTGTGGGTATCACTAATTGTAATGTGGGTACCTACTATAATAAACCAGTTGTTGTCTAGCACTCGAGGCGTTTCATTGAATCACGACAGTTATGCCGCCTTATACTATATTGGAAGTATTGTCTGCGAACTTGTAGGTATAACTTCACAATTACATAATGCTATGATTTTTGTAAATTAGGATTATTTACACTTTTAGTTAGAGGGCTATGCTCGGGGTTTCTTTGCGTGACAAAATCCGCAATGAGGAAATCCGCAGAAGAACTAAAGTTGCCGACATAGCTCTCAAAATTAGCAAGTTGAAGTGGCAATGGGCGGGCCACATCGCTCGTAGAACCGATAACCGTTGGGGAAGAAAGGTTCTTGAGTGGAGACCACGGACTGGAAGACGCAGCGTAGGTCGGCCCCCCACAAGGTGGACCGACGATCTAGTAAGAATCGCGGGGAACCGTTGAGCGCAAACGGCTGCCAACCACTCGTTGTGGCGATCTAAGGGGGAGGCCAATGTTCAGCAGTTTACGTCTTCCGGCTGATGATGATGATGACACTTTTAGTTAAGGGGAAGATGTTGTGGGTATACTTAATTATAAGATGTGGGTACTACAATAAACCAGTTGTTGTCTAGCACTCGAGTCGTTTCATTCAATCACAACAGTGACCATTACAATTTTATAGACAAAATTATAATTTTAGTAAATCAGTTACATTTTAAAACACTTGAAACCAAATCAAAAAATATTTTATATTGAACTTGAGAAAGGAAATCATTTTAGTAGAGCTTATTATTGTGCAATATTGACGTTCATTGTGGCGCGATGAGCGATTAGCCGATTGATGTTTCGAATTCAATCTCTACGGGACAAAATTATCATTACACGGACAGTTTGCAAAATTTGTCGTAGGGTTTGGTGTTGGGTGGTATTATGGCTGATATGGATTAAATGTGTAAAAGATATTTGAGTGAAAGAAGTAACAGCTTAAATGACGGCTGATAGTGAGAGGAGAAGAAAAAGTCTTGTTGTGCCGACCCCATTTATTGTGATAAAAGTGCAGGTCGATAATGAATGACTATGGTAGGTACTCGTAGTTTCTGATTCCTAGTGTGGCGTCAGGACACAGGAAAATTTTGAGCCGGACGGGAATTGAATCCGTAGCCTTCTTCTTAAGGGCGCACTATACCTAAGGAGACGATAAATCGCTTATTTTGAAACAATATTTTGTTCAACAAATTTTGTGATTTCATTTTGTAATTCATATATGTTATAGTTAAGGATACGTGCTAGAGCGCTGTGAAAACACGATTCCATAAAATAATTTTCTCGATAGAATAAAAATCCAAAGATGAATCCAAATTTATCTTAAAACCGTTCTTATGCGATGAATACTACAATTTAGATCTTGAAACTTTGTACTGTAGTTCTACACAACATAAATAAGGGCACCTGTGTTTTAAATTTTCAAAATACCTTTTGATTTTATCATAAAATGAAAATATCTAAGTTTTGCACTAATGAAACCATTCGCTCCGGACGCGATGTCCGTTTTCGCTATTCAGTCTGGCCTCGGCTTTCAGACGGGGTACCCGTGACGCTTGTCGCTCCAAACGAACACGTAATTCTAAGGTAGAATTCATATTTAGTTGTTTTTCGTAAAGATGCAGTAATGAGAAATAAACACAACAAGATAATGAAGGGACTGAATGATAAAAAACCGCCAAACATATGAACCACGTCGAGTTAGGACGTGCAGCGGCGCGCGGAGAAGCGGCGGTGAAATTCGAGTTTGGGCTGAGGTATAGTCAACTCTTAATATGAGGATGCGACACCAATTTATGTAGGTAAATAAACTGTAAATGTTACTCTGTAGATGGCGCTGACTGCGCTGTAAGTAATAAAGTGAATCATCTCGCTAATTACACGCGTGGACGTTACAACCGACGTGGAGTGGGCCTGTAGCGAAATAAAATTGGTATAGCATCCTCGTATCTATTTATTTATTTTATTTTAATATATTTCATTTCATGTCATTTCGTGTCATTTGATGTCATTTCGTTTCATTTCGTTTCGTTTCGCTTTGTTTCGTTTCGTTTCATTTCATTTAAGTATTTTATTAAGTTACACATTACACATTACAAGCAGAAAAATACAACTTAATTAAAATAACATTTTTATCTGGCTTGAAACGTAACTTATGTGCGCACAGAAAAACAGAAATATACTCATCGAGGAAATGAAAGGAAAAGCATGTTTAAGAACATAACTACTACTAAATAATTAAAATGAATAGACACATAACTGAGAATCAGAAGAAAAAAAAAAGAAGGAAGAGGAATGTTTTGGGCTAAAGTCTCGTCCGGCTCGAAATTATGGGGCAGTTTTAAAAATCTTAAGATTTCCATATGTGAATGAATAAAAGTACTTCTATTGGGTGGAGTGCTAATTATAAGCGATCTTACGTCAATGGATGCCTTGGATCGAGCACCACAGACTTGTTGATGCAGACACTAGCCCAGTCCCTGTCGACGTCCAGCAGACACACGGCCAGCTCGCGCCAGCTGCTCCCGTCTCGAGGCTTTTGCATCACCAACTTACGAAAAACATTAGTATTATTCCAAAAACAACAGTAAGGGAACAACTGTATATTCACATAATTATGAAAATCATCTTTGTCATCAAACGTTGGATCATTTTGAAACATTAATTTGGTCATTGCACTGTTTTAGTTTAAATTTTTATTTTTATTTAATTTATAAAATGCTTGCACACTCACAGCAGTGCCAAGGCGTGTGACGAGCCAACTTACAATATACACATTACAGAACAATACAATATATGAATAAAAGTCAACTGTTATTGCTACTAAACACATAATGTCAAGTTAAATTAATAAAAAATAGAAATTATATTAATCAAATTAAGAATAAGTTAATTAATTAGGTACATATAGACATTAAAAATTCAAAATATTGAATATCATTTCAAATAATTAATACATAAATTAACAAACACACAAAATAAGTTAAAGTGAGGGTGATGAGCAACCAAGGCGTTGACCAAAGATACAGCCTGGGCTGTGGGAGCATACTGGGTGGTGTTAGTGCACGCGAGCAGGCGCCGCGTGCGCGGCCGCCGGGCCCGGCTCGGCGTACACAGCGCAACACGCGACAAAGCGCTAGGGTTATCGATCCTATTGTGGAATAGCAGGTAGTAATGTATCAATATCGCACACTTGCGCCTAAGTTCCAAGGTGTTAATACCTTCCATGCCCGCTACGAAGAGGAACGGATATAAATACGGGTAATATCCATAAAGCCTATTATAAACGTATCGAGCAAACCTTCGCTGCACCTTTTCTACGATGAATTTGTACTTATCTTCGTGGGGATACCAAATTATAGCGTTGTATTCTAGCTTGCTTCTTACAAACGCATAGTAGAGTGCAACAATAGTACTTCTATTCCTAAATCTGTTAAACTGTCTCATGACAAAAACAAGAGAATTATGAGCACTTATATCAAGGGCAAGATTGAGGGTTCAATTCCCGTCAGATCCGTAATACTTACTCGTAGGATGATTTTACGTATTGGTTCAGTATTAAGTATTTTATCGCATTCCTACAAAGTAGATTAAAGTTCTACACTATTACATGTCAGATCTTATTAACTAGCAGTCAAAAGTACATTTTATGTAATTTTTAGGTAAGGGTATAGCAATATCTATATTATTATTATAAAGAGGAAAGATTTGTTTGTTTGTTTGTATTGAATAGACTCCGAAACTACAGGACCGATTAAAAAAATTCTTTCACTTTCACTTAGAAAACTTTCGTGATTGATTTCAATCATTATTATAATTACGGGATTTATCACGTACCGTCTTATCGGTGTTTCGACCGACAATGTTTCGGTTCAATTCGTGAACCTTCATCAGGGTTCATCAGGGAGCGGATCGCACTCACCCTGATGAAGGTTCACGAATTGAACCGAAACATTGTCGGTCGAAACACCGATAAGACGGTACGTGATAAATCCCGTATTTATAATAATAATTCTTTCACTGTTGGGAAATTACACTATCCTCGCCCGGGTGACATAGGCTACTTTTTACCCAACTGCGCAGAAGGAGGGTAATCTTTTTATTGTAAAACTACGCGTGCGAAGCTGCGGATTGGACAGCTAGTTATAAATAAATAGGTAGATCTAGTGTAATCGAAATTGGCCGATTTTACTTATTGAAAGTAGTTTTAGAGAATAGTTACTGTTTTACCTGTAAATAAAGGTCTGTGGCATGTGAAATATCTTGCATTTGTCTCGCGTGTCTCGCTGCCCGAAGAGTAGTGTCTATCAGGCGTCGGTCGTCGACCCCCACTAAAGTCTCGCAAGCAGCTCTTGTCAAACAAGCATGTGCCATCATGACCATCTCCTGAAGTGTTCACGAAATTTCTAATACTTGAAGTTAAGCTGAATTTGGATGGCAACAGAGATTGATTATAACAAAGGTGTAAATAATAATAATAAATAAATAAATATTGCTGGACATTTCACACAACGCTATCTAGCCCCAAACTAAGCAGAGCTTGTACTATGGGAACCAGATAACTGATAGAATACTTATATACATTTTTTTTTGTAAATACATACTTATAATATATAGAGAAACAACCAGACCCGGAACAAATATCTGTAGATCATGCAAACATTTGTTCCGGGGCGGGAATCGAACCCGCTACCTCCTGCGTCTCAGCCGGCTATTCACCCACTGCACCACGGAGGTCGTCGTATAAATATGTGTATATTATTTTTGTTATGTAGATAAATGTACCTAGCTTATAAAACGTTTTGGCTTATGCAGTAATTTTGTAAATAAAATAAATGATGAATTAATAAGGTGTTATGTCTAGGGAATGCAATCCCGATCCCGATCTCGCGAGATCTCGTGTAATTTTTCGGGATCAATCGCGACGCATCATATGACGAGATTCCGTTCGAGATTGACGGGATTGGGCGGCAGTGGTCAGCGACGCTACACACGTCCACTCGGGGCGCAAGCGGCGCGCTGACTGACGGACGGCCGCGAGCGGCAGGAACGCCAAACAGCGTTAGAAAACTATTCCGACTATTTCCGAATATTAGCGACAGGTGACGATAATTATTTAGTTGGTAAGATTAAAGAATAAAGATTTTTAGTTTCTTTCGAGTAATATGTTATTTTAGTTAACCTCACTATCACAAACAAGCAGTTATTAGCTTTTTCAGTCATCCGCATTTAAAATTTTTTAAACTAGACGGGATCCCGATAATTCCGGGATCCCGCGGGATTAGAAATATCAATCCACTCCGAATGATCCGCTGTGCGAGGCGAGACGTTATTCGGAGCGGATCGCACTCACCCTGATGAAGGTTCACGAATTGAACCGAAACATTGTCGGTCGAAACACCGATAAGATGGTACGTGATAAATCCCGTATTTATAATAATGAATATATGGTATGGTTGTGGTGCCTGAACGATTACGAATATTGCGCGCACTGAGAAGTGTGAGATGGTATAGATGGAGAAAGAAGTGCAGAAAGCTAACATCTTAATTGAAATCATCCTTTCTTTATAATTGCAGTCAGATCTACGGCTCAAAAGGTAAACAACACAAAATTGTACATTTACCTACCATCTTTCTGTTACATATTTGTGCAGTTATGATTCGTAATAGACGTAAGTGTAAAAATTAATAGGTTGGGGAAAAAGTCTTTTCGCATTATAGTATGTATGAACTTGTAATAAAATCTCTTTGGCTATACTATTTGTATCTGGCTGGTTTTGGTATCATTCAAAGTTTAAATTTTAAAGAAGATAATTACAAATTAAAATTAGGAAAATGTGTGATTTTTATTTGTTTTTCGTACTGTAAAGATGAAGGAAAGATGAGTGAAGAACTTCGATACATTTTAAAATTTTACTACAAAAAAGGTAAAAATGCAACGCAAGCCGCAAAACAAATTTGCGATGTTTTTGGACCTAGTGCAGTGTCTGTGAGAGTAGCACAAATTTGGTTTAAGCGTTTCCACCTGTTTCGGTCTCTTCAGAATTCTTTAGGCAGTGTCAGGTTAACATCACGAGAGGACTGCCAAAACTTCTTGTCGCGGTATTTTGATCAGAAGCTTCAAAATTTCTATAGCAATGGGATCATGTCCCTATCTACAAGATGGCAAAAAGTTATCGAACAAAATGGTACCGACATACTTTAGTTAAATGTAAATATACTATATTAAAAAATGTTTTGAATTTTCTTAAAAAATGCGAAGAAACTTTTTCCCCAACCAAAAAGGACCAAACATAAAGGATTACTTCAAAAGTTTCATCGGAGTGCAGAAAATCTTGCACAACGAAGTTGTTGTTTACATAGACGGCCGCATCCTGCCAACAAGAGGTGGTCAGCTCTACGCGAGTTCTCGTCTCACTCAACTGACGGTTGAAGATGCAAAATTCAGTCATACCTGCAACACAATAGGGTGAAAACTACCTGTAACATTTTTTTCATCTTCAATCAAAAGTATTTGGATATGGCCCTCTCCCAGAAAAACCTGTAAACCTGCCACAGTTCCTGATTTGTTTGATTTCGTTACTGATTTGAGTGTAGTTTTTTATCGACAAACTAAAACAACAAATTGCCATTGGCATTGGAACCATACAACCGAGAGACCCACACAGAAACAAAAACCATTAAAATAAATTTAAAAAAAAACATTTCTAACGAGCGGAGCCAGGGAGCTACTAGAATCCTGAGCGCAGAGAGGTATAAAAGCACTCCCAAGATGCAGACAGCTTTATTCACGATGCGAATATTCTACTTCTTACACTTTCTGTGAGACAATAAAAACCAAATCTAGGTTGTTACATTCTGTGCAGAGGTTAGTTCGATTTACGAGTAAGTTCTTAACGTGTGGGTCTCTTTGGTTCAAATTTGAATACAGATGAGATTCCAAATTTAAAACACATTATGCCCGCGTTGGCATAATACAATTCAGTAATATATTATTCTTAGTTCAGCCGTAGGGATTTAATCACCTGCTTTTGGTGATGTTTACATGTCACATAATTTGACATTGTCGAGCGGGTGGAGTGAGAAAATGTTTAAAGGATCGGCAACACGTGAGTGGTACCTTTGGTGTTACAAACGTCCAAACCGTACCGCTTACCAAACCGAACCGCTTACCATCAGGTGGGCCGTATGCATGTTTGCTACCTTAGTAGTATAAAAAACGTAGCAAAGAACCACTCCAGTTAAACTAGCCTTCTATTAATAAAAATAAAGCGCGTCCAAACCGGTCCAACCATTTGAAAACTACGATGCAACAGACAGACATACAGAAAAACAAAGGAATTAAACTAAAGTTATAACTTTTAAGTTTGTTGGTACTTAAGGTAGATTTCGTTGTTGTGTTTAATTTTTTTTTTTGCTGTGTGGTTTTGAATAATGTTTTCTTTTTTTCTTTTAAACTTATAACCCCCCTCTCTTTGTTGTAAAAATTAGCTATTACCATAGTAAGGAACTTTTCGTATAGAAGTAGCAGCATTCCTCACAGTCGCCTGCCAGTCTCTGTCGAGTTGTCCACGAGCCGAGCACTCGCGCCTGGCCGAGCCTGACTGCTCCTGATCTCTCAGCATCTGTTTCAACTGATCGCTGGAAATCAATTGATAAAATAATACACAATTTAAAAACGTAATTAAACAAAATCTTTATAAAAAGCATACAATAAAATATCGGATTATTTAGATGATAGAGAAGCTTGGGATTGAAATTGCTCCAACTCGTTCAAAAATGTTACAATTCAGACGTAAATTATTTTAATGCACGAACTCATCGAGTCATCTTCAACGTCAGCTACAACCTCGGGGACTCTGGAAAACTGCTGCCACCAACTCAAAGTCATGTTAGAAGGGCGATAATTCACAATACACTCCTATGCGGAACATCAGTGCAGATCTAATTCCCCCCACTCTAGAATCAGAATACCAAGCCTTACTTAACCTGATTGCTGTCAGCTGAGAGGATGGCTTTTTACTAATCCAGACGCGCAATTGTTGCCGGAGTGGTGCAGTGCGTCAAGCATGTTCGTCGACGCGAGCGTGGACAGCTGCCCGGCTGTGCTGCACGCACGCGTTACTACCGCAATGCGTCTAGTGCGCACCAGCTGCAACAGCCTCCTGCCAGTTATAACTGGAAGGATCGATGGCCACCTCATACAGCATTGGACGGGGATACACTCAATGGTGGCTGCCTTCACTTGAGCGCATCACTGTTTAGGACCTGATAAATTAGTTGCCGCATAAAGTAGAGCTTTTTTCGAATGGACTAATCTCGCTGTTGGCCTCTGAGGCCGTTGCAGCTTAACCGAACTTTATGCGAGCGCAGAAGGCGCTCAACCCTGTAAGTTTTGATGAGGCAACTAGCGCAAGGGTACCACTAAGGTACGAACCTCGGTTTGGGCTGTTGCCAGGGTGGGGATAGGAGAGAAACGCCCGGGTACGTGCTTGTACCTTGTATATGCTGCGACTGAAGAGACTCGTCGACCTCGCTGGCGAGGTCGGTGTATCTGTGAAGTGTTTGCTCTGTCTAATGAAGATGACTCAGAAATCTCTTCCGCATTAGCGGAGGTGATTTCGTCATCCGGGTCTCCGGGAACGTGTCTCGGACGACGGAGGGTTTATAAAGTAGTGCTGTTTTAAATTACTGGTTGTTTTTGTCTTTCTAAAATTAAGATACATATTATCAACGTTTTTATATTCGTTGCTTACAATATATATCTTGATATAAGATAGTCTTTTTATACAAAAATATGTTGGTAAAAAAAATCTGGTAAAAAGTTTTATTTTCATGGTTAGAATCGCCCCAACGAGTTACACTGTGACTCGCTGGGAAAAAAATTCCCAACGAGTTACACTGTGTCTCGTTTGGGTGTAACTCATTGGGAACCCACCCTTTTTTCGAGAAATTTATTTAAAGAATATTAAAAAGGTTCCTGTCAATTGTTATTTTACCTGTGTATATGCGGAGGAATGATTATCTTCTTTAGCGGCCTTCCCAGTTTGACCTCGATTATGATAAACGCGCTGTTTTCATCAGCACCGGTAGGCCGTGGTATCCCTGTGTTGGTGCTCACGCTGTTCGGAGCCGATTCTGCTAAGGCCCTTTAAAAAAGGCTCTTTTTTAACGATAAATGAAAATCATTTAATATTAAAGGCAGAATTCATTTCTGTGGCGTGCAAGCGACCATTTTAACAAATTGTGCTTATGCAATGATTTCGATTTATTCAGCACGAGTGTCAAATCAGCTAGACAGCGATTGAGCAAAGACTTTTTTGTTGGCGGTAACGTTAGTATGGTTTAACTTAATAATTAGTAAATTAATAACGTATTAATATTTTAGTTAACAGTTTCACCGAGTGTTGGTACAAATGGTGTTCTTACCTAGATGTGTTGCTAAAAAGTTTCTATACGTGAAAACCTATAATTGGCTTTCTGTTTTGTATTAGTTAATTGTTAAGTTAATATAGCTGTTGGTTTTCCATAACACAAATAAATAAATAAATAATTTTAACAAGTTACGACCATATTAGTTCACTAGATATATGCTCGATACGTGCCTGATTGTGAGACTGGCTGAGCCAGTCTCACAATCAGGCACGTATGCGTAGGCGGTGAATGACAAAACTAAGCGAAGCGACTAGGCGAACTAAGCGAACTTAGCAGTAGGTGAAATCAGTCTGTTTATGGTGATGGTATTAATAAGTATCTAAAAATTACCTGACCCAAAGAGAATACTATACAATCAATGAATATTTAAATGATTACGCAATGACATTTGAGACTAGTTTATATTTTAATCTAATTATTTTATTAGTACGTGCTGGCATTATATTATTACCTATTATTATTTCTTAGTTATCCATATATAATTAAATTTTACATGACATGTAATTGGAATGCTACTATGGCTGAAAATCAGTTAATTTTGTGACATCTGTATAATTTTACCCATGTTGTGGCAAATAAATAAATCTTTATCTTTATCTTTATCTTTACCTAGACAAAGTATATTCTAGAGCAACATCCCAGAATGCAGAGTGAAATGATTGATCACTTATCTAATTTTGTTTAAAAAAATTACGCGCGATTATGCTAAGAAAAAATCGTGATGGTCATAAACACTTAGGTTACAGTCTACCAATGATCTTTCAGTATTACGGCTCTTGACCCTAATGTACTTCAAAATTATTTTATATCGGTGATTGTATACATTTCCGATTATAAGATAGGTATATATACGTATATAACAAATGACATCTGTTCTTCCCTACGATGTGGATCAAAAAAAATAAAAAAGTATTTATTCAGTAAGGTAATTACAAAAGTATAACATATTTATCACGCGGCAAAATGGCGGCGGTAACAGTTGCCGGAAATAATTAAATATTGCGGAAACATCTATTTTCACCTAGATCCATGATTATTTAACAAAATAAACTGGCTTGTACTGTTTATCTACATTTAACATAGCTGTACAGAGTCTTGGGGATACTTCTATCTGTAAGTCTGTAAGCCACGCACTTTACTGGTGGTAGAGCTTTTGTGAACGAGCTCGAGGAAGTGGGCACCACCGCCTTACCTTTATCTGCCGCCAAATAGCAGAACTTGTGCTGCTGTGTTCCGGTTAGATGGTAATGGTATGTTCCTTTTATTACTGGCACATAGGCATACCAGCTAAGTCCTATAGTATGGCAACGTATCCACATAGAGATCAAGACAACATCATAGCTTGTTCTGAATTCTATGTGGATAACCATGGGATACAGTAGCCACTTAACATCTGGTGGACTGCATGCTCGGTTGCCATATAAGTAGTATAAAAAAAACTAACAGTGTAGGTACATGCCATTTAGATTACTACACAATACTTAAATCGATACCTATTTGTATATATGTTATGTGTTTTGGTATAAAAGGTTAATCAAACAAACTTGCTCGGTTTCTGTGTGGTTGTTATAGTGGAAGGTGCCTTATCATTTGGCGTCAGCAGAAGATCACAGCCACAGTTGCTCATCATCGTCTCTGCATTTATCCAATGAAGAGGCACGGCCAGCCGTATTGTGTCTTCTGTAAGCAAAGGATGTTTTGCAAAAGAAA
This sequence comes from Philereme vetulata, assembly GCA_918857605.2. Lineage (NCBI taxonomy): Eukaryota > Metazoa > Arthropoda > Insecta > Lepidoptera > Geometridae > Philereme > Philereme vetulata. The sequence continues at coordinate 3,649,868 of OU975471.1, read as the reverse complement.
GTGCCGTTCTACCGCCGTACCTTTTTATTTTGGTGTTCACCTGGTCAGTGATCGGTCTCTCTAATCTGTATCTTGATATTCCACTAATGAGCAACGTTTGACAAGGTAAAAAGGTTAGTTTTTCAAGGAAATACGAGTCGTAGTCGGTTACCGACGAGTATAGGAACCCGCCATTACTGATTTTCAAGATAGAGATTGATTGATTGATTGAAAATACTTTATTGCACTTATAAAACTAGTACAAAGGCGAACTTAATGCTAAAGAGCATTCTTTTCCAGATAACCTTTGTGTATTGTAGATAAATATGTGTAGGTAGTGCACAGGAAAGGGAACTAAAGAAAAATTTGCACAGGACTAATAAAAATAGCATAGGTACATACTACTTAAATACTTTATATCATAGACTAAACTATACCATTATCAAATAAAAATACATACATAACAATAGAAGAAGTGATAAGGAATGATTAAGTTGCTCATTTTTGGTCGGTTTGACCGAGAAGGTGCCTATAGATTAGGGAAGTTGAAAGCGGGAATTGTCTCGTAATTATATTTAGTAAAATTTAAGTTTATATCGGTTGAAGTGGCAATGGGCAGGCCATATAGCGCGCAGAACAGATGGCCGATGGGGCCGGATAGGCCACGGACCGGAAAGCGCAGCGTAGGACGTCCACCTACAAGATGGGCAGACGACTTGGTAAGAACCGCAGGTCGGCGTTGGATGCAGGCCGCTTCCAACCGCAGTTCCTGGAGATCAATGAGGGAGGCCTTTGTCCAGCAGTGGACGTCCTACGGCTGATATGATGATGATGATGAAGTTTATATCTTATGGTGTCCACGTGCGTGTATGGTGTATGGTGTCTATATGCTCGATGTTTTTGCATTATCTATCATTTGATCGAAAAACCTTGAGCACGATTATACTTGCGCATCAAGCATGCACGTACGCGAAGGGACACCATAATAACTTATGTGTCCGTAAAAATACCATTTGTCTCATTCTAGGTCATAATCTACGTGTTTTGGTATTGTACGACAATAAATGAAAACACTGGTAGGGCTGGCTGGCTGGTATTGTTGTAAAATATGTTTTTTTTTCCAATTCATTAATATTACAAAAATATTAAAACTCATAGTCCTAAAATATCAATGAAACAGCCTGTAAAAATTAAGTAAACAAATCATATTCATTCATTATGTAAGTAGGTACCTGTTAAACTGACTAGGCGGCATCGTTGCAAAAGCACCACTGATTAACGCTAAAATTGATTTTTTTTTATGTTGTTGTGGGGAAACAGGCTTACGGCCCACCTGATGGTAAGTGGTCACCGTCGCCTATTGACACCGGCAACACCCGGGGTATTGTCGATGCCGTAGCATCATGCTGAGCTGAGTACCAATTCATCCCCACACGTTTGTAGTGCTTAAATTAGATATTGTTGTTGTGTTTTGTTTTTACTATGTGGGTTTGAATAAAATGTTTTCTTTCTTTCTTTAAAATCAATAAATACGATTCCGGATGTGTGTTTTAAATTAATGTCGTACATATGAAAACAGGTTGTAGGTATACCAATTTCACCGATATCGGTTCGCCCGTTTATTGCGGGTTTCTATATCCGTCGGTAACCGACTACGACTCGTATCTCGATTGAAAAGTGAAGCTGCCTGAGCTAAATGCTCGAAATGCAACCAAAGTTTAAATGCATGGTAAGAGTGAATGTCTTCTAAATGTTTGTGCTTCATCTTAGAACACATCATCGCTTACCATCAGGTGAGATGGTGGTCAAACAAAAATCAATACGTGTTATTAAAAAAAATTGTAATAAAACGGGTTCGGGAATCTCTGACAGTCTATAGGGTGGAAACGAGAAGTGTCTAAATATAATATTTTTGCCCATTCTCAACGTTTTAAAATAATTTTAAATGAGTTAGGTTAACCAATAAAAAAATGCTGGACATTCGCATAGCGCTATCTAGCCCCAAACTAAGCTAAGCTTGTACTATGAAAAACAGATAATTATTACAAAACTTACTTGGGTAGGTGATTGCTAATAGTTTTTAAGAAAACAGGCAGATAACAAAGGAGCCAGCGGAGGGTGATTCCGGGGCTGAGATGATAATAATGATGATTAGTTTGTTAAACCTAAATGGGACAGTTACTATAAAGCAAAATTTTAAAAATCCTATTTCATTCGTAGTTTCCGGAACATACACCCACCATGTACCTTTACTTTTTAATACTAATTAGATCATTAAACTACATTCTGTTGATTTAAGTATAAATGATTTAAACTAAATTATCGCATTAAAAGACACTTTTAGTTTCCCCCTGTATTGATCGCCTACGTCCAGGATACAGTAATCCGAATAGGTCCAAGAATGCCATAAAGCTGAACCCGCCCTTTTCTCCGTACATGTGCAGCTCAAACGGCCATTTGTACTGGCGGAGGTGCTTCCACAGCCAGTGGTCTGAGTTCTCCAGCATCAAAGTACGATGGAATGATGCCCAAACAATGGAACCTGTGAGCAAGTAAAATGTCGCATAGATTGTCTTTATCCACAAAAAGATTTCATGTGTAGTAAGTATCAGGAATTTTATGTACCATGGCATAAAACCTTTTTTTTATCTAGCCTATGCTGTCCCACTGCTGGGAAAAGGCCTCCCCCTCATCTCTCCACTTTTTTTAATCCTGTACTAAATCCCGCCAATCCCTATAGAAAGCGTCCAAATCATCGCGCCACCGCTTCTTAGGCCTTCCACGGTGTCGCTTTCCATCCACAGGGATCCATCCAGTTACGACCCTAGCCCACCTATTTGGCTGTATGCGGGAGACATGATCCGCCCAATCCCACTTCAACTTGGCAGCCTTAATACCGACGTCAGCGATGCCAGTCCTTGGGCGCAGCGAGGTGTTCCGAATCCTGTCTATTCTCTTGACACCTAAAATGCTGCGCTTTATCGCTCTTTGGCAAACCCCGAGCCTGGACTTTTGAGATTCAGTCAGTGACCAAGACTGGGCACCGTAGGTTAGGACAGGTAGAATACACATGTCGATGAGATGACGTTTTAGTGATAATGGAAGGTCGTCTAAACGCATAAAACCTTGAAATAAGAAAATTAAGTCACTGCCTATTTATAAGCCGCAAGCTTGATTTTACATTCTTATTTTACGTATAATATTGTAGCATAGTGTGTCTTCTTCTTCCGCCGGTTTAATCTTTTCAGAGTACATTTTACAAATCTTCGCCATCCGTTATAGATGAATGAGCTTAATTTACGTCCATTGTTATGAAGAATGGTAAGTTAGCATTGACGTAGGATAGAAATGAAAAAACAGTTTCTGGTTTATAATCCACACTGATAGTGTATCTTGGTAGATATTTATGTTTGAAACTAGTAAAGAGCTTACTCACGATAATTTGGGACATCATTTAAATAATGATGCAAATTGATATTTTCCTCATTCAGCAGGTCTTCAAGTTTACTTACTAACTTCTGATCGTTATTTGTGAAAGCATCTTCACCCACTCTCAAACTCTCCCATTTTGGGTAGAAGCTCATACAGTTGAATTGTTTTAATACCCGCTGCCCTTGATTGAAAGTGATCAAGCCGGCATTCTAGAAAATTAGGATTGTATAATAAGACGACTGAAATTTGGTATCATATCTACAAGTACTTGGATCCGGCTGACACAAGAATGGCATGGGTGGTGTGTGTGTGTGTGGTAGAGTATATTTTTAATACAGTTGATATAGTACCAAAACAATGATATAGTACTGGGCATGGAAGCAGAGCGCTGGCAGATGTCAGATGATGGGAGGTGTTCACGCAGATGCACTCCATACCATGTGATATCACTGTGTGTTCCAGCGGGCTCAGTTTTAATGCCGGACATGTATCGCTGCTACAAAAGTATTCTGTATCACACCACCCCCGACGGTTTTGTACCAGCCAAATCCATTGCTGGCCAATAGCTCACAATATGCTGTCCAACCATCGGGCAGGCAGTTCTTCAGTATCTTCAGTAAGCCTCACTGAATTATTTTCCCGTAACACGTTAATTTAGCTGGCAGTTGATGAATGGCGGTAGTTCAAGAATATTCGTAGGTCCAATAATTCATTGCGGAAGTGATATTTCTAATATTGAGTTAATGTCTTTTTGCTTTTTGCAGTTTAAGACAAATGGTGAAAAACGAACGAGTTAAATTGAGAATGAATAAAATCGATTCGACTAGAAACCCAAGCAAGCACTAATTAGTCTTTGCTATATATCAGAATCTAGGCTTTATTGGTAAATTAATTCAACCAACATTGTAAGTAACTCAGCATGTCCTAAAACCTAGAATTATTTTCAAAGATTTTGACCGAGGCTGAAACTGAATATACTCAACCCTCTCACTAGTCCATACTCCATGCAATACAGGCAGGTCTATATAGAGTTATTTATTGTCTTTAGTGTCATTAATCGTGAGCATCAAATTAATAATTCAAGAGTGGTATCCAGATAAAAAGGAGCATAAGAGTCACTCCAGCATAAGAAGTATATCTAATCTATTTCATATAGTCATTACGGTGTTTATAGATTACATACATTAGCAATCTACACAAACTTTCGCATTGTTTCACTTACTGTTTCATTATACATAGGCGTTTTAGAAGCTGCAGTATACACATACTCCTCATCATAAGGAACCAGCATATTATACGAGGCCATCAGCGTGATCTTCATGTAATTCGATCGTTTCAGAACCTTATGGTGCTGTTCGTGAACTATGTTCCTTGAAACTGCGAGCTCCATAGTGAGGAGTGGAAGGTTGTCCCAGCTCTTAAGATGCAGAACCGATGGTCTAATGAGAGGTTCCATCCGCATTTCTACACTCATTTTGTGCTTATCTTTTGAGAGAAGCTTTTGGTTACATATAAATGTGGTCAATTATTTAGAACGATGGAAGCCTAGTAGGTTGAACTCAATCAATCTTCGTGAATCTTAGTCATCATACACAATGGATTTTTGGAAATGATGAGTAAATTTACTTATGCCTATATCGACGATTAAATACAGTTTGCAAATAGTGATCATATTATCCCAGCGCCAGAGCATTAAACAACTGAGAGGCTGCTAAAATGCGTGGCACCATTTTAATATACAAAAACCTATCCTAGGCTTTAAAGTCTGCTAAAACTCGCCTATTATGTACATCCGAATTTGCCAGCCGCTGAAACTACATATATAAAATCCTTACCAATAAACAAAGGTAGAATATCAACATTACAGCAGTAGATATCATCGATGCTCTTGAGCAAAGATTCAGCCCTACTTGAGCTTTTATGATTCGATAAGTGCGAAAATGATTGTCCAGAGATGTTAGAATCAATACTTTTCGATACTTGGATGCTTACTGTAAAATAAATATTGAGTTAGGTAGGTAAGGTATTTAATTCGGTTATTTTGGGGCTAATAGCTTGGAAAACTAATAGCCGTGGGGGCAGAAAGGTTCTCGAGGGGACCACGTACTGGAAATCACAGCGTAGACTATATTGATTCCCCAGTTCCCACTAGATGGAATGACGGCCTGATAAAGTTTGATGTGCAGGCCGCACAGAATCGGCCACTCCGGAAATCTATTGGGAAGGTCCTTCTTCAACAGTAGACGCCCTATGGTGGATAATGATGATGATTTTTGTGATGATGTATTTTGGAATGTTTGCTATCTTTTACCAGTTAGTGGATAGTCAGCGAAAAGGCACATTTTTTCATAATCCGAAGGGTCGTATAGCATAGTTCCTCTGAGGAGAGTTTTATCTCTGGTCTCAGTCTTAGCTCCAAAAGCTTTGATGACACCGGTTACGATCAACTGGTCCATGAATGTGACCTTTAATGTGTACCACTTAGGGTCCTCGTACATCAGTCTAATGCCCAAGATCTTTACATAGAGCTTGTCTGTTGGCGCTGCGATTGCATCGGATTGGACTTTAAGTTCAGATTTGCTCATTACAGAACGAAGAGACGTCTCAGACTTGAACTAGACAGAAAACAAATTAAAATGTTATCGAATCTCCTCAGAGGTAAATTTGATGTATTTTTTTGTTATTTGTGGGGAAATAGGCTTACGGCCCACTTGATGCTGTTTACAAAAATATTCCCTCATTATGGACTTTTAATTCGACAACTTGTCCACATGATATGTTGAAGAACTGTAAACTTTTTTCAATCTCAGGAATGTTTTTGTTGAAACTGAATATTCACGTACAAACGCACAGCAGATATACAGTTCAATTTTACCTTTCCTCTCCTCATGGTTTACGTTATTATTATAGTTTTTCTATTTAAATCAGTGTTTTATTAGGTTATTTTACTTTCTTGGGAAATACACGTTCGTAGCCTATGTTTTTTGAAATTTAATTTTAGTATTTCTCTATGGAATGATTGTCAAATGCCAAAATAGAGTTTCTTCTCTCCAAAGCTTATGTATAACGTAATAAAAAAATTATTCGACCTTCTTGACAAAGTTTTGGCCCGGATTTCCTTGGACATCGCGCCTAGTCTAGTCTGACGTGGGTCAAAAAGTATTTATAGTGTTGGGTAAATTAAAAAAATCATTAGAAACTGCAGAATGACAATATAACTAAAAGTAACATAATAAAACTATCTGCATAACACCTTCACCCTTAAAACTAAAGTTAGATAAGCATGTCTAAGTTTTTATGATAGCGATCTTAGCCTACAACAATTTCTTCTCAGTACAAATCAGTGCCTACATTGAACAAGAAATACACTAAATTACTAAATATAAAATGAAATAGATAGTATCTTGTACTTATAACTAGTGGTTAACCCTGAACTGAGATCTCGCGAGTCTCCCTTATAAACAAAAACAAAATTCTTTTTTTCTAAATCTTTGACTATCAAAATAGTGCCACGAAATGATGAACCACTTTACTTCACCCACAGTTTCTTTCAAATTACAGGTAACGGCAGTTCATTTTATATGGTTGTTTTTTTAGGGGCAAAAATTGCAGTTATTCTAGATTTCAGACATTTGCCTATATTTGTCACTAAAGCTACACTCATACCAAATTTCAGCACTGTGGGATCACTGGTGTACCCTGAGAATTTTGTCAAAGTTCAGTTTTTATTATGGCTAATAACTTAAAAACTACAAGGTTTAAACTAAAAAAACAAAACGGTGCCACTTGACCAGATAGTCCCATTTTGGGTTTTTTACCCCTCTTGAACCCCTATATCTCAACAAACCCCCATATTTTTAGCTCATTGTGTCACACCAAAATTGTGCCATCACTACCTACCTATGTGCCAAACTTCATAATGATCGGATAAACGCTTCGAAAGTTATACTCGGACAAACAAAAATACAATGTACATACAACACCGATTTGCCCAAGTTGATTTAGAGATCTCACTTCGCTCGGTCAACAATGTTAGAGACGAGATAAGTCTGTAGTATAAGTGCTTATATCACATAAATGTTATTTTATTTGCAAGAACCCTGCGAGAGATGAAGCCTTCCTTCAAATATTTTTGGTAGCTTCTTTTAGTATTGTTGTTTGTTAGTGTTTCTTTTAGTTGATTGTTCATAAATTTTCATTATTTTTTTTATTTTTCAAGGGGTTTGGTCGTACGGTGACCAACCAAACATTCTTAATTAAATACGAATGACATATAAATAATTAACTTAACACAAAAATGTAAATCAAATATCTTACACTGTACCTACTTTGTAATAAAATAAGATTACGCAAGTATATATACGAGATAAAACTAATGTAAATTAAATAGTACAAATAAGTATATGTATACATAATATTTAAAAGCAAAAACGAATTGCAAGATAAAAATTTTATATAATATACCTACAATATAATATTTCATACTAGCCTACACCTACAAAATAAACTATACTATTAAAATTTTCTAAATAAATATGATTAATACACCATTATAAATTAAAACAACGGATGAAAATAAAAATCTATAAATTAAAATAAAATGCTGATTTAGTGAGTTTTTAACATGTAAATAATAAGTTATATTATTAATATAATATAATTAATTAATTAATTATTAAATAAGTAATTATTGATAATTATTGTAAGAAATAAAAGGCTTTTTTATTTTTATTTTATGAGGTAAGTCAATCTTCGCCTTCGTCGTGATTCTCATATTCTGTCTCTTTTATTCTATTCAATCCTTTCTCCCCTTGCTATCTTAAAGAAAGGTTTGCTTATCTCCATTCTTCCAATACGTTTTCTCTCAGGTCATCAGAAAACTTATCCCTCAAAACACCCGTATACTCTAACTCCTACGGATAATCATTCACAGTTGAAGCAGTGCGCCTTTGGAATGCTTTGCCTGTGGAAAGTAAACAGGCTCCTTCACAGTACTCTTTTAAGCTGAGATTAAAGCAACATTAAATGCCTAGCTTTCTTCATTCGAGTTATTCGTCATTTGAGTTACGTACCATTTATTTAAATATTTTAATTGCATTGTCCTCGTTTTATTAGATTCGTAAGAATATTGATTTAGATATTCATTTATGTATTAAGATTATAAGCATTTCATACATTTTTAAATATACTCTGTGCACCGCTGTCCATTACTGCTTCGCTATTTACTTTCCATCCAAAGGTTGCCTGGAATAAATCGCTTTCAGCGATAAGGCCACCCATTGTACTATATTTAACATACATTAGTTTTTTTTAAAGTATTTTAGGTGTACAATAAAGAATTATTCTATTCTATTCTAAGTCAAAGTAAACAGAACGAGACAACGAAGGAAAACATTATGTAATTAATTGTTTTTTTTAAATATTTTATTTATAAAAAACACATATTATGTACTTATAAAAATAATACACTTAAAAAACCTTAGTAGGTTTGTCCTAAGCGCAAATCAAACATTCCTCTGTAGTAGACACATAACTAGATTAGATAGTTCTTTATTGAATTATTCAATCTTCATCAATGACATTACAAGTACCATCAGACACTGCAAGTACAAATTGTTCGCGGACGTCTTAAAAATCTACAGACTCGTCATAAGGATATTGATCTCATACAATGCATATAAATAATATTAAATCATGGTGGGACAAGAATATAATGCATCTTAATGTCAAGAAGTGTTTCTATATTAAGTACACACGGAAAAAAACACCCAATAACGCGATATATACACTAAATGGGATCAGTCTGGAGGAAGTTAGTGAAAATCACGACCTGGGTGTAACAGTAGATAACAGATAAGCTTTTAAGTCTCATATCGACAAAATAGCTAACAATTTTGCTAAGTTACTCGGATTTATTCGAAGAAATACTAAAGATTTTCGATCCCCGAAAACATAAATCTTACTCTACAACGCATAAAAGTAGGCAATTCCCTCGAATACGCGAGCGTAGTTTGGAACCCCTTCTATGCAGTTATAAGTCGCGGCATGTAAGTCTAGCGCTGAACGATACCCGGAAGGGATAACTGCGCATGGGTACTGTCGCGCAAACAATACAATAGCCAATAGCCACTATTGGCTTATTGGAGATGTTCCTTACCGTTGCAATTGATTTATTTGTAGAATCTGCTGTCCTTTTTTGGATTTTCCCTAAATCGCCATTTAATAAAAATTTTCCTGCCTTAATAATTTCGGCAGTTTGTTTTATATGGCTCAAATTTACAGAACTGTTGTCCGAATGACTGAGTAAAGTACTTGTAGCTTCATCATTCTCATTTTTGATTTGTTTCAAAGAATCAATTAATTCAATAGATTCCCTTTTTAAAAAACAATTCACGTCATAAACCATTTTCCTTGCCTGTATTTTCAAAACAGTATTTTTTCTAGGCATATTCACTTTAAAGTCACAAACAAACTTAAAAAACTGAATTTAACAAACCAATTCAATTAACAGCAATAACAATACAATTAAGAACGCGACTGTACACTGGATGTGCGCGGGGTGTCGTATCAGTGCGGGGCACTGAATGCGACTGGAGAGCCAATCGGCGCTACGCACGCCCGCCCTTCATCCCGCTAGGCCCCCTCAGGTACCTTATTTTTGACTTCTGCGCAATAACGGTCAGCGCTAAAGTTTCGTGCCGCTACTTATACCTACCTCGCAGCGCATTGATGGCATTCAGCGCTATTTCTCCAGAACCCTGGCATTCTCTTGCTCAGGTATTTCACACATAAGTCCATACGAAAATCGATAAACGTTCTTTAAAATGAACACTACGCGATAGGAGAAAAATTCGAGATGTCTCCTTTCTCTATAAAATAGTCCATGACTTATTCGACTGCCCAGTCATACTGGACAACATTATTCAAAGTGTTCCGTACAACTACCTAAGACAAAAAAAAATCCAAAATATTCAGTAAGCCCACACCCAAAACAACCCTCGGTTACCATTCACCAATACTGCATATAAGTCGAACTTATAACGATTTCAGTGTTACAGTCAATGGTCTTGATATATTCAATGACACGTACAGCTCTTACAAAAACAAACTGTTTAAAAATATCTCATTGGAGATGGCGAGCGTGCTGCCATCTCTTACAGAATCTCTGTAACATTTCATTAAGCCATGATGCACTCGTGTTCCCAAACAACATCGGAACACTTATTAGTTAGTATTAGTTTATTAATTTAGTTAAGTATATGTAAAAATTCAATTATATTTTCACCGTCGTTGGCGAATGTTGTATACACCTGTAATTGGTGTACGTATCAGAAATGTGTTTATGACTATCGTCATAAATCTGGTAACTAGCTATAAAGTGATAAAATATGTGTTGGTGTATCTTTAAATAAATAAAAAAAAATTGCTCACCAAGAAAACAATACAGCTAAAAAACACCGTAAAAATATGTGATACAATTGGCGGTCTTATAGCTGAATAGCGATCTCTACCAGACAACCTTTGGACGGAATGGACGGAATGAATCAATACAATAAATAAATAAATATTGCTGGACATTTCACACAGCGCTATCTAGCCCCAAATAAAGCTGAGCTTGTGCTATGGGAACCAGATAACTGATAGAATACTTATATACTATTTTTTTAAATACATACTTATAATATATAGAAAAACACCCAGACCCAGAATCTGCAGATCATGCAAACATTTCTTCCGCGGCGGGAATCGAACCCGCACAATGATAATCGATACTAGAAATACAAAATACAGATACATACAGTTATACACATAACATTATACAACCAGCATATTTTTTTTGTTTGCTGCAATAAACGTCGAAGCCGTGCTTGCGCCCGCGCCGGCTCACATTCCATCCTTATCAACACGAACATACAGGTTGCTGCAAAATGCCAAACTTTATGGAACAAATTTATTATCTAGCAGTTCAATGCATAAAATATTATATGACATTTAAATGACACTTAAATTATGGTAATAATTGTAAATAGTTTTGTTTAGTAGTCACGGAATATATATGTACCTCCTTAAATATGTGTGTATAGTACAGTACAGTACAATATTATTAGTACTCTATTTTTTGATGGAGCGAAGCGTGATCTCTAAATCAACTTGGGCAAATCAGCGTTGTATGTATGTATGTTTGTCCGAAGATAACTTTCGTTACGTTGATCCGATCATCGTGAAATTTAATACATATATACGTTGTGATGGCATAATTTTGGTGTGAGTAAATGAGCTAAATATGTTGGGGTGTTGTTGAGATATTGGGGTTCAAGAGGGGTAAAAAAATGAAAATTAGGCTATCAAGTCAAATGTAACGTCAAATGAAAGGTAGTTATTAGTACATTTAGGCTCTGTTTTTATTTTTCGTATATTCTCTATGGTTTTTGAGGTATTAGCCATGATAAAAACCAAACTTTGACAAAATTCACAGGGTACACCAGTGACCCCACAGTGCTGAAATGTGGTATGCGTGTAGATTTTGTAACACAATAATAGGCAAAAGTCTGAAATCCAAGATAACTGCAATTTGTACCCCAAAAAAGAGAAACCAATTGTAATGAACTCCCCTAACCTGTAATTTGAATGAAACTGTGGGTCAAGTTTTTGGTTACTTTACGTGGCACTATTTTATTAGTCAAAGATTACCGGCTTGCAAAACGATCCCTAAACGTATTTAGCGACTAAACATTTTAAACTTTACGTATTTGTATGATTTGACAACTCCACTATATAGGCCAATAAATACGTTTAGGCATCGTTGCGCGAGTCGGCCTAAGAATATTGTATTTTGTTTAGGGAGACTCGCGAGATCTCAGTTCGGGGTGAACCACTAGTTATTTTAGTTTTTAAAAAGTTTTTCGAGTATGTTTTTAATATTTGTATGGTTAATTTTATCAATAATAATTTTTACTTAATTTTGGTTATATGTTATTTCATATAATTTTTTTGTATGGTTCTTGTCTTTATATATGAAAATGTCACTTTTTGATAGTGAAGTCTTAACCACTACTGCGGTTGAATGGAAATGTTACTATTTGTTCCGGAAGCAGCTATTCAGATTGATTTTTCTATGAAATAAGTCACTTTTTTAACTTGATCTTTACAGATAATGGATAAAACTTAATTATGTCATACTTAATTATGGATAATATTATACCTAATCCACAGTGTTGTGGTATCTATTGTAACATTTTAAATATCCGGAACACCTGATATTGTTTTGCATGCAACACTAGCCTTACTGTGGGAGCGAGATGGCGAGCGCTGGTGGGGGTAGAGGGTTGATAAAAAGGCCTGTAACCGACTGGCTGAGCGCCCTCAGTCAAAAGATTCGCTCGCCGGTCCTCGCACCGGCTACACGTCTGCTCCGCTCCGCTCGCGCGCTCCCGCCGGCCCACGTGCCGCCCCGCGCCCCGCGCCCCGCGCCTTACGCCTCGCGCCGCGCGCCCCGCGCCCCGCGCCCCGCGCCGCACTTGGCATCCGCCATTTGCTCTGTTGTGTGCGCTCGCTTGCGAGTACACCTCAGAAGAGTCCTTTATTGGACTTTGTCCTTTTCAGGGCAAACTCTTGTTTCTTACCATTAAGAGCCCAAATCCACGTTTAGTGGTCGGTCTGGTGGATACCTTGCGGTGTTAACACAAACCAGACTGGGCGTGGACCCGGAACGCCAGCTTTCCTCTCCTGAGGAACGCTACATCCGGCTGGGCTTGGTACCACCGGCCTTGGGGGCTTCCCTCGCCGACACCAAGTATCGGTTAGGACACACCCCTCATACCCCGTAAGAGCGGTAAAGGGACACACTTTAGGTAGGACACTTAGGCCTCACCCCTCCTGTCTATCCCGACGGGAGGATCACACACCCCCTCACCTCTCCGGGTGTTCCCCCCCGGAGAGTTATGATGGACATCGCCGGGGACGACCTCGTCCAGTTGCCGGGTTCCGTAATCCGGTTGCTGCTCGAGAACGTTCCCGACAATGTCCGACAACGTATTATGAGGGAGCAACAATCGGTTGCCTCCCTCCCGCGTCTAATGGACGTCGTCACGTCCACTCCGGCCCCTCTGGCCAAAAATGTGGCTCGGAAGCCCGTGCCGGCCCCTCTGGCCTCCCCAGCGGCTCGAAAGCCATCCCCGGCCCCTCAGGCCACTAACGAGGCCCGGAAGCCTCTGAAAGCCCCTCTGGCACCCCCGGCGGCCCGCATGCCTGCCCTGGCCCCTCAGGCCACTAACGAGGTTCGGAAGCCTCAGCAAGCCCCTCAGGCACCACCGGCGGCTCGTAAGCCTGCCCCCTCCCCTCAACCTCCTGCCTCAGCGCCTCCCTCGTCGTCATCAAAAAAGCCCGACTCTCGAGAGGCCTCACCTCGCAGAGTCTTTTTAGACTCTCCGGAATCTCCGGACCCACCCTCCCCCGAGGACGATATGGAGATCGACCTCCTTCTACGCCCCGCGTCTTCCGCAGAGGCATCAAACTCCTCTTCCTCCGACTCGGAGGAAGATTTCACCCTCGTCACGGGTGGTAAGAGGAAGAAACCCTCTTCGAAGAAGACCTCTTCGTCGAAGAAGGTTTCCTCCGTCTCCCCCCCAGCCAAAAAGGCAACCCCTCCCTCGGCCTCGCAGCCTGCCCGCCCCGCCTCTCCCCCCGCGGCTTCCACTGCCGCGAGGAAGGAAAGGCCTCCCCCGCCCCTTTTCATCCGCGAAAAGGGCAAGTGGGACAGAGTTTCCTATCTGTGTAATGAGAATAAGATCTCATTCACAAACGCCCGCAACACTAAGGACGCTATTAAAGTCCTACTCCCCACTTCAGACGACCATCGTCGTCTCACTTCCCTCCTACGTCAAGAGCACATAGGCTATCACACCTATGCTCTCGAAGACGAAAGGCTCCTTCGAGTTGTGATCCGCGGCCTCCCTGCGGAGCACTCCACTGACTCCATTAAGTCAGATTTACTCGCTCAGTCCTTCCCGGTCAAGGAGGTCCACCGTATGCATAACGGTAAGACCACCTACAATCTAGTACTCGTAGTACTAGAGCTGTCACAGGCAGGGAAGGCCATCTTCAACCTGAAGATGGTCAACAACCTCTCCGGCCTCCGGGTTGAACCCCCCCACCGAAATGGCACTCCTAGTCAGTGTCATAGATGTCAGCTGTATGGCCACTCGGCCAAAAACTGCCACGCCCGCCCCCGTTGCGTCAAGTGCCTGGGTGACCATGGCACCTCTGACTGCAACCGCACTCGAGACACCATCGAGCCGCGAAGCTGCGTGCTTTGTGGTGCCGTGGGACACACCGCGAATTATCGTGGTTGTCCTTCGGCGCCCAAAGTCAGCAGGGTGGTGGCTCGTAGGAGTCAACCCCGACCTTCTCCGCAGTATACCAAAACAACTTCAAAGTTGACCATGGTACCCTCGCAGGAGGCGCAACCTCCCAAAAGCTCAGCATGGGCCAAGCCCTTGCCATACTCGAGCCTAGCCCTTAAGGCAACGGCCCCCCCGCCGCGCTCTTCTGAGCCAGCCCCCCCTTCTAAAATGGGCAAGTCGGACTTTGCTGCCGACTTGGCTCTCATCATAGAGTTCTCCTCCATCGACCTTGCCGAGGTTCGCGTGCTTGCACAAAAACTTAGGCAAGCAAACTCCCCCCTCGAAAAGCTGATTGCCCTTGAGGCGCACTCAGCTCTTCTCGCCGCCGTTAAGGCAGCTTCGTCCTCCTCCAAACCCTTTTAGGCCCCAAAATGGTTGTACAAAAGGAAAGGAAAAAACCGCGCTCTTTATCACTAGCGTTCTTCAACGCTGACGGTCTTTCAAGACAGCGTTCTATTATCCAAGATTTTCTAAATAGGCACCAACTTGATATCTTGCTAGTACAAGAGACAAATTTAAAGCCCGGTCATCGGGACCCAAAAATCCCTAACTATCAAATTGTTCGCAATGACAGACTGCTAGCTCAAAAGGGCGGCACTGTCATTTACTACAAGAAGGCTCTACACTGCATGCCTCTTGATCCCCCTTCTCTGTCTTACATAGAAGCCTCCGTCTGCAGGCTAGCAATGACCGGGCATTCCTCGGTCATTATTGCATCCTACTATGTCCCTCCCGGCAAGCCTCGCTCACCTCAATTCGAGAGTGACCTGCAAGCCCTGTTCAGTCTAGGAAGCTCCGTCATATTGGCGGGTGACTTCAATTCCAAAAACGTCATGTGGAATAGCACCACGACGAACTCTAAAGGCAAACAACTAGAAAGTCTAGTTGAACCCCTTAATTTCGACATCATTGCCCCTAGAGGCATGACTCGCTTCCCTACTTCCACTCCCCCCGAGCTCCTTGACATTGCACTTCTCAAAAACGTAGCCCTTCGGCTACGCTTAATCGAAGTTATTCATGAGCTCGATTCCGATCATCGACCGGTAATGCTCCTACTCGGCCCTCCCACTGACCAGCCCCCTGCCACCAAGACTGTGGTAGAGTGGCATAAACTTGAGAAAGCCCTCAAGTCTGCGCACTCGACTGATCTAGATAAGATCCCTTCTGTCATTCGGACATCTGGTGATATTACGGTAGCGGTTGACGCCCTTACCACACATATCACAAACTCAGTCAGAGACTCATCAAAGCAGGTGCCCGTAGTGGATGACCACCGGGGCCCCCTGCCAGATGATATCAGACGGCTGATGACTGAAGCTAACGCCGCAGTTAGACTTCATAGTCGCTGCCCCACTAACGACAATCGAGTCTTAATGCGCTCCCTGCACCGTGAGATGAGAGAGCGCATTAAAGAACATCGCAATCGTGAGTGGGAGAGCCTGCTCTCGGGGATCGAGCCTAGCCATCTGGCCTACTGGAGGTTAGCTCGCTCCATGAAAGCAGACGCTCTCGCTCCGATGCCTCCCCTTATCCGACCAAATCACCCTCCAGCATTCGAAGACGAGGAAAAAGCCGATTTCCTGGCTGAAACCCTCGAATCTCAATGCTCGCCCAGTCTCGAACCCGTCGACCCTGTTCACCTCCATACGGTGAACAGCGAGGTTGACCGCTTAGCCTCCCGACCCCCTACTTCCCCACTTGATCCGATTGAGCCCTCTGAAGTCTTTGACACTATCAAGGCCCTACACCCAAAGAAAGCCTCCGGCCCCGACGGCATTTCTAACAGAGTACTCAAACAGTTCTCTGTTCCCCTTATCCATATCCTAGTCTGCATCTTCAATGCGGCTATGGAAACTTGCACCTTCCCTGATGCTTGGAAGGAAGCCAACGTCATTGGCATCCGAAAACCCAGCAAACAGGCAAACGATCCAACTAGTTATCGTCCCATTAGTCTACTTAATAGTCTAGGCAAGATATATGAGCGTCTTCTAATGAAGCGCCTCTGGGCTCATGTCAATGAGTTCAAACTCCTTCCCGACGAGCAGTTTGGCAGTTTGGCCTTGTACACATCCAATCGGAATCCTGATCGGGTGGGTATAAGGCTGCAGGCTGCCCTTCATTCATTAGCCACTTGGTTCCGCAAGTGGCGGATCGAGGTAAACCCGTCGAAAAGTACAGCAGTGTACTTCTCACGGAGAAACCTCACTCCCAAACCGATCTCTCTATTTGGCCAGCCCATTCGCTGGGCCCCATCAGCCAAATATCTGGGTGTCATCCTCGATAGGCGTCTTTCCTTTAGGTTGCACATCACTAAGAGGTGCAACCAAGCAAAGTTCACCCTAGGACGATTGTCCTCACTTCTAGGCGCGAAAAGTAAAATGTCCCTTAAAAATAAGGTGACTCTTTACAAAGCGTGCATTCGCCCCATTATGACATACTCATCTGTAGTATATGCCCACTCTCCTAAAGTTGGTGCCATTCAGGTTATTCAAAATCGCTTCTTGCGACAAGCCTCAGGCTCGCCCTGGTATTTTCGCAATAACGACCTACATCGCGATTTGAAATTAGAATCAATAGCCAGGTTCATGAAGCTCGCTTCCAAGCGGTTTTATGAACTTGCCTCTAATCATCCGAACCCTTTGGTACACACCATTCCGGTTTATCCGTTGGATCCGCCCGCCAACAAAATACTCCGTCGTCCGAGACACGTTCTCGGAGACCCGGATGACGAAATCACCTCTGCTAATGCGGAAGGTGAGTCATCTATATCAGACAGAGCAAACACTTCACAGAAACACCGACCTCGCCGGCGAGGTCGACGAGTCCCTTCAGTCGCCGCTTATACGAGGTACAGACATGTACCCGGGCGTTTCTCTCCTATCCCCATCCCGGCAACAGCCCAAGCCGAGGTTCGTACCTAAGTGGTGCCCTTGCGCTAGTTGCCTAAAAAACTTACAGGGCTGAGCGCCATCTGCGCTCGCCAAAAGTTCGGTTAAGCTGTCACGGCCTCAGAGGCCAACAGCGAGATTAGTCCATTCGAAAAAAAAAAAAAAAAAAGGCTGAGCGCCTACTCACACCGACCTCGCCGGCGAGGTCGACGAGTCCCATTAGTCGCCGCCTACACGAGGTACAAGCACGTACCCGGGCGTTTCTCTCCTATCCCCGTCCCGGCAACAGCCCAAGCCGAGGTTCGTACCTAAGTGGTGCCCTTGCGCTAGTTGCCTTATCAAAAATAAAATTATAGGGCTGAGCGCCTTCTGCGCTCGCCAAAAGCTCGGTTAAGCTGCAACGGCCTTAGAGGCCAACAGCAAGCTAAGTAAATTCGAAAAAAAAAAAAAAAAAAATGGCTGAGCGCCTTCTGCGCTCGCCAAAAGCTCGGTTAAGCTGCAACGGCCTCAGAGGCCTACAGCGAGATAAGTCCATTCGAAAAAAAAAAAAAAAAACGGAACAGGCACGTCTGAGACACGTTCTAGTCTGAGACACGTTCTCTATCCGATAGATCCGCCCGCAAACCAAACCCTCCGTCGTCCGAGACACGTTCTCGGAGACCCGGATGACGAAATCACCTCCGCTGACGCGAAAGTGATATCTGAGTCATCTACATTAGACAGAGCAAACACTTCACAGATACACCAACCTCGCCGGTGAAGTCGACGTGTCCCTTCAGTCGCCGCCTATACACAAACATGTACCCGGGCGTTTCTCTCACAGAACACAAAAAACAATTATTGTTTAAATGTTTTTTTATGTTCTGTGGTTTCTCTCTTAGCCTAACCTCGGCTTGAGCCGTTGCCAGGATGGGCCTGGCAATGGCCCAAGCCGAGGTTCGTACGTAAGTGGTGCCCTTGTGCTTGTTGCCTCATCAAAAGACTTACAGGGCGGAGCGCCATCTGCGCTTGCCCAAAGTCCGGATTAGCTGCAACGGCATCAGATGCCAGCAGCGACATTAGTCCATTCGAAAAAAAAACCGGAACGGGCTTTGTCGTCTGATCAATTGGCTGGAAAGCCTATGCCAACTACTGTTGAAAATATCTTTCAATGTGCAAAGTACTATCTTATTTTATTCTTTCCGTATGTCGCTAGTTTTCTAGTGCTAAATATTATACAGTTCAGTTAGGTAGGTAACAGCTTCTGTTTCACTATCATCCTTATCAGTGCGGCTGCAACCGCACTGATAAGGATGATAGTGATAATGCAGGCATTATCACGGCAAGGATAATAAAGGCATAATGAGTGTATAAAAGAGCATATGTACCTTTAAACACACATTATATTACGAATATTTTGCGCTTGACTACCGCCAATACCGTTCAGTAAGTAGTACCTACCATCTTTAGTATAAATATTATTTTAATGTCATGAGAGTTCTACTAAACTATTCTTAAAAGCCCGCTGAATCCCACTGCTATGCAAAGTTTCATCCATTTATCTCATAAGTCTATTAGCTGTTTTTGAGGCAGAGCGGAAGGCTGCCCTTCATGGCCCAATAGCTTTTCCAGGCGTTTTCATTGCGACGAACCATTCCTTTCTCTTTTCTCTCCTGGAAAAAGACTATTCTCTTTCCAGCTTCCACATAGAGATCAAGACAACATAATAGCTTTTAAATTCTATGTGGATATCCATGGGCTGCAGTAGCCACTTAACATCTGGTGGACTG
Source organism: Philereme vetulata (assembly GCA_918857605.2). NCBI lineage: Eukaryota > Metazoa > Arthropoda > Insecta > Lepidoptera > Geometridae > Philereme > Philereme vetulata. Next base: position 3,630,398 of record OU975471.1, on the reverse strand, counting down.
CATGCTCGTTTGCCATATAAGTAGTATATAAAAAAAAGTGATAGTCATCGACATACCTATGCATAATTCCCTCACCCTACTTCTATCTTGAGTCTAGTGCTGTACGTAATAAGTTTGGTCTTTGATTGGTTCATCGCGAGGTGCAGACTTGCGTGAGATTTGTCAACAACTATTCTAGCTCAGACGTCGTTAAAGAGAATAAAACGATATCGTTGGCAAAACGAAGTTACTAGACTTTAGTCTGTTGTCATGTGAATGAGTATGTGATATCTACTTTTGATGTTCAAAATGTAGAGACCTACATAGAACAGACCACAATTTTTATTCAGTAAATCAAACACTCGGCTACTGTATGTACACGTTTAGTAGTTCAACGCGTGCGAGGTCGCAGCGGATACATACTCATAAAATGATGTTTTATCAACAGATTTGGGATTTTTTGTCCTTCACCAGCTACGAATAAGATACGCCTCTAAAAATAATATTATTATGGGATCGGTGCCAAGCTTATAGTGGCACCATAAAAATACCAGTGACGATTGCTGCCACCGCGATTGTTCGCCCAAACCGCGTCGAGAGAAGCCCTGTCACACGCTACCATTACCCAAAAATACCCTTTAACCAAAAAAGTGAAAATACATTTTTCATTAATAATGGAAGACGCGGAATTATACCAACAGAGCAACAGTAAGCAGCGAAGGGACGCAATACAGTGCCTAGACACATACGCCAGGAAGATCAGTTTGAAAAAAATCGCTAGAATTGTTGACATAGGTTGCGGAGATGGAGGAGTCACAGATATCTTAAAAACCTACCTTCCGTCTGACGCCAAATTACTAGGGTGCGATATAAGCGAGAAAATGGTAGATTTCGCTAATAAGAAACACGGGGATCAACGGACACAATTCATAGTGCTTGACATACAGGGGAAAATTCCGCATTCCTTGCGGGAAAACTTTGAGCACGCGTTTTCTTTTTACACCCTGCATTGGATCAAAAATATAGAGTGAGTACTTTACCCATTTACCGTCCTAGTCAAGGATCACGCCAATATATTTTTGTATTGAAATTGCAAAGAATTAAAACAATCGTTCTGTATTTATCTGTGTTGGAATTCACAATACGAAATTTACTCCAAACGGATCAAAAGCGTCCAAGAACGCTATATCTAACATTATAATATGCCCTAAGGCGATAATCTAGACAAAAAAGTTTCCAGTTCAACAGACTAAAACACTACCACATGAAATGGTAATCTTGCCGCAGAACTTTTCTAGACCTCATACCTATCTCATCAAAATACAAATCTTTCTATTTTTATTTTTGTATGTTTGTAAGGAATAAACTCAAAAACTAGGTCCGATTTCACCATTAGAATGCTACATTATGCATGAATAACATAGGCTACTTTTAAGGGTTCCGTCCGTACCCAAAGGGTTAAACGGGACCCTATTATTAACACTTGTCTGTCTGTCTGTCACCAGGCTGTATCTCATGAACCGTGATAGTTAGACAACTGAAATTTGTCTAAAAAAACTAAAAACAGAATAAATTAAATATTTAAGGGGGGCTCATATACCACAAACGTGATTTTTTTGCCTTTTTTATAAATAATGGTACGGAACACTTCGTGCGCGAGTCCGACTCGCACTTGGCCGGTTTTACTACCCCACTGCGCAGAAGGAAGGACAAACCATGCGTGCGAAGCCGGAGGCAGGTCAGCTAGTCTTATATAAACTAACGGAAAAATCGTCTGCGTCGAATTAACCGCAAATTTGCTAGTTCACGCTTCTACTCGTCTGCCAAGGTAAAGCGTCTAGAAACTTTTCGCTACCTCGAACTTACCTTGGTAGAAATTCTTCATTACCAAGACTCTTCAGGCACTACAACAACTCTTTCAAAAAGTGATGATTTTGATATATATGATCCATTACCCAAATATAAAAAAAACAACTACAAAACATTTTATTTTGTCAGCCGAGGATTTTTTCAAGGGGGAATGCTCCATTAAGTTTTTTTTGTAGTATGTATACTTACAGGGTTATTGGCAATTTGACGTATTCCCGTCAAGGCGTGATAAATGAGTTCATAGGCTACCATTTGAAACATAAAATGCATTATGCAAACAAAATTAAACCAGTTTTGAGATAATTAGAATCCATAATGCGTCTTGCGTTTACAAACCCCAAAGTGAGAGTAAAAAAAAAAGGTCCACCTTTATAATTTTACCTAGTGTAAGTATGCCTCGATAGTTATTTGTGGATAATACAGTGTGTACAAAGTATCATCATTTTGAATTAAGACTTCAAAAACTACAACTTTTTCCAAATCGATGAAAAGTTCTTCGAAATTAAAAAAAGGTTTTTTCGTACAAGAATGGTAACTGGCTAATTGTGCAAAACACGTTAAAACAACCCTATTTATATAGCTATCCAACGAGGTATTAGTGTCGTATGTACACACGGCTACACATCAAGCTACCTAACCAGTATAAGCTGATCTATAATTCTACGAAAAGCCAACACAATGCGAGGTCAGCTTATACTGGTAATATATAGCTTGATGTGTAGCCGTGTGTACCTACCTACCCTAGGAAGGATCATAATCTTGCTTTGCCACGCTATTAATATTTTTTCCGTTCAAAATAATTTTCGAAATGATGATACTTTTTACACACTGTATGTAGTATCCACAAATAAGTATATAGGTTTTCACTAAGTAAAAATAATTACAAATAATTCATTGAGCGAAGCGAGATCTCTAAATTGACTTGGGCAAATCGGCATTGTATGTATGTATGTATGTTTGTTTGTCCGAGGATAACTTTCGAAGCGTTGATCCGATCATAGTGAAATTTGATACATAGGTGTGATACATGACACAATTTTGGTGTGACTAAATGAGCTACGAGTATAAATATGGGGGGGGGGTTGTTGAGTTATTGGGGTTCAAGGGGTAAAATATCTAAAAATGAGACTATTTGGCTAAGTAAGACGTCAAATGAAAGGTATTCATTAGTAAATTTAAACTCTTTATTGTTTTTAGTAAATTCTTTATAGTTTTTGAGTAATTACCCATAATAAATACTTACATAATAAATACTGACAAAATTCAAAGGTTACACCAGTGATCCTACAGTGCTGTAATTTGGTATGCGTGTAGCTTAAGTGACACAAATACAGTGTAAACTCCATGTAACGTCACTCGTTTTAACGACAAACTCTCTAAAGCGTCGAAATCACTCGGCTTTGGTTGGTTTAGCTTGTCTTGCATACAATGGTACACTCTGTATAGCATTACACCCACTCTCAATAACGACAACAATTTGTAATAAAAAGTTATTTTTAAGTTGCCAAATTAGTGAAAACTGCGCAGCTGTGTATATCCTTGTCGTTTTATTATCCTAGACCACAATAAACTCGACTGTCGGCATCACACACCAAACTTTCTAAGAAATCCGTTCTTTTGTTTACAAAATGGGATTGCTTGCACGTGTAGCTGCAGACTGTTGTTAGTAGAAGTGATGGATTTTATCTATACGTTGTCATATTCTTAGTAGCACACAAACTTTTAAATTGTAAATATGGCTAGTAAGAGAAAATCACTGTGTATTGACGATTTTACTTCTCTCCATTTAACGACAACTCTCTATAACGTCAAAATATGCTCAGTCCCTTGAGTGTCGTTATATAGAGTTTACACTGTATATGCAAAAATCTGAAATCCAGAATAACTGTAATTTGTACCCCAAAAAAGAGTAACCACATTACATGAACTCCCGTTACCTGTAATTTGAATGAAACTGTAAGTCAAGTATTTTGGTTATATATTTCGTGGCACTGTTTTATTCGTCAAAGATTAAGGCCGGCTTGCACAATGATCCCTAAACGTATTTAGCGTCAAAACATATTTAAATTTTACGTATTTGTTTGATTTGACAACTTATTAAATCATATTTAGCCACTTTTACACGTTTAGGCATCGTTGCGCGAGTGCCCTAAGAATATTTTCTTTAGTGTTTTGAAAGACTCGCGAGATCTCAGTTCGGGGCGAACCACTAGTTTATGTCACTTGGTTCGCATTTGTATGAAATTAATTGTTCAACACAGTCGATTTGCTTGATGGAGTCGAATGTTATTTGGCTAGCAATTTTATGTTCGTTGCCGATAGATCACGTGATATTTCCATAGGCTAAGTAAGTGTTAATTCCATACATTTTCGGACTTATCGACTAGCAGCGTCATCGCTTCAAATGTTACTTTGGCTAAGCCCTCTAATCGATTAGGTAAATACGTTTTTACACTTATTGCATTAATGACACATTTAGGTTTTTTTTAATGAAAAGGACTTTGTCGCACATGCGATTATGCCGCCCTGGTAATTTTAATTAATATTTAATCTTATGTAACTAGTTTGTAAAGTGTAGTAAGGTTCAGCTAGAACACTGTTACAGAAACTTATTTCTCTAAATCTTAAAGATAGGGTATTTCTGATGGCTTCGTTGCGGACACAATCCATTAATATGTGGTATACATCGTCTATAGTGTTACAAAGCAGACAATTCGCTGTAGGTGATTTTTTCATCAGATGTAAAAACTTATTGAATGGGATGTGTCCGGAACGAAGTCGTAGCGCAATGGCCGTCTCGTGTCTATTTAAGGCGGGCTTGTTTCGGAACTTTAGGTATTTTACGCTACCTCAGGCCCCGCCAGTCTAAACGTCTCTGCACTGCACTAATTTGAAACGCGGGGGAATTTTCGGGAGACAAACGGCGTGCGTGCGACCTCAAAGACGTCTCGACGGGCACTGGCCGCCCCGCGCGAGCGCATGAACGAGTAGATTTTGATAGTTTTCTTTCACAGGGATTAATAATAACTGATTTACATATTGTTTTTTCACCATTCCTTAGTTAATAATAAGCTCTATCTTTTGGTATAAATTTGACATGATTTCAAGAAGAAACCTCTTAGTATCGACCGTTTAAATATCAATTTAGTGTCAACTTTATGATTTTTTTTATCGAGAAAAAGTATTATTATTCGCGTGTCTATCTTCAATTTTTATAATATTGTATTATTATGTTTATTTTATTATTTTTATTTTATTATATGTTAAATTTTAATAAAATATGTTTTTTTTGTGCATATTTTACATTTCAGTAGAGATACAGTTCTTAAAAAAACCTAAAGTCGTCACCCTTCAAACTTCCCCGCCTTAAAAATAGATTAGATTAGATAATACTTTATTGCACACCACGAATCAAATCCATATAAAAAACAACTACGTAAATCTATGGATACAATTGGCGGTCTTATCGCTAATTAGCGATCTCTACCAGACAACCTTTGGATGGAATGGACTGTGTAGACATTACCTGGGGTGTAATGGTGTACCTAACATACTACATGTACATACATACTTACTAATACTAATTATATAAAAATAAAAAATATATAAAACTTACATAAATGAAAGTTACATGAATCTAAATAATAACTACTCATAATAATTTATATATATATACATACTTAGACTTATTTAAGAAACAAATAATTAATAATAAATACATATATATTTAGCGACAAATACTCAGATAGTGTTCTCTGAGCATACGTTTAAAAATGGCAAGTGACAATGAAGTGACAAGTGAATGGTAAAATAGGTTATCAATCCACGGAGAACTCAAGGGTGGTTGGATCGTTTTGTACCAGATACCTATTTATTGAGACCGCTTATCAAAGTACTCCTTCCATAGATCGAAGCAGTTATGTTTTATTATAGATAAAGATGGTGAAATTAGGTAAAGTACGTATAGGTACACCATCCGATACCGCTTCTTTGGCTAGTAGATCAGCAATTTCGTTGCCCCTAAGGCCTACATGAAATGGTATCCATTGAAGTATTATATTTTTCCCTATAGATTGCAGTTTCAAAATAGTGTCTAATATTGTGTAATATGGTATCCATTGAAGTATTATATTTTTCCCCATAGATTGCAGTTTCAAAATAGCGTCTAATATTGTGTAGGCTACCGGTGTTCCTAGAAATATCGAGGTACACCGAGCCAGGTGCTGCAGTGAGCTTCTGGAGTCTGTCAGTATCACGACATTTACAGAGCTGATAGAAAGAACGTACGACACTCCTTCCGCAATGGCAATTAATTCAGCTTCCATTATACACACGTTAGAACTGAGTTGAAATTTCATTGAATGATTTATTTGTGAGTTATAAAAATGCAGCTCCGATGCCCAAACCTTCCTTGGAACCATCCGTGTATATATTAATAAAGCTTGAGTATTCTGCATTAATATAGTCACAAAAAAGATTTTTTGGGTAGGATTGTATTTTTTTTTGGTCTGTTCATAAAGTCGACGTCATGTTTTATGATTTTTGAAATATCTATATTGCTAACCCATGTATTGAGCGAAAACATTTCTAATTTTTTACTGGAATGGGTATCTAACGGGCTTAGTAAGTTATGAATCGAAACTAACAAACTTTCTTTTGCAGAGCGGCGTTTCGAAACATTTATAAGCTATTAGCTGAAAACGGCGACTGCCTGCTAATGTTTCTAGGCCACATGCCGATCTACGATGTCTATCGAAGGCTCTCGAGAAAGAACAAGTGGTGTGCCTGGCTTAGCGATGTGGAGCGCTATGTATCGCCCTATCACGGTTCACCGGTACGTTTTCCTTTTATTAAAATCGTAAGTCCGTGCGGACCTTTGTTGCGGAGATACACATGAGGCGTTAGAACGTCGTTTTACAGTGACGCGGCTTACTCTGTACACGTGGTACAGTCACACGCTCCGCGTGGAGCCCGCAAGCTCCGAAGATTCACCGAACGGACGGCTCTCACCACCAAGATAACTAAACATCAATCAAGATATCCTGTGCTAGCCAGTGCGGAAAATAAATATTACACAGAAAGCGCACCACCGCATTACGCGGCAAAACCCACTGACCTGAGCGCAGCTGCCTCCATTGTAGTAAATAAATAAACAAATAAACTTTTTATTGAAACCAGAAAAGATGTGATAACAATTTTAAAGGGGCAGGGCAATTACCGTATAGTTGAGGCCCTTAACAAGCCCCCCTAAGGATGTAGCGATGTTAGATAGGGTGACCGGCTGTCTCCCAAATTGTTCAATAATGATTATAATCTTTATTTTTATAGGATCCGGAGAAAGAAATATTAGAATTGCTCGAAAAAATTGGATTCAGCAACATTGGAATCACATGCAAGAAAGAGGAGTACGAATATGATAGTTTAGACATTTTTAAAAGTACGTTATATTAATATATTATGAAACAAGTGAGCTAAGGTGCTCATTATACACGAGGCTGTGGGTTGCAGCCCGAACCATAGGCGAGGGCGTAAATCAGCCGAGTGTCTAGCGAGCAAGTTGCTCACGAGTTTCATACGCACTTTTTCAACACACTTGCGAGGAAAGAACAAATTTTCTGTGAACAAACAGGAAAAACAAATGCGATACAAACAAAAAATGGGAAATGACGCGCACTTTTTTTTTTCACGCGCCATATGTAAGGTGATTGATTAATGATTACATATAGTCATGCAACCTACTTCAAAATTATAATTTTAGTGATAAAATGCAAATATTTTATAACAAATTAATGTGATTTATAAGTAATTTGATAATAATAAATGTATTTTCGTCTTAATTAGGGATACATTTATTTATTCCATAAATGTAATAGGATTTTCAGCGGCATAAAACCTCTTTGTTGTTATAAGAACTGTATTACCCGGTTAAATTAAAAATGCTCTGTTTACTCGCATATAATTTAGGTACTAACTTAACTTTGTAGGGATAATTCTAACTAGTGTGTAATATTATTACGCACGTGTGTGATATAGTTCGATTTGTGGCCCTAAGAACGATGTACTATGGCTCACTTTACGAGCAAGTGTGTTGAAAAATCATTAATTTTTTTTTCTGATATAATATAGTTTTAATAAATAACACTCGATAGTCTCATAGTCCTGATCCCGCACTAGGACTCCCTGTAACGTGGGTAAATATATGAAAATGTTTGCAGATCATGTAGATCTTTGTCCCGCCGCAGGAATCGTAGCCTGAACTTCTTGCGTCTCATTCAGCTACCACGCAACACATGTCGATAAAGAGGAGAAGACGAATTTTTCATCAAATATAGTAAGATAATTAAATAAATAAATTAAGTACCTTAAAATGTAATCGTATCTGTTTTCAGATGCAATGACCGCCATTAATGCTTTCAACATCCCAAAAGACTTAATCGAAGACTACTTGGAAGACTTTATAAACGTAATAGCAGATATGAAGATGGTAGACCTGACCATTAACAGCATCGGAGAAGACTGTAAAATCAAAGTCTCATACACTCTTATTGTTATCAATGCTACTAAAATAAATGTACCTACTCTAAAATTATAGATTGTATTAAGTTTCATCATCATCATCATCATATCAGCTGTAGGACGTCCACTGCTGGACAAAGGCCTCCCTCATTGATCTCCAGGAACTGCGGTTGGAAGCGGCCTGCATCCTACGCCGACCTGCGGTTCTTACCAAGTCGTTTGCCCATCTTGTAGGTGGACGTTCTACGCTGCGCTTGCCGGTCCGTGGCCTCCATTCGAGAACTTTCCGGCCCCATCGGCCATCTGTTCTGCGCGCTATATGGCCTGCCCATTGCCACTTCAACGTGCTATTCCGTCGAGCTATGTCGGTGACTTGAGTTCTCCTACGTGTCTCCTCATTTCTGATTCGATCCCGTAGAGAAACCCCGAGCATAGCCCTCTCCATAGCTCGTTGAGTGACTCTGATATTCATAAGACCAATAGTGAAGGACCACGTCTCGGGTCCATATGTCATCACTGGTAACACACACTGATTGAAGACTTTCGTCTTAAGGCACTGAGGTATGTTGGACGAATAGACGTTGCGGAGTTTCCCAAACGCTGCCCATCCGAGTTGGATTCGACGATTGACCTCTTTCTCGAAGTTGTCGAAGTAATAGGTAAGTTTATTTTAGCAAAACCTTAAAATAGGTGTTCGCGCCTACACGCAAGCACACTACTGCAGCCTCGTAGCCGCGGGCAAGACTCAACACAGCACCGTTCTTCGGCCTATGTGCCTCGCGGCGTCTGTAATTTTTAATTGGTCGGTCCATTCAAAATTTCACACGCATCTCTCGCAACCTTGTCGCAGTCCATTTTTGTACATTTTGATTTTAAGCCGACTTAAAAAAAAGGAGGAGGTTCTCAATTCGTCGGAAATCTTTTTTTTAATGTATGTTCCCCGATTACTCGAAGACGCGGACCGATTCTAAAAAAAATTTTTTTTGTTTAAAACGCAGATTGGCACCAAGTCAGGATCTGATGATGGTATCCCAAATCCTCAAATTTTATAGGGACGCAATTCGGTTTTAGGTTTGTTACCTCAGAACTCCGTCATTTATTAACAGATTTATATAATTGCCTTTAAGGTTCCGTATCCAAAGGGTAAAAGGAGACCCTATTACTAAGACTCCGCTGTCTGTCTGTCTGTCACCAGGCTGCATCTCATGAACCGTGATAGTTAGGCAGTTGAAATTTTCACAGATGATGTATTTCTGTTGCCGCTATATATAACAACAAAAAATTAAAAATAAAATAAATATTTAAAAGGCGCTCTCCAACAGACATGATTTTTTTTTGCAGTTTTTATAGATAATGGCACGGAACTCTTCGTGCGCGAGTCCGACACGTGGCCGGTTTATTTTTGAAATGATCAAAAAAGGTTTTGGGTTGTGTTAATTTGGTTAATTCGATTATATTTTTGTTTAAAAGTTACTTGAAGCAATATAATTATACGAATTAAACTGGTATTTCATTTATGCTTTTATGTCCAGTAGCTGATAATAGGCGACAATGGCTTAGCCATTTTTAACATTTTTGAACGGGTATTTTTAAAAAGGTAGGTATCTACATTTTCTTCTACACTGTTGTATGCAGATCTCAGTTTTTTTATCTTATGCATTGCAGCAGTGAACGTCCTATGGCTAACAATGATAAGTATAAAGAATTGCGTCTGTCCGTCTGATAGTTTGAGCTATGATGATTGTAGTCAACTTAGCCCAAACAAACAGAACTCAGTCGGAGTCGTGCTATTTTAGACTGTGCATTATAAAAGACTAGTGGACCCGCCGAGCTTGGTACCGCCTTGACATGCATATAACGCGGGATGTCAATATACGTCACCCTGGTAGAATTGTCAATTGTTGTCCCCGGCCGTCATTATGTATGAGAAAATGATTTATCTTCGTAATTTCTTTTTGCGTGAATTTTCCAATGTTTAACAGTTATTCTGCTATTAGGGGCGGAGACAAATCCAAGAAATCAAAATTCATCAAAATCGGTCCAGCCTTTCTTGAGTTATAAATGATGTAACTAACCCAATTTTTATATATATTTACAACCATACTTAACCATAGACAAAATTACGTTTAGCTGTTATTTGCGTTTTGTTATTCCATGTCAGATGCGTTATTGTAATACCACGTTTCATAGTGACTTGTATTCTACTCAATGTTTTATGTCACGTCACACGGTAACGCGGTCGAACGGGATAAAAAGTATCCTATGTCCGTCTCCTGGCTCTAAGATACCTGCCTACCAATTTTCACTTAATTCTGTTCAGCTGTTCTTGACCTTCTTATACATATTAACCTAAAAGCTTACAAGGACAGGTAATTATTCGATTGTAATAACAAAATAATATGACATGTTCTTACTTATAGCCAACAATATTAAAAATTAGTTAAGGTTATAATCATGAGATTTACAAAATAAAACACTTGTTACACGCCTTGTTAACTGAAGGAACGCTTTCAGTTCTTTTATTGCGCAAATCCTTAAACACTACAATCCTCTGAAAACTTCCTCAAAACCCCGATGCATAGAACCAGTTCCTTTGCAGACTCTTTTTCCGTTCAAGCTGTCCTAGAGACTTGAAATTTGGAGGGTTATGTTCGTTGTGGTGTGTAGGAGCACTAAGGACGGATATTTCAAAATTAATTCCCTAAAGGGGTTAAAAGATGTTTTTACGTTTGTATAAAAACCGTGGTTCCTGGGTTTATAATCCTGAAACTGGGTAGATATATTCTTCAAGATAAATTAGAAAAAAAAAAAAAAATTTCTAAAATCACCCCCTGGGTGAGTGAAAAGAGGTGTTTAATTTTATATGGCAAAACATTATTCCTAGGGTTAATAAACGTAAAACTTTGCTTATATATAGGTAGTACGTATGAACTTGTAAAAAAATCTCTTTGGCTATACTATTTGTATCTGGCTGGTTTTTGGTATCATTCAAAGTTTAAATTTAAAAGAAGATAATTCCAAATTCAAATTAGGAAAATGTGTTTCAATTATTTTATATTAAACATATGACAGAATTTATGACCTGACTAGGTACTTATCCAGGTACACAATGGAACATAGCAAAGTACCTTTTTTGAAAATTACTTCCTAAGGTTGAAAAGGGGTGAAATGTAGCATGAATCAGTTGTAGTTTGAAATGAAATCCAAATATTTTATTATAACAGTATAACAACACAGTATCTAAACAATTTAAATGGTTTGCATTTCTAAGAGCTAGGCTAAGTAGCTAGACATAGAGAAATAATAACTACGTACACACGGCTACACATCAAGCTATACATTTCGAGTATAAGCTGACCTCGCATTGTGTAGGCTTTTCTTAGAATAAGAGGTCAGCTTATACTGGAAATGTATAGCTTGATGTGTAGCCGTGTGTACTACAAGTACATGAATTTTGCAGACAAAATTTAAATCTATTTATAGTATTACTAGCTTCTGTTCGCGACTTTGCACGCGTAGTTTGTCAATAAAAAGTAGCCTATGTTAGCCTATGTAGCCCTTAGCTTATGTTAGTACCTAGGTTATATATAATGCACGTACGAGTACATACCAAATTGCATATAAAAATCAAGTTTTATTGTATTTTCGATTCACTATTTTAGCGATAATGGCTTACACATAAAATATAGATGTATGCTGTCGAGGACTTTTTTGTAGAACTATTTATTAGATACATTTCCACCATACATTTAATCATCATCATCATCATCATATCAGCCGTAGGACGTCCACTGCTGGACAAAGGCCTCCCTCATTGATCTCCAGGAACTGCGGTTGGAAGCCCGTCTTGTAGGTGGACGTCCTACGCTGCGCTTGCCGGTCCGTGGCCTCCACTCGAGAACCTTCCGGCCCCAACGGCCATCCGTTCTGCGCGCTATATGGCCTGCCCATTGCCACTTCAACGTGCTAATCCGTCGGGCTATGTCGGTGACTTGAGTTCTCCTACGTATCTCCTCATTTCTGATTCGATCCCGTAGAGAAACCCCGAGCATAGCCCTCTCCATAGCTCGTTGAGCGACTCTGAGCTTATTCATAAGGCCAATAGTGAAGGACCACAAGGATACATTTAATGTATGGTGGAAATGTATCTCAAAAACCGTTAGAGTTACACAAATATAAAATTTTTATATTTGTGTAACTCTTACGGTTTTTGCAGCGCACGCCAGAATGGTTCGCAGATAGAAGAATTTTTCCGACTTAAGTGACACTTATATTTATTTTGTATATTTTGGCCAATTTACTCAATAGCTTTATAAATTAAAGCCTATATGGTTTTCTGATGTATGTAAACTTTTATTAAAATCTATTCAGTAGTTTTTGCGTGAAAGATTAACAAACATCCATACAAATTTACGCATTTATAATATTAGTGGAAAGTGGGGTTGACTACCAAACTTAACACGATTGGTTCTACGCGTACGTAGTCGCGGTGCGGCGAATACAATCTAGTTAAATATAATATAGGTAATAATATTATAAAGAGGAAAGATTTGTTTGTTTCTTTGTTTGCATTGAATAGCCTCCGAAACTAGTGGACCGATTTAAAAAAAAACTCTCACTGTTGGGAAGCTACACTATCCCCGGGTGACATAGGCTACTTTTTACCCAACTGCGCAGGAGGGTAATGTTTTATTGAAAAGCTACGAGTGCGAAGCTGCGGATTGGTCGGCTAGTTAGATATAATTCCGATATGATAATCTTAACACTAGGACAATGAATAAAGATTTTAAAATAAATAGCAGTTTTACTTAGTCTTACAAAGATGGTTCAAAAATATCTTGCAAAAACGTTAAACCATCCAATCAGTAACTAAAACGTGAACAGAGCCTACAAATCTAAAATGCAAAAACAGTTGGCCCATGTTATAAACAAATTATTTACTCCCTTTAAAAATATTCAAATACAGTTCTACTTCTTTGCCCTCTAACAACCAATTCTACAAAAAACACAGCAATTCCTATTGCACACCCCACAGCCCACACGTAAAAAGCACCAGAAATCTGTTCAAACGTTATAGAACATCCGCCCTCATAACAACCGTAGCTTTTGGACATAATATTCTTCGTCGCTATCTTTGTCTTGTCCAGTTTAGTTATACCGATAGCGTCTTCAAAGAGCTTCTCAGTGATCCCAGACTCAAAAAGCCTCGTAGTTGCTACCTGATACCGTTCAAGCAAAGGACTGTTTAAATTTATTATTATTTCGAAGTGCATCACAACAATGCTTTCCTTTACTCTGAGTAATCTAGCTTCATCGCCTACCAACGTCTCCGCTTGCCATTGCAAGATATGGCAGTCAAAATATGGCCCGACACCTTTTTCCCGCAACATTGCCAAAACACACTCGTAAGAAGATGGGCAATCACGGGAATTTTTCTGGAAACTTTCAATTTTTGGATCTCTGAGAGGATATTTGTATTCAGGCTTAATGAACGGTACCCTTCCTGAATTGTATATATCGTCATTGGTTACCAAAATCTCCGGAGGTTTGAGGATCGTCAGGAACGAGAACAGCTGAATGCTGAAGTAAGCAGATAGGTGCAAGCACATTATCAAATATACGAGATTCAGTATCTTTTGCTTGAAAGACCTCGCGGGAAGCAGTGAAGTCGTTCCTACGAGCGCGCCCCAACTGTACAACATAGTATCTTTCATAGATATAGCGTATTTATCAAATAGACAAATAATATACCAGATGATACAATAGATGATGTAGAATATAATGAATATGTACAGTCCGTCCATCTCACCGATTAAATTCTTCCAAGTTAAGCTTTGCCTCTCGGCGGTATACATCCACACGACGGCCTGACTAGCGTACACCCCTGAATAAGCCACCACGTCTCCAAACACACGGCCCGGTAGACCTCCGACAATGACTTCTACACTACCATTTGTTACATAAGGCAGATAATGATCGAAAGGATAGGGATTTCCCTGTTGTTTTAGAATGTAGTACATTTCTAGAGTCGCATTGTAATAATCTGTGATGATTTTTAGCATTCCCACGTCCAATCCTTGTACATTGACTCCCTTGAGGTTGTCTAACATATTGAGAGATTCTGGATCTTCTATTATCCCGAAAGGGTATAGCTCACAAAGCCCAGCTTTAAACGTACATTGCTGTAAGTTGGTTATGCTCTTCGAAGGAAACGTCTCATTTCTGCTTAGATAGCCGTTCTCACAAATATTTACTTCTAAGTAATTTCCGATGACTTTTTGACAGGTGTTCGGATCTATTGTCGGGATGAAAGTTATCATTTTGTATTGAGCTGCGGTTTTAATAATTATCGTCATGTCGTATTTACCAATTTTATGTCTGATGCTTTGGAGATCAACATCCCAGAACTTGACAGAATAATCTTCAATCACCAATAGATATTTTACATGTTTTTGGATCGCATGAAAGTCAAAATCCAGTACCATGGATCCGACATCAAAGTAATCTACGTAAAGGTAGTTTCCATTGCCATCAAAAGTTCCATTATCAACACTTTCTGTCAAAAAATATGGAGAATTTTCCGTTGCAAACACTTTTGTTATTTCGTTGATAAAATCGCTTTTAGATTTCGTCTGTTTTTCTTCAACTTTGAAAACTGTGGTCGGTCTCGAAGATTGCTCGTATTTGCTCACTTCGCGAATGCATCTAGCTATAGAATAGAAATCAGATGATATCTCATCAAAGCTTAGTGTCGAATTGGCGACAGCAAAAGGTAAAAACGTAAAAACAATTAGTTTTAGCATTTTAACGCGTTCGAAATTCTTATACGTCAAGAAACAAAAGCTTAATAATTTTTATTTATATTTTCTTTTTTCCAATAGACAGTATTTCCCTAAGCCTGATTCCACTACAACTATGTGGAAGGACGCATAATAAAACTACGAAATTGTAGGTTTGGTTCCTAAATGGGTTTTATCTGTGAATGTATGTAATTACCTGCAGGATTCATAGTAGACGTTTCGATAAACTCATGGTAATGGATAAATCATGTTCCCCACTGTATTTATTTGTTATTTTCTTGTTGTCTGACTGTATCAGGAGTTATAACTTGTATACGGCCAAAGCTATCAATTTACAATGTCACTTGCGATTGCGTTGCGATCACAGATTACTAGGACGCTAACGCATGTTGCGATGTCCATTACGTTGAGTTTAGTTCCATCGTAAGTAAGTTAAGTGGTAACCATCGCCTATAAAAATAATTGCCTCATAAGTCACGCATCTTAGATACATGCCCTACGATGCACTGCTCTGCGTCCATCAACTTGAGACATACAGGTATAAATCCTGTAATTTCCTGTAATTTCAACGGCAACCATAAACTTCAAACACAGAAATGCTGCTTGACGACCGAAAAGGTACTAGCCCGGGCAAGACCTTTCACAAAGAACTCTACTACTCTTTATATATAGGTATGTTTTGTACATAATGTTAGTAAAATTTAGTTGGCTCAAGTTAAATACTGACAGGGGTACCGGGACAGCTGCTCAGTCTCTACAAAGCACAAGTCCGCTCATGTATAGAGTACTGCTGCCATCTCTGGGATGGCTCAGCCAAGTATCAGCTTGAAGCCCTTGATTCGATTGAGTGACGTGCTGTTAGACTATTTGGTGATGACTCATTAGTAGAAGCCAATTTACAAAGTCTAGAGCACAGACGCCGAGTAGCCAGACTTTCAGTTTTTTACAAGATACATTTTGGTGAATGTGCGCAAGATCTTCATGATCTTACCCCTCCTTCCCCCTTCCACCACCGGACAAGCAGACGAACCGAGACCTGGTCCACCACCCATATACTACATATACATACACCATACCACCCATACCTGGTCGGCATACCACCTTGCCGTACCAAACGATTTGCTTCAACTGTTCTTGTTAGCACAAGTGAGGAGTGGAACTCACTTCCGGCGTATGTTTTTACGGCGTATACCAGTATAATCTTGGAGTCTTGAAATCCAGAGTGAATAGGTTCTTTCTAGGCAAGTGTGATCCAGCTTCGATCACACCTTCACTTACCATCAGGTGAGGTAGTGGTCAAGCGCTTGGCTATCATCAATAAAAAAAAATAACTACACGTAAGTAAGTAAGTAGGTAGGACTTGAACATCGGACTATTTTTCAACTCCTGAGTTGGGTTTCGATACTCAGCTTTCCAACTCCGGAATTCCGGAGTTTCGAAGCTTCAAACCACAAAATATCGAGGCAAGAGCGCAGTGCTATAGAAAATGCGTTTTTTAATAGTTTATTATTTTAAACATACATTATTATATGTTGTTGAGGTACCTTACGTTCGTTAAGTTATGTTGTTTATAGTTGGTTTTACTGATGTTATATATATCCCAAATTATCTACCAATATTAGGGTTCTACTCTGTTGTGCAAGAAAAAAATTAAACATTATTTAAAAGTTACTTACTAATTTTACCAATATTATTAAATAATGAATACATCAATAATCTAGTTAGTCTCAGTTAGTAATTGATCGAGCGAAGCGATATCTCCAAATCAACTTCGGCATATCGGCGTTGTATGTATGTGTATGTATGTTTATTTGTCCGCGGATAACTTTTGAAGCGTTGATCCAATCATTGTGAAACTCACAATTCTGGTAAAACTGTTTGGGGGTTGTTGAGATATTGGAGTTCAAGAGGGGTAAAAAAAGTCAAAATTTGACTATTAGGTCAAATGGGACGTCTTATGAAAGGTCTTTATTAGTACATTTCGACCCCACGTTTTTTTGTTTAATCTTTGTAGTTTTTGAGTTATCAGTCATACCTACTAAAACTGAACTTTAACGAAATTCACCACACGTCACGTGCTGAAATTTGATATTCTATGTTTTAGTGACTGAAATCCAGAATAACTGCAATTTCTACCCCTAAAAATGTAAACAATTAACATGAACTGCTGTCACTTGTCATTTGAATGAATATGTAGGTCAAGTTGGTTATGCATTTCGTGGCACTATTTTATTAGTCAAAGATTATGAATAATATATATGGTAATATATAATATGGGATGCTTTGCCGTCGTCTGTTTTTCCTAAAGAATACAATCCGGGCCTCTTTAAGGTAAGAGTGAATAGGTTTCTTCTAGATCTTCGTGCTTTATCTTAGACCACATCATCGCTTTCCATCAGGTGAGATTGTGGTCAAAAAAAGATCTATTTAGTTAAAAAAAAAAAATCGTTTGTTTTTGTTTTTGTGAGAGACTCGCGAGATTTCAGCTCGGGGCGAACCACTGCTTAATTACGTTTTACACTTTGGGCTGTCGTCACTTAGGGAGCTACTTACGCGTTCACAAATGTACGTAACGCCAAAAAGCTCGTTCCGCTTCTACACTTGTAGGTTGTCTTTAAATATTGAAAGCATTTTGAAAATTGCTGTCCTTTACCACCTCCATTTCCACCTTAAGTAAAGTTTCAAATATTGCTCTTTTTCAATCTACTTGTCATAAGCCTTCTTTTGATAACTTCATGCAATTTCTGTTTTGCATTTTTGGCTTCATCAGTCTCCTCAATACCTTACTGCTAACTACGTCGTCAGCCAAAATCTGGCACAAAACGTAAGAAAGCGTATTATGAAAAGGCGTTTACTTCTTGCGTTTATTCTATCATATATATACGATCCAGAATACTACCACGAAGATAACTATGATCGCGGGACATTTGCAAAACCAAATGGTGACGAAATGATCATGCAGATTGTCAGAATACTCAAAAGGCTATGTAAGTCACTAGCTGACCAATCCGCAGCTTCGCACGCGTAGTTATTCAATAAAAACATTACCCTTCTTGGCGCAGTTGAGTAAAAAGTAGCATTTGTTACTCAGAGTGAAGTAGCTTTCCAATGGTGAAAGAATTTTTGAAATCAGACCCGTAGTTTTTGAGTTTATTAATTACAAACATACACACAAAAATAGTAATCTTTCCTCTTTATAATATTAGTATAGATATAGATTGAGAATAGAAAGCGAAGGACTTTTTGAAGGAATTAAAGTATTGAGGAGACTAATGAAGCCAAAATGTGAAAGACAGGTACGCGCTGCGCTCGCGTCTCAAGCAGGTTACATTTATTATAAAACTATTCTGAAAATCGAAACTCCAGTTTTGTCACGACAACTCCGGTTTTACAAACGATGCTGGAAACTTTCGAAACTCTGGAGTTACACGAAAACCGGAGCTCCGGAGCTCAATCCCTAGTGTGCAATAAAGACATTATCTAATCTCATCTGATCTAAACGTGTTTTTTTATCGAACTAGTATTGAACCTGAAGCAATTATAAGTAATGGGATTAGACGTACATTGTATTATTCAATGTTTTTATGGTTCCGTAACAAAAAAGGGGAAAAGGATTCCTTGTCTTTTTGTCCGTCAAGACCCTTATATCAGGAACGCGTGGAGGTATCAAGTTGAAATTAATATTTTATATAAATACTAAGGACTACTGACCCTTGCGCCTCTTGTGCCGCATATTTTAACTCACTTTTAAATCAAAACCTATAGGGTACATAATACTGTTTAATTGTATGTTTCCGGCTCGAAAGACTAATGGCGGGTTCCTATATCCGTCAGTAATCGAATACGCCTCGTATCTCCTTGAAAAAGTGTCAAACTAGTGTCAAACTTTTGACAGACTTTCAAGGAGAAACGAGTCGTAGCTGGTTACAGATGGATATAGAAACCCGCCATATATGAATGACTATTGGGTTTTCAAGGGTTGGAAGTAGAGCTGTAGCAAACCATATGTATTCGGTACTGTAACGGGTGCGCCTTCTACGAGTAGTACCGAGTAACGAACCGTTACACACGAATGCATTTCGTTACTCGCATTTTTCGTATGATGTGTGTATTAAAATTTATTCAGTGAATATAAAAACGTACGTTACAAAGAACGATGTTTGTTTAATAAGTAAAGTATAATTTGGAAGTTTGTTTGGTTGTAAAAATGGTCTTTAAATTTTATTGTCAGTATATAATTTTCGACACCTATTTGGTGCTTTTTCATTTTAATCTGAATCGACGTTTATTGGATTGCGATGTTAGCTAACATCGTCGAACAGCAACAAGCGTCGATTAAAATTTTCAAAAGTAAATCCAAATTTAGTAGATTCCGTCAACAGTTCACTTGTAGTTCTACACTTTACCTAATGAATCAAATTTAATTTAGTATAACTTAAACACAAGTCTGGTTCAAAATACGGAAAAGTGAAAAAATGCACCTTACGCATTTTGGCATGTAATGTACAGGTATGTGTTCTACAAGTTACGAATGTTGCGACGCCGTGACTTCATAATGTACGCGTACGCAATACCTACCACTCGATTCGTTGCTATAGTCTGTTCAATAAGAGAAGAGTCGTGGCGTTACGGTGAACTAATTGAGTGAAATAATTAATATTTTAAATGGCAACCCAATCCAGCTGCCATCTCTGCCGTCACGCAACTGTCAAATGCCAACTTCAACTCGATACATTATTGTTCATCTTGTTTTTGTGTTTAATATTTGCTTAATTATGTCGAAAAGAGGAAAAACGTTACGCAGCTCTGTGAGGCAAATTATATTTAATGTGATACAGTTTTGTCAACGCGAAAAAGCGTGAAAAAGCCCAATCATCGACCTGAACAAAGCTACGGAACGAGTAGCCGCAATGAATAACATAATATAGATAGCATGTTATGAGGTATCAGAAGTAACGAGTAACGTAACGATACGATAGTAACGAATAGATATTGGTACGCTTTTTTTCGTTACTTTTACACCTCTAGTTGGAAGTAGTGATAAACTCATTATTATAAATACAGGATTTATCACGTACCGTCTTATCGGTGTTTCGACCGATAATGTTTCGGTTCAATTCGTGAACCTTCATCAGGGTGAGTGCGATCCGCTCCGAATAACGTCTCGCCTCGCACTGCGCGCCGCTGCTCTCTGCGCGCGAGTGGATGGGCGGGGTGGTGGGGATTGGGTCAACGAAAGAACAGTGCGTTGACCCGCTGTGTCATTATCATTATCATCAGTGCTGCTTTCCTCTGTAGTTCTTGGCACAGGCAAACACACAACACTAACTATGTCTCTACCAGGTTCACTCACTCTTCTGTCACTTGCATCATGAAGACATGGCCTCCAGGCTGGCGGTAGAACCCATCCTCTATCCCTGTTAAAGTTCGGCACACGACTTATTTCTATCGCCTCTCGGATCTTGCGAGGAACGAAGAACTTCTCTCTCGCTAAAACCCGGGCCTTGTCGAAACGTATGTAGTGCGTCGAATCAGAATCTAGGGAATGTTCCTCCACTGCAGAACTGTTTGAGTCAAAATTCTTCATTGCACGTACGAGTATGTGTTCAGTCAACCTAGTAGATACGTTACGCTTTGTTTCACCAATGTAGCATTTACCGCAGTCACACGGTATCATATATACGCCAGGGACGCCCAAAGGGTCTCTGTCCTTCGGCGAACGCAGCAGCTGTCTCAATTGTGTTTGAGGACGGAATATCGTCTTGATGCTGTACTTATGGCGTAACAAGTTTCCGATCTTATCCGTTAATCCTTTCACTAAAGGTAAGTACGCTACTGCTCTATTTAACGTTATGCGTGATCTTGTGGATGTGTCCGCAATTCGACAGCTCTGTATCCATCCGTAGCCGTTTTGTTCCAGCACTCCTTTTATGTGTGAGAGCTCGCGGTTCACGTACTGAGAGGCACATAGCCTTAGTGCTCTATTAATCAGAGTACGCGGTACCGAGGCTAAGTGAGCTGGATGGTGGTGCGAGTCAGCTCTAAGATACCGGTCTGTGTGTGTTGGCTTACGGTATACTGTATGTGTAAGTCGTCCTGTCTGTTCTCGTACAACCAACACGTCCAGGAACGGTAGGCATTCATCTTTTTCCAGCTCTACCGTGAAGGATATCTTAGGATGTTTACAGTTTAGATAGCTAAGTAAGGTTTCTATGCTATCACTCCGTACTATTTTTTTTTGTTTTTTTTTTCATTGCGAACACATCATCTACATACCGCCACCAGTATCTCGGTCTACAGGGTACGCTATCCAGTACCGTCCTCTCAAACCACTCCATAAATATGTATATTGGCCACTACTGGAGCTATTGGTGATCCCATTGCTACACCCTCCAATTGTATGTAATAATCACCCCACCATACAAAGTAACCACTTGTTAATACATATATACTCAATTATCTTCATGCATCCGATAGGTGTTGATGAACCTTGTAACAGCTCTTGTATAATGGTTATTGTGTCCGTTATCGGTACATTGGTAAACAGTACTATTCCTTCCAAGAGTTGAGTAAAGTGCGTTGAGTCTTTCACGTAGCTAAAGGACTTTCCTGTGAAAGAAAGTAGTAAATCATAAACTGATATAATTTCAATGACAGAATTTATTACGAAACAAGGCACATAATACTTACACACGAAGTGACAAAACAAATTACCCATAACGCTTCGTTATCACGTTCTAGCATCAGTACAATTTACTAGCGCCATCTTGTTCTGTTTTGTCAAAACTCTGTGTTGTGTGTTGGAACGATTTATTGTTCCAACACACAACACAGAGTTTTGAATGCCCATTATTTTAAATCATCTTTCTTTCTATATTATGTCTCATTTTTATTTATTTAATATTTATTTTTAGTTATTTATTTGTTCATAAAACAATTAACCAATTGTATTTGAAACTACGTTATACATTAAATTATACTAACTATACATTTAAATTTTAAAAATAATTATCATTAAATACAAAAACAATTAATAAACCGACACAATTCAAAACACAAGTCACATTAAAAATCACAAAAACAGCACTTAGGTTAAAAAGTCAAGTTAAAAAAAAAATTAAAAATGTCATAAATTAATTGAATAAATAAATCATTTTGAATTGCATTGTGATTTGAACTCATCCACTAAATAAAAACACCCTTCCAGCAAAAGCTTTTTTAGCCTAGTCTTAAATATGATTGGACTATCAATAATTTTCATGTCAATGGGGAGAGAGTTGTATAAAATAACTGCTTGATACCGAGAGCCATGCATCGCTACATTTAATTTTGGACATAGTGGAGCATCAAGATCTTTCCTTCTTGTGCTCAATCTTAGCACTTTTTGTTCCGGTGTCTCATACTTATGTGGATGCCGGACAACATCCATAAGAACTACTAATATGTAGAGGCTAGGCAGTGTCAAAATTTGTAGGCTCTGAAAATGATCCTTACATGTTTCCCACGGAGGTATCCGCACCATGGTACGAATTATTGGTTTAAATGTATTAGGTAGGTATGTGTGCTATTTACTAAATAAATGATCGTCTATGTCATGAAATACGGCATGAAATTTACTTAAATTTTCATGAAATTAGGCGAATATGGTTTAATTATTATCTAGTATACTCTAAAGGAGCTTTTTCACCAGAGCTATGTTGCTAAGCTGTTGATGTGTTTCAATCCCACCGATAGGATTGCTTGTTTTTCATACCTTAGTTTGGCTCGTATTTCGTTTTATAACTTATTAATTATTCTTTATTGCATACAAGAAAATACAGAAATAGAGGTCATGTACAAAGGCAAGCTTAACCCTAAGAAGAGTTTTCTTCCAGCAAACCTTTGAGGCCACAGAGAGAGATATTATAACTTATTTCTTTCATAGTTTTAAAAACTGGCTTATGTCTGTATTCATTTTGGTAATTTCGCCTAATATACATAAGTATACTAATATAAATAGTATAAATATTATACTTATGTAAAATATTTTTTTAGACCACAGCTAGTATCTGCTCTTAAGCTTTGTAATTGAAATGAAACTCCTCAAATGTTCTAAGCAATGACTCACTTCCGGTTAGAAAAAATGGTTACATTTTAATTGCCCGACGAACCTCTTGCGAGTTGTAGCCGCCATAATGTACGGACAGTATGCATAGCGGCGAGTGTAATACCATGCCGTGTACAATTATACATTGTGTGAGGCTTGTAATCCCAAGTACCTAATTTTACCTATTATGGTAGACAAGCATCTGAGTAATCGATAACATAATATACCTTGTCCTTGTTTTGTACCTATTTAAAATACTAGTGGTTCGCCCCGAACTGAGATCTCGCGAGTCTCCCATAAAAACAAAAAAATATTATCTGTAATCTTTGACTATCAAAATAGTACCACAAAATAATAAATTGACCTACAGCTTCACCCAAATTACAGGTGACTGGATGGAGTTCATGTTATGTGGTTACTCTTTTTTGGGGCACAAATTGCAGTTATTCTGGATTTAATACCAAATTACAGCACTGTGGGGTCAATGTCGTCAATTTTGACGACCTCCGTGGCGCAGTGGGCGAATAGCCGGCTGAGACGCAGGAGGTAGCGGGGTCGATTCCCGCTACGGAACAAATGTTTGCATGATCTACAGATATTTGTTCCGGGTCTGGTTGTTTCTCTATGTATTATAAGTATGTATTTACAAAAAAAAAAGTATATAAGTATTCTATCAGTTATCTGGTTCCCATAGTACAAGCTATGCTTAGTTTGGGGCTAGATAGTGCTGTGTGAAATGTCCAGCAATATTTTTTTTTTTTTTTTTTTTATAATGGTACCCTGTGAATTTTGTCAAATTTCAGTTTTTAATAAGGCTAATAGCTCAAAAACTATAAAGACTATAAATAATAAAGACATAAAAATAAATACTTGATAATATATTCAGAACGCGTCGCTAACTGGTATAGTTTGACCAAAAGCGCTATACCGCTCCTTAGGAAAGTGCGGCGAGGTGGGGGCCGAGGAAATAAGAGCAAGAGTATACATGAGATCGATATTGTTGGATATAACTTAGGATATCGTAAACGATATGGTTATTTTATATAACGATATGTTTATATTTTTTTATAACTAAATTATCTACAGATATTCTGATTTTCTTTATAGCTTTCTCTGTCTGCTTTTCGTTTCTTAAAATATTCGGCCACTCTAAAAATGACGGTCTTGACATCACGAGATAGCGCTCGACCCATCTTTGGATATTTATCTCGTGTGCGTCTGACATATACCGTCCGATAAAAAGCTACCTACCGCCGTGAGCGTTGACGGCAGACTGATAGTGATAGATCGGAGGGGCCGACACTTCCCCCCGTCGCGCCGCGCGCATACCTCAGAAGCGGTACAGCGATTTCAGTCAAACTGTAGTCCAACGCATGTTAGCCAGTCACAGACTTAGCTATAATATATATTAATATACCGTACTATAATATATATTATAGCAAGCTAGAACACACTGAGAAATATATATTTTGCCTTTATTTTTATGATGGTCGTCCTAGTGTTCGCACGCATTTTGTAATAAAGGGTGTTCTTATTTCAAAATACCAACAGTAATTATGAATTCAACAAGTACATTTTAATGGACATAATAGACAGTTCTTCAGAAGACGATTCCGCCGCTTCTTTCGATATGTGAGTTGCCCTGTCAGGCACAAAAACTAGAACCAAATGGATCGAATCACATATATGGAATGAACAAACTCGTGGCGAATTTAATTTGTATCGCGAGTTATCCTCAAAAAAATTTGCCCATTATTTTAGAAGTTCAAGATTTTCATTTCTAGAGCTACATGAATTGATAAAAAATTATATAAAAAGGAAAAATACGATTTTGCGCAAAAGTATTAGTTCTGAAGAACTTCTGGCTGTGTGTTTAAGGTAAGAAAATTAATAAAACACAGTAGGTACATATATGTCTTTTATTTTCTATTCAAAACTAATTTTACTTTTAAAGTTAGAAAGCAAAAGCATTTTAATATTTGAAATCATGTAGGTAATTACGAATATTGAGAGATTGTTCTGCCGAATCAGTATTTTGACTTTGCATTGCGTCAGGGCTATTGTACACTTCAACTGTTGGTGAGGTGTAAAATGACTGTGCAGAATCTGGTCGTAAAGAAGGTTGTTAATTAGTTTCTGATGCGAGTATATTCAGAGATTGTTCTGCCGAATCAGTATTTTGACTTTGCATTGCGTCAGGGCTATTGTACAATTCAACTGTTGGTGAGGTGTAAGATGACTGTGCAGAATCTGGTCGTAAAGAAAGTTGTTGAACAGAATAATCAGTTCTTGATGCGAGTATATTCAGAGATTGTTCTGCCGAATCAGTATTTTGACTTTGCACTGCGTCAGGGCTATTGTACACTTCAACTGTTGGTGAGGTGTAAGATGACTGTGCAGAATCTGGTCGTAAAGAAGGTTGTTGAACAGGATAATCAGTTTCTGATGCGAGTATATTCAGAGATTGTTCTGCCGAATCAGTATTTTGACTTTGCATTGCGTCAGGGCTATTGTACACTTCAACTGTTGGTGAGGTGTAAGATGACTGTGCAGAATCTGGTCGTAAAGAAGGTTGTTGAACAGGATAATCAGTTTCTGATGCGAGTATATTCAGAGATTGTTCTGCCGAATCAGTATTTTGACTTTGCATTGCGTCAGGGCTATTGTACACTTCAACTGTTGGTGAGGTGTAAGATGACTGTGCAGAATCTGGTCGTAAAGAAGGTTGTTGAACAGGATAATCAGTTTCTGATGCGAGTACATATATTCAGAGATTGTTCTGCCGAATCAGTATTTTGACTTTGCATTGCGTCAGGGATATTGTGCAATTCAACTGTTGGTGAGGTGTAAGATGACTGTGCAGAATCTGGTCGTAAAGAAAGTTGTTAAACAGAATAATCAGTTCCTGATGCGAGTATATTCAGAGATTGTTCTGCCGAATCAGTATTTTGACTTTGCATTGCGTCAGGGCTATTGTACACTTCAGGTGTTGGTGAGGTGTAAGAAGATTGTGCGGAAACTGGTCGTATATAAGATTGATTCCTGTTTGGTAGTTTGAAAGGAGTACCACCGGTGAAATTATAAACTGAACGACCTGTATAATTGTCAGAGTAGTTTGATCCCATTAAATGTTGCTCTTTGGCTTCCATTACAATGTTATATATTTGGCGCTGTATTCTCATTTGTAAATATTCCGGCAATTAGCATGTGGTATCGCACATACTCAAGAAAAACTTTTCCATAGCACTGGTTTCATTGTTTGACTGGTTAGAAGCATTCTCCATTAACTGTCTTCTTAGGAGGTCTCTTTCGGTAGTTCTTTTTTCCCTTAAAAATCAAGTTGCCATAAACAGGGACGTTTTCGTACACTTTCAATCAAATGCTCCATTATTATTAAAGTGACGTGCACGTTCGTTGGTAAATGAAAAGAAACTGCAGCGGGCAGCGAGGCGCGGGCGGGCGAGGCAAAGCGGTAGGAAAGGTGAGGGGGGGATCGGAACACGCTGTACATTCAAAATATGTTGGAATATATTTATCTTGCTATACTGATATGCAATAATTTATATTACGGTATAGCTTGGTGACGTCACAGAAATATATATTATAGCTGAGTGTGCGGTCACTCGAAAATTAGTAGAGAAAATGTATAGTAATATGCCTAGCTATAAAAATATTAATATATATTATAGCTAGGTCTGTGACGGGCTAAGATTGAAATAAAAAATTGCAGAAAAATTATTTCCAAAATGTTTTTATTACATGTTGTTTGTTTAGATAAAATCTTTAGTATCTAAATCTAAGCAAACTTTTTAAAAATCATCTTTCTAAAAGTTTTTATTGAGGGTTACTAGCGACGTCTATCTGTACATGAAACCAAAATAAATAAATATGAAAATAATCTAAATTCAAAAATCTACCTACCTATATGTAAACTTGATTAAACTCTGGTTACGTCGTGAATAGTCGTGATACGCATACAAAGAGACAGACAAAGAGAACGACAAAAAAAAAGTCGTTTTGGCCTCTAGGTATATCGGTTAAGAAGTAATAGAGTTAAAATTTAAAATGGGCTTTTAGTTTTCTCACATTGTTAGCGAATATGTCCAACTGTCGAAACTGGACGACGGTAGCACAGGACTGCGGAGTAGGTATGTATGCCAACTGGTCAGACTTAGAAAGTGTATTTTTTATATGAGCTGATGATGGAGCAAGCATATGGCCCGCTTGATGTTAAGTGGTCACCATCGCCTATAAAAATAAAACTGGCCGAGTGCGAGTCGGACTCGCGCACGAAGGGTTCCGTACGACAAATCTATAAAAACAACAAAAAATATTGTTTGTTGTATGGGAGCCCCCTTTAAATATTTGTTTTATTTTGTTTTTAGTATATGTTGATAACAACAAATACTAAACACAGATGTATTATGAACAGATGATGTAATTTTTATTATAATAAATCATCTGTGAAAATTTCAACTGTCTAACTATCACAGTTCATGAGATTACAGCCTGATGACAGACGGACAGACAGACAGACAGATAGCGAAGTAGTAATAGGGTCGCGTTTTACCCTTTCGGTATGGAATCCTAAAAAATTGCCTCATAGGTCACGCACCTTAGATACGTGCCCTACGATGCACTGCTCTGCGTTCATCAACTTCAGGCATACGGGTGTAAAGCCTCATGTGGCTCTAGTTCAAGCCTTCAAACTGAAACACAGCAATGCTGCTTGGCGGCAGAAATAAGTATGGTGGTAGAACTTTCCCAGGCAAGCCCTTTTGTCGTATTACACGGGCTAACAACTCTAGCTTGATTCTATTCAATAGTGCCCCCAATTTAAAGAAGGTAAGCCTTCGCTCTGGGCAGTTTGCAAGGAACAGAAAACTATAGTGACGCTAGCAAATCGGGTGCATAAATTTTGATTTGATTAATCTATTCAATCAAGATTGATTAACCCGATTTGTTTATCATGTGATAGGTTAAAAAATCATGCAATATCTTGCGATAAGAAAGTTAAAAGTAATTTCTGCAGTACGATGGCGTGGAAAAGCGTTTCTAGCCATCTCTCGAGATACTAATATATACTAATATATTATTTTTACGTGACTACTGTCTTGTAAACCCAAATCTTGGTGAGTCTATTCTGATCGCTCGCTGGTGCCCTGTACCTAGTATTTAAGTTGTCTTTCTGTCTCTCTTTTTATTGTGTAAATCTAGCTAGCCTTTAGATTCTACTCTGCTTGGAATGTCCTCACTCATTGTCTCACAGCCTCATCGTATGCAGTGTAGCATTAAGCTTTACTGACGGCTGCCTGCCATATTTCTGTACTATGTTAGAACTCATTTGACCTACTTACTACCTACCTCTCTAGCTGATAAAACCTACTGTAAACCGCTACGGTGTTTTGATGTTTGGGGCTGATGCACGGAACTCTCGTTTTCCTCACCACGTGGCTTTACACGGCTACATCCACTCCACTCATGGCACTGCAGCTCTGATGACATTCAGTTGCTGTAACCTGTCTGATATTTTCAGGGTTTTACGTATCGGCTTCAACTACCGGGACTTTTCTACTGCCACCTTTCTTCTACTACCGTTTCTGTCAAACCAACTGCTGGACGTGGTCTGGTACCTACATGGCCTACGACTCGAATCTGCCCTTGCCATATACGCTGCCACGTGGTCTCCGGAGCCGATGATACTATTACCAGGGGAGTCCTGTGTTCGGCCGGAACAGTATTCCACCGAGTGTCTATCTGCTCACTTCTGTCTCAGTATATGCCTAAGAGAGAGAGTAATTAAACCCATACCCACTCCGACCCGAGTCGAGCCCAAATGGTGGGCTTAATGCTAATAGCATTTTCTACCTGCCAACCTCAGAGGTAACAAAAAATGTTGGCGTGCTAACTTATAACAATATTAATGATAATTAACAAAACAAAAGAAACACAAATAACAATAAACTCCAATCACAGTTATAATAAATACATAAACCTACTTGATATAACAATGATAATAATTAAATGACAAATATATATATATTTATAGATATATAACAAAAAAATACTATTACATACTATACTTTCCATATACATATTTTAACAGCTAGTGGAGGACTGCAAGAAATGACTGTAGACTAGTCGTCTGAAAGCCGGTTTACTAGGCGCGTTTTTAATATGAGTAGGGAGAGAGTTCCATAGACCGACAGCTACCACCTCCTAGTAGAGTGTTTCGGGGTAACAAGAAGGAGAGAATCAGTGGATCTGAGGTTTTGGTCGTGGGTGTCAGAGAGGAAGGAAAATCTGCATTTAAGATAATGAGGAGTAAAGGGGTCCCTAAGGATCGAAAATAGAAGACGTAAAATTCTTAACTTCGATAAAACTTTCGAAACTTTCGACTAATACTTTCGAATAAACGACATCTTTTGAAGCGTAAAATTGCGCAGTTTTTATTCGTAATTTGTTTTGAAATATTGTATTAATATACTAAATTTTTTTAATCGCATTTCATAGAAGACAATATTTTTGTTGTAATGTTATTTTTGTTAAAAACTTTACGACTCGTTTTTTGGGTGAAAACAGGGTTAGATAGTTCACTCAATTGCTCATTTTACGAGAACGCGAGTTACAAATTAATTTATTTGACAAATGTGATATGTTTAAATTTTTTTTCGATCTTTTAAGTTTTGTTGAACCAAACTTTGGGTGTATTTATTTTTGTTTATCTCTCTTTATCAACCGAGCCACAGACTTGTTCAAAATATTCGCATAAAACGGGTAACAGAAGACAGGGCCCTTAAGACGAAAGTCTTCAATCAGTGTGTGTTACCAGTGATGACATATGGAACCGAGACGTGGTCCTTCACTATTGGCATTATGAATAAGCTCAGAGTCGCTCAACGAGATATGGAAAGGGCTATGCTCGGGGTTTCTCTACGGGATCGAATCAGAAATGAGGAGATACGTAGGAGAACTCAAGTCACCGACATAGCCCGACGGATTAGCAGGATGAAGTGGCAATGGGCAGGCCATATAGCGCGCAGAACAGATGACCGATGGGGCCGGAAAGTTCTCGAATGGAGGCCACGGACCGGCAAGCGCAGCGTAGGACGTCCACCTACAAGATGGGCAGACGACTTGGTAAGAACCGCAGGTCGGCGTTGGATACAGGCCGCTTTCAACTGCAGTTCCTGGAGATCAATGAGGGAGGCCTTTGTCCAGCAGTGGACGTCCTTCGGCTGATATGATGAGAGGGCATGGTTTTCGGATTCCTGTCACATCGGCGCGAGCCAGCCAGTGTCTTAGACCCTACCTCTTGGTAGTATAGGACAACGAAAACACACGTTTTTTAACCCACTTCAAAAAAAGGAGGAGGTTCTTAATTCGACTGTATTTTTTTATGTTTGTTACGTCATAACTCCGTCATTTATCAACCGATTAGGAAAATTCTTTTATTATTTGAAAGGATTGGTCCCATAGAAATTTCTTCAAAATCAGTTCAGTAGTTTGTTTTTTCTGCTAACTGAAGTCGGTTATTTATTTATTAAAAAGTTACTTGTTTTATTAGCAAACCGTGAAAACGCAAACGCGTGCGTAGCCGCGTGCGGAAGCTTGTATTATATAATTCACAGAGGCGTAGTAGGTATTAGGTATTTACTATTTTGGTATCTATTGATCATTTTTAAAAGTGGGAGTATATAAAGAAGCGCATGTGTAGTTTGCTACGAGTATTTTGCACGTGGCCACCGTCAATATCGTTCAGTGAGTATAATATCCTTATTATAACATCTATTCATCGGTTTTACGAACGTAGCTTTGCTTACATACTTTTCAATGTAAATAGTGAACCATTTGATTATGGTTTGACTTGACCACTAGGGTCTGATGATGGAGCTAGGAGGGAATCTACATCGTCTTTGGGTTCATTTAAATTGACTTTGACGATATAATTTACTACTAAAGGCCGGTTTGTTCAAACTGTCTGAATGTGTATATTTTATACTCGTAACGTAAAAAGCTACAAAGCACAGGCCACCACTTTTAAATAGTTACCTATGTAAAAACTTCAACTACGTACACACGGATACACATCAAACTATAACTTCCAGTATAAGCTGACCTCTCATTCTACGAATAGCCAACGAGGTCAGCTTATACTGGAAATGTATAGCTTGATGTGTAGCCGCGTGTACACGTTTAATGTTTCTACTGGTACGAAGTCGCAGCGGATACGTTTAGTATCTCATAAGATTATGTTTTGTCCACAGATTAATATAATGGGATTTTCTGTTCTTCGCCTACTTCGCCGCCTACGAGTATGATACGCCTCTAAATATTATTAGGCGCTGGATTCAATACCAAACTCACATTGTCACCAAATAAATGCCTAAGACGATCCCTTCCCACACCCAAACCATAACCGCGCTACCATAATCAAAAAAATAACCTCGAAAAGACCTTTTTCATTAATAATGGATAACCCGAAATTGTACTACAAGAATAACAGCCAACAGCGAAGAGACGCAATACAGTGCCTAAACACACACGCTAGTAAGATCAGATGCAGAAAAAATGATAGAGTCGTCGACATAGGTTGCGGAGATGGAGGAGTCACAGACATCTTAAAAACCTATCTTCCGACTGACATCCAATTACTAGGGTGCGATATAAGTGAGAAGATGATAGATTTCGCTAATGAGAAACACGGGGATCAACGGACACAATTCATAGTGCTTGACATACAGGGGAAAATTCCGCATTCCTTGCGGGAACACTTTGAGCACGCGTTTTCTTTTTACACCCTGCATTGGATCAAAAATCAAGAGTGAGTACTTTCCCATTTAAACTTACTAATTTGTAAATGTGAAAATTTTATTTGTTGATTCACTTATTTATAAATTGAATGCAATTTAAAATTTGTCTAACGTAGTTAATAGATTAGGGTACATTCGTGGAAATATATTTATTTTACCAGAATCATTGGTAGTAATGTCGCATTTTTGGTTATTTGGTACTTAATTCTGCAGAGCGGCGTTTCGGAACATTTACGAATTATTGGCTGAAAATGGCAACTGCCTGCTAATGTTCCTAGGCCACGTGCCGATCTTCGATGTCTACCGAAGGCTCTCAAGAAGCAACAAGTGGGGTGCTTGGCTTAGCGATGTGGAGTGCTGTATATCGCCATATCACGACTCACCGGTATGTTTTGATTTTATCATTTTGGCATTTGACTTTGCAGTGTCCCCAACTTATCAGTTTAAGATAATTAGTTTATCGTTGTGAGTGCAAACATTCGAAAGTGTTCCCTTAAAAGTGTTAATTCGAAAAACAAGGATCTATTATTTGATTGTGCGCATAGATAAGCCGGTTATTCACAATCGTAACCACTGGGATTTTATCGTTTTTTTTTGTAGAAATTACAGATGCGCCTGCACAGTACTAAAATAAAAAATATGAATATAAACATAAATATAAGCAAGCACACTAAGAAAAATAATAATACCTAAATTATAACAACAAAAACCAAAAATGAAGAACTACATTGAGGCAAAACTAGGCGAGACAGTGCATTAATCTTAGTTATCAGGTAAGTAACCAGGCTGCCAGAACAGATGAAGCTTATTATAAAGGAGTCGATATAGTGGAGAATAACAAGATGGAAATTCTGTATCTAAGGTCAAAATTTAAAATCAAATCAAATCATTTATTTTTCACCAAGATTTACAGAGCTGACTATGCTGTTAATGATACAGTGCAAGTTCACAAATTTGTTTGTTAACAAACATGCTTACAGAGAGCCTCAAGCTAAGCTTAAAAACAGCTTATGGTGTTCTTGAGACTTTGATAATGGCATTGATAAGATCGTACATTATTACTTCGTCCTATCACCTCTATGCAGACGATCTGTAGATTTACACTCAGGCTCCTCTTAATCATAAAGCTGATGCTCTTGAAGAGACAAACGCTAACTTAATTCGTATTACTGAGTGGAGCAAACCATACGGGCTGACAATCAATCCTATCAAATCCCAAACTATCATCGTTGGCAGCTCAAGATTAATGTATCATTTGGATTGGTCTGTCATTCCTCAAGTTATTTTTGACTGGATGCATATTCCATACAGTGAGACTGTTAAAATTTGCGGTTACCGATAGATCGTAACTTGTCTTGGGGAAGTCAACTTAAAATCACCTCTCAAAAACTCTTTGCTTCAGCAGGCTCTCTGAGACGACAGCACTTGTACAATCCCTTCTTCTACCTGTGTTGGACTACGCGAATGCTTGCTACCATCCAAAGGTTGCCTGGAAGAAATAATTTTCAGCGGGCCCATTGTATATTTAATATAAATTAGTTTTGTAAAGTATATCTGGTGTACAATAAAGAATATTATTCTATTTCTATTATATTATTTAATTTAATATGTTTGAAATTTTTAACAGAAGTTATTTTATTCGTAATTAAGTTTCAATTTAATATTATTATTATTATTATTTGTTTATTGTGGACTTCTACAGACTGATGATAATGATGATGATTAATCAATAATAATAATATAATAATAAAGCCTTTTTTAACAATCTTAAATAGACATTACATATTTCTACTTAGTACTACAAAATTTGTTTATGTATAGATATAAAATATAATATGTAGTTTCAGATTAGTCCCCGGTTTTTTGATTGTCTTGCTTTTCAGCATAGGCCTTCTCGAGTGTTCTCCCCAAAGATCTATCTCTTGCTTTTCTCGCCCAAGTCATTCCCGCCACTTTTTAATATCATCTTCCCATCTACGTTACTGTCTACCTTTACTTCTCGTTTTATATCTAGGGCACCATTCTGTCACTTCTTTTGCCCATTTGTTTGTCTTATTTCTTACTAGATGCCCAGTCCATTTCCAGTTTAGTTGTTGGATTCGGTATTTAATATATATAATGTTGGTCTGTTTTCTTATTGTTGTTAATCTAACTTTGTCTTTTAATTTTATGTTTAGTATACTTCTTTCCATTCTGTGTTGACAAGTTTCTAATGATTTTATGTTTTCATTTGTGCAACTCCATGTCTGACATCCGTAGTTAATGCTTGGCAGGACACATGTATTGAATATTTTCTTTTTTCCTTTGATTGGTAAATCCGAGTTTTTCATGACATCTTTTAGAGCCCAGTATCTTTTCCACCCTATGTTTATTCTACTATTAATTTATTTTGTTGTGAGGTCTGTGGGAGATATTATTTGGCCAAGGTATGTATACTCGTTTACATATTCCAATTCAGTAACGTTGTTAGGTTTTATAGGAGTTTTAATGTGATTTCTCATCAGCTTTGTTTTATCTGTGTTTATTGATAATCCAACCTTTTCGCTTTCATATACAAGTTGTTCAATCATGTCCTGTAGGGTCTTTGGGTTTTCGCATATTAGTATAAGGTCGTCGGTGAATCTTAGGTGATTTAATACCCCACTAACATTTATACCGTATTCACTCCATTCGAGCTGGCGAAACACTTGTTCTAGGGTTGCAGAGAAAAGTTTAGGTGATAAAGGGTCTCCATGTCTAACTACTCATTTAATGGGAAAGTATTCTCCTATCTTTTCTGTGCGTATTTTTACTTTCAAAATAAATATATTTTCTTTCTTTTCTTACTTTCTTTCATATTTTATATGTTCTCAATTATACAAATGTACTTATTATGAACTCCTTGTGACATAAGAGCTTATTTATCAATAGGTATATGTAAATAAATAAATTTGAAATTGAAAAATAGTTTCAAGACGTGTTTACTAAAAATCAATAATTGTAATTAGCTTTGAATCCCTTCAAAAACGTATTCAAGGCTGATGAACATCATCAGATTTCCTAAATAGATTTTCACCAAATATAGACAAGAACCATTCCAGGAAGATCATTTGATTACCTGGAAATCAACTTTACGGAATACAACTAATAATCAACTGCCAACATTATTATACCGCTTGATAATTATTTATTTATTTATTATTTACGCAATGCTCTTTATTTTTAAGGATCCAGTAAATGAAATCACAAAATTGCTGTTCAAAATTGGATTCAGCAACATTGAAGTGACATGCAAGAAAAAGGAGTACCAATACGATAGTTTAGATATTTTTAAAAGTAAGTTTTAAAACATATAAATTTATTCTCTGATATGGTTTTTTTATAAAAAAAAGTGGCACTCCGGGGCACTCCCGGTGCAGACAAAAGTGAAAACTTGAATAAAAGCAGACTACACTACAGATACAGGTGTCGATAACAGTATCGCGAGTATCTCAAAAAAATGCGCCTAATAAAGTTTTCACTTCAATAACACTCGACAGTCATGCGTAATTCTGCACTTGGTTTCTGTAGCGTGGTTATCAGAAACCACAAGTGCTATAGCACTACTGCACTCAGACCGCGAGCAAACATTTGCAGATCATGTTAACATTTCGTCCCGTAGCAGGAGTCGATCCCTCAACTTCTTGTAGGCTACTACGCCACAGACGTAATGCATGTAAAGCCAGAAAAAAATATACAAAAACCAGAACAAATTAAAACACAAGATAAGGACAGCATCTTTGAAGATAGGATAATAATTATGGACAAGAGTTACTACACACTAGATGACTTCTTTAACGACCAGACATGTAAATAATTTTCTACAATAATGATTCTACCAAGCTGGAGGTGGCGGGACGAGCTGGACGCCTTTGAGAGGGACTGGCATACGGTGGCACTGGACTGTTGTGAGTGGTGGAAATGCGGGGAGGTCTTTGCTCAACAATGGGATAATATGGGCTAGTAGTAATAATGATTTCACTAACCAATTCAAAACGTAAAATCAACCAACTTCTATTACACTAGATCTACCTAGTTAGCTATAATATTGCCTACCTACATGGTACATATGAA
Organism: Philereme vetulata; assembly: GCA_918857605.2. Taxonomy (NCBI): domain Eukaryota; kingdom Metazoa; phylum Arthropoda; class Insecta; order Lepidoptera; family Geometridae; genus Philereme; species Philereme vetulata. The sequence goes on along the minus strand of OU975471.1, from coordinate 3,594,243 downwards.
GTGCTGGACTCTTGACTAGTCAATAAGATCTGACAATAACATGAAAAACACATACGCAATTAAATACTGAATACTGATGTCGTCAGAGAAGAGAATACTAATTTTATATTTGTATTAAATGTGTTAGATATGAATTTTGTGATTGAATAAATAAAAAATCAACTGAACTAAATTAATTGTATCAAATAATAAAATTTTAACTACTAAATATATTATTCTTTACTTTAAACCAATACTGAAAAACTAAACAACAAACTTATCTGTTTTCAGAAGCTATGGCTGCTATTGACGCTTTCAAAATCCCAAAAGACTTAATCGAAGACTACTTGAAAGACTTTATGAAAGTTATAGCAGGTATAAGGATGGTCGAACTGACTGATAAAAACATCGGAGAAGACTGTAAAGTCAAATTTTCATACACTCTTGTTGTTATAAATGCGACTAAATTTACGAGATAGAATGTAGGATTACAAATCGCATTCATCTTCAGCCAAGTAAACGAAATTACGTGTTTTGCTTTCATGTGAATTTTTATAGATTCTGTTTTTTATAATGTTGTTATGATATTTAATGTAAATTATTTTCGAATTAATTCATAAAGTTAGTATTTTAAAATTCAAATAACTATAATTTAGCACGCCGTTGATCGTTGAAATATGTGAAATCTACCCATCTGTCACAACTTATGTACCTATTTCTAGCAAATTAATTTAATTTCATTTAGAGCACGCGGTGTTTACCTATAATTTATTATGCAATTAGTAGTATTAGTGTGTGTTACCAGTGATGACATACGGAACCGAGACGTGTTCCTTCACTATTGGCCTTATGAATAAGCTCAGAGTCGCTCAACGAGCTACGGAGAGGGCTATGCTCGGCGTTTCTCTACGGGATCGAATCAGAAATGAGGAGATGCGTAGGAGAACTCAAGTCACTGACATAACCCGATGGATTAGCACGTTGAACTGGCAATGGGCAGGCCATATAGCGCGCAGAACAGATGGCCGATGGGGCCGGAAAGTTCTCGAATGGAGGCCACGGACCGGCAAGCGCAGCGTAGGACGTCCACCTACAAGATGGACAGACGACTTGGTAAGAACCGCAGGTCGGCGTTGGACGCAGGCCGCTTCCAACCGCAGTTACTGGAGAGGATCAATGAGGGAGGCCTTTGTCCAGCAGTGGACGTCCTACGGCTGATATGATGATGATGATAGTAGTATTTATATTAATCATAAGTTACGCATGAAATATTGTAACAATCGTTGGTATACCTAATTAATAAAATAAAAAAAATCACCCCGATTTCGGGTAAAAGCTGGAGTTGGAGTTTTTTGGTACCATGTGACCTCGATTTGAAAGTGACCACGCCAGCATTCTAGAAAATTGGATTTTACAGTTATCAAATCGACTGAAAATTATAATTGGTATCTTACCTACGAGCACTTGGATTCGGCTGACACAAAAACGTAGGAGTGGTGTTATATAGATATTATTTTACGCAGTACCGAATTAGAAAAACAAAAACACAGTAATACCGGCATGGAAGTTGAGCACTGGCAAGGAGAAGAATTCGCGCAGATACATACCATTATGCACTACCTACATTCTACAATATCGGTTTACCGCATAAAACAACCGTTAATTGGAATAAAATGTTATCCAGCATTAAGTTTGCCTACGTACATGTTAAATTTGTATTGTGCAATAAAGAATTTTCATTCATTCAGATGTGCGTACCGTGTGATATCCTTATATGTGCCAGTGTTCCATGCTAGGCACTGTATTGTTGCTCTATCAACTAAGTAAGTCGCTGCTACGAAAAATAAGACTGTATCAAGCTCTCCCTGACCGTTTTGTACTAGGCGGATCCATCGCTCTCCAATAGCCCTCACATGCTGTCCAATCATCGGGCAGGCAGTTTTTCAGTAGCTATAGGAAATTGTGCAAATAAAAGCTTCGGCAGGGCTCACTGAATCCTATTCGAGAGTGAATAAAATCGATCCCACTACAAACCCAAGCAAGCAGCAATGAGTTTTTGCTCTTTCAAAATATGTGGGTCTTACCCCCAGAGGTTATTAAGTGCTTAAGAGATAACAATTAATCCAGCGAATCAATCCAACCTACATAAGAAACTCGACATATCCTTAAACCTTGAACTATTTTAAAAGATTTTGAGTGAGGCGCCTGAACTATAAATAAAATGAATAAAAAAATATTGCTGGACATTTTACACAGCGCTACCTATCCCCAAACTAAGCAGAGCTTGTACTATGGGAACCAGTTAACTGATAGAATACTCATATACTTTTTTTTGTAAATATATAGGTACTTATAATATATAGAAAAACATCCAGACCCGGAACAAATACCTGTAGATCATGCAAACATTTGTTCCGCGGTGGAATCGAACCCACTACCTTCTGAATCTCAGCCGGCTAAACGCCCACTGCGCCACGAAGTCGTACTATGCAAGTAGTGTATTGATTGTGGTGTGTTACCTGATTTAATAAAACACAGTTCTTCACTATTCAAATAAGGTTCCGGACCCTTGTAATTTTAGATCTCATTACTTCGTATAGGTATGTATTTAGAAATCGCATAACGCTTAAGAGTTTTTTTGTGATTTGGCCAAGGCATTTTATTTTGTAGACTATGATGACCCATTGATCAGAAAACTACACCAATAGTATTAGAGGCATTGCCCTAGACTTCTAAATAGAGTACAAAGAGTTGACGAGAATGGAAAGTGCTCTCTGTGGTCTCTGGTTACTATGAATGTACCACAGGGATCAACTCTTGGACCATTTCCTTTTTTGGTATACATTAATGATGAACCCCATCTTGTAAGGGATGATCATAAGGGATGTATCTTGTATGGTTGCAGATGAAACGTCACTTATATTTAAGTTGAAGCGAAGACTTAAGGTAAGCGTCCACCTATCGGTATCGTAAGTAGCGCACGCATCGCATCAAACGGATCAGTTTTGTATAATGCGTCCACTGTATCGGCACCGATCGCAATTTCTGACGTAACCTCTAGTGATCGGATTGCCGACGTCACTTTCATACGGATTTTAGTGGCGAGTGGAGCGAGCGCGCGCGCTGTGCGTCCACTGATCGGCATTCCTTATGACGTTATCGGCACGCATCGCAAAAGTTGCCCCTCGGAGCATCAGCGTCGGCATTGCCGACAAGCTGATCTATGCGATCCGTACGATGCGGATTGGTGGACGCACTTGTATTACTTTCTATACAAAGAATACTACGATCCGTATGATGCGATGGGTGCGATGCGTGAGATGCCGATAGGTGGACGCTTACCTTTAAACGACTCGATGAATGCGAAAATGATTGTCTGGAGATGTTGGATGGAATACCAATATAATTCTCGCTAATTGGATGCTTACTATATAATACAAATTAAGTTAAGTACTTACTTTGAATAAATGAATGAATGAAAAACATTTTATTGTACACAATAACACAAAGCACAAAGCAAATAGTACAATGGGTAATCTTATCGCTTAGAAGCGATCTCTTCCAGAAAACCTTTGGATTTATAAATTATTTATTGAGGAGAATAAACAGGATTTTGTTATAAGAAAGATAATGGTCGGGGGTATATATTTATGACTAAACTATTTAAAAAGAGAGTGCGTCTAATACCAAAATAAAACTATAATTAATAACTTAAATTTATATATACATAAATATATAGTACAAGATCGGGCAGACTATAGTTCGACCGAAACCGCTCCTTAAGAAAGTGCGGCGAGGTGGGGGCCGGGGAAAAAAGAGCAAGAGTAGGTACACATGAGATCGATATTGTCGGATAGATCTTACGATATCGTAAACGATATGTTTATATTTTTATAAGTAACTAAATTGTCTACAGATATTCTGACATAGATTCTGCTTCAACTTCATCTTCCGTTTCGCTATCGGAACTTGAATCAGAGTCGTTCTGTAAATTTATTATTAATGGATCGATAATAATATCAAATCTACTATCGCGATCCCAGTAATTGTTTTCATTTTTTAGGACATGGTGACGGTCTTGACATCACGAGATCGACCCATCTTTGGATATTTATCTCATGTGCGTCTGATGATGGATCGGAGCGGCCGATACTTCCCCCCGTCTCGCCGCGCGCATACCTCAGGCGCGGTACGGTGGTTTCCGTCAAGCTATACCCGCCCGATGGTCGAATGACATCGAAAGCGTAGCTGGGTGTCAATGGATGAGACTCGTAAGGAACCGGAAAGAATGGCGTAATAAAGAGGAGGCCTATACCCAACAGTGGGTGCAGACGAGTTGAGATGTTGATGTTATAATGTAAATAGAACAATATATAAATAGATACATATAATATATAATATATCATTAATATCACACTTATATTATAAATGTGAAAGTTTGGATGTTTGTATAATTATTTGTTTGTTTGTTACTCAATCGATTCAACCGACCTCAACCGATTTCGATGAAATTAGGTATATACGATTAAAACCTGGATTACCACATAGGTTACCTTTAATTCCATAAGTCAGTTCCCATGGGATAAAAATGTGGTGTCAAGTCAAGTTGCAACAGCGAGTTTAGCTTTATTTCTAGGTTACCTACACATTTAGTAGTGTAATGCGTACGAAGTCGCGGGCAACAGCTAGTGTAATATAAAGATAAGCTAATAAATGCGATTGCATAGATAAATGAATAAAAATAATTTGTTTGTCAAATGAGCACATAGCTTGGAAAACTGACGGCCATTGGGGCAGATAGGTTCTCGAGTGGAGACCACGCACTGGAAAGCTCAGCGGAGCCCCCCACTAGATGGAAAGGCCTAATAAAGGTAGGTAGGCTTGCTCAAGCTTCTGTAGGAATAATTTGTTCAAATCTCTAAACTTGCGCAAGGCTTGTATTCATATAGGTTCAATATCCTTTATATTTCTATTTTTATATATCTCTATTTATCTTTAGTCTATATAACTTTAGTAAAATCTGACTATCCGGTACTGAATGTAGGAGCTGGCGGAAGATCAGCGCGCTGCGTACTCGTATTTACTAGTGCGTGGCGCATAATGCTGAGCCGGATCCTAGTTTGCGGACGCTCATAACCTGGACGTACTAACTGCCTATGTATTATTTTATTTTTTCTATTTGTGTTTGTTATATTGATACTCCTACTGTCGTATTATTTTTGTTACTGTGTATGTCTTTGTTTTGTTATGTCTGCAAATAAATGTATTTTCTTTCTTTCTTTTCTTGCTTGTGTGAATAAAACTTTGACGTGTGTTGTGTTCTGTGGCAGCTTATGTTAAAATGATTGCCAAAATAGGTTTCTCCTCAAAGCTTATCCAATAAGTATGATATAAATGTAGGTTAGCTTAAAAATAATTTCACACTGTCATTCATGGTTTATTCTACTAAGTATATACTCCATATTATGTTATCTTTTATTTACAAAATATCTTCCAAAATCCATCCACCAATTTTAAATTATAATCAAACTGAATACTCAGGCTAGGCAAAGTTTTACCTCATTGAGGGCAGACACCTTTTCTTTTGTAGTTAAAAGGTTTTGTTAACTATAGGTTTATTTTAGAGAAAATGAAACGATTATTTATAGTGTTATCCGAACACATACGGAAAATTCCAATATTTTTAAAATCATCTCAAAAATTTCAAGCCTAGACGGGACTTGAACCCGCAACCTTCCTATTGATACGAGGATGCACTATCCAACTGTGCCACCAGGCCATTTCACGTGGTGGCACAGTTGGATATTGCATCCTCGTATCAAGAGGAAGGTTGCGGGTTCAAGTCCCGTCTAGGCTTGAAATTTTTGAGATGATTTAAAAAAAATATATTGTTTTTAGAAATATGCAAAATTTCATGATTTGATTTGGTAAGTAACTTTGGGAAAAGTTTTCCTGATTTGAAATAGACGATTGAGACCATCCGAAAATCCTATTGTTTTAAAATTAACCTACAATTTCCTAAGAACAAAACCGTCTAACAACAAGAGAAAAAGTACCTGCCTTCAAAGAGGTATATTTGGTAAAACTTTGTATGTATATAATTATTTACATTAAAATCTTCGAAAATGTATAGCTTAGTATAATATAGAAAAAAATTGTAGCCTTGTGAAGCTTATGGTTTTTATACATTGCAAGTTCTGAATTTACGTCAATTTAATTAAAACTAAATACTATATACTAAATTAAAAAATACTACATAAAATTCTATATAACTTAGAAAAAATAATTAGTTACTACAGTCTTTGTAAATAAATAACAGTCTCTCACTGCTTGCCATGCAGTCTCAATTACATTTTATTGTAATGGAGCATCTAATACAAATACGTCTAAGTAAACAATAATTGGCTGCACAACCGCTTATCCGAATTTGCAAAAGTGTACTTTATTTAAGAATAAATTAAGCTTAAATTACCCTGTGCCTGGATTATCTAAAATATGATATGATAATATGATAATACAATGTGCTGTGATCGTTTGAAATGCGATACCGTTTGACTAAACGCCTGTCTTGGCAAAAAAATAGGCAACACAGAGACAGAATTAAATTAATTGATGTATTCCCACTAGCTAAAGTTGTTTCGTGACGGGACTACTGGGAATTTTCTTTATTTCTATACAGAATACTGTCAAAATATTTGAAGATGGTGGAACCATTCAAATGTTCTAGACTTTTCGACAGTAATACTGGTGATAGTAAAGCATTGAGGTAATGCTCAGTAGAGAGAGCTGTAGAAACCTGTACTTACAACAAGACCGCCATTCATACTTAGCCATTTTATAAACTGAACGTAAGTTATACTGAAGGACAGGATCCGAAATGAACTAACCTAACACTGAGCTATGTCGACCAAGGTGATCGACATAGCTCAGAGGGTTGACCCTCAAAACTATGTATTTTCTTTCAGCTTGTAGACAAGCTTGTAGGATCAGATAGGTTGGAAAACTCTCGGTCAATGCAAAAGCTATGGAAATTAAGATGTCTTGCACAAACCCAGAGTAGTAGAAAATGTTTATATATGTATAAATACCCGTTTACTAAAAATCATGTGTAAGTAAAACTTTAAAAAAATACTAGTAAATGCTCAGCCGTTTTCCCTTAATTTAAAATTTTGCTAAATGTAACTAGTTAGCATCTATAATCCTAACGTAGATTTAGTCGCGCTGATAACAATAAGACAATATGAGAATTTGATTTTACAGTCTTCTCCGATGTTATTGTTGGCGAGGTCTACCATCCTCATGTCTGCTATTACTTCTATGTAATCTTCCATGAAGTCTTCGAATAGTTCTTTTGGGATGTTGAAAGGATTAATGGCGGCCACAGCTTCTGAAAACAGATACGATTTTTGTTTAGTTTTTTGTTGATATTTTTATAAAGATATAAGTAATTTAGGAAGTAACCGGGATTCGTGGAAAGAGGAAAGAGAGGCCATTGTCCTGCAGTGGGATGTAATTTATTTAGAAGTTACATTCAATAGATTTCTTAATTAAAGTTATTATTCAATTGAGTTATGGAGCTCAAATGGTCTTGGGCGGGACACTTGGCAAGACGTGGTGATGACAGGTGGAGCACCCTGCTCCACCTGTCATCACCACGTCTTGCACCTGTCAGCAACTGAATGGTGGCCGAGGAATGGCTGTAGGAGGGTTGGACGTCCGGCAGCGAGATGGGTAGACGACATCGTTAGAGTCGCGGGCCGTCAATGTGTGAGACTAGCGCAGAATCGTGGCGGATGGCACAAACTTGGGGAGGCCTATACCCAGCAGTGGGTGAAGTCGGGCTGTGGATGATGATGATGATTCAAACATAAAACTCTTAAAGTTACATGATTAAGTTAATATATATAATTCCGGTGTGCGTGTGCTCGTGATTCTTCTCCTAAACGGCGAGATCGATTTTGATGATTATTTTTTGTACTTACGGGGACCAACCTGGATGGTTCTTAGCTATAGTCAGACCCGGCTTTTGTCGAGATCCAGATAATTGGCGGTAGAAGTCGCGGGCATTCAACTAGTTTTATGTAAAATTCGACTACTCTCTGACGACATCTGTTGCGAGGTAGCCAAAGAAGACGCAAGAAGTGGCGGGTTCGACTCGCGGGACAAATGTTTACATGATCTGTAAATACTTGCTCCCGTTCTGGATGATGTGGTGCCATAGTACTCGTGGTTACTGATACGCCACGCCACATGAAGTCTTAGTGAGTGCGGGTTCAGCGGGGCTATTTTAAAACGTCGGAAAGCTATCGTATCGGTCCGACAGTTTCTTTCAGATTCGATTTCGAGTCAGAGTCTATTTTGTAAACTGTCAACCTTAGAATCCGTGTCAGAAAGGTATCCGAGCTTTATAGTCAATCCGAAATAGTTTTAAAATAGCGTATTGGATTAGAAATCAGATCCAAAAAAAAAATGTCGGACCGATCCGACAGCTTTCCGACATTTTACAATAGCCCCGCAAAGACTAGGTGACTGTCGGGTGCTTAGTATATTAGAGGAGAAATTTAGATGTTTATACAACTTACTTTTTAAAACGTCTAAATTATCGTATTTGTACTCCACTTTCTTGCATGTAACTTCAATGTTGCTGAATCCAATTTTGTACAGCAATTTTGAAATTTCTTTCTCTGGTTCCTAAAAATATAGATAGCATTTTGTTATAGAAGGTATTGGAAAAAAAAGTAGCTGGCGTACGGTCGTAATAAGTGTGATTATTTTACGTAAATAAATTGATTTTTATAAAAAAGTTACACTGCTGTTTCAAAGTACATTATGTACCCATCAATAATAATAAAAAAGGGCAATTTAATACTGACACATTAGCATTACACAGTGATTTTACATTCCACAAAAAAAAGTCATAATACCCATGGGTACCATAGTATTACCAATATTAATAGGTAATTCCATGGATTAACCCATATTGCATCAATTTACCTGTGTTCAGGCCATGGTTTGACAAAGACTGCGCAAAATAATGATAAATATGTGACTTTTATATACTACACTATATATTGATAAACGGCCTCCTATAAATGAATGAATGAAAATACTTTATTGTACAGAATATAAACAAAAAAAAAATACAAACAAAATAGAAAATACAAAGCAAATAGTACAATGGGCGGTCTTATCGTTTAGAAGCGATCTCTTCCAGACAAACTTTGGATAGCGAGGATTTTGTTATAACAAAGATGGTCATGTGTACATTTATGGCCAAACTATTTATTAAGAACTATTTATATAATAATTTATTATAAAATATATTATTTTATAAATTTATTATATAATATTTATTTATTTTTTAAGAACTATAACTATTTATTATCTCTCTAGCCTCAAAGGTTTGCTCGAAAAAAACTCTTCATAGGGTTAAGCTCGCCTTTGTTCATGTCTTCTATTTCTGTACTTTATAATGTATTTTCTTGTGTACAATAAAGAATAAAGAAAGAATAAAGAATAAGAATTTAAGATTGGTCATGGCAAAGTCGATGGAAGAGCTCAGCACGATGCTCGAAGGCCTCAATCGAGTCTCCCAACGGGTAGGACTTAATATGAACATGGAAAAGACGAAAATCATGTCGCATGTCCATGTCGTCCCTGCCCCAGTTATGGTTGAGAACTCGGCTCTTGAAGTTGTCGACGCGTACAAACAGTCCAATTAGGTAGGTCCAACTTCGAGAAAGAGGTCAATCGTCGAATCCAACTCGGATGGGCAGCGTTTGGGAAACTTCGCAACGTCTTTTCGTCCAACATACCTCAGTGCCTTAAGACGAAAGTCTACAATCAGTGTGTGTTACCAGTGATGACATATGGAACCGAGACGTAATCCTTCACTATTGGCCTTATGAATAAGCTCAGAGTCGCTCAACGAGCTATGGAGAGGGCTATGCTCGGGGTTTATCTACGGGATCGAATCAGAAATGAGGAGATACGTAGGAGAACTCAAGTCACCGACATAGCCCGACGGATTAGCACGTTGAAGTGGCAATGGGCAGGCCATATAGCGCGCAGAACAGATGGCCGATGGGGCCGAAAGGTTCTCGAGTGGAGGCCACGGACCGGCAAGCGCAGCGTAGGACGTCCACCCACAAGATGGGCAGACGACTTGGTAAGAACCGCAGGTCGGCGTTGGATGCAGGCCGCTTCCAACCGCAGTTCCTGGAGATCAATGAGGGAGGCCTTTGTCCAGCCGTGGACGTCCTACGGCTGATATGATGATGATGATGATAAAAGAATAAGAGAGTGCGTAATACCAAATATAAAATTATAACTAAATACTAGAGTTTATAAATAAATATGAATACAAATAGAACATATGTACTTACATTATTACATATAGAATATAATATATACATATTAATATATATAATATACTATATTATAATATAAACGATTCGATAACACTCGTTATTGATAACCGACGGCCATACATCTGCTTTAATCGCAATAAGATGTCATGGTACCAAGGTACCACCAGGGTGGAATAAGTTTGAACCGAACACGTCAAATGTCTGGTAAAAGTCTAGTAACATACCTTTAGTAGAACTTAATGACATTCAAGCAGACATACAGATATCGATAAGTAAAACAAAAACTGTCAAAAATCTATGCTTGAATCTCAATTTAGTTTTAAGTTTAGCTGAGGGGCCCAGTTCTACTAAGTTACTAAACCAATCGCTTCACTATGCCAATGGTATCGTTGCAAAATCGCCACTAAAATAACTTTTGGTCTTACCTCTGAGTATTCTACTAAAACAATATTTCATTGAAAATTTGTCAGCTTATGAAAATAACAACAATCATACATAGTTAAATATTAAATAAGCAGAACTGGGATCCTGGAATACGGGATCTCGCACAATCATATAATTGTCTGGATAGACTACCACTTAAGTTTTTGAACGAACATGTTGGTGATACTACAAAGTCAATTGTTAAAATGATAAGGGAAAAGGTACCTGTGAGTCATGGTATGGCGAAACATAGCGATCCACATCGCTAAGCCAGACACCCCACTTGTTGTTTCTCGAGAGCCTTCGGTAAACATCGAAGATCGGCATGTGGCCTAGGAACATTAGCAGGCAGTCGCCGTTTTCAGCTAATAGCTTATAAATATTCCGAAACGCCGCTCTGCAAAAGATATTAAACAATAAATGCAACAAATGCTAAAAAAAAATATTTTATTTTGATAATAATAATGGTGAGCATTTCACACAGCGTTATTTAGCCCCAAACTAAACAAAATTTGTTTTATGGGAACCAGATAACTGATTGAATACTTATATACTTTTTTATAACCCAAACCTGGAACAAATATTTGCAGACCATGCAAATATTTGCCCCGCAGCGGGGATTGAACCCGCAACCTCCTGCTTCTCAGCTGGGTATGTCAGGTCGTTTGTTATCAATCATGAATAAAAATCGGTTCGGTTTTTATTAGGTAAGTCAACAATTTATTTTACAAATTAGTAGGTAAGTTTTCAATAGGTAAAGTACTCACTCTTGATTTTTGATCCAATGCAGGGTGTAAAAAGAAAACGCGTGCTCAAAGTGTTCCCGCAAGGAATGCGGAATTTTCCCCTGTATGTCAAGCACTATGAATTGTGTCCGTTGATCCCCGTGTTTCTCATTAGCGAAATCTATCATTTTCTCACTTATATCGCACCCTAGTAATTGGCTGTCAGTCGGAAGGTAGGTTTTTAAGATGTCTGTGACTCCTCCATCTCCGCAACCTATGTCGACGACTCTATCTAGTTTTCTCCATCTGATCTTCCTGGCGTATGTGTCTAGGCACTGTATTGCGTCCCTTCGCTGTAGACTGTTGCTCTTTTGGTACAACTCTGCGTCTTCCATTATCAAAGAAAAATGTATTTTCACTTGTATGTTTAATTTTTTTTGGGTTATGGTAGCGCGTGGCAGGGCTTCACTCGACGCGGTTTGGGCGAACAATCGCGTTGGCAGTGATCGTCACTGGCATTTATATGGTGCCACTATGTTCCGGACCGATTCCAGCGCTTAATATATCAAGAGGCGTATTATACACGTAGGTGGAGAAGAACAGAACATCCAAAATATTAATCTGCGGACAAATCTTATTATGGAATACAAACAGTCGCGCAGATTTTTAAAATTCCTGTGTAAATACATATTATGAGAATCTGAGTAAAGTTTTCTATATAGATAAAATAAATAAATATTGCTGGATATTTCACACAGCGCTATCTAGCCCCAAACTAAGCAGAGCTTGTACTATGGGAACCAGATAACTGATGGAATACTTATATACATTTTTTTTGTAAATACATACTTATAATATAATAGAGAAACATCCAGACCCAGGACAAATATCTGTAGATCATGCAAACATTTGTTCCGCGGCGGGAATCGCACCCACTACCTCCTGTGTCTCAGCCGGCTATTCGCCCACTGCACCACGGAGGTCGATATTCTAACTTGGGTGTTATTTGCTATGCCATTCCTAAATCATTTATAATTAAGGAAGGAAAATGGAAGTATGTACTGTACATACATGGCAAATAGGCAAATATAATTAAATTGTACGTAGGTATTTAAAAAATTAGGTTTTATCGACTTCATTAAAACAAGGAAGTTCTCAATTCGTCTTAATTTTTTTACGTATTTTCAGTTCACGCATATCTCTTTACTGGATGAACGAATTTTGTTGTTACTTTTTATAGTAGTCCGATTTAAGTTGCATTAAGGTAAAATGATTTTGAAGCTATTTTCTATTGAAGAAAAGAGGGGATGAAAACAAAATTTTGCTGCCATCCCAGTGTGTGTGGTATTGTTGGAAAGCATTCTAAAAATTTAATTTTTTTAATTCAAAAGTTATTTTTTTTATTTATTGTTTTCTGGAATTGGCTATTTAATAAGTTTCTTGTTAAAATTTTATCGAAAATCCGACATATTTTGTACCTGCACATAGCGTTACACAATTATTTATTTAGAGTCCCTAAAAAAGGTTATAGTAACTTAAAAATGATATGCCTCTTCGCTAATTAAAAGTGGCTTCTTAGCGGGAGTCAAGTTCGAAAATAAAATAAAATATAGTATAGTGGTTCGTCCCGAACTGAGATCTTGCGAGTCTCCCATAAAAACAAAAAAAAAAAATATTTGTAATTTTTGACAATCGAAATAGTGGCACGAAATGCATAACCTATTTACTTGACCTACAGTTTCATTCAAATCACAGGTAATGAGAGTTTTATGTAAACTGGCCCATATTTTAGTTATTCTGTATTTCAGAATTGTTCCTATATTTGTGTAACTATAGCTACACACATACCAAATTACAGCACTGTGGGGTCAATGACCCTGTCAATTTTGTCAAAGCTCAGTTTTTATTATGACATAATAATAACTATACAACTACTTAAAATTTACTAAAAATAAAAATCGAGTCCAAATCTACTAATGAATACCTTTCATTTGATGTCCCATTTGACCTAATAGTCTCATTTTCATTTTTTTACCCCTCTTGAATCCCCAATATCTCAACAACCCCCCCAGCATTTTTAGCTCATTTAGTCACAACAAAATTGTGCCATCACTACATACTTATGTATCAAATTTCACGATGATCGGATCAACGCTTCAAAAGTTATCCCCGGACAAATATACATATTACTCGTGCGCGATAACTTGGGACCTGCTAGGAATGCGACTCCCCGACCGCTTCCCCTGCACTTCCCCGATGCCGCCCGTATTGTACCGTTCGCATCACTATTTTTTACTAGGGTTTTTAGTCTCGTACTGGCCTACGTCACGTAACGACGCGCTCTGGAATTCTTTTAGTTTTCGTTTGTGTTATTGTTTTGTTGTTGTAGTTTTTGTTGTTATAGTTCTTGTTAAGTGTTTTTGTTATCATTATGAAGGGTAAACCTTTGCATAGCGGAGAAAGAAACCTCGTGCTAAAAGTGTTAGAGTTTTTTGAAAACGTAAAACGGAACAAACAGTTTTGTTTACCTGTTGACCAGGCAGTAAAACGAACATGACGAAGATAGTGACGAAGATGAGATAATGTAAATAAAAGATAAATTAAATGTATAAACTTAAACATTGTATTTTTATTTTATTCAAATAGTGTAAAAAAGATTAGATAAAAAGCAGCGTCCTCCCTGAGTAACATAATAAATTAGGTTAAAAAAAACAAAGACGAAGCCGCGGGCGGCTGCTTGTTATGTTCGCTTTTTTGCGGGCGGTACTAACACGCCAATATGACGTCACCGCGCTCAGGTCCCAACTTATCGCGCACGGGTAATACATACAACGCCGATTTGCCCACTAAGACATGCACGCAATAAATATCAAGGAAAGACAGAGCTGGTTAAAAAGTCTCATGTATTAACTGATGTATTCTGATGTCTTAATGTATTTCCACCGGACATTATCTTTCTACATTTTCAAAAATATATTACGTAACGTCATGAAGAATTTGATGACTGCATAAGAGGTAAAACTGGGTCGTAGCAAATACAGGTCCTTGGTCTCTGTATATTCCTTGGGAAAAAAGGCGTCGAAGTACCTACTCATGAACGTAAAACATTGACATTGATAATTAGAGTCCCTATAGGATTTATTGTGTAATTGATTGATTGATTAAAAATACTTTATTACACTTATAAAACTAGTACAAAGGCGAACTTAATGCTAAAGAGCACACTCTTCCAGATAACCTTTGTGTATTGTAGATGTGTATGTGTAGGTAGTGCACAGGAAAAGGAATTAATGAAAATTTGCACAGGACTAATAAAATACTTATCTAACAATAGAAGAAGTGATAAGGGGAGATTACATTGCTCATTTTTGGTCGGTTTGACCGAGAAGGAATTGGTATAAGGAACTACGATTAAAGTTAAAAAAAAATCAACGGGAAGTACCCTATAGGTATCGATTTATTTGCGAGTGTTTAAATTTAATAAATAAATATTGCTGGACATTTCACACAGCGCTATCTAGCCCCAAACTAAGCAGAGCTTGTACTATGGGAACCAGTTAACTGATAGAATACTTACATACTGTTTTTTTGTATACTTTTAATAGAAAAACATCCAAACCCAAAAAAAATATCTGTAGCTCATGCAAACATTGTTCCGCGGCAAACATGCTGCATACATGGCCATAACTTTTTATTGCGTTGACTTAGAAGCTTGATTTTGTACAGCTGCAAGAGACAGTAAACCTGAGTATTTGATATTAATTTCATCTTGATCCCCCCCCCCCCCCCCCCCCCCCCGCCTCGTACCGACGTACAAACAGACGTACAAACAGACAGGAGACAAAACAAACGGACAGTAGGGTTCCTTTTTTCCTAGGGTACGATTCCCTAAAAAGAATTTTTATCATTTAGTTTTAAAAAAAAATAACATGGCTAGTATGTGTTTTATAAGCGATGCTTTAGTTAGCAAAAATAAACCTTGTTACCAGAAATAAGTTAACCAATGTATCGGCCGTTTTTTCTACTCCTGTGTTTTAATATTTTTTTGTGGTAAGACCCCTAATTATTTATATTTTTAATATTAATTATATCATCGTCATCATCCTGAAATATACTGTACGTATGTATGTTGCAACATTTCAATCCTAATGAACAAAGACCTGTGGGTCGCATGAAACTTCATGCGACCCACAGGTTATCGATACAACAAGTAGGTGCTTGCTACATACAAGTACCTACTTACGCATAATAGTATTATTTTAAGAACGGAAAGGTATCAACTACTATGTAGCAATTCTTTTTGTTAGTCTGTGGACTCGAGTACAAGTTACGATAGGTATAGACCGAGGGACACCGTCATTATGAGGATGGCTGTTCAAAGTATTGACCAGAGGATTAGCACGAGTGCAGTACATAGCTCTAACAACTGACTGCCCAAATTTCTTGAGACCATTACAAACGCAGGATGTATGGGGGAAGTGTTTGTTTAGCAGTGTACGTCCTAGGGCTGTATGATGATATGTATAAAGTCACTTCTTTCTGTTTGTTTGGGCTAAGTTCGAAAAGTAATAGACGGATCCGGTTTCTCGAATGGATACTCAAAAAAGGAGATTCTGAATTTACCATGTTATTGTTAGAAAGGGGATATCTCAGGGTTGATTCCATAGAAATTTGGTCAAGTTCTGATGATTAAATTTATGAGAACATCATCAAACTCTTCAATTAGCAAAGTCATCTGGACGTTTTTAAATATTATATTTTCTGAGATCGTTATATTTTTTTACTTATTTTTACTTTTTAAATCGTTATATATTGTTTTAGAGTATACCACTAAGTTGCCACCTTAGTGGTACCACCTGATGGTAAGCAGATGTTTGTGGTAGATATTAGGCACTTGTTGCCAACTCTCTAAAATTTTAACATCCCATTTGAAGTACCCCTTTCAGTAGTAATTCGGGAAAAACCCTGAAATCTGTGGACACCGGGGCTGATTATACTTAAAGAACCTTATTTAAGAAGCATTAAGTAACCTAATTGTATAATTGTTT
The DNA here is from genome assembly GCA_918857605.2 of Philereme vetulata. Classification (NCBI taxonomy): domain Eukaryota; kingdom Metazoa; phylum Arthropoda; class Insecta; order Lepidoptera; family Geometridae; genus Philereme; species Philereme vetulata. The sequence goes on along the minus strand of OU975471.1, from coordinate 3,577,698 downwards.
GTTGTCCTTAATAAAGAAAAAGAAAAATAAATATAATAAGAAATACTAGATAAAGATTGAAAGCATTTCGAAATACTAGATGCCGCCGTCTTCACAACATCTAACATAAGTTTGGTAACTTTTCGATCCAGTAATTTAATTCAGTATCACTACAGAATAGAAGTGAAAAGCATATATTTTCACATAAATGACATCTGTGTAATAACAATTACTAAATTTAATAAAAGAAAACATGGAAGAAAACGGCCGCGAATAAACAACATGAGCTAGATAAAGGAGATCGCTATCATGTCGAATATGAAGAAAAAAAACACCGCGGCACCGCCTTGAAACTTGGAGGCGGCCTCTTTTACTTAGAGGGAATTTCATCAGTTGCACCGTCAAGAGGCTCTTATATTATGTATATGAGAAGTGCAATGAATAAAAAGGTAATTTTATATAATATTAACCCTGGTCCTCTCTTTTCGCTTCGCATAGCTAAAACTACACCAGTTATACTAGCTTTTCGGTCTACCCGTTTGGGAGCTACGATACCACAAACAGACAGAAATACATAGGCGTCAAACTCAAAGTCTAACACGGGTGTAAGAGGCGACCTCCGTAGCGCAGTGGGCGAATAGCCGGCAGGAGGTGATGGGTTCCATTCCCGCGGCGGAACAAATGTTTGCATGCTCTACAGATTGTTGTTCCGGGTCTGGATGTTTTTCTATATATTTTAAGTAAGTATTTACAAAAAAAATATAGGTATTTAGTTATCTAGTTCCTATAGTACAAGCTCTGCTTAGTTTGGGGCTAGATAGCGTTGTGTGAATTGTTTAGCAATTTTTATTATTATTATCATATTTATCATACACTCTTATTTTTTTTTAATTAAAAAAGAGGCGTATGTCTCTTGATCTCATCATATTTTCCTCATTTTCATTTTGTAATCACTTTGTATCCAATGGATTCTCAACACGCAAATAGTTAGAGTTTATCAGAGTTTTTAATCTTTTTGTGTGTGCTATTGTTAATATAATTTAAAGAATCGATGGCCTTCATCTCTACTGAATGAAGTTTCAAATAAATTGGCCAAGTGCGCGTCCGATCACGTAGATTGTAGGGTTTGTCATTTTATTTTCTCTTTAGGATAAATAACGTAAATTACGAAATTACGACCCAGACCGGATTTCAAGCGGCAATCTTCCTCGTGATACTCTGAATGCAATTTTTCGTCATTAATAATGTAAATTATTCATCACGGTATCCACAAAGATCAAAATATTTCTTTTACGTAATCACGTGTCCAATAAAAAGGTTCTAGAAAAAGCCAGTGGAGATTTTTTTTTATGACTAACTGACTTATTTACTGAAGGCTAAGCTCTAGCCTAGTCTAACCGCTATCTGGGTTTTCCTAGATACTCTTTTATTAGCAATCCATCATCACTTAACAATAACATATGTACATTATTTCTGTTAAGTAATGTATTATTAACAGAAAACTTCTTGATTCATTTCAATCCTACTAATATTATAAACGCGAAAGTTTGTATGTATGGATGTATGGATGTTTGTTACTCTTTCACGCCGGAACGGCTGAACCGATTGCGATGAAATTTGGAATGTACGTAGATTATAGCCTGTATTAACACATAAGCTAATTTTTATTGGCAAACCACGCGTGCGAAGCCGCGGATTGGTCAGCTAGTCATTAATAAAAACACGGGAACCTTCATCAGGGTGAGTGCGATTATTCGGAGCGAATCGCACTCACCTTGATGAAGGTTCACGAATTGAACCGAAACATTGTCGGTCGAAAAACCGATAAGACGGTACGTGATAAATCCCGTATTTATAATAATGATTATTAATATTAACTATTACCGTTTAGAAATAAGAGAAAAAACGTATTTAAAAAGATAGCTCTCGTTTTACATTATTGAAAAAAAAACACATATAGTCATTGTCTTGAGTTTTGGTTTGAAATTGTGAAAGTTATGATGCTGTGAAAGACTTGAACGGACAGACCGACGGGTTTATTTGTTGAGTGGACTTTGAAACCCTAAAAAAACAAGTTGCGTAATTTTTTTGTGGTGTAAAAATGACCTACGTCAAAAACTATCACGTTTGCCGACATGCTACCATTCATGTTTTTTTACGACTTTTTTATATTATTTGTGGGAAAACAAACTTACGACCCATCTTATGGTAAGCGGTCATCGTCGCCTATTGACACCGGTAACACATGGGGTATTGTCGATGCATAACCCTGTAGAAACCTCTTTACATTTCTCTTGAAGCGTGCCATGTCGTAGCCTAATGGGAAAACCTCAGATGGTAGCTCATTCCACATCTTGCAAGTATGGGGTAGAAAAGATCGCGTGAAGCGTGTGGTGCGCGATACCCTATTGTCGACGATATGTGGATGAGCTTTATTACGTTGTCGAGAAGTGCGGTGGTAAAATCAAATAGCTCCTCAGAACATTCCCCATTATACATGCGGTAGAATACACTGAGCGATCCGATGTCACGGCGTTGACTCAGCGGTTCCAGCCTGTCGATGAGTTTGGGATCACCGATGATTCTAATGGCTCTTCTCTGAAGGGAGTCAAAACGAAGCAATTGGTACTTTGGAGTTCCGTGCCAAAGATGAGAACAGTATTCTACGTGCGGCCGAACTTGCACTTTGACTTGGAGATGGATCAAGCTTATGGCCCACCTGATGTTGAGTGGTAACCGTTCGCCTATAACAAATCATTGCCTCGTAACTCACGCACCTTAGATACGTGCCCTACGATGCACTGCTCTGCGTCTAACAACTTGAGGCATAACAATATGAGGTAAAGCCTCTTATGCCTGTAATTTCACCGGCATCCATGCCATTCAAACCAAAACACAGCAATGCTGCTTGGCGGCATAATTAGATATGGTGGTAGTACTTCCCCGGACTTGCCCTTTCACAAGGAACTATACTACTCTTGTAATCTTATTGTCAAGAGATTTTGATAAAAATAAAGCATTCTTTCACAATGCAATACTTAAAGGAAAAAAATGTAACTAGACTAAGAACGACAGCTAAATAAAGTGGACTACCTAGAAAAAAAAACACTACACAGGATTTAAAAACAGGTTTAATTTATTTAGGTAAATTATTATAACTATTATACAAATTATTATAACAACGAGCTATGCAGAGGGCTATGCTCGGGGTTTCTCTACGGGATCGAATCAGAAATGAGGAGATACGTAGGAGAAGTCAAGTCACCGCCATAGCCCGACGGATTAGCACGTTGAAGTAGCAATGGGCAGGCCATAAAGCGCGCAGAACAGATGGCCGATGGGGCCGGAAAGTTATCGAATGGAGGCCACGGACCGGCAAGCGCAGCGAAGGACGTCCACCTACAAGATGGGCAGACGACTTGGTAAGAACCGCAGGTCGGCGTTGGATGTAGGCCGCTTCCAACCGCAGTTCCTGGAGATCAATGAGGGAGGCCTTTGTCCAGCAGTGGACGTCCTACGGCTGATATGATGATGATGATGATGAAATTATTAAAAAAAAAATACTTGAAGGGTGGTTCGACTAATATGCAAACAATGAGTGCACAGAAGTAGAAATTTCTACTTTTGTGAATGTGCAATGTGTGAACTGTTTGTCTAAGAATCGAACTGTTTACAATCTATTCTCTATCCTATAATTACCATCAACATAAAAACAGCCACTAAATATAGCCGTAATAAATTTGTGTCGAGTAAATAAAATAAAAATTGACAATTAATCTTAATGGGCGAGCGAAGCGTGATCTCCAAACTTGGGCAAATCGGCGTTGTATGTATGTATCTTTGTTTGTCCAAGGATAACTTTCAAAGCGTTGATCCGATCGTCGTGATACATATGTAAGTAGTGATAGCACAATTTTGGTGTGACTAAATGAGCTAAAAATGTTGGGGGGTTGTTGAGATATTAGGGTTCAAGAGGGGTAAAAAAAATAAAAATTAGACTATTAGGTCAAAAAGGGTGCCAAATGAAAGGTCTTCATTGCTACATTTCGACCCCGTTTTAATTTTGAGTTAAAAGTTTGCAGTTTTTGAGTTATTAGCCATAATAAAAACTGAACTTACGAAACTCACTTAATTTGGTATGCGTGTAGCTTTAGTGACACAAATCTAGGCAAAAGTTTGAAATCCATAATAACTGCAATTTCTACCCCAAAAAGAATAACCTAATAACATTAACTCCCGTCACCTGTAATTTCAATGAAACTTTCGGTCAAGTTATTTGGTTTTAGTGCGTGGCACTATTTTGATAGTCAAGGATTACGAATAATATTTTTTTTTTTGTTATTTTATTAGGAGACTGGCGAGATCTCATTTCGGGGCAAATCACTAGTTTTATTTATTCCATAAAAAGTTACTTAGTTAAACTACACATAGCATACCTATTAAGCACTGTTAAAACCTAGTTTGTCTCGATGCCGCTACATATTATTTGGGCACGTTATATTTACCTAAACATAACTATATAACTAACCTACTTATCCACCGATGCACAGCTTCCAGGGATTTCCAGGGTAACTTTACAAGGTCGTCTTTCTATCTAGTGGGAGACAGCGCTACTCTGCTTTTTAGAGCGAAGTCTTCACTCGAGAACATTATTGCCCCAACGTCCATCAGCTTCGTGATATGTGCCCCGCAAACTGCCACTTCAACTTACTAATCCTAGAATAGAGTACGCGTTATTGTATACTACACTTAACTTAACAAATCATATTTAAAACACTTAAAACTCGACACGCGATGGTACAATTGGCGGTCTTATCGCAAAAAGCAAGCTCTTCCAGACGAACGTTGGATAGACTGGATTTTACAAGAACGTTAAAAGACGAAAGCTTAAGAAAACTTAAGATTTTTATTTAACTGTGTAATGTGTAAGTGTCAGCAAAACAAAAAAAATAGATACCATGGTAGGTCATATTAATATCAATTTAATACTTAAACATTCTATGTTATTTAAATACTAATAATAAATAAAATACAACTATGAAACAGCTGTAATACAAACAATAACAACGATAGGTAAGTATAATAACAAAATAAGATGACTCAGCTTTCTGATGCAGACAAATAGTGCTTAAACAATACTGTTTTAAAGATAAGGGATTTGGCGTTATGAAAGAAGGAAGAGAGTTCCATAAACGGATAGCTTGTACAGTAAAGGAGTTGTCTTATAAGTTAAAAGAGTGTATAGTAGTTTTAAGTTTCAAGGACTTAGAAGAGCGCAACGCACGAGGATTAGATAGATGGAGATATTCAAAGCGTTCTCTGAGGTAAGAAGGACTAGAAGGATTAAACAAAATACTGTACAAGAGAGAGAGATGATATGAGTATCTATTGTAGAGTTCAGTAGGCGATGGGTAGACACTTGAGCTTCTTGCGAAAATAGAAACGTGATCATATTTTCGTAGTCCAAATATAAACCTGATACAAACGTTCTGATGGCGCTCAAGTTTATCGAAGTGTTTCTGAGTGAGATCCAGGTACCAGGCGGCAGCATAGTCAATAATAGGGAGTAAGAGAGATTGTGCCAGCGCAACTTTGGTAGATCACGTCAGAAAGTTTCGTAGCCTTCTCAATGATGCGAGCGAAGCGAACAACTTCCGACTTAGTTCGACTAGAACGCCTAAATTTTTATACCTACTTATAGGTTTTGGAATGCCATTAAATATAATTGGAGGGAGACTAGTCCAATCAATAAGATATTATGCTGGAGCTGCCTACTACGGTTAACTGCGTTTTCAATGGGTTAACACTGATACCGTATGATTTACTTCATGTGAGGATCCGAGCCGAGTCCTCGTTGATGATTTCAAAACCTATCTCTAAGTTGTTGACGAGTATTTGTGTGTAAATCTGAATATTATTTGCATAACGGTGGTAGGAAGAAGAGATCTCTATGTTACGTTAGTTAATTTAGTTACATATCACCTTACTTTTGATTTGATCTCGCAGTAAATGTGAGATCCATAACTCCAAGCTCGCTGAGCGACCTCATCGATTCTAGAACTTCAATGAAAAATCTGTCAGAAATGTTTACTTGAGTATTAATTCTAGCTTAAGTATAGTTTTAGAATATGGTACTGGAAAAAGTTTCAGCGTTTTTCTTTAAAATACAAGCACGTATCTTTTATATCTTTTTAATCCGGCTTGCCCAACGTTCCCTAAACGTATTTAGCGAATAAACATGTTTAAATTTAGTATATTTGAAACTTTCGCGATCACTGTACATAATTATTGATTAAAACGGGTATTTATCATTTACGGACTCCAAAAGATGTTATACCTCTGCAGATGCCTAGTGTATAAAAGATAGACTGTAGCTGTGCCAGGTCATACATCGGGCAAACCAAACGTACAATAGCCGAGCGTGTCAAAGAGCATATCGAAGCTGTCAAAAATCGCCAGGTAAACCAGTCAAAGATAGCAGAGCATCTGGTAGACTTGGGACCGAATCATTGGATTGAACTTCATGATCCTAAGATTATCTCTAGTGAACGACATTATTACAAGAGAATAGTTCGTGAAGCGATTGAAATCAAGAAATTTTCAAATTTCAATCGGGAAGATGGCTATAGAATCTCAGCGTCCTGGAACTCGGTGATTGCTAGGTGTGCGCGTCGTGATCGGTCGTCTCAGTGCGTAGATATAGTGTGTAGTAATATGAATGAGGACATTTCTCATTCTGAAGACCAAGTGAGGGTAGTTGCTGCCGCTACCCACACTTCCCGACGATAGCTTCAAGTACTACAGTCAACCCGAGACCATGACTGTTGCAACACAGCAGAAACGTCGGGATAACAAATAAAAAAGGTACATACGCGATTAATACCCGTTTTAATCAATAATTATGTTTAAATTCTGTATTTGTATGATTTGTCAACTCTCTAAATCATATTTAGCCACTAAATACGTTTAGGCATTGTTACGTAACTTAACCTTAGTATCACACACACTTCGCACTAATATTGTAAATGTGAAAGTTTGATGTTTGTTACTTCATCACGCCGTAACGGCTGAATCGATTTCGATGAAATTTGGTATGTACGTAGATTATAACCTGCATTAACACATAGGTTACTTTTTGTTTACAAATAACGCGTGTGAAGCCGCTGGCAGAAGCTAGTCTGTTATATATAATTAATAACGGATACCTTTGCATACATTATATCTACCTATTAATTGAACTTATTACCATTTTATAGTGAATATTGAGATGTTGTTTGTTCAGTATTTTTAAAATTTATTACAATAGGTAAATTAATAAAATCCTTAGACTATTTCCCAGTAGAGGGATGGAATACGTACAAAAATAACATCCAATAAATCAATAAATGTATTGTAAACTAGCTGTTGCCCGCGACTTCGTACGCGCTACACTACTAAATGTGTAGGTAACCTAGAAATAAAGCTAAACTCGCTGTCGCAACTTGTATTGACACCCCATTCTTATCCCATGGGAACTGATTCATGGGATAAAAGGTAGACTATGTGGTAATCCAGGTTATAATCTACGTATATACCAAATTTCGTAGCAATCGGTTCAGCAAGTTGGCATCCAAAGAGCTCGGTGTGCTCAACAGGGCAATCCAGTACTTCAGTGTGGGGCGAAGACTGCTTCTATGTAAGGCGTAAATCCGGCCCCACATGGAGTATTGCTGTCATTTATGAGCAGGAGCACCTGGATATCAACTAGGGCCATTTCACTCTGTTCAAAGACGAGCTGTGAGAAATGTTGACGATCCCATTCTCACAAGCGGTATTGAGCCATTAAGTCTCAGGAGAGATTTTGCCTCCCTGTGTGTGTTCTACCGCTTATATAATGGGTTATGTCCTAAGGAGTTGTTTGATATGGTGCCTGCAGGTTCATTTTATCACCGCACCGCTCGCCATCGGCAGGGAATCCATCCACACACCTTGGAGACGATCTGGTCGCGTACCGTGAGGTTCCAGAAGAATTTTCTCCCGCGAACATTTTGCTTGTGGAATGGTCTCCCTGCCGAGGTTTTCCCTAGGGACTACAGTATGGGGTTCTTCAAAGGGGACGTTTTGAAAATTTTAAAGTCGGCAACGCGCGAGTAATACCTTTGGTGTTACAAACGTCCATAGGCTACGGTAACCGCTTTTACCATCAGGTGGCATGCTTGTTTGTTAACTTAGTGGTATAAAAAAGCCGTTACGACGTGATTGAGTACCAAACCCATACTTGCAAGATGTGGAATGAGCTACCATCTGAGGTTTTCCCATTAGACTACGACATGGCACGCTTCAAGAGAAATGTAAAGAGGTTTCTTCAGTGTAGGGAACGCATCGACAATACCCCGGGTGTTGCCGGTGTCAATAGGCGACGGTGACCACTTACCATCAGGTGGGCCGTAAGTCTGTTTCCCCACAAATAACATAAAAAAAAAAAAAAAAAAAAAAAAAAAAAAAAAAAAAAAAAAACATACAAACTTACACGTTTATAATATTAGTGTGATAAATCAAACATATTAGAGAGGTTAAGTATGGTTCTAAAATGATGGCCGGGGACAACAATTGACAATTCAACCAGGGTGACGTATATTGACAGCCCGCGTTATATGCATGTCATGGCGGTACGAAGTTTGGCGGGTCAACTAATTTAATATAATTTATAAGTTGATTTTCCAAAATAAAATACTAAGCATTTTAAACCTACTTTCTGAACAGAAAAATTACACAAGCATGAGTATTAACTGCAGGATTTATGACTGTAAACGTTAACGAGATGTTTTAGAGTTTAGAATCGCTTGAGAGTGGTTGTAAAAATTGGCATTCAGGTCATTTTTCGGCACCGCGTTTATCTTCGTTGACCGAGTAAGGTGCATTGCCCCGTATAACATCTTTTATAGTTTTTATTTGTTAGTCTCTACGGTTGCGTTAGAATTCTTGACCTAGGTTAATGTTCTTTATATTGACGACACACCTCCATTAGCTAATAAAAACCGTCGTGGTACATAAATAGATTATTGCAGATAGAATTTGACGTGCTTGGCGTTTAGGTTATAAGGGCGACTTTCGCAAGATGCCTAAACGTATTTAGTGGCTAAATATGATTTAAGGCTTTGTCAAATCATTCAAATACGTCAAATTTAAACATGTATATTCGATAAATACATTTAGGGATCGTTGTGCAAGCCGGGTTTAGTGTTATTATCTGTCGCCTGCAGTTCCACGCGATTTTTACTAGTTTTCTGAATTTTGATAAATCTACATAAAAATAATATCATTAATACTTTCGTAAATCTCATGAGAAATAATGAATTTTATACGTAACTTCAAAAATATAAAAACCATTTTCTAAGTACCTACGATGCGAACGGTTGTTAATTTTCCGTATTAAAAACACCTTTTCTGAATCTCATTACATATAAGCATCAAAATTAAGGCTAAGTAATGGCATTGCTCCCATTTTAACATAAAACGTGGCTTTAAAATAAAAGCAAAACCAGTCTTGGTAATCTAAACTTGAAATTCAAGGACAAAGTTTAAAATCGCCGAAAAACATATCGTTGCATCCATACACAGCCAAGTGCAGCAACCATTAAAAAATGTACTGCGACCGCGTCATCTACATCTTCTGTAATGCAGTCATAAAATCAGTCGTGCGATTTTATGACTGCATTACAGAAGATGTTGTTCTGGTAAGTACCTATTTTTTTTCATAACTCATAATATACCTAGTTATCATACCACTAGATAACTTTAATAATATATCATCTCATGTTATTACGACTGCGCAGAAAAGGGAGAGATATAACATATACAAGACCTTCAGGGTGTTGAAATGATATATATTGCTAATATTAATTATTACAATTAAATAGCATATTAATCGTTGAAACTATAAAATTGTACATTCATTCATAAATATGTCAACGCATTAAAATATGTATAATTAAATATGTATATAAAATGTGTACGTATGTTCTAAACGGCATGACGTATTTTGACAAATGAGGTATTATTGGATTATTCTGAATCACGAGAATAACATAATATCCTACAGTGTTTGTAAGTTTTATGTTCGTTCGCTCCAAACTTGGTAAATGAAACACTAATGGTCTCACTCTGGTGTCTAAGGTGCGGGACAAATACAAGAGGCGCGCTAACGGTATCGGAAAGGCGAGGCGCGGGCGAACACAGTGGATGCATTTGGGGCATTCTAGTGATTGATTTTATCACGACAACATGTCTTCTTCGTCAAATGAAGAGAATCTGCAAGCTCTGGTGCATTTGGAGAACTTACAAAAAATCAAAAGATACGCGGTCCACCCTGTGTAGCAAGCAGGAAAGGAGCATGCCACTGCTAACTGCGAGTGCGTCGAGGGCGAGGAAGCGGCGCCCGCACCACGCCCGCGCTCCGCCGTCTCGTATGTCTCGCACCCCCCCTCTTCTATACATGTTGTATGAAATATCAAAGAAGTGGCGCCGCGCCCGTGCTGCGCCCGCGCCTCGCCTCCGCCCGACGCCTCTTGTATTTGTCCCGCGCCTAACGGTCTGTCACGCTTCTCACAGATAAACTGAAGATAAATCGGTTTTGAATTAACCGTAAAAATGTTGTAATCTTAAATTAAATTCTAATTAAGTTAGGTGAAAGCAAGTATCAAGTCCTTTTCGGTTGTGGCGGTCCGACATATTAAAAATGCTGAAACAAGGGAGTTATTTAAGAAAATAGTGCGTCATCGCTTCCTTGAGAAGTTGAAGATAAATTTTAGTCTCTGATACTTACATTGCGTTTGACTTAGGTTTACAATGTAAATTCTATAAGTAATATTTTTTAACAAATGTTAGGTCTTTGGCCAACAATGGGATAACATGGATAGTAATATAATGTTTTTATGTTAGTTACCTGTATACATCACATAATTATTATGTTAGGTATTTAACATTATGTTTTTATTTAGTCATTTCGAGTCTGTTTTTATTAATAGCTTTGAAATGCCTTTTTTCCTGTATCACGCCTTATCTTATTTTAGCACGACCAGGATGACTACTAGATAATGCTATTAGCATTAAGTCCTCCTAGCACTATTCCGTTTTGTGTGAAAGTAATAAATAAATAAATAAAACCATAATTACACGTACAAACCTAATGTTACACCGATTGTTTCAACTGTCGTCATTGATTATAATGATAATGCTCCTTTGAGTAACTCGGTTATAAAGTATCAAGTCTATAGTTCCACGTACAACGCAGTTGCAATGTCACCCCGGTTGGGTTCAACCGCCGAAAACGCAGTCGCGATTAGGGTTACCAGATCCAAAACAGAGATTCGCTGACCAAACCTCTGTTTATTGTGATAATATTGCAATTGCATTTGTTCTCGTACGATAGGTGCAACGAGGAGCGACTTTCTGTTTCAAAAATCCTAACATTATTTTATTCCTGATTCCCAGACAGAGTGCCTTAATTCCTGACATGTCATGATAACTCCTGCCATCTGGTAACCCTAGTGATGGCAAGACTTGCAATATGGGCACTTTAATCTTTGCCACTTGCTTTTAATATTGAGGTAGGTATGTTTTAAAGGTTTAGTTGTTTTTTTAATGAAGTTAATGTTCCGGTTTAAAGATATTTTATTTCACTCAGAAAAGAATGTGTTATGCGAGATGCAAGTTGCCAGTTTTGTTTTACTTTGATTATTTGTGATAATTGACATAATAGGTTGGGGAAAAAGTATTTTCGCATTATAGTATGTATGAACTTGTAATAAAATCTCTTTGGCTATACTATTTGTATCTGGCTGGTTTTGGTATCATTCAGTTTAAAGGTTTTTATTTCAAGCTTAAATTTTAAAGAAGATAATTCCAAATTCAAATTAGGAAAATGTGTGATTTTCATTTGTTTTTCGTACTGTAAAGATGAGTGAATCTAATAAAGAAATTCGATACATTTTAAAATTTTACTACAAAAAAGGTAAAAATGCAACGCAAGTCGCGAAAAAAATTTGCGATGTTTATGGACCTAGTGCAGTGTCTGTGAGAGTAGCACAAATTTGGTTTAAGCGTTTTCAATCCGGAAATTTTGATATCAAAGATGCACGTCGCTCTGGTCGCCCTATTACGGATAAAATTGATGCCATTTTTGAAAAAGTGGAGCAAGATCAGCATATCAGTAGTTACGACGTAGCTGAAGAACTGGGAATTGACCACAAAACAGTTTTGGCGCATTTGACAAAAACTGGGTACACAAAAAAGCTCGATATTTGGGTACCCCACGAGCTCACTGAAAGAAACCTAATGAACCGTGTACTCATTTGTGATTCTTTATTACGACGTTATAAAACCGAACCATTTTTGAAGAAGCTGATAACTGATGATGAAAAGTGGATCACGTACGACAAGAACGTGCGAAAAAGGTCGTGGTCAAAGGCCGGTCAGGCTTCACAGACTGTGGCGAAACCCGGGTTAACTCGCAAAATGTGATGCTGTGTGTGTGGTGGGATTGGAAGGGCATTATTCATTATGAGCTGTTACCACCAGGCAGGATCATAGATTTTGAACTCTACTGCGAACAACTGATGAGAATAAAGCAAGAAGTTGAGAGAAAGCGGCCGAAATTAATCAACAGAAGGCGTGGGGTTTTTCATCATGATAACGCTAGACCTCACACATCTTTAGCCACTCAGCAAAAATTAAGAGAGTTTGGCTGGGAAGTGTTAATGCATCCACCGTATAGTCCTGACTTTGCACCTTCAGATTTCCACCTGTTTCGGTCTCTTCAGAATTCTTTAGGCAGTGTCAGGTTAACATTACGAGAGGACTGCCAAAACTACTTGTCGCAGTATTTTGATCAGAAGCCCCAAAATTTCTATAGCAATGGGATCATGTCCCTGCCTACAAGATGGCAAAAAGTTATAGAACAAAATGGTACCAACATACTTTAGTTAAATGTAAATAAACTATATTAAAAAAATGTTTTGAATTTTCTTAAAAAATGCGAAGAAACATTTTCCCCAACCTAATATAACTGCCGATATGAAGATTATCAGCATTTTACCTTTTTGGTCAAGAGATGTGATGAAGAGATTTAAAATTTTAATTAATACTTTTGTATTATCATGTAAATACTTGTTTACTCCTTCTGTTAATACCTAAATGTATTATATTAACAAGTGAAACAGAAGATGATGTTCCTTAGGAATTCCTATGATGCAACTAGTGAAAGTTAGAAAAATGTTGGGAACCAGTTACAATAACGCGATAAAAATCAACAGCCTCCATATATATAGGAAATGGATTTCGTAAGTGAAGGTGGCTGACCACTCTGTCGCAATAGAAAAAAATGTTAAGCTATAGCTATATCGCAGATAGAAGTCGATAAACGTCTCGAATAGTTTATATGGTGTTATCTTACGCATTTTATATCAAGCGCCATACCAGAGGAAATCGTTATTCATATAGCCTGCTCAAGTTAAGACTACATAACACTGTGAATGTATATATTTATCAACATTAAGATGCATGCTTTAGCCCAGAGGATTAGCAATCTGATTAGCAGTGGGCGGGACTCATAGTTCAAAGAATGAACAGCCGTTGGCCGACGAAACTACGAGACGTCTTCTCGTTAAAATACAAGTCTTTGTTAAGTGTGTGTTACAGGTGATGGCATATGGTACAGACACGTGGTCTTTTACTATGGGCTTCATAAGAAGGCTCAAGGTCACTCAGCGTGATATGGAGAGGGCTACTTCGTCTACGAGATCTACAAGATCGAATTAGAAATGAGGAGATACATTTTAGAGGAAGATTTTATGAAGTAAAACTTCTTTGCGCACGCTTGATTTGGGGAGTAAGGTGGTAAATGCGAGACGAGAAGTGCGAACGGAAGTTGAGAGAGAGATATAAGTTAGTGAAGATAGAAAGAGAGAGAGTTACGTTTCGTATATTTTTAAAGCGAGTTGCTTCCGTCCAGAATCGACTGTAATATAGACTGATCGACTAACAGACGTGTGGACAATATTGTACATGAACAATTTTATGAATTAATATTTTGTAAAAAAAGTTTTACATCAGTCGTGTGGTCTAAAGCACACTCGTTTTTTATGCTAGGAAAGTAACATTTAGAAAAAAAAATCTTCTATTCCTATGCAGGCTTGGTGGATTAGTTCGATTACGTGGAAATCTACGTGACAAAGTATACATTAATTATATCTTTAATCGTGGTGCGTGTGCATGCAGAGTCTGAAGACCACCACTGAAGACACTGAAGACACACCATTCACTATTAGGCACACTAAAAGTTTTGCACTTCTAGCTAATCGGAACTATTTGCATTTCGAATGTTATATGTTTTGAAACGTTGCAACCTTAGTAAAAAATAAAAAAAATTGGCGGGAAATAATTTGTCAATTGTTTTTTTATCACACATAAAAGTTCTACGTACGCAACGAAAATGGAATTATATAACGAAGTTTTAAATTTTCGCAAACAGTCGTCAATCAAGTAGTCGTTATTAGATAACTGATATTTAAGTAAATCATGTCTTTCAACAGAGAAAATTACATATTATTAGTTTTTTTTTTATTTACTTCGATATCTCGTTTATTAACAAAAAAATTTACTATATTTGTAAATCTATTTCGTTTAATATCTTGTATACGCAAATATCAATAAATTACAAATAAAACTAATCGATTAAATAAAGGGTCGATTGTGTTTACTTAACATCACATCTCTAGCTTAGACCACTGCCCCCCGCACGTCGCCTCATACCACCATTTGGTTCCTAAAAAGAGCAATTGCGCAGCCTTCTGCAAGAACTTCAGACTCGCCAAGATACGTTGACCATATTTAAGTCGAAAAGATTTTAGAGCGATGTTTTTTTATGATTTTAAAAGTTCTCTCTCTCCGCAAGACTGTGCCGCTCGTCTTCAAAATGCTTTTGGGAGAGAAGCACCTTGTTTGAGCACCGTAAGGCAATGGTATCTGTGGTCCTCCTGTTTTAAAAAATGGTTCGATCGCATGAAAAATGTTTAAAATATAAAGGAGTGTGTTTTTCTAAGTTACGCAAAACTTTTAGTGTGACCTACGTATTACGCTCTCCTAACGGGTAACCTAAGTCATTCACTGACCCAAGATGAAACAACTTTACTACCTATGTAATATGCACCTAGGTATTATAGCTTAGTAAAACGCATTGTTTGTCACTATCACAGTATACCTACAGGGTATTTCATTGACATGGGTCAATAAGGGGAAATTCTAAATGGTAAGGGGTATCAAAAACGCAGAAAAGAGTCGCGTCACCAATTTTGATAAAAATAAAAAAGGCATTTAAAGATTTTTGTAAAATGTTATGCAAGCAGTCGAACCAACTCTTAAAAAATATAAATAGCTATAAATAGTTTTTTTTTTTGTAAATAAACCTTAGTTCTAAATTCATAGGTTTGCAAACTCATTGATTTCTTTAGTAATGCGCTTTTCCAGAGTACCCTATTATTATGTACCTACCCTGTATTAATACATAAATTACCTAAATTTAGGTATTATAAAAAAGTATATATTATTATCTATATATTTGTTTTGTTTATTTAATCTATGTAATTGTTGTATAATTTAGTATATTTTGCGAATCTTGAAACTAAACAACAATGCAATTTTATTTTATTTATTTAGCATTTGATTAAATATTACATTTAAATCCCAATAGCTACAACCTGGATATCTTTAAGTCGCGAGTGAATAGGTTTCTTCTAGGCAAGCGTGTACCATCGTAGACTGCATCATCGCTTACCATCAGACGAGAACGTGGTCAAACGCAAGCCTATAATGTATAAAAAAAATATTTAAAAATATAGCATTTAAAAACCTATATTATCTGCGCTTGTATAAATAGATATAATATAATCATTTTAGAAATAATATTACTCTACGTATAACTAAAAAAATGGTAAAATAATGGAGCACGAATATTACCTCTACAATTAATAGAAGAATAACTAAGACAATTATTGAATTCTAAACCTCTGTTTTCGCTTCACTAAAGTATATCTCGCAAACACCAGTTTCCAAATATTGTACCGTTATTCATCATCATCATCATCATATCTGGCTGAACATAGCCCCCCCATAGATTTCTAAATCGACTGCACCCAACAGCTCCCAGCAACATTTATCAGGTCGACATTCCATCTGGTATGGGTTCGTCCTACGTGGGCTTTCCAGTGCGTGATCTCCACTCTAGAACCTTTCTGCCCCAACGGCCGTCAGTTTCTACCGTTATTAACTTATTATATTGTTTTTACTAACCGTATTTAATACTGTATCTTTATTTGATGTGCAATAAAGAGCATATTATATCTATAAATAGAAAATAACTTTTTTTTGACGACCTCCGTGGCGCAGTGGGCGAATAGCCGGCTGAGACGCAGGAGGTAGTGGGTTCGATTCTCGCTGCGGAACAAATGTTTGCATGATCTACAGATATTTGTTTCGGGTCTGGTTGTTTTTCTATATATTATAAGTATGTATTGACAAAAAAAAAGTATATAAGTATTCTATCAGTTATATGGTTCCCATAGCTCTGCTTAGTTCGGGGCTAGATAACGCTGTGTGAAATGTCCAGCAATATTTATTTTAATTATTTATTTATTTTTATTTTTTGTAATCGCTCCATCTGTTTGGGAACTACTACGCCACGAACAGACAGTTGTGTCATCCAATCAGGCAGATGGTCAAATTTCGAGCATGGTACCGCGGATACAAACAATACCATTGCCATGGTACCATTGGAATATTGATACAACGGCCTAAAAAATGGCCACAGTACTAAACGCGGTAAAAATGAGTCTTGTTTGAGATTGGCTCATCTTTATCCGGATCCGGTCTAAGATCTGAATCACTAAAACGTTTTATTCTATCATTGGGATCACCGGCTCTGACGTACATATGAAGCAATCGCACCACAGAACCAGATCTAGAGAGGATAGATCATCTAGACCTGAAACATTATGATAGTATGTATCAGATTCATTTAAATCTCTTTTACCTTTACGCAACTCCTACTGGTCGTCTTGTTCAATAACACAGGGCCAGGTAAGAACGACACGTAGTTATCCGATTATAAACACAGTCTAGTTTTGTTTCTTTGGTTTCACGAACAAACAAATTATCTACATATCTTATCTATCTCTCTCTATCTTGTACCGTGTATCCGCGCGGCGTAAGAGCAAGTCGTCAAGAGCCAGATGCAAATGAGACACTTATTTTACTTGAAAGATTTGAATCGTTTGGAGAAACGACTCCCAAATCCATATCCGTAGAGATACACACCGCTACACAGTACTATCATGGAACTAACTAATGGTACCTACCACGGCAAAGGAACAAAATAAACATAATATACTTCTCTTTTACTGTCGGGTCTAAAAATGATCACATGGGTCACGAGTTACAGGTCTATTTCAAAGATTTCTCTTAGCAATTTCAAAAAAACTACAAGACTACGTAGGTATCTGATATTATTACGAGTAAGTGACCCTGAAAAGTATACGCGCACAATCTTTCACTTAGTTATACGCAAAAAATTCGTACTTTCGTCCTCTCCCAACCAGTTACTCGTACATTGCCCCAAGAATTGCAGCCGAAATTTGAATTGCTTCGCTTTCTCTGTCACTACTTCGAGGAGTGAAAGAGTCAGGGATTGGTGTTTAGTCATCGTTTAAATTAGCCTTTTCGAAGTGCAATGAGCCGAGCCTTAAGGCAGGTTAGGTTGTTAAGGTCGACGGGAGTTGTCGTAGGCTTAGAAATCATCTGATGAATATCAATTGGTATCCTTGCGGTTCGCACACTCATAAAGTTTTATGATTTGCATTGTTTTCATCTCGATTTAATCGTTTCTACAAATCATTCATATAAATGCTAGTTAAGATAAAGACGTTTACTTAATCGTTGTTAACAGTGATATTTAGGTACTATTGCAATCCATAATTTTAATTTCAAATTAGCTCTGATCCTCTGTACATTTTCACAAATTAACGGCTGGATCCTATTCGATAATACTTTGTATATAGATAGATTATGAGAGGTATTGGTACACAGGCTACTTTTTAATGGCAAACCGCAAAACCGCGGGCGGAAGCTTGTCTATACTAATATTATAAAGAGGAAAGATTTGTTTGTTTGATTGTATTGAATAGGCTCCGAAACTACTGGACCGATTTAAAAAAATCTTTCACTGTTGCGAAGCTACACTATCCCCGGGTGGCATAGGCTACTTTTTACCCAACTGCGCGAGGGTAATGTTTTTATTGAAAAACTACGCGTGCGAAGCTGCGGATTAGTCAGCTAGTTAGAAATAAAGAGAACGAGTTTCAAAACGAGGAGACATTGGGGCATACAAATAATGTAGGTAAGTCTAACGCATATTTGATTAGTAGACGACTTCTTTAGCTTAGAACCTAGTCGAGAATCCGGTTGAACTTGAAATGCGTGAGGTGCGAGTTTAATTTCCATATTTGTTTCTAGTATGATCAGTATTACATTAATAAAATAAATAAAAAATAAAAAAGCCTTTATTAAGTTCTTTGTACGTACATAGTTTGTCACTTTCATAGTTATGTATTTAGGTATACGTTTTAATTAAGAACCCCTCGACGGGTATAAGCCTCCTCCAAAAGTTTCCATTTTTTTCAGTTTTCTGTTTTCTTCACCCATGTCTTGCCTGCCATCTCTGCTATCTCGTCCTGCCATCTTTCTTGTGGTCTCCCTTTTTTCTCTTGCCAACTGGGCCCTTCCATAGGGTTGCTGTTCGGGTCCACCTGTCGTTTTGTGTGCGTACTATGTGGCCCACCCACCTCCATTTTAGAGTCTGTGCGTGTTGGAGAGCGTCAATTACTTTAGTTTTTTTCCTGATAAGTGTGTTTCGTTGTTTATGTTTGAGTTTTATGTTTAGTAGGCTCCTCTCCATCGCTCTTTGGCAAACTTGTATTTTATTTTTTGCCATATTATTAAAAATCCAAGTTTGGCAAGCATATGTGAGACAGGGAAGTAAACATGAATTCATCACTTTGGTTTTCAGTTTAATCGGTAATTCAGATTTCATTATTTCTTTCTAGCTCCAAAACTTGTTCCATGTTAGATTAATTCTTCTCGTGATTTCCTCTATGTTTCTGTTTTTAATGAATGATAATTGTTTTCCTAGGTATATATAACTGTCTACGTATTCTATTTCTGTGTCGTTTATATTAATCTGTACCTTTGTCCTGTTTGTAAGAATTTTAGTTTTTAGGGTGTTCATTTCGAATCCTACTTCGCTGCTTACTTTGTGAAGGTCATTTAGCATTTTCTCCAGCTGTTTAGAAATCTCTGATATAACGATAATATCGTCTGCGAATCTCAGATGATTGAATTGTTTATTTTTCATATATATACCTGATTTGTGCCAATCGAGGTTCGACATAATGTGTTGTAGCACAGCAATAAATAGTCTAGGAGATAGAGGATCCCCTTCTCTGACTCCTCTGCATATTTTGATCGTTTCACCTGTTTTATCTAGCTTGACTCTGCTAATACTTTTATCATATACCTAGTTAGGTCATAAATTCTGTCACATGTTTAATATAAAATAAATGAAACAAGTTTATTCATTATGTAACCATTTATATACCAAAATGAACTTAACAAAACATAGATTCTTATGACACTAAAGTTTTTTCAAAATGACTTCCGTGATTTTGAATACAGGCCTTCAATCTGCGTGGCCAGTCGTCTATCGCAGCACGAACGAGGTCCATGTCAATATCGGCGGCTGCCTTAATCAAGGATGTCTTGAGTGACTCCAAATTGGGATGAGGCTTTGAGCACGCCTTTTCCTCCAAGTGCTGCCATATCTTGTAATCTAACGGATTCAAATCTGGACTGGAGGAGGGCCAGTCTTCGTGCCGGATGAAGTCGATTTCACGCGCCGCCAGCCAGTCTTGTGTGCTCTTCGCTCTATGAGCTGGCGCCGAATCTTGATGGAATACCCAGTGCCTGTTATTGAACATGGTATGAGAAACAGGTTCCACAAGATTCGTCAGGACTGTATTTTGATACACAACTGCATTCGTTTTTAAACCTTTCTCACAAAAATGTACCTCTGTTAAGCCCCAATAAGCAACTCCCAACCATACCATGAGCGAGGATGGAAAATGACCTCGTTGGACACGCGGAATACGGTTGCTCGCTTTTTCACTACTGTGTGCGTACACCTTATCATTTTGTTTGTTGTAGCTCTCTTCTACGATAAAAATTTTTTCATCCGAAAAAAGAATTTCCCGATATTTTTTTCCCGCGTACCGCTTCAACAAAGCGCGGCATCTCTTCAGTCTCAGGTCCATTAGACGAGCATTCAAAGGATGTCCTGTTTTTCTTCGATATGTCCGAAGCCCTAAGTCTTCATTTAACACCCTTTTCACCGTGGTTCTGCTTAACCCCATCTGAAGGGCCAACAGTTTCTGCTTACGTTTGGGATTTCTTTGAATTCGCGCCTTCACAGCTTTTATCACTGCTGGAGTCCTAACAGACCGAGGGCGACCACTTCTTGACCTGTCATCTACACTAGAGTCTTCATTGTATCGTTTGATGGTGCGATAAACGAATCTTTTGGTTATTTTAAAATTTTTTAGTATGTCAAAAATTTGAATTGGCGCGTAACCGCAACGATGCAACGCAATAACTGCAACACGGTCTTCTTTAAGCGTCCACTCTATATTTAAAAATGAGTAAAATTCTAAAAAGTATACATTTTTATATTCATGAAAAATTCGAAATTCGAATTAGATAAACTTTTTTGTGGCCAGCATTCTAAAAGAAAAGTTTTTACTGTGTGACAATACTTATGACCTGACTAGGTATAACTTTGATTACATTTATGTAAACGTTAGGAAATTTCAGTGATGAGAGTGTTTCCCATATGCTTTGGTGGTGAATCGAGTCAAAAGCCTTGGTGTAGTCGACGAATCCAATATATAGTGGTCGGTTAAACTCTTCGTACTTTTCTATCACTTGCTCGATTGTGTGTATGTGGTCCACTGTGCTAAATCCCTTGCGAAAGCCCGCTTGTTCAATTGGTTGTTGTTTTTCGATATATTCTTGGATTCGATTTTCCAGACAAGAGGCGAACAATTTATATATATTTGACATTAAGCTTATAGGGCGATAGTTCCCTATATCGGTTGGGTCTCCTTTTTTGTATAAGAGGATTATATCTGAAATATCCCATGAGCTTGGGATTTATTCCTCTGTTAGGATTTTGTTAAACAAACTTTTTAATGGTGGTGTAAGTATAAATTTTGATAGTTGTATTATATCGTTACATATGTTACCATAATGTAATACTGCCAGTATTTGGTACATTAATATTTTTATCTGAAATCCTGCCCCGGGCAATACAGCAGGTGCAACTTCCAACTAAAGGATGATTTATGCTAGACTGTGGCGGGCCCGAGCCGTGCCCCGTACGAGGCGCGGACGAGACGAGCCATGTTCACGTCGCCGTCTTCTAAGCCCTGTACTTGTTACACGCAGAGCTGACACGCTTTGCGGTAATTAAAATACAAATGACAACATACGAGATAGTATTTGATAACGTATTTAAAACACGAAATACAAAATATTTTTATGTCGTGTATTTTATATATAATATACAAAATACAGTATTTTAACTATTATTATTGAAGTAAAACTTTTTTTACGGACGCTTGACTTGGGGAGTAAGCTGGTGAATGCGTTACGAAAAGTGCGATCGGAAGTTGAGAGGGAGTTATAAGTTAGTGAAGATAGAAAAAGAGAGAGTTACGTTTCGTATATTTTTAAACGTTAATGTGCGAGTGCGAGTTACGTCTGCCCAGAAATAACATAGACTGATCGACCTACAGACGCACAGTGAATTACCTAGAACTAGCCAGCTGGACAAAAGTCGATTCCTAGAATCGATTAAATCATAATCCTGTCTCATTAACCATACCTCAAAACTCAGAATTCCAGGTATAACACGTGCCTTACCCTTTGTAGCACACCGCCATAGTACTGGAAAGTGAGGTAATAAGGAAAATGCATTTATGCAAATAAATCAGTTGATAGTTTGCAGTGCTTACGACAACATCTTATGACCACTTGTGCTATTTATATTATTGTGAGTGTTATGGATTTTCTACTTGAAGGTATGTACTTTAAATTTCTTCATAAATTGGGATCATTTAACTTGTTGACGTTGATGTTTATAGGCTTTATAGAAATGGACATTTATATCGTGTAAATTTTTCTATTTAGTAACTTTCATCGAGTGTAACTTTTTTTATCCAAATATATCCAGGCCGTTATTTACGTATGTAATAGCCACAATATTTAACTTTAAAATGATATATAGTTTTGCCACCCCAACTCACCCCATTTTTTTTAATTATTTTTTTCAGAAGTTGTGATTTCGATTTCAAAAATCGATTTCTTTGAAGAATGGCGTAAACACAAGAAAGAGGACCGTAATTCAAAGCTCACAGAGTTTGTATTGAACAAAATCAACTGTTCAGATGTCACTCTTGATTCAAAGAAGAATATTTGTACGAAAATTTCAAGTATTTCTTCAAAATTTGCTGAAAAGTGGTCCGCATCGAAAAATACCCTCAATAGGTTTTTGAATAACAATAAGGATTGGTTAGAGGGTAATGAAATACAATTTGAAGTTCAAGTACATCGCCCGTCTGCGTCTTCGTCATCTGGACCAAGTCGGACTACAGGCAGACCCAGAAAAGAATTTGACGAATCGTCATTCAAAACCAAAAAACGGAGGGTTGAAGATTTAGTGCAATCGCGAAGTGCTAGTGAGTTAACCATAGCCGCTGAAGTAGCCAATCGAGTATCTGGTCGAAGAAATGTAGCTAGTTCAATTCATAAAATATCTGACAACTCTCCAAAAGCTAAAACAACCAATGTTGCGTGTGGTGGTCGTCAATTGAGCAGTGATGAAGCTTTAGCTCATTATGTTGATGCTAAGTGTACCAGCCATAGTTACAAACAGACGCGTAAGGTGTCATTGAAGGCGGGACATCAGATATTTCCATCTTATCATAGTGTAGTTAAGTCTAAAAAAATGTGTTATCCTTTAGATGAGTATATTTCTGTGACGGAAACGCGCGCTGAAATTAATCTACAAGGCATTTTAAACAAAACTGCTGATCGTTTAATTGAAGCGCAAAGTGATGTTATAAGAAATGTTGTGTCTTCTAATTCATCCCTTACATTAATTAGCAAATGGGGCTGTGACGGCAGTTCAGGCCACAGTACCTATAAGCAAAGGTTCGAAGATGCTAATGCTACTGATGAATTCCTGTTCATGTTTTCATTAGTTCCTTTGAAATTATGTGACGGCCAACATATTATATGGCAAAATCCACGGCCTTCGTCAACTCTCTATTGCCGACCAATCAAATTTATTTTTTCAAAGGAAACTAATGAATTCACCAAAGCCGAAACCAACAAAGTCTTGGAAGAAATATCTCAGCTTCTTCCAACTATTTGTAATGTTGAAGAATATGAAATTACTATAAAACATGACCTCTTACTGACTATGACAGACGGAAAAGTATGTAACGCTTTGACTGACACACGCTCCCCTCAAAAATGTTATATATGTGGTGCTACCCCGACAATGATGAATGGTGATTTAAAAGACGTAGTCGTTAATAAAGAACATTACGGTTTTGGTTTGTCTACTTTACATGCATGGATACGTTGTTTTGAGTGTTTACTACATATTAGTTATCGTTTGGATATAAAAAAGTGGCAAGCTAGGGGCGCTGACGATAAAATTAGTGTAAAGTTACGTTCAGAGAAAATTAAGTTAGATTTTAAAACTCAGATGGGGCTTATTGTAGACAAACCAAAACCGGGTTATGGTAACACAAATGATGGTAACACTGCACGTAGGTTTTTTATGAATCCGGAACTAAGCGGTGAGATTACAGGATTGGATGTTAATTTAATTAAAAAAATGTGTATATTACTTCGAACATTATCTTCTGGGTATGATATTAATTGCATAGATTTTGAAAAAGTTTGCTCTGAGACTCGATCTCTTTACCTTAGTCTGTATCCGTGGTATAATATGCCTGTTACTGTGCATAAAATCTTATTACACAGTACAGAAGTCATCCAAAGCTGTATTGTTCCAATCGGACAGCTATCGGAGGAGGCTCAAGAAGCCCGTAACAAAGACTGTCGTAGATTCCGAGAGCATCATAGCAGAAAACAGTCACGTATTGCCACGAATACAGATTTATTATATATGCTGCTGATAACATCTGATCCTGTAATCAACTCGCTTAGGGAAATTCCTAAGAAAAGACCTGAAAAATTGCCCGCAGAAGTGCTAAGCTTGATAGTTCCGCCTTCCATACCTACTACACATCAAGTACCACGTGAAGTTACTTTATGTGAGGAGAACGATTATGTGGTACCTGATTCGTCTAACTGTGACAGCGATGATGAATCATCTGACGATTTCTATTTGTAATTTATTATAATAGTAGATATTATTATAGTTAAGTAATTTAAAGTGGGTGTAGTAATACACCTCTGCCACCCCTTCGGGGAATAAGGCGTGATGATATGTTATGTTATGTTAAGTAATTTAAGTTAAGTTTTTTAAATTGTGTAGATATATAATTTAAATTATTTCGTTAATATGTATTCTTCTAGACTTCTATTTTCAATAAATTTTTATTTCGTACTAAGTTTTTTTATTTTACCACATAACGCAAAAAAAATGATTCAGTATATGTTATTATGGCTGTAGCGATCATGTGAACCCATAAAATAATTTTGTCCAGCTACCATGTTCTAGACGATTCACTGTGAGACGTGTGGAAAATTTTGTAATTGAACAATTTTATAAATTAATATTTTGAAAAAGAAGTTTTACTTCAGTCGTGTGGTCTAAACCACTGTGGTTTTTTTAAAATGCAAATTACAAAATCCAGTCAGGTGTTAGGTACTTGACAATTTGACGTACAGTACAGGTGCAGTGTTGCTAACTTTAAAGATTGACATATTTAGCCGTCGCCATTTTGCTTACGAATTGTTATGAAATATATCGAGCACTATTTCTTGTAGAACGTTTTATTAATAAGATCGCTATTTGTATTTATGTTCAGATGTATTTTGAAGCAATAAGTATTTGTAATACTAATTACAAAATACCTCAGCGCCAGGTATATGAAATACCAATTAAAATTTTAATTTTGTTAAATAATTGAATTACAAATACAAAATACGTATTTGTATTTTGATTACGTTTTTTAATTACAAGTAATTCAAATACTGCCTACCCCTGGCTACAACACGTTCATATTACACCGAGTGTTCTCCCAGTTCGTAGGTACGCCAAGCCGCCGCACTGTGGGACGTATTTCAAGCTTCCCTTTCATAGGATTTTTATGAAAATGATAATTTTTTTTTTTACAGTTCTAAGTACTTAGTTTTGCCAAAAACTTGAAAACATTCGATATTCTGGCAACCTCGAGATTTTTTTTAAATAAAAGCCCTTAATTCTGTATTTGAATATTTGAAATGTATGAAAATGGAATTTATTTGCCTCTTAACTTCTCTCGGTCTTGCACGATAAGACTGGAACTTTCAGGTACTGTTACCAGGTCTATAATAAAGCAATATAACCTTTGACCTTGACCGCGGATCATCCGGTATCGATCACCTCTGTATATAAGTGTCTGTAGTGTAATTGCTTATATTCAAGTTTGCACTTCTGTCAGCACTCCCGGAGTGACCATTTTTTTATTGATAAGTAATAGGTGTATTTTGAATATGGATGTTCTTGGCTAAGACCAAAAGTTGTTATGTGGTCGTTATCTATCAGGTGCCTAATATTATAGGGCAAAAAAGTTAAAAACAGTTTTATTTTAGATGCATTTACCCCGCATGACAAAATCGCAAAATACGTATTTTTAATTAATTCATATCTTTTATACCGGACAATCCGAGGTCAAAGTCAAAAATTATATTGCTTTATTATAGACCTGGTAACGTTACCTAAAAGTTTCAGCCTTACCGTGCAAGAATGAAAGAAGTTATGAGGAAAACAAACTCCATTTTCATACATTTCAAACGTTCAAATTCAGATTTAAACGGTTTTTATTGAAATAAAAATCTCGAGACTTCCAGATTATTGATTTTTCATGTTTTTGACAAAACTGCATACTTAGAAATGTAAATAAAATCATTTATCATTTTCAAAAATTCTATGAAAGGGAAGCTTGAAATATGTCCCACAGTGCGCCGCCGCCGTAGTGAGTCGGTGAGCTTGCGCGTTTTCTTGTGCTTTAATTTGTTCTGGTACTTTGTTATATATTTTTACTGCCATTACATTCGGAGTCGAGCTGTGCATTTTTAATAACAATAATTGATTGAGGCGATGTCAAGTAAGTTCACAGATTTTCGCCTAGGTAGTTACAATATGTAATCGGTCAGGTACCACAACCATATAAAATCATTTATCATTTTCAAAAATCCTACGAAAGGGAAGCTTGAAATATGTCCCACAGTGCGCCGCCGTAGTGAGTTGGCGATTCCTGAAGTCCTGGGCGAGCTTCGCCCATACGCGGATGCCGTACGGTCATAGACGATGCATCGTCCACGGCTTGCGTCCGCCACGGTATAGTATAAATACGGCCCTGCATCTTGCCAGTCACAAAATCAATTGATAGACGTAAACGGTCAAGACTTTGACCCTTCTAAAAGACCCGCCCGGGGCTTTGCACGCGTGTCTTGTCAAGAAAAACACTGTCCTTCTTCTGCGTAGTCGGGTAATAAGTAGCCTATATCCCAATCCCGGTTGTAATCTGTATACTAAATTTTATGGAAATCGGTCGAGCCGTTTAGTCATGAGAACGTAGCAAATAGACAGACAGACATAGTTACTTTGGAATTTATGAGCCAATGAATGACCCTTTATGGTAGTTACATAATTTTGGTTGCTATTTAATCATTTGTTTCCTGTTATTTTATTTTATTTAATAATACTTAGATTCACAGTTACATTACCGTATAACATACATTTATTAACATAATACTGAACTTAAACAAAATTGAATCTACATTATGTATCATTAATACTAAACTTTTATAAATTTGACGCGGCAAAGTAGCCCGCCAGTTGACTTTATCATAGGTACCTATTAATACTAAATTTTTACAACAAATAAAAAAAAATTACAAGAAATAGTTTACAACAAAAAAATAACGAGAGTAATTACAAATAGTTACAATATTTAAATTAATGAAGAAGTGCTCCTTGAGCTGCAATGTTTGCTTGATCGCATTTGGAGTGTGTGGGTGTGTGTTTATGTGTGTATAGTGAACCTAGTGTGCGTGGTGTGGGATGTATTTTATAGTGTTATGTTAAGTTTTAAAGTGTTAATTATCAGATCATTTGGGAATGGCAACAAAAAAAAGAAGGTATTTAACTAAAGTGCAGATGAACCCGCTCCAAAAATAATATTATCTACAAACTGTTTATAAAGTGAGTTTACACGCAAGGGTTACATGGCGGCAGTTCTTTTAAGACTGGTGTTGAAATGTCAAAGTTAATGTTCATTAAAAATTAAGTTTTCTAGGTTTAGTAATTTTAATTTAGTATCTATATTAATAAAGGTAATAGGGGTTTCTCTACGGGATCGAATCAGGAATGAGGAGATACGTAGGAGAACTCAAGTCACCGGCATAGCCCGACGGATTAGCACGTTGAAGTGGCAATGGGCAGGCCATATAGCGCGCAGAACAGATCATTCTCGAACGGAGGCCACGGACCGGCAAGCGCAGCGTAGGACGTCCACCTACAAGATGGGCAGACGACTTGGTAAGAACCGCAGGTCGGCGTTGGATGCAGGCCGCTTCCAACCGCAGTTCCTGGAGATCTATGAGGGAGGCCTTTGTCCAGCAGTGGACGTCCTAGGGCTGATATGATGATGATGATGATGATCAATAAAGAGTTATCTATTTATTCATTCTATTTCTTAGCTATCCCTCAAGAACAAATCAGTGAGCATCTTTGGTATAATTAATAACAACGAAATAAACAATTTTCTATTTATTAGGCGGGGTTAGTTATGCGGTTGAAACTATGTTTGTATTCAGTATTTTATTGCGTTCATACAAAGTGGATTAAAATGTTACATGTCAGATCTTATTGCCTAGTCAAGAGTCCAGCTCTTCTTAAATACCCTGCAAGTAAGGGTGTAGCAGAATTAAATCTAACTAGGCAGGTCTTAGTGGAATCAAAGTTCGAGCAATTTTATGCTTTGAATTTTATTGGTTAGTGAAATCATTAATGTAGAAAGTTATATATATGTCTTGTCGTTAAAAAATTCATCTAGTGTTTAGTAACTCTTTTCCATTGGTATATGTTTTAATCTATGTTCAAAGATGTTGTCGTTTTCTTGTGTTTTAATTTGTTCTGGTATATTACTGCCATTACATTCGGACCCGAGTTGTGCATTTTTAATAACATTAATTGATTGAGGCGATGTCAAGTAAGTTCACAAATTTTCGCCTCGGTAGGTAGGTAAATTATATAATCGGTCAGGCACCACAACCATATAAAAATAAATGTAAGGTGTGATCCTTGACTTTAAAAAAACTAACAGTGCCATCTAGTCTTTTTGAAGTGAAACAAAATTGGGAAGAGTTATGAGGGCGGTTACTTTCTATACATTTCACGCAGAGTACGTACCAAGCTTGTTGTTGATGTAGTTACTACTTAATTGGAGAGATGGCGCACCTCGAAATATTTATTTGAACTAATATTATAATTTGGAAGTACCTAACTCTGTCTCTCTGTCTGTTTTGAATGAATGAATGAATGAAAACACTTTATTGTATACCTTAAAAAATAAAAATGACAGACAAAATAGAAAACAAAGCAAACACTACAATGGGCAGTCTTATCGCTTTGAAGAGATTTCTTCAAGACAACCTTGGAAGGAGAGTATTTAGTAACGTCAAAGATATGGTCGGGGGTGCACTTTTAAGATATAGACGAAGGGGATGAAGGGAGTGCAACTAATACCTAAATACTTTATAAAATACAAATGGACATAAATAAATTATTAAAGTACATACCTAAATATGATATATAACATTATGATATATATAATATTTATAATTATAATACATGCAGTAGTTAAAATACGATAAATACATTAATTTATGTGCGATACTATGACGTTTCTGATAGAATATAGATATAAGCTTTTTACTCTAGATTTAAATATAGCTAAGGATGAGGCTTGCCGTATTGTTATTGGTAATACATTTCATAGACGTACTGCTCGGACGGTAAAAGAACTGTCATAGAAGCTAGTACTATGAACTGCCGTTGTTAGCAATAGATTTTCAGACGACCTGATGTGGATAGAATGGGAAGAATGAAGGAACTCAAATCGCTCCTTCAAATATGAAGGGGTTAAGGGATTATGGAGTATTTTGTATAGCAGAGAAAGAATATGAGAATTCCGGCTAAGGCGTATAGGCAGCCGCGTGAGCTTAAGACGAAATTCAGAGATATGATCGAACTTGCGGAGTCCTAAAATGAATCTAATGAAGAAATTTTGAAGTCGCTCAAGCTTGTTAAGCTGGTCCTCCGTTAGGTTAAGATAACTGGCATCAGCATAGTCAAGGACAGGGAGAAGGAGAGATTGTGCAAGCACAGTTTTAGTAGCGGTAGGTAAGAAGTTACGCAGTCTTCGGAGTGTGGCAGCCGATGCATACATCTTCCAACTCACAGCGTGAAGGGCCCCAAGACATCAAAGATAAACTAAGGGTTTCAGGAGTTTATTTTTAGACGCTAGATGATTCATGGTTTTAGTGCTAAACTTCTTTTTGTATTATCGTTTATTTTAGTCTCTGGTTACCTGGTTTAAACTCAGTACTATTTTTAGACTGCGTTTTGGAATAAGGCCGTAAGAGTACCAGGGTGTTATTGATCGCTAATCCCTAGATTACCAGTATATTGTGATACTAGCTGTTGCCCGCGACTTTGTACGCGTTACACTACTAAATGTTTAGGTAACCTAGAAATAAAGCTAAACTCGCTGTTGCAACTTGACTTGACACCCAATTTTTACCCCATGGGAACTGATTTATGGGATAAATGGGTGGTCCAGGTTATAATCTACATACGAGTACATACATCAACATCGGTTTAGTCGTTACTGCGTGATTGAGTAACAAACAAACATCCAACCTTTCGCATTCTTAATATTAGTGTGATGTCCTCAGAGAACTTGTGTTCTATCGTGGAGGGATTCATGGGTTAGTATATAGGCTACCGTAACCTCTTATCAGGTGGACCGTATGCTTGTTTCCAACTTAATATTAGGTAGGTATACATAAAAATAAAAATAGTAGATGACCTACACTATATGCGCTTGAAATACCATATACTACCTAATTACTGTACCTAGTCAGGACATACATTCTGTCACATGTTTAATATAAAATAATTGAAACAAGTTTATTCATTACGTAACCATTTATATACCAAAATGAACTTAACAAAACATAGATTCTTATGAAACTAAAGTTTAATCAAAATGACCTCCGTGATTTTGAATACAAGCCTTCAATCTGCGCGGCCAGTCGTCTATCGCAGTACGAACGAGGTCCATGTTAATATCGGCGGCTGCCTTAATCAAGGATGTCTTGAGTGACTCCAAATTGGGATGAGGCTTTGAGCACGCCTTTTCCTCCAAGTGTTGCCATATCTTGTAATCTAACGGATTCAAACCTGGACTGGAGGAGGGCCAGTCTTCGTGCCGGATGAAGTCGATTTCACGCGCCGCCAGCCAGTCTTGTGTGCTCTTCGCTCTATGAGCTGGCGCCAAATCTTGTTGGAATACCCAGTGCCTGTTATTGAACATGGTATGAGATACAGGTTCCACAAGGTTCGTCAGGACTGTATTTTGATACACAACTGCATTCGTTTTTACACCTTTCTCACAAAAATGTACCTCTGTTAAGCCCCAATAAGAAACTCCCAACCATACCATGAGCGAGGATGGAAAATGACCTCGTTGGACACGCGGAATACGGTTGCTCGCTTCTTCACTACTGTGTGCGTACACCTTATCATTTTGTTTGTTGTAGCTCTCTTCTACGGTAAAAAAAATTTCATCCGAAAAAAGAATTTCCCGATATTTTTTCCCGCGTACCGCTTCAACAAAGCGCGGCATCTCTTCAGTCTCAGGTCCATTAGACGAGCATTTAAACGATGTCCTGTTTTACTTCGATATGCCCGAAGCCCTAAGTCTTCATTTAACACCCTTTTCACCTTGGTTCTGCTTAACCCCATCCGAAGGGCCAACAGTTTCTGCTTACGTTTGGGATTTCTTTGAATTCGCGCCTTCACAGCTTTTATCACTGCTGGAGTCCTAACAGACCGAGGGCGACCACTTCTTGACCTGTCATCTACACTAGAGTCTTCATTGTATCGTTTGATGGAGCGATAAACGAATCTTTTGGTTATATTCAAATTTTTCAGTATGTCAAAAATTTGAATTGGCGCGTAACCGCAACGATGCAACGCAATAACTGCAATACGGTCTTCTTTAAGCGTCCACTCCATATTTAAAAATGAGTAAAATTCTAAAAAGTATACACTTTTATTTTTATGAACAATTCAAAATTTGAATTCTATAAACTTTTTTGTGGCCAGCATTCTAAAAGAAAAGTTTTTACTGTGTGACAATACTTATGACCTGACTAGGTATATAGCTATACTGCTATACAAAATAAGGTCTTAAATTAAATATGACAAAGTGCTTAAAAATATTATCTGCCGGTAAGAGCTTACACAAATTTTTGTCAGTTTTACTATGCACCACACAATTCATCATCATCGTCATCATATCAGCCATAGGACGTCCACTGCTGGACAAAGGCCTCCCTCATTGATCTCGAGGAACTGCGGTTGGAAGCGGCCTGCATCCAACGCCGACCTGTGGTTCTTACCAAGTCGTCTGCCCATCTTGTCGGTGGACGTCCTACGCCGCGCTTGCCGGTCCGTGGCCTCCATTCGAGAACTTTCCGGCCCCATCGGCTATCTGTTCTGCGCGCTATATGACCTGCCCATTGCCACTTCAACGTGCTAATCCGTCGGGCTATATCGGTGACTTGAGTTGA
Source organism: Philereme vetulata (assembly GCA_918857605.2). Taxonomy (NCBI): domain Eukaryota; kingdom Metazoa; phylum Arthropoda; class Insecta; order Lepidoptera; family Geometridae; genus Philereme; species Philereme vetulata. The sequence continues at coordinate 3,545,472 of OU975471.1, read as the reverse complement.
GACCACACAATTAATTACAAAATAATATTAGATTAAAATGTTAAAATCAAAAATTGATAATATCCCAAGAAACATTATAGGTATATATATTATAGGTATAGTGTGACCATTAGTGCTGTGCACTCCCTGAGGTATGCGCGCGGTGAGACGGGGGGGAGAATCGGCTGCTGCGCTCTGTCAGTTCGCCGTCAACGCTCGTGGCGGCAGTTAGTGTTATTTGTATCGGACTGTCTATGTCATGTGCGTCTGACATAGACAGTCCGATACAAATAACACTACCTGAATAAGACTTATGTACCTATGTGTAACCTAAGGTATGATATCACCCTCTTCTATTCACATGAAAATTAACAATTTTTCCGGTCAAATTCATATAGATACTTTTTCACCCTTTTTTGTGCTTACATTTGAACTTAATGTAGTTCAAAATACCAAAAAGTGTTTCATAAAAAAAATTTAATGCGAGAAAAAAATTATGTTCTCTCTCTCTATTCATTGAATTCAACAATATTGTATTCAAAATATAAGTCTTTCCTCGTACTTTAATTAAACATTCAATATTCTATTTTCGAAGAAGAATTTTCGAAACGTGGTCCTTCACTATTGGCCTTATGAATAAGCTCAGAGTCGCTCAACGAGCTATGCAGAGGGCTATACTCGGGGTTTCTCTACGGGATCGGATCAGAAATGAGGAGATACGTAGGAGAACTCAAGTCACCGACATAGCCCGACGGATTAGCACGTTGAAGTAGCAATGGGCAGGCCATATAGCGCGCAGAACAGATGGCCGATGAGGCCGGAAAGTTCTCGAATGGAGGCCACGGACCGGCAAACGCAGCGTAGGACGTCCACCTACAAGATGGGTAGACAAGATGGGTCTTGGTAAGATCCGCAGGTCGGCGTTGGATGCAGGCCGCTTCCAACCGCAGTTCCTGGAGATCAATGAGGGAGGCCTTTGTCCAGCAGTGGACGTCCTACGGCTGATATGATGATGCTGATGATTCTATTTTCATAAGCACCAGCCCAAATTAAAGAATACACAATTTCAAAAAGAAATAGCTCTAAGTTCTCCATTTGCAAAATATGAAGGAACAATCTGTACTTGGCATTAATTTACAAAACTCGTCTACGTCGCACACAGTGACAGCTGCCCATTTGTACTTACACACACATAGATACTTGAATATCTAAAAAAATATACAAAAAGCTTTTCCTAAGAATAAGCGGGACGGAGTACGGATCTTATTTTTCTCGCGGACGTTTCAGTCTCTCTTCCCCCCTCCTGTTGGGGGGTGCTGGAGTATGGGACCTCCCATCCCCCCTGCAATAATACTGCGTCACTATTTTGCGCCATTACCTACACTCGCTTCGTATTCTATAAGTAGCGTGACCCGTAGAACGTAGCTGAAGTTTCTAGACGATTCACTTGTATTTATAAAAGGAAGAAATCTTATTTGAAGGATGCTTGGTATTTTATACGATTGGACGACCTCCGTGGCGCAGTGGAAGTATAGCCGGCTGGGACGCAGGAGGTAGCGTGTTCGATTCCCGCCACGGAACAAATTTTTGCATGATCTACAAATATTTGTTCCGTGTCTGGCTGTTTCTGTATTTATTAAAAGTATGTATTTAAAAAAAAAGTATTTATGTATTATATCAGTTATCTGGTTCCCATAGTACCAGCTCTGCTTAGTTTGGGGCTAGATAGCGCTGCGTGAAATGTCCAGCAGTATTTATTTAATATTTATTTATAAATATATATAACTTAGTGGTTCGCCCTGAACTGAGAACTCGCGAGTCTCCGACTAAAAGTATTATTTGTAATCTTTGACTATCAAAATAGTGCCACAAAATAATAACCAAATACCTACTTGACCTACAGTTTCATTCAAATTACAGGTATCGGGAGTTCATGTTAATTGAATAATCTGTTTTGGGGTACCAATCACAGTAATTCTGGATTTCAGACTTTTGTCTATATTTGAGATACTTAAGCTACACGCATACCAAATTACAGCACTGTGGGGTCACTGGTGTACCCTGTGAATTTTGTAAAAGTTCAGTTTTTATTATGGCTAATAACTCAAAAACTATAAGCACTTTACTAAAAATAAAAACGGGGTCTAAATGTACTAATGAAGACCTTTCATTTGACTTCGTATTTGACCTAATAGTCTCATTTTCGTTTTTTTTACCGCTCTTGAACCCCAATATCTCAACAACCCCCCAACATTTTTAGCTCATTTACTCATAAATATCTTGTGGATAAATACATTTATTATTTAATTTCTATTTTGTTTCTCCAGGAATACTTGTAAAAAGAGAATTTATATTTTTGTGGTCCATTTCTGCTGGTCAATTTTGATCCAATTTTTTTTTATACTTCTTATATATCAAACGAGCATGCAGTCCACCAGATGTTAAGTGGCTACTGCAGCCCATGGATATCCACATAGAATTCATAACAAGCTATTATGTTGTCTTAATCTCTATGTGGATACGTTGCCATACTATAGGACTTAGCTGTTATTCCTATGTGCCAGTAATTACAGGAACATACCATTACCATCTAACCAGAACACAGCAGCACAAGTACTGCTATTTGGCGGCAGATAAAGGTAAGGCGGTGGTGCCCACTTCCTCGAGCCCGTTCACAAAAGCTCTATCACCAGTAAACTATCTAGCCCCAAACTAAGCAGAGCTTGTACTATGGAAACCAGATAACTGATAGAATACATATATAAATTTATTTTTTGTAAATACATACTTATAATATATAGAGAAACAACCAAACCCGAAACAAATATCTGTAGATCATGCAAACATTTGTTCCGCGGCGGGAATCGAACCCGCTACCTCCTGCGTCTCAGCCGGCTATTCGCCCACTGCGCCACGGAGGTCGTGATAGATAGATCATGGATAGATTATAATCGGGATTGAGAGTACAAGGAGGGTAATGTTTTATGCGTGTGAAGCCACGGGCGGAAATTGCTAAACTATAAAATATCTTTTTGATTTAAGAACTACTGGATCGGGATGAATCATTCATTATCTATCTGTCCTTTTTCCTTAGTACGTGGGGTCAGCAGACATGTTTTTTTTCCATATTGATCAACCGCCATCTCAGTTTTCACTTATGTCTCACCCATATCATCTTACACACAATATATCTCTCGTCGTTGTCTTTTCTCTACTTCTAAATCCATTCTTATCATACGAATGAGATATTTTAAAATCTAATAAGACAATCTTTAACTGTGCTACGCGCTATGTCTGGAGGATTTCGAGCAGCGCTGTAAAGCTGGATAGCGCTTTATATGTGTTGAACTGTTCCCACTTCGATCTAATACATAGACGATCCAAGCTCATGAGTGTGCATTCATTCTATTGGCACTTGCATCTTAATATTCAGTGGGTACTGGTTAGATGTAAATTTATTTAATCTAAAAAGCATTGTATAGTATAAGCATTTGTAATTTTTTTCAGTCACAAATAAAATAAAAAAAACGCCATAAACAAACGACATTGACCACGTCGTCGAGCTAATTTTACAAATCATTGAGTGTTTTATCGGCCGGGTTACTGAATATAAAATTATTTTTTCGCAATTCAATAGGTCAGTGATTTTGCACGTTGGAACATCGGCTGAGTTATTGAATTAGTCAAATAATGGAATACACGCACGAATTATGGTTTACGCAGAAAAAAAAATGTTTGAGGTTTTTGCTTAAATATTTTGCATTTTATTTTCCTCAAAACCTTATTCGGACAATTATGAAAATTAATAAAACAGCCAAATTTGGACAGCCGTTCTCAAGTGATGCGCTGACCATCGGACGTCATTTAATTTATATTTATACACTAGCTGACCAATCCGCAGCTTCGCACGCGTAGTTTTTTAATAAAAATATTACCCTCCTTCTGCGCAGTTGGGTAAAAAGTAGCCTGTGACACCCGGAGATAGTGTAGCTTCCCAACAGTAAAAGATGTTTTTAAATCGGTCCAGTAGTTTCGGAGCCTTCAATACAAACAAACAAAAAAACAAATCTTTCCTCTTTATATACGATACGATATTACAAAGTTTTAGTAGATATCGATATGTTCTTTAATATTGTAGAACATACTTTTGTTCTACCATCAATAGTTTCCGCAGCGCATGCGACGAAAGACGTTCTAGGGCACTTTTTTACACGTTGGGTTACGTTACTTAAGTTTTAGTAAGGATCCCTAATCTTTTCTAGCAATAAATATAGCCTGTGTCACTCACGGTGAATGTAGCTTTCTAATGGTGAAAGATTTTATGAAAACGGCACGGTATTTTTTGAGTTTATTCATTACAAACATACACACAAAAATACAAATCTTTCCTCTTTATAATATTAGTATAGATAGATACGCAATTTATCACATATCATTTTATCTGTTACGACCAACATCCTTCAGGAATCATCAACTTCATCAGGGCAAGTGCGATCTGCTCCGAGGAGGCAGAATCGCCCCTACATCTGCTAGGCGAGTGTGGTCCACTAATGCGCAAATGTAGAATTCATCTGGGCAAACATATTCTTAGCTCGGAGGAGCTAACATCTATCACCCCTAAGAATATTCTATAGTTTTTAGCAGCTGTAGGACTTAGTGGTGAACTTTGAACGCCCGCATAAACCAGGGGCGACATAAAACCAAGTGGCGATCACAATAGGCCTCATGGACGCAGTGAAACAACAGCCGCAAAAGCTAATAAAATAAACCGGCCCAAAACTAGCGCACGAAGGGTTTCGTACCATTAAATTCAAAAAACGTCAAAAAATCATTTCTGTTGTATGGGAGTCCCCCTTAAGTATTTAATTTATTTTAATTTAATTATTTATTTTTAAAGTTAGCTAAATAGCTAAATATTCTGTGAATATTTTAGGCGTCTACCTGTTGCCGTTATCAATATAGAGTAAAAACGATCAAAAAAATCATGTCTGTTGTATGGGTGCCCCCCTTAAATGTCTGTATTATTTTAATTAATTGATTTATTTAGTAAATTAAATATGTTACTAAATATTCTGTGAATATTTCAAGCGTCTACCTACTGCCGTTATCAATAATGAGCAAAAACGAGCAAAAAAATCACCTTTGTTGTATGGGCCCCTTTTTTTGTTTTTTTTTTATACATTATAGGCTTGCGTTTGACCACGATCTCGCCTGATGGTAAGCGATGATGCAGTCTACGATGGTACACGCTTGCCTAGAAGAAACCTATTCACTCGCGACTTAAAGATACCCAGGCTGTAGCTATCTGGAAACACAGACTCTGGCAAGGCGTTCCACTCTTTGGCGGTGCGCATAATAAAGGTCGAAGAGAACCGGTTTAATTTTTTAATATTTATCTTATTCTGTTTTAAGTATTTGTTATATAATAGGGGCAATATAAATACACCATCTCTGAAAATTTTAACTGTCTAACTATCACGGTTCATGAGATACAGCCTGGTGACAGATGGACAGACAGACAGCGGTCCCGTTTTACCCTTTGGGTACGGAACCCTAAAAATAACAATAATGGATTGAATTAAATCATGCAAGTTTTCTTGTTATAGAGCAATTTTCAACAGTTAAATCTATAATCTATTTAGATTAGAGGATGAACATAGAAATAAGACTAATAAATAATTGTCTAAATCCATGATAAATCCAATAAGGCCCAAACGTCATTGACAGATTTGTTTTTCTATCAATTTTAATTTTCAATAACTGCCACTGCACTTACTGCAGTATCTATTGCAATCCGGAACGTTTCTGATTACGTTAAATAATAAATACCACTGCGAGGTTAAATTACTAATAAGTGTTGATTTAATAGAATGAAGTGTTATTTGTCCGCCCATTGGTCACAAACTCACAAGTCACAACACGTTTCAGTATTGGCTTTAAATAGATTTAGATTTATTTATTAGGTCCACCAACAGTTGTTACTTGATATAATGCTAGAGTTCTTATGTCTATGTCTTATAGCTACATGCACAACCAATTACAGGTGAACACAACATGCACTAAAACTATGTGCATACACACACACTAAACGCTACCCAGACCGCGATTGAGGAACAAGAACCATGTTTGAAATTCAAAATTCTTCTGAAATACGAAATGTTTTTGAATTGCTCATTAGAGCATGGAGTTCCTTAACTTCTAAATCGCTACAGTATTAATACTTCTTTAATGTGCAATTAGAATCTAATAAAATGTTTGTTGGAGAAATTTTGCTTTGTCCTGTTGTATGAGAATAAATTTTATCAAATTTGACTAACTTCCGCTGTTCAGATTTTTTTATCCGATACATATAATAAAATTATCCTTCCAAAGGACTGCATCGATCGGCATCAAAAGAAAAATACCAACTTGATACATTTTAAAGCGCTACTCACGTTTGACCAAACAAATTTTAATGCGTAAATGTTTTTCTTCGAAAACGAGCTGATGTTTTAAAAGAAACTGCACCTGCATCTCCTCTGGTTATGGGTGCTGCCGTACTGTCCCAGTTAAAAAAACACACTATATGTATATAGAAAACAGGATTGCAGATATAATGCCCCATTAAAAAGTAAACGGTGAAATATTAAAGTTGCAAAAGCAACCATGACAGGTCCAACACAATATAGAAAGAAAACAATTAAATTAAAATAAAACAAATGTTTAAGGCGGGCTTCCATACAACAAACGTGATTTTTTTGCTCGTTCTTGCTCGATACTGATTAGCGACAACAAGTAAACACTTGAAATATTCACAGAATATTGAGTTATATTATTCACTTTAAAAATAAATAATAAAATTATTAGTTACGGGGTGGCTCCCATACAACAAACGAGATTTTTTTGCCTTTTTTTGTAGATAATGGTTACGGAACCTATCACGCGCGAGTCCGACTTGCACTTGGTCGGTTTTATTTAGTATGTCGTGATAACTTTGTACGAACATGGTCTACACAAGAAATCTATAAATCAACCATTAATGCCAAATATGTATAATGTTACCCATGTACTATAACAATGAGTTTAAATTAATTTACACAAAGATCACTTTATATTAAAAAATTACACTCAGAAACACTACTCATCCTGGATCAATATTTCGACGGGCCGAATTCCAAAGTATCATTTGGTTTTGCTATTCGTTGGTAGTATTTTGACACCTGTCAAATTCGACATATTAGATTTCTATGAGTTTGGAAAAAATATCAAAAACACATACCTAAGTCAAAAATACAGACGTCTTTTCTCTCAGTGTCTCTGACATAAAGAGGTTGGTTAAAAAATTTCCTATAAAAGTATCTTAGCCAAAGGAGTAGTGAGTCGGTATCGGTATCCAAATCGAAATTCATAGACGCACAAAGCTGTAATATTTAGTGCAAAATGGCTCCAAACAACGTTAAACATTGATAAAACTACAGAAATAGTTCTATGCAACAAACTAGAAACGCAGAGCTATGGTCGGGGATATAAACCTAGCATACCCTTGTTGCAGATACAAGCTTGGAGACAAAGTTACTACTATTGCATTGCTGCACAGCGATTCGTACAAAGCGATCGCTCTACATTGTCGCTTTTGAAGCTACAGAATCTGTTAACATCGGGATAGGACAGCAATGAAACGCGTACAAGAAGTAAGATTAGGATTGTGAAATTCAGGACTATGCTTGGGGTGGGGGGACGGGTGTGAGGCGACGGTCCTTTGATTTTGGCGAGATTAAACGTGCGGCAGACGGTGGCGCCTCTATCGATTGTTGTTGTAATTACAACGCTATCCTCGCCCAGTCGCAAATGAAATTGTTCCGGACAGAGCTAGGTTGGCATCCCAACGTGTCGTTACACTGCAAGATGAAATTCAGCTTTAAATTGAGCTTTATAACCTACGGAATACTGGCTAGAGATGTTTGTTGTGACCGCTCGGTAGTTGTCACCGCATTATTGCTATCGAGTGGTTTTGATGAAATTCTGATGAAATGCAATAGAGGCTTCGATCGTGTAATTTTTCAATATTTGCAGGGTTCCGTTCGCAAATCTAATTAAATGGCAATTTGAATGAAGCATAAGGAGCCCAAGTTATATCAATTTCAGCTCATCGTCTGAACCATGTTTCATAACGTAACCATTTCACTTAAAGACATTTTAATAGAAAAATACGATGAGACTAAATTTCTGTTAACCTTTTTATCACTTTCTAATTTCTGCAAATAATATTTGATTAAGTTATTAGCAGTATGTCACCCAAAATCGTTACAGTCGTGGGTCTCTCTTAAGATACCAGCATTCTCTGCATAATATTCTAGTGAATAACTATGGATCTGAAAAAAACCCAATAGAAGAAATGGGTAAGGCCAGTGTACCACGACTGCGCAGTAAAAGCCTTCAGCAGCCTCAAATCTACAATCGGAATCCAAATACGAATGGGAACGGAGAGACCAATCCAATAAAACATTCCTACTCCCGACGTATCTACGTCTACGTGACGTAGGCGTCCCCACGCATGCGTACACAGAACCTACAGAACAAACGGACAGTTCAAATTTCAATTGTAGAAAAAAAATAACCAATTCGAAATGGAGAAGGCTTCGCGGCGACCAATGGGAGCGCGCACAATCGTAATGCCAACTGTGTGGGCGGAGCGAGTGATATCTAGCATTGGAATGTTCGTTGTATTTGTTTTGCCAGTTGCGAAGGCTTTATGGCTCGGTGTTTGGGCCGCTTTCCCCTTGAGGGTGGCGGTGGCGGAAACCTCGCTACGGTATTGGGATGAGGCTCTGCACATTATGTGCCGTAGACCTTTTCAATGTACAAATGTACATACAATTGTACCTTTTAGCCCTGAAGAAAGACTTTCGGGAATCCGGTTACCGAAAATCTAAATATGTTTACCAAAACACCAAACTTTCAGAAAGTTACCTTTTAAGAAGCTAAAAGTGAAAGCATAAGCTTTTATAGGAAGAAAGTAGTAATAAAATTAAGGAGTGTCGCGGGCGACTTTATGAGACCGTATTGATTTTTCGATAGGGAAAAAAGGAAGGCAACGATCTATGCAGATCTGGAGAGCTCTCGGCACATCAGATGGCACCGGCGGGCAGACAATCGAATGGGGGCGCCCCCACCGAGGTCGGAGAACTGCCATAGATTATACACTATCTGTTCAAGAAGGTACGGCTGGGTACCGAGGGCTCATTGAAGAAGGTTTCTTAGAATGGGCGGTGTCAGCTAACACTTGGAAATTAGGCAAGTAAATACTTATCTTATCTTATTATTTGACGACCTCCGTAGTATAAGTGGGAGAATAGCCGGCTGAGACGCAGGAGGTAGAGGGTTCGATTCCCGCCGCGGAACAAATGATTGCATGATCTACAGATATTTATTCCGGGTCTGGTTGTTTCTCTATATATTATAAGTATGTATTTACAAAAAAAATGTATATAAGTACTATATCAGTTATCTGGTCCCATAGTACAAGCTCTGCTTAGTTTGGGGCTAGATAGCGCTGTGTGAAATGTCCAACAATATTTATTTATTTATCTAATTTCCAACGATTACGATTCACAAATGTGTATAAGCTTTATTTAATGATAAAGTAAATCTTAAAAATCACTATAGAACCAGAAATGGAATTTAACAGCATATTATTTTTTTAATTTTCGATAGTAACAAAAATAATTTTACTACAAACGTATATATTTTTTTATAAAATTGTCACAATATCTGTTCTATTATCGTTTTTCCAGATTACAGGCACCTCAAAGTTTAAAGTATTTCTGGAATACTGAAAACCTATACTTGCTACTCATTCTCAAAAGTTGACAAGTACTGATTTGACTATTGCATAGTCTGTATTCAATACCAATCGCACAACAAAATAGCATTTCCATTAGACATTATCTTTGGCGATATCGACCCGGCGGCGGCGACTTCCCATTCTCGAAGTAAAACACGGCGGGAAGGAAACCGCGGGATAAACCACCCCCTCCCACCCCCTCCCACCAGATCTTTACGTTTCAGGAATAAATATTTCAGAGCGTGTGCTTCGGAAGTTAAAGTTATGTATCGCCCACGCGAACGGTAACAATCTGAGAATGGGAAAGCTTACTTTTATATAAGTTGGCTTTTGTGTAACATTTTCGGTAAAGAATTTGTATGTGTGTGGTTTTAAATTATGCTGGTATGTACGTGGCTGGCTTGAGTACGATTTTGTGTTGGCAGAAATATTTTTATTATTTCTGTTTGAAAGCTTCTCTTAGCAATACTGTTAAGGTAAGTATCGAGTGCTTTTAGCGTAGATGAAAAAATATTTTGTTAAATTCTGTTTGTGACTTTTTGGGAAACTTAAAAATGATCTGTTTATGTATAGCTATACTTAAAATATTATAAAGAGGCACGATTTGTTTGTTTGTATTGAATAGGCTCCGAAACTACTGGACCGATTTAAAAAAATCTTTCACTATTGTGAAGCTACGCTATCCCCGGGTGACGTAAGCTACTTTTTACTCAACTGCGCAGAAGGAGGGTAATGTTTTTATTGTAAAACTACGCATGCGAAGCTGCGGATTGGTCAGCTAGTTAGGTATAAGCTGATCCACCCCGCACGGATTTTTATCAAAATGAAATATAGCCTATAGCACTCAATATATTGTAGGAAATTAATTTATAGAATCGGTAGTTACACGCGACTATTACGTAAATGTCCACTTTGAAGCTGTGTATTATGTAAATGGGTCCTTGTAACAAAAAAAAAGAGGAAACCTTGTAATGTTTTTAGAACTTTTCAACGATGCCTCAAAAAATGGGGTACGTGAGTAAAAAAATCTCATGCAATCCCTGCGAGGTAAGTTTTTTTAATTTTTGTTTCATACCAGGCAGCACCAAAAGATATCACCATACACTTACCTATACTAAAATAGATATTTGTTTTAACATAAGTTATTTTTATTTTATTTAATTTATTTAGGACGTCCAACAAAGAAATCACTTGACATTCGTGATAAACTTATTGCAATGTGTTCGTTCAATGTGACGCCACAGCGCTGCACAACAAATATGACTCAACTTACCTATACTTACATAAAATTATGTACCTATTTATTATATAACTAGCGGACCGTTCCGGCTTCGCACGGGTGGACATTTTTTTGTGGCTAATTGTTTTCCACTTTGGGATATATTGTTGATGTTTTAGTTGGGATTCCTCATCTTTTCTAGTAATAAATATAGCCTACTAGCTGTTGCCCGTGACTTCGAAGTTACATTACTAAATGTGTAGGTAACCTAGAAATAAAGCTAAACTCACTGTTGCAACTTGACTTGGCAACACGTTTTTATTCCATGGGACCTGATTTATGGGATAAAAAGTAGCCTATGTGTCAATCTACGTTCATACTAAATTTCACCGGAATCAATTCAGCCGTTACGACGTGATTGATTAACAAACAAACAAATAAAAAATAAATAAATAAACAATCATCCAAACTTTCGCATTTATAATATTAGTGTGATGTTACTCAGGGATAATGTAGCATTAAAAATGTGACGCAATTTTTGAAATCGGACCCGTAGTTTTTGAGTTTATTCGTTATAAACATACAAAAATACAAATCTTTAATCTTTATAATACTGGTATAGATAGGTATACTGGTGGTAGAGCTTTTGTGAACGGGCTCGAGGCACCACCGCCTTACCTGTATCTGCCGCCAAATAGCAGTACTTGTGCTGCTGTGTTCCGGTTATATGGTAATGGTATGTTCCTGTATTACTGGCACATAGGCATAACAGCTAAGTCCTATAGTATGGCAACGTATCCACATAGAGATCAAGAGAACATAATCGCTTGTTTTGAATTCTATGTGGATATCCAATAAAGATATCCTAACAAGAACAATGACGTCCTCCTCTCTCCATGATATTGTTGTGCCCAACAGGGTCCTTAATGAACATGTACCTATTGTTTACCACTTATTATTGCATTTTGGAATACAATAAACGATTGAGTATTGAGTATCCATAGGCTGCAGTAGCCACTTAACATCTGGTGGACTGCATGCTGCAAAAAACTAAATTTATGGAGCAATCATGTTATACAAACAGCACATTTTTTACAATAATAAGAATTATTGAATGTTTGAAACAGTTATTTTTGACCAATATAATTTAGGACATTGTATCATTTAAATGAATAAAAAACTATTCCCAGCAACTAACAATCATAACAACAAAACGATTGGTCGACCAGTCTTGATGACTGTATGGTATGACAAAATTATGTCAAGAGAATTTTGCCCTAGCATTAAAAGTTCGCAAAAGAACTTAAATTGTAATAATATAGCTTAAATTTAATTCTTTTATATATTTAATTCCCACGATCGTAAATATGTCCTACAAGTACGTTTATCGAAAATACTGTGTATTTATATATACTATGTATAAGGTGCTGAAATTTTAACTAATTACATTGAAGGGACGGCTTCTATAAAAGTAATTTTTATTAGTTTAAACTAGTTTCTGGAAATCTATAAAATGTTCTTGTTTGATTATCGAAAATCTCGAGAAAATCGATAAAACGCTGCTCGACGAAATGTTAGAGAACTAGCTTATTGCACGATGCCACAAATGACTAAAAAGGTACTACGAGACGTTCAAAAATCCCGCTAGTTCAATGACCTCGCCTAGTCAATGCTCCGAAAAATGGTAAAATGCTGCTCGACGAAATGTTAGAGAACTAGCTTATTGTACAATGCCTCGGATTACTAAAAAGTTACTACGAGACGTTCAACGCTCCCGCTAGTTCAATGACCTCGCCTAGTCAATGGTCCGAAAATCGATAAAATGCTGCTCGACGAAATGTTAGAGAACTAGCTTATTGCACGATGCCACAGATTACTAAATGTGACTACAAGCCGTTCAACGTTCCCGCTAGGTCAATGACCCCGCCTAGTCAATGTATAATAAACAGTTAACAGAGTGTGTATGGTGCGTACAGCAGGGCATTAAGTACCTCATACAATTTGTTATTTATTGTCTCAAATATATACTCCGTCATTATTTGCATTTTTAAATGCTACACCTTATATATACAGGTATATATGAATATATATTTGATGTTTGGGTATGAGTATCGTTGTTACTGATTAAAACGGGTATTTCTCGCGTATGTACCTTTTTATTTGTTACCACGGCTGTTGCACGTAACACAGTACAAACGTCGGGATAGCAAATAAAAAAGGTATATACGCGATAAATACCCGTTTAAATCTGCAATTATGTACAGTGATCGTGAAAGTTTGAAAAATACTAATGCAGCTTAGATTTTCTTAAACTTTGTCGGCTACTTGTCATGCACTACCTACAAAATATATTTTCCACGTTACGCAAAGGACAACTGGAAGATAGAGAATATGCAAATATTTACTAGCAATAAGTTCACAGATATATTAATTTTGTGCCATAAAGAATTTTCAATCAATCAATCAATCAAGGGGGTAGTAAAGGCATTACGCTTGATACTTCCCCAATTTTTGCAAAATAATTAATTTAAAGATACACCAACAGTACACATATTTTATCAATTTATGAATACCAGATTTATGACGACAGTCGTAAACACAGTTCTTATACTTTTTTTTTATTGATGATTGTCAAGCGCTTGACCACTACCTCATCTGATGGTAAGTGAATGTGTGATCGAAGATGAAGCACGCTTGACTAGAAAGAACCTATTCACTCTGGACTTGAAGGCTCCAAGATTATACTAGTTTGGAAAAACATACGCCGGAAGTGAGTTACACTTCTTACTTGTGCTAACAAGTTGAAGCAAATCGTTTGGTACGGCAAGGTGGTATGCTGACCAGGTATGGGTGGCACTTTTCGGTACGTCTGCTTGTCCGGTGGTGGAAGGGAAAAGTGTCGAAATGAATCTTGTAAAAACCTGAAAGTCTGGCTACTCGGTGTCTGTTCTCTAGACTTTGTATATTGGCTTCCACTAGGGAGTCATCACCAATGAGTCTAGCAGCACGTCGCTCAATCGTATCAAGGGCTTTAAGCTGATACTTGGCCGAGCAATCCCAGAGAGTACGTAGTAGCAGTACGTGCACCAATTACAGGTGTATACATAGAAGCATCTCATGTGGCAGGTTGCAAGCCCGTCGCTTATTAGAATACTAGCCCGAAGACACATGACTTCGAATTTTTGGTTCTAGGATAAGCCGGTTTTTTCACAATGTTTTTCTTAATCGTTTGGAGCATTATTAAATGCGTACTTAAATTGTTTTAGTAAAAAAATCTATTAGTACGCGGCCGGGATTTGGACCCACAACAGGGAATTGTATCAGTGCAACCGACAAGCGCGAAACTCAAAAGAAAATGTAATTAATTTGCAACGGTCTGTTGCTTAGATGATTCAGCTGTTTTTTTTACGTAATGTACATTTAATTTACAATTATTTAGAAGACTAAAATAGATAAATAAATAGTCGAACCGTTGCAAACGATCTATAGATACCTCAACTGCTCCAGATCACTACCAGGCGAAAGTGTCCCCAAGACACTGGCTGCATTGTCCCGCTGAATCGCAATACTTATGCCTTGACTCAGATAAGCACCAGCTCCCGGATGATACGTCACTTTTTATTTTGTATTTTTGAATGAGTATGATTTTAAATTCCTTCTGTTAATAAATTATATTTAAATATATAATTTGCTAAGAAAAATAAGACCAGACCATTTTAAAATCAACTGTAAAGATTCGCTACGTCCTTATTAAAAGAGAATGAAACAAGATTTACCTTGAAAATAATCCTGGTTGACTTCAGAACACAACAAATAATCTGGTGAACTAACTAGTTGTTAAGACTAAATCACGTATTTATACGATATCAACGTAAAAATATGTTGTTTCGCAGTATGTTAACTGCGCATCAGTGATTCGCTATGAGAGTAGTTTACTACGTCAAGTGCGATAAACCTCTCTACGCTTTTAAGTTATTTTAGCAAAATTCTAAAACAGAACTAAAACATCTCGTAGAATTCCGAAAATGATTAAAAAAACCATTCCAGTAAACTAAAACCCTTAAAGTTACCCTGAATATTTGCATTGAAAATTCTGAAACTTGCGCACATATTTTTTCGATATGTAATATCCATTTGTGTACCCGAGCTTCGGCTGGCAAGGACAGCTATTGTTTGTGATCTCCAATACAATACCTCAATCGCAATACATGACATGTTTAGTGTCTACCATTGAGAAGTTATGTAGGGTATCTCCATAGACCATGGTCTGATCAACTGACGAGTAGGTATCAAAATAGTTGGATTGACACTGCAGTTTAATTTCACGGCCGCTACGTGAGTACCAAGTGGTCACCTAACAAACTACGAATCAGCACAAACGCACGTTTTAAGTCATACTGCGCGAACCTACTCTGTGCTCAACTGATATAAAGTTGCATGCGGTAACCACATCCCAGAAATCGTTCTTGCAAGCTACTTGCATTGTTGCAAATGGAGGAAAATTTGTAAAGTATAATTTATGACAATTAATACGATACTGGGATTTCCCATTGCTAAATACTATGTTGTCATCATTAAAGAGGGTATTCATAGTCTGTAGTATATAATAGAAACTTAAACTTACGCGATCACGGTACATAATTACTGATTTAAACGGGTGTTTATCGCGTATGTACCTTTTTTATTTGTTATCCCGACGCTTCGACTGTGTTGCAAAAGTCGTTGTCGCGGATGGACTAATAATAAATAATATTATTGATAAACTAAGCATAGCTTACGTGGATCACACTGGAAGTTTTTAGAAAATGAAAAAAATTAAAAGATGTTGAAGCCTGTTAATATTTTTATTGCTTTTCGAAGTAGTCGTCCGTTCCTTTCTAAGCACCGTCGCATGCGATGGAACCGTTGACTGAAGCAGTGGGCCCACTCTTCTTTAGGGATCTCTTTTACGCCTTTTTCAAACGCAGCCACGGCTTCCTTTAAGTTAAACTTTTATTTTTGGATAAAAGCGAGTGTGTTTTAGACCACACGACAGAAGTAAAACTTCTTTTTCAAAATATTAATTTATAAAATTGTTCAAGATCGAAATGAAATTACAAAAAATTATCAAGAAATCACCGTTCCCGTAACGCTAGCAAACTCTCAAACTACTGACTGAGATATATATATATTTATCCACTGGCTAGAGAGAAAGAAAATGTGCGCGCGCACTGCTCTCTCTTGCTCCTACAGTGTGATACAGACAATAGCCAGTTACGAAACGTAACTGGCTATGAGAGAAAGAAAATGTGTGTTCGCAACTCTCTCTCTCTCTCTCTCTCTCTTTCTATCTTCACTAACTTATATCTTCCTCTCAACTTCCGTTCGCTTTAGCCGATCACACTTTTCGTAATGCTCTCGTTACACATTCACCAGGTTACTCCCCAAGTCAAGCGTGCGTAAAGAAGTTTTACTTTAATGAATAAAAGTCACAAGGGGGCAGGTCGGGACTGTAAGGAGGATGACTCATTAACTCCAAACCTTGGACAGACAGTAATTGATACAGTTTATCTGATAAAAATATAGGATCAAACGCAGCTATATAAGGTACCATGGATACAATTAACGCGCAGCTATGTAGGTAGATAAAATAAGGATTTTATCATCACTCATGCACATGCATGGTCATTCTTAACCTGATAAAAACCCTTATTATTATAAAAAAAAATGCAATCTCCATGACAAATCCTTATTTCTATTTAAAATGGAACTGTCCACAATGTCCATGAAAAATCCTTATTTTTATTTAAAAATAAAAGGGACCATAGTCTAGTAGTGAAAACAAGCCGGCTAAGTACGAGTCGGACTCGCGCACGAAGGGTTCCGTACCATTATCTATAAAAATGGCAAATAAATCATGTCTGTTGTATGGGAGCCCTACTTAAATATTTATTTTATTCTGTTTTTAGTATTTGTTGTTATAGCGGTAATAGAAATACATCATCTGATAATTTCAACTGTCTAACTATCACGGTTCATGAGATACCGCCTGGTGACAGATGGACAGACAGAGACAGACAGCGGAGTCTTAGTAATAGAGTCCCGTTTTACCCTTTGGGTACGGGACCCTAAAAAAACGATAAAACCAAACGGCATACAGAGTAACTTACATATCTCCATTTAAAAAATCGGCCAAGTGCGAGTGTGATTCGCGCACGAAGGGTTCCGTACCATTATCTATAAAAACGGCAAAAAAATCATGTCTGTTGTATGGGAGCCCCACTTAAATTTTTATTGTATTCTATTTTTAGTATTTGTTGTTATAGCGGCAACAGACATACATCATTTGTGAATCTTACAACTGTCTAACTATCACGGTTCATGAGATACAACCTGGTGACAGACGGACAGACAGACAGCGGAGTCTTAGTAATAGGGTCCCGTACCCTTTGGGTACCGAACTCTAAAAACAAAGAACACCATGAACGCAAATTCTGTTTCTGGCAACAAACTGTTATGAAAAACACTTTTCTAATTTCCACGCATTCATGATGAGAAGTTGTTTTATTAGAACAGTGTTGTACGAAATATCATTTACGTGTATACGTACACAAGGCTACACATCAAGCTACACATTTCCAGTATAAGCTGACTTCGCATTGTGTAGGCTTCTCGTATAATGAGAGGTCAGCTTATAATGGAAATATAGCTTGACGTGTAGCCGTGTGTACTATGTATTTCCTTCGAAAAGCAAGTAGATTATGGCTATAAGCGGTTGCGTAATGCTGTATTGTTTCACCATAGTGTTTTACAGCACGTGACTTATCCACATCGATAAAGGAGTTGTAATTGGAAATGTATGGAAAATCGATTACGTTCAAACAGAGATATAGTCTGCGAAAATGCAATATTTCATCATGTTGATGATAATATTTAGGCTTGACGATTCTCTACGAGTTTGAAACAGAAATGAGGAGATCTGAAAACAAACCAAGGTCACAGACATAGCCAATAGAATATAAGCAAGCTGAAGTAGTTGTGGCCGAGGCTCATAGCTCGAGGAACTAACGGCCGTTGGGGCAGTAAGGTTATAAAGTGGACACCACGCACTGGAATACGCAGTCGCAGTCACATACGCAGTCAAGAAGGTCTTTTTACAGACGTAGACACAGCTAGACTAGTTTACTTCAGCTACTTCCACAACGGTATACTGCTGTATTCATATTCATTTATTTCAAACCATGGGTACTTATTAGGACACTTAGTTACGTCATTTATTCATAATTCATAAAATAATTATTCAAAAACACATATCCATAAAATAAATTATTAGTAATTAAGTATGTAATAGGAGACTATTAACCAAGGGGATAAAGCAGTGTCTTCTGTCGCGGGTGACGATTTAAATCGCGAGCGTAACGAAGGATTCGAGGTTTACTCCCGAGCGTAGCGAGGGTGTTAAAAACTTAAATCACGAGCGAAGCGAGGGATTTATGACGAGTCCTGAGTGTAGCGAGGGATTTAAGTTCACCCAAGACTAAGACAGCTTTATCACCGAGGAAAATACTCTACTTATCGTACCATTTGCGAAAAAATTAACACAATATATAAAATATGCGACTAATATTTTTTTGTCGGAAAAGCAAAGGCATCAAGCTCATACGGCCTCGTCGGTTTTCGTAATTTTATTTAATAATCATAACTGCATAATAAATGCGTATTCCTTTTTCAAAAAGATGTATAATACTTTATATACAAACTCAATGGTATAAACACAGATGTAGTTCAGTATAGATTTCGGTAAGTATTGCAAATTTAAATCACATTCTCCCCCTAGAGGATGAATGAAATGCAGTACAATTTTCTTTCCCTGTTTTTAACAGATAAAAAATGACTATTGTTATGTTCGCTCTTTGTGGCATAGAATGTCACTTTTTTGAGCAAGTGGTACGAAAACGTACCATATTATTTAAATTGCAGCTCTGGGCTTTGCCAGATACAAAATAATATATACTAAAATTATAAATTAATTATGAATACAGGTATTTGAAGCGGCTGTAAAGAGGCCTTAACAATTTTAAACTTAAATACTAATAGGTGCATGTCAAGTGGTTGCAGCTGTACAGGGGCTGTCAATAATGGATGTCAAAGATTTATGCATGTCAGTATATTATAATTAATAATATCAGTACATACAGTGTAAACTCTATATAACGACACTCAAGGGACTAAGCATATTTTGACGTTATAGAGAGTTGTCGTTAAATGGAGAGAAGTAAAATCTGTGTGTGTCACAGTGATTTTCTCTTACTAGCCAGGTTTACAATTTGAAAGTTTGTGAGCTATAGTGTGACCATTAGTGCTGTGCACTCCCTGCGGTATGCGCGCGGCGAGACGGGGGGGAGAATCGGCTGCTGCGCTCTGTCAGTTCGCCGTCAACGCTCGTGGCGGCAGGTAGTGTTATTTGTATCGGACTGTCTATGTCAGACGCACATGACATAGACAGTCCGATACAAATAACTGCGCGAACTGCCAGAGCGCAGCAGCCGATTCTCCCCCCCGTCTCGCCGCGCGCATACCTCAGGGAGTGCACAGCACTAATGGTCACACTATACTAAGAATATGACAACGTATAGATAAAATCCATCACTTCTACTAACAACAGTCTGCAGCTACACGTGCAAGCAATCCCATTTTGTAAACAAAAGAACGGATTTCTTAGAAAGTTTGGTGTGTATGATGCCGACAGTCGAGTTTATTATGGTCTAGGATAATAAAACGACAAAAGGATATACACAGCTGCGCAGTTTTTACTAATTTGGCAACTTAAAAAGAACTTTTTATTACAAATTGTTGTCGTTATTGAGAGTGGGTGTAATGCTATACAGAGTGTACCATTGTATGCAAGACAAGCTAAACCAACCAAAGCCGAGTGATTTCGACGCTTTAGAGAGTTTGTCGTTAAAACGAGTGACGTTACATGGAGTTTACATTGTATATACCGTATTAATAATAATTAAATAAATTTTGTTGCAAATAATTAACACGTCATTATAATTCAATTTTAATAATTTTTAGCATTATTCATAATGTGGGGGAGTGCTGCAGATATAAACACCGTTTTTGTGCTGCAGAAGAGTTCTGTTCGTGCAATTTATAATATGGCCCCCAGAGAATCATTACGCAATAAGTTTAAAGAAATAAATAAAGAATTCCCTTGTCAATACATCTATGAAAATGTGATGTATGTTCACAAACATATTAATTTGTTTAAGAAAAATAGCGATAATCATAATTTTAATACTAGAAATAAAGATAAACTCGCTGTTGCCACTTGTAGACTCCATAAAGTTAGTAAATCGTTTAAAGGGTAAGGTGTTCGCTTTTATAACAAACTCCCAAGTGATGTACAAAAATTGACAATCAACAAATTTAATTAAACGTAATTAAATAAAATCTTTAAAAAAAAGCCTACTATAAAATATCGGATTATTTAGATGATAGAGAAGCTTGGAATTGAAATTGCTCCAACTCGTTCAAAATGTTACAATTTAGACGTAATTTATTTACTGTATTGTTATGTATTGTAAAAGGATTTTTAAAAAAAAACAACCAGCCTTGTTTTTTGCCTTTCTTTCCTGGCTTGGTCGCGAAGGAACAGGCAGCAAAGTTGACGTTTCAGAGTGATTTTAATGAATTGAAGATTTTGACTATGACTTTTGACTTTGGAAAGCGCAGCGTAGGATGGACCCCACTAGATGAAAAGAGATCGCAGAAGATCGGTCGCTTTGGAAAAGGCCTATGTTCAGCTGTGGCTGATATGACGTCCTGACGGTATGACTCTTATACCTTAGCAGAAAGGTATGTTCAAGTGGCTACCCATTTGCTACCGCAGGAATACTCATATCCTCACTCTTTTGTACAGTATTTTGTTCAATCCTAGCCCTTCTTATCTTAGAGAACGCTTTGAATATCTCCATCTATCTAATCCTCATCCGTTGCGCTCTTCTAAGTCCTTGAAACTTCTTTGACAACTCCTTTACTGTACAAGCTATCCGTTTATGGAACTGTCTTCTTTCTTTTATTAGATCTGCCAAATCCCTTCCTATCTTTAAAACGCTATTGTTTAAGCACTGTTTGTCTGCATCAGAGAGTTGAGAAATTTTATTTTGTTATTATATCTGTCGTTGTTACTGTTTGTATTACAGCTGTTTCATAATTGTATTAGCTTTATTATTAGAATTATTGTAGTAGTATTTATTATTTACGACCTCCGTGGCGCAATGGACGTATAGCCGGCTGAGACGCAGGAGGTAGCGGGTTTGATTCCCGCCGCGGAACAAATGTTTGCATGATCTACAGATATTTGTTCCGTGTCTGGGTGTTTTTCTATTTAATATAAGTATGTATTTACAAAAAAAAAGTATATAAGTATTCTATCAGTTATCTGGTTCCCATAGTACAAGCTCTGCTTAGTTTGGGGTTAGATAGCGCTGTGTGAAATGTCCAGCAATATTTATTTATTTATTTATTAGTATATTTAATATCATAGAATGTTTATGTTTAATATTTAAATTAATATTACCTACCCTGGTATCTATTTATTTTGTTTTGCTTATGTAAAAATACCTACAGTTAAATAAAAAGCTTATGTTATAAAGCTACCGTCCTTTAACGTTCTCGTAAAATCCAGTCCATCCAAAGGTTGTCTGGAAGAGATCGCTTTTAGCGATAAGGCCGCCAATTGTACTATCGCGCGTCTAGTTTTAAGTGTTTTCATTATGATTTGTTAATTTAAGTGTGGTATACAATGAAGCGTTTTCTATCTATCTATCTATCTAGGCTTTTGGTGTGGGACGTCAGGTGCGTCGATACACTTGCCCCATCTCATCTGTCTGGTGCAGCAGTTGGGGCCAGTGCGGCGGCAAATTCAGCCGAAGATCTCAACCGACTCAAATATGGAAGTCTCGACAGAGGTTACGTATTTGAACCATTTGGGGTGGAGACCCTGGGTCTATGGGGTACCGGGGCCTATCACGTTTTCAAAATTCTTGGTTCTGGTTGAAGCGACGTGTGATCCGAGAGCTGTCGCTTATCTCGATCAACGCATAAGCATTGAAATTCAGCGGGGCAATGCAGCCAGTGTCTTGATACGTGCACTGGTAGTGATCTGGAGCAGTTGAGCTATCTACAGATCGTTTGCAACGGTTTTTAGATGATTCAACTGTTTCTTCTGTATTTTATTGTAAATAATTGTATATTCTTTCTATTATTGAAGGTATATGATGATGGTGATAATAATGACCTAATTTTTTATTCATTAAAATCGGAAGGATCACTTTGAACCGTCAACTTTACTGCCTGTTCTGTCGCGACCAAGCCAGGAAAGAAAGGCAAGAAACAAGGCTGGTTGTTTTTTTAATGATCCTTTTAGAACAACAAAGATGGACTTTCATAACAATAAAGAAATTAAATGAATAAGCTCAGAGTCGCTCAACGAGCTATGGAGAGGGCTATGCTCGGGGTTTCTCTACGGGATCGAATCAGAAATGAGGAGATACGTAGGAGAACTCAAGTCACCGACATAGCCCGACGGATTAGCACGTTGAAGTGGCAATGGGCAGGCCATATAGCGCGCAGAACAGATGGCCGATGGGGCCGAAAGGTTCTCGAGTGGAAGCCACGGACCGGCAAGCGCAGCGTAGGACGTCCACCCACAAGATGGGCAGACGACTTGGTAAGAACCGCAGGTCGGCGTTGGATGCAGGCCGCTTCCAACCGCAGCTCCTGGAGATCAATGAGGGAGGCCTTTGTCCAGCAGTGGACGTCCTACGGCTGATATGATGATGATGAAAGAAATTAAATAAAGTTCGCAAGAACTATTGGGCGCCTCGCTAGGTTTATCATTTTGGATATCTATGGAGGAAGTCTATGGAGGAATTCTATGGAGGAAGTCTATGGAGGAAGTCTATGGAGGAAGTCTATGGAGGAAGTCTATGGAGGAAGTCTATGCGGCTTCTGTCTGATTATGAGGGTAGCAATGATTTTGATATTTTTAAGGATGAATCCTATTCCAAAAGTAAGATTTATCGTAGCACCGTAGCACACACGTAGCACTTAAATGCACATGTTACAGTCAAAACGCATAACCAGGCAAACCAATTTTGACTGCGAAAATCAGGTAAAACTAGTTTTAACTGGGGTCGTTGTTCAAAACTTACCTCAGACAAGATTCTCTTTAAGTACCGGAAGGGAGTTATTGGAAGAACACGCCCAGAAATACCCATAAGTGTTCATAATCCAAGTACTTACAATCTAGGTACAAACATGCATACATTTTTATTTAATTTCATCCATAATGTTTATGTGTCATAACTGATAGGACCAGAGTAGAATAATATATTTTAGACAATGCCCATATATATACAAAACATATACAAGTAACAATTACAAATATAAAATAGAGTAGAATAGAATAGAATAATCATTTTATTTGGTACAAATAAAATGAGACATGAAACAGTGAAACATTTAAGCATATGTCAAATTTAAAAAAGTATGAATTAATAACAATGCAACTAAAGCTGAACGCAATTGTTTGATTTTGTTTTTGTTGCTGATAAATATAATGTTTCCAACCACCTACTAGATATACTGGATAGTGCCATCTAATAGTTCGTTAATATAACCAATATATATAGCTATTATACAGCTTCTATTTTCGATGTTTTCTTGTTGTATCCCGAAGTTCCTGTCACTACATTACCCACATACGCGAATATCTTAAATACATACATGCTATGCTCGGGGTTTCTCTACGGGATCGAATCAGAAATGAGGAGATACGTAGGAGAACTCAAGTCACCAAGTAATGCGCAGTGCATATAGTGCGCAGAACAGATGCCAGGCCGTTTCCAACCGCAGTTCCTGGAGATCAATGAGGGAGGCCTTTGTCCATCAGTGGACGTCCTGCGGCTGATATGATGATGATGATATTTGTTATAATCTAATTACTAAGCAAAACAAGCGCATGAGTATAGACTTGAATTTGAGAGAGCTTAAGTATTTCTTTTAAATACTTAATTTGTTATTTATATGACTTAATCTTTTTTGAACTAATGCCTAAACTTAACTAACCTATTTTAGCTAGACATGATTAAAAATATGCATATGATGGGAAAAGCCACTGACACCTGAAACACAGTTTTATACTAGTTCGGGAGCCTATGGAATCAAATTTACTATGTCATACTTAATTGTGTCAATAAATACATTTTTACTTCACCTTACTCTATAAGTTTTAACAGACGACCTCAGCCAAAACTGATTTTTGCAATCAAAATCGCAAGGGTTATGAGTTTTGACACCGTTTTGGTCGTGGCTCCTGCTCAGTTCACCTTAGTAGTCTTGCGCTACGAAAACCGATTTTTCTATAAAGATAAATAGAGCATTTGCAAGGAATACTCCAATCCTTTCACCACATTGGTTCTTTTATCATTCCTTTTAAATTTTTCTTTAGAGCCTATTCTTGTCACTAAACAAGTGTATTTACAACTGGGTTTTTTAATAGGTGTCATATCTTGATTGCCTTGTCGCTGCCATAAAACATTGTACAAGTATTCAATCCACGATCAAATGAAATGACCTCATTACAGATCAAAGTGCAAAAACTTGATAGTAGTATTAATATTTATTCCGTATTTAATCTCCGATTACCTGCAGTTTATATTTTAATGACGTACCCAATTAGTCCAATGAGGCTGAGTGGGCGAATAGCCGGCTGAGACGGAGGAGGTTGTGAGTTCGGTTCCGCTGCGGGACAAATGCTTGCATAGTCTACAGATATCTGTTCCAGGTTTGGGTTTTTTTTTATTATATTCTCTATTTTATTTAGAACGTCTGCTACTACCAATTTAAGTTTTGAGGTATTTAATTAGGTTTTTTAAACCTTCCTTAACATAATCATTATCAAGATTTTTAAAATCATCTCAAAAATTTCAAATCTCAAAATTTTTAAGATGTTTATAAAAATCTTGGAATTTTCCGCATGTGTTCGGATAACACTATAAATAAAAATACTATTTGAAATAAGCAACGCGACCTCTCTTGTCAATGTACTGAACTGCAACGTTTGGCATTGGGCAGGAACAAAGAACTATATAAGTTTTCCTGTAGATGGAGCTAACGGCGCTTTAGTTGTAATTCTGAATCATCTCACTAATTTCGACCTAGACGTGAATTGCCTGGTTGCACAGATGGTAGTGCGTTCTCGTATTAAGAGAAAGGTCGCGGGTTGAAGTCCCGTCTAGGCTTGAAATTTTTGAGATGATTTTAAAAATCTTGGAATTTTCCGCATGTGTTCGGATAACACTATAAATAAAAATACTATAATCATTATCATTGGAAGTT
Organism: Philereme vetulata; assembly: GCA_918857605.2. NCBI lineage: Eukaryota > Metazoa > Arthropoda > Insecta > Lepidoptera > Geometridae > Philereme > Philereme vetulata. Next base: position 3,520,063 of record OU975471.1, on the reverse strand, counting down.
CACTGATAAAGACATCACCATAGATAGAGAACTCCAGAGCGACTGATGGTGAAAAAAAACCTTATTTACAATCTATGTATACATCAAAATCAATTGCTGTTCGTTCGTCTCGCTAAAACTAAAAACGGCTTGACTGATTTAATTTTTTTGTTTTGTTCGCTCTGATACAGGGGTAGTTTAAAAGAAAATAAAAACCGGCCAAGTGCGAGTCGGACTCGCGCACGAAGGGTTCCGTACCATTATCTATAAAAACGGCAAAAAATCACGTTTGTTGTATGGGAGCCTCCCTTACATATTTGTTTTATTTTAATTTATTTTTTTATTATAACATATAAGTAAATATTCTGTGAATATTTCAAGCGTCTACCTGTTGCCCTTATCAATATTGAGCTAAAACGAGCAAAAAAATCACGTTTGTTGTTTGCTTAAGCCCCCCTTAAATATTTATTTCATTCTGTTTTTAGTATTAGTTTAGCGGCAACAGAAATACATCATCTGTGAAAATTTCAACTGTCTAAATATCACGGTTCATGAGATACAGCCTGGTGACAGACGGACAGACAGACAGACAGATAGCAGAGCCTCAGTAATAGGGTGCCGTTTTACCCTTTAGGTACGGAACCCTAAAAAACATGGGGAAACCCATAAAACAGATGAAAAATTAAAAAAATTAAAATTGTTAATTTTGTATGAGAATTGCCCAGAATGACAGCTACTATTCATTTAATGGACAGGGTAATGTTTTTAGTAACAAACGACGCGTGGAAAGTCGTGGGCGGGTCAGCTAGTTTAAAATAAAAAGAAAACATTAGAAGTTACCTATCCCGGCTCTTGACGACCATACAATATTGAATGATTCAATTGAACAATTGTAAGTACCTAATAGGTGTGGTTAGAAAATTAATTCAATGTTATCGAATATCTATCAATTAGATCTATTGTTATCTATAGTGTCTATTGTTTGTGCGTTTTGTTCAATCGCCAAAGGAGACTACGATTACTAAGATGAAGATTGGAAATGTGATTGTATTTATAAACCTACTGATTTAAATGATATTTGAACAAAAATATACACGCTCTTTTTCATAAGCAAAATCATAAAAATAACCAATCCGGGACTCTTTAAGGTAAGAGTGAGTAGGCTTCTTTTAGATCTTCGCGCTTCATTTTAGACCACATCATCGCTTACCATCAAGTGAGATTGTGGTCATACGAAAATATATCAAAATTAAAAACAAAAAAATTTAGATAGATAGATAGATAGATAATTTCTTTATTGCACACCATTAAAAATAAAACAAACAAAAGAGAATTCAAAATTAAATCAAAGGTACAATGGGCGCCCTTATCGCTAAAAGCGATCTCTTCCAGGCAACCTTTGGATGGACAGGATCTGTGTGAACAAATGAGAACGGCGGCGTTAATCGAATAATAACTAACAGAATTAGTACATAAATGATTAAAATAAAATATACATATAAATAAATATAAATAATTTTATAATATTAAATAACCTACTTCAAAATACATAGGTAATTAGAAAAAACAATAAAAAATTATATACAAAATTTAAGTTGCAAAGTCTTAGTGAGCGATGGACGACAGATAATGATTATTAACCATGTTTTTAAAAACAGGAAGGGATTTGGCGTTACGAATTGAAACAGGTAGTGCATTCCAGAGTCTGGTAGCCTGAAGAGTGAAGGAGTAATATGTAACTGAGAATATACAAGTCTTTTCCATATACTATTCTAAAATATTTGAGGCATTTAAACTTGAGACTAGAATTAAATTTGAGACTTAAGAAAAGTTTCAAACGATCTACAGATAGCTAAATATATTATATCCTTTGATGTAGTTTTACAATATATCAAATTGATATCTATTATCGTGAGATTATTATGTACAAGTCCAGGACGTCTCTCGGCGCGGTGGGTCGACGACATAAAGAAAATCGCGGGCACCTCCTGGATGCGCGCAGCACAGGACCGGGAAGGGTGACGTTTACAAAGGGAGGCCTACACCCAGCAGTGGGTACGTATGGGCTGTGGATGATGATGATTATGTACAACCATTTAAACTTCATCATATATTTAAAAATTAAAAAAAACATAGTAAAACTTAAGATCTCTTTCGCTTATATCTATTGCAGGTGTATTTAAAGAAAGAAAGAAAGAAAAACATTTATTTGTGAAACACACACAGCACACACGTAACATACACACAATAGAACACATTCATACACACAAAAACAGCAATACCTAACAAATGTGTGTCTCACACTTCATCATCATCATCATCATCAGCCGGAGACGTCCACTGCTGAACATAGGCCTCCCCCTTAGATCGCCACAACGAGCGATTGGTAGCCGTTTGCGCCCAACGGCTCCCCGCGATTCTTACTAGATCGTCGGTCCACCTTGTGGGGGGCCGGTCTACGCTGCGTCTTCCAGTCCGTGGTCTCCACTCGAGAACCTTTCTTCCCCAACGGTTATCGGTTCTACGAGCGATTTGGCCTGCCCATTGCCACTTCAACTTGCTAATTTTGAGAGCTATGTCGGCAACTTTAGTTCTTCTGCGGATTTCCTCATTGCGGATTTTGTCACGCAAAGAAACCCCGAGCATAGCCCTCTCCATAGCTCGTTGAGCGACCTTGAGCTTGGTCATGAGGCCATGAGTAAAGGACCACGTTTCAGTGCCATAGGTCATCACTGGCAACACACACAGGTTGAAGACTTTAGTCTTCAGGCTCTGGGGAATTTTGGACGAGAAGATATCGCGAAGTTTCCCGAACGCTGCCCAGCCGAGTTGGATTCTTCGTGCGACCTCTTTGTCGAAGTTGGACTTACCTAATTGGACAGTTTGTCCTAGGTATACATATTCGTCGACAACTTCGAGAGTATCGCCCCCAACAACTACCGGTACGGGCGCAACATGGATATTTGACATGATTTTCGTCTTATCCATGTTCATTTTAAGACCCACCTGTTGGGAGACCCTACTGAGGTCGTTGAGCATGGTACCGAGTTCCTCGAGCGATTCAGCCATAATGACTATATCATCGGCAAAACGAAGGTGAGTGATGTATTCGCCATTGATATTGATGCCAAGTCTGTCCCAGACCAAGAGTTTGAAAACGTCCTCCAATGAGTTTGTGAACAGTTTCGGAGAAATTACGTCTCCCTGTCTCACGCCTCTCTGCAATTGGATTGGTTCCGTACTCTGGTCCTGTAGACGGACTGACATAGTGGCGTTACTATACAAACACTTCAACACTTCGATATACCTATAGTCGATTTGGCATCGCTGAAGAGACTGCAGTACCGCCCAGGTCTCGATTGAATCGAAGGCTTTTTCATAGTCCACAAACGCAAGACATAACGGCCGATTATACTCCTCGGTCTTCTGTATAATCTGGCGTAGCGTGTGGATGTGGTCTATGGTACTAAAGCCTCACACAATCTCATCAAGTCTCACACTTATCTATATATAAATGACCAACGTCACAAAAAGGCGTCCAACTCAGCATTTGATGTGCTATTGGCACAACGCTGATCTTCCGTTGGAACCATTTAAAAATAGGATGTCACGGATGACTGCCCGCACAGTACCACAATTACAATAAAATATGAATATATAGATAAATCTAAGTTACCACACTAAGAAGAAATAAATATATACAATAGTAGGTAGCTAAGTATATTAAGTTACAAACAGTAAAAGAAAAAAAACTTAGATAATCGGGGAGAACTAGGCGAGAATGTGCATTAATTAGTCCCACTGCTAAGCAAAGGCCAATCTGCTAAGTAATCAGGCTGCCAGAAGAAAGGAAGGATATTATAAAGGAGTGGATAAAATGGGAAAACTACAATATAGAAATTTCATTATTAAGGAGTTCTTGAGACCTTTGGAAATCAAAGAGGAACAATCTCAGTTTAGCTCTGAAACCATGGACGCTACGCAACTCCTAATTGGAGTCCGCGGAATATGGAACCTGGATATCGGTATCACTACACAAAAACTGATCAGATGCTACAATGTACACACGGCTACACATCAAGCTATACACTTCCTGTATAAGCTGACCTCTCATTCTACGAAAAGCCTACATAATGCGCGGTCAGCTTATACTGGAAATGTATACCTTGATGTGTAGCCGTGTGTACACACAAAAAAATCCAAGCAACACATACTTATAAATGTTTGCATCAAGGCTAAAGAATGCTGTTGGTCCTACTGTTTGTCCCCAAACTGTGTAAAACAGACTGCATGCAATCAGTCGTCTAATCAGATGCCCAAATTGCCCACAGATCCGTCACGGGAATCAAGCGTCGGAAAAAAGATGTTACCAAATTTTGTTCTGCGTTGAATCTCGATTCGGTTTCAAGTTTGTTAACTGCAACTTGTGCTGACTTCCTATGAATATCCGATTTCACAAATAATGGGACCAGAGATCCCATTGATGCACGATAATGCCCGTCCGCATACTGCGAGGCGGACTCAGGAATAGTTATCGTGAGAAAATATCCGCGTTTTACCGTGGCCAGCTTTCATCTGACTTAAATCCCATTGAGCATAGGGATATATTCCAAAGAAAAATCCTGAAAGACCTTAACGTGGTTTTAACTGAACAAACATCTCTCAAATTCCACTGGGATAGTTTGCCTCAGTATCATTGATTCCACGCAGAATCGATGAACAGACCAGGAGGAAACACGGGTTACTTTCCCGTGGTATAAAATTTAACAAATAAATATTTCTGAACATTTCACACAACGCCCCAACTATCTTAGTCCCTACTTTAATTAATAATTTTTAATCTAATTCATAAAAATATTTTTTTGTAACAACAGGTAGTTTATGGGAAAATATTCGCCCCATGATCCACCTCGCTCGATCCACCTCCATCCACGTCGCTCAACGAGCTATGGAGAGGGCTATGCTCGGAGTTTCTCTACGGGATCGAATCAGAAATGAGGAGATACGTAGGAGAACTCAAGTCACCGACATAGCCCGACGGATTAGCACGTTGAAGTGGCAATGGGCAGGCCATATAGCGCGCAGAACAGATGGCCGATGGGGCCGAAAGGTTCTCGAGTGGAGGCCACGGTCCGGCAAGCGCAGCGTAGGACGTCCACCCACAAGATGGGCAGACGACTTGGTAAGAACCGCAGCTCGGCGTCGGATGCAGACCGCTTCCAACCGCAGTTCCTGGAGATCAATGAGGGAGGCCTTTGTCCAGCAGTGGACGTCCTACGGCTGATATGATGATGATGATGATGATCCACCTGGCTAGGTGCACTCAATTGGTAGATCGCAGGAAAGTACCGGAAAAACGTTGTATTAAATTTTATCCAATTGCCCAGAGGGACGGTGGACACAGTCGCATTAGCGTATGTACTTTTTGTTGTTAATAGTTTAGTATAATCAATTTATCGTGTTTCATTCCGTTAAAATCATCATCATCATATCAGCCGTAGGACGTCCACTGCTGGACAAAGGCCTCCCTCATTGATCTCCAGGAACTGCGGTTGGAAGCGGCCTGCATCCAACGCCGACCTGCGGTTCTTACCAAGTCGTCTGCCCATCTTGTGGGTGGACGTCCTACGCTGCGCTTGCCGGTCCGTGGCCTCCACTCGAGAACCTTTCGGCCCCATCGGCCATCAGTTCGGCGCGCTATATGGCCTGCCCATTGCCACTTCAACGTGCTAATCCGTCGGGCTATGTTGGTGACCAACATAGCTCCGTTAAAATAATAAAGAATAAATAAATACCATAAAAAAATATAAAATTTTAAATATTCATACTCTTTGATGTGTTTATTTATGTAGACGAGGAGAACTTTGTATCTCCTTCCTTCTGACTTACTGATTACTTGAATGATTAGTCAATACATTTTAATTGTCCATTTTAGTAACCACACTAACAAAATAATTAACTTCATCTGAATTAGTTGAAAATTGCAAGTATACTATAAAAAGGATTTTACTTACAGAAATCCTGTGTTATTTCAACGTATAAACACTCCAGTCACTCAAAGACGTTTGTTCTCATTTAATAGATTAGAATCACTGGCAACTTCCGCGTTGTTTGTCGTAGGTCAGTATATAACCTATTAGGTACAGTTTATTATGAAAATATGAGCGAAACAACGCAAGGCCGCGCGCACGTAGGCGAAGTACACACGGCTACACATCAAGCTACATTTTTCCAGTATAAGCTGACCTCGCATTGTGTAGGCTTTTCGTAGAATTAGAGGTCAGCTTATACTAGAAATGTATAGCTTGATGTGTAGCCGTGTGTACAAGACTGGTCAAGCGCGAGTGGTACTAGCGTGCCGACGGTTCCATGCTTACATAGAATTATGTTAATTTAGCAGTGTCAACTACTACAAAACTAGTACAAAAACTAGTTTTGTTTGCGGTACACTCGGAAAACATTTAAGGTTGATTTATAATTATACTAGTGGTTCACCCCGAACTAAGATCTCGCGAGTCTACCATAAAAACATAAAAAATATTAATATTCGTCATCTTTGACTACCAAAATAGTGCCATGAAATAAAAAAAAACTTACTTGACCTACAGTTTCATTCAAATTACAGGTAACGGGAGTTCATGTTTTTGATTATTCATTTTTAGGGTACGAATTGCAGTTATTTTGGATTTCAGACTTTTGCCTACATTTGTGATACCATAGCTACACGCATACCAAATTACAGCGCTGTGGGGTCACTGGTGTACCCTGTGAATTTAGTCAAAGTTTAGTTTTTATCATAATTCAGGGTTTTATATCAAAACAAAAATATAATAATGTGGAAACTGAGTTCATATGACACCTGATTTGATTTTGTATGTAAATTAAGAGAAATGGTTTGATTTTTGGACAAACCAAAGTTACTGAGTGGCAGTGGCACAAAGCTTGAAGAGGGGCGTTGGGGCAAAAAGGTTCTGGAGGGAAGACCACGCGCTGAAAAACGCAGTGGAGCCCTGGATGGAAAAACAACTTCATAAGGACTGCAGGGTGTTGTTCGTTGACTGCAAGCCGCACAAGATCGGTTGCTCTAGAAATCTATCGTATGATGATGAAAAAATGCAGTCCTTGTAATGGCTGCTCATATTTCCACTAATAGCGGGTTCCTTTATCCATCGGGAGCCTCCTACGACTCCTTGAAAAGGTGTCAAAAGTATATTTTACCATATTGTACCAATACCATATTGTACCAATACCATATTGTACCAATACCATATTGTACCAATACCATATTGTACCAATACCATATTGTACCAATACCATATTGTACCAATACCATATTGTACCAATACCATATTGTACCAATACCATATTGTACCAATACCATATTGAAATCTACGATTGAGGGTTAGGTGCTTATGACAGTCACATGATTCAATTTTATAAACCCTTATTTCTGCGTCACGTTAAAAAATAACTCTTTTGAACAGACTTCAATAAAGGAGGACGTTCTCAATTCGAATGTATTTTTTTACCTCAGAACCTGGTTTGTTACCTCAGAACTTTCGACTGGGTTAACCGATTTTGATGTTTCTTTTTTTATTTGAAAGCTGAAGTTTCTCGTATGGTCCCATGTCCATTTGGTCCAGTTCTGATAATGGAATCCATGAAAAAACCACGTAAGTCTTAAATTTGTTTAATTTTTATTTTATGTTATGTTTGTTAGCTCAGAACTCCGTTATATATCAATCGACTTAGAAAATTAGTTTTTAATTTGAAAGGATATACTTTTAGGTTGATCTCATGGAAACTTTTTCAAAATTGGTTGAGTAGTTTGGTTTTTACTGTTATCTGAAATCGGTTATAGTTTTGTCAAAAAGTTACTTGTTTCAGTTGATAGCAACGAAAACCACTAATTAAAACAAAAACGAGTTTAATCAATAAATGATTTATTGAATATATTATTTTAGCAATAATACCACCCATTGCACCGTTATTCATTGCGTATTCCATGTTTACTGTAGTTTTATTTCATAATTTATAAAGAGTATAACTACCTGAACGAACTAGACGAACGAAGGTGCATGACGTTGGAATTCGAGTTATGGAGCTCAAATGGTCTTGGGCGGGACACTTGGCTAGACGTGGTGATGACAGATGGAACAGGACAGTGACTGAATGGTGGCCTATGAGCGGGTATAGAAAGGTAGGACGACCGGCAGCGAGATGGGTGGACGACATCATAAAGGTCGCGGGCCGTCAGTGGGTGAGACTAGCGCAGGATCGTGGTGGATGGCACAAACCTGGGGAGGCCTATACCCAACAATGGGTGAAGTCAGGCTGTGGATGATGATGATAACTACCTGTCTTTATACACGTAATACTTACCTGCGTACTTGATTGTAAGTCACTGCGCACATTGCTTAAGCAAAGTGATAATATATTCATTAAACAACTGCCTGTTATACTAATCTTTAAATGCAATACCGTAGCATACTAGGTACGTCAAATGCGAGATTATAATGTGACGTCATCATAAAGTGGAATTGCCTGTAAGTCACACTTGGTAAGCGATATGAGACTGGACTGGACAAACGTAGTAAAATTATGATTTATGTAAATTTCTTATTTGTTTGTCGTATACTTGTGAAATGTCCAGCAATATTTATTTATTTATATATTACTAGCTGTTGCCAGTGGCTTCGCCCGCGTTGTTTTGGGGTGCAAAGTTCATATGGAAACTGACATTGTATTTTTATCCCATGGGAACTGATTTATGGGATAAAAAGTAGCCTATATGTTATTCTAGGTCTGGAACTAAACTTCTGCAAAGTTTGAGCCCAATCCTTTAATCAGTTTTGGTAAGCAGAGTAATAATTCCCAAAATCATTTTCGTATACAAACTTTGATACCCCATTTTTATCCCACGGGAACTGGTTTATGAGATAACTGGTACATATTACATTCACATTTATATATTAGAGTGATATGTGGTATGCATTGAGTAAATATTTGTCTATGTTTTAGTAAATACCACTCAATAGTCACCATTTTAGAACCGCGTATTAGTCACTAGCTGTTGCCTTCGACTTTGTACGCGTTACACAACTAAATATGTAGGTGGCCTAGAAATAAAGCTGAACTCGCTGTTGTAACTTGACTTGAACCCCATTTTTTTTCCATGGGAACTTATTTATGGGATAAATGAGCTTATGTGGTGATCCAGGTTATAATCTACGTATATACAAAATTCATTGAAATCGGTTCAGCCGTTACGGCGTGATTGAGTACAAACAAACAAACAAACAAACATCTAAACATTCGCATGTATAATGTTTTAAATATTATGTAACTGAAATAACATACATTGAAAATTTAATAATATTTACAATCATGGAATAACATAACAGTTTTTGTTCTTGGTTGTCATGGTATTGTTACGAGCTGAGGGTTCGGGATAAAATAATTAAAATGAATCTAACCAAAATAACACTTTTATTCAACACTTAAATGATAAATACACGAGCTTAATCACAAGAATTCACAACACACTAGATCACACCACTGTTACACAATAAGCCACTAAAAGTCACCGAAATGTTCGCACCAGTTCGCACGTATCGCCAAATCAAGACTGACTCACTCGAGCGTCTCTACGCACTGATTATAACGCGCATTATTTCCAGAACCTTCTCGATGTTTCTACCAGTTACGAGAAAAGTGCAGGTATATCGACCGCCTACTATTTCTTAATCTGTGCAACTGTAGGTAGAAACGTGGTATGTAAGTTTATTCCATACCAAGTATTACCTATTCTGTGACACAGTAGGTATTACTTCAAGAAGCTGACTATTACTTATTCTGTAACAGCCTCGGCGTAACAGTATCTAGGTTGATCTGTGTTGCGTTATGGTAATTGTACTTTGGTCTTATAATAAAGAATTATCAATCAATCAAGCGTGAGCCTTGCTTGAGTCTGAATCTGATGTTACCTGATAATTACAACCTGGTTGTCTTCAAGTCGGAACAGGTGTCTCACTAGATGGAAAGACGACCTGATAACAGTTGCTAGGAGCCGTTGGGTGCAGGCCGTACAAGATTAGTCGCTCAGGAAAACCATTGGCGGAGGTCTATATTCAGCAGTGACGACCTCCGTGGTACAGTGGGCGAATAGCCGGCTGAGACTCAAGAGGTTGCGGGTTGGATTCCCGCCGCGGAACAAATGTTTGCATGACCTACAGATATTTGTTCCGTGTCTGGTTGTTTCTCTATATATTATAAGTATTTATTCACAAAAAAAAAGTATTTAAGTATTCTATCAGTTATCTGATACCCATAGTACAAACTCTGCTTAGTTTGGGGCTAGATAGAGCTGAGTGAAATGTCCAGCAATATTTATTTATTTATTATTTATATAAACTAGTAAACTGTAAACTAGCAGTGAATGTCCTATATCAGGTATGAAGATGGTAACAGGTTTGTCTGGAAGAGATCGCTTTTAGCGATAAGACCGCTCACTGTATCTTTATTGTTTATTTCCATTATTATTGTATTATTGTTTGGTATGCAATAAAGAGTATTTTATTCATTCATTCAAGTTACCGCATTAAATCGTGCCTGTTACAGGATTTTCATATGGAATAGGATTGCCTAGCACATATACTACATATGCTACTTTGTACCCAACTGCGCAGAAGTAAGGTAATGTTTTAATTGGCAAACCACACGTGCGAAGCAGCGGGTGTAAGCTAGTTCGCACATAAATTATCGATAATTGATATACACTTGAGAGAAGAGCCAAGAAGCTCATTTGCAATAACTAGTTAGCAGATGCAAGGCACCACAGCCTCGAGCATCGTCGAAAGGTTGCAAGCCTCTCGGTTTTTCATCGGATACATTTCGGAGAGTGTGCTGCGGAGCTTTTCAACCTGATTCCACCATTCCCATTCTATCATCGGACAACCAGACGCTCCGCGATGTGCCACCGCTACATGGTAGACATATCTCCCATACGCACAAAGCGGTACTCTTCCAACTTTATTATGTGCACCGCCAAGGAGTGGAACGCCTTGCCTGGGTCTGTGTCTCCTGATAACTACAACCTAGGGGACTTCAAGTCGCGGGTGAATTGGTTTCTTCTAGGCAAGTGTGTATCATCGTAGACTGCATCATCGCTTACCATCAGGCGAGGTCGTGGTCAAACGCTGGCCTATCTATACTTCTAGATTGTATTTTTGTGTGTATGTTTGTAATTAATAAACCCAAAAACTATTTGTCCGATTTCAAAAATTCTATCACCATTGGAAAGCTACATTCACTTTGAGTAACATAAGCTACTTTTTACCTAACTGCGCAAAGGAGGGTAATGTTTTTATTGAAAAACTACGCGTGCGAAGCTGCGGATCGGCCAGCTAGTAATTAAAACAAAAAGAATTGTAAAATCCATTTGTACAAAATCAATGTTGATGTGGTTTCGAATTCAAATCGGATGTCAGAATTCATACCACCAGGCCAAGAAGACGTAGAATTGTCACAATGGTCACATTAAAATAATCACTGGTTATACATGAAATGAAGGTCACATTATTGCATCTTATGATTAACTGTAACCGTGATTGGTTTCAAGGTTAGATTAATGAAGACTGATTAAAGGGTTTCTTCGTTAATTATTGACTATTATGAATTCAGTTTGCATACTATTAGCTCTTTTGATCCTAAGAACGTAGGTTCGATATCACCAATGGATATTTTCACTATTTTTATTTTTGTTAAAAAATTGTTGTTGGCGGAAAATATGGTGAAATTTTTTATAAAAATCGAAAGTATTTAAATGCAACTACTTATATACAAATACAAAACTATTTATTTTGTGTCAATTTTTAAATTCTACGACAAAATAGGTCATCAGCATAACTCAGCGGTGTGCCATTGTATAGGTATATATCGATGGCAGCGAAGTAGATAAAGACATCTGCAATTTTGCGAAAATGGTTTTTATACAAAAATGAGCTTATAATTACCCCTCCATTAACCTGTAGTAAAATTATTTTTCTTTTCAAAATAATGAAGAAAATTTGGCACGTAAATGAATACATTTACAATCAATTTTTTAAATCGGTCGCAGTAGAAACGGACATTTGAATTTACCCGCCTTTACTTCGGAGCTTCAACAGGTGATTGAAACGTAAACAAAGCCATCCGTCACTTGTCACATTCTTGTGTGTACCGGTTTGTTATGGTGCCTTGTTATTAAATTCATATTGTTTACCGCATTATATCATAATACATTCTTAAAATAACAGTTATTCGTTTACAATGAGTGTCTCCAGGAATAAACTACTTTTAAATATGGCCCAAAAAGGTGTACAAAAGGAAATAACTGAGATTACGGATTTCAAAAAATTTAAGAAAACAATGCGAAATGCTTACGAAGGTGAGTACCTTTGTCAATTTTGTTATTATAATAGTGTTTATAGTGAAAATAGTAGTAATAGTAATTAAATCTTAGCGTGAGTAATCAAATTTATTTTGAGGTTACGGTCCAACGTAGACACTGACATCTGTGCACTTGTCCGTTTATACGTCGTATTTTTTGCATATATCCCAATCTATGAATGTATTATTTCTTGTTTTTATACAAAAAATCATTGATTTTCCTTTAGATATACTATTTTGCAAATTATTTTCATAAATTTATTTGTTTATTTCAGATTCAGATACAGAAAATGAATTAATTCAGCTAAGTGATCTACAAGCAGTGACTTACGGCAATTTAGATATAAGGTCTTTGATACAAGCAGGTTAGTGATATTTATTAAAATTACTTTAAACGATGTCTAGAATGTTCCTAAACCACATTCGTTACTATTATTTACAGCTTGCCGATCTTAGGAAATGCCACACTTGATTGATTAAGACGAGCAGCACAGTGCGTTATCTATTACGACCTTCGCTGAAATACATTGTAATCCAAATTATAGTCCAGCCAATTTAACTGTTTGCCCTCAATCACGCTCTTTGACACCTATGCCTTCTGAGTTTATTTCTTTTGAAACAGAATCGCAGTTGCGCAATCTGCGGTTGGAAGCGGCCTGCATCCAACGACGACCTGCGGTTCTTACCAAGTCGTCTGCCCATCTTGTAGGTGGACGTCCTACGCTGCGCCTGCCGGTCCGTGGCCTCCATTCGAGAACTTTCCGGCCCATCGGCCATCTGCTCTGCGCGCTATATGACCTGCCCATTGCCACTTAAACGTGCTAATCCGTCGGGCTATGTCGGTGACTTGAGTTCTCCTACGTATCTCCTCATTTCTAATTCGATCCCGTAGAGAAACCCCGAGCATAGCCCTCTCTATAGCTCGTTGAGCGACTCTGAGCTTATTCATAAGGCCAATAGTGAAGAACCACGTCTCGGTTCCATATGTAATCACTGGTAACACACACTGATTGAAGATTTTCGTCTTAAGGCACTGAGGTATGTTGGACGAAAAGACGTTGAGAAGTTTCCCAAACTCTGCCCATCCGAATTTGGATTCGACGATTGACCTCTTTCTCGAAGTTGGACCTACCTAATTGGACTGTTTGTCCTAGGTATACATACGCGTCGACAACTTCAAGACCCGAGTTCTCAGCCAAAACTGGGGCAGGCACGACATGGACATTTGACATAATTTTCGTCTTGTCCATGTTCATTTTAAGCCCTACCCGTTGGGAGACCCGATTGAGGCCTTCGAGCATCGTACTGAGCTCTTCCATCGACTTTGCCATGACCACAATATCGTCGGCAAACCGAAGGTGAGTGATGTATTCGCCGTTAATATTGATGTCCAGTCCTTTCCATTCCAGAAGCTTAAAGGCATGTTCCAAAGCGGTCGTAAAGAGTTTCGGAGAGATGACATTTTCTTGTCTTACGCCTCTTTTTAAGGGAAGTGCCTTCGAGCTCTGTTCTTGTACTCGGACTGACATAGTGGCGTTTTTATACAAACAGTTTTTATATAAAAATAGTTTATAAACTGAAATTTTCAAAGACTGATTGATACTTTTAATAAAGAGAGACATTAAAATTTAAGAGTCTATTTTGATATTTCGTTTCTTTTGCTAATAACTGTTACCTAGTATAGAATAATACTATTTCATAGTGTTTTCTTTAAATAAGCATAATTATTGTTTATAAATAATAAATAAAACATACTAATATTACGAATTTTTAATTAAAACTATAAATACTTTGCGCGGTTTGGGAACTAAAGAGTTTATCTGATAGACGTAGATGAAGATAAGTGAGATTTTTAATGCAAAGTAAATAAAGACATCTACAAAAAAAGAGGAATACTGTTTCCATGTTGCTCAGATTTTCTATAAATAACTTAAGAAGTATTACTGTAGGTTTATTATTTTAGTTTATTAGCTATGGTGGAACGAACGCTTTCATGATCCCAACGTATGTATATACGGATATCAGGCAGATGTCTTTTTCTACGTCAAAGTTTTTTCAATGTAAAAAACTACGACTACATTATTTCAGTAAAACCACGATATAGCAATAAAATCTGTTATACAATGAATAAAGATGGTAATGCATTATTGAAGATTTCATTCTACTCGGTGCATAACTCTCAAAATGGCCACTATTTTTGACGAAATGTGCTCTCCTGTAAAGTTTCGATTATGAAGCTGTCCGTATCTACTTTGCTGCCATCGATATATAGGTATAGGTACTGTAGCGCTGGTATTATGTGAAGCATTTAGTACGTGTGACCACCAGAAAATAGAAACACGCGTTTACATAATTAGTTACCATCTAAATGTTTACAAATATAGTTATTTTTTTAATATTTATTATTCTCAAATGCCTTGAAGAATTATCAAATCAATTAGTGTCCTTCTATTGCTTAGTGACTTTCAAACAAGCGAGCAAATCGGGATGTTGTAGATTTTTTTTTAACTATAGATCTTCATTTAACCACAAGCTCACCTGATGGTAAGCGATGATGTGGTTTAGGATGAAGCACGAAGATCTAGAAAAAACCTATTCACTCTTACCTTAAAGAGGCTTGTACCGGATTGTATTCTTTAGGAAAACAGACGACGGCAAAGTGTTCCATGCTGTACGCATCAAGAACGTAGAACCAAACGGTGTGTGTGAATAGGTGGTATATCAACTAGGTACGGATGGTACTGAGCCGTGCGCCTGCTTGTCCTTTGATGGAAAGGAGATGGCGGAATCAGATCGTGAAGTTCCTGGGCATACTCCCAGAAATGTTTTCTGTAAAAGATCGATAGGCTTGCAATTTTACGACGGTGTTCGAGACTTTGGGTCTTAGTCTCCGCCATATACTGCTCACCTATAAGCCTAAAAGCCCTACGTTCTATAGAGTCTAAGGTAGCGAGCTGGTATTTGGCCGAACCATCCCAAAGGTACCATAGTGCTACGAGCTGGTACCATAGTGCTACGAGCTGGTACCATAGTGCTACGAGCTGGTACCATAGTGCTCGTAGTTTCTGGTATCCACTTTTCATAATAACTTGTCAATACAAGTCATATAAATTTTATCTGGGTCAACCCATAATCATTGCAATTCAGCGGGGCAATGCAGCCAGCGTCTTGGGGACACTTCCACTTGGTAGTGGAGCAGTTGAACTATCTATAGATCGTTTGTAATGTTCTTTAGATGATTTAACTAAGTAGTTTGTATTTTATGCAATTATATAATTATTTCTGTAAATAAAGGGAACTATTAAAATAGTCTGTTGTTTAAAGTCACTTTTTTTAAATAAACAAGTCTAAGTAAGATCTTAGAGTTGCTAGGTAGATCGATAAATTTGACGGTGTTTAGATTCATTATATAAGATATGACCGCTAAAATATCCGCCATCCCCCTTCCATCAAAGGACAAGCAGGCGCACGGCTCAGTACCATCCGTACCTAGTTGATAAACTATCCATTCGCACACACCGTTTGGTTCTACGTTCTGGATGCGTACAGCTTAGGTATGGAACACTTTACCGTCGTCTGTTTTTCCTAATAAATACAATCCGGCCCTCTTTAAGGTGAGAGTGAATAGGTTTATTCTAGATCTTCGTGCTACATCTTAGTTCTATTATTTTTAAAAAAAATATGAACCTGTTTTATGGCGGGTTCCTATATCCGTCGGTAGCCAGCTACGACTCGTTTCTCCTTAAAAACCTGTCAAAAGCTTGCCACTAGTTTGACACTATTTCAAAGAGATACGAGGCGTAGTCGGGTACCGACGGATATAGAAATTCGCCATTAGTCAGAACTAGCAGGAAATCAAGCTAATCTTGAATGATAATACCGAATTAAATCCAAAACAAAAACGTACCGTTTTGCATATTGCGCTGACACGCTACGTGTGACATCGGTCAAACCAACGTGAGTTCCAACGTTAGACACGTTCAAAATTAGTGCGATTGCCCCCCTGATTGTTGTTTTCCATGTACCACTCTTGTTTTCCTATAAATTATAAATGGCGTCACAAACTCAATGTCATTCCACAACTGTGTCGCATATCTCTATGATTATTTTGACGAGACACTCTTGTCTACAATAACAACATTCCTATACAATCATTTACAATTTGTTCACGTGGTTTTGTTTATTGCCGTGACTTTTTGTGATTTATAGGGTTCTGTAGTCGAACTCAGAACCCCTATAGTTTTGCCATGTCTGTCTATCTGACTAGTTACAGCCCTTTTATTCGTAGGCTAAAGCTGAAATTTGATACAAACGTTTTAGTAACGCCTAGTAAATTATGAAATAAAAACAAGAAGGACAAAGATTGCTGTATTTCGGTTTGAAGGGTTGCTGGTGAAATTACAGGCACATGAGGCTTTACACCTGCATGCCTCAAGTTAATGGACGCAGGGCAGTGCATCGTAGGTAGAGCTTGCAATTCGGATATCCGAATATCCATATTATTCAGATATCCGTGTGATTTTACTATCCGGATAGTGACGATCAATATATTCGGATAATTCGAATAAAACGAATAGTAAAATTCATCAAAAAATCACGATTTAAACATGAAATTAACTACATCAAAACCATAATTTCATAATTTTGTGCAATAAGTACATGTATCTAAAAAGTAATCTCAATTTAAAACACTGTTTATCCGTTATTTTTAACATTTGTCGCATTTTGTGACAGAAAACGTGATCGTATACCTATGGAGTTTCCTTATGGTTAAAAGTGATTTATATTTTAACGGTGAATGTTGGATATTATTATTTATAGCGTAACAACAATTATTATCGTTTTTAATGCTTTTCCCAAAACTATTCGAATTATCCATAATATCCGGATATCCGAATAGTAAAGTTCACTACTATCCGAATTATTCGTATACCAAAATCTTACGGATAATGCAAGTCCTAATCGTAGGGTACGTTTTTAGGGTACGTGACCTACAAGGCAATACTTTGTTTTAAGCAATATTACCACTTAACATCAGATGGGCCATATATTATGCCTGTTCCATTTCCAAATAGCTATAAAAAGACAATAGTATGTTCTATATTAACGTGAGTATGTTTTCTGAATTGTAAGTAGCATTAAAAGACTGATGCGGTTCTGAAACGGTTGAACCAATATTCTAAGAAATGTTTTGGAAAACACCGTTTTTCCTTATTTATAACACAGCGTGTGAGAGATAGATATACGAAACGTAAAGAATGATCGCGACATGAGACAGCACATTGAAGAATAATGTTTTCTTGGCTAGCACGTTTGTGTGTAAGGGTATATTTGTGTGCGAGTGTGTATAATGGATGAATCATTTAAAAAGTATTGTGTACTAACAGACATATCAATTGAAATATTATTGCACACATGCACATCAAAGAGATTCTGATATACATTATTAAATAAAATCCTTATATTTGACAATTTTAAAGAATTTGTAATCTCTTGTCATTTAGCTACGTCGGCATTGTACCAAATAATGTTTTCAAGATTTCAAAAATATCAATTTTGACAGTGTCTTTTCTAATCAGTAAACTTTGGGTTAAATTGTATTAGAATTAAATGTATTTTTTTGTATTGTAAGGGTAAGCTACCCTTCAACGCAAATAAAATGCGCAATCTGAAAACACAGTCATGACATTGCCAAATAAAATTACATTCAAGGGGTCCAGCACAAAAATCAGACGCGATGACTGGCCGTTTCTGTTGGGCACAGAATAGATATATTATGACAAGCAGTAAACTAGAATCGTCCACAAAAAAGTAAATACCCGCTAAGCATAAGTTAAGATTTTTTTAAACACGAGCTAAGCTTTGTTGTATTGTGGTAACAAGGTTCAAGAAGTTATAGGCAACTGCACTTTTGATTTTGGTGGATTAAGGTGCCACGGTATAATAATAGATATATTGAACTGATGACAAAATGATGGATATTTATGCAGATTCACGAACAAGGCTATTATTTAATTTTCTGGAATATATAGCTTGTTTGCGAAATTAAGAACACATGTGTGATAGGATAAATTAGTAAATATTTTAAGGCGAATATGGTAGCAGATTGGTCTTATTTGGAGGCTTTATCTTCAGAAAGGAATCAGTTTTATGTGCTCCAAAATATATATGTCATTCGTTGACCTTTTATCTGTAAAGTGAATATACAAAAAAGTTCTAACTGTTTATTTACTATGAGAAAAAAATTAACAAAATGTAGCTGTTTTCGACATTCAAATTGATTCAACCTCTAAACAACATAAAATTTTCTTTCACCTAACTGTGGGCAAAGCCTATAACTTCAAGTTGAACAAATGATGTTGTGCTGCGACGGTCTTTCATGTGGCAATTAATTATTTTAAATTTAACAATTAGCAGGCGTACCCTTAGAAGGTGATTGCGCGGGCGACGGGCGGCAGTGTACCGCTTACTGTCGTACGGGACTCCCGTACGACAGCACAACCCTCCCGTGGAGGGTTGTGCTCGTCTGCCTAGCGCTTACCTTTTTTCGGGTCGGCTTTTTGATATTGTATGTTATTCGCACAGACGATTTATTTAGTATTTTAAGTTATCCGCGCATGGACTCCTTATTTAGTGTTAGATGTGTGTGGCGGAAGGTGCGGTTGGTGCGGGGCCGAAACAATAGCTACGCCCATTCGCTCAAGATCATCGGCTACGGTTAGCACTTTAAAAGGGAAGGTGTTAAGTATGTTATATAAGGAACATAATCTAAAAGTATAACTCACTTCTCGGTCGCGATAATTAACTTACGTCAGAAGATTTTATACCCTATTTTTTAGATTAATACCGATTCTGAGATCTAACTGAGATATCAATATTAATCGTTATGCAATCTAAAGTTGACTGAACACTGCACCGATGACACTTTATGACTGAGGATCTAAGATTTAATAATTTAAAATTGTGACAATGTGGTGAGTTTTTAACGAAAGTATTTCATCAGTGCGTCCTACCTGTGATGACCTACGCAGCCGAAACGTGGACACTTAAGGTAAAACCGTATTAGAGCGGCGATGCGCGGTGCTGCATGCTGCGCCACAAAGCGTCAACATATTGTTTTAATGATTATGAATAGCGCATGTTGCACTAGAGCGGCGCTGCAGCAGGCGTAGCTGCACGTGGTGGCATAGTTGCCTCCAAAAAAATATTGCCACGTGCAGTGACGCGCCACCCGCGCCGCGCGGTACAGCGACGCTCAATGCGACATAGCAAGCGGCGCGTCGCGTCAGTCTGCGTACTGCGCTCAGTGGAGAGGCAAATAAAAAGCAGCCAAGTGCGAGTCGGACTCGCCCATGAAGGGGTTACGTAGCAGCAAGTAATATAATATAAAAGTTCTTGTAGTTCTTTGTAACTTTTTTTATATTTGAGTTGATTGAATGTAAGGTAAATTGCAGTTTAAGATTTATTTAATAGTAACGTGCAGTACTGTGCCGCTCTGAAGCCTGTAGTGCGATAGGTGACGTGAAGTGACGTGCAGCGCTGCGCTGCGCAGCGCCGCTCTAATGTGGTCTTACCTTTACGGTGGGACTGGCCTATTGTGACAAATTGAAAGTCGCTCAGCGAACTGTGAAAAGGTCTGTGCTCGGAATTTCTCTGAAGGATAGAATCCGAAACGAGGTTATATGAAAGAGAAGCAAGGTGATCGACATAGCTCAGAGGGTCAGCACACAATCAAGCAAGCAAGTACACAGACGCTGTACTGGGCTACAGTTCGCTTCCCAGCACTTACAAAATTCTCAGACTTCGATGACTTTTGAGCGCTAATACTGATTATACAAACCATTCGTATACTGTGCCCGGCCGTTCTAATCCAAACCCTTCCTCGCAATATGATTTGCGTCAGTGGCGATGCGTTCGGAACAGATCACCCGTCGGTAACCGACTGGAAAAAGCACTTCTCATGGACCGATCGTATTCGAGTACCGAACGAGCTTCGCAACAAAAACAAAAGTTCTCGGAAATCTTTTCAAGTGGTTTCTTCGGGTTTTCAAGTTTTGTGATGGTTGCAGGCGATATTAATCAACACCATCTAATCACTGTATTTTACGAGTATATGCCTGGTGATTGGGAATGCAGTTTCACCATAGCTCACTTTTATAAAAGGACATTGTCTGACATTTGAGAAATATGAAAGAAATACAGCTCAATAGAACTTGCCCATACATTGCTATGTAGGTTGCTATGAATATGCACAGTATTGAAACAAGCAGATTACAAAATTCACTCTTTTATTTATGTTATTTGCGGGGAAACAGGCTTACGGCCCACCTGATGGTAAGCGGTCACCGTCGCCTATTGACACCGGCAACACCCGGGGTATTGTCGATGCGTTCCCTATCCTGTAGATACCTTTTAACATCGAAACATATGTACCTATATTCTGGCAAATAAACGTTCTGATTTTTGATTTTTTATGAATGTACTATAATCAATTCGCACTGATAAAGTGTGTTTTATCAGTTTTCAGTATTTTATATTTTTTTTATACTACTTATATGGCAAACGAGCATGCAGTCCACCAGATGTTAAGTGGCTACTGCAGCCCATGGATATCCACATAGAATTCAAAACAAGCTATTATGTTGTCTTGATCTCTATGTGGATACGTTGCCATACTATAGGACTTAGCTGTTATGCCTATGTGCCAGTAATTACAGGAACATACCATTACCATCTAACCGGAACACAACAGCACAAGTACTGCTATTTGGCGGCAGATAAAGGTAAGGCGGTGGCTAACTTCCTCGAGCCCGTTCACAAAAGCTCTACCACCAGTATATTTATAATATATTACAGTAATATATTTTGTTAATCGAAGTATCTTTTGTTTACAGCATTTGTCAGTTGAAAAGGCGTCCGACCACGAGGTGGGTAATGTTATCATTCTATTAATTACAACAGCCACCCCCGCTTTTTAAAAGTAAATTAATCCGATTAAGGGGGGAATCGAAGAACTCGCTCCGTCCGAGTTTATTCAGCCAACTTTCTTTGGAATAATTATTTTTTGTAATTAAATCCATCAACACGATTTTTTCCTAATGATTCTCCCGTGGGAGGTGGGAAGGGGCGTCTTATTTTTTCTTTAACTATCATGTTTCGTTGTATAGATGGGCTCTGGTAAGCTGAAATATGGATCTCTTTATCTTTATGATTTGAATAAAAAACTGTATATTTAGTGCTAAAGTAAAGATTAGGAAATGGCTGATCACACTCGACTATGACGATACGGAGTCAATCTTGCTCGCAATCACATAGCTAGCAACAACGCCACGCGCATACACTTGCGCACGCCCGCCACCCTCACACAACCACACAATACACACGCAGTCACCACACGTACAAATATACCTTCTCAAACGCACACAAACCCACACATATACACACGCACTCACACACTCAAATGCATCACTTATACGAGTCCCCAATTTTTTGTTTTATAATTCTATAATATTAATGCTTATCTTTTATCTTCATTAAATTTAAATTGGTTTTTGTTTGTCTGTTCTCTTAATAATCAAAATTTATACTTACTCGGTTCGGTCTCGCATTTAATATGTTTAACTTCTGCAAATCTATACAGGGCATTCACGATAGAGGTGTTACACCTAGTGCGGAGCTCATTATGTACATACATGTTAATTCTGATTTGGAAAATAAAAATATTTGTATTATCTATTTGTATACATTCAGTGTTCATTACAGTTATGCTATGAACACAGCCTGCAGACGTTGGACTAGAATATACGCGCGTGTATGCAATTCGCTAATCCACTGTAAGACATAATAGTATGACTGCTATGACTCCACTTATGCAGGCCGCTGTATTCTTGACATAGTATTTATAACTAGTGGTTCGCCCCAAACTGAGATCTCGCCAGTCTCCCATAAAAACAAAAAAAATATTAATAATCTTTGACCATCAAAATAGTGCCACGAAATGCGTTAACAATTTTCTTGACCTACAGTTTCATTCGAATTACAGGTAACGGGAGTTCATGTCAATTGGTTACTCTTTTTTGTGGTAGAAATTGCAGTTATTCTAGATTTCAGACTTTTCCCTATATTTGTGCCACTAAATCTACACGCATACCAAATTTCAACACTGTGTGGTCACTGGTGTACCCTGTGAATTTTGTCAAAGTTCAGTTTTCATTATGCCTAATAACTTAAAAACTACAAGGTCTAAATTAAAAATAAAAGCAGGGTCGAAATGATCTTTTATTAAACGTGCCAATTGACAAGATAGTCTCATTTTGTTTTTTTTACCCCTCTTGAACCCCCTATATCTCAACAACCCTCCCACATTTTTAGCTCATTTAGTCACACCAAAATTGTGTCATCACTACCTACCCATATATGAAATTTCACGATGATAAACGCTTCGGAAAAAATAAACACACATACATACATATATACATACAACGCCGACTTGCCCAAGTTGATTTGGAGATCTCGCTTCACTCGATCAAATAATAATTGACTGGGATAGTGATTAGATTATGATAGTTATAATCACAGTTATAATAGAGCGTTGTAAGACTAGTGGTTCTGTGAGAACAGTATACCTCGCGAGCTCTTATAACCATGCAATAACCGTTACTTCCTCCCTCCACTCCCCCTCTTGGAATTATTTTCGCAACATCTTGGTTAGAATCAATTCCTTAGTGTGCCTCTCAAATTTGATAGAAATACGTCGATAAATAACGCTATAGCAAACTCCCCCCCCCTCCCCCCCTCCTTTCCCCCACTATGTTCCCGCAATACGAAATAGCGATCAATTAAACGTCAAAATCGTTTGATAAATGCGACCGAACGAAGCGAGAACAGACAGACGGACAAAGGCATTTTTCGGCCAATCTCGTAACTGAGACGATTCGCTCGCTTCGCTCGCTCGGTCAATAAAATAACATTTAACACAATTGTTTAAACAAAAATACAACTAGTTTCCTAAATAGATCTGTGTTTGGTTAGAATAACAGTTAGATTAACTAAAAAGTTAAGTATTATATAAGAAACTAGCTGACCAATCCGCAGCTCCGCACGCGTTGTTTTTCAATAAAAACATTACCCTCCTTTGCGCAGTTGGGTAAAAATTAGCAATTGTTTCTCAAGGTGAATGTAGCTTTCCAATGGTGAAAGAATTTTTGAAATCGGACCAGTAGTTTTTGAGTTTATTCATTACAAACATACACACAAAAATACAAATCTTTCCTCTTAATAATATTAGTATAGATATATATATATATAAGATGACAAAATCAATGATTGCATTGATTTTGTGACAAGGCTTTGCTACGTCGTCCCGAGTATCTGCACCCCACGAGCAACTCGCTCTCGACCTCTGTTTGCGCTTAGCTCCTGCTGCTCTAACTCAGGGCTTCGTGTCCGCTTCGTCGCATGGTTGAGTCGTATAATTTATATATTGTAGATATATACATTTTTGCTTGTAATAACTATAAATTAAAAAATCTAGTTAATATTATCCTTTTTAGTGCTGATTCTGTCCTGTATTCATATTAGTTACCTACTTTAGTTATTTAATTTCCCTTTGTATCCCTACGTTCTAGTACCTAAGTACATTTTTATTTTTACCTACTCATGTAAATTTGTGAGACTTCGACACTTGTCGTTGTATTTTTAGACTCTTTAACAGCTCCTTATTTGTAACAAGTATTTGTTTTAATATGTGGATAACGTTGTGGGCTACATTATCAATAATTTTTACATTCCCAGAATGTACCTACATGATTTGTATTTAAATAGTTTAATGTTGTGGTTTGTTGTTCCTCAATAAATAAAATAAAATAAAAAAATAAAGTACTTGTTGAACTTTTTGTTAAAAAAACAGGGTAATTTTTCTATTTCACAATATTATTTGTCCAAAGAGGGCTTCTACTCCCCCACCCTGGTGTTAATGATATCTCGGTTTTAAGGGCACATCATTTACTTACTTTTACCGAAATTAATTTAAATGAGTTTTGACGATGAAAAGATGGCAAACACAAAAGACGGTGGCCGCTAGGTGTCGCTTAGAGATAACTTGTTCATACTTTAATTACTTAATATTATTTTGTGGCGAGCAATTTATTCGCTTTGATATTTTGTATTTCAAAGAGGCATTTGAGAAGCTTTACAATTTGTAATTTACGTCTCATTCTTAAGGGGGCACCGGAGGGGCAATCGCCCATACAACAAGATCATTTCTAATTGGAGCATATTTCTACCTTAATAAGGTATTATTTTAATTTGAATAGTATTTATCTAGGTTCCCAACCATATATTAGATCAAAATACTTACCTAAAATGAAATAGAAGCGTATCGCATTCTGCATGTTTTTACGTCATAAAAGACCTGTTTTCAACCTAATTGTTTCGTATTAAAAACAACAACATCTTACGTATCCTACTCATGGGAACATAGATTATATCGTCTAGTTACAGAATAACAACACAATGAGAAAAATACAACAAGTTTTCAGTCATCATTTTTGGTATTACGGAACACGGTCAAAATCTAATCAAATTTAGAATCGTTCTATTGCTATCACTGTCGCTCTGCGTGGCTAAACTTCGTCACTAAACAGGGATAGCGATATTCAGGCCGAAGTTTTTGACGTGGCCGAGTTGAAGTTGCGCTCAGTGTTCGCCGGCGCGTTAAGTAATTAATATTGAATAAGACTATTGACTTGTAGGTATTGTCCTTTTAAATTTAATTTCTAAAGAATCTTATAAAAAAAGATAACTGTATTAATTGACTGAAGAGCCCAGCCAGAAACATGCTGGAAAAAGAACGAGTGTGCTTTAGACCAAACGACTGAAGTAAAACTTCTTTAGCTCCGTCTATATGAAAGTAGAACTTTTTAAATTTAGCTAACTGTACTCATGTTTTAAGACAAAACAGGTCTTTTCGCGCACATATTTATATCAAAATTATAATTTTGACTAACCTCGACGTTTCGGCCAAGTTACATCGGCCGTGTTCACGAAAGACTGAAGCGGGCGGGTGTCATTGCCAGGAAACGCGAATGTTGTCACCAACTGCCCGTACTTGGTTTTCTGAATCGCACGTATCACTGTTTAGAAATACAACACTAACAGCATCTGAAGTTACGCGTGGATCTAAATATATGAATGTCTATATGAATATATATGTTTATATATATTTGGCAGTTTGTATAATTTAGGCTTATTTGGGATAGGAGATATGCGATAAATCAACTGGCTATGAGATAAAGAGAGAAAGAAAATGTATGCTCGCACCTTTCTCTCTCTTGCCCCTACAGTAATATACGAAACGTAACTCTCTCTCTTTCTATCTTCACTAACTTATATCTCCCTCTTAATTTCCGTTCGCACTTTTCGTAACGCATTCACCAGCTTACTCCCCAAGTCAAGCGTGCGTAAAGAAGTTTTACTTCAAAAAGTATAATTTCATTTGTGTATCCATTTAATTTCACCGGCACTCTTCCAACAGTGTACCATCATCATCATAACGGCTACTGAACGGCTAATGTTGAACATAGGCCTCCCCCATAGATTGCTAGAGCGACCGGTCTTGTGCAGCCTCCAGCAACCCTAATCAGGTCTGCTTTCCATCTAGTGGGGGGCCGTCTTACCCTGCGCTTTCTCCTGGTCTCCTATAACCTTTATACCGTACACTCACAATGTCTAACCAACTATAATCTTACTTCACTTAATAGGGTCTGGGTGTTCTTCAACACATTATTGATCGAGCGTAGCGAGATCTCCAAATCAACTTGGGCAAATGCCGTTGTATTTATGTATATTTGTGTGTACAAGGATAACTATTGAAACGTTGATCCGATCGTGAAATGTGATATATAGGTGTATGTAGTGATGGCACAATCCTGGTGTGACTAAATTAACTAAAAGGGGGGGTGGGGTTGATGGTTGGTGAGATACAGAGGTTCAAAAGGAGTAAAAAAAACTAAAACAGGTCTATCCGGTCAAATGGCGCGTAGTAACAAAAACTAAACTTTGGCGAACTTCACAGGGTACACCTGTGACCCCACACTGCTGAAATTTGGTAAGCGTGTAGCTTTATTGACACAAATATAGGGAAAAGTCTGAAATCCAGAATAACTGCAATTTCTACCTCACAAAAATTGTCCAATTAACATGAACTCCCGTTACCTGTAATTTGAATGAAGCTGTGGTTCAAGCGATTTGATTATGCATTTCATAGCACTTTTTTGGTAGTCAAAGATTGCAAATAATACTTTTTTGTTTGTATGGGAGACTTGCGAGATCTCAGTTCTTACGGTAATAATAAATAAATAATAATAAATAAATATTGCTGAACATTTCACACAGCGCTATCTAGCCCCGAACTAAGCAGAGCTACTACTATGGGCTTGTACTATGGGAACCATAGTACAAGCCCTGCTTAGTAACAACTGATAACTCATAGAATACTTGAAGGTATACTTTTTTTGTAAATATGTACTTACTAGCTGACCAACCCGCAGCTTCGCACGCGTAGTTTTTCAATAAAAACATTACCCTCCTTCTGCGCAGTTGGGTAAAAAGTAGCCTATGTCACCCGGGAATAGTGTAGCTTCTCAACAGTGAAATAATTTTTAAATAGGTCTAGTAGTTTCGGAGCCTATTCAATACAAACAAACAAATCTTTCCCCTTTATAATATTAGAATAGATATAGAAGTATAGATAATATACTTATAATATATAGAAAAAGATTTAGACCAGGAAAAAATATCTGTACACATGCATTTGTTATGCGGCGGGAATCGAACCCGCTACCTCCTGCGTCTCAGCCGGCTAAACACCTACTGCGCCACGGAATCATAATTTTTTGTGTATTCCTATAAAAAGTGTAACTATTTTTTTACTTTAAGCGTTCTTCTATAAACACTGGCCATTTACATCTAAAACCTCTGAAATAACTCCGGGCTATAGCATTGTATGAGGCGTTTGGAACAACGTATCGGCCCCGCAGTGACCCTCGACCGCGCGCCGCTTGCTCAAACGATCCCATCTTTCTAACTCCCATTTCTTTTGTAAAATGCTCTTTTATCCTGTGAAATATGATACTGTTTCGATTGAGATGAAAATAACTATGGATATTGTATAATGACTGGGTGTGATGTGTGACCTGCGTCATGCTATTTTTCAATGCAGCAAGATACATTCATGGCGGTTGCTGTGGTGTAAAGGTTATAATGAAAATTCATAGATGATCTCTAAACCAAAATTACATTTGTTAAATCTATAAAACTTAGACTACTAAGTGGTGCAATGTGCGGTCTTATCGCTTAAGGCGAATATAGTAGCTGATTGATCTTATTTGGAGGCTTTCTCCTCAGGGAGGAATCAGTATTGTGTGTAGTCAAAAAATATATGCCATTCATTGACCTTTTATCTGCAAAGTGAACATACAAAAACGTTCTACCTGTTTATTTACTATGAGAAAAAAATTAACAAAATGTAGCTGTTTTCGACTTTTAATTTGATTTAACCTCTAAACGACGTTAAATTTTGTAATTTTACTTTCACCTAAATGTGGGCAAAGACTATACTTTCAATTTAAACATATAATATTGTGCTGCGACGGTCTTTCACGTGGCGAATAATTATTTTCAATTTTTCCGAATAATTAGCGGGCGTATCCTCATAAGGTGGTTGCGCGGGCAACGGGCGGCAGTGTACCGCTTACTGTCGTACGGGAGGGTTGTGCTCGTCTGCCTCGCGCTCACCTATTTTTTGGTCGGTTAGATGCGTGTGGCGGAAGGTGTGGGGCCGAAACAATAGCTACGCCCATTCGCTCAAGGTCATCGGCTACAGTTAGCGACTTAAAACGATCTCTTCTAGGCAACCTATGATGTGATTTGATTTTGATCTGCGGGATGTGCCTTTACAATTGACAACTTTTCACTATGTATAAAAAACATTATGTTTATCTATTGAATATGAGCTAAATATGTGGTCATCACTTAAAACTTGTTTCACTGTGGCTGTATGTTAATGTTATACTAGAGGAGTTCTCGTTGCCGCTTTTTTACGTCTGTCAACAATAGTAACCCCTTGTAGCTAAGGTTTGTGGCGCGACAAGGCCGGGTCATGTTTTCGTAGAAGACGTCTACGTCGTAGCACATCGTAGCAACTGCTACGCCATACGCTCACAACAAAGATACTATGTAAGCGAATGATCGAAACTCTTCTGTTTTTAACAAAAGAAGTCTCCGTGGTTAAAATATGGACAACATCATCATAGTCGCACCAGACAATTTAAACCTACTAGTGGTTCGCCCCGAACTGAGATCTCGCGAGTCACCCAAAACAAAAAAATATTCTAGGGCGACTTGCAACGATGCCTAAACGTATTTAGTGGCTAAATATGATTTAAGGAGTTGTCAAATCATACAAATACGTATAATTTAAACATGTTTAGTCGCTAAATACGTTTAGGGATCGTTGTGCAAGCCGGCTTTAATAGTGCCACGAAATACGGACCAAAACCTTGACCATTCAAATTACGGGTAACGGGAGTCCATGTAATTTGGTAATGTTTTTTGGGGTATAAATTGCAGTTATTCTGGATTTCAGACTTTAACCTATATTTGTGTTACTAAAGCTACACGCATACCATATTTCAGCACTATGGGGTCACTGGTGTACCCTGTAAATGTTGTCATAGTTCAGTTTTAATTATGGCTATTAGCTTAAAAACTAAAAAGTTTAAACCAAAAATAAAAATAGAGTTCAAATGAACGCACAAAAACCTTTTAGTAGACATGCCACTTGACCGTATAGTCCTAGTTTGGGTTTTTTACCCCCCCTGAACTCCAATATCTCAACAACCTCCCCACAATTTTAGCTCATTTAGGCACAGCAAAATTGTACCATCGCTACCTACCTATATACCAAATTTCAGGATGATCGGATGAACGCCTCGAAAGTTATCCTCGGACAAACAAACATACATACATACAACGCCGATTTGCCCAACTTGATTTAGAGATCTCGCTTCGCTCTATCAATTATAATCCTTACGGAACTTAGAACAACTTTCATATTCGCTAAACAACGATAGCAATTTATTTATATTTTCTCTAAATCTTTTCGTTCTGTCAAACACGTACTGGACTAAGATACTGAAGCATTTATCGCGAGGAAAATAAATAGATCCCTCGACGATACATATGGATTTTACACTAACATCGTGCGAGTCGAGGCCCACATGTGAGGAGATTTATAGGACTTGTCGTGAGATACAGTCGATCTGTTGTACCGAAAAGTTTGTAAAACCAAGGGGCGTCGAAGTTACCATAGATTAACTTCAAAAAATCAAATCAAAATATTTGGAACTAACAACAGTATGCAGAAACAAGATAAAAACGGTGATACAGGTGTAAAGTCTCATGTGCATTTAATTTAACCGGTAACCATACCCTTCAAACTGAATAATTACAGAAAATTAGAAGTCTTTTTAAAAAAAAAACAAAACCTAAAGACGATATACAAACAACTTACCTAATTCAGGTCACTATACACTTTGAATGTCGATATAAATACGATTGATCTCGTTTTCATTATATTAGATAATTCTTTGTTCTTATTCGCCTTATAACAATACAAATAAAAAGAATACCGTAAAACTATGTGATACAAATGGCGGTCTTATCGCTGAATAGCGATCTCTACCAGACAACCTTTGGATGAAATGGACTGTGCGGACATTACTGGCAGTGTAATGGTGTACCTAACATACTACGTATATATACATACTAATAATTATGATATAAAATAATAAAATAACATATTGGTTACCTCATGAGGAAGTATTTTCTGTCCACGTATCCATCGCTATCTCTATCCACAAAGGTTTGCTGGAAGAAAACACTTATCCCTTATAAGTGTTATTATTATATTTTTTTAACACGAATATGTCTTCGCGATAAGCCCGCCTATTGTACTTGTTGCTTGGTGAATTTATATTTTTTTTCTTTATTTTGTGTTGCACAATAAAGTGTTTTCATTCATTCATTCATTCATGTCTTTTGATGGTCTTTTGACCACAATCTCACAAATCTCTCTCATGGTAAGCAATGATGTGGGCTAAGATGAAGCACGAAGCTCTAGAAGAAACCTATTCACTCCTACTTAAAAAGGCCCGGATCTTTGGAAAAAACAATCTATTTATGTACAATAAAGAAGAAATCCAAAATCTTAAAACAGCCATCTTCAGATAGAATCCCCGTGTATATCGAACCGAGTAGAGGAAAACAAAACTGGCTCAATCTATTGCAATACACCCGGGGCCGGCAACACGGGCAACGCCGGGCTCGAGGGCCGCGGGGGCTCGGGGGCCGCTGGGCCATCAATCTGCCATCTCCTCGTGTCGATATTAGTGGCCTACATACGGCTCCGGTTACATACAGATGTGACCTGCCCAAATCTCATCTGGGGGTATTCAGGGGAAATTAAAATAATGGACGTTATTTATTCGGAGTTGTTTAAAAGAAAACTTGAAATGCGAAAGCTGAAGAGAAGAGAATAGAAAATACGTTATTGTTAGCACCGTAACACCATAAATATCCATAAAGTTAGTAAATCGTTTAAAGGGCAAGGTGTTCGCTTTTATAACAAACTCCCAAGTGATGTACAAAAGTTGACAATTAACAAATTTAAAAACGCAATTAAACGAAATCTTTATAAAAAGCCTATTATAAAATATCGGATTATTTAGATGATAGAGAAGCTTAGGATTGCAAATGCTCCAACTCGTTCAAAATGTTACAATTTAGACGTAATTTATTTCATGTATTATGTATTCTAAAAGGATCATTAAAAAAACAACCAGCCTTGTTTCTGGCCTTCCTTTCCTGGCTTGGTCGCGAAGGAACAGGCAGTAAAATCGACGTTTCAAATTGATCCTTGTGATTTTAACGAATAAAAGATTTTGACGTTGACATATTAAGATAGAAACTAATGGCGATTTTATCGCTGAGTATAAATAATAATCACAGAGATTCACTTCACATTATAAAGTACACTAAATTAAAATGTATCATTTGGTTCTGTTAGTTGTTGGTAATATTTTGACATCTGTCAAATCCGATCTATTAGGTTTTGACGACTGTAAGTGAACTTTCACTGGTTGACTGCAAATATAAAGAAAAGAAGCCTAGATTTTTTAATCGTCTTACGGTAGGTACACTCAGGCTCATATAAATATGATTCAATATTTCTGACTTGCAAAACAGAATCGATCCTCCGTCGTTCTCGATTGTCGGTGCTTGAGATGTTAATGATTTTGCATAGTAATTGCATGAAGTTCCTCGCTTTTCTATTCAGATCGTATGACATAATTAATGAGGAATACGATAAGATGTTATGCCGTTATAGCTCTCATCTTGGGTTATTAGTACATTACTACAGCGGCTAGCAAAAGAGGCATCGATGGACGCACCTGTAAATGTGGGCTGAGGCACACATACGTAATCTTATTATACATATAAAAGAAAGTCATGTTAGTTACACTATTTATAACTCAAGAACGGCTGAACCGATTTAGCTGAAAATTGATGGGGAGGTAGATTAGAACCAGGTGGCGGACATAGGATACTTTTGTCCCATTCTTAGAACCAGGAGACGGACATAGGCTACTTTTTATCCCGTTCGACCGCGTTCCCGTGTGACGTGACATAAAACGTCAACGAAAATACAAGTCACTATAAAACGTAGAATAACAAGACGCAAATGACAGCTACACGTAATTTTCTCTATGGTTAAGTATGGTTGTAAAATGATGGCCGTGGACAATAAAATTCTACCAGGGTGACGTATATTGACAGCCCGCTTTATATGCATGTCAAGGCGGTACGAAGTTCGGCGGGTCAACTAGTAAAATAAAAAATAGAACTACTTTTCAAAATCAATGGAGAATAATTTTTTCCGCGTTAAAGTGTTCATTTGTTTTTTCAATAAACCTTTTTCTATTTGCAAGCCAGTTTGACATTTAAATAAAACCTTTGTTAAGTTACCTCCTTGGTTGCCATGTTTAGGAGTAAAAGATCGTTCCATTTTTAAATTACACGACATAAATAGATTTTATTACAAATTTTCCCGGCCGCTGCTCGCATGTATTTGGCCAGTACAGCAATTTCGATTTAACTCGAAGAAGGTTGTCAAAATAATGCTAAAATTTCCAAGTATGTTTGATAAAATGGGTTTTAATAGTATTACGATGGTGGTACAACATAAGATCATACAAACTATTGTTTTCCGAGACGGGTCCGGTGTCTCAGCCGGCTTTTCACCCACTACGCCACCGCGGCGTTCGTACTAAACTAAAATAACTCTACTAATTTTGTGTAAAGCTAAACTCTCCTTCTAATATTTTTAACTATTAATGTCAATTATACTTAGAAAACTCTCGTGATTGATTTCAATCATTTTTATAAATACGGGATTTATCACGTACCAGTGCTAGGCGAGACGTTGTTCGGAGCGGATCGCACTCACCCTGATGAAGGTTCACGAATTGAACCGAAACATTGTCGGTCGAAACACCGATAAGACGGTGTTAAATCCCGTATTTATATTAATTATATTCTTTTCGAACTCACTTTAAGGTTTCACAAGTGATCGGACCCACCTTGTAATATTTAGAAAGGTTTTCTTGCCAAAATCGTTCTGGAAAATTACAGCAAGACATTAGGTATATTGATTGGTTTGTACAAGAATACTACCTACTAATAAAATAGTCTGTCTACGATATATCTGCATAATGATTATAACAGTAGTTTTTTTTGTTGGAATTCGCTTTTGGTGTTTTCAACACAGAAAACTACACTAAATATAAATATTACATAAGCGAAATATTACTGTTTTCTACTTAGAAAACTTTCGTGATTGATTTAAATTATTATTATAAATACGGGATTTATCACGTACCGTCTTATCGGTGTTTCGACCGACAATGTTTCGGTTCAATTCGTGAACCTTCATCAGGGTGAGTGCGATCCGCTCCAAATAACGTCTCGCCTCGCACTGCGCGCCGCTGCTCTCTGCGCGCGAGACATAGTGTTGTGCGTTTGCCTATACCAAGAACTACAGAAGAGAGCATCAGTGATGATAATGATGATGACACAGCGGGTCAACGTACTGTGCTTTCGTTGACCCAATCCCACCACCCCGCCCGTCCACTCGCGCGCAGAGAGCAGCGGCGCGCAGTGCGAGGCGAGACGTTATTCGGAGCGGATCGCACTCACCCTGATGAAGGTTCACGAATTGAACCGAAACATTGTCGGTCGAAACACCGATAAGACGGTACGTGATAAATCCCGTATTTATAATAATGATTACTGTTTTCATGTAGTACGCTGGTGTTTTGTTGTCTATAACTACTTGAATAATCGTTTTATTATTACAATTTGTTGTTTTTGTGTCTGTATGAGTATTTAGTATGAGTTGGTATTTTTACGAACCATATTGTTATAATTACCAAAAACAACATAAATTCTACCATCATTATTATAAATACGAGATTTATCACGTACCGTCTTATCGGAGTTTTGACCGACAATGTTTTGGTTCAATTCGTGAACCTTCATCAGGGTGAGTGCGATCCGCTGCGAATAACGTCTCGCCTCGCACTGCGCGCCGCAGCCCTCTGCGCGCGAGTAGTTTTCAATCACGAAAGTGTTCTCAGTACAATTCTACCATTTCTAACAGACTGTGGCGTAAGAGGTTTGATTCGACAACGATGCAAATGTTTGTAGGGTCTGCATATATGAGCATATTCGGTTCGGCTACTTCTACCTCTAAAATTTGCTTTTCATGTTTCATATTCTTTATTCAGTTACATACAAACATCACAAGATTTAAGTATTGTGTAGTAATCTAAATGACATGTACCCTGTTTACGTCATACGTACCTTAATACGTAAAGTTAGATTCATCATCATCATCATCATCATCGGCTGGTAGACGTTCACTGCTGAACATAGGCCTCACCCTTAGATCGCCACAACGAGCGGTTGGTAGCCGTTTGCGCCCAACGGCTTCCCGCGATTATTACTAGATCGTCGGTCCACCTTGTAGGGGGCTGGCCTACGCTGCGGGGATTCTTAGCACCCCCTGCTCCGCCACTGCCCTGGTTGCTACCACTTCCAGGGATGACGGTGCCGCCGGGGATTGGGGGCCGTTTGTTTGTTGTGTCTATCATAGGGGGGTTTTGCCATAATCACCACGCTTGGCAGGCGGCTTGGTGATCGCAGTGGTTGGTGATTAGTACACAGAAGAATGCTGTTGCCCGTTCCCTGGAACATCTCCCTTTGCCGGCTCACACGGCTCCCGCGGGATGAGAAGGGGTGGCCCTATTATTACGCCAGGACCACACGGCTAGTTAGATTAAATTTCTGAAATTAGTTACCTAATATTATGTATATCCTTAAGAATATTTCTTTGTTACATTATAATATCACATTCATCATCATCATCATCATATCAGCCGTAGGTCGTCCACTGCTGGACAAAGGCCTCCCTCATTGATCTCCAGGAACTGCGGTTGGAAGCGGCCTGCATCCAACGCCGACCTGCGGTTCTTACCAAGTCGTCTGCCCATCTTGTGGGTGGACGTCCTACGCTGCGCTTGCCGGTCCGTGGCCTCCACTCGAGAACCTTTCGGCCCCATCGGCCATCTGTTCTGCGCGCTATATGGCCTGCCCATTGCCACTTCAACGTGCTAATCCGTCGGGCTATGTCGGTGACTTGAGTTCTCCTACGTATCTCCTCAT
This sequence comes from Philereme vetulata, assembly GCA_918857605.2. Lineage (NCBI taxonomy): Eukaryota > Metazoa > Arthropoda > Insecta > Lepidoptera > Geometridae > Philereme > Philereme vetulata. Next base: position 3,484,813 of record OU975471.1, on the reverse strand, counting down.
TTCTGATTCGATCCCGTAGAGAAACCCCGAGCATAGCCCTCTCCATAGCTCGTTGAGCGACTCTGAGCTTATTCATAAGCTCAATAGTGAAGGACCACGTCTCGGTTCCATATGTCATCACTGGTAACACACACCGATTGTAGACTTTCGTCTTAAGGCACTGAGGTATGTTGGACGAAAAGACGTTGCGAAGTTTCCCAAACGCTGCCCATCCGAGTTGGATTCGACGATTGACCTCTTTCTCGAAGTTGGACCTACCTAATTGGACTGTTTGTCCTAGGTATACATACGCGTCGACAACTTCAAGAGCCGAGTTCTCAACCATAACTGGGGCAGGGACGACATGGACATTTGACATGATTTTCGTCTTGTCCATGTTCATTTTAAGTCCTACCCGTTGGGAGACTCGATTGAGGCCTTCGAGCATCGTGCTGAGCTCTTCCATCGACTTTGCCATGACCACAATATCGTCGGCAAACCGAAGGTGAGTGATGTATTCGCCGTTAATATTGATGCCCAGTCCTTTCCATTCCAGAAGCTTGAAAGCATCTTCCAATGCGGTCGTAAACAGTTTTGGAGAAATGACATCTCCCTGTCTTACGCCTCTTTTTAAGGAAATCGCCTTCGAGCTCTGTTCATGTACTCGGACTGACATAGTGGCGTTTTTATACAAACACTTCAACACTTCGATGTACCGATAGTCAATACGGCATCGTTGGAGAGACTCAAGCACTGCCCATGTTTCGATCGAATCGAAGGCTTTCTCATAGTCCACAAACGCGAGACATAGCGGCAAGTTATACTCTTCGGTCTTCTGTATGACTTGCCGCAGCGTATGTATGTGGTCTATGGTACTGTAGCCTTTACGGAACCCGGCTTGTTCGGAAGGCTGGAAGTCATCAAACCTGCGTTCGAGACGGTTCGCGATGACCCTCGAAAACAGCTTATAAACATGGCTCAAAAGCGAGATGGGTCTGTAATTCTTAAGCAAGGTGTTGTCACCTTTCTTGAAGAACAGAACCACCACGCCCCCGTTCCATGCTTTTGGCGTCGTACCTTCAAGCAAGGCGGAATTAAAAAGCTTCTGAAGGACTTTAAGTACCGGTGATCCACCCGCTTTCAGAAGCTCTGAAGTGATTCCGTCCTCACCCGGCGCCTTGTCGTTCTTAAGCTGCTTTAAGGCCATCCTGATCTCATACAGGCTGATGTCCGGAATATCTTCGGTATAATGTCGGGTCAGTTTGGCTCTTGGGTCGTTGGCCGCACTGCAAACAGGTTTAGTGACCGAATCGTAGAGCCGTCCATAGAACCTTTCGACTTCCCTTAACACTTCCGCTTTACTTGACGTTATGCTGCCATCTTCCCTCTTCAGCTTCGTCATGCGGCTCTGCCCAATAGAATTATCTCTCGCGAACACTTTGGAGCCTTTATTTTGCTCTATCGTATCTTTAATACGAGATGTATTAAAGGTACGAATATCGTGCCGCAAGGATTTCCAAATCTTTCTATTGAGCTGCCTATGTGACTGAGCATCATCGGGAGACTGCAGTTGCAAAGAACGTCGTTCAGCCATGAGGTTAAGGGTGTCATCAGAGAGTTTCTGAGGTCTATTGGTACGGGGGGTCTTAAAGAACTGGGACCCCACCGTATGGACGGTTTCTACGAACCTGTTATTGATCTCGTCCATCTACGTCGCATCTACTTCTAGACAGTCAAAGCGATTTGCAAGTTCGAGTTGAAAGCTCTCGAGGTTTTGGATATGTGCGCGAGTGGGTCGGAGCGTAGATTTCATCAAACGGGACCTTTCAAGTTTAACGTTCATATTCAATGTGGCTCTAACAATTCGGTGATCACTGCCGGTTTTCACCCTGTGAATCACAGAGACATCATTGAATATCCGTTTCTTGCTGGTCAAGATGAAATCAATCTCATTTCTCGTGGAACCGTTGGGACTCATCCAGGTCCATTTCCTGTGAGACGGCTTCTGGAAAAAAGAATTCATCATAAAGAGTCCTTCTTTCTCCAGAAAGTCGGCCAGCCTCTGTCCTCTGGGGTTCCGTTGCCCATATCCAAATTACCCCACTCTCAACTCATCATCGCTTCTCATGCCTAGCTTTGCATTGAAGTCCCCCATAACAACAATAAAGTGAGTTTTGTTCGTATGTATGGCTCTACTGATGTCCTCATACATAGACTCTACTTCTTCACCTGGGTGTGAAAAGGTCGGCGCATATACCTGAACGACTTTCAGCGAATATCGCTTAGATATTCTGAGTGTCAGGTACGCGACCCTGCTCGACACACTGTCGATGGTGATAATGTTGTTGGTGAGTGACTTGTGAACGAGAAACCCAACACCACCTTGGGACTGTTGGTCGCCCTCCCGGTAGTATAGTAGATTACCAGACTTAAGGGATATCGTGTCCTCGCCCTCTCTACGGACTTCTGATAACCCCAAAATGCCCCAGTGTAATCTACTAATTTCTTCTTCCAGCTCAACAATCTTTTCGTCTGTCCTCAAAGTGCGGATGTTGTGTGTTACCAGGGCCAGTGGTCGTCGTAGGGTTTGGTAGCCGATCGTCTCCCGGGGATTCTTAGCACCCCTGGCCCCGCCGTTACCGTGACTGCTACCGTAGCCAGGATTAGCGGGGCCGCCGGGGACTCGGGGCCTGGTTTTATGTTGTAAATCCATGAGGGGTTGTTGCCATACTCGCCACGCTTGGCAGGCGGGTTGGCGAGCGCAGTATAGGTGTTGAAACACGAAAAGACGCTGCTGCCCATCTTTCGGAGGTATCCCTTAGCAGACTCCTACTGCATCCACGGGCAAGAGCGGAGGGGCAACATTCTATTGCCGGCGCCCCACGGCACTATCACATATCACATTATCTGAATGTAAGCTTACTATTATATTTTCATATAAGTACATAGCTAGTAGATTATAATAATTTTAATGTTTTTAATGTTGTGCGAATTTAACTATTAAGTAAGTTATTGTCATCAAAAAAATCAGTAAATAATAACATTTTTGTATTAGTAAATCTTTATCCAGGTAACGCCCAACATAGACTTAGCCTACGATTACATGGCATAACGCGTTCAGGATGCTGTTGCGGCTGCCGAGGTACTGCAGTGCATCAGGCATGTTTGCAGATGCTCACACGAATGGATTTCATGGAATGCTACGCAAGAGAGCCGCCTCAATGCTCTGCCGTGCCCGCGGCCGCAGTAACACTATCTTAGGCGTTTTGGCTGACAAACTGCCCAATATTGTGGCACTTAATTCAGCTACATGTTAGAAAATAAATATTCAGTATTTATTTATTCATATACTTTTATCATTAATTGACATGTATTTTTATTTATTTTAACTTTAATTTGTTTTGATTTAAATTTGTTTGTCCGTTATCCTTATTTATTTCAAATTTATACTACTAACATAAACAAATGTAGTACTAACCATTTATGGATATAATTACGTCTGAAATAAATTTTATTGAATATTGAATATTACGCCTTGTACATCCAGATGCCTGTTGTGTCTATAATTTCACCAGTACCTTATCAAACCAGGGGGGGGGGGGGGTAATTGCCTAAAATCAGCGATAGCAACACGACAGCAATCGGTCGCAAAACATCAATTTGTACATATGTATAAACTAGCTTTGGTACAGAAATATGTACCTACGGTGTTAGCACAGTCTACTAGGATACTAACGCATTGTTAGTACGGCCCCGGACGAACTCTTCTACAAACATCACTCTAGTAGTACTACTGCTCCTTGTGAAAGAGATGATAGTGCAGATTTAGGGTATCAGAACTATATTCTATGGTGATCTATTCCACTAGTGGATAGGTAATGTGTACAAAAGTCCGTAAACTGTTAGTGTGTGCGTGAGCTCGTTAATCATAATTTCAGATGTTTGTACGTGTATGTGTGCTCATATTATTATGTTTTGGGATAAGAAATTAGTTAGTGGACATTTTATGAATGGCCTTAACTTTTTGATCCGTTTGCTTAAAACATTACCTACGTGTATTTATTTACTAAATTCAAAAACCAAAATTGCCTTGACTGCACATATTTCCGTAAATAAACATTCCATCTAAGAAGTTTCATACGTCATGAATTGAAATCTGTCTTAGCTTAGTACGCACTGCGGATAAACGCAAGTAGTTAAATGCAAGCTTACGTACGATTTTCGTAGTCAGTATCACCATGGACTTTTTGAGAGCGACATGTGTCCGGCTGAGACGCAGGAGGTTGCGGGTTAGATTTCCGTCGCGGTATAAATGTTTGCATGATCTACAGACTTTTTTCTGCGATCAGGGTGATTTTCTATATACCAATAGTACATATATTCAACTAAAAAAAATTTGTTTCTATCTATCAAATCGCGGACGTCGGGCAACAAGCGGGTAAACTGAAGTGGGATTGGGCGGGCCACGTCTGCCGCATGTCGGATGCGTTATGGGCTAAAGTCACCACAGAGTGGACGCCTCTAAACGGGAAACGACCTCGTAGCAGACCGCGGCAAAGATGCCCATTTACAGGATTGGTCCACAATAGCCCAAAATAGAGAAGACTGGAGAGAAAGAAGGGAGGCCTTTGCCCTGCAGTGGGACACTACAGGCGCTTAATAATAATAATCTATCAGTTAACTGGTTCCGTAGCTTTGCTTAGTATGGAGCTAGTAAGCACTGTGTGAAATGTCCAGCATTATATATTTTAGTATTTTTTATGATCTTCTGAGGATTTGACCTTCGTACAATTATCAAGACTGCTCTGTCCGTTCTCCGAAACTTAGCAAGAAGCATTAAGGGCTCGCACGTCGTCGACTGACCCGTTATGAAATTTAAATCTAGATCAATAACCACGCTTATATCATTGTCTTCATTAGGGATAATTGGGTTCGCTCCCTTCGGCCGCAACTTTGTTTGCTTGCCTATAACTTGAGACGACTTACTTGGTGGTGCCTTAACATACCCATTTACTAATAGTAATAGAGTATAGATGTGAATTTTTACAATAATTAAGTATTATTGTAATAACTTTTTTTGTTCCCAAAGTTGAATTTTGGTCACTTTTTTTTCATCGACTTACCACTATCAAAACAAGCAGTACCTACCATTTGTTTGTAATGTCGTAAACTTAAAATGGTTACATCTTTTTATCTTATGCATTGATTTAAGGTTTATTGTGACAGCTTACGGCTGAACCCTATATCTATCTCTGCCGCGAAACGCACGTCGACGTTGTATGTAAAAATAACGCCGGCCAAGTGCGAGTCGGACTCGCGTACGAAGGGTTCCGTACCATCTATAAAAACGGCAAAAAAATCATGTTTGTTGGGAGCCCCTCTTAAATATTTGTTTTATTTTAATTTAATTATTTATTTTTAATGTGAATATGTAACTAAATATTCTGTGAATATTTCAAGCGTCTACCTGTTGCTTTTAACAATATCAAGCTAAAACGAGCAAAAAAATCACGTCTGTTGTATGGGAGCCCCCTTAAATATTTATTATATTCTGGTTTTAGTATTTGTTGTTATAGCGGCAACAGAAATACATCATCTGTGAAAATTTCAACTGTCTAACTATCATGGTTCATGAGATACAGCCTGGTGACAGACGGACAGACAGACAGACAGCGGAGCCTCAGTAATAGGGTGCCGTTTTACCCTTTGGGTCTTCTTCTTAATCGTAGCACTCTTGGTAGAGTGGTCGTGGTCGTCATGTCAGGGTTGTGGCGCGCTTAACTACCCTTCGCCACTCTTCTCGCACCGCTGCTCTTCTGGTACACTCGTTCAAAGGAACATCTATGGCAGCCTTTATTTGATCCGTCCATCTCATAGGTGATCTGCCACCTATGCTACCCTTTGGGTACGGAACCCTAAAATGTGGCACTCCGGAAGTGCTGACAGAAGTGAAAACTTGAATAAAAGCAGATTACACTACATATACTTATATACAGAGGTGTCAGTAACTAAAGAGAATATATGTAATACATGTCAGTAAGTGTTATTAGTCAGTGACAGGTGTCGGTAACAGTGTCGAGAGTTCAATTGTTTTTTCCTATCTCAAAAAATGTTTAGGGCGCCTAAAGAAGTTTTAACTTCAAAAATTGAGACTAAAAAGTAACACATCGTCATGAGCTAATTTCCAACTATCTGGAGTCTTGAGGCCGCCCAAAGGGAGCACTGGGCTATAGTAGGTAAGGGTGTTTCACTTCTATTATGTATTTTGTTTGAATTAGTTATTGCTAACCTTACGTAGGCAAATGTAGGTGGATAATGAAGGTCCGGTGGTTGAAGTAGATGTGAGTTTTGGCACTTTCTTATTGATGACTGAGGACGTGGGGGCATCTGGGACATAGATACGTGAGAGGTAAAATAATTGGAACGCCTCTTATCGCATCTTAAAGTATTAATGACTTGTTGATGTTTTTTCTAAGCATTACAATGAATGTTGAATGAAATCAAGAGGTGGTTCTTATGTTATTGTGTGATCCAATATTATTTTGAAAAATCGTTTAATTGTTTCTTACAAAACCACTTTTTATTGAAAAACACTTTGTTAACATTCAATAAATCAGCGGTTATAACTGCAAAACTTAACTTAAAACTCAACTCATCAAACGAAGTTCAAGCAAAGAATACTAACTACATAAAAATGCTGCATACATTTAAATTCCCACACATAAAAACCGCGTGCGGACAGGCCACTGCGCCTGTAGAAATATAGGTAATTAAAACAGTTCGTTTCTATTATGTTGCTGAGCTGGTTCAAGCATCTTGCTCGGTAACGATAGTACCTTTATGGTCTTATGGCAGTTTTATTAATCATTTATTTAGAGGCTGCTATAAAATATAAATTTCAGCAAAAGCATAATTGATGTAAGTACATAAGTAATTCTATATTTTTAAGATCTTAACTTTACGTCTTATTCCAAATGTCCCAGTTTATAAGATCTTATATCTAAGAAGGTCTCCAGGAGCTCGATTCGAGATATTGCTATTGGAAACGAGTACCTGAAGATGGTCGAATCGTATGTGTAGGTACCTTGGTCATGTTTTCTCTTTCAAAAAAGAATTACAGGCCAAAGACATATCTAGGAAAATTCAGTTAGCAAGGGCGGCGTTCAGGAAGCTGCAAGATATTTTAAAATCTCCTACCGTTCCACAATATCTGAAGACCCGCCTCTACAAGCAATGTGTGCTGTCAACATTGACCTACGGTGCTGAGACATGGACGCTCACGAAGGAGACTGCGTGCACAGGATTAGAGTCGTACAGAGAGCCATAAAGCGCGCCATGCTCGGCATCACACTACTAGACCGAGTCCCCGATACCGAAATTCGCAAGCGGACTAAAGTTCAAGACGTTAGCAAGCGTATATTGGGGCAGGACATGTGGCCAGGCGCGGTGATGACAGGTGGAGCAGGGTGCTGACTGCCTGGTGGCTCAGCCTGAGCGCAGGACACAGGCGAATGGCAACAACGAAGAGAGGCCTATACCCAGCAGTGGGATGAGAAGGGCGGACGATGATGATGATGATATCTAAGAAGAATACGTTTTTAACCCCTCGAGTAGCAAAAATACTAGTAATCAAATGATTTAAAAGACTATAAGACATACAAAAGAAACTGATTATTGTTCAATCATCTAAAGATCATTGCAAATGATATATAGATAGCTCAACTACTTCACACCACTACAGGTCGGAAGTGTCTCCAGTGTCTAAGAAGTAACTTTGCAATACTACAAGTTGGAAACATTTTGTGAAAATTGTAGCATTACCGCCGTCATTTAGCGAGTGTTTGCATTCGCAAGCAAACACGATTATCTGAAATTAGGTTATGTAGCTAAGTACTATGTACGGCCATTCTCTGTGATTAGTGTTAATAGGGTAGGGTAGTGGGTACCTAATTTAACAGCTAATTAACATTGTAATTGGTCATATTTGAGTCGTATATAATCAAAGTTGGCAATCTGTCATTTTAAGTAAAAATTTGTTATGTATGTGGCAACACCGGAAATTTAAAAAGACACTTTAATAATAATTGAATCAGGATAAAACATGGCAAACTACCTTAAAAAAACTGACCGTAAGATTGAGATTAGCATCAAATGCGGCTATCAGTGTCTAATTTTAAAATCAAAGGCGACTATATGTCTTGCTCGACCAATCATAAGCATTTATTTCATCATGGCCTACAACATATTTCAGTTGGAGGTTTAAATGGAGTCGTTTTTTTTCGATCTATCAACATTCTGAGAAATAACAGATTGCCACCTTTGATTCTATAAGACTCATTTGTTACAAAGAAAATGTAAGGATTTTATGATATGGATTTTGAATATTTACTTTTCGGAAACATACTTACATTTTTAATTGTCTCACATATCATAAAAAATAATACATAAAACAAAGGCCAGCTCGAAAAACCAGGAACCAGTGAAAATAGGTCATGGCGACCAGACCTGGAAGGTTTGTAGCGGTGGAGGGACGTGGGTTAGAACCGTTCTACGGAGGAGGTCCATGTCCAGCAGTCGCCATCTTTCGGCTTAGATGATAATGGCGATTGCTGAACAACACTTAAAATAATAACGCTTCTAGGCTTTCTACCATCGATCTGTTTCTAACACCAGCTTTCAGGATGCCATTACATTTTTAAAAGAACATATAACCTACAATTTACATGACACCCCATATTTTATGACATCAATGTTGCAACCTTCCTAAAAAATACAGGGTGTAATTTTTGTTCTCAGCATCGATTGCTACTCGATCGGTTTCTAATCCCCATTTTCTGAACGCCATTATGCTTTTCGAGCACCTCACTCCATATTTCCGCGCATATCTCGACGATTCGAAGATCTATTATTTTTTATAGCTTGAATACACGGTGGTTACAATCGACCCCTGCCTACCGAGTGCTAAGGTACTTCACGGGGTGACAATGAAAGTACACTTACTGAATACTTACAGATAATTCTTATTACATCGTAACTTTACTCTAAAAGTCCTGTCTGGTATGGAGTACTGCTGCCACCTTTGAGATGGTTCGGCCAAACACCAGCTCGCTACCTTAAACTCGATAGAACGTAGGGCTTTTAGGTTTAAAGGTGAACAATATATGGCGGAGACTAGACCCAAAGCCTCGAAAACCGCCGTAAAGTAACAAGCTTATCGATCTTCTACGGAATAAATTTCGGGGAATGTGCCCATGAATTTTACGATCTGATCCCGCCATCTCTCTTCCATCAAAGGACTAGCAGGCGCACGGCTCAGTACCATCCGTACCTAGTTGACATACCACCCATTCGCACACACCGTTATAGTTCTACGTTCTTGATGCGTACAGCTAAGGTATGGAACAGTTTGCCGTCGTCTGTTTTTCCTAAAGATTACAATCCGGGCTTCTATAAATAAGAGTAAATAGGTTTCACTTCCACATCATAGCTAACCATCAGGTGAGATTGGGGTAAAACGAAGACCAATCCAGTTTAAAAAAAAGTTAACATAAGGTTTATTATGCGTGCATATGTACTATTAACAAATTAAATAAAAGGTAAAAATAATAAAAGTGTTAAATATGAATATGGATAGGTATAGAAGTAGCGGAAGGCCGAAGAAGAGATGGATGGACTGTGTGAAGAATGATATGGGTAAGATAGAAGTGACAACGGATATGTCGGCTGATAGAGAGGTATGGAAGATAAATGCATGCTAACCCCACGTAATGTAGGATAGGGCAGGAAGAAGAAGATGTACTACTATTAACAAATTATAATCATCATAATCATCATATCAGCCGTAGGAAGTCCACAGCTGGACAAAGGCCTCCCTCATTGATTTCCAGGAACTGCGGTTGGAAGCGGCCTGCATCCAACGCCGACCTGCGGTTCCTAACAAGTCGTCTGCCCATCTTGTAGGTGGACGTCCTACGCTGCGCTTGCCGGTCCATGGCCTCCATTCGAGAACTTTCCGGCCCCATCGGCCATCTGTTCTGCGCGCTATATGGCCTGCCCATTGCCACTTCAACGTGCTAATCCGTCGGGCTATGTCGGTGACTTGAGTTCTCCTACGTATCTCCTCATTTCTGATTCGATCCCGTAGAGAAACCCCGAGCATAGTCCTCTCCATAGCTCGTTGATTGACTCTGAGCTTATTCATAAGGCCAATAGTGAAGGACCACGTCTCACTCGTCTAAATTTTAATGGTACATAGTAAATAACTAACAATTCATATTTTTACTTTTATAGTGATAACACTATAAAGCGCCGTTTTCCGTAAGTGTTCGGTTATCCGAACACTTACGGAAAACGGCGCTTTAGTCGTAATCTGAATCCTCTAACTAATTTCAACCCTGACGTGACATAGCCTGTAGCACAATTGGCAGTGCATCCTCGTATCAAGGGGAAGGTTGCGGGTTCCTGTCCTTTCTAGGCGTTAATAATTTTGAGATGGTTTCTCGAAATACTACTTAACTGTTGTGTTTTTTTTTATTCAACGTCACAATATCAAAATGTATTTTAGTTTCTATTGCTAGTTTATTTTATCACAGTGCAACATATTTTAAATGCAGAAAGCTTGATCAGAGATCACCGCAAAAATACTTTTCTTCTTTTTTATAGACTTCTCAAAATGTTAGAGGTGATAATTCTTTTTATTTGCCCAGAATTTAGCCACCCTAACCGAAACTCAGCTTCCACTCAATACATTTTATCGACAACTGTCAGTGACGCAACGTGACACTTATGTAAATATTTAAATACGATCCAGTACAAGCTATGAATATTTTAAACTCCAAGTAAACCACTCGGCTTTGTACCTCCACAAGGATAACCAATCCAATGAAAGAAAATAGCTTACTATTTCGTATGCAATAAGGTTTCATTTTAATTGAAAGGAGAGTTACCTTTGGTTTTCTTAAATATCTAGTGATGGGATTTTATGCAACTGAAAGTGGTCGAAATATACAAGAATTTTTAAAAATTATATGTATTTTTATTTTATTCGTTGACATTAAAAAAGTGAACACAGGCGTTTTTAAATACAATCATAGTCCTAAGTGAAGTATTGAAATGATATAATTTTAAGAGGGAGTTTTTAATAGGTCTTCTGATTCCATAAACAAAAGAGCTTGGAGCCAAGAAATTGTATCCTTCTTTTTTCGAGTTAGATTCAGTTCACAATCAAATTATGGATAAATAAAAATTTGCCACTGGTATTGCGTTGGCACAGAGGACAGATAGGCAGAAATTGTATTGATTCTGTTGTGCAGAGAACATTATTTTCTATTATTTCATATGTATGTATGTCATTAATTAACAGCAAGGCGACCGCTTTTCGAAAATAGTGTTTTATTTTATACGTTTATGTATATACATACACATGGCTACACATCAAACTATACATTTCCAGTATAAGCCTCGCATTGTGTAGGCTTTTCGTAGAATGAGAGGTCAGCTTATACTGTAAATGTATAGCTTGATGTGTAGCCGTGTGTACAACGACCCGACCCGAAACAAATATGACTAGATGATGTAAACATTTGTTCCGCGGTGGGAATCGAACCAGCAACATCCTGCTTCTCAAACAGCTATTCGTCCACTGCGCCGCGGAGGTCGTCGAATATTCGAATATTCATTTGCATATAATCCAGTCTCTATAATATCTATGCATAAAGCGATAACTTCCGACAAATTGGGGATCGATATTAAAGTGACGAGTTATGCTGATTGGATTTTTTCAAGTGGCAGAGGGTTTCGTGAATAATTGAGTGCGCCTTAGTTTTGCGACTGGAAAATCATATTCAAATTGCTGATCATAGCAAAATTTGTATTCGTATTTCATTTTTATATCTAAACTTTGCCTTTTATTGGCTGAATTAGGAGGTTTATGCTTTTATCATGTAAGTATCTATGTTTTATACCTATTTAAAAAAAATGGAGGAAAGGAACTCCCGCTACACGATGGGACGATGCGATCATGAAAGTATCAGGAAAAACATGGAGCAGTGTCGCTAGGGATCGCGAGAAATGGAAAGAGCTGGAGGAGGCTTTTACCGCTAAAAGTGGTCATTGTAATACAAAATAATTAATTTTAAGTCTCTATTAATGTAAATTCAAATAATTTGTAAAGAATATAACAGTTTTAAATTATTATTTATTACTAGCACACCGTAGGACGTCCACCTACAAGTTGGGCAGACGACTTGGTAAGAACCGCAGGTCGGCGTTGGATGCAGGCCGCTTCCAACCGCAGTTCCTGGAGATCAATGAAGGAGGCCTTTGTCCAGCAGTGGACGTCCTACGGCTGATATGATGATGATGACTAGCCGACCCGCATGGTTAGTTAATAAAAAGTAGCCTGTGTTAATCCAGGTTATAATCTTCGTACATACCAAATTTCATTAAAATCGGTTCAGCCTTTACGATATGCTTGAGTAACAAAAAAAGAAACATATACAGGGTGTGGCGTAATGAGTGGATAATAGGGTACCTGCGGGTAGGGGCCATTGTGGCGGTTCAGAAAAATATTATTATATATTGTTATGCTCAGTAAAAGTGCCTCGGTTTTCGAGATATTCGACATTTTCGAAATTTAAGAAATATTTCACCCTTCGTCACTATTTTTGCCGCCAAGACTGCAAATGAAATTTTTTTTCTATCTATTTTTTGGATAGTATTCTTGGATAGATGTGCTATCGAATGGAAACTATTATTTTTATAACACAAGCACAGTTATGTTTTTAAAATAAGATTTCACTAAAATTTTACTTGCTTTCATTTGTTTTCCTGACCTTTACCCTTCTGTGGTGTAAAAAAATGTATTTTTTTTAAAATTTGGTATTCAAGTGACCACACTTGAATGCCAAATTTTAAAAAAATTAACCTATTTTATCGAGATTCCGAAATGGTATATTACATATCATTGTCACAACTTGATTCAAAAGTAATTCCTATTAAAATGGGTAGAGCTAATTATTATAAAATTACAAATAGTACTAAAATTTACTTCATTACTTAAAATCACCTAAAACGTTAGTTTAAAATTCGGTAATGAAATAAAACGAAACAATAAATTTTAAATGCATTTCATTTATTAAATTTACTATTACAAAAGGTGTTCGAAAAGGCCACCACGTGCTCTGATGCATGCTCTGCACCTTTTGATAAAAGATCTTTTAATCCTGTTCGCAATTCTTTGCTCTGTGATTTTCTGAGCAGCTAATCGCACACGCTCCCGTAGCTGGTCCACTGTATTGATTGGGTCTTTATAAACCTTTTCTTTAAGGCATCCCCAGTAAAAAAAGTCCAATGGGTTGAGGTCTGGTGAACGAGGTGGCCACAAAATTGTCCCCAAACGACCGATCCATCGTCGACAATATGTTTCATCGAGGTATTGTCGAACATTTCGGGCGTAATGAGCGGGGCAACCATCGTGCTGCAGCCACATTCTTCTTCTATCTTCTAATGAAACATCTTCTAATAAAAGTGGAAGTTCGTGCCGTAAAAAAATTAAATACGTTTCTGCAGTCAATGTTCCAGACAATTTGAATGATCCGATGATTTTGCCATTTAGAATTCCAGTCCATAAATTAATTTTGAACTTGTACTGGGACCTGTCTTCTCTGGCCAAATGAGGGTTTGTACGCTGCCAACTGTGCAGATTGTGCATATTAAAATACCCATCTTTTTTGCACGTGGATTCGTCGCTCCACAAAATTTTATCGAAGAAATCGGGATCAGCGTTCATTTTTCTCAGCATTGTTTGGCAAAATGCAACTCGTGCAGGGTAATCTCTTGGCTGCAAACATTGCATGCGCTGGTAGTGAAAAGGATGTAATTTTTCTCTTTTTAAAATTCGGTGCACTGTTCTTGCTGACATGCCAGTATTAGAGGCTATTACGCGCACAGATGTGGTCGGATCAGCAGCAATTTCATCAAGTACGTCCTCTTCATTATGTACTTGTGGTCTTCCAGAACTCGTGCCACCGATGCCACTTCCAGGAATTCGACCTTCCATGTAAGCATTGTGTACGCGAATAAACACACGATAATCGGGATGGCGTGCATTGGGAAATCTTTCCCGATACAGTGCTGCTGCTCGATTGGCGTTACCACCACACTCGCCGTAGATTAAATGCATTTGCGCATATTCAGACGCAGTGTATAGCGGAGGCATTGCAATCAATATGCAATACCAAAAAATCCAAGTTCCAAAGCAAATCAAGTCCGAGATCACAGCACAAAATCGTTAGGTTCACAAAATTAAGACGTCCAAATCGCTAGGCAAAACAAAGTCCGAAATCACTGCACAAAATCGACGAGTATCAATCCAAAACAGGATAACACGTTGTTGTACGGGAGTAGTATGATAGCACACTGACTCGAAAATCATAAAAATGCGTTACGCGAAACGATAGTTCTCTTTCACTCATAGCATGAAAGAGCAAGATAGACATAGTGTCGATTGCCGCTGGGCCGGGAACCAATCTGTTCCAAGAATTACTAGTAGTTCTGCGAACAGTAGACAATTATTGCTAATAATAGTTAAAAATATTTCTTTAAATTACGCCTTGATAAGTTTGGTAGGAATTAATTTTGAATCAAGTTGTGACAATGGTATGTAATATACCATTTCGGAATCTTGATGAAATAGGCAAATTTTTTTAAAATTTGGCATTCAAGTGACCATACATTTTTTTTACACCACAGAAGGGTAAAGGTCAGGAAAACAAACGAAAGCAAGTAAAATTTTAGTGAAATCTTATTTTAAAAACATAACTGTGCTTGTGTTATAAAAATAATAGTTTTCATTCGATAGCACATCTATCCAAGAATACTATCAAAAAAACAGATAGAAAAAAAAATTTCATTTGCAGTCTTGGCGCCAAAAATAGTGACGAAGGGTGAAATATTTCTTAAATTTCGAAAATGTCGAATATCTCGAAAACCGAGGCACTTTTACTGAGCATAACAAATATTTTTCTGAACCGCCACAATGGCCCCTACCCGCAGGTACCCTATTATCCACTCATTACACCACATCCTGTATAAACAAACATCCAAACTATGGCATTTATAATATAAGTGTGTTTATACATCATAACTCCAAAACTGTAAATAATAATAATATTACAGCCTTTTATTCGGACACAGTTATACAATTTTTCTTACACTACTGCACTGTTAGATATTTATTTTATACAATTAAAATTATTCCCATATTTGGTGCTTCTTAACTTTCTGTTAGTCCGTTTGCTAGTTGGCAAAGGCCTCCTCTAACCTACTCTCTGTAGAGATCTGAGTGGAGTAGGTTGGAGGAACTCCAAAACTGTGCAAAATAAAAAATGGCTTTAGAATGTGTAATCAAAACTCTTTCATATGATACCCCTTGACCTAGTAAGCCTATTTTGAAATGTTGACCCCCACTATTTCGGCTCTTTTGGCCATTACAACGAAAATATTTTATTTTTTTACTTGCAATATGCAATAACGGAAGCTCTGCATTATTGATTTTATTCCAAATTCCAAGCCGATAGGTTCAGTAGTTGCTGAGATAATACGCTGTGACAGACGGACAGACAAAGTCGCACCATAAGGCTTGGACTATATGGCATTCGGGTCTCCCCGATCCTGCGAATTCGGCGTATGGCCCGGTTGCTTCCAGGTAAAAATCGGAGTCGGATGGCCTCGGATCGTGTGTAGTCGATGCAGGAAAAATTCAAATGTTTGGTTGTGCGACGGATTGGTTATGCCCGGATGCCATATAGTCCGAGCCTAAGGGTTCAATTTTTACCATTTTGGTCTGGAGCTCTAAAAATTACGGCCACCAGGTACAATTTGGTTGCACATTTAAACTTATTTCTTAAAAACTTATAAATAGAAAAATCTTAATGATAAACTGTTTTTAACAAAGACGGTAGGATTTTTAAAAGCGGTAACAATCAGTTTAACTTTTTCGGACATACAATAGGTACCCAATCACACTAATATTATAAATGCGAAAGTTTGGATGTTTGTTTATTTATTTGTTTGATTGTTTGTTACTCAAAAAACGTCAAAACAATTTCAATTAAATTTGGTATGTACGTAGATTATAACCTGGATTACCACATAGGCTACTGTTTATCCCATAAATCAGTAGGTACCCATGG
Organism: Philereme vetulata; assembly: GCA_918857605.2. Classification (NCBI taxonomy): domain Eukaryota; kingdom Metazoa; phylum Arthropoda; class Insecta; order Lepidoptera; family Geometridae; genus Philereme; species Philereme vetulata. The sequence continues at coordinate 3,468,641 of OU975471.1, read as the reverse complement.
GATAAAAATGGGACGTCAAAGTTTATAATTGTATTTTAACCCCCCAGAACAACGCGGGCGAAGCCACTGGTAACAGCTAGTAACTAATATTGGTTCTTTCTTACATAAAACACATAGCTAGGTTAACATTTTTGCAAAAGCTATTATATATGGAAATAAGCATCGAGAGCAAAATGAAGATAATAATAATAATAAATATTGCTGGACATTTCATACAGCGCTATCTAGCCCCAAACTAAGCAAAGCTTGTACTATGGGAACCAGATAACTGATATAATACTTATATAATTTTTTTTTTTGGAAATACATACTTATAATATATAGAGAAACAAACAGACCCGGAACAAATATCTGTGGATCATACAAACATTTGTTCCGTGGTGGGAATCGAACCCGCTACCTTCTGCGTCTCAGCCGGCTATTCGCCCACCGCGCCACGGAGGTCGCCACGGAGATATTTAGGGTCAAGATCGCGTTAAATAAAAATCGATACTATTTTTGCAGGCTATTTTTCTTATTAATTGGACTCTCACTTTAAAAGTTATTTTATTAACGGAAAACTTAAGAGCCGGGTGGGTAGAGCAAAGCTTTCAGAGTATTGCTATTTTAATTTCCGAAGGATCGAGCCAACCTATAATTTTCTCCTATGTTTTATATTGAGTCATACCAACTACGATTGGATAACTAAATCCTCGTAAACTTTATTGACATACTAATTCAAAAGTCATGCTTCACCTTCATAGATACTAATTATATAAATTCAAAAGTATGTCTCGCTGTCTGACTGTACGTTCTTACGACAAAACAGTTGAACCGATTTTGATAAAATTTGGTATATACATAGATCTTGACCTGGATTTAGACACAGTTTACCTTTTATGGATGGTCAAACCACGCGTGCGATAGCAAATCCTTTGCGAGATACACACTAGAAACTTAAAAACATATATAAAAAAATCTTAAAACCGCCTAAAACATACGATTTCAGCGTATATCTATTCGTCAACTTTTCAGTCGCAACTTTAGGTCTTTTGATCAGTTTTTAGAACTTTAGTTGTAGGTACTCTTTCAACTCAACAACCTTTGTCATGAGTTATAGTTACGTGGCGTTCCGTGAAATAAACCAATCGAAACCTATTGAAATCGTTATTTTATTATTATCAGCCCGTAGACTCCCACTGCAAGGAAAAGGCCTCCCTTCCCTCTTTCCACGAATCCCGGTTATTGGCTAATTGGGGCCACTCTTTCTGGAAAGCATCCAGTTCATCCCTCCATCTCCGCCTCGGTCTACCACGAGGCCGCCGCCCGTTTGGAACCCATTCTGTACTGGCTTTCGCCCATGGTATACGACAAACGTGTCCTGCCCAGTCCCACTTCAATTTTGCGGATGTCAGAGCCACGTCAGCTATCTGAGTTTTGGAGCGCAGTGTTGAGTTTCTAATACGGTCAGTGAGCCTGACTCCGAGGATGTTGCGCTCCATAGCTCGTTGACAAACACCGAGGTGGGACTTTTGAATATTGGTGAGGGACCAAGATTGTGCACCATATGTGAGAATGGGGAGAATGCACATGTCCATTAGTTTTCGTTTTAAAGATAGTGGCAGATCTCCTTTCATAAGGTATTTCATTGACCAATAGCCTTACCAGGCGTTTTCTGTGCTGCGAGTAATCTCTTTATCCTGTCTCGCCTGGAAAGAGACTATTTGGCCCAAGTAGAATACTCCTGGACATATGCAATCTCTTATTGAAATATTACTACTAAATAAATAGTATCGATCGACTATCATGCCTTCGTATTCGGTATCTTGAAAATCACTGATAGCAGGTTCCTATATCCGTCGGTAACCGACTACGACTCGTATCTCCTTGAAACAAGTAAAACGCTTATCAAATACCCCAAACTTTGACGATTATCGTCAAATGCTATCAAGATTAAGATTAAAAAATAAAACGTACTTACCGTTTAGCATAAGAAAATAAATTACTAACTTCTTTAGTACCTTAGTTGATCACTGAATGACTTAAAAATGATTTAAAGGGGCTGCACTCAAAATAAACAAAGCGGACGTTTATATAAGAATATTAATAAATCATTTAATTCAGGCAATAACAAAACAGTAACCGGTTATTGTTACAGTAACACGTTTATTAAAAATACCTAGTCAGGTCATAAGTATTGTCACACAGTAAAAACTTTTCTTTTAGAATGCTGGTCACAAAAAAGTTTATTGAATTCGAATTTCGAATTGTTCATGAAAATAAAAATGTATACTTATTAGAATTTTACTCATTTTTAAATATGGAGTGGACGCTTAAAGAAGACCGTGTTGCAGTTATTGCGTTGCATCGTTGCGGTTACGCGCCAATTAAAATTTTTGACATACTGAAAAATTTGAATATAACCAAAAGATTCGTTTATCGCTCCATCAAACGATACAATGAAGACTCTAGTGTAGATTACAGGTCAAGAAGTCTGTTAGGACTGCAGCAGTGATAAAAGCTGTGAAGGCGCGAACTCAAAAAAATCCCAAACGTAAGCAGAAACTGTTGGCCCTTCAGATGGGGTTAAGCAGAACCACGGTGAAAAGGGTGTTAAATGAAAACTTAGGGCTTTGGGCATATCGAAGAAAAATAGGACATCGTTTGATTGCTCGTCTAATGGACCTGAGACTGAAGAGATGCCCCGCTTTGTTGAAGCGGTACGCGGGAAAAAAATATCGGGAAATTCTTTTTTCGGATGAAAAAAATTTACTGTAGAAGAGAGCTACAACAAACTAAATGATAAGGTGTACGCACACAGTAGTGAAGAAGCGAGCAACCGTATTCCGCGTGTCCAACGAGGTCATTTTCCATCCTCGCTCATGGTATGGTTGGGAGTTTCTTATTGGGGCTTAACAGAGGTACATTTTTGTGAGAAAGGTGTAAAAACGAATGCAGTTGTGTATCAAAATACAGTCCTGACGAACCTTGTGGAATCTGTTTCTCATACCATGTTCAATAACAGGCACTGGGTATTCCAACAAGATTCGGCGCCAGCTCATAGAGCGAAGAGCACACAAGACTGGCTGGCGGCGCGTGAAATCGACTTCATCTGGCACGAAGACTGGCCCTCCTCCAGTCCATATTTGAATCCGTTAGATTACAAAATATGGCAACACTTGGAGGAAAAGGCGTGCTCAAAGCTTCATCCTAATTTGGAAACACTCAAGACATCCTTGATTAAGGCAGCCGCCGATATTGACATGGACCTCGTTCGTGCTGCGATAGACGACTGGCCGCGCAGATTGAAGGCCTGTATTCAAAATCACGGAGGTCATTTTGAATAAACTTTAGTGTCATAAGAATCTATGTTTTGTTAAGTTTATTTTGGTATATAAATGGTTACATAGTGAATAAACTTGTTTCAATTATTTTATATTAAACATGTGACAGAATTTATGACCTGACTAGGTATATATGATGTTTCGTTTGTATTAACAATATATCTTAGTCTTATTTTTTTCTAAATATTTTCCTGCTACATTATGTCATGCACTACTTACAAAAATATTTTTCCAACACTACGCAAAGGTTAACTGTAAGAGAATGCTTGCTAGCATTAAGTTCGCATGTGTACAGATTTATGTATTTTGAGCAATAAAGAATGTTCAATTAATCAATCAACAGGGTGGTAGTTAATTTGTTCTATGGCCCATCACACTAATATTATAAACGCGAAAGTTTGGATGTTTGTTTGTTACTTAATCACGTCGTAACGGCTGAACCAATTTCGGCGAAATTTGGTAGATATGTCGATAGATTATGACCTGGGTTGACACAAAGCCTACTTTTTATTGGCAAACCAGGCGTGCGAAGCCGCTGGCGGAAGCTAGTAAAGGTACCTTAACCTAAAATACATATCTATTTATATAAGAAAGTCGTGTTAGTTACACTATTTATAACTCAAGAATGGCTGAACCGATTTGGATGAAAATTGGTGGGGAGGTAGCTTAGAACCAGGAGACGGACATAGGATATTTTATCCCGTTCGACTGCGTTCTCGTGTGACGTGACATAAAACGTTAAATAGAATACAAGTCACTATAAAACGTGGTATAACAAAAACGCATCTAACATGGAATAACAAAACGCAAATGACAGCTAAACGTAATTTTGTCTATGGTTAAGTATGGTTGTAAAATGATGGCCGGGGACAACAATTGACAATTCTACCAGGGTGACGTATATTGACAGCCCGCGTTATATGCATTTCAAGGCGGTACGAAGTTCGGCGGGTCACCTAGTATTACATACAAAAAAAAATTATATTAATTTACTACTGTGAGTTCTCGGTGTTCGGTATCCGTCCTCGGAAACGATGAAATACGACACTCATCGACCAAAAATGTACATGAAATTTAGTTTTTCGAAATGTCAGCGTTTATGCCAATTGTGAACTTGTCAGAATTATAAAATAGGTTGGGTTCCATTACTCCAGAGCTCTCAAAATGCAATATCAAAAATCCGTAGTAGCTTATCAAAGAGATAGAGTAACAAAGACATTCTCGATCGAGTGCCTCTGAGAGTAACAAAAGAATGGAAACCGGAAAGATAGGAAAGTGGTGCTCAGTACAAGACCACTCGGCGATTCGACTGGGAGGGACAGAGGATCTGCGTGATCAATTGATACCCTCCGATAATGCTGGGTGAGAAGTTTTCGATTCTCAGCACCTCTTGTGGTAAAAATTACATTGATAAACATGGATTAGCATTCAGAACATTTAATTGGCAGTTAAGGATTTTGTAGAAGATTGAATATTTTTTTTTGTTTTTTTTTAAACATGATAGTACTTCGTTTGTACCACAATCTCACTTGATGGTAAGAGATGATGTGGTCTAAGATGTAGCACGAAGATCTAGAAGAAACCTATTCACTCTTACCTTAAAGATGCCCGGATCGTATTTATTAGGAAAACAGAGTACATACTCGTAGAACCAAAACGGTGTGTGCGAATGTGTGGTATATCAATTAGGTACGGATGGCACTGAGCCGTGATTGTCTTTTGATGGAAGGGGGATGGCGAGATCAGATCGTATAGTGTGCTGGGAACATTCCCCAAAATGTATTCTGTAAAAGATCGATAGGCTTACAACTTTATTTAATGTTAAGTTACTGTATTTATTTCTGTGTTTGTGTTTACGTTGCCTCAAGTTGAATGACGCGAGGCAGTGCATCGCAGGGTACGGACTACGAGGTAATACTTTGTTATATTATTAACTCATTTAAGACCATCCATAGTTAACAACTAAATATTACACATTAAAGTACATACAAAAATTAAATTATAAATACTATATTATGATTCGTTTATTATTATTATCATTATTTATTCATTCATTTCGAATGTGCACAAAAAAAAAAATAAAAAAGAAATAAAAAAAAAAAAAAAAAAACGTCTTTTCGTCCAACATACCTCAGTGCCTTAAGACGAAAGTCTTCAATCAGTGTGTGTTACCAGTGATGACATATGGAACCGAGACGTGGTCCTTCACTATTGGCCTTATGAATAAGCTCAAACTCGCTCAACGAGCTATGGAGAGGGCTATGCTCGGGGTTTCTCTACGGGATCGAATCAGAAATGAGGAGATACGTAGGAGAACTCAAGTCACCGACATAGCCCGACGGATTAGCACGTTGAAGTGGCAATGGGCAGGCCATATATCGCGCAGAACAGATGGCCGATGGGGCCGAAAGGTTCTCGAGTGGAGGCCACGGACCGGCAAGCGCAGCGTAGGACGTCCACCCACAAGATGGGCAGACGACTTGGTAAGAACCGCAGGTCGGCGTTGGATGCAGGCCGCTTCCAACCGCAGTTCCTGGAGATCAATGAGGGAGGCCTTTGTCCAGCAGTGGACGTCCTACGGCTGATATGATGATGATGATGATGAAAATAATCAAATAAAATATGGTCAAAATTACTATAAAAATGTTACGAGCTGAGGGTTCGGGATAGCATAATGCAAATCAATCTAACCAAAATAAAACTTTTATTCAACACTGAAATGATAACTACACAAACTTGAGCACAAGTAATCACAACACATTAATTCACAACACTATCGCACAATAAACCACTAAAAGTCACCGAAATGTTCGCACGTATCGCCAAATCCAGACTGACTCTGCGGACGTCTCTACGCACTATTTATACCGCGCTTTATTTCTAGAACCTTCTCGACGTTTCCACTAGTTACTAGAAAAGTGTAAGTATTTCGACCGACTACTATTTCTTAATCTGTGCAACTGTAGGTAAAAACGTGGTATGTAGGTATATTCCACACCAAGCATTACCTATTCTGTGACACAGTAGGTATAACTTCGAGAATCTGACTATTACTTATTCTGTAACAGCCTCGGCGTAACATACTTAAATGTCAAAAATGCAATAAAATAATAATGAAAATGGGGCTAAATTATACAATAACAGTGTTAAACATTAAATTACTAACTAACTTTTTTTTTATACTACTTATATGGCAAACAAGCATGCAGTCCACTAGATGTTAAGTGGCTACTGCAGCCCATGGATATCCAAATAGAATTCAACACAAGCTATTATGTTGTCTTGATCTCTATGTGGATACGTTGCCATACTATAGGACTTAGCTGTTATGCCTATGTGCCAGTAATTACAGGAACATACCATTACCATCTAACCGGAACACAGCAGCAAAAGTACTGCTATTTGGCGGCAGATAAAGGTAAGTCGGTGGTGCCCACTTCCTCGAGTCCGTTCACAAAAGCTCTACCACCAGTTCTTAACTATTTCTATTAAGAGTTGACTATACATCAGCCCAAACTCGAATTTCACCCCCGCTTCTCCGCGCGACGCTGCACGTCCTATCTCGCCGTGGTTCATATGTTTGCCGGTTTTTTTATCATTCAGTCCCTTCATTATCTTGTTGTGTATATTTCGCATTACTGCGTCTTTACAAAAACCAACTAAATATGAATTCTACCTAAGAATTACGTGTTCGTTTGGAGCAACAAGCGTCACGGGTACCCCGTCTGAAAGCCGAGTTCAGACTGAATCGCGAAACGGGCGTCCAGAGCGAATGGTTTCCTTAGTGCAAAACTTAGATATTTTCATTTTATGATAAAATCAAAAGGTATTTTGAAAATTTAAAACACAGGTGCCCTTATTTATGTTGCGTAGAATTACTGTACAAAGTTTCAAGATCTAAATTGTAGTATTCATCGCATAAGAACGGTTTTAAACTAAATTTGGAGTCATCTTTGGATTTTTTTTCTATCGAGAAAATTTTACGGAATCGTGTATTTACAACATAGGCGCTCTAGCACGTATCCTTAACTATAACATATATGAAATACAAATTGAAATCAAAAAATTTGTTGAACAAAACATTGTTTCAAGATAAGCGATTTATGGTCTCCCCAGGTATAGTGCGCCCGTAATCTAATCAATTCAATATAGGGAATTATGGGCGATGGTTAAAATTTAACATCAAGTGGGACATATGCCAACTGATGAAAAAATTTGTTTAGAGGCGTGGTTGATACGGATAGGTGTTACTTTTATAGTGTTGTTTTCATTACTGAATAGATACAGTCATTTAACGGAGTTACATCTCCCAAAACAATTTAAAAAAAACCAAACACGACCCTTCTACTGTTATTCAATAGGGAGTTCTGTAGATCCTCTCCTAGGTTCATCAGCAGACAGTGGTGGTCAAACCATGATAAAATGTTTAATTATTTACCTTGAAAAGTATTTTAAGCAAAGTCCGTAAATCTTAAGAGCCCAAAATAATTAACTAGAGGTCTACAGAAATGGTCCAGTTCAAAATACCTAAACAATACGAGTATGTTTTTATTAATTGTATGTATAATATACAAGTGGTTCGCCCCGAACTGAGATCTCGCGTGTTTCCGATTAAAACAAAAATATATTATTTGTAATCTTTGACTATCAAAATAGTGCCACGAAATAAATAACCAAAAAACTTGACCTACAGATTCATTGAAATTACAGGTAACGGGAGTTCATGTAATATGGTTGTCCTTTTTTGGGGTACAAATTGCAGTTATTCCGGATTTCAGACATGCCTATATTTGTGTCACTTAAGCTACACGCATACCAAATTACAGCACTGTGAGGTCACTAGTGTACCCTGTGAATTTTGTCAAAGTTTAGTTTTTATCATGGCTAATTACTCAAAAACTATAAAGAATATACGAAAAATAAAAACGGAGTCTAAGTGTACTAACGAATACCTTGCATTTGATTTCCTATTTGACCTAATGGAAGGCTATTAAGCCTCATTTTGTTTATTTTTACCCCTCTTGAACCCCAATATCTCAACAACCCCCCAACAGTTTTAGCTTAGTCACACCAAAATGGTGTCATCACTACCTACCTATGTTATAAATTTCACGATGATCGGATCAACGCTTCGAAAATTATCCTCGAACAAACATCATACATACAACGCCGATTTGCCCAAGTTTATTTAGATATCTCGCTTCGCTCGATCAATAATATGTATGTACTTGTATGTGTGAATTTTGCTTAGAAAACTTTCGTGATTTATTTTAATCATTATTATAAACGTGATAAATCCCGTATTTATAGTAATAGTATACAATATGTTAAATTTTCAGCACATTTCTCCAGCACCTAAACCACAGGGTGCTCCATTTTCCTTCAACCGTCATCCGAACCGCACAGTCATTGCAGCGCAATAACCAATTGTGCCCATATTACGTGTCCTATCACAAAGCCCCGAGCGCTTTCGACAACATCCTATAGATATCTGGAAGTGATCTAGATGTTTACCTATTGCAAAACTAAGTAGAGGTGACATACGCCTAATTGTTGTTGTCATACACTTTAAACCTTTGTTATAGTGTGACCATTAGTGCTGTGCACTCCCTGAGGTATGCGCGCGGCGAGACGGGGGGGAGAATCGGCTGCTGCGCTCTGTCAGTTCGCCGTCAACGCTCGTGACGGCAGGTAGTGTTATTTGTATCGGACTGTCTATGTCAGACGCACATGACATAGACAGTCTGATACAAATAACACTACCTCAGGGAGTGCACAGCACTAATGGTCACACTATATCGCCAACGGGTTTACTTTATCCTTTTTTTATGTATATTATAGGCTTGCGTTTGACCACGATCTCGCCTGATGGTAAGCGATGATGCAGTCTACGATAGTACACGCTTGCCTAGAAGAAACCTATTCACTCGCGACTTAAAGATACCCAGGTTGTAGCTATCTGGAAACACAGACTCTGGCAAGTCGTTCCACTCTTTGGCGGTACGCATAATAAAGCTCGAAGAGAACCGCTTTGTGCGAATGGGAGGTATTTCTACCATATAGCGGTGGCGCACCGCAGAGCGTCTGGTTGCCCGTTGATAGAAAGGAGATGGTGGGATCAGGTTGAAAAGTTCCGCCGCAGTATCCTTCTACAAAGGTGACATACATAGCAATGTAGAATCTAAATTAGTTATAGATTATATGATTTGACAATCCCATCTATAGCAGCTATAATCTGAAGTACTTATTACTCAGTGTTGATGTAGATGTCTAGGACCTCCAAAATTATGGTGCAATAAGCTACTAGGTAGATAAAACCTATGTAATTATTTAAGTATTATTGACGTAATCAAGTGTTCTCTTGTGAGTGTCCCTACGTGGTCCCTACGGTTTGAATAAATAAAATAGAATATATTTTTTTTTCAACTGTAAAACGATACCTATAGATTTTCGTTTGACCACAATCTCACCTGATGGTAAGCGATGATGTGGTCTAAGATTAAGCACGAATAAACGTATTCACTCTTACCTTAAAGAGATCCGGATTGTAATCTTTAGGAAAAACAGACGACGGCAAAGTGTTCCCTGCTTAGCTGTGCGTATCAAGAACGTAGAACCAAAACGGTGTGTGCGAAAGGTGGTATATCAACTAGGTACGGATGGTACTGAGCCGTGCGCTTGCTTGTCCTTTGATGGAAAGGAGATGTACCAACCTGATCGTAAAGTTCCTGGGCACATTCCCCGAAATGTATTCTGTAAAAGATCGATAGGCTTGCAATATACTAGAATCTCAAAAGTCCAAACTCAAGGTTTGCCAAAGAGCCCTGGAACGCAGCGTGTTAGGGGTAAAGAGAATCGAAAGGATCCGCAATACCACACTGCGCGCGAAGACCGGCATCGCAGATATTGGCGACAAGACTGCCAGGCTGAAGTGAGACCGGGCGGGTTACGTCAGTCGTATGGTCACAGACAAATGGGCAACAGTCGTAACACAATGGATGCCTGCAGATGTGCGTCGAAGCCGGGGCAGGCCGAGGAAGCGTTGGCGTGACGACCTCGATGCATTCCAAGCAGTGGCGGATTTACCCACAGGCTGAGTAGGCTTAAGCCTAGGGCGGCAGATTTTAGGAGCGGCAAATTTGGGGACCGTTTTTTTTTCTGATAAGTATTTTGCAGAAAGAAGTCTATAAGCCATCTTTCCGATGACTTTTCCCTCTTCCCTTTCATTGTACATTCAAGCAACGGTACCACAAACTTCTATATTCTATGGTATAACACCCAGTTCGCGGCTCCCAACCAGTAGCATACTACATTTAGCCGCCTTATCGATTCGCTCAGAAATATAACCAAAAACTATAACTTAACTTGTTGGAATGAAGGGCGGCAAAAATTTAACAGCCTATACTCGGGAAATGTGTGAATCCACCACTGATTCCAAGATGGCTGGTGGGACGTGGCGAGTGATCGTGAGATGTGGAGGAAGATGGGGGAGACTTTTGCCCAGCAGTAGGAAAGAATAGGTTAAAAAAAATATTAGAATAGAGTACAGTAGAGTAGATTAGAATAGAATAATCATATATTTGGTACACACAAAATGACACATGAAATAGTTCTATAGAACAGTAGGTACAATTGAATCTAATACGAGAGTTCGACTCATGTAAATGAGTCTAAGTATAAAGGTCTCCAAAGATTTCCACTTCATCATATGTGGTTGTTTTGATATTTCTGTCATCATTTTGCTTCTGAACTGGTTCAGACATGGCCACCTGACCACCAACTACCATAATTAAGTCTAGTTTCTATTTAATCTCATCAATTTTTCGTTTGACGCAACGTTATTATAAAAAAGGATGCTAGTGGTTCGCTCCGAACTGAGATATCGCGAGTCTCCCAAAAAACAAAGAAATATTATATATAATCATTGACTAATTCAATAGTGCCAATAAATGAACCACCGAATCACTTGACCTATAGTTTTATTCAAATTACAAGTAACGGGAGTTCCTGTTAATTGGATTGTTTTTTTAGGAGTAGAAATTGCAGTTAAAATAAAAAAATAAATGGATAAACACTTACTTATACTCCAGGATTCGTATACAATCTACCTAAATTGTATTGATTATTTAGCTATCATTGCTGTATTGTATCAATATTTTTTTGTCATATAATGTGGGAAGAAACTGACTTCTGACATACATCTCACGCTAGTTCCAGAGTCAGAGGCTTCAACTAGCATTGTAAAAATTTCACACAGAACAAACAAAACATTTTTGATTTTGATTTTTGATTAGTGTTATTCTGGATTTCAGACTTTTCCCTATATTTGTGTCACTAGACGAATACAAAATTTCACGCACTGAGGGGTCACTGGTGTACCCTGTGAAGAACGTCAATGTTCAGTTTTTATTAGGCTTATAAAAATGACAAGGAATAAACTAAAAATATAAACCGGTTCAAAATGTACCACTGAAGACCTTTCATTAATCGTACCACTTGACCAGATAGTCCCATTTTAGATTTTTGTTTACTCCTCTTGAATCAAAATAACTCAACAACCTCCAAATAGTTTAAGATCATTTAGACACACCAGGATTGTGCCATCACTACCTACCTATATACCAAACTTCACGATGATCAGTTTTTTTAATGTTATTTGTGGGGAAACAGGCTTACGACCCACCTGATGGTAAGTGGTCACCGTCGCCTATTGACACCGGCAACACCCGGGGTATTGGCGATGCGTTCCCTACACTGTAGAAACCTCTTTACATTTCTCTTGAAGCGTGCCATGTCGTAGTCTAATGGGAAAACCTCAAATGGTAGCTCATTCCACATCTTGCAAGTATGGGGTAGAAAAGATCGCGTGAAGTGTGTGGTGCGCGATACCCAATTGTCGATGATATGTGGATGAGCTTTATTACGTTGTCGAGAAGTGCGGTGGTAAAATCTCGACGACGGAATGAGATCAAATGTCTCCTCAGAACATTATGGCGGTAGAATCCACTGAGCGATCGAGATTAACGCTTTGAAAGTTATCCTTGGACAAACAAACATACATACAACGCCGATTTGCCAAGTTGGTTTGGAGATCTCACTTCGCTTGAGTACTGTCATTTAAAGGTCATCAAATATCAATTAAAAACTCTTCGAGTTTATAAGAGCCGCTTCCAGCAGAACTAGATCTTTCTACAGATTTTTTATTACTTTGACTGTGATGCGACAAAGTCGTTTTTGTGCAAACATATCGGTGACAATGAAAGCGGGGCTTTTGTATTTTTTAGTTTGATTGATGATTTTAATTTCCTATTTGGATCGTTGGTTCTGTGGATAAAATCGAGTGACTAGGTAAAAGTACGATACAATCCTTGATGTACTTAGTTCAATACTTAGTTTTTCAAAATTTTTTGCTTGATACTTATATACATATTGATACATATTGGAAAACACAGCGTAGGACAGCCTCCCACTAGATGGAAAGACGACCTGATAAAAGTAGCTGGGAGCCGCGTTGGGTACAATTGGATGTAGCAGTAGACGTCCTAGGGCTAACATGATGATGATGATGATGAGAATATAGAAAACTAGCTTTCGCCTGTGGCTTTACACACGTGGTTTGTTAATATTAAGTAGCATAATGATTAAGTACAGATCATGATTTATCTTTTTATGAAATTTTATCGAAATTAGTTCCGCAATAACGACATAACTGAGTAACAAACAAAAAACAATCCAATCTTTCGCATTTATTATTTGAATTTTATCTAGATTTAAACTAGATCTAGAAATAACAAAATTTAATTCAATGCGTAAGTACGCATTGGGAAAAGAAGACAGAATGAAACTTCAGTGTGGTCACTGGTAATAAGGTCTAGACCACTGACAAGGTCTCATTAGTTGAAATGCAGACATGAACATGTACCTTTGTACTTAGCGCAAAAATTGCCTTCCGTTAAACGCTCTCATAACGAAAGGGATACGCGGATGTGACAGAGCAGATTTAAATATGGCGGCGGCGTCATCCCGCCACTGACGTTGCGGTCGTCCATTTATCACTCGGGTAAGCCTCCGTCGATATTATGATCAATGCCATTCGCCCGCCCAGGGGTGCTCGTAACGTCTGCCCAAGGCAATAGACTTTACAACGAAAGAAAGAAATACCGAATAATAAAGATTAAATAAAGAAACCAGCTTCAATAGAGGATAGTGGTTATGTGAGAAGTCTAGACCTTGCGTCCAACAAAATGAATGAAGAAAGTCCAATTTTAAATCGTACTTCAGAGGCTTGAATTTTCCAATAGGCTTTTTGTAGACTTTTGAGCAAAATATTGGTACAAGTTTTAGCGATTATTCACGTTCCTAGGAGGTCTAATCTGGTGCCTACCTGTCTCGTAAAGGCGGAGAGGACTGCGTAATCTGATTGGTACAAATAGGTATAAATATTCAGAAAAATTTCAAAAATTGAAATCCTTTCATATTTAATGTTACAGAAAACATTTTTTCTATTTCCCTCTATTTCCACCCCAATCAGAAATCGCTATCGTCTAAAAAAATTAAATAGATCAAGCAATTTCTGTGCCAATGTTCGTCAAAATCGGTTAAAATACGACCTGTAGGCGAGAACAGACAGAGAGCCGGAAAAAAGTATCTTTGGAAAATCTCGAAACTGAGACGCTTGCTCGCTTCGCTCGCTCTGTCAATAAGAAATGCTACCTAGAAGAAATAAATATGGAAAGAAAATACATTATCTTATCAATTACCCTAATCTATAGTATAGTATATATAGTATACATTAACACATATATAGATGTGTTATATACTATGTTAGTGTTCAAATAAATAAATAAATATATGCGTGAGAAGCGAGCTTCAATAGTTATAAGAAGTGTTTGTAAGCTTGCTAGCTGGGCCACTGCAGACGCGATTTATGCTGAATCTGGCTAATAACATTACGTAGACACGTGCAAACTGCCAGCGATAAGTCGCGCACGTTGCTAAAAGCGCGTACCAAAGAGAATTTGGCTCCTTGGATGTTTTTTAAGGCGCCGATGAATTCGACGTATGTGCACGCCCTAATGATAGACCGACTCGAGATGTCCAACACGGGCTTTAGTCAAATGTGGATGCATAATGTGATTGTGGAATAACTACAGAAAATGCTTCACTTGCTGTCCTTGTTTACTGTGTAATAGCTTGCACCACAAAACCCATACGAAAATGAGGAATATTAGTTAACTATCTCAGTTTCTATTGTAACACGTAATAGGTCCGAAAGCGGATCACCCGCCTTGCACACTTTGTATTCTCAGTCGCCACCTGAGGGTAGTGGCTTTTTAAAAAATACCTTTATGTCTCACTTTGGGGAGTATCGGTATATTTTGCAAGCTGCTTTAATACAGCTTGCATAAACTTAATGTCTGTTGCTTACCTTCTTTATTTAGGTTGAAGTTTTGCTTTAGAAGGCTGGTGCGTATAACTTCTATAACTTGAAGATTGACTCGAAAATTACTAGTAATGTCACACGCGCGTGAGCCTAGATTATTAGAGCAATCTAGGCTATTAACAGTTGATTCAGCGATGCTAACTTAAGGCGAAAGAAACACAAGGTGAGTTAAGGCAATGACTTACTAGCGATATGCCACATACCTTTATTTCAGCAAACCCCAACACAGATACAATGCCGCGTTCTAGCTTAAAAGTTCAGTCTAGATGCACTATGCTGGGCCAGCGATAAAAACCACAGAGTCTAGAATACAGATAACACTTGTCTTGATGTAAGTTCAGTTCAGGGTTTCGGGCGATAAAAATGCGCGTCCGATGGTGTATGCATCAATGCGCAAGCGATGCGCACGATACGATTGTATTTGCGAGACTGACCGGAAGAAGAAGTTGGTGGCGAAATGCACAGAGAATCACCGAAACAGCGGTATAGTGACACTTATGCAATAAACAAGACTATTAAAACAATGCCTCTCAATCAATAAGGTGATGCAATAAAATATAAGGAAAAAAAAATATAAGCGCAACCAGAGGCCTTAGCTATATTATATTCTATGTGACTGATAAATACAATGTACCTACAGTATTTTACACCTATTTCAGTGTTTAAATATTTGGTATTTATTTTTTTACCTTTATATGCTCTCAAAACTTACAGCCTAAGCCAAAACTGTCTACGAGCTAGGTAGTACTTATTGACATTAAAAAAAACATGTATATTATTATTATAAACAGTAAGAATATACAATTATTTACAATAAACTACAGAAGAAACAGCTGAATCATCTAAAGACCGTTGAAAATGATCTATAGATAGCTCAACTGCTCCAGATCACTGCCAGGCGGAAGTGTCCTCAGGACACTGGCTGCGTTGCCCCGCTGAATTGCAATGCCTATGCGTTGAACTAGATAAGCGCCAGCTCTCGGATCCACAGTTCGCTTCAAACGTGTGATCTGGATTGAACTAGTGAAAAAGTTGTGTTATGTAGTTCCCAGAACGTGCAATCTAAGAGCAGTACGCTCCCGTTCTCTGTTTGCAACTTGCACCTGCACTAACTCGGGACTACGCGCGCCCAGCCAATAATTCATTCGAGGCTGCAGACATATTTGCATGCTCAACTTACCAATTTATGAACTAAGTGTCTGTATTACTTTCAAAACACGACCTTCAGTCGCTTCTGTCTTAGCGTAACTCCGTTCGGCGCTTTTCCTTTAGCTCTTTCTATTTCCTATAGTTACTATGTATACTTTTAATATACATATATAATTATAGTTTTGTCTTATATAGATTCTGACTAGTTCTGACCCTCTATAGTCTAACTTTTTATTAGCTGCAGTAAAATGACGTTTCTAAATGTCATTCCGTAAAATAATGTTGCCAGCCTAATCTCAATAGGGATGTGATTCAGTTCACAAAAATTAATTAAATAACATTATTATGACGTTTTTGTTTCATTTTGAATGTACCTCCCTATACTTCCACTAAAAAAGATCAATCCTCTAGTATAGTAATAATAATAGGTTAAAAAAATACATTACAACTTAATATTAAATCTCAAAAAAAAAACCAAACTGATTATTCATTTATGATTCACTCATTTAGCTACATCCCTATTTATTTTTCTTCAAAAACCGGCAACCCACAAAACGTCATTTTACTGCAGCTAATAAAAAGTTAGACTCTAGTTGCATCTACTATTTGACTCTGTCTTACCAATGTGTGAATATCGTAGTGAGTTACATTATTAATACTTCTGTCACATGAATACTGTATCTTCCTAACCTTTATAGTGTAACTGTTTGTTGTTCCGAAATAAATTAAATTAAAATAAAATTATAAACTAGCTGACATACCGAACTTCGTACCGCCATGTACGTCGCCCCGGTAGAATTGTCAATCGGCCATCATTAGAATTTTCTTAAATAATTTCTTTTTGTGTGCTTTTTCCGATATTTTAAAGTTATTTTGCTATTCGGGTTGGAAGCAAATACAACAAATCAAATATCATCAAAATCGGTCCAGCCGTTCTTGAGTTGTAAATGATGTAACTAACCCGACTTTGTTTTATATATATATATACTAGTGGACCCGCCGAACTTCGTACCGCCTTGTCATGTATATAACGCGGGCTGTCAATATACGTCACCCTGGTAGAATTGTCAATTGTTGTTTCTGGTCATAATTTTACAACCATACTTATCCATAGACAAAATTACGTTTAGCTGTCATTTGCGTCTTGTTATTCTACGTTTTATAGTGACTTGTATTCTCTTTGACGTTTTATGTCACGTCACATGGGAACGCGGACGAACGGGATAAAAAGTTTCCTATGTCCGTTTCCTGGTTCTAAGAATGGGATAAAAGTATCCTATGTCCGTCGGTCCAACCTTTCTTGAGTTATAAATGGTGTAACTAACCCGATTTTTATATACATTTACAACCATACTTGACCATAGACAAAATTACGTTTAGCTGTCATTTGCGTTTTGTTATTCCATGTCAGATGCGTTTATGTTATACCACGTTTTATAGTGAATTGTATTCTCTTTGACGTTTTGTGTCACGTCACACGGGAATACAGTCGAACGGGATAATAAGTATTGTGTGTCCATCTCCTGGTTCTAAGCTACCTCCCCACTAATTTTCAGCTAAATCGGTTCAGCCGTTCTTGAGTTATAAATAGTGTAACTAACACGACTTTCTTTTATATATATAGAAAAGTGAGTTTATTTATTATAATCTAATATATAATAATCTGCGACTTCTGGCAGTTTTGTACCTACTTATCCTTCTATTTATACAGTGGCGGATTTACCAGCAGGCTGAGTAGGCTCGAGCCTAGGGCGGCAGATTTTGGGGGCGGCAAATTTTGGGGCATGATTTTTTTTTTACCTCATAGAAATCAAAAAGATATTTCTATGACGGTTTTCTGATGTCTTACAGATAGAAGTCTGCAACAAATTTTGTCGATGACTTTTCTCTCTCACTTGTCATTGCACATTCCGAGTGTAGCAAACTTCCATATGCTAGAGTAAAAGAGCTAGTTCGCCGCCCCTCAACCAGTTATCGGCCTCTCGCCTCTGCGCCCTTTGCCCACACTTCTTATGAGTGAAAAGAGCGAAATTGTAAAAAATATGCCCCTCTTCCCACTTACAACCCATACATGCCAGTCTTACTACTGGTTGGAGGCTACGAACTGGATGGTTTGTAGGTATATAATTTATCGATTTTTATTCGAATATAATGAATAATTTAGTGAATAATTTTACCGATTTCAATCTTATGTATCGACTATTATGTGTTTCACATACACTAGTAGCTTCAGAAAATACGATTAGAATTAAAAAAAAAATTTAAACAGTAATAGCGAGATAGTCTTAAGTCAAAAAAATATTTTTTTCCCGAACGCGGTATTTTTTTAATGCTACAATTATCAATGACGTCAATGTTGCACGTGCACGTGGCGAGCTTCATTCTCTATTCCAATAACCGTGTGGGTTACCCCGGTTGCCCGAACAAATCGAGGCGAAAAACGAAAACAAAATCAGATCACCAAATGTTCATTATTGTGTAAATAACATACTTCTTTCGCTTCGATTCGATTATCTCAAAAATATACCGAAAAATTATTTTACGTGCAATTTCAACGAAATTGTTGCATTGTAAAAATAATGTATGATATGACAATTGTTGAGGCAAGGGCGGCAAAAACTATTCAGCCTATACCTTGAAAATTTGTAAATCCGCCACTGTATTTATACCTACCTACTTCTTAGAGCCAGAAGTCAAGATTTGTCATCACTTATATATCAACATCTTATTTTTGTGTTCTATTTTGTTCATGTGTCGTGTCAAATTATGATGATGATTAATGATTTAATTTATTTTTTATTTCATTGGTAGCGATTTTGTTGTTCCTAATGGCGGGTTCCTATATCCGTCGGTAACCGACTACGACTCGTATCTCCTTGAAAAACTGTCAAACTAGTGTCTATCTTTTGACACATTTTCAATGAGAAACGAGTAGTAACTGCGTCCCTATTGTCTAATTCCAAAACAAAAACAACATGTCAAAAATTCCAAGTTCGATTTTTTCAACATGGTTACGTGATTAGCGACCGTGTAAGGATTTTCCTCTGCATGCATCATAATCGGACCGAATGGTAACATTGAAGCATTTCAATCGATGACGTTTCGTATGTGCTTAACTCGATGCTATACCATAGCACGTTCTAGCATTATGCTAATAAGCCATGTAGTAATTTATTAAAATAACTAATAATATTGACCAGCTCGAACTACATAAATTAGTTCCACTTTCACTGGTTATTCATTGCGTTTTAATAAAATAACCTGCAAAAAAGATTCTTCACATTATTCGGGGACTCAATCAGCGGCAAGCGGGAAATCAAGAAATTTATTTTGGCAGGACTGCTTCTCTGTTTACATTTTCAGCTCATCATAAAAACTTGCAAAGTTTATTTACGAGATTGACTCAGAAAAATAAAGAAAAGAATCCACAAAGATGAAAGTGTATAGATGGAAAGGTCACTGGTAACGAGTACGGGGTGCAGGAAGCACAAATTTATATCAAACAAGTAAATATAGTAAATATAGTAGGCTTACATGTAATGCCGCATTTAACTTCAGTTTGGCTGAAAAATTATGTAACTGCATTATAAATGTACACCACTTGGCATATTCGAGCAAATAAAACAGATTAAACTAAGAATAGGTAAGCAATCGAATAATTTATAACATATTTTCTACAATATGGATTCAAAGAGGCAAGTCGGAAGATCCCTGCTTTGTTTGACATTTCATTCGTTGTTCGGATGTCAATGAAGCTGAGATAATTCTTAGGCAATTCAAAATAATGCTTCAAAAGGTGGTTTTCAAGGTGTTTCGTTCGTTCATCTCGCTTTCGTTTTGACAGGCCCTTACACAATGCGAATTTGACAGTTTATCCTCGAAATGATTGTCAAAGTCGAAATCTGTCAGATAAATCCAACTTCGATTTTTTACACAATCACCCCGCTGAGTAAAACAATACAAAGGAGTACATAATTATTTGTATATTAATGAGATATCATTCCCAAGGCAGAAGGTATAATCCTTGTTAGATCTCCAAGCATGAACAAACATATGAAGCCCCACTGCAAGAGCTTGGTCCATATCAATTTGTTGGGCTGTTGAAAAATATTACATGATCACCATACTGTTATGTACATATTTTATTGGTATAATGCTGACAAAAATGATTAAATCCGTAAGTTAGGTACTTCACAAGTCTGCATCATAACAGCCATTGGATGTCCACTGCTGAAAAGGCTTCTTCCTGTACTCTCCACTTAAAAAGCCTTTCCGCCCCAACTGCCGTCTATTCCAAGGAATATAGTACGTCGATTCTTTGATTTCTTCCAAGTAATGTGCCCGCATACACATGGTAAGCACATCACACATCTCACATAGTAAGTGCAAAACCTCTGCTTTAACAGTGATATATTTTTGTTTTAAAATTTAAATTTGTCTAATGATCCTCATATATTGGCTTTTAACTGAGTCAATCTCGTAAATAAACTTTGCAAGTTTTTATGATGAGCTGAAAAATAAAATGTAAATGTAAAATGTAAGCAGTGTTGCCAATGTAAATTTCTTGGTTTCCCGATATTTGCCGCTGATTGAGTCCCCGAAATGATAACAATTAAGAATAAAACCCTGTTTCATACAAAATGTTGTGTTATCAGTAACAAAATAACATTGGAATGATTTCTAAATAAAACCTTTTACAATTTGGTACCTACATACTTTCAACATTGTTTTCCTCCCTTTCGCTCTGTGCGTTATCCGGTTTCGTTTGAATTTTATTGATCTCCCCTTTTTGGCTATCTCTTGTTTGGTATGCAATAAAGTTATAATGGATGGCTCGAATCGACTCAGATTTTAGTAATTTCCAGTGCTCTCCCCGCTCTAGATACCGATTCCCCACAAATCAGGGAAATTCCTCGCATTTGGCAGCACTGAAAAAAAAAACTAGCCACAGAACTTATAAATCCAATAGTGAAAAATACTCTTTGTAAGTAAACGCAATAATGTGGAGAATCTTTTTTGCAGGTTATTTGATGAAAACGCAATGAATAACCAGTGAAAGGGGAACTAATTTATCTAGTTCAAGCTAGTCAATATTATTAGTAATTTTATTATATTACTATATGGCTTATTAGCATAATGCTAGAACGTGCTATCGTATAGCATCGAGTAAAGCCCATACGAAACGTCATTGATTGAAATGACTCGACTTGCTTCAAAATTTCCATTCGGTCCGATTATGAAGCAGAGGAAAATCCTTACACGGTCGCTAATCTCGCAATCACGTTGAAAAAATCGAAGTTGGATTTTTTGACATCTTGTTTATGTTTTGGAATTAGACAATAGGGCCGCTGGTTTGTTGATCATAGAACTACATTGTAGGCAAACATTTAGTAGAAAACTTAATGAGATGAACTTTCATTGTTGATGAAACAAACATCCAAACTTTTGCATTTATAATATTAGTGTGATAGGTAAATATAGGTGACATATAGTTACAGATAAACTATGGTAATGACAAAAGCTTTAATGACTAAATTTTATAAAAAAAAAATATTATATTAGAAAACTTGTGCGTGTATGTATTAAAAAAATCACACATTTACTGTACTATATAAAATACAAATATCTATTCAATTCGTAGACCTAACTCATTGCAAAAGTGTACTCGTATGTAAGAAAAAGACAACTGAAATTTTGCAATTTTTATTAATAAAGTTATGATATTTAGTAAGCTACATTATTACAACATCACATAATTACAAATTTACTTAGGTAGAGTAAGGTAATATCAAAAAGCTTTTGGGTAAGTACATATGAATAAACTTTGATGTTCAGCCTATTATGTACAAAACCAGGATCCATTCAATCTAATTCTAATTCTAGGGTAGGGGGAATAAGAGATCTGCTCTGACGTCCCGCATTGGGGTGTATTGTGTATTACCCCCCTTCTAACCTAACCCCAGCCATCCTAACTCTTTGAAATAACTAACGGAATAGGACTTCGTGTTGGAGGCAGCAGCTTTCCAGGGTTCCCATGGATGTTGATGTAGTAGCGGTGTTGGTGGAGGATGAGGACTCTATGACTCCTTTCAGACCCGTTCTCAGTCTTGCATCGTTTGTGGCAGTGCAGTGGAGTATCACAGTGAGTATCACAGGCAGGATTTGAACCCACAACATCTAAACTACTGCATGTAAGGTTATATCCCAATATAAATAACTAGCTGGCTTTCCAATAAAAATATTACCCTCCATCTGCGCAGTCGGTCAGTCCAATTAACATGAACTCTCGTTACTTGTAATTTGACTAAAACTGTAGGTTAAGTTAGTTGGTGTGCATTTTGTGGCACTATTTATTAGACAAAGATTAAAACCAGCTTACACAACTATCCCTAAACGTATTTAGCAACTAAACATGATTAAATTTGATTTATTTGTATGATTTGACAACTTCTTAAAACATATTTAGCCACTAAATACGTTTAGGCATTGTTGCACAAATCGCCCCAAGAATAATATTTTTTTAGGAGACTCGCGAGATCTCAGTTTGGGTCGAACCACAAGTTTTGAACACCAATGCAGCACTCTACACCAAATTTTTATTAATTAACATTTAGTAAATACTGATACAAAGATATATTTACTTACATTATTCGATGAATAATATGTATTCCTATTGAAATATATCTTCTCATGTTAATGTTTTCTCTCTATAGCCACATGAGTGTCGACAATGCACCAGACTACTCCGGGAAATACCGTTTTTTGTGTAAATCTGCAAAAAAAAACACAATACTTTGAGGTTATGTATGGTTAGTTTAGATACATTTCTTACTTCTTAGGTAATTTGGCTGAAATAGTTAAGGAGGCTAGTCTCTCTCTCCTAACTTACTTACTGTCTTGGTAGGTAACAGTAACTGGAAACGCCATTATTTATAAATAAATAATCAACAAAAGTTTATATATTACATTTGAGTACTAACAAATAGATAAACCGCGTTTTGTCATATTATTGGTTATGACAAAAATATTTTGTCTTCCCTTGATTTTTTATGCAAAAAATCTATATCAAACACAAGTAAATTTTATGCTTACATGTTAAGCCGCATTTCACATCAAGTTTGGTTTAAAATTATGTATCTGCATTAAAAATGTACACCACTTGGTATATTCGAGCAAATAAAACAAATTAAACTAAGAATCGCTAAGCAATCGAATATTTATACAACATTATTTTGTTTATTTTGGATTGAAAAAGGCAAGTCAAGACATGCCTGCTTCATTTGACATTTCATCCGTTGTTCGGATGTCAAATATGTCAATGAAGCCAAGTTATTTCTTAGGCAATTCAAAATAATGCTTCAAAAGGCTGTTTTCAAGGTTTTTCGTTCGTTCATCTCGCTTTCGTTTTGACAGGCCCTTACACAATGCGAATTTGACAGTTGATCTTCGAAATGATTGACAAAGTCGAAATCTGTCAGAAAAATCGAACTTCGATTTGTTACACAATAACCCCGCTGGTTACCGACGGATATAGGAACCCGCCATAACTAAAATTTCGTAAAACGCGAACTTTCTTATTTCATTTACCATTCATAGGTATATACTATACATAACACCTTTTTTTTCCCCTTTTTGTTTAGTGGCTGGTTGTTGTTATTGATGCCAATGTCAAGTCGACGGGTTAAAACGGTTATTTAATTTTCGCAAACGACCAAATTAGCGTGACATTTTATTAGTTTAGTTAGGTATTTTAGAAAAAAAACCCGCATAGATGCATAGTTAATAAAAATAATGTAATCACACTAATATTATAAATGCGAAAATTTGGATGTTAGTTTGTTTGTAACCTGATAACCTGGATCACCACATAGTCTGCCATTTATCACATAAATCAGTTAACATGGAATAAAAATGGGATATCAAGTATATATACTATTAGGTATATTTTGCACACCCAGAACAACGCGGACGAAGCCGCTGGCACTAACTAGTATTATAAATGTGAAAGTTTGGATGTTTGTTTATTTATTTGTTTGTTACTCAATCACGTCAACTTTCCTAATTCAAATTCGTTTATTTACACATAAATATAACTTTACAGAATAAATCTATATCTCTATATATACCTAGTCATGTCATACGTATTGTCACACAGTAAAAACTTTTCTTTTAGAATGCTGGCCACAAAAAAGTTTATAGAATTCGATTTTCGAATTGTTCATGAAAATAAAAATGTATACTGTTTAGAATTTTACTCATTTTTAAATATGGGGTGGACGCTTAAAGAAGACCGTGTTGCAGTTATTGCGTTGCATCGTTGCGGTTACGCGCCAATTCAAATTTTTGACATACTGAAAAATATGAATATATCCAAAAGATTCGTTTATCGCACCATCAAACGATACAATGAAGACTCTAGTGTAGATGACAGGTCAAAAAGTGGTCGCCCTCGGTCTGTTAGGACTCCAGCAGTGATAAAAGCTGTGAAGGCGCGAATTCAAAGAAATCCCAGACGTAAGCAGAAACTGTTGGCCCTTCAGATGGAGTTAAGCAGAATCACGGTGAAAAGGGTGTTAAATGAAGACTTAGGGCTTCGGGCATATTGAAGAAAAACAGGACATCGTTTGAATGCTCGTCTAATGGACCTGAAACTGAAGAGATGCCGCGCTTTGTTGAAGCGGTACGCGGGAAAAATATATCGGGAAATTCTTTTTTCGGATGAAAAAATTTTTACCGTAGAAGAGAGCTACAACAAACAAAATGATAAGGTGTACGCACACAGTAGTGAAGAAGCGAGCAACCGTATTTCACGTGTCCAACGAGGTCATTTTCCATCCTCGCTCATGGTATGGTTGGGAGTTTCTTATTGGGGCTTAACAGAGGTACATTTTTGTGAGAAAGGTGTAAAAACGAATGCAGTTGTGTATCAAAATACAGTCCTGATGAACCTTGTGGAACCTGTTTCTCATACCATGTTCAATAACAGGCACTGGGTATTCCAACAAGATTCGGCGCCAGCTCATAGAGCGAAGAGCACACAAGACTGGCTGGCGGCGCGTGAAATCGACTTCATCCGGCACGAAGACTGGCCCTCCTCCAGTCCAGATTTGAATCCGTTAGATTACAAGATATGGCAACACTTGGAGGAAAAGGCGTGCTCAAAGCCTCATCCCAATTTGGAGTCACTCAAGACATCCTTGATTAAGGCAGCCGCCGATATTGACATGGACCTCGTTCATGCTGCGATAGACGACTGGCCGCGCAGATTGAAGGCCTGTATTCAAAATCACGGAGGTCATTT
Organism: Philereme vetulata; assembly: GCA_918857605.2. Taxonomy (NCBI): domain Eukaryota; kingdom Metazoa; phylum Arthropoda; class Insecta; order Lepidoptera; family Geometridae; genus Philereme; species Philereme vetulata. Next base: position 3,443,425 of record OU975471.1, on the reverse strand, counting down.
TGAATAAACTTTAGTGTCATAAAAATCTATGTTTTGTTAAGTTCATTTTAGTATATAAATGGTTATATAATGAATAAACTTGTTTCAATTACTTTATATTAAACATGTGACAGAATTTATGACCTGACTAGGTATAATCGCGATATCTAAAACTACTACAAGAAAAAATACAAATTATAATATACATACATTTTTAAACTTACATATTTTAGGTTAAAAAAGTACACAAAAAACACAACAGATATACAAATACAATAGGGGACTTAACATAACTAACTTAACATCGGTATACTTAACTAATTAAATACTCTCGTATTATTGAAATACCTGCGTCGTAACGGCTCAGCCGATTTCAATTAAATTTGGTATATACGTAGATTAATCCCTGGATTTTCTTCCCATTTTCTTTTTCAATTTGTATAAGTATACCTTTTCATTTGTGATGAACCCTTTTCTGCAATTAATTGGTATTTGATTTTTAACGGTATATTAGGAGATTGGCGGCGATTCTATTGTTAACTAACTAAAAAATCATAATATACGAACGTTCTTATTTCGTTCACGACAAATGAAGACATTGAAGATCAAATTAGCATTACATTAAAATAGTGATATATCTAAAACTAGCTGTTGCCCGTGACTTCGTACGCATCACACTACTGAATGTATAGGTAACCTAGAAATAAAGCTAAACTCGCTCTTGCAACTTGACTTGACATCCCATTTTTATCCCACGGGAACTGATTTATGGGATAAAAGGTAGCATATGTGTACCTTTTATCCCATAAATCAGTTCCCGTGGGATAAAAATGGGATGTCAAGTCAAGTTGCAACAGCGAGTTTAGCTTTATACCATTTTTATCCCACGGGAACTGATTTATGGGATAAAAGGTAGCATATGTGTACCTTTTATCCCATAAATCAGTTTCCGTGGGATAAAAATGGGATGTCAAGTCAAGTTGCAACAGCGAGTTTAGCTTTATTTCTAGGTTACCTATACATTCAGTAGTGTGATGCGTACGAAGTCACGGGTAACAGCTAGTTTTAGATATATCACTATTTTAATGTAATGCTAATTTGATCTTCAATGTCTTCATTTGTCGTGAACGAAATAAGAACGTTCGTATTTTATGATTTTTTAGTTAGTTAACAATAGAATCGCCGCCAATCTCCTAATATACCGTTAAAAATCAAATACCAATTAATTGCAGAAAAGGGTTCATCACAAATGAAAAGGTATATTTATACAAATTGAAAAAGAAAATGGGAAGAAAAGAAAACTCGTAGGCTTTCTTCGTGTGTGCGAAATTATATCGTGACAAACATCCATGCTTCAACAGGCCTCGGTAAATCAGAAGGAAATCCAATTACTACACAAAAAACTATTAGTTCCATAGTAAATACCGGTTTCATGATAACTTTAAGATTTATGTTTGAGGTGTTGTTGAATGAAAAACACACATTTATTAGCTATGAAGACTTACTTACCATTACATACAAAATACTACTTACCTATATATATATTAACTGTGATTTTCCAAATTTCAGATTTGGCTTGACAGAGAAAATTTCAGAATTGAATTTTAAACTACTTATTCGATTTAAAATGTGGGTATAATAAAACTGATACCACTGACATACCAAAATTTTAGATTGATTTAAAATTATGGTATGTCAGTGGTATCAGTTTTGTTACATATTTTTTAACAAAACTTAATTACGTAAAATGTAGTCAGCACATAAAAATAATTTCTACCAGTAAGGGCACGTACAAACAAAATCAATAATCAAAACTAAGATATGTTTGTTTTGTTGTATAAACATATGTTTATAAAAATACGCTAATATTAGGTCAATTGATGCTTTAAATTGTTATGGTAATTCAATGACATAAAATATGAGAGCGTTCCTTTTCTCCGAAAACTACAGTCATAATAAAATTATTGAATTTCGCAATTTAAAATCGACGCGGTCGCTCACTGTTGGCTAAAGTTACATCAAAAGCAGGAGAACAGCATCTTGCAGGAACACAAACACTTACAAATTGACGAGCATTCCACTTGGACACCTCCTTGGATCCCCCTGGAGGATCCCGATCATGTGATAGTAAAAATTGACTAAGATACTGAAAAGGTACAAGATGTATCTACAATGAAAAAATTAGGGAAACCAAAACTAATTCCCAGTAATATTCCCAATGGAATCCTTTCAGAATAACATATGGTTATAAAGGCAAATAATTTTAACAGACTTAATAATTAGCAAAACTACTAAAAGTTGAAAAATAGAATATTCGGATCAAAAAGATTACCTTTTTCAAATTTTAGACACCTCGTACAGTAGAACGTACAGATGTTTTCATGTTGGTACAGGTTTTAAGATTTCTGTGTAAATGCGATCATGCCCATAATTACCAATGCAGGCCCAATTCATCATTCTTTATTACAAGCACGTTATTCCATGTAAATTTCATGCAGCCGATGCACACAGAATGAGTTTCGATATATCGTTGCAATCTCCTCTTTTATGAGTTTTAATTTTACAAAAATTGTAATTACGTCTAACTTTGGTTTCGTTCACACTGTTTCGTCATTTTGGTTTTTATTTTTATTCTTTTGACGAGCTTCTTGCATATTATTCACCGATATTTCGGTAACTACAGTGCCGGTTATCTCTTTTATTATTTGGATCGGTTTTAAGTACAATGTTGGGGAATACGGATTGATATTTGGCCCCTTTACATCTAGAAGTTCAATAGGTATGTTCTTTTGTAATTTTAATGAGCCTGCTCTCTATTTATACTATTTACTAGCTGACCCGCCCGGTTTCGCACGATGTTTATCAATAAAATATAACCTATAAACTATATCTATGAGCCTCAAAGAAGACTCGTGGTCTGTGTTTCGAATCAGAAATGAAGAGATTCGTAGACGAAACAAAGTCACCGACATAACACAAAGGATTAGCAAGCTGAAATGGCAGTGACGTTCTTTCGGGCAGAAAGGTTCTCGAGTGGAGACCACGCACTGAAAAGCGCAGCGTAGAACTACCTTCCACTAGATGGAAAGACGACCTGATAAGGGTTGCTGGGAGCCGTTGGGTGCAGGCTACACGAGATCGGTCGCTCTGAAAATTTATGGAGAGACCTAAGTTCAGCCGTGGTCGGTCTGTAGCTGATGTGATGAAACACTCAGGGAAAGTGTAGCTTTCTATGAGTTGAATTATTTTCAGAACTGGTTCAGTAGTTTCTGAGATTACCCTTTACAAACATAAACACGTACTCATACATTAATAACAAATTCAACCTCTTTAAAATGTGCTAACATTTCAATACTAGTAATAATTATACTACCAAACCAAACCACCAACTACCTTTGGTATACCGAGCAAACTAGTTAGAACCCTACAAGCAGCCACAAAACATAGCAAAATACAGCCTCAAGCAGGGAGACGCATTGTCCCCTAAGCTGTTCAATCTCGTCCCGGAATTCATCATCAGGAAAGTCATGAGAGTAGACGCCGAGATCCAACTCAACGGACAGCATAAGGTGATTGGTTATGCGGATGACTTAGCACTTCTGGGCCAGAGCAATGAGGAAGTAGCGGCATTCACCCAGGTCTTGGACAAGGAAGCAAAGAAGGTAAGTCTCAAAATTAGCCACGAGAAAACTGAATACCTCCACATGAAGCGTTATAAAAACGTCAGACGGCCACGTGAAAACTTGCATGTTAGAGATATAGTTTACAAAGGAGTGGCCCAGTTTAAGTACCTAGGCTGCACTGTTACTGACATTAACACGAGGCAGGAAGAAATTGACATTCGTATACAGAATGCCCTCAGATGCAGTGCAGCACTTCACAAGGTGTTGGTGTTCAAGATTCTGAACAGAAAGACAAAGATTCGGATCTACAAGACCGTTATTAGACCGATATTGATGTACGGCTGTGGGACTTGGACGCTAACACTGAAGGAAGAGAACAAACTCTTGGTGGCAGAGCGGAAGGTCCTCCATAAGATACTGGGACCAATCCGCAGAGTGGACGGAAGCTTAAGAGTCCGAAAGAACTTAGAGATCGAGGAGCTAGTGAAGGAATACAACATCATCGGTGAAACCTTCGCTGGCTCGGCCATTTAGAGAGAATGGGAGAGGATCGATAAGTTCACAACGCCTATCTCTGTCTCCCCGCCGCCGGCCGGCGACGCGTTGGACAGCCGCGGTACCGCTGGAAAGATGTAGTGGAAGCGGACCTGCGTGAGCTACAAGCGGAAAACTGGCGGGAAGCTGCACAGGACCGACCAAAATGGCGACTGTTTTTATCGGAGGCCAAGACACACTTCGGGTCGCTGAGCCATAGGAGTAAGTAAGTAAAAATTATACTAACACTAGTATAGATTTCTGTCACTAATGATGTACACGGTGTCACTTAAATCACTGTTTTCCCAGAACAAACGTTGTTCAGACCATGGTCTACTAACTCTTTATAACATCAAATTAATAAAACAAAAAGAAATCGGTCTTTGAAAAATGACCAGTAGCTACTAGGTACCTAATGAGTAGGTAATACGAGCGTACCCATGAACTTTATGTCACGGTTAGTTTTCCACAAAGTTAGGCTTATTTGATGATATAAACAGTTATTAGACCATGGTCTGAGTAACGTTTGGTCTGGGAGAACAGTGATTTAAAGGACACCGTGTATATTAAGATCAAACAGCCACCAGCATTATGACTTTAGTCAAGATAATCAAATAAACATCATCTTTAGAATAAGTTATTATATTCTAATTCAATATAATTAAAATTATTTTTCATTAAAAACAAAGATTAATTTGAGTTTTCAATTTTAACACCTAAACATCCGCGATCAAGCCAAGAAACAAGGCTGGTGGTTCGTTTTAATGATCCCTACATAATAATACAAAGAAAATGTATAAATATTACAAATTCCGCATATTTCGTAATCTTGAAAAAGATTTCTTAATCTATCTAAAATATTCTAAACTCCCTCTAGCGTTTCCACCAACATTCTTGCTAAAATCACTCCTTAGTTTTTCCTCGAAATGACTTTCAGTATCATTGTCTCGACATAAACAACGACTTCCCCCTACCTACCCCCATTCCCACTGAAAATGTCATTAATGTCTGAGTGAAATTCGGGGTCTAATCTCGTCACTGCAAAGCTTATTACATTTATACAACGAAGTAATCTTCGACTAAAGTTGTGAATACAAACTGATGAATCATTGAGGATTGCGAACCCTTCTCTGAAAGAACTTGGCCTACTGTATCGTGTACTGTGGTTCGGTTGTTAGGAATAAAGGATTTTCAAGTGAAAATCGTTACAGCTATTCATTTAAAGCCTAGATTTTTAAGTAATGTAAATATTTTATTCGCTGTAAGTTTTATCATACGTTACACCTATACGAGCTGTGGATTTTGTTCAAAATAAAATAAAAAAACGAGTGTGTTTTAGACCACGCGACTGAAGTAAAACTTCTTTTTTAAAATATTAATTTATAAAATTGTTCAAGAACAAAATTAAATTACAAAAATAATCAAGAAATCACCGTTCGCGTAACGCTAGCATACTCGCAAACGAACTACTGACTGAGATATATAAATAGATGCACTGGCTATGAGAGGAAGAGAGAAAAAAAATGTGTGCGCGCACTGCTCTCTCTTGCTCCTACAGTGTGATCCAGACAGTAGGCCTGCACTGTGTTTTAGATATACGAAACGTAACTGGCTATGAGAGAAAGAGAGAAAGAACATGTGTGCTCGCACCTCTTTCTCTTGCCACTACAGTGATATACGAAACGTAACTCTCTCTCTTTCTATTTCCACTAACCTACCCTCTCTCAACTTCCGTTCGCCTCGCCCGATCACATTTTTCGTAACGATCTCGTCACGCATTAACCAGCTTACTCCCTAAGTCAAGCGTGCGTAAAGAAGTTTTACTTCAAAAATAAAACAAATAGATTTTTTTACCCATAATTCCGGAGTAGGCGTCGGAATCGGGGTCGCCGTCGGTATTAGCGTCAGTGACGTCGTTGGCGTCGCCTTTGGTGTCGGTGTTGGCGTCGGCGTTGAGTGGTAACCATTGCCTATAACAAAGTCACCCACGTAAGTCATGCGCCTTAGGAACGTACCCTACGATGCACTGCCCTGCGTACATCAACTTGAGGCATGCAGGTGTAAAGTGCATGTAATTTCACCAGCACCCCTTCAAACTGAAACACAGCCATGTTGCCAGATGACAGAAATAGGTATGGTGTTAGTACTTCCCCGGGCGATTCCTTTCATAAAGAACTCGACTTTCGTGTCAATGGCTATTTGACTTTTAAATTTGATTACCCCAATAGAGAGCAACTTCCACACCCCTCTCTGTTGCCTGGTACAAGTCGTTCCGTGTACAGGTGGCTGGGCATAGAGGACATGAGAGCAGGTGGGCCATTGTTTGTGTGGTGGCCCCGCAGTGGCACTGGCTCCGGAATGGGATGATGTAGCCCCACTTGGCTAAATTGTCTCGGCAGCGGCCAACTTGAGTGCGCAACTGGTTTAGGGACTTCCAAATTGGCCACTGCAGCTTGTAGCCGGAAGGAAGATGCTCCGCTGGTGGAATGTAATCAGGAGGATCTGTGCTGGCCTCCCATCACACTGCCCCTCTTGATAGTCCTGCCCACCATAGTTCAAGCCTCGCTGATATTTAAGGTTCACCATAATGTATTATTACAAGTGCATACATTTATATATACGTATAATATATTCACATACCATTTTTATGTGTTAGAAATTAATTAACCATTTAACGTTTGTGAAATTATACGATAACTTTACAAGTCATCGTCACCGTCCATACATTCCAATTTAAGAAGCAGTTTGCTCCAAAGAAGGCATTTAACTTAAATTTCGTTGCCGTCGACGTGAAAATCTAGTTAGAAAGGGTTATCCCGATGTGTGTTTTAAAATAAGCTGTTTTCCATGCTATGGGTATTCCACACGTGGTGTAGACTTGCTGGTGATGAAATTTTAAACAGTTTATCAGCTATACCCATTAAATATAACGTGTTAGACTGTGGTGTTACGATGAGTACAAACATACCGAAATATGTCTCAAAAGCAAATTCAAATGTCATTGTATTACTATAGCAACTCTTCAACACATCTAATTTTTACTAGCTTTTATTTAACTTTCAATATAAGTATGTTTGTCTTAGCTATGGGACGTCATTCTAATTCCAATATGGCGGATCATCCAAGATGGCGGACTAGTTTTTCTACTGTTACAGTATGGGTATCAAATGAAAGGACTCGCTGAGGAGAACACGAAAAATAATATAACGTCACATTAAATCCATAATGTGGGGGACCATCCAAGATGTATACTATAAATCCAATATGGCGGGACCTGCAACATGGCGGAGGATGTTTTCTGGTTTTCTGAAGTCATTAATAGCTGAATTTTAACAAAAGTATGCCTTGGTCGACTCCATACTTTAACTTGTGTAATTTGGCGAGATAGGCGTCAACAGCATTGATTTGCAATCTATCTAGGAGAAGGATATTTCTATAAAGCCCAATATGGATGCGGTCAAAACGCTTATACTTTGTGCTTACAAATTAAATGTTTGATAGGTTTGCTTCCACGGCGTGCCGTGCGTGCGTTTGGGCTTAATTGAATCTGCTTGCGGTTTTGATTATGAATTTTATAAAAGCTTGTTTTGAAAAAGTATTTTTTCAACAAAAATCTTATATTATTAAGAAGGTTGCCGGCCATGTTCTCCCATTGTGCGTGAATAACTAAAAGAAAGGCATCTAATTAGTAACTTCTTATTTTGAATAGTAAAAAATAAACAATAAATACAACAATTTTACGTAATTGTTGTTTTTTCAAAGGTCCAGCCTCGCTTGTATGACTGCTCTAGAAAAGTTTATCTATGGAAAAATATACTAAAATTACAGTAAAAGAAACATCTGTACTGTCTCGTGTTGATATGTTTCATAAGTCTACGCTAAAATGTAATTTTACTCATTCTACCGTAAAGAGCTTGGCAGTTTCTAGCTGGTGAATAAATATACCTGTAAAGGTGCATCACACTAACCTTAGACCGAAACGCAATCTGGATAAGTGCTAGGGTCACCGCCGTATCTGATCACGGCGTTAGTCTCTTTGCGTGCTCGCCGGAACCTAACACTCGTTCAGAAAAGGTCCTAGACAAAAGAGTCGGCCATTGGTATTATAAGTAGCGGCACGAAACTTGAGCGCATCTAGTTAGTAACTTCTTATTTTGAATAGTGAAAAATAAACAATAAATACAACAATTTTACGTAATTGTTGTTTTTTCAAGCGCTGACCGTTATTGCGCAGAAGTAAAAAATATGGTACCTGAGGGGGGCTAACAGGATGAAGGGCGGGCGTGCGTAGCGCCGATTGGCTCTCCAGTTGCATTCCGTTCCCCGCACCGATACGACACCCCGCGCACATCCAGTGTACAGTCACGTTCTTAATTGTATTGTTATTGCTGTTATTTGAATTTGTTTGTTAAATTTAGTTTTTTAAGTTTGTTTAGACTTAAAGTGAATATGCCTAGAAGAAATACTGTTTTGAAAAGACAGACAAGAAAAATGGTTTATGACGTGAATTGTTTTTTTTTTAAAGGGTATCTAATAAATTAATTGATTCTTTGAAACAAATCAAAAGTGAAGTTGATGAAGCAACAAGTACTTTACTCAGTCATTCGGACAGCAGCACTGTAAATTTGAGCCAAATAAAACAAACTGCCGAAATTATTAAGCCGGGAAACATTAAATTAAATAGCGATTTAGTGAAAATCCAAAAAAGGACAGCAGAGTCTACATATACGTCAATTGCAACGGTAAAGAACATCTCCAATCAAGCCAATAGTGGCTATTGGCTATTGTATTGCTTGCGCGACGGTACCCATGCGCAGCTATCCTCTCCACGCATCGTTCAGCGCTAGACTTACGTGCCGCAACTTACACGCGGGTATATTAGCTTTCTGTCGGTGATATTGTATAAGTGTTCAGCTAAGACTTTTTCCGTGTGCATTATTATAATTAACTTATTGCATTTTACTATTGAGTTTAAAATTTTACTGAATTAATACTTTTTTTGTTAACCTATATTGTCCTACTGCTGGGTCCTATCTCTATCCTGTGCGACACTCTACCACTCTTGCTCGAAGGCAACAAGATCGTTTCACCAAAGATTTCTTGGCGTCGACCGCGTCTTCCATCAAGCTATATTGTTTAGTATGTTTTAATTTGGCATAGGCTTATTTGTTTTTTGTGATTATAACCTTTTTCTTTTGTATGGACATTGTCTGGAAATAAGTTATCCTATTCTATAAAGACGAACAATACACCTTACATTCTAAAAAGCCCGTTTATTTTCGCCCAAACTAAGGTACCGGCCTCGAAAAAGTACTATTCCGTGCTACACTGTCGACCGCAACTGCCGACTGCAACTGTAGAAAGTCATAGTAATTAATCAACCTGTGAAAAAGCGTCAGCAACTTTATATGACTTTTTGCAGTTGCAGTCAGCAGCGTAGCTCGGTATAGTAGGTACCTTTAGACGGCAGCTGGTGTCACGGTCTATGCTGGATGCCTAATCGTTGTAGACTTTTAGGCTTCATTTACATTGCCGCAGAACGAAGTGGAAGAGAATTTTTCTAACAAAGTTACACAGTGTACAAAGTACATAACTTAATGAACTTATGTTAATTGTGTAACGTACAAACTAGGTACAAACTCAAAAATATGCCACGCGTTTTTTCGGAGAAATCTCGCGCATTCACGTGAATTTCTGATGACATTTTTTTTTAGTTTGTGCATTATACAATTAGCATAAAGTTAATAAAATATACAATTTCGATACAAAAATTCGCTTCCATTCCATTCCGCGGCAATGTAAATGGAGCCTTACTCTGTCCATAGTGGAAATTACTGTCAGACAGTTCTGACCAGTGCTGACTGCCTGTCCTTTAGCTACCTTTAACACCAGGCTAAAGCTTGGCTGTCAACGGATACTCCTTAGAGTTCTTCATCATCATCACTCTCCCTGACACGTGTGGAAGCTCGTAATTCTTAATTTACTGGTTGGATGGCCCAGCGTTAACTCGATTGAGGTGGTATCCCTGCCGCCGGCGAAACTGGACGGTATGTTACTTACTTACTAGTTAAAATAAGTAGTTTAACTATCATACTTTTGTTTTTCAGTAAATTTTCCTATAAGCTTACCATATCTTACAAAATCCTCTCCATCCAAAGATTGTCTGGAAGAGATCGCTTCAAAGCGATAAGACCACCCATTGAACTATTTGCTTAGTATTTTCTGTTTTGTTTGTATTTTTTTTGTTTATATTGTGTACAATAAAGTGTTTTCATTCATTCATTTTTTATATTTTAGCAAAGTTGACGTATAGCTTATTGATGTATTAATATTTTAGGGTTCTGGTGCAAGATGGAAAATACGGAAAACTGTATGGTGCGACTTTGGCCGTCCGTCGGATCTATCACAGCTGAATTTTTTTTTATTATAGCCAAGCATTCGACTACTACTTCACCTGATGGTAAGTGAAGACGTGATCGAAGATGGAGCACGCTTGCTTAGAAAGAACCTGTTCACTCTAAACTTGAAGATTCCAAGATTATGCTGGTTTAGAAATACATACGCCGGAAGTGAGTTCCACTCCTTATTTAGTAAGATACCCATTAATTATATTTTTAATTTTAATGTACCTATTTTTACAATCACTGAACAGATTGTTTATGTCCCCTATCCCTGAAAAATACATTTGATTATAGTGTGACCATTATCGGACTGTCTATGTCATGTGCGTCTGACATAGACAGTCCGATACAAATAACACTACCTACCGCCACGAGCGTTGACGGCGTACTGACAGAGCGCAGCAGCCGATTCTCCCCCCCGTCTCGCCGCGCGCATACCTCAGGGAGTGCACAGCACTAATGGTCACACTATAGATAAAATGATTTGGTAGATAATACTATTAGCATTTACCTCATAGCACAATATTGTTTTGTGTGAAAGTATTAAATAAATATGTAAAATGATATAAGATAAGATAAGATAATAATAATTACATCCTTTATTTACTTACACAAAGTCGAAGTATTTATTGCGTTCATTATATGTGTTCTGTTTCAAACATGAACTCTGCAAGGCACTGCAATTTTTCCCTTGTTCTTCTTAGGTAGTACATAAGTGTTTTCTAAAACACAGAAAAGGTATAAAAAGAAAATGCAGGTTCTCTCTTTATCTACACTTTTACTACTCTTTATTAACTAAAATTAAAAAGAAATGGGTTTCGGGTATTTATTTGATAAAAAGTTACTTAACAGTATAACTTAAAGTACTGTAAATCCCTAGTCTTGTTATCACAAAAATAATTGTATAGGATTTTTTAAACACGCACTTAATCGTGAATACTTTTTTTTTGTAATATTTAATGTTTGTCTTGACTCTTGATGCTTAGAGACTACAGTAGCATTGTTCAGATACCATATATACAAAATTTATCATAGTTACTATTCTTGTTATTATATACTCGATTCTTTTAAATTGTCCGTTTTACATTAAATTAACTTTAGTCTTTCTTTAACTTAGCTTCTCTTTTAGTCTAAATATTGAACTCTTTATTTGTTAAGGTTTATGGAGGAGGGCGTTGATGCCTGCGACATATTTTTTACTCCTGCAAGTATCACCGTTTTCATATTGTTTCTGTACGCTGTTTATGTACCAAATAAAGACATTTTGATTTGAATGATACCACATACATTTGATACCACTTAAGATTATATTTAGATAAAGTTAACAATTCTGATTCGATCCCGTAGAGAAACCCCGAGCATAGCCCTCTCCATAGCTCGTTGAGCGACTCTGAGCTTATTCATAAGGCCAATAGTGAAGGACCACGTCTCGGTTCCATATGTCATCACTGATAACACACACTTATTGAAGACTTTCGTCTTAAGACACTGAGGTATGTAGGACGAAAAGACGTTGCGAAGTTTCCCAAACGCTGCCCATCCGAGTTGGATTCGACGATTGACCTCTTTCTCGAAGTTGGACCTACCTAATTGGACTGTTTGTCCTAGGTATATGCGTCGACAACTTCAAGAGCCGAGTTCTCAACTATAACTGGGGCAGGCACGATATGGATATTCGACATAATTGGGATCGAATCAGAAATGAGGAGATACGTAGGAGCACTCAAGTCACCGACATAGCCCGACGGATTAGCACATTGAAGTGGCAATGGGCAGGCCATATAGCGCGCAGAATAGATGGCCGATGGGGCCGGAAAGCGCAGCGTAGGACGTCCACCTGGGCAGACGACTTGGTAAGAACCGCAGGTCGGCGTTGGATGCAGGCCGCTTCAACTGCAGTTCCTGGAGATCAATGAAGGAGGTCTTTGTCCAGCAGTGGACGTCCTACGGCTGATATGATGATTATGATGATGAAAGTTAACAACTTAAGATAAGATTAAATTCGCCTTTGTACTAGTTTTATAAGTGCAATAAAGTATTTTCAATTCATCAATACCATATACATTATAATACATAATATAACTAGTGGTTCGCTCCGAACTGAGATCACGCGAGTCTACCTTAAAAACAAAAAAAAAATATTATTCGTAATTTCTGTCTACCATAATAGTGCCATAAAATAAGTAACCAAAAAAACTTGAACTATAATTCCATTCTAACTACAGGTAACGGGAGTTCATGTAAATGGGTTGTTTTTTTGGGGGACAAATTGCAGTTATTCTAAATTCCAGACTTTTGCCTATATTTGTGATACTTAAGCTACACGCATACCAAATTACAGCACTGTGGGGTCACTGGTGTACCCTGTGAATTTTGTCAAAGTTTAGTTTATATTGTAGCTAATAACTCAAAAACTATAAAAATTTACTAAAAATAAAAACGGGGTCGAAATTTACTAATGAACACCTTTCATTTCACCTAATTGTCTCTTTTTAATTTTTTTTACCCCACGTGAATCCCAATATCTCAACAATCCTTTTACCTTATTTAGTCACACCAAAATTGTGCCATCACTATCTACCTATGTATCAAATTTAACGATGATCGGATAACGCTTCGAAAGTTATCCTCGGACAAACAAACATACATACATACAACTCCGATTTAGAGATATCGCTTCGCGCGATCAATTATTCCTAGTACTATTGCTTGATGTGAACTAGACAGATAGATAGTATACGAAGATACTTCACAACAATGAAGCAACCATTTATCTGACTTTTATTTGAATTTATTAGTTAAATATCCGATTAATTCCATCAAATAGAAAGAGTTTAATGATAAAGAAGTGAAACTAATAGTGCACTTTCCGGGAGATAGCCATCTTTAATACCATAAGTGGGTTGAAATGATTATGTACTAAGTATGTTAACATGACTTTCTAATGCTATCAATTCGCTGGGAATCCAATCTATCTACAGCTTGGCCAAAAGTTTACGGAAGACGCGCGTTTTCAGCGCCGTAAAAAAGAAGATTGCAGCATTTGTATCGATTGAAACGCGTGTCCAATACATGCCAAAAGACTCATTATATCAAAAACTAGCTGACGAATCCGCAGCTTCGCACGCTTAGTTTTTTCAATAAAACATTACCCTCCTTCTGCGCAGTTAGGTAAAAAGTAGCCTATGTTATCCAGGGATAGTGTAGCTTCCCAACAGTGAAAGAATTTTTTGAATCGGTCCAGTAGTTTCGGAGCCTATTCAATACAAACAAATCTTTCCTTTTTATAATATTAGTATAGAACAATTTGTAATAACAAAACGACAAATCATACAAATACGTCAAATTTAAACATGTTTAGGCGCTAAATACGTTTAGGGATTTTACTTAGTGGTTGCGCTGATTCAATAGTTAATCCTAATTTTCATCTGATTAATATCTTCGTAAAACAAATCGTTTAATTATATTGTTTCTTAAACCTCCTATATACTCGTATCTATTCCTCTCCCATGCACACCTGGCCCTATACGCGTGAGCGAGGACGCGCTATACTTTCAACACAGTCGTAGGCGCCTACAAAGTGGCGCCATGTATCGAAAGTGTGACGAAAAAAGTTTGGAAAGAAATGGCCGCACCGCTGTCGTATTAGAAATCGTCTCGCATAAAGAACTCAATTTTGTGGTTGAAATACAGTGAATATAAGTGCATCCTATTCGAACCTGTCGCCGCTACACGCCATGAAAGGATATAAAGGTATTATGCATCCTTCCTTATCGGAAACTGTTTCTTTTCTCATCCAATTCCTAAACAGTTTTCACCCTCCATCTGTCGCAACAATCAAACTCCTAATTTCGTACATTTTTCGCTATATTTAGCATTTCCCGCGTAAACACTTAGAAACATTCGTGATTTATTTCAATCGCGCGCAATGGGCTGCGGCTCGTAGTGCGAGACGAGACGTCGTTCGGAGCGGATCGCACTCACCCTGATGAAGGATCACGAATTGAACCGAAACATTGTCGATCGTAACACGGATAAAATGGTACGTGATAAATCCCGTATTTACGTTTAGGGGTCGTTATGCAAGCCAGGCTTAGTATAAAGATTTTCCAGTAACATGCATTATTTGCCAATGCAGTAACAACCACTGTTTTATTGCCTTATATTTGACTATAACCTTGAAACATCTAACGTAAATTATTAGTGCTAGACTCTCTGATGAGAAGTGGATGCCGCGCCCATGAAAGGGTTGGAGTGAACTATAGAGTATTTTATCTAAGTACTAGCTGATTCGCCCGCGGCTTCGCACGCGTGGTTATCCAATTAAAACATTAACGTCCTTTTGCGTAGTCGAATAAAATGTAGCTTACGTCCCAATTCTGGTCATAATTTATCTGTATACTAAGTTTCATCAAAATCAGTCCAGCCGTTTAGTTGTGAAAACGTATCAAACAGACAGCTACTTTCGAATTCATAATATTAGTATGGATTTATGTATTTTTTAGTTTCGAACGTTATGAAAATAAGAACATATTTAGTAAAATAGGTACATTTAACTGGTAATTTTACCGCCAAATAGCAAAACTTGTGCTGCTTTGTTCCGGTTAGATGGTAATGGTATGTTCCTGTAATTACTGGCACATAGGCATTACAGCTAAGTCCTATAGTATGGCAACGTATCCACATAGAGATCAAGACAACATAATAGCTTGTGTTGAATTCTATTTGGATATCCATGGGCTGCAGTAGCCACTTAACATCTGGTGGACTGCATGCTCGTTTGTTAGTAGTATATAAAAAAATATCATAATTATATGAAGACCTTCGTAGCGCAGTGGGCGAATAACTAAATAAGACTTAGGAGGTTACCGGTTCAATTCCCGTCGCGGATCAAATGATCTGAGCACAAAAATATTTGGTTCAGGGTGTTTTTCTATAAATGACAAGTACATACGTATTTACAAAATTAAATGTATGTACATATATAGGTTTTCCATCAGACATTAGGTTCCCATAATACAAGGTTCGTTTGGGGCTAGATAGCGCTGTGTAAATTGTCCAGCATTATTTATTAATTCGACCGAACTTGTGCAGCTTGTGCCCAATGGCTCCCTTTAGTTACAGGGTTAAAATGTTATCCAAAGGTTGTCTGGAAGATATTGCTTTTAACATATTACCGTCAATTGTACTATCGCGTATTTGGTTTTATGATTTGTTAATTTAAGTGTGGTATACAATAAATCGTTTTTTATTCTATTCTATATTATTTTATTTTATTTATTTAACAAAATCCCTTATTATATAAGATACAAACTTATACTAAGCGTAACATACGGACGAAAACGGATTTACTTTATATAAAAAGGAATTTATAAATAGACAGTCTAAATTAAACTAAAAATAAGAACAAAACAAATTACGTGTAATAACACAAAAAGGTTGATAAAATACATAGAATACATATATAAGTAGTTATATCATAAATTCATACATACCTAGTCAGGTCATAAGTATTGTCACACAGTAAAAACTTTTCTTTTAGAATGCTGGCCACAAAAAAGTATATAGAATTCGAATTTCGAATTGTTCGTGAAAATAAAAATGTATACATTTTAGAATTTTATTAATTTTTAAATATGGAGTGGACGCTTAAAAACACGGTCTGTGTTGCAGTTATTGCGTTGCATCGTTGCGGTTACGCGCCAATTAAAATTTTTGACATACTGAAAAATTTGAATATAACCAAAAGATTCGTTTATCGCACCATCATAAGATACAATGAAGACTCTAGTGTAGATGACAGGTCAAGAAGTGGTCGCCCTCGGTCTGTTAGGACTCCAGCAGTGATAAAAGCTGTGAAGGCGCGAATTCAAAGAAATCCCAAACGTAAGCAGAAACTGTTGGCCCTTCAGATGGGGTTAAGCAGAACCACGGTGAAAAGGGTGTTAAATGAAGACTTAGGGCTTCGGGCATATCGAAGAAAAACAGGACATCGTTTGAATGCTCGTCTAATGGACCTGAGACTGAAGAGATGCCGCGCTTTGTTGAAGCGGTACGCGGGAAAAAAAATTCGGGAAATTCTCTTTTCGGATGAAAAATTTTTTACCGTAGAAGAGAGCTACAACAAACAAAATCGATCACACCATCAGCTATCAGGTGAGGTAGTGGTCGAGCACTCGACTATCATCAATACAAGTAACTTTTTAACAAAAATATTCTTCACTTCAGATAACAGAGAAAACAAACTACTGAATCGACTTCGGTGAAATTTCTATGGGACCAATCTTAAAGTATATCCTTTCAACTAATAAAGTATTTTTTTAAATTGGTTGATAAATGACAGAGTTATGAGGTAACAAACATAAAAAAATACAGTCTAATTGGAAACTCCTCTTTTTTTACGTCGGTTGAAAAAAAAGATACCATGTAACGGCTACCAGCAACCTTAGCTGATCATCTTCTTATCTAGTGGAAGCTTGTCTTACCAGTCTAGTTCATCATCATCATCATCATATCAGCCGTAGGACGTCCACTGCTGGACAAAGGCCTCACTCATTGATCTCCAGGAACTGCGGCTGGAAGCGGCCTGAAACCAACGCCGACCTGCGGTTCTTACCAAGTCGTTTGCCCATCTTGTAGGTGGACGTCCTACGCTTCGCTTGCCGGTCCGTGGCCTCCATTCGAGACACGTGCTAATCCGTCGGGCTATGTCGGTGACTTGAGTTCTCCTACGTATCTCCTCATTTCTGATTCCATCCCGTAGAGAAACCCTGAGCATAGACCTCTCCATAGCTCGTTGAGCAACTCTGAGCTTATTCATAAGGCCAATAGTGAAGGACCAGTCTAGTTATCTCAAAATTAATCTTTAAAACTAAAAACGAACGCAACCATTACTCCAAAGGAACACTTACGTACATGCAAACAGCGTCGCTAACATGTTAAAACATCTAGTTAGAAACATGTGGAAGTATGATTTACAAAAAGTATTATTAAACGTTGTGTGGTTTGATAAATCTATATTTTAATAAACAAACGTTTTGGAAATTCTCTATCTACAACTATTGAACTGGCTTTTAAAAAAAGAAGAGGTTCTTGATTCGGTTTTTTATGTTTGTTACCTCAGAACTCCGTCATGTATCAACCGATTTGGAAAGTTCTTTGAAAGGTTATACTCTCAGATTAGTTCCATAGAAATTTCATTAAAATCGGTTTTGTAGTTTAGTTTTAAAATCAAAATAACTGGTTTCATTTTTAACCGGCTTTCGACGGGTTTCGATTTACAAAAAAGGAGGAGGTTCTGGATTCGACTGTATTTTTTTATGTTTGTTACCTCAGAACTTTCGACTGCGTGAACCGATTTTGATGATTATTTTTTTTATTTGAAAGCTGGTGCTTTCCGTGTGGTCTTATTTCCATTTGGTCCAGTTCTGATAATGGCATTCATGAGAAAACCAGAAAACATTATAGGTACTTAAAATTTAATGCCATGGAAATTTCATCAAAATTGGTAAAGTAGTTTGGTTTTCACTGTTATCTGAAGTCGGTTATATTTTTGTTAAAAAGTTACTTGCTAATGCAATATTTTAACATGAAGGAGGTTACTAGTTAGCGACGCTGTCAGTAGGTACATGAAATCTTACTAAACTAAACCGAAAACAATACCCATTAAACCTTGGAAGCAGAACCGAACAATAAGTCAATAACATACCCCTCGGGTTTCGGACCGGAACAACCCCACCCCCTAACTTGCTATTTGTTACGTCATAACGTAATACTGCTACATAGATTCGGCATTCCGAAGATAATACCAAATTATATACTTGTTGTTATAGAATTTTATTCACAAAATCAAATCTATTCAAAAATCTCAAATCTCAAAAACTTACGTTATATATCCAGTGAGCATGCAGAACGTTGTAATTAAATATTGGTATTTTTGTACACCCCTGAAGTTGCTATTTGTTACGTCATACATAAGGTAAATGGACAAAAACAATTACAGAATTCAATGAAGGTGAAGGTAAATGCAAGCTAAATAAAAGCATTAAAAAGTATATGAAATATAATTAGGTAGGTAAGCAGGAGCCAAGAATGGTATGGTTTAAATTAGTATCTAACTTGAGACCTTGTGAAAAGGGGTAACAAACTGCCGTGTTCTTATCAAGTCAAGGCGACACCTAACGATATAGGTGTAGCAAAGCACTATTAAAATCTGAAGATGATCTGATCTGTCTGTGACAGCAGTGAAGGCCAGTGCGTTGGCAAATTCAGCCACACAATCTGTAAGCACGGTGATTCATCAAGGAGTTACAGTTCTATAAATTACATTATTTACTTATGCTTACTTCAAATCTTAGTTAATAATTCTAGAAACATCTTTAAACAGGATGTGGTCTGAGCTTCCGAAAGGGTTGTGTGGTTAATGTTTTGGATTAGATTATTGTTTGGGAGTGGACTAGTGTTAGTAAGTTTCAGGCGAAGAAGCATAATAAAATTACCTATTTCATTATCATCTTTGTACTCTTTCCCACATTACACCTCAGCACAGCTGTCCTTTTCTTCCATAACTCTATTAGCCGACACTTCAATAGACACTTCTTTCTTACCAATACCATATTTTATACAGTCTATCCAGTTCGCCATTGTAAAATTATTTCATTATTATCATCATCATAGCCTCAGGACGTCCTCTGCTGAACAAATGCCTCCCCCATATATTTCCAGAACGACAGATTTTTGTGGCACCCTACGGTGAGCATATAAAAAGCACATACATTTTTCAAGTTGAAACACTTAACCCTCCGTCGTCCGAGACACGTTCTCGGAGACCCGGATGACGAAATCACTTCCGCTAATGCGGGTGAGTCATCTACATTAGACAGAGCAAACACTCCACAAATACACCGACCTCGCCGGTGAGGTCGACGAGTCCCATTAGTCGCCGCCTACACGAGGTACAAGCACGTACCCGGGCGTTTCTCTCCTATCCCCGTCCCGGCAACAGCCCAAGCCGAGGTTCGTACCTAAGTGGTGCCCTTGCGCTAGTTGCCTCATCAAAAATAAAATTATAGGGCTGAGCGCCTTCTGCGCTCGCCAAAAGCTCGGTTAAGCTGCAACGGCCTCAGAGGCCAACAGCGAGATAAGACCATTCGAAAAAAAAAAAAGTTGAAACATTCATGGGCGGGTTTGGAACCCGCAACTACCGAATTATTTTCGAATTCATTCCTTGGCTACATTTTTAAAACGGAGGTTTTATAAAAACATGTTACCACATAAAACACAGTTGCGTATACGAAGGAAACTTTGTAATGGTAAAGTTAAATTGGAAACGAAACACGTAGGTTTTAATATGAACACACTGTTGGCCTATTGAACTTGCAATTTGTAATAAAAGTTTATATAGGTATATAAAGGTATTCATCATCATCATTCTTGGCTTATAGTAACCCATTTCTGTGCCTCTAAGAATCTACCTATTACATAAAAATCAATTGACGTTCGTTGGTCTCGAAAAAACTCGAAAATGGTTTGACCGATTTGGCTGATTTTTTATAAATAAATCAGTTGACGCTCGTAAGTCTCGCAAAAACTCGAAAGTGGTTTGACCGATTTGGCTGATTTTTTATAAATAAATCAGTTGACGTTCGTAAGTCTCGCAAAAACTCGAAAGTGGTTTGACCGATTTGGCTGATTTTTATATAAAAATCAATTGACGTTTGTTAGTCTCACAAAAATTCGAAAATGGTTTGACCGATTTGGCTGATTTTTTATAAATAAATCAATTGACGTTCGTTAGTCTCGCAAAAACTCGAAAATGGCTTGACCGATTTGGCTGATTTTGTATATAAAAATCAATTGACGTTCGTTAGTCTCGCAAAAACTCGAAAATGACTCGCCATATTTAGCTGATTTTTTTTGTTTTTTTTGTAACTTTTTGAACAAGGTTTATATGAAAGAAAATTTTGAAATGCTGCTTGGGAAATTTGATAATTCTGGAAAATCTGAAAGTCCTTTTTTCTATGGGATTTTTGTATGAACTGAATACAATAAACCATATTATATTTTGAAATCCGTGCGAAGCCGGGGCGGGTCAACTAGTAATAATTTAAAAATTATTAAAATATTAATAATAAGGCTTACGACTTTAATATTAATCCGCAGGATGTACATCCTCAATATATCGATAAGACAGCCCACAAGGTAACTTACGCCCCTAGGGCCGTAAGTACATTGAAAATTAAATGAGGTTCAACAAAAGAAAAAAAATACATTTTTATTTATTGATTACACCGCAAGAAACAAAAACAAAAAAAAACATTACTAATTAAAATTATCTACAGCGAACCTGAGCCTCAGCTCAGCATTTCCTACAGCATATGCAGCGCCGGTCTTCTGCTTAGGTCAGTGTTAACCTCATTGCTCAGTGCTTAATAAGCTGAAATGAAATGCAATCTTAATGAAAAATCCTTATCTATACTAATATTATAAAGAGGAAAGATTTGTTTGTTTGTATTGAATAGGCTCCGAACTACTGGACCGATTTATAAAATTCTTTTACTGTTGTGAAGCTACACTATCCCCGGGTAACATAGGCTACTTTTTACCCAACTGCGCAGAAGGAGGGTAATGTTTTTATTGAAAAACTACGCGTGCGAAGCTGCGGGTTGGTGAGCTAGTAAGTACATATTTACAAAAAAAAGTATACCTACAAGTATTCTATGAGTTATCAGTTGTTACTAAGCAGGGCTTGTACTATGGTTCCCATAGTACAAGCCCATAGTAGTAGCTCTGCTTAGTTCTGGGCTAGATAGCGCTGTGTGAAATGTTCAGCAATATTTTATTATTATTATTTATTTATTATTACCGTAAGAACTGAGATCTCGCGAGTCTCCCATACAAACAAAAAAAGTATTATTTGCAATCTTTGACTACCAAAAAAGTGCTATGAAATGCATAATCAAATCGCTTGAACCACAGCTTCATTCAAATTACAGGTAACGGGAGTTCATGTTAATTGGACACTTTTGTGAGGTAGAAATTGCAGTTATTCTGGATTTCAGACTTTTCCCTATATTTGTGTCAATAAAGCTACACGCTTACCAAATTTCAGCAGTGTGGGGTCACAGGTGTACCCTGTGAAGTTCGCCAAAGTTTAGTTTTTGTTACTTAGTTTAGTAGTTGTTAAAAACTACGCGTGCGAAGCTGCGGATTGGTGAGATAGTTTTCATCATAAAGTAGGTACTATAATAATAAATTAAAATTAAATACAACCGTGCTGTGCTGCAGACCGGTAAAAAAATAAAACAAATGACACCGCGGCAATGCAAATTTTCTTTTTAGCAACTAACTGTTATTCATCATCATCATCATCATCAGATCAGCCGTAGGACGTCCACTGCTGGACAAAGGCCTCCCTCATTGATCTCCAGGAACTGCGGTTGGAAGCGGCCTGCATCCAACGCTGACCTGCGGTTCTTACCAAGTCGTCTACTCATCTTGTGGGTGGACATCCTACGCTGCGCTTGCCGGTCCGTGGCCTCCACTCGAGAACCTTTCGGCTCCATCGGCCATCTGTTCTGTGCGTTATATGGCCTGCCCATTGCCACTTCAACGTGCTAATCCGTCGGGTTTAACTGTTATTAAAAATACATAAATAAGTTCTTTGCATTCGTGGTAAAATGTTATGTTACTCGAACAATGGTGCAAAATTGTGTAAAACACAAACGGTCTGGCTTTGTTTACACTAAAGATCAAATTAGAAAGACATTTAAAGTGATATTTCTAAAATTAAGTAATTTTTACTAATGGCGTGTTTTTGGGTTAGTTTTAGTCAGCAGTCATATTGGTGCTGGTTAAAACTAGCCCACAAACACACCATCTTCTAAATATATAAAACGGTCAGTATAAAGTCGGTATAAAGTCAATTTAAAGTCGTGTTAGTTACACCATTTATAACTCAAGAACGGCTCTACAGATTTCCATGAAATTTGACAAAAGTATAGATAGATTATGGCCAGGATTGGGACATAGGCTAGTTTTTACCCAACTGCGTAGAAGGAGGGTAATGTTTTTATTGACAAACCACGCGTGCGATGCCACGGCGGGTCAGCTAGTACTATATATATCTGCAGCCACGGTGCCCACGGAAAACCAGTGCTCTGCCGTAGCACATGTTGAGTGGTGACCATTTTTGTCACTATGTATGTTTAACCCTACGCCTAGTTTTAAGATTTAATTTAATTTCTGTGTATACATTGAATGAATGAATGAATAAATGAAAAACTCTTTATTGCACACCAAACAAAAATACTGTAATAATGGAAATTAACAATAAATAAAGGTACAACGGGCGGTTTTATCGCTAAAGACAACCTTTAGATGGACAGGATAAACAAAATCAAAAAAGGGCGGTGTAGGAGTACAGACATAAACAGAACCCACAAAATAAAATATACCTATTTATTATATAATACATAAACTTAGATTAGATTAGATAATTTCTTTATTGCACACCATTAAATACAAACATATAGAAGAAAATACACTTTTAAATCATAGGTACAATGGGAGGCCTTATCGCTAAAAGCGATATCTTCCAGGCAACCTTTGGCTGGACAGGATCTATATAAACAAATAAAGACGGCGGCATAAGATTTTTTTTTAGAATTAGTTTTTTTTTAAAGAAAACAAGCATATATTACAATTTATAAAAAATATAGTTAATATAAAATAAAATGCTTAATTATATTAAATAATATAATCATAAAATTACATAAATATTAATATTAAGATACATAATATATTTATATATATATATATATATATATATTGTCATACCTACATACATAAATTATAAAAATGTATAAATAAATAAATGACAGAAAGTGTTGTCTGTCCATTTTTTTAAAGATAGGGAGAGATTTTGCATGACGAATTGAGACAGGTAACTAAAACTAGGTAACTTAAACACATACAAATAATATATAAATAAACTACACTACATAAAGACGATAAATAACATAAACACTAACTAGCAGTTACGAGACAACGACATTGGTGAGAAAATAAACCTTTTTTTATCATATATCTATATCTTTATAATGTCAACAGTGAATAGTCAAAATAATACAGAATACAATGACAAAATAATACAGAATACAATGACAAAATAATACAGAATACAATGACAAAATAATACAGAATACAATGACAAAATAATACAGAATACAATGACAAAATAATACAGTATACAATGACAAAATAATACAGTATACAATGACAAAATAATACAGTATACAATGACAAAATAATACAGTATACAATGACAAAATAATACAGTATACAATGACAAAATAATACAGTATACAATGACAAAATAATACAGAATACAATGACAAAATAATACAGAATACAATGACAAAATAATACAGAATACAATGACAAAATAATACAGAATACAATGACAAAATAATACAGTATACAATGACAAAATAATACAGTATACAATGACAAAATAATACAGAATACAATGACAACATAATACAGTATACAATGACAAAATAATACAGAATACAATGACAAAATAATACAGTATACAATGACAAAATAATAGAGAATACAATGACAAAATAATACAGAATACAATGACAAAATAATACAGAATACAATGACAAAATAATACAGAATACAATGACAAAATAATACAGAATACAATGACAAAATAATACAGAATACAATGACAAAATAATACAGAATACAATGACAAAATAATACAGTATACAATGACAAAATAATACAGTATACAATGACAAAATAATACAGTATACAATGACAAAATAATACAGTATACAATGACAAAATAATACAGAATACAATGACAAAATAATACAGTATACAATGACAAAATAATACAGAATACAATGACAAAATAATACAGAATACAATGACAAAATAATACAGAATACAATGACAAAATAATACAGTATACAATGACAAAATAATACAGTATACAATGACAAAATAATACAGAATACAATGACAAAATAATACAGTATACAATGACAAAATAATACAGTATACAATGACAAAATAATACAGTATACAATGACAAAATAATACAGAATACAATGACAAAATAATACAGTATACAATGACAAAATAATACAGAATACAATGACAAAATAATACAGTATACAATGACAAAATAATAGAGAATACAATGACAAAATAATACAGAATACAATGACAAAATAATACAGAATACAATGACAAAATAATACAGAATACAATGACAAAATAATACAGTATACAATGACAAAATAATAGAGAATACAATGACAAAATAATACAGAATACAATGACAAAATAATACAGAATACAATGACAAAATAATACAGAATACAATGACAAAATTTTACAAAGAACATATACTTGTTGTTTGTTTGTTACGTTTTTACGACTGAACGGCGGGACCAATTTCCAAGCTTATTGTTAAGTAGTGGTTGTAGAGCTTTTGTGAACGAACTCGAGGAAGTGGGCACCACCGCCTTACCTTTATCTGCCGCCAAATAGCAGTACTTGTGCTGCTGTGTTCCGGTTAGATGGTAATGGTATGTTCCTGTAATTACTGGCACAAAGGCATAACAGCTAAGTCCTATAGTATGGCAACGTATCCACATAGAGATCAAGACAACATAATACCTTGTTTTGAATTCTATGTGGATATCCATGGGCTGCAGTAGCCACTTAACATCTGGTGGACTGCATGCTCGTTTGCCATATAAGTTGTATAAAAAAAAGTGGATAGATTAAAAGATAGGCTACTTTTATTGACAAAGTACGCGTGCGAAGTGCAGGCGGCAGCCAGTATCATATATTAGAGCAGCCTCTATTACTAGCTGTCGATACCTTCTAGTTCTACCAGCGCGTACAGAAAAGGCTGGCTCGTTCAATTCCATTAAACCGATGAACAGTGCACCGCGAGTGTAAGGTAAACCTGCCCCCACACAAAGGCAGGCCCCTACAAAAGGTATCAAGAGCAAAGTTGTTGGATGCAATCACAACTTGCAAGCGACGGAACTCGACGAACTTTACGTTTGATCGCCTTAAAATTACATGCATAGAACGCTACTCAACTATAACAGTTTAGTTTTCAGTATCGTGTAGGCGCGGAAATGATTACTACATATTCATTTCGTAATAGGTATGAACATTTGCTTCAAGCCTTAAGGGGGCACCGGAGGGACAATCGCCCATACAACACGTACTACCAAGATAATTTCTAATTGGTGCATATTTCTACCTTGATAATGTTTTATTTTAATTTGAATAGTATTTATCTAGGTTCCCAACCATATATTAGATCAAAATACTTACCTAAAATAAAATAGAAGCGTATCGAGTTCTGCGTGTTTATACGTTATAAAAAACCTGTTTTCAACCTAATTGTTTCGTATTAAAAACAACAACATCTTACGCATCCTAGTCATGGGAACATAGATTATATCGTCTAGTTACAGAATAACAACACAATGAGAAAAATACAACAAGTTTTCAGTCATCATTTTTGGTATTACGGAACACGGTCAAAATCTAATCAACTTTAGAATCATTATATTGCTATCACTGTCGCTCTGCGTGGCTAAATTTCGTCACTAAACAGGGATAGCGATATTCAGGCCGAAGTTTTTGACGTGACCGAATTGAAGTTGCGCTCAGTGTTCGCCGGCGCGTTAAATTTCACAAGCTATTAACTTTATTTTTGATGTCACGTGCTACTTATCACTGCCACGCGACTATAGTGTGACCATTAGTGCTGTGCACTCCCTGAGGTATGCGCGCGGCGAGACGGGGGGGAGAATCGGCTGCTGCGCTCTGTCAGTACGCCGTCAACGCTCTTGGCGGCAGGTAGTGTTATTTGTATCGGACTGTCTATGTCAGACGCACATGACATAGACAGTCCGATACAAATAACACTACCTGCCGCCACGAGAGTTGACGGCGTACTGACAGAGCGCAGCAGCCGATTCTCCCCCCCGTCTCGCCGCGCGCATACCTCAGGGAGTGCACAGCACTAATGGTCACACTATAGCTACGCGATTTCAGGCGTTGAATACTCGAACGGGTACACGGAAAAAAAGGATTTCTTCAGTCAAAGCAAATATATTAGACTCAAATAAATACCGATTTATATCCGAAAGACCGAAGCTCTTCCCAAAAAAATATCATGTTCTTAGAAATATTTCTTTGATTTAATGTAATATTTGCTTAAATTTAGTAAAACTACTTAATTTCAATTAATGAAATCTTTACTTAAGAATGTAGTTATTTTCATAGAAAATTATTGAATTCTGAGCTCGAAATATAAATGTTTTGTTTTGAATTTCTATTTATCAAGCCCATATTTTAGGATGAAGATAATATCATTAATTAAGATGATTTACGATGAAAAACTAAAGAACTGCTACTAGTAGATTGAACAAAACCGCCCGATGATATCCGAATGACCTGTGATTTTTAGGGTTCCGTTCCCAAAGTGTAAAACGGGATCCTATTACTAAGACTCCACTGTCTGTCTGTCCGCCTGTCTGTCTGTCTGTCCGTCTGTCACCAGACTGTATCTCATGAACCTGAAAATTTTCATAGATGATAAATAAAAAATAAATAAATATTTCTGGAACTTTCACACAGCGCTATCCAGCCCCAAACTAAGCAGAGCTTATACTATGAGAACCAGATAACTGATAGAATACGTATATACATTATTTTTGTTAATACATACTTATAATATCTAAAGAAATAACCAGACCCGGAACTAATATCTGTAGATCATGCAAAAATTCGTGTTCCGCGGCGGGAATCGAACCCGCTACCTCCTGCGTCTCAGCCGGCTATTCGCCCACTGCACCACGGAGGTCGTCCATGATGCACCATGATTTATTTCTATTGCCGCTATAACATCAAATACTAAAAACAGAATAAAATAAATGTTTAAGGGGGCTCCCATACAACAAACGTGATTTATTTGCTCGTTTTTGTTCGATATTAATAACGGCAACCGGTAGACGCTTGAAATATTCACAGAATATTTAGTTAAATATTCACTTTAAAAAGAAATAATTAAATCAAAATAAAAAAAAATATTTAAGGGGGCTCCCATACAACAAACGTGATTTTTTTGCTCGTTTTTGTTCGATATTAAAAACGGCAACTGGTAGACGCTTGAAATGCTCACAGAATATTGAGTTATATTATTCAATTTAAAACTAAATAATTAAATTTAAATTTAATTAATATTTAAGGACCCCCTTAAATACTAATTTAATTTTAATTTTCCCGTACAACAGACATGATTTTTTGCCGTTTTTATAGATAGTGGTACGGAACCCTCGTGCACGAGTCCGATTCGCACTTGGCCGATTTTTTAACAGATCTGAAAGAACCGCTGATTACGACCGAACAGTGATTTCATCGTTATAATTTTATATTAATAACTTTGTATGATATTTCACATGCTACTTGTGAAATGTTCAATCCTAAGTATCGTATCCGAAAATTGTATTGTTGTCTCGCTCTCTCCCCGTATCAATCAAAGAAGGTCCACTGCTGAACATAGGTCTTTTTTATAGATGTCCAAAATGACCGATCTTGTGTGGCCTGCAACGGCCAGTTCAGGTCAGTTCTTGGAGCTATGTGTCCTGTCTACTGCCACATCAGCTTACTAATCCTTTGTGCTGTCGGCGACTTTGGTTCGTCTACGAAACTTGTCAAATTTAGATTGTCAAGAAGGAAGAAGAAGATCATCAGTTGTTTACTCAGAGAATTATCTTAACACATCCTTGCCTAGTACAAGTATCAGATACCATTAAGGAGGAAACTCGTAAGACGCGCGATGCAAGGCAATAACTCGATTACGGGGAGGGCGATGGAGGGATTATAAGAACTTCGTTAGTCTCGCGGAGGTGTTTCGCTAGGCTTGTTGACAACCGGCTTTTGAAATTATTTAGAACTGTTTCACTCTTTGCTTTTGACTTTTTATAAGATGTTTTAATTACTAACTGACCCGCCCGCAGCTTCGCACGCTTGCAATTTCCCATTCTTGTGGGAACTTCGGGATAAAAACTATAAAACACTCTTGTCAAAGTGACGCGATACGTCATGTAAATGACTTCACGTCAATGAACGACGGTTAAACTGTATGGATATTGTTCACACAGAAATACTAAAATCGCGATTTAAAAATGGGGGGTAGGAGGGTGAAAAATACTTTACGACCTAATCTCATACCTACCAAATATACAAAAAAAAACATGAAAATCGGTCGACCCGTTTTCAGACCTTAAGAGCTTTTAGTCAACTTTTCAAGTCCTTGCATGGCCTAATTTCTGGATCATCTATTTAGCCAGAGATGGCCTGCCATGACGCAGGTTGGCGTTTCAGTAATCTTTCTGAATTAGGAAACAGATCGTCTTGTTTTCCGGCTTTATCTATTAAGTTTCCGGCTTTTATGTCTTTCTTAACCCTAGCTCAGGTCTGAGACGGCAGATTATCGCTTTTGCCTTTAAGGGCGCATTTTGTCATCATTCGGTTATCTGGTGTCGGGAGAGAATACGCATCCTTGAGTATCAATGTTTATTAGCTGTGTTTATGCAATGTGGATAAATCATGCAAAAAATAGTGAGAAACTCAATATTTCTGTATTATCTGCAGAGATTTGTAAACTACATATATGGTTATATTTGAAAAATTGAAATATTTCCTGTACAAGTTTTAAAATCCTATTTTAACACATGATTGCCGCCCATTGTCATATTTATCTATTTTATAGATGTGAAGGAGAGGATATATATATATATATATATATATATATATATATATATATATATATAGAATAAAATCTTTAAACCGATATATATATATATATATATATCGGTTTAAAGATTTTATTCTCTCTTTAAACCGATATATATATATATATATATATATATATATATATATATATATATATATATATATATATATATCGGTTTAAAGATTTTATTCTCAAAAGAACTTAATATTAGATACAGTTCACTTATATGAGATATAGTTTTATAATACCTAGGTAAGACCTAAGTATATTTATGGTACATATTAATAGGTGCTGGTGACAATCAATGCGTTTTATTGAGTTATAGATACTTGTTACTTATACCTAGTATAGTCAAAGATAATACAAATCACAAAAATGCAATACTATTAATTTGTGGGTAAATTTTAATAAATAATTACCCACTTCACTGGCGTTGTTTTGATCGGAAGGAGTAAGAGTGTGTGCGAGTTCGGTCTATGTGTGAGTGAAGGTGCCTAGAACACTGACCACGGTGGCGCAGTTATGTTATAGAATACGAAATGCAAAAATCAATGTGTGCGTAAAAATAGTGTAGGAGTAACATAACTGTTTTATTACAACATGCTTTTGAAGTCTTGCGAATATTCTAGGATTATTTTATGATTTTACATGTTTTATTATAGTAAATTATATATAAATATTTTTGTAATTAAAAGAGTAATTATTATTTTATAAATAAAAGTAATGAATTAATTATTTAACTAAAGTGACTTGACTCCGATAATGTAGTGCTTAACTTTCTTTTTGTACATTGAAAAACTTTGGCATTCTTTTATTTCATTTGACAATTTATTATACATGTTTACGCCTTCAAATAATATATTCTTTCTTCTGTATTTTTCCGTTCTAGGTTGGCGAACATAGAGTTTATTTTTATTTCTTAGGTTATATTTGTACGTTTTTTTAGTTAGGGTTATATTTGTTTTTATGATTTTATTCAAAACCTTTTTTATTAAGACACACGTATTTAGTGTGTATGTTTGCGTCACATTTAATATTTTTGTTTTTTCATAAAGTATTTTGGTAGGTGTTAAGTAATCGTAGTTGTAAAGTCGTTTAATTAATTTATTTTGTGATATTTGTAAATATTGAATAACGGTTTTAGATGCTGATCCCCATATCTCAATTAGATATTCTATATGGGGCTTTACAAGAGAGTTGTAGACTGTATTTCTGACCTTTGGGGGTAAACAGCCACTTATTTTGCGTAGGGCTCCGGTTAGAGATATCAATTTTGATCGGATGTGGTCAGTATGTGGTCTCCAAGATAAACTATCATCCAATAAGAGCCCCAGATATTTTTCTTGATTCGATTTGCAAATTATAGTATCATTTACTTTAAGTGGGGTATAGTATGGAATCAATTTATTTTTCGCAGCAAAGATCATTAAAGATGTTTTCGATGTATTTATTGTAAGAAGATTATGTAGAAACCATTCATTAAGTGTATTTAGGTCTTTTTGAGCTTCATCGACCATATCTTGTATAGATTGACCAAAATAAAAAAGACTAGTGTCATCCGCGTACAACGTCAAACTACCTGATAGTCCTATATTGTTTATACTGTTGATATAGATGAGAAAAAGCAATGGGCCTAAGATGGAACCTTGCGGAATTCCACATGTAATTTTGCAGGGTGTGCTTGTATAGTCGCCTATTTTTACTATTTGTTGCCTGTTAGTGGTGTAAGATAAAAGAAGGTCATAGGCTTTTCCGGTAACACCCAGATTTATTAGTTTCTCGTGTAGTTTAGAGTGACTTACCGTATCAAACGCTTTTTTAAGGTCAATAAAAATCCCTAGGCATAGGTTTCTTGCATCAATGTTTGTCTTAATATTTGTTACTAGGTCGATGGTTGCCGAAAGCGTGTTTGATTTTGGCCGGAATCCATATTGTTCTTTGATGTGAAATTTTTTATCAGACAGATAAAAAAATTCAAATTCAGACGGGTGTAGATTATCTTCTCAAAAATTTTAGATATAACCGGTAATACGGAGATGAGCCTGTAATTACTGGGATCAGTTTTTACGCCAGATTTGTAGATAGGGGTCACTTTTGCCAATTTAAGATTATCCGGAAATATGCCTCGTTCAAAACATTTGTTTATACAGTCTGTTAACGGTTTGACAATAAAGCTCTTTATACATTTTAGTGCTTTGGTACTAATAACATCGATGCCTGTACTAGTATTTTCATTCAGGTTTTCAATAATTTTAATTACCTCATTAGTTGAACAGGGGTGAAATTCAGTAAGTGTAATGTCGTGCACATATTCAGGGCTATACATTAACGTATTGCCAGAGTGAAGGTGATATTTAGTGGATATTTTGTTACCTAATTCAATTCCAATCGAAGAAAAGAAATCGTTAAAGGCATTGCAAATTTGTGTTCCGTATGTAATAACTTGATTGTTTAACAACATTTTGGGTGGGACACTATTCGACTTAATTTTATTTACGGCTAAGGTATTAATGAGATTCCACATTTTTTTCGGGCTCTTTTCACATGTTTTAAACTCTTTCAAATAGTAGCTACTTTTGTCCTTTTTTATCTTCCTACTTACTCTATTTCTTTCTTCTATAAATTTATTTTTCAAGTCTTCATTTTCTTTATCGGTCTTCATTTGCTGCCATAGGCTATTTCTTTCGTTAATTATATCTATGACATCTTTATTAATCCAATCATCTTGCGGTAGATTTGTTATTTTCTTTTTAAATATTTAATTTCTATTATCTGTGTTTTTACAAAAAGTTCTAAATTATTATACTCATTTTCCTCATTTATATAGGTAGTTTCATTAATACTTTTTTGTAAATTTTCGTAGTTGACGGTCTCGTATTGGATTCGCTGTTTGGTTTGTGTTTTGTATTTTACAAGTTCTAAGTAGATCTGTTTATGATCAGATAGCGAAGACTCCATCAAAGCAAATTGAAAATTATTCTTGTTTAAGTCCGATGAGACGTGATCCAAAATAGTATTAGTGGTGTCAGTTTGGCGTGTAGAGTAACGTTTATCTATTTTATTCAAAATTGTATATCCTGTTTCATCTAGCATATCCAGATATCGTTTGGTATAGTTATTTGTGGTAAGTAAATCCAAATTAAAATCTCCGAAAACCAACGTTATTGATCTTCTTTCCAGTTGTTCTGAGAATGTGTTCAAAAAGTTATTAACGTTTGTTTCCCCTGGTTTGTAGATGCCTCCGATGTTTAGAGAGAACTTGGATAAATACACCCAGAGATAATTATTACCATCCTTATACATTTCCTCTGTAAGCTCGTAGTTGATACTGCTGTGTATATAAATTGATACGCCTCCCCCTTTAGAGTCATGTCTGTTGTTATATACGTGTGCATAGTTTGGTAAGCTGTAAATTTTTGCATCTTGTTCTGATCGTAACCATGTCTCGGTTAGAATTATTACATGCACTGTCGAGGGAATTGCTTTCAGTATACATTGAAGTTCTTCGAATTTCCCTGGTGCCTGAACACTTCTCACATTAGCGTAAAGGAATTTTAAAAATGATGAACTTGATGTTAAGTCTTGGTATCGATTCTTTATATGGTATATTATATTATTATCTCGTTCATCCAAGTCCTGCTGGCGATGACGCGCGGCGGTACTTAGTTTTTTGACTCTGTGGCTTTTTTAATTAAAGTGGGTATTCCTTTTACGTATTTTATTTTCAGGGCTGTTTCTCCATTTTCTTCACGACGTTTCAATTCAACCTTTAGAGACTGCATAAAGCTTCTTTGTGTAGGTGTTTGATCTGAATAAATTTTGATTGGCTCCGGAATTTTTGATCTATTCTTCAACAAAGATCTCGGTGTATCGATACTTTCAAAGATGATTTTGACGGGTCGGTGTTTATCATCACTATATTTACCCAGACGTATAGTCTTTATGGGTTTGGGGCAGTCCTGCTGCACAGTTGAAATGATTTTGCAAACTTCTTCAAAATCGTGGTTGTTTCTTACGACGAGGCTTTTGTCCTTTTTCTCAGCAATCCCCAAAATAATAATATTTTTCTCTCGCACTAATCTTTCTTGCACTTCATGAACCATGCCATGCTGTACTTGTAATGAGGTTTTTGGTAATTGTTTTTCAGAATGTGCATTCTTAAGTTGAGTAATATCATTCTCGATTAATGCAATTTTTCCAAGCGTTATCTTATGCTCAGATATAATGTTTTCTACAGCATTATGGAGTTGCTTGTATTCTGCCGTCAGATTTTCTGTGGTTGTCTTAATCTCTTGCTTTATCTCTTGAATCTCTTTGTGTATGTGACCAATATTTTCGTTTTGGGCTTGAGTAGTTTCTCTAAACAAATTCATAATTTCGCTGCGAAAGTCTGCTAAATCTCTTTTCATGTCATATTCAGCAGTTCGCTCCTTTCTTTTTCTCGGCTGCCTCTGAACACGGTTTTCGTCTTCGTCATAGTTTGACAAGTTGGATGTTGATCCACCGCCACTACCACTTGCACTCACTAGCCGGTGACCCGGTGGCGTACGCTGTATATTCATCTTCGAATCAGAAAGGTACTGTTTGTTCAGTTGTCTCTTAGACTATTCTCACCGAGCGGTACCGCGCGCGATGTACTGTACCGGTGGTGCGCAGTCGGAACACGACAAAATAAGTTGTTGTTTTGTCGATTGATATGTATTTTTACTTTTAAAATGTATAGATTATTACAGTAAAACTTTGTAGTAGGTTTTTCGATGTATTTTTAGATTGTATTTAAGTAAACTTGTAGGTAAGTGAGTAAACACGTCCGCACGGAATGAGCACCCGCACTCAACTCATATGTGTATGAGCACTATATGTGTATATTAAACGGGAAAAGAGTCGGTAAAGACTCATACGAACAATGTTTGTTCTAAGAATTTTGAAAGTAATTTTTATACAATTAAAATCCGTTATTTTTATGGGATGTTTTTATATCAACTGTTTTTTGTACAAACCCCTGGTAAGTCAAGTAACATAATGATCCAAGTACCGACAAGAGCTCATGCAATTTTGATGATTGTATTTTGCCTATATTTTTAGGGACAGTATAGTAGTTATGACTAGAATCACCCCATTTCCTTTTCTCAATTAATTTTATATTGTTTGATCTGATTTGCCCAAGTACATGTAATTTGTCAAAGGATATGAATAAATGAATTTGGGTTATCATCACCATCATCATATAAGAAATACATATAGAAAGTCAAGTGCTGGAAATAGGCCTCCCCCATGGTGGCTATGATGGTAGGCCCTCCCTTATGATGGTAGACCGTCCAACACTCCGCCTTCCAGTGCGTGGTCTCCACTCAGACCTTAAGAGATTTTAGTCAACTTACATTTTCTGAAGCCTCCTGTATAATCCAAAATAGTTGGCTACATTAATAATTTCTACACAAATGTCAATAGATAGATAGACAGAAAACGCTTTATTGTATACCACACTTAAATTAACAAATCATAATGAAAACACTTAAAAATAGACACGCGATAGTACAATTGGCGGTGTTATCGCTAAAAGCGATCTCTTCCAGACAACTTTTGGATGGACTGAATTTTACGAGAACGTTAAAGGACGGTAGCTTTATAACATAAGCATATTTTTATTTAATTGTAGGTATACTTACATAAGCAAAACAGAAGAAATAGATACCAGAGTAGGTAATATTAGCATAAATATTATACATAAACATTCTATGAGAGTCAATATTGATATATTGAGTGCGAGGCGAGACGTTATTCGGAGCGGATCGCACTCGCCCTGATGAGGGTTCACGAATTGAACCGAAACATTGTCGGTCGAAGCGCCGATGGGACGGTACGTGATAAATCCCGTATTTATAATAATGATTGAAATCAATAACGAAAGTTTTCTAAGTAAAATATTGATATATTATATTCTACACTGAAAATCGCTATATTCGACCTTTAAGATGAGTCAAACATTGACTGCACTACACTCTTGCACTGAGAAATATCAGATTTTCGGATTTCAGATTTATTTATTTCACCTTAATTAAAACAATGGCGGGTACATTCGTGTCAGTTTTTACATTGAAAAAAATATGTATATTCATTAAATTAAAGTAATATATGTAACCAAAACTAATGTCAACAATAAATTACAACGATAATACGAGCAATGCACTAACATACATATATTAATAATGTACTAACAGAATACTAAAAACAAAAAGACAGGTAGGTATCACATTAACAGATAATACGAGCAATGCACTAACATATATTAATAATGTACTAACAGAATACTAAAAACAAAAAGACAGGTAGGTATCACATTAACAGATAATACGAGCAATGCACTAACATATATTAATAATGTACTAACAGAATACTAAAAACAAAAAGACAGGTAAGTATCACATTAACAGATAATACGAGCAATGCACTAACATATATTAATAATGTACTAACAGAATACTAAAAACAAAAAGACAGGTAGGTATCACATTAACAGATAATACGAGCAATGCACTAACATATATTAATAATGTACTAACAGAATACTAAAAACAAAAAGACACGTAAGTATCACATTAACAGATAATACGAGCAATGCACTAACATACATATATTAATAATGTACTAACAGAATACTAAAAACAAAAAGACAGGTAAGTATCACATTAACAGATAATACGAGCAATGCACTAACATACATATATTAATAATGTACTAACAGAATACTAAAAACAAAAAGACAGGTAGGTATCACATTAACAGATAATACGAGCAATGCACTAACATATATTAATAATGTACTAACAGAATACTAAAAACAAAAAGACAGGTAAGTATCACATTAACAGATAATACGAGCAATGCACTAACATACATATATTAATAATGTACTAACAGAATACTAAAAACAAAAAGACAGGTAGGTATCACATTAACAGATAATACGAGCAATGCACTAACATATATTAATAATGTACTAACAGAATACTAAAAACAAAAAGACAGGTAGGTATCACATTAACAGATAATACGAGCAATGCACTAACATATATTAATAATGTACTAACAGAATACTAAAAACAAAAAGACAGGTAAGTATCACATTAACAGATTTTTAAAACAAAATTTTACGTTCCTGACCAGAACAGTATCTATGCCAAAACTATAAGTAGTACTATAAGTATTAGTAGATATAATGGTGGAATGTGTCCAGTAATTGCGTCAAAAGAATAAATTAAAATTCGTTAACTCGTTTATACATAATAAAGTATATGTTTTTCAAAAAATCGTTTAATTTTTTGATTAAAATCTGAAATAAAATCTAAATTTTCAATTTTTGTTAGCAGTTTATTGTACATTATTAACTTAATATATTCTCCCTGCTTTTGCAATTTATCACTCACTAGCTGACCAATCCGCAGCTTCGCACGCGTAGTTTTTCAATAAAAACATTACTCTCCATCTGCGCAGTTAGGTAAAAAGTAGCCTATGTTACCCGGGGATAGTGTCCCAACAGTGAAATATTTTTTTAAATCAGTCCAGTAGTTTCGGAGCCTATTCAATACAAACCAACAAACAAACAAATCTTTCCTCTTTATAATATTAGGTAATATAGGTAATATATTTGATCTTCAGCATGAACCAAATAAGAACGTTCGCTTTTTAAGACATTTTATTTAGTCAGTTAACAATATATTTTGACAACCTCCGTGGCGCAGTGGGCGTATAGCCGGCTGAGACGCAGGAAGTAACGGGTTTGATTCCCGCTACATAACAAATATTTGCATGATCTACAAATATTTGTTCCGGTTCTAGATGTTTTTCTATATATAATAAGTATGTATTTACAAAAAAAAAGCATTTAAGTATTCTATCAGTTATCTGGTTCCCATAGTACAAGCTCTGCTTAGTTTAGGAATAGATAGCGCTGTGTGAAATGTCCACCAATATTTATTTATTTATATATAACAGAATCGGCAATTTTTAGTTTATGTTCTAGAATACGGATCTGAAAATTCTAATATGAACCTTCCCCTACTATTCCCAGAACTAGTTCATTCAATTGGCAAACTGTTTGATCAAACATTTCCCCAGATTTCAATCACATAATCATTATGATAACTGTTTGCCGCTCGACAATCATTGACAGCTCAATCTATTGTAATGTCTGTTTGACCAGCGGTATGCAAGTGCAATGAAAAATGTTATTTGCACTGTTGATGACAGTGAGGTGTGAGTTATGTTTCAGCTGGTTGAGTTCTGTTTTTTAATCCCGACGAGAAATAAGGGTGTTATTAGTTTGACGCTTATGTATGTGTCTGTATCAGGGATCTTGCAAATATTCGCATCCACATCCGCAAATGCGGAGCCTCCGCATCGATTTGGCTCCGCAATAATCGATGCGGATGTGTTTTTTTTTTATAATACTTATATGGCAAACGAGCATGCAGTCCACCAGATGTTAAGTGGCTACTGCAGCCCATGGATATCCACATAGAATTCAAAACAAGCTATTATGTTGTCTTGATCTCTATGTGGATACGTTTCCATACTATAGGACTTAGCTGTTATGCCTATGTGCCAGTGATTACAGAAACATACTATTACCATCTAACCGGAACACAGCAGCACAAGTACTGCTATTTGGCGGCAGATAAAGGTAAGGCGGTGGTGCCCACTTCCTCGAGCCCGTTCACAAAAGCTCTACCACCAGTATGTTGATGCGGATGCAGATGCAGAGCAGGCCACGACAAGAAATAAATTGGGTGGGGCTTGCGAGTGGCGCATGCCGTGGGCACGTGCTGGTTGAGCAATAGGAGTGAAGATTACGGTGACAAGATCCGACGCGTTTGTTATTGTTTATAGTTTGTATCTTGTAAATCAATCATACGTATTTACTTGCGCTTATTGTATGATAATAGTTAATAAATAAAATAAAATAAAATAAAAATATTTTATTTCAGACAACTAGAGTCCATATTATCTTAAGACTAACATACACACAAAAAAAAATATAACAACAAAGAAGAACAGCTAAATATACAAAAATAAAAATAGGCACTGGGTGAAAATAGAAAACACCATTTTGTGCCGAGGGTGACTAACTGAGGTAATTATTTTCTTCATTAATCACCCCTCCGCACAAAACACTTCCAGAGCGGAGATGTGCAGCACTCAGCCACTGTCCTCAGGATGCTGTTGCGACTGCCCCGAATTCTGCTTATCAGCGATGCCGTTTTTTTGCGCATGATGGCGTGAAAGCCATCTGTGTGATATAGTGTGACCATTAGTGCTGTGCACTCCCTGAGGTATGCGCGCGGCGAGACGGGGGGGGAGAATCGGTTGCTGCGCTCTGTCAGTTCGCCGTCAACGCTCGTGGCGGCAGGTAGTGTTATTTGTATCGGACTGTCTATGTCAGACGCACATGAGATAAATATTCAAAGATGGGTCCTGCGTTATCTCGTGATATGAAACGGAAGATGAAGTTGAAACAGAATCTATGTCAGAATAACTTTCGTTAGAATATATAATTGTTTGTAAATATAAAAAAATGTTCAATAAAACAAGTCCTTTGAATTATAAGTTTAGTTCTTATTTATCACCTGCATATTTTTAATAAAATATGAGTATATTTAAGTTACATTTTAATCAACTAAGTAAGTATAATATATTACAGATAGATAGCCTCCGACCATCGTCCCGCCACAAGTCTTGCCTTAGAAATGCAAACTGATATCGTAAGATATGTCCGACATGTATTGATCTCATGTGAACTCATGCAGTTTTTTCTTTGCCTCCCACCTCGCTGCGCATACCTCAGGGAGTGCACAGCACTAATGGTCACACTATAGTAGGCAAACATCCCCGATGCACTGCAGTATCGGGGCAACCGCAACATCATCCGGAAGATGTTAATAATTTATATTTTTGTTTTATCTCCGCATCAAAACGAAGTTTTTTAAAAAAATCTTAAGATCCGCCTTGGCATATGTGCATATCAAAAAATCTACATCCGCAACATTCCTGGTATGTATGTCTGTCTGTGTCATCGTAGTTCTTAAACGGATGGACCGTTTCCGACGAGGTTTTTATTAATAGAAAGTTATCTGGAGTGGTTCTTAGCTGCCAGTTTTAAACCTAAAAGACTCAAAAAGAGGGACTTGTTAATTCGTTAATTTTTTCTTGTTATTATATTGCTAGATATTTCACACAGCGCTATCTAGCCTTAATCTAAGCAAAGCTAAAACCACCATAGCTAGGGAACTAGTTAACTTCGTACAGTAAGTAAACTATGTACTGGTAAATTTATTTCATGCAATGATGAATTATCAATCAATCAATAATTAGGGTTAAAAAAACTAATCCCTTATAAATCCTGTCTTTTAAGTTTTCAAACCTGATTAGGTAGGTACTTATCTACTCGTCTCAAATATAGCAGTACTAAGTAACATATATAAGCCGAAGTAGTAAAAAATAATATAAATCTAATTTTTTTCTGTGTCACAAGTAGAACCCCAATAATAAAAATCATTAGACATAATAAATAGGTTTCTAGATAAGACGACGTGTCGCCACTCCGCAGTGGCCGTTGCTGGCACCTATTACGTTTTTTGAAGGCAATGGCGATTTTAATAGCAATGTAATTGCTGAAAAAAATGGAAGCTAAGCGAATCAACTTAGAGGCCCGATTAAGCCTATTTTTTTTTTATTTTTTTTGTAAACAAAACAGGAGAGGAATAAAATTACGTTTAAGTTACATCTAAGTTAATCTAGTGGTAAGCGTAGTAATTAGTTAAATTAGTCTGTAAATGGACTGTCTAATGTAAAATTTAATTTGATTACTAAACATTTTTTGAGAGTATAATATTATATACGGGCAATGGAACGCAGCGTTCTCGGATTCAAACGGATTGATCGAGCGAGAAACACCACGCTGCGTTCGTTGACAGGCATTGCCGATGTTGGAGAAAAGACAGCTAGGCTGAAATGGTATTGGGTGGGACACATTAGTAGAATGCACCCCGATAGGTGGGCTAATTAAGCTACTACCTGGAGCCCTGATGGAAGACGCGGTCGGGGTCGGCCAAGAAAGCGTTGGCGAGACGATCTCGTTGCCGTCGAGCAGGAGTGGTGGAGTGTCGCACAGGACAGAGATAGATGGAGAGACTTGGGAGAGACGTTTGCCCAGCAGTGGGACAATATGGGTTGCCAAAAAATTGATTTTACATCTAACTGTATTTTTTTAAAGAATTCTTCAAATTTTCATTGAATTTCCTTTCTTAGGAGACCTCAGATGACTTCGTTTGACCTCATGTGACCCTCGCGACCATCAAATTATATTAAAGTTATCACTTCAGATATTAAATTACACGAAAATTGGACATCTACAATTACATAAGATGCCGCTTTGTCCAACAGAAGTCGGAGATCTCACTCGCTTCACACACTCGAACAATTAGTAAAAAAAAACAAAAGAAGCGATCCGTTTATCTATCTAATATCCGTTGTATCCGTTGCAAATACTCAATAGATAGCTCCACTGCTGCCAGATCACATAATTAAAACCTAGATAATAACAAAAAAATTAAAGAAATAATTCTGGACATTTCACACAGTGCTATCTAACAAAGCTTGTACCATGGGAACCAGATAACTGATAGAATACTTATATATATAGAAAAATACCCAAACAAGAAACAAATATCTATATACCATGCAAACATTTGTCCCGCAGTGGGAATCGAAACCACAACCGCGTATCAGCCATTATTTTTTATACTACATGGAGATAGTACTATCTTATGTTAACCTGATGTTATGTGGTAACTATTGTCTGTAATAGAAAATTGCCCCGTAAGTCACGCACCTTCGAAATGTGCCTTCGAATCAACTTGATGCATGACAGGTGTCAAGTCTCATGTGCCTGTAATTTCACCGGTAACCATATCCTTCAAACCGAAACATATCAATGATGCTTGGCGGCAGAAAAAGGTATGATGGTAGTACACAGCTACACATCAAGCTATACATTTCCAGTATAAGCTGACCTCTTATTCTACGAAAAGCCTACACAATGCAAGGTTAGCTTATACTGGAAATGTATAGCTTGATGTGTAGCCGTGTGTACTTCCCGGGCGAGCTCTTTCACAAGGAACTTTACTACTCTTACAGTTATTCGGCCACTGCGCCAAAGAGGTCGTCATTCAATTGGTATTCAGGTCTATGGCAATAGCCATTGCACATCATATGTAATAGTCGGCCTGCCCTGGCAAACAGCCCAGAAGGGCGGGCTAATGGCACGGAGCACGCGACTGTGGCACTCCACTACCACA
Organism: Philereme vetulata; assembly: GCA_918857605.2. Taxonomy (NCBI): domain Eukaryota; kingdom Metazoa; phylum Arthropoda; class Insecta; order Lepidoptera; family Geometridae; genus Philereme; species Philereme vetulata. Next base: position 3,401,682 of record OU975471.1, on the reverse strand, counting down.
AACTGCAATTGGCCGTAGAGTGTTGGACTTGGAATTTTTTAAAATAAATGTCATAGCACTGGCTGGCTGAAGTATTTTTATAATAATACAACTTGTAATTACTTCTTCTTCTTAGCGTGTCAAGAGTTCCACGTTTTCATTTATACTATGTTGGACAGGTGTTTGGCCACAACAATAGCATTAGGTGTGGCGGTTATTAGGTCGTGCAGGTGTTTGGACACAAAGGGCACATTAGCAAGTGCTGCATTGACTGCGCGGGATCACCGCAGTCCCACTGCGTTAAGTTAGAGTCCCTGAATCCCCATTTGCACATATTCAGTCTGTAGCGGCGGAGCCTGGGTGCGGAGCCTGCTTAATGACTTCCAGACTGGCCACGGCAGATCGTGCCCGGGTGGTAACTGTTCCTGTGGGGTGATAAAATCAGGCGGTGGGGTTACCTTTTATCCACTACTAGTTACTACAACTTCTGTTACACAGATACAGTACGACACAGTTTATAACTTCTGCGAATACTATCGTGTTCCAGTATTTTTGTACCATGTTTTTGTTCCAAAATAAAGTTATTTGATTTGAGAAAAAAAAACTAATAGTAGGTATATTAATTAATACAACTGTTCCGAAAGGAAGTATGAGTGCCGGGGAAATTTCAGGCACATGAAACTTGCTACATTTTTAAACGTATAAACTTGTTACTGGCTATCTGGTAATCAATCTGTCTTAAGTTATGAGAGCTGTTTGTTTTCCTATAAATACTCGTAAATTTAATTTAATAACAAGTAACTTTTTCCAAATCGGTTGATAAGGAGTTCTGAGGTAAAAACTTAAAACAATTATGCCCTCGATTTTATTTGGGATCCCATTATCAGATCCTGACTTGGTGCCAATGGGACCACCTGAGAAGTCATCATCATCATAATCATCATATCAGCCGTAGGATGTCCACTGCTGGACAAAGTCCTCCCTCATTGATCTCCAGGAACTGTGGTTGGAAGCGCCCTGCATCCAACGCTGAGCTGCGGTTCTTACCAAGTCGTCTGCCCATCTTGTAGGTTGACGTCCTACGCTGCGCTTGCCGGTCCGTGGCCTCCACTCGAGAACCTTCCGGCCCCATCGGCCATCTGTTCTGCGCGCTATATGGCCTGCCCATTGCCACTTCAACGTGCTAATCCGTCGAGCTATGTCGGTGACTTGAGTTCTCCCACGTATCTCCTCATTTCTGATTCGATCCCGTAAAGAATCCTCAAGCATAGCCCTCTCCATAGCTTGTTGGGCGACTCTGAGCTTATTCATAAGGCCAACAGTGAAGGACCACGTCTCGGTTCCATATGTCATCATTGGTAACACACACTGATTGAAGACTTTCGTCTTAAGGCACCTTATCCAACACAAAAACATAAAATATACAATACTATCTAATAATAATCGTATGGGAACCGATATTGAATTCGAAAAACTCAGCTGTTCTTAGCAGAGTTGGTTCTATAGTGAATTTAGTATCATCATTTTTTTACTTCAATACACTCTGTTTCTTACTGTTAAGAACTGAAGTTTTTAAAAGTCTTCTTAGATCCAGCATTTCAACAAACTAAATACAAAATACAAATGTTTTATTTCGATAACTTGTGTTTACAATATCTTAACTAGTAGTTGAAACCTCCTTTTAAGTAAATAAGACCTGTATTAGGAGGCTTCGCTCTTCCGTAATATAAAAAAAAAAAAAAAAATAGACGTAACTTAAGAAAAACATTTGAGGTTTACAAAATCAAATACATATTCTAAAAAGCACTTAACTTCAAATCCATTACTAACATTTTATATACTTATTTTATTTACAAACTATCAGTTACATTAAATTGCTCGTAGCATAGAGTTGATTTATATTGCTCAAAATATGTTTAACGCAAATAAAATTTTACGTGTTTTGACACTCGAATCTCTGACTGGGGCGATGCCAATCTCGTCAAATTCAATGCCTCTAAAACGCAAGCATGTCTCTTCTCAACGAAAAAGAATCAGTTTCTCCAAGTTCCCATTTACCGAGATGGAACGGTAGCTGTAAAAGGTCACCTTGAGCTCCTAGGGGTTTCACTCACGCCTACTCTCAACTTTAGTTCATACATCGAGTTTAAGGCTAAAACAGCTGCTATTAAGCTGGACATCCTCAACAAGGTAAGGAGATACTTCACACCAAGACAGCTTCTTAGTCTTTACAAAGCACATGTCCGGTCTGGTATGGAGTACTGCTGCCACCTATGGGATGGTTTGGCCAAATACCAGCTCGCTACCTTAGACTCGATAGAATGTGGAGCTTTTAGTTTTATAGGTGAGTAATATATGGCGGAGACTATACGGTTGCAAGCCTATCGATCTTTTACAGAATACATTTCGAGGAGTGTGCCCAGGAACCATACGATCTGATCCCGCCATCTCCCTTCCATCAAAGGACAAGCAGGCGCACGGCTCAGTACCATCCGTACCTAGTTGTTATACCATCCATTCGCACACACCGTTTTGGTTCTACGTTCTTGATGCGTACAGCTAAGGTATGGAACACTTTGCCGTTGTCTGTTTACAATCCTTTTTAAGGTGAATAGTTTTCTTCTAGTTCTTCGTGTTTCATCTTAGACCACATCATCGCTTACCATCAGGTGAGATTGTGGTCAATCGAAGATCTATCCAGTTTTTAAAAAAAAATTGTGTGACTGACATTGAGCATTTTTTTTTTATTGTTGTCAGTCAAGCGCTTGGTCATTACCTCACCTGATGGTAAGTATTGGTGTGGTTGAAGATGGAGCACGCTTCTCCGAGATTATATTGGTCCAGAAAAACGTACGCCAGAATTGAGCACGGCATTTCAATATTCAGTACAGTACGTGGACTTTTGAGGTAATATGATGGCTGAGATGTAGGTGGCTGTGGGTTTGATTCCCGCCTCAGAACAAATATTTGCATTATCAGAGAGGGGGTGACATCTTTACATAGTAATAGTATTTTTTCCCCTATACAGCAGCACATGTTCCTTTCATGTTTTCTATTTAGTCAATAACCCATCAAAAGAGTGACTGACGTGAATAAATACATATATAATAATCATTAGAAATAAATTAATAAAATAGTTATAAGTAATTTGTTGACCCATTAGCACCGACATATTGATTGAGTTTTTGTTATATATCCATAAATCAATATGGATTGGTTGGTTCAGATTAGTTCCTGGTTATAATTTGCTTGACATTATGCAAGTTCATAATCAATTTCTTGCGAGCCTACTTTATTTTTAAATGTATTTGAATTATTGGCGAATATTTCTGGATACATTTTAATTATTTTTTTTTCAAGGTAGATTAATAATATCTCAAAGCAGATTTAACACGGGCGTACAACAAAAACCAATATTTAAGTCAATAACCCTGCTACGGCCTTTATTACAATAATTGAGAGCCAGTAAAAATGATGGATGGCCATCGGGATCGTCAAAATTCGGACTTAAAATAATATAAAGCACTGCTGATCAAAACGACCATATCTAAGTGTTTATTTAATTAATTTGTGTTGTTCTCCATCTCATTTCTATTACGAAATCGTCCATAAAAATGTTTTTAAACTCTTACGAAAAATATGGGTATTATAACTTTGACGCCTATGTCCGTGTGTTCTGTGGCATCGTAGCTCCAAAACAGATGAACCGATTCGAACGCAGTTATTGTAATATAGTGTGACCATTAGTGCTGTGCACTCCCTGAGGTATGCGCGGCGAGGTGGGAGGCAAAGAAAAAACTGCATGAGTTCACATGAGATCAATACATGTCGGACATATCTTACGATATCAGTTTGCATTTCTAAGGCAAGACTTGTGGCGGGACAATGGTCGGAGGCTATCTATCTGTAATATATTATACTTACTTAGTTGATTAAAATGTAACTTAAATATACTCATATTTTATTAAAAATATGCAGGTCATAAATAAGAACTAAACTTATAATTCAAAGGACTTGTTTTATTGAATATTTTTTATATTTACAAACAATTATATATTCTAACGAAAGTTATTCTGACATAGATTCTGTTTCAACTTCATCTTCCATTTCATATCACGAGATAACGCACGACCCATCTTTGAATATTTATCCCGTGTGCGTCTGACATAGACCGTCCGGTACTAAAGCTACCTACCGCCGTGAGCGTTGACAGCAAACTGATAGATCGGAGCGGCCGACACATCCCCCCCGTCTCGCCGCGCGCATACCTCAGGGAGTGCACAGCACTAATGGTCACACTATAGTTCTCGTCACATTTACCACAATGCCCGAAAACTAAAGTCTTCAATCAGTGCGTCCTACCCGTAATGACCTACGGTGCTGAGACGTGGAGGCTTACGGTAGGACTAATCCACCAATTTAAGGTTGCGCAGCGAGCTATGGAACGGGCTATGCTTGGAGTTTCTCTGAAGGATAAAATCCGTACCGAGGTTATCCGACAGAGAACCAAAGTTACCGACATAGCTCAACGGATTACCAAACTGAAGTGGCAGTGGACTGGCCATATATGCCGGAGAACCGACATCCGTTGGGGTAAACGAGTTCTTGAGTGGAGACCGCGTCATGGAAAACGTAGTGTGGGGCGTCCCCCGGCTAGGTAGAGCGAAGACATAAGAAAGGCGGTGGACAGAAATTGGATAAGAAGAGGTGAAGACCGGGCTCAGTGACGCGTATTGGTCAAGGCCTATGTCCAGCAGTGGACTAATGTGGGCTGATGATGATGATGATGGTGATGATGATTGTAATAGAAGGCTAGTTTCACTAAACTGTTTCTCAAATATGTCAGTCAAGTTTTGAAAAAAATATTAGTTTATTTTCTGTTTTGTCCAAAGGTTATGTTTTTCTCGCGTATTTAGGGTATGTTATACATTATATCGTCACCCAACAGGTAGATAAGGTAATTCAAATGTCTTTATATTTGTTTAGTCTTCGAGGATGAGAAAACAATAAAAATAGCGGCCACAGATACAACTTTAATACAGATGGTATACCTAGTCAGGTCATAAGTATTGTCACACAGTAAAAACTTTTCTTTTAGAATGCTAGCCACAAAAAAGTTTATAGAATTCGAATTTCGAATTGTTCATGAAAATAAAAATGTATACTTTTTAGAATTTTACTCATTTTTAAATATGGAGTGGACGCTTAAAAACACGGTCTGTGTTGCAGTTATTGCGTTGCATCGTTGCGGTTACGCGCCAATTCAAATTTTTGACATACTGAAAAATTTTAATATAACCAAAAGATTCGTTTATCGCACCATCAAATGATACAATGAAGACTCTAGTGTAGATGACAGGTCAAGAAGCGGTCGCCCTCGGTCTGTTAGGACTCCAGCAGTGATAAAAGCTGTGAAGGCGCGAATTCAAAGAAATCCCAAACGTAAGCAGAAACTGTTGGCCCTTCAGATGGGGTTAAGCAGAACCACGGTGAAAAGGGTGTTAAATGACAACTTAGGGCTTCGGGCATATCGAAGAAAAACGGGACATCGTTTGAATGCTCGTCTAATGGACCTGAGACTGAAGAGATGCCGCACTTTGTAGAAGCGGTACGCGGTAAAAAAATATCGGGAAATTATTTTTTCGAATGAAAATTTTTTTACCGTAGAAGAGAGCTACAACAAACAAAATGATAAGGTGTACGCACACAGTAGTGAAGAAGCGAGCAACCGTATTCCGCGTGTCCAACGAGGTCATTTTCCATCCTCGCTCATGGTATGGTTGGGAGTTTGCTTAACAGAGGTACACATTTTTTTGAGAAAGGTGTAAAACCTAATGCAGTTGTGTATCAAAATACAGTCCTGACGAACCTTGTGGAACATGTTTCTCATACCATGTTCAATAACAGGCACTGGGTATTCCAACAAGATTCAGCGCCAGCTCATAGAGCGAAGAGCACACAAGACTGGCTGGCGGCGCGTGAAATCGACTTCATCCGGCACGAAGACTGGCCCTCCTCCAGTCCAGATTTGAATCCGTTAGATTACAAGATATGACAACACTTGGAGGAAAAGGCGTGCTCAAAGCCTCATCCCAATTTGGAGTCACTCAAGACATCCTTGATTAAGGCAGCCACCGATATTGACATGGACCTCGTTTGTGCTGCGATAGACGACTGGCCGCGCAGATAGAAGGCCTGTATTCAAAATCACGGAGGTCATTTTGAATAAACTTTAGTGTCATAAGAATCTATGTTTTGTTAAGTTCATTTTGGCATATAAATGGTTACATAATGAATAAACTTGTTTCAATTATTTTATGTTAAACATGTGACAGAATTTATGACCTGACTAGGTATAAATAAATAAATATTGCAGGACATTTCACGCAGCGCTATCTAGCCCCAAACTAAGCAGAACTTGTACTATGGGAACCAGATAACTGGTAGAATACTTATATACTATTTTTTTTTGTAAATATATACTTACTCTATATTAGAAAAACACCCAGAACCAGAAAAAAATATTCTTAGTTATGATCCTGAGTTGACTAGTTCTAAACGAAGATCGGACAACGTTTGTGTGATCGAACGTCACCGCACAGCTTTAGCTAGTCGCCACTTCCCCTGCATAAGTCCATCAGTGTACAACAGATTAAACCAATCGCTTAACATTTTTCCATTACCGTACTACAAATGAAAGTTGTAATGTTTAGAATGGCTTATATCCTTATCATATGACACTGAAAACCTTCTGCTTTTTGCTGAATAACACACATTCGCCAAACACACCCTATACTACATTTTTCACACACTTACACACCCCTACATTCTTACACACTGCACACACTCACATGTAATCTACTCTGTTATTACTTAAAATTTAAAATAAATATAATTTATAACTAAAATGTATCATAGTTACTATTCTTGTTATTATATACTCGATACTTTTAAATTGTCCGTTTAACATTAAATTAACTTTAGTCTTTCTTTAACTTAGCTTCTCTTTTAGTCTAAATATTGAACTCTTTATTTGTTAAGGTTTATGGAGGCGGGCGTTGATGCCTGCGACACAGTATTTTTACTCATGCAAGTATCACCGTTTTCATATTGTTTCTGTACGCTTTTTTACGTACACACGGCTACACATCAAGCTATACATTTCCAGTATAAGCTGACCTCGCATTGTGTAAGCTTTTCGTAGAATGAGAAGCCGTGTGTACCAAATAAAGACATTTTGATTTGATTTGATTTGAAATATATATCATAGTCATCTCTACTCGAAGCACAGAAAGTTTGATTCGAAACAGCTGTAACACATTTTCAATTTTGAATTTCAGGTTTCAAAGTGCAGAGTAGAACCCGCAGCGCAGGTAATTTAGAATGGCTGGCAGTATACACTAAACACTCTTCTCTCGCACACAATACTGGGAGTTTGTTTGTGCCTTCTGTTTGTTGTTCTACGCACTACCGGCGAAATGTATTCTAAACGTACTCGTATTTTCAGTGAATTCAGCTCGTTGATGCAAGGTTCAGTAGATATTCCACGGTAAAGCCAAACTCCGAACTCTTGTTTGTATTCTGACTCTACACTACAGGTTGATTTGAAATATTTTTGATGAGTTCCGTGGCGCAGTGGGCAAATAGCTGTAGCAATCATAATACATAGTACCATTCATTTTATTAGTTCTATTGTTATAGCCAGCCTGCCAGCCAGCCAGCTTGTTTCTTGCCTGATTCTTTCCTGGCTTTGTCGCGGAGGAAATGACGGTAAAATTGACGTTTCAAAGTGATCCTTGTTATTTAAATGAATAAATGAGGATTGATTATGTGTGTTACTGTACATACCTATTTTAAGTATGTAAGTATCTATTAAAAATGTACTCTATCAGTTATCTGGTTCCCATTGTGCAAGCTTTGCTTTGGGATTAGTTATCACTGAGTGTTATTATATCTATTTATTTAATAACAGAAAGAAAATTCAATAAATATTTCCAAGACAGAAGAAACAGTTGCATCATCTAAAGGCCGTTGCAAACGGTATAGCTCATCTGCTCTAGATCACTACCAGGCGGAAGTATCCCCAAGACACTGGCTGCATTGCCCCGCTGAATTGCGCAGCTTATGCGTTGACCCAGATAAGCGCCAGCCCTCGGATCACATGTCGCTTCAACCACAAATGTATTGTGTTATATTTTTATATATGTATATAATACGCAGGGGTATTTATTCTTTCCTTAATTATGAGAACTATGTGTTTACTACGACTTTTTCAAGTTCAATGTGTTTCTTTATATATTTTTACGAAGAGTTGATAAAATCTATTTGTCGGTTTCGATGCAAAGTCCGAAGCCCGAAGTCTAACATTTTGTAACAGGTATGTATTAAGGTAGTCAAAGATTAATAAAAGCTGTCAATAGTTAACAGTCGTTCTATATCTTAAAAATTTTACACTAATCCTTTCATTTCAGTTCAATTTCATGAGCTCACATCATATTGATTAAGTACATATTACAGATAATTAGTTTAATCGCCCCATCTTCACATAGATTTTTATTAAAATAAAGTTTGACTACTCGGGGATAATGTATTATTAAAATAATTTTTAGAATCGGGTACGTAATTCCGAATTTTCGTTTTAATTTTATTTTATACTAGCTGACCTCGCGTCCTCGCATACATTTTTTTTCGTAAAACATTAACCTTCTGCGCAGTCAGGTAATCGATCTTTTTAAAATATATAATTCCGTAGTAGATTAATTTGATCTATCTCGTATGGTTTAGCCAGCGTTTGCGATGTATGTATTATACATATAAACTTTCCTTTTGAATCACTCTATCTATTGCTGAAAACAACATTAAAATCCGTTGAGTAGTTTAAAAGATCTATTAAGGTAACAGACAGCGGAAGCGACTTCAAAAAAGGAGGACGTTCTCAATTCGACTGTTTTTTTTTTATGTTTGTTACCTTAGAACTTTCGACTGGGTGATCTGATTTTAATAACTCATTTTTTATTTGAAAGCTAGTGCTTTCAGTGTAGTCTCATTTCCATTTGGTCTAGTTCTGACAATGGCGTCTATGAGAAAACCATATAAGTCTTCAACTTGTTTAGTTTTTATGTTAAGTTATGTTTGTTAGCTCAGAACTCCGTCATTTATCAGTTGATTTAAAATATTCTTTTATTATTTGAAAGTTTATATTTTTATATTGGTCTCATAAAAATTCTATCGAAATCGGTTAAGTAGATTGGTTTTTACTGTTATCTGAAGTTGGTTATATTTTTGTTAAAAAGTTACTTGTATACTAAGTAAAGAAGAAGAAATTAATACTTATATTCACAGTTACATAACCGTTTAATATATACTAACGAACATAGCACTGAACTGAAACCAAATTGAATTTAAATTATGTATGTGTACATATGTAATCCAACGCGGTAATCCAACCACAGTAGCCTCCTATATAGTATAACATACATATTTATAAATAAAAGTTTTAGTTGCACTTCAACTGAGTGTTACAGACTTTGATTATAATCCTTGACAAATATAAGAAGCGCCAACAAACATCCAACAAACAAACTTTACCTCGTTATAACATTCTATTTTATAATGCATTGATGTATCTACATATACTAATATTATAAAGAGGGAAGATTTGTTTGTTTGTATTGGATAGGTTCCGAAACTACTAGACCGATTTAAAAAATTATTTCACTGTTGGGAAGCTATACTATCCCCGGGTGACATAGGCTACTTTTTACCCAACTGCGCAGAAGGAGGGTAATATTTTTATTGAAAAACTACGCGTGCGAAGCTGCGGATTGGTCAACTAGTAATATATATTATAATAGGTCTTTACCTATGAAATTGCCGTTCTTCAGTACTGGTCATTTCAAATAGAAAAAAAGTTTGGAATGGCTTTGTATTCTAATTTTAAATTAATTGTGTTTTAAAAACATGACATTATTTTTAGAAACGCAGTCTTTTGTTTATTGATTAGCGCTGTATTTTCATTACATTTGAGCATTTTTCGTCATAATGAATACTTTAAAAATTCGTGTAATTATGGAATATGATTTCCGTAGTGGCACCAACGCGACACAAACGGCACGTAACATAAAAAACGTTTACGAAGAGAACTGTACAAACGAACGCACAACCCGTTATCGGTTTTCCCGGTTCCGTTCTGGAAATTTTGACTTGAAAAATGAAGCTCGTGGTCGTCCGGAGACTTTGATCAACACGTCCTCACTGCTCCTTCACGACAACGAGCGACCCCATACTGCACAACAGACAGTCTCCAAGCTGCAAGAGCTGGGGTTGGAAGCTCTTCGTCATCCGCCATACTCACCATACCTTGCACCTACCGTCTATTACTTTTTCCAAAATTTAGACAACTTTTTAGTGGGTAAAAAATTCAATTCCCGAGAGGCAGTACAAACTGCCTTTGAAGAGTTTGTTGCCTCCCGTCCAGCTGATTTTTACAAGAAGGGCATCAATAAACTGCCAATGCGTTGGCAAAGATGCGTCGATTGCATGGGTGATTACTTTGAATAACAGAAATAAAAAAGTTTTAAAAAATAAGTTCTTTCACTTATTCCATACAAAACGGCAATTTCATAGGTAAAGACCTAATGTTATAGATATACCCTGTATAATATCTTTAAATGTAACAAAAATAGGTGAAAACAGGCATTAGTGATTATCCCAATGTTATAACAGGTTTCACGGCAAATCGTTTACGGGCATAATAATCATTAAAATATTCTCATTTTATTGAGGTCCAAACTCGAACGCGAGATTATGATCTTTATCCATTTATTAGGGGTCCGCGGGAAAACTATTCTCAAAAAAAATGATTATTTGTTTCTGAATACTTTATATATAGGACACTGAAATAAATAAGAGTTGGTAAAATGATTTAAATTTATTTTTATTAAACTAGTTTTTATTAGTTTTTAACTAACCCGCGACTTCTTTTGTCAATTTTCTGGATCTTGACAGCAGCGGCTCCAACTATAGCTAAGAACTATTCAGGTAACCCCATAAGTTAAAAAACATAGAAATCGGTCAAGCCGTTTAAGAGAAGAATTACGTCTAAGAGGAATTATATTTATATATATATAGAAATATAAGGTATAATATATATATATATATAAATATATATATATATAATATATATATGATAGAATATAGAAGAACTGGACACACAAATCTATGTGCCTATAAAATAGGTAGGTAATAACGAAGTAAAATTAATAATTATCCAGCCATCATAGTCGAAACGTCGGGATAATATATAAAAAAAGAAATACGCGATAAATACCCCTTTAATATTAGTAATTATATAAAATCTATTCTACCGACAAGAATCGAACCTACGACCTCCTGCGTTTCAGTCTAGTTTCGTCTTTTCGCAGCACTATAAAAAAAGAAGTGAATTAGTGAAGTTGGTCATGCCATCCCTATGCGTAATTTTATTGGTGATTTTAAATCATATACGTTTGATATTGTATTTAGCACCATCTAGCCCACTGCTGAATATAGGCCTCCCCCTTAGATCGCCACAACGAGCGGTTGGTAGCCGTTTGCGCCCAACGGCTCCCCTCAATTCTTACTAGATCGTCGGTCCACCTTGTGGGGGGCCGGCCTACGCTGCGTCTTCCAGTCCGTGGTCTCCACTCGAGAACCTTTCTTCCCCAACGGTTATCGGTTCTACGAGCGATGTGGCCTGCCCATTGCCACTTCAATTTGCTAGTTTTGAGAGCTATGTCGGCAACTTTAGTTCTTCTGCGGATTTCCTCATTGCGGATTTTGTCACGCAAAGAGACCCCGAACATAGCCCTCTCCATAGCTCGTTGAGCGACCTTGAGCTTGGTCATGAGGCCATGAGTTAAGGACCACGTTTCAGTGCCAAGACAACACACACTGGTTGAAGACTTTAGTCTTCAGGCTCTGGGGAATTTTGGACGAGAAGATATCGCGAAGTTTCCCGAACGCTGCCCAGCCGAGTTGGATTCTTCGTGCGACCTCTTTGTCGAAGTTGGACTTACCTAATTGGACAGTTTGTCCTAGGTATACATATTTGTCGACAACTTCGAGAGTATCGCCCCCAACAACTACCGGTACGGGTGCAACATGAATATTTGACATGATTTTCGTCTTATCCATATTCATCTATAACTGATCATTTCAGCCGTAAAACGTCCACTACTGAACACAGGCCTCCATGGATCTCCATGATGGGTAGTTGCTATACTCACCACGCTTGGCAGGCGGGTTGGCGAGCGCAGTACGGGATGTTGATACACGGAAAGACGCTGCTGCCCATCTTCCGGAGGTATCCCTTAGCAGGCTCATACTGCATCGACGGGCATGAGAGGAGGGGTAACATTCTACTGCCGGCACCCCACGGCAATATAACTGATAAAATACATAAATTCTTTTTTTCTGTAATAATGACTTACAATCATAGAGAAACAACCAGACCAGGAACAAATATCTGTAGATCATGCAAACATTGGTTTCGCGGCGGGAATCGAACCCGCAACCTACTACACCTCAGCCAACTAATCGTCCACTACACCACAGAAGTCGCTTTTAAATTCTTAAATTTCTTTTACTTGTCCGTACCTTAGATAAACAAACACAAAGGTACCTATTTTACCTACGATTAAGATAATCTAGGTATTTCTAGATGCTCGTAGACGTCACATCCAGATGCTTATCAACCATAAATATCCTGTAGTTAGGCAATTATTTTTCACTTAGGTAGACATGGCTACACATCAAGCTAAACTTTCCAGTATAAGCTGACCTCGCATTGTGTAGGCTTTTCGTAGAATGAGAGGTCAGCTTAAACTGGAAATGTATAGCTTGATGTGTAGCGTACCATTTTATATAATCTATTATACTTAACTAAGTCACGGTCTTTGACCATTGTACGTTTATGCATTGTACTGACTTCAAAAAAGGAGGTTCTCAACTCGTCGGAATCATTTAGTTTTTTTTATATGTATGTGCCCCAATTACTCCAAGACACCAGGATTTGAGAATATTTTTTATTGTTTTAAATGGCCTACTTCTCAGGTGGTCCCATTGGCACCAGGTCAGGATCTGATGATGTAAAAGTTTGATTATTAGTTTGATATTGATAAATTTTACATTGAGTGTGATATTTTTCTTTGTTCTTTGTTTTTATACTATACTAGCTCTTTCCCGCGACTTCGTACGCGTTACACTATAAAATGTGTGATACCTGATGTGTGATGTGTAGATTACCTACACATTTGTGCGCTGTTGCAATTTGCTTTGACTTCCAATTTTTTCCCCATGGTACCTGATTTATGGGATCAAAAGTAGCCTATGTAGTAATCGAGGTTAAGATCTACCTACATACTAAATTTAATCGAAATCGGTTCAGCCGCTACGACGCGATTGAGTAACAAACAAATAAATAAACAGACATGCAACCTTTCACTTATATAATACTAGTGTGATGTGACTCGCTGCCACCCGCGGCTTCGCACGCGTATTTGTGTCAATAAAAACATTACCCTCCTTCTTTGCAGTCGGATAAAAAGTAGCCTATCTCTTTCCCCAGGATATAGTCTATCTCCTTGCCAAATTTCATTACGATCCGTTCAGCCGTTCAATCGTGAAAAGGTAACAAACATACAAACAGAATTACTTTCGCATTTATAGTATGGAATTATGGATTGAAATGGAACAAGAGAATGGTCTACCTGCTTATAAGTGGTAACCATCGCCTATAATAATGCATTGCGTCGTAGGTCACGCTTCTTAGGAACGTACACTGCGATGCACTGCCCTGCGTCCATCAACTTAAGGCAATTTCAGTGCACTACATCGACTTTATCTTTTTCTCAACTAGTACCGGATTGTAACCAAGCCCTGTATAATCTTAAGAATGAAGAAAAGGGCTTAGTTTTTAAAATTAGAATTGATTTACATAAATCTAAAAATGTTCCAACGGAACCCTCGCGATCGGTAATCGATTTCCAAATTAATTGTCTTTTTTCAAAAATCATATTCGAATAAAGGCGAATGGAAAATAAAGCAAGTGGGTAAATGTTTTGAAACGTATAATTTTGTGAATAGCTATTCGGATACATATCAAAAGTTTTTGAACGAAATTATTTAGCTCGTTTTAAAATTGATGGTTGTTTCATTATTTCATCAACAGATGTATTGAAAGGTCACATTGTGAACGTAATTGGGGTTTTGGTGACAATTCTGCCAACAGAAGTGGTGTATTGAACAGTTTGTTTGTTTGTTTTATTTTTAATGCACAAAAAGAAGCATGTACAAATGGAGGACTTAATGCTAAAGGCATTTTCTACCAATCAACCGTGACCGGTGAAAAACTAAGGTTGGCGTGCTTAACTAGGAACTAACAAAAAAATACAAATATAAAAAAAAAACTACTAACTACCTAATCGCCTACAAAAAATATAATAACACTCACATATACAATAAAATTATAACAAAAATACATAAATAGATGAAATAAATTAATATATATTAAATAAATAAATCTAATAACAGATCACAATATTATAATAAAAGCGAAAGTTTGGATGTTTGTTTATTTATTTGTTTGTTTGTTACTCAATCACGTCGAAACGGCTAAACCGATTTCGATGAAATTTGGTATATTCGTAGATTAGACCTGGATTAACACATAAGGTACTTTTTGTTGAGAAAGAACGCGTGCGAAGCCGCGGGCTGAAGCTAGTAGTAACTAAAGTTATACGGAAAGCTCAAGTGGAGTGGAGAAAGCTTGTTTTGATGACATTTTTCTAAAACTGTGGGGGGGAAGGGCCTTGCATAAGCCCACTGCCCTACCTTAACCTTAACAGTTGACCTTTCTATTTTTGTACTCGTATTAGCCCAGCTATCGTGTTTCTTTTGTATTAACTATAATGGGTTTTAGTTACTGATCAAAATGAGTATTTATCGCGTAGGCACCTTTTTTATTAGTTATCCCGACGTTTCAACCAATGTAACTTTGTACAGTGATCGCGAAAGTTTTAAAAATACTATAATGGGTCTTACCACAAACAATTAAGCACCTACTAAACATTGTTAAAAAAACCCTGTGTTGTAAGGAATTTTTTAAACATGTCTTATTCAGTGTTTAACCTTTTTTGGGGTAACAAGGAATGTGTTTATACTTTCTGATAATAAGCCCGGCTTGCATAACGATCCCTAAACGTAGCGACCAAACATGTTTACATTTGACATTTTTGACGACGACCTACGTGGCGCAGTAGGTGAACAGCCGGCTGAGACGCAGGAGGTACTTGTAGCGGGTTCGATTCCGCCCCGGAACAAATGTTTGCATGATCTAAACCGATTTCGATGAAAATTGGTAAGTACGTAGATTATAACCTGGATTAACGCATAGGCTACTTTTTTGACAAACAACGCGTGCAAAGCTGCTGGCGGGAGCTAGTTTTTTAAAACTTTGTATTTTTACAAAATAACAAGGTTCCGCCCGCGGCTTCACACGCGTGGTTTGCTAATAAAAAGTAGCCTGTGTTAATCTAGTTTATGATCTACGGACATACTATATTTCATCGAAATCGGTTCAGCAGTTCCGACGTGAAAGAGTAACAAACATCCATACATACATACAAATTTTCAAGTTTATAAGAATAGTGGGATATATAAAATAAATTGTATGTATAAACTTGGAGTCCTTAAACGTGCCAAACAGTATTTTACGGCACAACAACGGCTATTGCTGTACAAAGCGCAAGTTCGGCCGCACGTAGAATACTGTTCCCACCTTTGGCACGGAGCTCCAAAGTACCAATTGCTTCGTTTTGACTCCCTTCAGAGAAGAGCCATTAGAATCATCGGTGATCCCAAACTCGCCGACAGGCTGGAACCGCTGAGTCTACGCCGTGACATCGGATCGCTCAGTGTATTCTATCGCCTGTATAAAGGGGAATGTTCTAAGGAGCTATTTGATCTCATCCCGTCGTCGAGATTTTACCACCGCACTTCCACATATCATCGACAATCGGGTATCGCGCACCACACGCTTCACGCGATCTTTTCTACCCCATACTTGCAAGATGTGGAATGAGTTACCATCTGAGGTTTTCCCATTAGACTACGACATGGCACGCTTCAAGAGAAATGTAAAGAGATTTCTACAGTGTAGGGAACGCATCGACAATATCTCTGGTGTTGCCGGTGTCAATAGGCGACGGTGACCGCTTATCATGTGGGCCGTAAGCCTGTTTCCCCAGAAATAACATTAAAAAAAATGTAGACGAATGCGAACTGTTATACGTCAAAATGGATCAATTATATTTCCTTTAGTGTAGAGGACTTCTTTGCTCCTAAACTTTCGAAGCACTAATCACCTGTATGGTAAAAAGTGCACAGAGGACGAGGTGGCGCGATGTGGGGCGGAACCACACCCACATCACCGCCCGCTCATTTTAAATTGTAATTACAATTTATTATTGTCTCTGTTGCCGCCTTCCGAGCCGACGCCATTTTATCGATCAATGGATTTGCAATCGGATTTTATACCCTTACTAGTGGTCCCGCCGAACTTCGTATCGGCTTGACATGCATAGGTATAACGCGGGCTGTCAATATAAGTCACCCTGGTAGAATTGTCAATTGTTGTCCCCGGCCATCATTATGTATGAGAAAATGAATGACTTCCACAAATAATTCAATAACAAAATTAGCCAAATCGCTCCACCCGTTCTCGAGTTTTAGCGAGACTAACGAACAGCAATTAATTTTTATATATATAGACAATATATCTCGGGATAACTCCTATCGAAGCATCTGTTTCAAACGATATTCATTTTTTTTACATCCTCTTTGACGATATTTGCAGCACGCATTCTGTCAATTCTATGTCAAACGTCATAAGGATACATTATAAAAGCGCTAAGGTTAGATTATAAATAATTTTATATGGTGGTTAAGTATTCTTAAATTTTCTAATTTTGCGCGCAATTTTCTTAATTTTTTCTTTCATAAGAACCTTCTCCTGACAATAAGAAATACAACAAAAAAGAATTGGCCAAATTGGTTCAGGCGTTGTTGAATTATGCGCTTACCAACACCAACAACATTTTCCGATTCATTTTTATATTATAGATAGATTTGGAATGAAATCGTTCCTACCACTGACACTCTTCTTGGCTCCACACATGGCAACGAATTCTTTGCGCCTTAGAAATTTACAAAGAACATAATTCAGGTTTATTGTTAAAGCACATTTTGCCACCTTCGTGGCGCAGTGGGCGAATAGCCGGCTGATACGCAGGATGTAGCGGGTTCGATTCCCGCCGCGTAACTAATGTTTGCATGATCTACAGATATTTGTTTCGGATCTGGATGTTTTTCTATGTATTATAAGTAGGTATTAACAAAAAAAAGTTTATAAGTATTCTATCAGTTATCTGGTTCCCATAGTACAAGCTCTGCTTAGTTTGGGACTAGATAGCGCTGTGTGAAATGTCTAGCATTATTTAATATTTATATATTTAATATTATTATTATTGGGTTTTTTCTCTCGAAATTTTGTTTTTTTGGGTTTATGAAGCCACGGGCCTAAACCAAGTGCGAATCATGTTGAGATTATACGCTTGTGTCTTCTTGTAAAAACTTTCTTACGATCCAAGACGTATTAAGAATAGCTTCAGGTGCGCAGCTTTCTGCGTGGTAATATTATTCTCTGGAATATCAATTACTTTGGGATAATGATGGAGACATTTCAGTATGACTCTAGTGCTGAAGAGTATCAGTTATTATTATTATATATACCTTTTGTGTCCTAAAGTACAACAGTGGTTCGCTCCGAACTGAGATCTCGCGAGTCTCCGATTAAAACAAAATAATATTATTTGTAATCTTTGACTATCAAAATAGTGCCACGAAATTAAGAACCATCTTACGTGATCTACAGTTTCATTCAAATGACAGGGGAGTTGATGCAATGTGGTTAGACTTTTTTGGGGTACAAATTGCAGATATTCTGGATTTTAGACTTTTGCCTCTATGTGTCACACACGCTTACCAAATTACAGCTTTGTGGGATCACTATATCTGTGTGTGTTGTTACTTGTGTCGAAATAAATGTATATATTTATCTATCTATCAATGGTGTACCCTGTGAATTTTGTCAAAGTTCAGTTATTATTATGGCTAATAACTTAAAAACTATAAAGACTTTACTAAAAATAAAAACGGAGTCTAAATGTATTAACAAATACCTTTTATTTGACGCCCCACTTAAGAGGGGCGTAATTTTTTTTTTACTCCTCTTGAACCCCAGTATCTCAACAACCCCCCAAAATTTAAAGCTTATTTAGTCTCGCCAAAGTTGTGCCATCAATGCTTACCTATACACACATACAACGCTTATTTGCCCAAGTTGATTTAGAGAGCTCGCTTCGCTTGGTCATTCTTACCACAGAGGTTTGCACAAGACTTGCGCAAAGACATTGTTGATGTGTGTGGGGCCCATAAGAGTATGGGTACATTTTTTTAAAGATAGTCAAGCGTTTGACAACTACCCCACCTGATGTGACGATTGTATGATGCATGTTCAGTGTTATCCGAATACTTACAGAAAATTCCAAGATTTTTAAAAGGATATCACAAATGTTCAAGCCTAGACGGGACTTGAACCCTTCCTCCTGTAACGAGGATCATCGTGTATAGGTTACTAGTTGACTCGCTCCAGATTGGCATTAATTTCTATCTAAATAAAATATAAACTATTAGCTCATAAGGATAATGTAGCTTCCTATTAGTGAAATATATCATCGGATCAATAGTTCCGGAGATTATGCCCTACAAACAAACTCTCAAACATTTCCCATTTGTTTTTTGCAGTTCTCTTTAGGATTTTTTTTAAATTCTGATTAATTGAGAACCTCTTCCGTTTTTTGGAGCCTGTTAAAAATAACATTGAAAACCTTCGATAACACGTTTAAGAATTCCAGAACGAACTCAAAAGTGAATCGTGATTTAAATATATTTTTTGAAAGTTTTTTTTTTTGAATTTATCAAAATTTCTACGCTGGAGTCTCCATTATCGCTTCAGCAAAGTTCAAGAATCCCAGAACTAAACCCAAACGTAAATCTAGATAAACAGATTTATGACAGTTTAAATAAATTGATATAATATTTATGTAATTTTAATATACGGTTATATATATATATATATAAAGAAAGTCGTGTTAGTTACACTATTTATAACTCAAGAACGGCTGAACCGATTTGACTGAAAATTGGTAGGGAGGTAGCTAAGAACCAGGAGAAGGACATAGGATACTTTTTATCCCGTTACCATCGTTCCCGTGGGACGTCACATAAAACGTCAAAGAGAATACAAGTCACTATAAAACGTCGTAACAAAAACCCATCTGACATGGAATAACAAAACAGCTATGACAGCAAATGATAGCTAAACGTAATTGTTTATGGTTAAGTATGGTTGTATAATGATGGCCGGGGACTAGAGATGGGTAACAACCCGGGTTGAAATACATGAGTGGGTCAAAACCCAATTATCACCCAAGTCATTCCACCCACTGGGTTGTATGAGCGGGTGAAAATGAAATGAGTAGTAATTATTAACAATGACGTCTAATAAAGTACCTAGATAACTTTAAACTGTATGTATATTTATATACAGAGTGTTTTTTTTAACTGGGGCAGTACGGCAGCACACATAACCAGAGGAGATACAGGTGCAGTTTATTTTAAAACATCAGCTCGTTTTCGAAGAAAAACATTTTGGCATTAATTTTTTTTTGGTCAAGCGTGAGTAGCGCCTTAAAAGGAATCAAGTTGGTATTTTTTTTTATGCCGATCGATGCAATTCTATGTAAGGATCATTTTATTATATCAGATGAAATAAATCTGAGCAGCGAAAGTTCTGAAATACGAAATGTTTTTGAACTGCTCATGAGAGCATGGAGTTCCTAATCTTCTTAATCGCTACAGTATTAATACTTCTTTAATGTGCAATTAGAATCTAATAAAATGTTTGTAGAAGGAATTTTGCTTTGTCCTTTTGTATGAGAATACATTTTATCAAATTTGACTACATTCCGCGCTTCAAATTTTTTTCATCCGATACAATAAAATGATACTTACAAAGGACTGCATCGATCAGCATCAAAAAAAAATTACCAACTTGATTCATTTTAAGGCGCTACTCACACTTGACCAAAAAAATTTAATGCCAAAATGTGTTTCTTCGAAAACGAGCTAATGTTTTAAAAGAAACTGCACATGTATCTTCTCTGGTTATGGGTGTTGCTGTATAGGTACAGTTAAAAAAAACACGAAAAAAAATTATTACAAAAAATTATTGATTAAAACGGGTATTTATCGCGTATGTACCTTTTTATTTATTGTCCCGACGTTTCGGCTGTGTTGCAACAGTCATGAAATAAAAAAGATACATACGCGATAAATACCCGTTTTAATAAATAATTATGTACAGTGATCGCGAAAGTTTTAAAAATACTATATAATATTTGTATAAAATAATGTTTTAAGGAAATGTCAACCTTATTTCGAGGCGCATACAGTAACTACATAAGTTATCTTCTGCTGCTGCCTGCCATCTGTTGTGGAATAGCCGAACTTTTTCGTAAATCGAAGCTGGTATGATCAAAATAGAAACGTCGTAAATACATTTTTTATCTATAGCAAAATTAACTCCGTTATACAAGCATGAAGGAGTGTTTTTTTGCAGTTTTTATAACTTAGGCTAATTTGGGATAGGAGATATGCGTTCTGGAATATTCTCCGCTACTCAGTTAGTGATGTAGTCTAATGCGATAGCAGTTTTATCGATCTCTGCCATTTATATTAAAATTCTCACAAAAATTAATAAACGTTCGTCAAATGGTTTAACCCCTTGTCAAAATGTAGGGTTGTTAAAATTATAACTTGTACTGGTAATTTATGAGTCTATGTTTGTGTCATCGGGTAACCTCAAAAAGTAACAACTTTTGTATGGTGTTATTTGTCAGATAGCTATGTGGAACTTTATCAGGAACCTGTGTAATGGGCCCTTAGTGTTATAAACGACGAATAAATCTTACGTCTTTTAGTTTGCAACTGGTAATAACGACATATATTTAATCATGCGCATTATTATTTACATCATGATCTTCGCAAAAAATCGTTTCATTTCTGTAGGTAAATAATAATGAACTTAGAAAGACTTAGTCAAATATTGAACTAGATTATCCTTAGATTATAGATAACAGCACCCTTTTGTATCCCTTTAATCAAACCCAAAATCGGATCCAATCGACAATGACAATATTTTGTGTCACCGCACTGGCTGAGTAGTGGTAAAAAAATTGTTTTAAGGAAATGTCATGTCTATTCTGTTTCCCTATTTTTTTTATTTGCCAATGGCAAATGCACAAAAACGTGCGACGTCAA
Source organism: Philereme vetulata (assembly GCA_918857605.2). Lineage (NCBI taxonomy): Eukaryota > Metazoa > Arthropoda > Insecta > Lepidoptera > Geometridae > Philereme > Philereme vetulata. The sequence continues at coordinate 3,380,223 of OU975471.1, read as the reverse complement.
GAAAGAAAATTAAAAAGGAAATGTCAACCTTATTTTGAGGAGCATACAGTAAGTACATAAGTTATTTTCTGCTGCTGCCTGCCATCTGTTGTGGAATTGCTGAACTTTTACGTAAATCGAAGATGGTAGATTCAAAATACGAAACGTCGTAAATACTTTTTTTATCTATAGCAATTCGCCAAGTTAAGTGTGCGTAAAGAAGTTTTACTTAGTAATAAATCGATCTAAATTTAATTCCGACTTTTATTAATTTTCCAGCTTTAAGTGTCTATTAGAACGCCACTATTAATTCAATATTTTAATTACGTACCTAGTAGGTATCTACCAATGTGGGCACCCACTTTATTTTAACATTGGCATTAAAATAGCCAAACACCCATTTTCACCGAGCAAAATGGGTTAAAATCGGGTTAAAACCCAAATCACCCGGTTATAACCCAAATGGGTAGAATGGGTTTTTACCCATTACCCATGTCTGCCGGGGACAACAATTGACAATTCTACCAGGGTGACGTTTAATGACAGCCCGCGTTATATGCATGTCAAGGCGGTACGAAGTTCGGCGGGCCCACTTGTATGTTTATATTTAATGGTGTGCAATAAAGAAATTATCTAATCTAATCTAATCTTTTAAGGAAATGTTCAAAATCTACGTCCGAGCATACTCGTAGTACTAGAAACACAGGCAAATAGCAAACCCAAGACACTGTATTTTAATATGATTGTACTGTGGGTTTGATAGATAGTATAACTTAGATCTCTGTTATCCGGCCATAAGTTCAATTGGATTTAGCAGCAAGAGGTCTCGGCTTAAAAGCGAAGTAAGTTTGTTGCCTTTCTTAATGAATTTGTGAGGAAACTCGCCCCTTGTCAACGCTGGTTACTTTGTTCTTCATTTTACTTAGTTCCTATTGTTCTCTACTACTTTACACAACTAAACAAAAATTACGAGAATCACTGTCAACGTATATAGTCGTTTCCAGTTTTTGCTATCAGCTTTTAATATTAAATTTTTTCATCAGAAAACTTGATACTCAGAACTCCTTCGCACAGCACTTCCTTTTACAGCGCTTCTTTTACTGTCCAGGCTGTTCAGCTGTGGAATGCTCTGCCCGAAGAAGTAAGACGGTCATCGTCCTTACACTTCTTCAAATTGAAGGTGAAACATCATTACCTGACGATGTCATCTTCCTAGCGTTATTTATTTACTATTTATGTACTTATTTTATCTGTTAGTATAGTTTGCTATATGTATATACCTATATATTAGTCTATTTTATAAGTATATTAAGTATTAGGATTAAAACTTCATATTATTATTATATCTTAGAATATATTATGTGTAAATGTAATGTATCCGCTAAAGTACACCGCACTCCGTAATTTTTAAAAATTTCGCTCCATCCAAAGGTTGCCTGGAAGAGATCGCTTTTAGCGATAAAGCCGCCCATTGTATTGCCTTATTTTTTTTTTTATTATTTCTGTTTGTGTGGTAATTCAATAAAGAGTTATCTATCTATCTATTAAAATTGGTATCAAATTACCCCAAAAAAATGGAAATGTAACTTTGCCATTTTCACTTTGGATCTTGCGTTGAATCTAGAAGGCCACCCTTTTCTCTATCATGAATGTCACCAAGCGAGTGTTGGTCACTGAGGTATTTGACAATTCTTGAGGGAATTTGTGACAGGTGGCCGAAGAGTGGCCATAGAAGGGCAGCGAGATGGGTAGACATAGGCCGTCGATGGCTGATACTAGCGCAAGATTGTGGTGGACAGCTGAACCTGGGCTGTGGATGACGGTTACGATGAGAGTAACTTTGAGCAGTTGATAAGCATTTTACTTATAAGACTTACCTACTGAAGTAGAATTTCTATTGGACTAGGTTAGTCTTAGTACGTAAATCGTAATTGTTTACCTGCTCCCCCTATTCTAAATCTTGAAAATCATCTGGTAACAAACATTGCCAAGTGAAATGCTTATCAACTGTTCAAAGTTACTCTGATCATAATCGTCATTCTGAGTTCACTCACTGCTGGGTATAAGCCTCCTAAGTTTGTGCCATCCACTACAATCTTGGGCAAGTCTTATTCATCGACGGCCTATGTCGTCTACCCATCTCGCTGCCATCCTACCATTTAATAGCCACTCTTCGGCCACCTGTCACAAATTCTCTCAATAATTGTCAAATCCCTCAGTGACCGACAGTCGCTTGGTGATAGAGAAAAGGGGGGATCCTGACTCAACGCAAGATCCGAAGTAAAAATGGCAAAGTTACATTTCCATATTTTTTGGAGTATTTTCATACCAATTTTAATGTTAAAAGCTGGTAACTCAAAATGGAAACGACTATATAAATTGACAAAAACAGTAATTTTCGTAATTTTTCCTTTAATTTATTTTAGTCAACTCTAGTTCACATTACAATGATGAGATGGGCAATTGGTCACCTTGTGTGATCAATATAAGTATCTGGGTAGTATGATGCGTAACTCTGAGAACGTGGAATGTAATATTCAGCACCGCATAGCCGCAGCATGGCTAACATGGCGAGAAGTAACCGGTGTCAGCTGCGACAAAATAATGCCAGTAAAACTTAAAGGTCTTATTTATAAGACTATCATAAGACCAGTCTTAACATATGGAAGCGAAACTTGAGCCGTAACGCAGAAGAACATACATACCATCCACGTCGCCGAAATGAAGATGCTGAGGTGGATGTGCGGCGTCAGCAGGCTCAATAAAATCCGTAACGAGTACGTGCGAGGAAGCCTGGGTGTGCGCGACATCGCTGACAAGATGCAGGAGAGTCGGCTGCGATGGTACGGTCACGTGAAGAGGAGGCCACCTGACTACGTAGGGAATTTGGCACTACCACTTTCCATTCCCGGTCAAAGATCTAGATGTAGATCCAAGACAAGGGGGAGAGATGTAGTGTCAAAAGACATGAGAGAGTGCCAAGTTTTTGATGACGACGTCAAGGATAGAGCGAAGTGGAGAAGAACGACCAGGAAAGCTGACCTCACCACCATGTGGGATACATAGCTGGAAAGAGAGAGAGAATTCGCATTACGATCTACTAAGTCGACTATATTGCAGTTACCCCAATCGTTTTAAATATCAGGCAGCCATTCATTCATATAAGATTAGAACGAAACTTGAATTTAAATATATTTAATTAAATGAATTGGCCTTCTAGTTACTTAACTTACAGTCTAAAGAAATTAAAAATATTGTAAAAAAAGTGTCCAATACTTTAATTTCGTTTTATTTTCTTACATTAAAATCATTTATTTCAGACTTTTTGACTACCTCCGTGGCGCAGGTCCGATTCCCGCCGCGGAACTATGTTCGCATGATCTACAGATATTTGTATTGGGTCTGGATGTTTAAAAAAAAGGTATATAAGTTATCTATCAGTTATCTGGTTTCCATAGAACAAGCTCTGCTTAGTTTGGGGCTAGATAGCGCTGTGTGACATGTCCAGCAATATTTATGTATTATTTATTTATTTCAGACGATGACGAAATCATTCTAACGTACCGCCTGTATAATAGGGAATGTTCTGAGGAGCTATTTGATCTCATCCCGTCGTCGAGATTTTACCACCGCACTTCTCGACAACGTAATAAAGCTCATCCACATATCATCGACAATTGGATATCACCGACCACACGCTTCACGCGATCTTTTCTACCCCATACTTGCAAGGTGTGGAATGAGCTACCATCTGAGGTTTTCCCATTAGGCTACGACATGGCACGCTTCAAGAGAAATGTAAAGAGGTTTCTACAGTGTAGGGAACGCATCGACCCCGAGTGTTGCCGGTGTCAATAGGCGACGGTGACCGCTTACCATAAGGTGGGCTGTAAGCCTGTTTCCCCACAAATAACATAAAAAAAAAATCTTTTCTAAGGCAACCGTGAATAGAATCCTAAACTAAAAAGAAGCTATTCGACTTTCTAATCAAAAATATCGAGAACGTCCTAAAATAAAAGTAAGAAGTATTTTGAATTCTGTCTAAGTAAATGCAAATTGGGTACAAACGGCCTCAAGACTCGAAGGGTTAAGTTGTTTTCATAACTGAGTGTCGCCGTCGCAATCGCCTTTTCGTTACCATTTTAATTGAAATGAATAAAGATTACAAGTGCTGAAGGCTGTAGAATTGACAATTTTCGATGGTTAAAGGTGAGATCAAAGGGTGGTCTTGGAAAATCATGTCACAAATTGAAAAATCACGCCCTGGGAAGCAGCCCTGGCAGCTAAGACGGCCCCACTCGATTAAAATACGACCTGTCGACCTTCTTAATCAATGTATAAACGACTAAACGATACATTTTTCATATGAACACACACACAGCAAACTTTCATTATTGATACATGTTCATGTGGGTAATAAAACACACCGAATACTTGTAACACACTCCCTTAGGTTAAACCGAATATTCGGTAAGAGAATAAACAAGGCCATGCATCACTCGACACATAACTCTAAGTTATTTAATTATAGCGAGGAAAAACTAATCCGTGAGCGAAAATTGCGCTCTGCAGGTGCGTACCGTACGAACGTATAATGTCGCCTGCGTAGTCATGCACAGGGTGCTCGTTTAAACTTTTACATATCAATAAATCCTATGGTAAGCTGTAGAATAGAATAGAATAATTCTTTATTTTACACCAGTAATACATGAAAAAACTTAAAAATGAAAATGTATGTTAAATATAGTACAATGGGCGGCCTTATCGCTGAAATCGATTTCTTCCAGGCCTTCGATTCCAACCTTTGGATGGAACGTAAAGAGCGTAGCAGAAAGAAATCTCTAAGAATTTCTATAGTTAGAAATCAACACCTAGGGTGGAAGAGAGTTGTTGTAGTTCGTTTCATCATATCATCATCTATCAACTAAAGGACCGTCCACTTAAAGTCACAATCTTTTATTCATTAAAATCACAAGGATCACTTTGCAACGTCAATTTTATTGACTGTTCCTTCGCAACCAAGCCAGGAAAGAAAGGCAAGAAACAAGGCTGGTTGTTTTTTTAAATTATCCTTTTAGAATACATAACAGTACAGGAAATAAATTACGTCTAAATTGTAACATTTTGAAAGAGTTGGAGAAATTTAAATCCCAAGCTTCTCTATCATCTAAGTAATCCGATATTTTATAGTAGGCTTTTTATAAAGATTTTGATTAATTACGTTTTTAAATTTGTTAATTGTGAATTATTGTGCATAACTTGGGAATTTGTTATAAGAGCGAACACCTTGCACTTTAAACGATTTACTAACTTTATGGAGTCTACAAGTGGCAACAGCGAGTTTGGCAAGTGCTGAATATAGGCCTTCTTATAGATTTCCAAAGCGATTATGTTATGCGGTCTGCACCCAACGGCTCCCAGCAACCTTTATCTGGTCTTCTCTTCATTTAGTGGGCGGGGGGAGACAACTGTTCCGAACGCTAACCAGCAAGGTAAGTAAAAAAAATAAGTTTTTCCTGAGTATTATTTTGACTTTTAATTTTTATTATTGATTTTATATTCGATGCGTTACCAGAAAAGATTAGAAGGTGCCACTAACAGCTGCTCAGGTTGCTCAGGGGGTTTTGTTAACGGACCAAGGACGAACTCAACGTGATGTGGCTTCAATTTTTAATGTGCCTCATACCAGTTAAGATTTGGTCTAATGAGGCACCAAGAAACTGGTCTACACACGTGGCGACCAGAAAGTGGCAGAGAAGGCATAACTAATATATTTAATAAGTATGTATTATAATTTCAATTATTTGAACATTTATAAAGCACCACACAATTGCAAAATACATCCACTCACACACCTTCTTACACAAACATACGCACAGTCTCTCTCACACACACACACACAAATACACACACAACCACATCAATATGTTATTTATTACGTAGGCATATGTGCCTGCATAGTGAATGATCATGTTGGTGTGGACCATAAGCCCATTTCATAGTTAAGAATATAATTCATCATTGGTTATTGTTGTTTTTTAGGGATCTTTCAACTTGGCACTGTTTTTTATTGGTATATAAAATGTTTTAAATTAAGTAATCCTATTTTTGGCCTTACTATAAGACATAAAAAAAATGTGTACCGTATTTTGTATTACGCTGTTGGATTACGGAATTAAATAAAAAAAAAAAAAAAAAAAAAGTTGGGCGGAGGTGCAACTTTTTTTTTTTTTTTTTGCAAGGATCGGTTTATCACTTTGATTGTACTGAATAATCGATTCTTCACCGCTGTTCAGATATGTATAAAATTATTCAATTAGTTGCATTTGATCATCTTGAGATGAATAATGAAGCATTTTATCTTGGTTTGCCCATTTAATAATGGACCCATAACATAATCATAACAGAATCCTATAATTATGCATAACAGGAGTCCGGTCATGTATGGGTTATTTTATATGGTTTATGCGAGATACTTTGCAATAATAACGGCTACCTACTAGGTTCTGATGACGGATCATCAGAACTCCGATTGTGTATAGGTTCTTTTTAATTGTTTTTGCGAGATATTTAACGATGTAATTGACTACCAGAGTCAGAAAATGGAGAAGATTGACGATACTTAATGAATAACATTATAGGTTGAATAACATGTGAACTATATTTCCATATTATCGAAGAACGTAATAACAACAGATTAGGTTTTTTGATAAAACGCAAATGTAGAGGTTACACATCACATCACACATCACATACGCGTATTGAGTCGCAGTGACATATATTTACTTACTATATAAGTAATAGTTTTTTTACACAATATAGATAGCAATCTCATGTTTTAACATCAACCTGTATAAGCTATACTTCAATAGAGACTACAAGCGGCGAGGAGCTGTCGCAGGACAATATTTATGCGCGCAATATTAACTCAACGTATTAACTAGGAGACGTTTCTGAACACCCCGTATATTGCAATCATTTTATTACTTTACTCTATACATACATTGGAATTATTTATCTAAAATTTATTTAAGTATTTTGTTATAGACAAGTATTTCGATGTGTGTACATCACAGTGTTGATAATCTCCTAATGTCCTAATTTGTTTAAATCTCTTAATCTCCTTTTGGCAGTAATGTAAACTAGAAAATTAGTTTCTACAATTAAATAATAAAGTTTGGGGCTATATGTAAATATGGATATTTCACATAGCGTGTTGATCAGTGTGTTTTACCAGTCATCACTGAAAGACCACGTTTCTGTTTCATACGTGATGACAGGTACAGAAACGTGGTCTTTCACTATGCGCCCAATAACAAAGCTAAAGGTCACTCACCATGCTATGGAAAGGGTTATGCTTGGTGTTTCTCTACGCGTCGAATCAGAAATGAGGTGGTCCATAGACGAACCATACTCACCGATAATACAAGAGATTAGCAAGCTGAAGTGCCAGTGGACAGGAAACATAGCGTGAGTAACTGATGGCCGTTGGGGCAGCAAGATTCTCGAGTCCACGCACTGGAAATCGCAGCGCAGGATGGCTCCCCACTAGATAGAAAGACGACCTGATTGCTGGGAGCCGTTCCGTGCAGGCCGCACAAGATCGGTCACTTTGGGAATCTATGGGGAAGCCTATGTTCAGCAGTGAACGTCATTTAGCTGATATGATGAAGCAAAGCTTGTAATATGGGATGTTTCCATTCATAATTATTGTCCGTGCGTGTATATTGTCACACTGCAGTTTGAACTCGTACTCACAGGATGTTAATGATGTAAGTTTTTTCCAGTTTCAGAAAATTTCAGAATTTTTTAGAACTCTACGGCGCATATTCTGAAGAGCTGTTCAATTTAATTCCTGCTTCCCACTTCTACCATCGAATCTCCCGCAACCGGCAATGAGCTCACCCACATATTGTAGATGCGTGGAAGTCTCACACGGTGCGTTTGACCCGCTCGTTTCTTCCACGTACCTGCAACATGTGGAATGACCTTCCTCCGGAGGTTTTTCCGGTGGGCTTCAAAATGAGCGCCTTCAAGAGAGGTGTAAATGTGGTAGGCAACGCGACTGCAGTACCACGTGTGCTGCAGGAGTTTATAGGCGGCGGTGACCACTTAACATCAGGAGGGCCGTCAGCTTGTGTGTCTGCAAGTATAAGATACTAAAAAAAACTCGTTCAATTTTTACGCGATATTCTATTTCTGACTCAAACCAAGCAAAGGAGATGATTTCAGTAATTCGCGAAGGGTCAACGATTGCCAAGCCCCCGAGTCCGAAATCAGGGGCGCACGCAACCCCGGGGCGAAATATAAAAATCATTCATATGGACAAAATAAAATCGCATCCCAAATAACCCGGTGCTCATCGGCCGAAAATCTATTAGCAATAAATATGAAGTTTTCCGATTTCACAGGATTTAAAACGAGCGGGCTGGAAGAGAGGGCGTTCGACTTTCTGGTTTACGAGCTGGTAGTTTTATTGGTTTCGTTAATTGTGTGGTCGTTTGGTGGTATAGTCTGTCTACGGTGAGATTGCTAACGATTAGAAAGTTTTTTTTTTTACTAAATGTACTTAATAGTGAAACTATTGTGTTTCGAAATCGTGAGGCGTCGAAGAAAACCAGCTTTAGCACACTCAGTGACTTTACTCAGTGACGACCTCAGTATATATATATACATATATATATATATATATACATTTGCTTATACTATGTATTAGTTTAATACATTGTAACATACAAGGAGCGTAAACGATTAATTGAATCCGAGATATTTTGACGTACGAGCGATCAAAGCGAGTGAGGACGCTAATTAGTCGAGGGTCCTATTAATCGCTTACACTCGAGTATCGGCAGTACTCGGCAGTAGAATGTTACCCCTCCTCTCATGCCCGTGGATGCAGTATGAGCCTGCTAAGGGATACCTCCGGAAGATGGGCAGCAGCGTCTTTCCGTGTATCAACATCCCGTACTGCGCTCGCCAACCCGCCTGCCAAGCGTGGTGAGTATGGCAACTACCCATCATGGAGATCCATGGAGGCCTGTGTTCAGTAGTGGACGTTTTACGGCTGAAATGATGACTCGAGTATCACACGTAACATTTCATCACGAACGCAAGTAAATTAAAATGTATTTATATATATAAAAAAAATTCCCTATTATTATCATTTATCTAAACTAATATTATAAAGAGGAAAGATTTGTTCGTTTGTTTGTTTGTTTTGAATAGGCTCCGAAACTACTGGACCGATTTAAAAAAAATCTTTCACTGTTGGGAAGCTACACTATCCCCGGGTGACATAGCTATTTTTTACCCTGTGCAGAAGGAGGGTAATGTTTTTATTGAAAGACTACGCGTGCAAAGCTGCGGGTTGGTCAGCTAGTATTATATATTTTTATTTTGATATTTATTTGAACACCAATATAGTATAGAAAAATTAAAACACATAATGAATCAATTGATATTTTTACGAGCTAAATGTTACTGTAATTACAGGTGAAGACTGCGTTGACTGATTTACTGAGCGAGTAACATAAAAAAATTAAACTATTGCTGAACTATGCCCTCTTTTATTTAACACAAATAAAGATTTGTCATGGAGGCCATTTGTGTTTCGAAATCCTGAGTCTTTGTAGAAAATCAGCTTTAGCACATTGATGAGCGATGACCTATGTATTTGCTTGTCTAGATTTGCTTAAAAAATGTCTTGTGTTTTGTCCCTGAAAATTAAAATATATACCAACTTTGCGCGACATTATTTTAAGTTAAGAGATGGCAGGATACAAAATAACGTAATGTATTATAGTGATCAATTTATGAAAGTTTAATTTATAAAAAAAAACTTCCAAGTATATCATAGAGATACGCAGACTTAGCGTTAGCTAAAGATGGCGATATTTGACTAAAGTTCGGGTAGTTTTGAATTTATCTTCTTGGAGATTATTAGGTGCTACGCGATTATCGTAGATCCTCGTAGCACCTACCTATAGCCCAAGCTTTATATCTCCTATTATTCTCGTTGCCTAAGAAGAATATAGGAATCTTGAGGTAACGGTTAAGCTAAAAAAAATAAATTATACCTCAATACTCAATACTTTCACATGTTTACAAGGTTGATACAGTAGATAGATTCACATATGATCCCTGATAGGCAATAAATAATAAACATTGCTGGATATTTCACAAAGTGCTATCTAGCCACAATCTAAGCAGAGCCAGAAAACTGATAGAATACTTATGTACTTTTTTTGTTAATACATACTTATAATACATAGAAAAACATCCAGACCCGAAACAAATATCTGTAGATCCTGCAAAAACATGTTCCGCGGTGGGAATCGAACCCGCTACCTCCTGTGTCTCAGCGGGCTATTCGCCCACTGCGTCACGGAGGTCATCAAAGTCATATTATAGTAGAAGGAAGGCACCATATTTTAGGATTTAGGACTCCTTGTATCATAGGTTTCAGGAACTACGAGTACCTACATTGTACAACAGCATGGAACAATTATTTGCAAATCGTGCAAACATTTGACTACTTCCGTGATGCAGTGGGCAAATAGCTGTATGAGACGCAGGAAATTGCGGGTTCAATTTACACCAAGGAATTCATTCCGCGGTGTAAAAAATAAATATATATGTAATATAATGTATATACGTAAAAATAAATATCTGTAAATTACGCAAATATTTATGTTTGCGTAATTTTACAGATATTTATTCCGGGTCTTGTTTCTCTATATATATATCGTATATATATAAAAAAAAAAAAATATTGCTGGACATTTCACACGGCGCTATCTAGCCCCAAACTAAGCAGAGCTTGCACTATGGGAACCAGATAACTGACAGAATACATATATACATTGTTTTTTGTAAATACATACTTATAATATACAGAAAAACAACCAGACCGGGAACAAATATCTGTGGATCATGCAAAAGTTAATTCCGCGACGGGAACAAACGTTTGCATGATCCACAGATATTTGTTCCCGCTCGTATATAGGTATTATGTTTAAAAAAAGTATATAAGTATTGTATCAGTTATCTGATTCCCACAAACTCTGCTTAGTTTGGGGATAGATAGCGCTGTGTGAAATGTCCAACCATATTTATTTATTCAATAAGTTTACTATTAGTGAAAACATTTTTAGAATCAAATCAGTATATCAGGAGGTACATCCAAACAAGCAAACAAACCCACAAACATCTTTATTGATCGATCGAAGCTCGATCTCTAAATCAACTTGTGAAAATTGGCATTGTATAACATGTATGTATGTTTGTCCATTGTTCCACCATTAGGGGTTGAGCAGCAAAAACCTAATTTTTAAAAATTGAAAGAGCTCAACGAGTATTAATAAAGGTCATGTACTCTAAACCTTACAGATTCTCAACAAATATGCTTTATTCTCTAAGCCAGTTATTGACAGTAAGAAAATTGTATATTTTAAATGTTAAAAGAAACATAAAACTCTAAGCTATGACCCTGGTATTGTAAAGCGCAGAAGAAAGAACAATGTTGCTAAGGTTATTGGTAGCAAAACTAGCTTTGCCCGCAACCGGTACTCTATACAATCCGCTCACCTTTACAACATAACTAATAAAAAAGTTAATATTTAACCTATGCAATATCATGACTGTAAGAAAATGTTGACAGAATGGATACAGACAAAAAATTGCGAAGAGACGGAAGCATTTCTTCAGGTTATGTCCTGACTTTTATAATAAAGTACCTAGGTATTAACCTCTATTTTTGATCATATTTATATTCATAAATTTTTTATCGTAGTTAAATATTAAAATAATGGTTGATAATGGGATTCAAGAGGGGTAAAAAAACAAAATGGGGCTATCCGATCAAGTGGTTCGTCGAACAAAAGGTATTTGTGAGTACATTTCGACCCTGTTATCATTTAAACTTTGGAGTTTTTAAATTATTAGCCATGTTAAAAACTGAATTGCTGGACATTTCACACAGCGCTATCTAGCCCCAAACTAAGCAGAGCTTGTACTATGAGTACCAGATAACTGATTGAATACTTATATACATTTTTTTTTTGTAAATACATACTTATAATATATAGAGAAACAACCAGACACTGAACAAATATCTGTAGATTATACAAAGATTTGTTTCGTGGCGGGAATCGAACCCGCTATCTCCTGCGTCTCAGCCGGCTATTCGCCCACTGTAACACGGAGGTCGTCAATAGGTAAGTACTTCATCATCATCATCAAACGGCCTGCATCCAACGCCGACCTGCGGTTCTTACCAAGTCGTCTGCCCATCTTGTAGGTGGGCGTCCTACGCTGCGCTTGCCGGTCCGTGGCCTCCATTCGAGAACATTCCGGCCCCATCGGCCATGTATTCTGCGCGCTATATGGCCTGCCCATTGCCACTTCAACGTGCTAATCCGTCGAGTAAGTAGTTACTTTTCTTTTAATCTAGAAACTTCTGAACTTTATTTAGACTCATATTATTCAACAGTGTTGAGACGAACTCGATGTATGTGTAGAGTGACTATTGTGTACTAATTATTTTTAATCAGTTTCAAATTGTTCTGTTTGATTTCCTACTAAATAGGAGAATTAAGATTGAAAAAATGGATGACAATTTGTGATTAAATTTCCCCAAAACCAGATACTTGTAAGTAATAGTTTCCAAACAGACATACGTTCCGAAACTGCTTGTTTTTCTATATAATATAAGTATCGATTTAAAAAAAATTATATAAATAATCTATCAGTTATCTGGTTCCCATAGTACAAGCTCTGTTTAGTTTGGGGTTAGATAGCGCTGTGTTAAATTTCCAGCAATAGGTATATATTTTAACCCAGATATTCATAAGTAATAGAATGTGTTTGTGTTCATTTTTAGAACTTTGTCATTCTGAAAACTGCTTAGTGTGCAAGTTTCTTTAAATTAATTTAATAGTTTCACCAGAAAATCGTTATTCTACGTAAACCTTTTTCCATAAGAAATTGTTATAATTATCCAACCTGAATTACAGGACCTATTCAAGTCGGCCACAGGGTCAATCTTTTTAACCTTGGCGCCATCTTTTTAGTAAATTTATATTAATTAAGTATTAAATTTTAATGTATGAAAATAGGTATTTAAGTATAGTTTTACTATGAATGGTAATAAAGTAATAGACTCTCGACTAATAACTCTCATGATATACACTCTCTGCTACTCAGTACGGAGATCCATAAAGATTCCACTAGGTAGAAGTCAGGGGCAAGATCCCCAATAAATCCATACTCCATACTAATACTAGTGATTCGCCCCGAACTAAAATCTCGCGAGTCTCTCATAAAAACAAAAATCGTAATTTGTGACTATCAAAATAGTGCCACGAAATAAATAACCAACACATTTTACAGGTAACGGGAGTTCATGGTAATTCGTTACTCTGACTTTTGCCTATATTTGTGTCGCATAAGCTACACGCATACCAAATTACAGCACTATGGGGTCACTGGTGTACCCTGTGAATTTCGTCAGTTGAGTTTTTAAAAGGAGTCGAAATGTACTAATAAGTACCTTCCATTGGTCTCACTTAGCCTAAGGCCGTTTGTCCACCGCACGCTCGTCACCTGAGCGCCGGCGACGACGGCGGTGGACAAACGGCCTATAGTAAATGTATGTATCGCTAAATCTGCACCGTCATCTCATTCTCGGTGACGTCCCGGTGGCGGTGGACAAACGGCCGAATATTCTTTTGATTTTTATCAATCCTAATATCTCAACAACCCCCCAATATTTCTAGCTCATTTAGTCACACAAAAAATGTGCCATCACTACCTACCTATCAAATTTCACGATGATTCGATCAACGATTCGAAAGTTATCCTCGGGCAAACAAACATACATACATACAACCCCGATTTGCCCACGTTGATTTGGAGATCTCGCTTTCGCTCGATCAATTATAAATTACAAAGTGTCTCTTTCAATGTCTGTTTGTTACGTTGTTACGGCAGGACAAATCGATGATTTTTTTTCTATTCAATATTATTACCTGGATTAAAACATAGAATACATTTTAATGACAAACTATGTGTCCGTAGCCGCGACCGGTAGCTAGTAGGGTAATAAATTAAACGACAAAGTGATATTTTCAGTTTTAATCTTGATATTTTCATCTACGATACAAGGCACACACACAATTTTAAGTAAATTATTGAATAATTACAATCAAAATAAATAATATCATGCTCAGAACATAGTATAGATAAATGTAGGTACATTGAGAAGCCTCGACATCTAATGATACTCCTTTAAAGCATAAATACTGGTCAAATTAGCCTTTTACAAAGCACCGTCTATAGTTGTAGATGGCATATAACACCAAAGAAAATTCTGTGTTTAATTTAAACAATGCATGAACGTGCATTGAGACTTGTAGAATTTTTATTGTTCATTTTTAGTGTTTTGTGGTAGGCTTTATGTATACAACGGTATTGTCAATTTGTTAAACAACGAATAGAAATAAAACGAGTGTACCACATTCACGCCCTTCACATTCACACATTCAGCTAAACATTTAGGTATAGTAACAACTAAGTTAAGTTTACCTCATTACATAATGAAATGATTGTACCGAGCGACCTCTATATTGGCATCTGACTATGAAAGTGAATTCTACATCAAAACCGTGTAAAAATACTGTTACAATGTGCAAACAAAAAAGATTGTAAAGAAGTAACCTTTTACTGTAATATAGTCAAACGTCAATCTGCACTCGGAACAATCTCTAAACCTTACTTTATTCTATAAAGACATTGAAACTGTCTCATTCACTAAGCATATAAATAACGCTATCATTCATATTTTATATAATAATTTTAAAACTACTGAACTTACGTAGAACTACGTCTCATTTACATCGATTCTGTAGGTATGAGATAGCGATTACATTATTTATACAGCATCTACTTTAAGAAAAATTTAAAGAAAACACTTAGATTATATTGTACGCAAAAACTGTCTCTTCTGTACTCAGTCAATAACGTTGAATTGTAAAAATGTAATGTTTTAAACCTACTCACTTAACGTAACTATCGTACAAATTATGATTTAATGATAAACTAAGACAGTTACAATCTAATCATTGCACTAAAGTTGAATAAATTACAAGATAGTGAAACACGTTAATACTATTGAACATTACTTTACAGTTAAAACAATTAAAACGTGTGTCTACTTATTTGCAGTTTTACTGACGATATGATAGTATTTTCACTGAATAATATGATGTAGGAACTCAAACATTGATATCGTAAAAGTTGCATTCATGAACATTTTAGAAAACATCTCGAAAAAGCAGTCTTTGATCAATTCCAACCTTAGTCTCAATCGATCGTGAACCATTTAACTAACTTGATATGTACGTAGATACAAAATTGAATGTTACCAGTGAAAATAAAAATGCAAATAATAATTAAAGTCGACAAGACAATTACTGTTCGATACTTAATACATAAATATGGCAATTAACAATAAGTATAAACATACTCTTCAAAAGATTAAAGTTTTTGACGAATAAATAACTCGAATCGTCGATAAAACCGTATTGACTTACTTCTACAATAGAGGGATATTTACAAATTTCACTATGGAAGAAGAGTTTGCACAACGCCGCGTCTTCGTAACAATATATATGTACACATATCTCAAGATCACTGGAGATCGTCAAAAGATTAATACAATAAAATGAACGAATGTCCGCGTAAAGTCCACCAATTTCAAATCTTTGGAGTCTACTTTTTGACACTGATCATGGAATTTTCTTTCGTGTTGATCGGCCCCGGGCTTCGGTGATATAAAACCGAATAACACCACCGAATCTATTTTTCCCTGAATTCGGGTTTGACACTAATCATGGGTTTCCTATCGTCGGTGTCGCTTTCGGCCGGGGGGCCGGGGGTTGCTAGCTAAGTGGCCGAGCTGAACAGCACTGAATTCTTGTAGTAGGCGGCGCGGTCGGAGAGCGGGCTCTTTACGTCGCGTTCCATGGCCTGCTGGCGGGACTTGCGCTCCATCTCCAACTCCTGGGCCAGGGATTCTGTTGACAAACAAAACTACTATTAATCTCTTGTTACATAAGGTCTGCTTACGGTTGAATTACCACATCACAAGTCACCTTTTATACAAAATACGGTAATGAAACGTTATATTTTATTTTACCTATTTCTCTAGCTACTAAATGTAGATGGTGTGCGATAGATAGGTATGAATTATCTATTTTACTTGGCAGTACTCAACAGTGGTTGGAATAGGAGACTATACAATTCTTCATGCTACACTCAAGTGGAGAACTCTTGTGGAGCACGAAAAAAGACCACTTGATTTTTCATTGCGACGATAGTTATTTCAACACTAATAGACCAGTTGTTTTAATTATTAAAAACCTAGTACATCTTTACATAAATTTCCACCTATAAAAATATATCTGCAAATGTATTTACTTTTAAAACGAATAAACCGTTCCAATTTAATACTGTGTGTCGCCCTGGAAAATGTCATTAACGTTTCGGGTAAAAGCCAGTCACATCAAACGGACTCACATCCGTACGTTACATACATACATACATACAGACCTTGCAAGGGCTCAGTTATGTAAAAAACTGGTTAAAACCTGCTTTTTGTTGATGATGACGCATTATTTTGACGATTCTAATTGCTCTGGTGGGAGTTAGCCTGGATTTTATTTAATAGGAATGTTATATAATAGTATTTTTGTTCCTGTAATTACTGGCACATAGGCATAACAGCTTAGTCCTATGGTATGGCAACGTATCCACATAGAGATCAAGACAACATAATACCTTGTTTTGAACTCTATATGGATATCTATGGGCTGCAGTAGCCGCTTAACATCTGGTTGGCTGCATGCTCGTTCGCCATATAAGTAGTATAAAAAAAACAAATAGGAAGGTTCTACTGTGGAAAATAACTTTAAAAACCGAAATCAAGCCTACTAAAGTGTATTTGCATGTATCAAAAAGTCCTTTCTATCACCCGTGTGCAAAGTCGTACGTGAGTGCAAAAGTGTTGAACACATTTACCTGTCAGCATAAAATGCTATGAAGGACCAAGTAGCAGAAGAGACTTTAACGCGTGACTTTGCAACAATCATTGGTTATCCGCTTTCTACATAAATGCAGTCTATGATAATTTAATATTCGATATTGCCTGCTAAAAGTATCACTCGCAATATAGAGCGTGTAATTAAATGTCAGGAAGGGTTGTTTTGCTGCTCCACCGAAATGTACCCTATTTTGATATAGAGAAACAAATGTAACCAATAATTGACGTATCAAAGTCAAAGTCAAAAGCTTTTATATTCATTAAAATCACAAGGATTACTTTGAAACGTCAATTTTACTGCCTGTTCCTTCGCGACCAAGCCAGGAAAGAAATGCAAGAAAACAAGGCTGGTTGTTTTTTTTAATGATCCTTTTAGAATACATAACAATACAGGTAATAAATTACGTCTAAATTGTAAAGTTTTGAACGAGTTGGAGCAATTTCAATCCCAAGCTTCTCTATCATCTAAATAATCCGATATTTTATAGTAGGCTTTTTTATAAAGACTTTGTTTAATTGCATTTTTAAATTTGTTATTTGGCAATTTTTGTACATCACTTTGGAGTTTGTTATAAAAGCGAACACATTGCCATTTAAACGATTTACTAATAGAGTGTAGAGTAAGAAGTAATTGTACTATGAAGTGTCTTCAATAATACAAAAACACGATAATATTGGTATTGGAAATAAATTTTTAAAAATTAATCCAGCAGTGGACGTCCTACGGCTGATATGATGATGATGATGGAAATAAATGCAGGCGGCGCGCGTTTTGTCTTTAGCAGTTTTTTATGTAACATGTATTTTTACAATGATTATGATTTTTTTATTTTATAGCTACAGCCTGGGTATCTTTAAGTCGCGAGTGAATAGGTATCTTCTAGGCAAGCGTGTACCATCGTAGACTGCATCATCGCATACCATCAGGCGAGATCGTGGTCAAACGCAAGCCTATAATGTATAAAAAAAAACCAAAATTGTCTGAATGCACCCCAAGTTTATGTAAGCCAACACCATCATAATCCTCCTTAGCCCGGCTTTATCAACTGCTGGATTTTTTTATTTTCTTTTATTTTTCTATTTATTCAATCTGGAGATGGACCAAGCATATTTCCTACCTGATGTTAAGTGGTAAGTGGTAAGCATGCGCCTGTAAAGGCGCTACAAAGCATAGCCTCGTAGGTCACGCACCATATAAACAGTGCCCTAAAATGCACTGCCCTGCGTCCATCAACTTGGGGCATACAGATGTAAAGCCTCATGTGCCCGTAGTTTCACCAGCAACCATACCCTTCAAACCGAAACACAGCAATGCTGCTAGGTAGCATAAATACGTATGGTGGCAGTTCTTCCCCGGGCGAGTCCTTTCACAAGGAACTCTAGTACTCCATAGTACACGATCTCATCCTCCCTGATTATACTCTACCTGAAATAATATATGTGATCACTGGTGAAATGATTTAGTGTGCCACATAGGCCTTATCATATACTAGCTGACCAATCCGCGGCTTCGCACGCGTGGTTTGCCAATAAAAAGTAGCCTATGTGTTAATCCAGGTTATGATCTACCGTACATACCAAATTTCATCGCAATCCGTTCAGCCGTTCCGGCGTGAAAGAGTAACAAACATCCATACATCCATACATACAAACTTTCGCGTTTATTAGTAGTAATTAGTAGGATATTCTTTTGTGGTTGATATGACGATAATTATGTATGTTGATTTTATTATTCCAATAGATGCACAACATTAGTTTTCTTTATTGTTTCTTAAACAACAACCTATTTCAAATGCAAGCTTAAAAATTGAAACACGTCTCAAGTATTCCCTAATAAGATTTTCCTAAAATTGCCAAAGTTCGTGAAGAGTAGGTGAGGTAAGGCAATTGTCTCCGAAAACGTCGACATTTTACGAAATATGCTTATTCAATTTCATGCAACGCTTCCCGCCTCCTGCAATTTACGGGATACAAAAGATATAAACGGAATCGCGTTTTTTGCTTACTTTGATGGAACATTCAACGGGGAATCCAATTTCTCATCGCGATTCGTTTACAATTTATGCTCTCAGTTTGCGAATTTATGTAACATCGAGTTGCCTAGTTGTGTATGATGAATGAGATGAGGGCGCTTGTGTATTAAAGTTGAAAGTGTTTATTGTATTTAAAACATTCGTCAGTCAAAAAACTCGATTATAATCCGATTTGTTTGAGTGTAGAGTGGCCCCGGGCGTCACAAGTGTCGCCGTAGAGGGTTCCCGAAACAGAAACCTATTATCTCGGGCGAGATTATTCGCCTAGGGCGTCACAATTAAATATTATACACTTAAAAGCTTCGGCCTTTGCCGTTTCACTTCGCTGCCACCCCTAAATGTCCCATTAGCTATGTTTGAATACGTAATATTTTTGCATTTGCTTCTAAAACAGGATTGTCTGTTCCTTTGAGAGCTATAATCTACTCGTTCTTTTAAACAACTGTAATGGTTGAGAGCTTAGCTTGATAAAAGTTATTTCTTTAATCTTCTTTTTATCTATTTAAGTCAAAGGCTGTTTTTATATACGTAAATTACATTCCAGTAACGTTTTGTTTTATTTATAAGTGACATCCTTTTAAAGATTTACCTTCACGTAAACATGGATAAAAACATTTCAATTTCGTTTTAAGCAGTGCTCAAGAAATGACAAAAAAGGACTCCACAAGATGTAAGTAAACAGAATCACTTGTAACGCATTAAGAAGTAACAAACTAAGAATCACCAGTTTTTTGTGAACGTAGTAGAAACGTTTCGATGAAAACAAATCATGTCATCATTTTAGCTCAAAACATTGGCTTCTAAAGCTTCCGATCCAGAAAGGAAACTTATAAAAAAATTTTAATTATAGAAATGAACACCTGCGTAAATTAAAACTGTGTCAGTACTGCCTCATTATTTTTTGTTTATTACGCAATCGACACCATCGTTCGTTAGTAAGGAATATTAATTACTGGTACAGTTAAAAAAGTTGATTAATTCTTCGGAAATCCGAGAAGGTTGCGGACAAAGGGTGGCAACTGTCGACCGAATGACTGCAAGGATAGGGAGCTCTGGACAAGGCATTTAGAAACGGAACCACAGACTATGAAACTATGACTAGAAGTATAAAAATAAAATTAACCATAAAAATATAAAAAAAAACATACTCACATACTGTTTTTTTTATATATTTTTATATAAATATTATTTTTTATATAAGATAACAAACAAAAAATTGATTAAAATATGGTAATACTATATCATTAACAAATATATATATACATATATAACATTACATCATATTTAAGTAGGTATATAACTCTGTGACTATTGTACTATATACAAATATATAAAATATAACTAAATAACATATTGAAGTAAGTATATGTATAATATCGTGTCATATAATATTTTATTCATTCATAACGACTGAACTGATATTTGAATAATTGTTCCACAAAGTTTGTCATTTTAGAGCAATCTGTATGTTTGTGCTGATAACGATGGAATGTAAGCCGGCGCACGAATGACGTACAGAACAAAACTTAATTATAAAAAAAAATTCGCACATGTAAAAATAGTTTTATGTATACTAAAGAGGAATGTCTAATTCTCACTTAGGACAAACCTGGTGTGACCAAGGTTTTATAAGTGTATTAATTTTATAAGTATATGTATGTTTTTTAAAAATAAATAAATATATATATAAGGAAAAGGGCTAAGAATCTTCAGATCGGTTAATGCAAGTTGATACGGATATTTTTAAAATATAATATATAATATATATATATATTTTATCAAGTTGATACGGATATTTTTAAAATATATATATAATATATATATATTTTAAAAATATATATATAATATATATATATTTTAAAAATATCCGTATCAACTTGAATTAACCGATCTGAAGATTCTTAGCCCTTTTCCTTTTTGGTGATGGGATCTCAACTGGAATGAGATCCCTTCACCAAAAAGGAAAAGTGCTGAGAATCTTGAGATCAGCTGACCTGATATTAAACACACAGCTAAGAACCACGCGAGTCAAACTAGCTTACCATTAAAAAAAACTATGTACGAATCTGTGCATTCGTTTGAAAATTACGATATCACAGACAGACAGACACACAAACAGACATTGGCATATGCTACAAATCTATAACACCGCTCTTTTTGGGTCGGCAGGTTAAAAATAAAAACAAGAGTCTTACCACAAAAAAACTTAAGCACTGTTTAGAAAATTCCCAAACATAAATTGGTAAGGATTTTTATATGAATGCACGCGTAAAAACAGAGTTCAAATTTGTGGTAACAAGGAATTACTCTTACAACTCTATCAACTCACGATGAAAAAACAGTGTCTGGTGGAAAGTTGCAGCATTAGCTGGGCTGCAACTATCCTAAGGAAATCAAGAAGGACAATCATCATCATTTCAGCCCGGATCACCCACTGCTGGGTATAAGCTCTTCCTTGTTTTCTGGGTAAAGGATGAACCGATACCTAGGACAAGATTTTTAGACGATTTAAGCTGTCTAGCACTCATACAATTGTCTCAGCACCATCATCAGCCCACATTAGTCCACTGGAAATAGGTAGGTCTTCGGCTCTTCCACTTTCTACCTGCTGCCTCTTTAAGTCATCGCTCCATCTAAATCTAACGGGGGGGGGGTGTTATAATGTATTTACACTAGGTACTCTTAATTTGATGTAACTTTTCGCTTTGTGACGCTCATTTCATTGATGACCTCCGTGGCGCAGTGGGCGAATAGCCAGCTGAGATACCAGGAGGAAGGATACCGCAGGAGGTAGCGGGTTCGATTCCCGCCGCGGAACAAACGTGTCCATGATCTACAGATATTTGTTCCGGGTCTGAATGTTTTCTCTATGTATTATAAGTATGTATTTACAAAAAAAACGTATATATGTATTCTATCAGTTATCTAGTTCCCATAGTACAAGCTCTGCTTAGTTTGGGGCTAGATAGCGCTTTGTGGAATGTCCAGCATTATTTATTTATTTGATTGTTCCACCTACATACATACAGTTCAGTTCAGTTCAATGGTCCTCGTGCATTAAGACAAGTCATTACAATCGGAGCAAATAGACAGGTTAGTGCTGTCTCTATCCGAGCGTGTCCAATTCGACTGATTGGATTGATTTTTTATTAAAGATAAGGTATTCTTTACTAGTTTTTTGAAGATTCGATCAAGGCTCGAAATCAATTTATTTAGTTTGTAGTTCAATTTATTAGGAAGTCTTATAGAAATACGTTTTAAAATGTCAGTGATTCATTTGTTTTATTTTATTGAAACTACACACCTAAGGCGGCGGCGGCGATACTCGCGCCACTCGCTGAGCGCGTATCGCTGAGCGAGTATCGCTGAGCGAGTGTTGTAGTCGCTGCGACAAAATAGTGGAGGACGAGTTCTCGCCAGCAGTGTGAACGGCCAGCGATCAACTATTAATTTACCTGTCTCTTTTACTGACACGGAATCTATATCTGTTGTTCGTTTCTTGAGCGCGACAATAGTTGATAGCTAATCGCTTACTCGCCGCCAGTGAGACAAGTGCCTAAATGCGGAGCGTAAGTCTGACCTATTAGATGGATGGAACCGGTGACGTATTACATTTTGATGGAAGCTGTTGGAATCCTTTGGGACCGTTAAGATCCGTCGGTCTGTAAGTCTATAATGTTCAGCCGTGGAAGTCCTATGGCCGATGATGGTACGATTTCATTCAATTGTTGATTGACCTATTCCTTCATTAGCCTGGTTTGTAAAATCTTTCGTAAACTCTGTACACACGGCTACACATCAAGCTATACATTTCCAGTATAAGCTGACCTCTCATTCTATGAAAAGTCTATACAATGCGAGGTCAGATTATACTGGATAAGTATAGCTTGATGTGTAGCCGTGTGTACATATTATACCTTCAAATTGTACAACACAGAATTATGCAAGTAAGCTTATATATTACGTAACGTTTTCAGTCGACATTTTGCAATCTCGTTTTATTTTTAAATAAAATTCGGCGTACAAAACTCCCGTTCCCCATAACATTTATTAAAAACAGAGTACATGAAAACACTCAGTACAATGCTGCGTTTTCATAAACAAAAAAGTTAATATCGTCAAAGGTTTCGCCGCACCTGTGTTCTACAATTTTATTTCCATTCATTTTACAAGCTCACCTAAAAGTACGAAGAAGTTTCCTCTTTATTAATTTTTCAACTTTATATTACTTGTGTTACATCGGGTCTATCCCCGCTACGGGCAGCTCAGCGCAGCCAAAATATAGGCTTATGACATTTATTAGCGGGAGTTTCCTGCGAAATACCAAAATAATCCCAAACTTTTATTTATGCAGAAACCATGATCACTCGTAGATTCAGAAAGGTAAAGAAATTACAGCGAAAGAAATGATAGGGGAAAAGTGGTGTCACGACTAGCTGCAGTGCGATTTTACTAAGTTTTCGTGACTCCCGTCATGTGAACTTATGTCACTCTATTCCTGAGTTGCGCATGTATTCGGTAAAGCTCGGCGTGTGACATGGACACATTTTATAACTCACGCATTCGTTGTTTACTTGATTGTCTTAATTCATAGAGCAATGAGACAGAAATAGAGTTCAAAATAAATATCAAGGACCTTACTCCAAAAAAGTTGAACAACCGTTGAAACCTTTTAAAAAATTCATTAGCAATAATTGCAAAGGAATTTTTTAAACCGGTGTTCAATGAGTGTTTTACTTTTTTGGGGTAAGGTCCTTAATGTTTATTTTGAACTCTATTTCTGTTTTATTCTTAAATAAGTGTGTTACTATAACGTTAATTCTGTACACTATTTAGTATAACACCAGAGACGAGTGAAAGAATGGGACGGCCTTTGCCCTGGATTGAAACACAACAGGCTTATAATAATTAGTATAATTGGCTAAGGCCGTTCTAGTTAAATAAACGCGCAGTTTCAGTACGCAACTCGTAGTCGTAAATAGTATGCCATAAGTACACGTGAAGTGAGTCCCAGTTACTTGCGAATCGCCTAGCTGATCATACTCTTGTATACCTACAATTTTATTATTTTCTCACGAGAAAAGTTCAGGAAAAAAGCAGAAGATTTGTTGTTTTCTAATCATCTTGTTGCTATTTCTAGTGGATCATTATGAGAGCCGTTTTCCAAACAGCTAATCATTATAAATGTCGACAGTTGATTGATTACACGCCTACTTTCAAATAAACTGAAGATGTGACCGATTGTCGTAACTAGGTAGGTTACCAGAAGTACCTAGGTAGGTAACAGGTTAGGTAGATAACCAGTTTAAATCGGTTACCGCCCGACATCCAACGAGTCCAATATTCGGTTATAGTCGTTGCCCGATTTTACGCCGACCAAAATACGTCTCTGTTGTTCTGATGTGTAATAAATTTATATACTTATTAATTCTGATTCTACAACATGATGGAGTTAATTCTCTTTAATTATCTTGCTATCTACGGAATTACCATACAAAGACAATAAGTATGTATTTACAAAAAAAAATGGTATATAAGTATTCTATCAGTTATCTGGCTCCCATAGTACAAGCTCTGCTTAGTTCGGGGCTAGATAGCGCTGTGTGAAATGTCCAGCAATATTTATTTATTTTTATTTATTTTAATACATATTAAGCTAGACTATAAACACTATGCAGTAATACAATAAGTATTAAGAGCAATATTTTCACACATGCCACAATAACCGCTAAGGTTTCATGAGTTTGGCCGATATCTTTCCGATTTTTCTCGGGCTGTTGCTGTAAGACTAGTGCGTATTAGAAGTTATCTACTCAAAGTTTCGTGTGCAACTTATTACGAGTATGTCGACCGACTTTTGTCGGTCGTCTGCGCTCTACCATTTTCATTTAATTATTTGTGTCTCTTGACTTCTCTTCCTTCCGTAAAAACAAGCAGAAAAAAGTTTTCTAATTTACGAATAAAAAAATATGTTTTTTTCTTTTACCGAAGGCACTGAGGAAAGTTGATGAAAGGCTCCAAGTTTTAATTTTTGTTTTTCTATTACCAAACATTTTTTATAATACCCTCTTGTATTTTCATAGCTTTGTAACTTTATGTGTTTTCTTCGGGAGGTTTTATCAATATGACTTTTTATAAAACACAAGTAGCACGTGTCAGGACTATCTTTATTAAAGATATAAATAATAATAACATTTTACAAAGCACTACCTAGCCTCAGGAAAGCAAAGCGTGTACTATGTGAACCAAAATGTTTGAATATATATATATTTCTATCTATTCCAAAATCATGGACCGATTGCAATGTGGTTTTATTATTTAAAAACGGGTATATACAAGATAGTTATTAGCTTTGTTTCTATAATATCAGCTGCATTTTTTTTTAAAGTAGTTTTACATCACTGACACTTTCTATGCAGGTTATAATAATTTTTAGGGTTCCGTGCCTCAAAAAGTAAAAAGAACCATTATAAGTAAAAAGAACCATATACCAATTTACTCAGGAACGGGTGGACCTAGCAAGTTGAAATTTATACCACATACCGAGTACCTGAGTGAGTACCAAAATTTACCTTAATTTTCAATTTTCAAAAATTTTACCAGAATTTTCCTTTTATTTGTGCTGTAAGACCTTGCATTTAACCTAAATTGATAATTCTAGGTCAACCAAAAGTACCTCTTAGGTTTTTGGGTCGACAACCTGTATGATAGTTGCCGTTGACCTGGAATCACGCAATTTGGCAAAAAGCAAGGTCTTACAGTCTTACAGCTTAAATAAAGGAAAAATTCCAAAAAATAAAAATAGTTGAAAATTAAAGGGTGTCCCCATAAGTACCCTCTATGAGTTGTATAGGCGCTCATAAAATTTAGAGGACTAGCTTAATCGGCACCAACCTCAAATAAGGTAAATAAATAAAATTATGCTATTGAATAAAATATATATATAAATGGGGCTCCCATACAACAGACAGGATTTTTTTTCCGTTTTTATACATAATGGTACGGAAACCATCGTGCGCGAGTCCGACTCGCACTTGGCCAGTTTTTGTTGTTTTATTTATTTCTTTGCAAATAGTAATATTTCCACTGGGTACATTCATTTCTGTATAGGGTAGCGTGCTCGCGTGCATCGACTGGGGTGGAGTAACACTTAAATTAGTTGTAATTTTACTTCAAAAGCGCTCACTCACTTGGCGAGCCACTCATCGGCTAAACACAGGAAATATCTAGGAAATTATTAATTCGTATGAATGTTTTGCTTCGAGTACAATGTGCGACTAGCTTTGTTAGCACTATGTTTGTTTAATTTTATGGTACCCTTGTTAAAACACGTAGAAGGCCTGCTAATAAACTCAAAGGTAAAGTCAAAGTCAAAATCTTTTATTCATTAAAATCACAAGGATCACTTTGAAACGTCAACTTTACTGCCCGTTCCTTCACGACCAAGCCAGGAAAGAAAGGCAAGAAAACAAGGCTGGTTGTTTTTTTAATGATCCTTTTAGAATACATAACAATACAGGTAATAAATTACGTCTAAATTTGTAACATTTTGAACGAGTTGGAGCAATTTCAATCCCAAGCTTCTCTATCATCTAAATAATAAGATATTTTATAGTAGGCTTTTTTATAAAGATTCTGTTTAATTGTGTTTTTAACATTGTTAATTGTCAATTTTTGTACATCACTTGAGAGTTTGTTATAAAAGCGAACACCTTGCCCTTTAAACGATTTACTAACTTTATAAAGACTACAGGGGGCAACAGCGAGTTTATCTTTATTTCTAGTATTAAAATTATGATTATCGCTATTTTCCTTAAACAAATTAATATTTTTGATAATAAACTAATGTCAAGAATCGATTCAAATTTCAAATCATAAAAAAATAATGAATTCATAGTAAAGAAAAAGGCTACAGATTAGTTTACCGCAAGAAAGCGAGCTTTATATCCGTCAAGCGATACAAGGGAGCTCACACAATAGCGAGTGCCTAGCTCCATACCTCCCAACTCACCGACCAGTGCATTTTAATGAAATTTCTGGGCTTTCCACAAAGCGGATGTGAATGAAAAAAACTACGGTTTTGATTCACCGATACGCGCCCATGCCGAGCGCATTTTTTTCTTCCTGTTATTGATGGAAACTTTACTGCGTTGCATTTTTTAAATTCACTTTCTGATGCGCGTCCCGTCCGAGGAATCTTTTGTTGGCCACTCAATATTACGATGTTGTGAAGGGGGTAATGTTTTGTGTTTAAAAATTTACAGCGTGGTTAATAATGATTGATATTAACAATTTTAAGTTGCTATTCGATTCCTAATGAATTGTTAAACACGGGCATCGAATTAAATTGACGTCAAGCAGACATTTATTATCATAAAAGAGTCTGATCAAACGCTTCCCGCAACTCATAACACTGTATATCGTTGTGCTTTTTAAATACTTGAAATTCCCAATACTCAAGGCATGCAATATGATGAATATAAATTTCATTTCGGCGAAATTTTTTCGTCTCCCGTCCGACCCTACCATTTTGATGAAAGCATACATTGTTGGACCATTCGGTTTGGATTCGAGAATTCAATAAAGTGAATTTATGAATATTTTTGAATTGTGTGGTCTGAGAGATTTTTAGTAAAGCTATACACTTTTTGCAGCTTGTATTATCTGATGCATATCTGTAGCCGTTTTGTATTATAATTTTCTAATGGATATCTACCAGAAACAGGAATTTTAATATCAATTAATTACAGATTTTGTGACCATATGAAGTCAGAATAAAAACTTATTTTATCTAGTAATCTAGCAAGAAAAAAGTACCTTCCTTGTATTAAAAATTATAATATGAACAAGTTTGTCCTTACCAGAATAGTTTTGCCAAAAGGCGGCCCCTCCACTCATGATGTCCACTGGTGGCGGGGGGTAGTTCCACTGCGGCTTCTCTGGAGTCCGGGGGGGCTCTCGCTGGAAGGGGGGTGACGAGGCGGGGGGTTCTGCGCTTGGAGGCTTACTCTCGGAACCGTTCTCACGGTCCTGGCGAACCTCTTGCGCTGGGGCTGATAAATTCTCTGTGGGATGAAGAAAATTTTCAATACGAAATTCAACACACGGTATAGGAGTTAAGACACTAGTATTTACTTTTATTCATTTGAAATTACGTTCTTTGCGCGAGGTCATAAGGCACTAGACGGCTTTCCCACAAAAACTTAGCTCAAGCTTTTCCTTATGCATATTTCAAGATGTTAAAATACAAAATCTAGAGTTTAATATAGGATGAGCGTATAAAGTTTAAAATGGAGACAGCTATATTAGAAGTTTTCTTATATTTTACGCACTTTACATATGGACACATCAATGGATATCCCAAGGGATTTACACTAGCACGGTATTGCGAGTCCTTCCAATATTTGATTAATCAACACTTATATATAGATCAACACTATTCCTTGAACTCATTCCCCATTACTCAGTCAAATGGACAGCCAATAAGTGTAGCAAACAGTGATTACGCAAGGAAACTCAACTTGAATGCGTGCAGTAACCCCCGTTTCAAATGGTCTGCGAAACGATTTCCTGACACGGAGATTAGTACAAGCCTTCACCGCCACCCTTCTTACGTCACGCATATCCACCCATCTAATAACGTCATAGATCACCCGCGTGAGCAATCAACTATCAATCTTGCATCGACCATGTAGAGTTCAACTTGATCTGTATATATAGCGAGATGTGTTAGCGATGGTTGCACAAGAGATAGTTTGACAGAAGGCAAGTTAACATGTCAGTAGCATGTGGAAACTTGTTGAAGTTGAGATGACACTTTTGACGCTAAAGATTTGGGGAAAGGTATTTTTTTTAGATTTTAGCATATATCTTCGGGTTTGGACGTTGTCTTAATAATTCTAGATTCTAGTTCCTGCAAACCCTTCTTTATGCCATCGCTAGCCGCAAATAATTTGACTATTGCCCTAAACATTTTATTGATTGGCATCGACGTAACGAAGTAAAATGATATAGGATACGTTCTAGTTTTACCTAAGCCCTTGGAAATCTTATCAGTTTTCTAATCATAAATAGAAGAGAAACAAAGAGACTTACCAGTTACGATTCTGAGGATCTCCGAAGGGGCTCCCGACTGTTTAAGTGCCTCTTCCACTTTTTGCCGCCTCTTCAGCTCCTGTTCCAGCTGGTCTTGGACCATCTGCCGCTGTTTTCGCTCCTTCTTAAGCCGTTTCTGGTACATCACTGTTGAAAAATATAAATAAAATTAATGGCTTTGCCTTTAAATAATAAGATAAGCTCACGATTTTATTTTTCCTTGTGATGGACACCATCAGATCAATTTACTCAATACGTGTATCAGACATCCCCACCAAAGGGTACTTAATCATCAACTAACCCTTAAAAACGATCTCTGTCATTTGTCAGAATAATATTATTACTGTATTAAACCCGTTTATATCTCGTATGTCAGCTAAGTGTTTTCTAACATGATTTATGTTCATTAATATTGATAGAAGCGGCGAAATCCAATGCAAGCAATACCGCATCGAATCAACAATTACTTGGAATGCATCGCGCAGAGCAAAACAAAATCCCCAACTAAATATAGGTGCGGTTGCGCCCGCGCCTACCCCCTACATGCTTTACATACCTACACGAATAAACCTGAAAATCAAATTACACCCGTCTCGTTCACTCTTATGACATAAACAGGCTTTTCTTCGATCTCCATTTTGATTTGGCATAAACCCATCAATTCTTGATCGCGATGTGTATCACTGGCCCTCTCTTTCGTATTGGGATGGTATTATCTGTCTTTTTCGCTCTGATGTTCGATTGACGAATGATTGAGTCGGTTCACGTGTCGATAGCCGCTGGAGGTTGTACTTCTTATGACACAGAATAAACAGAAGGTACTATTGAACTGAGGGGCGGATATCAGAATCAAGTAATCAACTTATAAAATAATATAGTCAAATAACACGCAAAATAGAATATAGCGTAAGGTGGCCCTCGCTAAATGGAATTACGACATATTAAAGATAAGATCGGTGGCTTTGAACCTATGGAGGAATGGTAAATAATCCACTCACTCGATAAATAACGCTGAGTCACACCAAACTTTTTTTTCTTAGCGTGTCAATAGTTCTACTTATATTGTGTTAGATAGGTACTTGGCTACATTGATGGCGTCAGGAGAAGCCATTTTTAAGTCTACCATTGTACAGGTGTTCGGGCACAAAGGGCACATTAACAGATGTTTCATCAACTGTGCAGGATCACCATAGTCACATTGCGTTTGTCTGGGATCCCTGAACCCCCATTTGCAAATATTGACTCTGCAGCGACCAACCTGTGTGCGAAGCCTATTTAAGGACTAACTCAACTAAACTATCTATAATTAGAGTTTCGCCCTCAAAATTCTCAAATTTTGTTCAGTTAACTCAAACCTAACGAAAACTTGAATAATACTGATGATAGAGTTTTGAAGGAATCGAGCGATAAGATCGCTGATTGCTCGTTCGTTTTATAGAAACGGCATGAATAATAAACTAATAAAACATGATATACCCTCCTCTGCTGCTTCGTAATGGGTAAAAGGCGGGTCTTATTTTATTGGGGGTTTGTAACTACTTATGCTTACATTCTTATATTCTTATCTACATTCTCACTTATTCTATCGTTTGGTAAAGAACATCAAAAGAAGCCGATCTCTAAACGGATCCAATTGGGATAGGCTGCATTCGGCAAGTTAGACGACATTCTTAGGTCGCCTAAATTTCCACAGTGTCTGAAGACCCGCTTATTCAACCAATGTGTTCTGCCCACCATGATCTACGGTGCCGAGATATGGACGCTCACGCAGGAGGCTGTGCACAGGTTAAGAGTTGCACAAAGAGCCATGGAGCGTACCATGCTTAGCATCAAACGGTTAGATCGAGTTCCAAACGTCGAGATCCGAGAACGAAGGTTCATGACGTTGGGATTCGAGTTATGGAGCTCAAATGGTCTTGGGCGGGACACTTGGCTAGACGTGGTGATGACAGGTGGAGCAGGACAGTGACTGAATGGTGGCTGAGGAGCGGGTATAGAAGGGTAGGACGACCAGCAGCGAGATGGGTGGACGACATCGTAAAGGTCGCGGGCCGTCAGTGGGTGAGACTAGCGCAGGATCGTGGCGGATGCCACAAACTTGGGGAGGCCTATACCCAACAATGGGTGAAGTCGGGTTGTGGATGATGATGATGATATGCTTACATTCTAGAAATCTCTTCAAGTGTTAGGACTCAAATGATTTTTGTCAGTTATCAAAGTTATCAATAATTGGGTCTCTATTTAGTTTTAAGTTCTGGTTTATGGAACTTAGCGTAAAACGACCGCCTACTAGATGGAAAAGGTTGCTGGGAGCCATTGGGTGCAGACCGCACAAGATCGATCGATCTGGAAATCAATGCGGGAGGCCTACGGCCAGCAGTGGACGTCCAATGGCTGATATTTGTTGTTTTAGGGTTTCGTACCTAAAAGGTAAAAAGGAACCCTTATAAGGTCACTGTCTTGTCCGTCTGTCCGTCTGTCTATCCGTGTATCATCACCGATTTTGTCAGGAACAGGTGGACCTAGCAAGTTGAAATTTATACCAGATACAGAGGTCTATAGTCCCTATTAGGTGTAAAAAATCAAGGTCCTGAGTCAACACGATAAAAAGATATGGGCAAATTTAGATTTTCGCGAAAACTTGTGAGAACCAAAATTTACCTTAATTTTTAACTGGTTTTATTTTTTAAAATTTTCCCTTTACTTGTGCTAAGACCTTGCTTTTAACCAAAGTTGACAATTCTAGGTCAACCGGAAGTACCCTATAGGTTTTGGGTCGTAAACCTATATGGTAGTTGCCGTAGACCTAGAATCACGAAATTTGGCAAAAAGCAAGGTCTTACAGCACAAATAAAAGAAAAATTCCAAAAAATAAAAAACGTTTCCCCCTACATACATAGTTGACGCCAATTAAGATAGTCCTCTGAGTTGTATGGGCGCTCATACAATTAAGAGGACTAGCTTATTCGGCACCAACCTCAAATAAGGTAAATAAATAAAATGGTGCTATTGAATAAAATAAATACATATTTAGTTGGGGCTCCCATACAACAGACATGATTTTTTTTTCGTTTTTATAGATAATGGTACGGAACCCTTCGTGCGCGAGTCCGACTTGCACTGGGCTGGTTTTATTTATGTGATGTAATTTATTATTTAAATTAAATTGACTTTCTGCAGTTATAGACATTTCCACTTTTTGTATGTAATTTCAAAGTTGTATTGTAATAAGTGTGTGTTACCAGTGATGACATACGGAACCGAGACGTGGTCCTTCACTATTGGCCTTATGCATAAGCTCAGAGACGTAAATTGCCTTGTAGCACAGATGGTAGTGCATCCTCGTATCAAGAGGAAGGTCGCGGGTTCAAGTTCCGTCTAGGCTTGGAATTTTTGAGATGATTTTTATTTGTCTGTTTGGTTTTTTTATGGCATGTCTAAATTTTATGTTATTTTATTGCCTATATTATATTAATAGGTTGAAAGTCAGTACGGCTTGTAAATTAACACTAATAACAATTAAGTCTAGAGTTGCGAAAAACAAATGAGAAAGTGTACTCATTAAGCACATTTTGCTAGTAATTAGTTGGCTATAATGAAACAGGCGAAGTTCACTACTGATCGACTCCTACGCATCATTTGTCATCACGCGAACTCTGACACAAGCCGGTAATGACTTTGGAAATGGATTTCGCATTTTTATTGCACTTTCACTGTTTTTCTTCATTCACTATATCGTCTGGATTGCTGAATATGGCTTTTTTTATAACAAAAGAACTAATCAAAACAACATAAAAAAGGACTAGCTAGAAGAAAAGTGACTTAAAGTTTGCTGGGAGCCGTTGCGTGAACAAAATCGGTCGATCGGGAAATCTATAAGGGGAGAAGCTTATGTTCTACAGTGAAGTCCAAGCTATGTTGTGTTGACCTGTTAATGTGGTGAAGATGATGATAAGGAATTATATCAAAGGTCTTCTTAGAAGCGCTCGTTAGTGGAGCTTGCTTAGTAGTTCCTAACAGATCAGCTAGGTTAAGCAACGTCACTATTACTTGGATGGGTGAGCGCTTCGTGCTTAACGGTATTAAAGTCGTCCTATCTGGCTTAAAGATACTGGGCCTTAAAAGATGTCATGAAAAACTCGGATTTACCAATCAAAGGAAAAAAGAAAATATTCAATACATGTATCCTGCCAAGCATGACCTACGGATGTCAGACATGGAGTTGCACAAATAAGAACATAAAATCATTAGAAACTTGTCAACACAGAATGGAAAGAAGTACCTATACTAAACATAACATTAAAAGACAAAGTTAGATTAACAACAATAAGAAAACAGACCAACATTATATATATTAAATACCGAATCCAACAACTAAACTGGAAATGGACTGGGCATCTAGTAAGAAATAAGACAAACAAATGGGCAAAAGAAGTGACAGAATGGTGCCCTAGATATAAAACGAGAAGTAAAGGTAGACAGTAACGTAGATGGGAAGATGATATTAAAAAAAGGCGGGAACGACTTGGGCGAGAAAAGCAAGAGGAGAACACATCTTTGTGGAGAACACTCGGGGAGGCCTATGCTGAAAAGCAAGACAATCAAAAAACCGGGGTCTAATCTGAAATTAATATATATTTTTATATCTATACATAAACAAATTTTGTAGTACTAAGTAGAAATATGTAATGTGTATTTTAAGATTGTTAATAAAGGATTTATTATTATTATCTAGCTATTGTGACAGCCTAAAAACTTTAACACTAAACTAGATCAATTAGAACGTAAGAATTGTCATTTTTTACCGTCTCCGCTGTCGATTTTATTGATATGCCTATCACTGGCTCTAGTCCAAAACTGAACCCTAAAGTCAAATACAATATACGTGATCGTACACGCTTTGTTAACAAAATTAGGATGGAAAGGTCTTTTTCACTTAATTTCTCGTCAATACAAAGGACTAGAATGCCCGTTCAGTGGAAAATTTGTCGGACCATCGAGTCCATATGTGGACTCGACCCAACACCTCTGAAAAACGTTTGCACTCCGCTGAAGCTTATTTTCGGATCTTTTCATGTTCGTTGCTTGTAAATGCGTAAAGATTCTGTTGATTGGAAACGGGTTTTAAATGAGATTCCTTTAAGTAAAATCTGCAATGTGATGGACAGATGACGTCGTAAAGGTCACAAAGTATTCCTGCCCTAGTAGCATGACTTCCATAGAAACGTTTCTATCTAGATAGAAACGCTCAAATATAATTCTAACCTATTTCAGTAATTCAGAATTAAGTTTCAGCGTAGAGTAGAGACACGTCCGTACAAATGTTTCTATTGTCTTTCCAACCGGATGGACACATTCGGGAGCTGTTTTTGAAGGTATGCTTCTTTTTGCACATTTTAAAAATATATGAGAGTAAACTTCTTACGATGCGCGCGCACACCGACAGCCAAAAAGCGACATGAAGAAGTTAGCTGATAACTGTCTCTCAAGTTTCCGTGAAAACTCATAACTATATTTATGAATTCTTTTTACAATAGAGTTGTGGCATACGAAATGAAATCTTTAACTTCTTACGTGCGTACATAAGTACACACACACACACATACACACGTTTTTTTATTAGAAAACTAGTATAACTGGTTCTTAGCTATGTCAGGTTTTTTATGTGTTGGAGATTATATAATTTTTTTATTTTAAATCAAATCAAAAACATTTATTTGTGAACAACACCATTAGTACAACAGAACAACACACACAGGAGACATAACAAAGAGAACAAAGAAACAATAACTAATAGATTAAAATTAAATATAAATGCAAAATATTGCAGTGTGTGTGTCTCATCGCACTCACTGCATGTGTCACAAAAAGGCTGTAGCTCAGCATGTGCTAGTTTGCTTTTAGTTAAGTTTCTTTAATTTTCCTTAGAAAGAGACTAATTTAGTGCGATCTTGCTAACCATGCTGGATGAGAAACGCACAGGATAGAATAATAGAAGAAAAGGCAGTGCGTCATTCCGGGTTAAAATAATAAAAAAACTTCTGCGTAACCATTTCTTTGAACTATCCAAGCTCTTGCGATCATGCAGTGATCGAACAAAAACAAAAGTTATCCACCCAGTTGAAGCCATGAAAAACTTCAACTCTGCATAACCATTTCTTTAAACTATCCAAGCTCTTGCGATCATGCAGTGATCGAACAAAAACAAAAGTTATCCACCCAGTTGAAACCATGAAAAACTTCAACTCTGCATAACCATTTCTTTAAACTATCCAAGCTCTTGCGATCATGCAGTGATCGAACAAAAACAAAAGTTATCCATCCAGTTGAAGCCATGAAAAACTTCAACTCTGCATAACCATTTCTTTAAACTATCCAAGCTCTTGCGATCATGCAGTGATCGAACAAAAATAAAACAAAAGTTATCCACCCAGTTGAAGCCATGGAAAACTTCAACTCTGCATAACCATTTCTTTAAACTATCCAAGCTCTTGCGATCATGCAGTGATCGAACAAAAACAAAAGTTATCCACCCAGTTGAAGCCATGAAAAACTTCAACTCTGCATAACCATTTCTTTAAACTATCCAAGCTCTTGCGATCATGCAGTGATCGAACAAAAACAAAAGTTATCCACCCTGTTGAAGCCATGAAAACTTCAACTCTGCATAACCATTTCTTTAAACTATCCAAGCTCTTGCGATCATGCAGTGATCGAACAAAAACAAAAGTTATCCACCCAGTTGAAGCCATGAAAAACTTCAACTCTGCATAACCATTTCTTTAAACTATCCAAGCTCTTGCGATCATGCAGTGATCGAACAAAAACAAAAGTTATCCACCCAGTTGAAGCCCTGAAAAACTTCAACTCTGCATAACCATTTCCTTACACTATTCAAGCTCTTGCGATCATGCAGTGATCGAACAAAAACAAAAGTTATCCACCCAGTTGAAGCCATGAAAAACTTCAACTCTGCATAACCATTTCTTTAAACTATCCAAGCTCTTGCGATCATGCGGTGATCGAACAAAAACAAAAGTTATCCACCCAGTTGAAGCCATGAAAAACT
This sequence comes from Philereme vetulata, assembly GCA_918857605.2. NCBI lineage: Eukaryota > Metazoa > Arthropoda > Insecta > Lepidoptera > Geometridae > Philereme > Philereme vetulata. The sequence goes on along the minus strand of OU975471.1, from coordinate 3,343,949 downwards.
TCAACTCTGCATAACCATTTCTTTAAACTATCCAAGCTCTTGCGATCATGCAGTGATCGAACAAAAATAAAACAAAAGTTATCCACCCAGTTGAAGCCATGAAAAACTTCAACTCTGCATAACCATTTCTTTAAACTATCCAAGCTCTTGCGATCATGCAGTGATCGAACAAAAATAAAACAAAAGTTATCCACCCAGTTGAATCCATGAAAAACTTCAACTCTGCATAACCATTTCTTTAAACTATCCAAGCTCTTGCGATCATGCAGTGATCGAACAAAAATAAAACAAAAGTTATCCACCCAGTTGAAGCCATGAAAAACATCAACTCTGCATAACCATTTCTTTAAACTATCCAAGCTCTTGCGATCATGCAGTGATCGAACAAAAACAAAAGTTATCCACCCAGTTGAAGCCATGAAAAACTTCAACTCTGCATAACCATTTCTTTAAACTATCCAAGCTCTTGCGATCATGCAGTGATCGAACAAAAATAAAACAAAAGTTATCCACCCAGTTGAAGCCGAAACCAAAACGTCAATCAATGTCTTCCCACGTAGAATTTACAAAAAGCGGCAGCGTAGATTCATCTCAGTACATATTGTTTCTACAAGTCAATATTTGTGCGCGGCCGGTCGGCTGCCTTTGTTCTTAATTCAAACCTATTGCTTCTTCATTCACAAGTCTTAACCGACAGACGATGAATTGTAATAATTCTCAATCGATTATTTCATTCGTTTCCAATCTATTGAGCCGCCTTTGTGGTGGATGATGGTTCTAATTCTCAGTTGAATAGCTTGATGGAGTTAATCTTTGCATTGTTCATTTATTACTTGTAATACTGTCCGTATTTGTTCTATCTATTCAAGTTTGGAATTACTTTTGGCTGTGAAATGTAGTGTGAGGAACATTTGAACAAAAAATTGTGTATTGCACGCATGCACACAATTCACACTCAACTCCCTATACACATACAGTACACGCACCCTGACACACAAACACACACCCCCCCCTATTGCATACACACACATAGATAAAACACAACACTCACAAACACACACACATACACACAAACACACCCACTAACATACATACACACACTTACATACACATTCTACCCATATACACCCACCGTATGTGCTCGCTACTGTTGGATAACCTATTTCATGTAAAAATCTGTAACCTATATAAATAAATTGTAAGGCTATTGAAGAGCGGGGTCTTCTGACACAAGTATAATATACTTAAAAGAAGACTTCAACAACTTTGTTAAAGTTCAATATGTTACAGAAATAAAAACATTTTGATTTTTTTCCGGGTTTTAAATGATTTTGTTTCTAATTTATTGTAAGTAATTCTTCTCCTAAACGGCTTAACCGATTTTGATGTTTTTTTGTACTTTAAGGGTCACCTAAATTGTTCAGACGGGTCAGTTAGTTTTATATATAAAGATAGTAGAACGTTTAAACTTTAAGTAAAAGTTGAATGCAATATACATAATACAAATATATATAAATAGAAAATACATAATTCCAAAAAATAGTATCCAAAAGAAAACTATGATCGAAGGAACGCATCAAAGCGTGCAATATGAAGCGAAACAATTCAATGACCGGCGCATGAATAAAAACGAACCACCAAAATATTGAAGGAATCCGTTCAAAGGGGAAAAATGCAATAAAAGCCCGATACGGACTGAGTGTGGTTAAAAAGCAACGAATATGGCCGCGAACATCCGTTGCAGACAAAAGTTCGGCTACTTGGCTATGCAAATTATATTTGCGGACCGAGACCCGATCTCCGACATTTCGTTTCACTTGCGTACAATGTGTATTCTTTTCATATTTTCATCCGATTTCCTTCCCCTCATTTCGTTCCGTTTTTAAAGTCGCGGAACAATGGTTTCCGCGGGGCCTATTCCCTTCGCCGCGAGCCGTTTTCTTGCACGCGGCTTCTTTCTCTCCACCTACGTATCTTGTATACCTATCGAGTTTTCTTTTCTTTAATACTTTTTAACTCATAAATGGTTGATGCGGTCCCCTAGGGTTTGTTGCCCGAATAACATGTAAATGAGTCGGTTATTCGAGTAGGTTGCTACAAACTCAAATTGGAATTTGCGTTATATTGTAATTTGGTATGGTAAATCTTATCTTATTTTTTGTGTTATTATTTCGAACTTGACGCGCACAGTGCGAACTGGTGCGACAGAAGTCCTAGATTGGGATGAATGGAAAAAGGGAAGGGAGGCTTTTGCCTAACACTGGGATCCAGCGGGTAGATTAGATTTAGACTAGTGGTTGGCCCCGTATTGAGATCTCGCGTGTCTCCCAAAACACAAAATAAAATATTCTTAGGGTGAGTCGCGCAACGATGCCCAAACGTATTTAGTGGATAAATATTATTTAAGGAGTTGTTAAATCAAACAAATACGTAAAATTTCAACATTTTTAGTCGCTTAATACGTTTAGGGATCGTTGTGCAAGCAAGTCTTAATCTTTGACTATCAAAATAGTGTCACGAAATAAATAACCATATTACTTGACCTACAGTTCATTAAAATTACAGGTAACGGGAGTTCATGTATTGTGGTTCTTTTGAGTACAAATTGCAGTTATTTTGGATTTAAAACTTTTGTCTATATTTGTGTTACAAAAGCTACACGTATACCAAATTTCAGCACTGTGCGGTCACTGGTGTACCCTGTGACTTTTGTCAAAGTTCAGTTTTTATTATGACTAATAACTCAAAAACTATAAAGAGTTTACGAAAAATAAAAACGGAGTCTATATGTACTAATGAATACCTTTCATTTGACGTTCCATTTGACCAGTTAGCCTCATTTTTTTAATTTTTTACCCCTCTTGAACCCCAATACCTCAACAACCCCCCCAACAGTTTTAGCTCATTTAGTAACACCAAAATTGTGCCATCACTACCTACCTATGTATTAAATTTCATGATGATCGGATCAACGCTTCGAAAGTTATCCTCGGACAAACATACATACATACAACGCTGATTTGCCCAAGTTGATTTAAAGATCTCGCTTCGCACGATCAATTATTTCGTGGATGTAGAGGAATACTTACTTAATCATATAATGTTACAAAATGAAATTATATCGGTTTATTCATTGCCACAAACTGAAAGTGACCGCGACAGATGCATTTATCAGTATTTTTATTATTTACCTTACACATGTCAACATTATTTCAGCGAATAACCCTAAAACGACACAAGATACCCCAGTTCTCCCACTAGTGCAATACAACGTAAATAAGAATTGACATTTATGACAGTTGCGCCCCTCCTAGTGGCGGCAAACGATATAGATAAGTCTTTTTATAGTTCTTTATTGAAAATAAATTGCCTAGAATAAAATCAGACATGTTCAAACGGCTTTCCGATAGATGTGTATGAAATAATGTTATACAGATAAGATGAGTCAGACGCGTATGTTTGTCGAAGCGAATGATGCTTCGATTAGAGATGATGTCTATGACGTTTGATAAGGATGGTTAATGACACGAGTTGTATTGAGTTGTATCACATCTGAGAAATAACGTTAGTCGAGAATTTCAAGAACTATAGCCCTAATTTATAATATATTAATAAAATAATAAATAAAAATAAATAAAAAATTTATTGATCCAGAATTGTTCACACAAATAGTTAGTAGACACGATATAATATTAAATTGGTAGGTATACATTTAGGCGACACAGGGAATCCTAGTGTGGGAGCTAGTGTTAATTATTATAAGTACCTACCTATATGTATACCTACTAATTTAATATTATATCGTGTCTACTAACTATTTGTGTGAACAATTCTGGATCAATAATTTTTTTATTTATTTATTATATATTGAAAAACTGAACACAATTCTTTTTCTGAGCTATTATATATTTCTAATCGATTTTAATAATATATCTTTATTTTCGGAAATAATAGAACAGTGCAAATTATTAATTTAATTATTCTATGGGCCATATAATTATATATTTTAGTGACTAATGTACAACATCCTACTTATATACATATAATATTATAAACGTGAAAGTTTGTATGTATGGATGTATGGATGTTTGTTACTCATTCACGCCGGAACGGCGGAACCGATCGCGATGAAATTTAGTATGTACGTAGATCATAACCTGAATTAACACATAGGCTACTTTTTATTGGCAAATCACGCGTGTAAAGCCGCTGGCAACAGCTAGTATAGAATAAAACTATTTGTTGACACGTCGCAGACTTCTCGAAAACAACGAAACAACTCATTTTTGCCAAAACTTTTCCTATGTTCCTGACTTTTTATAATGCTGGATTGTGACCACCTATTTTTTTTAATAACCTATACTGTCCTACTACTGGGCAAAGGTCTCCCCCATTTCTTTCCATTCCTTGCGTTCTCTAGAAATCTCCTGCCAGTCAGAGTGGAACCCATCCAATCTAAATAAATAAATTAATATTTTTTTCAATCTGCATGCATCGATGAAAGTACCCTGAACTAACAAATAATTATTATTAGAATTATTTCGTAACGTTAGCTTAATTTATAAAGTTCCCAAACATTAATACACATGTTTCTATCTATCATCTTCACAAATAAACAATTCAAGGAAATCTCTCGTAACATTTGTCAAGCTGTCCACACCAGTCCCGTCCAGTCCCCAATCGTTTAGCTTTTTATCTATTTCCTCTGTTTTATTCGCAACTATTTATGGAGCGGGTGCTTTTTCCGATAAACATTTTCCTCAAAATTGGACTGGATTATTGTTTTTGTCAGACAAGTGGGGAAGGTGAATTACGAGCTTCGAATGACCTATGAAGATAAAACATTTCTTAGCTTCTCTGGCTCCGCATGATCACATGTCGCATGATAAGCGTCATTGATAAGAGACTGGTATCGGTGCTGGATAAATTTACTCCATTTAAAATCCTGTCCTAGGTACTAAGAAGGAGCGTCCTTAACCCAACTAGTGCTGCAATTTGTCACAAGGCTCTGTATAATGGACCCCACACACGTCAACGATTACTTTGCGTAAATCTTGCACAAGTAGGGTTGCCAGGTCTTAAAACCTAAAAGCCGGACAGTCAAGCCGGCTTAGCCGGACACTTGGGTGAAAAAGCCAGACACCCTTAATTTTTCAGTTTTAGTAAACACGACAATATTTTTAAAGTAAAACAAGACTTTTTTTATCATTTACCATAGATTTTTTGGTAAATGATAATGAAACAACAGTTAATGGTGGCCGCGCCTGCGCACGCCGCATCCACCTATGACCAACGCGTGCGGAATTTTAAAAGCCTAACAAAAGCCGGATAGGCCGGACACCGTCTGATTTGGCCGGATACGCAACCAAAAAGCCTGACTGTGTCTGGCTTTATCCGGACGCCTGGCAACTCTATGCACAAACCTCAAATATTGAACAAAATCATCTCACACACAGGTTTGCATAAGACTCCAAATATCTAGGCTTGTGCAAAGTAATCGTTGATGGGTGTGGCCAGCATCAGTCGGTTCTTACTCACATCCATCGTCGCATTGAATCTAACTATTTATCTATCTATCAGTCTAACTCATTCCAGATTTCATCGGTTTTCAATTTCTCTATACTTGCTCTTAGATCATTTAAAACCTAGCACGACATAAACGAATAAATTGTGAAAAGCTTATCATTTCCCATCAAGCCTTTGCGTCACACCCAAATTGATAATCTCCTTTTTTATGTCACTTAAAAATGGGAATGTCAAGCAATTGGTTTAGAAGATACGCAGCAAAAAGATAGAGAGAGATATTTGATGTTTCATAACATTTCACCGAACTCAAACCTACAAAATATCAATAAAGGTGCACGAATTTTATGAAAAAAGAGAAAGATCTTTCGCAGTTTTATCATGACGATCAAAGGGCCGGCCGGACATTCCGACTTCTTACGACGTTAGTAAAAAACACAATCTCTCTTTATAGTTACCATTCCACTGGTTATTATTATATCCGTATCGATACTGAACCAAGCCTGTCTCTTCGAATCGGCTTGCAATGTAAAAAGAGCTGTATTGCGATATCTTTAGATTCAATGCGACGATGGATGTGAGTAAGAACCGATAAACATGAAAAATACTATCGTCTAATTTTAACTTTTAAAGTTGAGCTCCACAGCCCGACTTCACCCACTGCTGGGTATAGGCCTCCCTAAGTTTGTGCCATCCGCCACGATCCTGCGCTAGTTTCACCTATTGACGGCCCGCGACTCTAATGATGTCGTCCACCCATCTCGCTGCCGGACGTCCAACCTTTCTACAGCTATTCCTCGGCCACCATTCAGTTGCTACCCTGCTCCACCTGTCATCACCACGTCTTGCCAAGTGTCCCGCCCAAGACCATTTGAGCTCCATAACTCGATTCCCAATATCATGAACCTTCGTTCTTCTACGGATCTCGACGTTTGGAACTCGATCTAAGAGTTTGATGCCGGGCATGGTACGCTCCATGGCTCTCTGTGCAACTCTTAACCTGTACACAGTCTCCTGCGTGAGCGTTCATGTCTCGGCACCGTAAGTCATGGTGGGCAGAACACATTGCATAAATAAGTGGATCTTCAGACTCTGGAGTTTTAGGTTTTAGTTTTAAAGTTGAGCTATCATCCCTTTATCTTAGGTTTTAAAATCGCTTGCATATGTGTACTAATTCACCCGCAGTCTGTTTGACCGACCTCGAAGTGGACCTTCTGTATACCTACTATTATTTCATCTATATCGATACAAACTTACCGACCGTGAAATGTTCGATTCTCGATATTGCCAGCCCCCGGCACTGCTCGGTAATTTTGAATACATTTTCAACTCGAGAGATGAAAAACGCATAATTGGAACTGGTTATTATAATGGTTATTTTTATTTGACTCTATTATTCAGCTCTTGAAAATATAATAATCGATTTTATAAACTAAAAATAAAGTTGCCAGCATTTTCCGAAAGTTTCGATCTCGTAGAACTATATAAATAAAGTAACCAACACTTTGTTAATTGCCAATTTTTGCCAATTAGTGTAATGTTAAGGAAAAATATTTAAACACAAGACTTTCACACTTTTTTCATAATACAGATAATCAATTTCAATACGGAAGTTAAGTGTCCATAAACTCGCTCATAGCATCGAAAAATGCCAAACGCACATAACTTGAATCCACGTTTTTGCCATAAAACTACTAACAAAACTATACCAATTTTCTGTGAGAACAGGACAAGATGATTTAAGTAAGATATATCAGTAAAACAAGTTGATATCATAAAGCAGAGGAATAGGTGAGTTGGCGACTTAACGATGATTGTGTCCAGAAGGTAACACAACAGGAGTTGTCGCAACTCCTCACGTGATCCCATTTTACTGCGAATATAACATGATACTGTTTATTTATGTTTAATAAAATATCCTTTTGGCATTTGGAGCCCGTTCAAAGAACGACTGCAAGAGACACCTTTACTTTATGTAACGGAGCGTCTAGACATACATAAATCACAAATGAATGAATGAATGAAAATTCTTTACTATACCTTACAAGGTAGACAGAAACAGATATAAAGAATTAAACAAATAAATTTAAGCATAATTGGCGGTCCTATTGCTTAAGAAAGCTAACTCTTCCAGACAACCTTTGGATGCAGAGAATCATTGCATAATGGAAGATTGGCCGAGGTGTAAAAAGAATAAACTTAATAATAAAAAAAGAAAAATTACGAATGTTCAGCGGAAATACTTATTTTATTTTCTGTGTTCTGTTTATATCTGTAGGTACTCTTACACCGCCGTCTTTTGATTTTGTTTATCCTGTCCATCCAAAGGTTGTCTGGAAGAGATCGCTTTTAGCGATAAGACCGCCCGTTGTACCTTTATTTATTGTTTATTTCCATTATTACTGTATTTTTGTTTGGTGTGCAATAAAGGGTATTTCATTCATTCATTCATTCATTATTTCTGTTTAAATGAAGATTTTAAAAGCAAACCGGAAAGATACAATCTGTTTTTGAATGTAGTAAAACAAAACTGCACCCAGACTGCACAGGTTGCGGCACCCTGCTACGAACGAACAACGGGGTCAAAACAAAATAGGTAACACTACACTGATAGCTCCAAAAATTAGACTGACATACGAAACAAGAGGAATCGTTTCTGTAAAAAACGACACAAATCGGTATCGAATGTATTATTTTCGTTGAATGACTCACCGGGCCATGCTTCCTGCGACAGTGTGGTCGAAACCTGACACCTTTATAATATGCCTGAATTAATAACATTGTAGATATTCATTGGCAGGGGTCGCGTGCAAATGTGGCTTCTCGAAATATCCGTTTTCAACTTATCCGGTCCCGATTCTCTTCTGGAATTAAATAGCTTCAATGCTAATAAGTTTCTAAGAACTGCACTAATGTGCACAGAAAATCACCGCTGAAGATGAATCAGCAGTTTTGCGTGTATGCGAGAAGTGTGATCGCGATAAACGGCAGTTACTGTGAGCCGTTGCTCAAGTACGTACATATGTGTGTCATATCGGGGCAACTCGGAATAAATAAAAACAAGTGAAAATCAGATAATTTACATTCAGTAACTCCCAATGTAGACTCCTTAGAATTATATATATATTTAGTAGGTACGCAAAGGAACCTACACTTTCAATGCTAAGTGCACATCGCAGGCGTATAAGTGAACTCGGGTAAAATCCCGCCAATCGGATAAAGTTTTAATTTACTGCTTGTTACTGATGTGGTCGCAGATGAGGCCAGATAAAATGCACTGATTGATTTTAATACATTTATTTTAGCTAACAATGAGGCGCACATACGCAGCCTTGCGTGGGACTTTTCTTGACTTGTGCTCCTACCCTCATACATTTTTTTTTACATCTACCGTGAAAATATTAAGGTAGCTACAAAAATCCATACATAAAGGTAGATAGGCAGGCATGAGCGTCGCTAACACTGCCATTCGCAATATTTCACCCAACTATGATAGTATAATAAGTATTTTCTCGTTTCTTTGACCATAATACAAGACGTTAAATTCTATATTCAAAAACAGAAGAAGAATCCTATAAAAAGTAGGCACGTTTTGACCACAAAAGCTTTCATTCAATATCATAAAATTTGCAGCGCAGGTAGACAAAACAGAACAAATATTGACAATAGATGATTGCAGACCGTCCGGGATCCCCTTATAGCAAACTTTGAATTAAAACGGGGACGAGAAAAATTAATCCTAATGCGATTTTAATGAAGCCGAAATGAATGAATGCAATAATGAATTGCTAAGCCGCGGGTTGTTCGTTTTGTGCCAACAGACAGCGATGAAAATGAAAGATACAAAACCGGAGCAGTAATCTTTTGACTACCCGAGATGCAAGCTCGAAATTGTTCGAGAGCGCTCGTTTACCTTAGTAATTAGTCTTTCCGACGTATAAACTACCTACTAGTGGTACATATTACCCAAGCGCGAGCTATTGAGCCAAAGAGAAGATAAAATGTAATAATAATTAAGGCTCAGCATTGCACAAAGACGCACGCCTTAGACTCGAGTATAAAGCACACAAGCGCTGAAAATGTACACCTGAAGTCTGTGCTCGCTTTTGCATTAACGAATGCGGAAGCGGCGCTGTGCATACAGGACGCGTTGCACCCTCCCCTCCTCGGGAGGCGACTCCCCCTCCCCCTGGCGTGCCTCTCGCTCGAACCAGACGCCTCCAGCAGCCAGCATGTCCCTCCCGTGCGTTCATTACCTCCACGCGGCGACCCAACAATTCAAGTTTGCTTTCCGCCACACAATCTACGCTACCAGACAGACTACATACACCGGCCACTCGAATGATAAAGATGCAGAAATTAACCCGGCCGCAATGAAAAAGAGGAAACTAAGTGAAGCTATCTCTGCCTGAATAGAGGTAATGCAAGCGAGCACTCGTATGAAGAATGAAAGAAACTCATCCGGTAAATGCTGAGCTTGTTGAAACAGAGGGTAAATGTCAACCGCTAAATAAAAACGGTCAACAGATAAATGTAAACGATACACACGAGCAAACTGAAAAGGCGAGATGTGAAAGCGAATGTTGACTCTATAAACACACATGGAAATTCGTTCTGAATGCGAGCGGATTAGACTTTTGCGGGGATGAGACGTGATTCCATGGAATCAATACAGTTTCCGCACTAAATTTGCTCCGTCCCATAAAATATTCAATTACGCATAAGCACACATTTGTTAAGGCCAACAACGACCACGCGGCACCCCCATTAAAGACGCCTAAGGGCCATTTAATCGGTCAGTGGATGTAAATTCGACGGTCCCAAAACAAATATCCCAAAACTAATAAGGAAACGGAATATGTAAATCGTCTGCCATATTGTTTCGCAAGTGAAATCTTCCTTTAATCTTATAACAAATCCGTGTCCAAATGGCCGGTCCGGGCTGAATTTGAATATAAGAGGGTCTGTTTAAGGGTCATGTTGAAGTAGTGCCGTGTTGCGGTAGAAAGGAGCAAATGTATGCAAGACACGCGCGGAGGAGATAGCGCCCATAATGTTGTCCTATGCACATATTGCATCAAATTAGTTGTCGACTTGTAAACAAGGAGCAGGAAAGTAAGGCCGCTAAGACGCCGTCCGTGGGTAGTTTGCATGGATATGAGAGCAGCAATATGGGGGTCCACAGCTGCTAGCTGTACTCATTAAGATGTTTTATGGTCGCCCCGCCGGACCGTGTTGCCAATTTAAGATATTTCTATGCAGGACGGCGCCACGTTAGTTTGGCTTCCGATTAGGGGATTAAAGTGGTCCTTTAAGGTATTAGCGTAATAATTGCGGCGCCCATTATGCGGTTAGCATTGTCTCTGATGGCTCCCGGGGGATGACATTGGGGTTCATTTCATACGAATACCTCTCGCTACCTGTTAGAACGAAATCAATAAATAGCAGAGTATGTTTGCAGACGAGTCGCGTGTATAAACTGAACAAAAAGAGAAGCAATAAAATCCAGTTACATTGGAAAAAGACAAAGTTCAAACAAATTGTGTCCGTCCGCGTCGCACCTATTCCCCGCACAGCAAGTAAATCAAAGGGTGTTGAAACTTTACACCCACTTAAAGCTGGACACAGTAATAAAGCGTTCGAACTTCGTCGACCCTGGACATCAAATGGGCCACCCCTTTTGCATTTCGTTCGGGAGAAAATTAAAAGTACTGAGATCTTTCGTTAGGTGTAGAATGTTGATGATATAATAGATGATTTTAGACCGCAGATTTTGAAATTCATTTAGAATTGAAAGATAAGTAGACAAGAGCTTTACAGTGATCTCTATAAGTGCACTAATACACAAATCCAAGTTAAAAGTGTTCATGTAGTCTTACAGTTTACAGGAAAGAACGAAAACCCGCAAGACCCCGGGCTCTCGGAGAGCGTCAAAAGCTAACTACAAAGCTTCCTTCGTCATTCGATCAGAACCAAGCTTAGGTAATTATCATTAAACTCTTGTTTTGATAATGTACAATTTAGTACTAAGTTCTGATGCTTCAGAGTGAAAAAAACAATGATACGAACAAAGTGGTGGGCGAGTGGTTGTTATCGCAATTCGTAGGATCAAAACCAGGATAACAAAATTTTTATCAGTCTTAATATTTTTGCGTTATTTAGGGGAAACGTGGTGGAGTTTTGATTTACGACGTTATATGTATGAGTAGATGTTTATGTACTATATTGACTGTCCACATTTACGGTTTTTGGCGTCAGGTTTCTGAGTAACTAAGTTACAGGTTTCTAAGCAATAACCTGAAACCGGTCACGTCGGTCACTCGGGTTGAATAATTACAGATGAGACTAAGCTTTGAAATACAAAACTTTGTGGAATTAGATAAACTTCACTGTGGAGTGGGTTTCTGACAGTGTCGATATTGGGAGCCTTTGATGAGATGTTTTAGGCAAAGATTATTTGTTTTCGTTTGATTTAAAACCCAAAAATGTTATTTACGATTTACGACATAGTTTCATTGGGGTTTTTTATAACGATTTTTTTAGGTTTACAATAAATTTTGCCCGTAATCTTAATCACTTATACAGTTAAAGTTGATATAAGTTGCTTTTCTGCGGATAAAGATACCGTGTTTAAAGCTCAGAAGTGTATAAGATCTATTTGTAACTTGAAGAGAACTGATTCGTGTAAGCTCCATTTCCAGACGTTAAAATTCTTACCCTACCTTCACTTTACATCTACGGATCGGCTTTACATGTTAGAAACAATATCACAAACTACGAAATCTTGAACAGCAACAGGCATAAAGGCCACCTTCGATCAATAACGTCTAAGACAGCTTTGTTTAATAAGAGTGTGTTTTGTATAGGAGTATAGATATAATGAGCTTCCTAATAATATAAAATCGATGCCATATATTTAGGAAAAAACTAAAAAATTAAATGACCCAAAAAGCATATTGCACAATCAATGAGTATTTAAATGATACACAACGACATTTCTAGTTTAAATTTTAATTAAATTATTAAATTAGTATGTGCTGGCATTATAATACTTTTATTTCACAGTTATCTGTATACAATTTAATTTTATATGACATATAAGTTGCACGGCACTGCGGCTAAATATGGTGAAACCATTTAATTTTGTAACATCTGTATAATTTTCCCCATGTTTTGGCAAATCAATATTTTTTTATCTATATCTTTAAACAAATAAAATGTATCCTGAAATAAACCATTAGACATGTAAGTATATTTTTTCACATAACCTTAAAATAGTGTGTGCTTCAATAAGCACGATATTAATTGTTTCCAAAGAGGCGATTTCGTCGAATGTGTTCCCTGATTAAGTGCACGGTCGACCCCAGAGGGTTATTAAATAATTTATTGTCTAGCAACTATTCGTGGGGGTTTCAAATGGTCCGCTAAGATTCTGCTAACTCTTGTTACGGAATATTGCTAACGTAAACTTCGTCCATGAAACTTAAATGGATTCGCACGGCGATACCGCGAAGGCGCACCAGATTTCAACTATCTTCTGAATAGAATTAACAGTACAATTACATATTTTACTGCGGCTCGACTACGATTTGGTTTTATAACTCGCAAATATTGTTCAAGAGGTAAGGCACTTTGCACGCTAAGAACAAAACCAGTCAATTATGAGTAGGACTCGCGCACCGAAGTTTATATGAACCTAGATAGGTTTGTTTAGATAGATAGATAACTCTTTATTGAATTACCACAAAAACAGATATAACACAAAAATAAGTACAAGGCTAAAATAAAGAAGTCAAAACAATGAGCGGCCTTATCGCTGAAAGGGATCTTTTCCAGGCAACCTTTGGATGGAGCAAAATTTACAAAAATACGGAGTGCGGTGTACTTTAAAGGATATATTTACACATATATTCTAATGTATAATAAAAATATGATGAAGTTATAATCCTAATACTTAATATACTTATAAAATAGACTTATATATAGGTATGTATATACTTATAGCAAACTATACTAACACATAAAATAAGTACATGAATAGTGTTACTTGTGATTAAGCAGCGTCATCTAGTTATGTTACTGGTAAACCAAGAAAAGTTTTAACACAGATATCTAAACAACTCTTCTAGATAGAGATATTATAATTTTCCTGTAATTTTTGCATATACAGTGTAAACTCTATATAACGACACTCAAGGGACTGAGCATATTTTGACGTTATAGAGAGTTGTCGTTAAATGGAGAGAAGTAAAATATGTGTGTGTCACAGTGATTTTCTCTTACTAGACATGTTTACAATTTGAAAGTTTGTGAGCTACTAAGAATATGACAACGTATAGATAAAATCCATCACTTCTACTAACAACAGTCTGCAGCTACACGTGCAAGCAATCGCATTTTGTAAACAAAAGAACGGATTTCTTAGAAAGTTTGGTGTGTATGATGCCGACAGTCGAGTTTATTATGGTCTAGGATAATAAAACGACAAAAGGATATACACAGCTGCGCAGTTTTTACTAATTTGGTAACTTAAAAAGAACTTTTCATTACAAATTGTTGTCGTTATTGAGAGTGGGTGTAATGCTATACAGAGTGTACCATTGTATGCAAGACAAGCTAAACCAACCAAAGCCGAGTGATTTCGACGCTTTAGAGAGTTTGTCGTTAAAACGAGTGACGTTACATGGAGTTTACACTGTATCTATCAATCATATTAATTTTGGTCTTCTCACTTAATTAACTTCGGAGATAAAAGGAACGTTATTTTTTTAGACATTTTTCATCACAACTCTAAAACAGTACAAAATAAAAAAAATAGTTTTGGAATGTGTAAATCAATTTCTATGATTTATTATCCCACTTGACCTAGTAACCTTATTTTGAAATTTTGATAGCCGAAATTCTGGATTATTTTTGCTCTTTTGGCTTAAAATGAAAATATATTTTTTTTTACTTTCAATATAGGGAGGTCAGTATTATTAATAATTTATCCAAATTTCAAGCCGATAGGTTCAGTAGTTGCTGAGTTAATCAGCTGTGACAGACGGACAAGACAAAGTCGCACCATAAAGGTTCCATTTTTACCATTTTGGTCAGGAACCCTAGTTATGAAAGGTGACGATTTCGAATACTATGTAAGTACTAAGTATTTATTTTTTAAATTACATTATTTGAATGCAACAAATTCATTGTAGGTAATAATTTCTGGCTAGAATTTAGACCAAGTTCCATTTAAAATTTGGCATTGTCCTTTCTGCGAAACAATAAAGAGCAACACACCACGCTGATTGAGTTTGCTGGAACCTTTTATGGCTTTCAATGCATTCCGAGCTGTCAGTGGCAAATTACGCCGGCTGCCCATTCACGCTCAAAAATCGCTCTCGATTGAGTCAAGTACAAAATAAAAGGTGGTGTACGTGGGGAGGGTTCACCCTCGGAGCCAAGGCGGGAAACGTATGTCCGGCGCAGTTGTAAATCGGTTCCGATAGCCATTTGACACTTTATTGAATTAAATGACGCGTGTGATTTTGTTGTGTTGTGCTACAACGCCCTCATATTAATTTGAGGTATTTGGAAATCAATCAAATCATTTTCACATATTTGAAATGTCATTAACCAGTTTCAACCTTTCGTTGTCTCGTAACTGCTAGTTAGTGTTTATGTTATTTATCCTCTTTATGTAGTGTAGTTTATTTATATATTATTTGTATGTGTTCAAGTTTATTTTTATTAGTCTAACCAATAGGTATATTTTATTTTGTGGGTTCTGTTTATGTCTGTAGGTACTCTTACACCGCCGTCTTTCAGATTTTGTTTATCCTGTCCATCCAAAGGTTGTCTGGAAGAGATCGCTTTTAGCGATAAGACCGCCCATTGTACCTTTACTTACTGTTTATCTCCATTATTACTGTATTTTTGTGTGTTGTGCATAAAGAGTATTTCATTCATTCATTAAAAAGTGATTTATCCGAGTTTATGATATTTTATGAATAAAAGTGTGCAATTTTATTGATTTGCCGACATTAATAAGACATAACTAATTCGATACGTCTGTTTAGACGTTTGCACTTACTGTTCAGTTATATAAGTTCTCAGCGCTTTGCACATATCACTAGACTGCCTAGACTAGACAATAAAATTAGAGTTGAAGAGTTATATACCTTGTAACCATAAAAAAGTTAAAGAACTGTTTAGCGCGTGTTTAAAAAATCCTTACCAATTTATGTATAGGATTTTTTAAAACGTTCAATGCCATCGACACGCCTCGCGATCCACGGTATTTTTTTGTGGTAAAAGTGTGTAAATAAATGTTATTTTATGATTTTACCATTTTTATATAAACATTTTTAGGGTTCCGTAGCCAAATGGCAAAAACGGAACCCTTGTGGATTCGTCATGTCTGTCTGTCTGTCCGTCCGTATGTCACGGCCACTTATTTCCGAAACTATAAGAACTATACAGTTGAAACTTAGTAAGTAGATGTATTCTATGAAGCGCATTAAGATTTTCACACAAAAACAGAAAAAAACAATACATTTTGGGGGTTCCTCATACTTAGAACTGAAACTCAAATTTTTCATCAAACCCATACGTGTGGGGTATCTATGGATAGGTGTTCAAAAATGATATTGAGGTGTCTAATATCATTTTTTTGTAAACCGAATAGTTTGCGCAAGAGACACTTCCAAAGTGGTAAAATGTGTCCCCCCCCCCCCCCCCTGTAACTTCTAAATTAAGAGAAATATAAAACTAAAAAAATATATATGATGTGCAAACTTCCACCGAAAATTGGTTTGAACGAGATCTAGTAAGTAGGTTTTTTTAAAACGTCATAAATAGTAAACCGCAATTTACCTTTCATTCAACCAACTCAAATATAAAAAAAAGTTACAACGAACTACAAGAACTTTTATATTTTGCTGCTACGGAACCCTTCATGGGCGTGTCTAGCTCGCACTTGGCCGCTTGTTATTTATTCATATTCTTATTAGGTACCTACCTAACCTACGTAATATTCTGTATGTACTTACCAAACTGTACAAACCTATGGTGCATAAAAATGTACGTTAACTCGAAAACGAGACATGAAGTATTAACAACAAGCTATACATATTAATTGATAGAATTACCGACTTTCACGTTAATTATATTCCGAGGAACATTGTTTGGTGTTATCTGATATTAAATGTTCTACAATAACTAACATTTTTATGAGTCTTCCTACTATACAATGCCATACAAACTTTGGTGAGTTTTTGTCTCAGTAGATCCATATTTTTACTTCTTATAGATATGTGAAGTCTGTTAAGTATTGAGGTATTAACATCTCTATAACAAACGCTACGAATCAATTTCAGTTCTCATCATTTGATTATAACGTCCAGCCCCATACATCGCATATCACTCATAACTGCGAGGGCAAGAGATAATTCATTTTCGACGAAATATTGTCTGCCGCCCGTAAAAATCTAATTATATGCCCTTATTTTAGAAGCACGAAATAGCTTGATCTCGTACTTACATATCACTAATATAAATGCCACTGTTTGGATGAATGTTTAATAATCTTGGACAAACTTAATTAGAAAACAAACTTTTGTTTTTTGCTTACATGTTCCAAAGCTCCTAATTTTTTGATATATTAAATACTAAGTTAGATTAAACAATTGATACCTATTAGGACAAACAATAAATAAGTTTTTTGTTGAAAAATTACTTTTTAAAACAAGCTTTCTTAAAATTCATAATCAGAACAGCCAGCATTCAACTAAAATCAAACGCACGCACGGCACGCCGTGGAAGCAAACCTATCAAACATTTAATTTGTAAGCACAATGTATAGGCGTTTTGGCCGCTTCCATATTGGGCTTTAAAGCAATATCCTTCTCCTAGATAGATTGCAAAGCAATGCTGTTGACACCTATCTCGCCAAATTACTCAAGTTAAAGTATGAAGTCGACCAAGGCATACCTTTGTTAAAATCCAGCTGTTAATAACTACAGAAAACCAGAAAACATCCTCCGCCATCTTGGAGGTCCCGCCATATCGGATTTATAGTATACATCTTGGATGGTCCCCCATATATTGGATTTAATGTGACGTTGTATTAGTTTTAGTGTTCTCTTTAGCAAGCCTTTTCATTTGATACCCATACTGTGGTAGTGCAGCAAAAATAATTAGTCCGCCATCTTGGATGATCCGCCATATCGGAATTAGAATGACGTCACATAGATAAGCATACATTGTCATCCAAAATAAGCGTGTAAATCAAATTTCAGCTCAATCGGTTTAAGATAACTGATTTAAAATTCAGTTGCAAGATTCCACCTGGACAAACATACATATTTCTTCTTAGTCGTAGCACTCTTGGCGGAATGGTCGTGGTTGTCATGTCAGGGTTGTAGCGCTTAACTACCCTTCGCCACTCTTCTCGCACCGCTGCTCTTCTGGTACACTCGTTCAAAGGAACATCTATGGCAGCCCTTTTTTGATCCGTCCATCTCATAGGTGATCTGCCACGCGCTCTTTTGCCGTCAACCCTCCCTTGCACCGCCAAGCTTTCAATGGAGAGCTCCCTGCGGCCCGACACGTGTCCAAAGAAGGTGAGGGTGCGAGATTGTACCGTGGAAGAGAGACGCTGCTTGATGCCGATTTCTTGAAGTATGGACTGATTGGTACGGAATTCTGTCCATGATACCCCAAGCATTCTTCTCCAGCACCACATCTTGAGAGCCTTCTTTTTCTCACTTTCCCGGAGAGTCTATGTCTCTGAAGCGTACAGGAATATGGGTAAAACTAGTGCTCTTACAAGACGAGTCTTGGTGGCCTTCGTAATGTTCCTGTTTCTCCATATCTTCTTCAGTTTGTCCATACACACATTACATACATACATACATACATTGCAAGTTAAATAAAAGCTTGTAAAAATTGGCATGTAGATTTCATAGCCTGGAATAACTTACTCTACTTTTTACACAACAAAACGAGCAGTTAAAGCCGCGAGTTGAAACTACTGTGTTTAAATACATACTTCAAGATGTATAGACAATTACACAAATCGTAATCAACTGTTGAATGATGTTGATGGGTTCAGTACATTTTAAATAAACATTCAGGAGCATTAATAGGAACGGCGCAATGAAATCGGACGATATAAACAAGCGAATGATTTCCCTATAAAAACCGATGTGTAGGAAGCTTGCGGTAGCTCTGTTTGCCAAATGAGTTAATTATCTAATTACCTCATTACGGACACCTTTAGCTCTCTTACTAGTACTAGTACGCAGAGACATAAGTACAAACTAGGGCGTATATTTATACTATATTATGTGTATATATAAAATGTAACTCGTCATGCAAAATCTCTCCCTATCTTTATAAAATAGTCAGACAACACTTCCTGTCATCCATCGCTCACTAGGTCATTTATTTATTTATACATTTTTATAATTTAATATAATTATATATCTTATTTAAGTAATTTTAAGATTATATTTTATAATATAATTAAGCATTTTATTTTATATTATCTATATTTTTTATAAATGGTATTATATACTTGTTCTAGGGATTCTAATAATATCTTACGCCGCCGTCCTTATTTGTTCATATAGATCCTGTCCATCCAAAGGTTGCCTGGGAGAGATCGCTTTTAGCGATAAGGCCGCCCATTGTACCTATGATTTAAAAGTGTATTTTCTTTTATATGTTTGTATTTAATGATGTGCAATAAAGAAATTACTTATCTATATATTTATTCATATTATGTATATATTTAGTAATTTTGAGTCTGTTTTTATTATTAGTATTGAAATACCTTTTTTTCCTGTGTCACGCCTTACCTTCTTTTAGCACGAGCAGGATGACTGGTAGATAATGCTATCAGCGTTATGTCCTCCTAGCACTATTCTGTTTTGTGTGTTAATAAATATACTAGTGGTTCGTCCCGAACTGAGATCTCGCGAGTCTCCCATAAAATAAAAATATATTATTTGTAATCTTTGACTATCAAATCAGTGCCACGAAATATATAACCAACTAACTTGACCTAAAGTTTCATTAAAATTACAGATAACGGAAGTTCATGTTTTGGATACTCTTTTTTGGGGTACGAATTGCAGTTATTGTGGATTTCAGACTTTTACCTATATTTTTGTCACTTAAGCTACAACCATACCAAATTACAGCACTGTGGGATCACTGGTGTACCCTGTGAATTTCGTCAAAGTTCAGTTTTTATTATGGCTAATAACTGTCGATATGTACTAATGAAGACCTTTCATTTGACGTCCCATTTGACCTAATAGTATTATTTTCATTTTTTTCTACCCCGCTTTAACCACAATATCTCAACAGCCCCCCAACATTTTTAGCTCATTTTGTCTCATCAAAGTTGTGCTATCACTACCTACCTATATCCGAAAATTCACGATGATCGGATAAACACTTCGAAAGTTATCTTCATACAAACAAACATACATAAAACGCCGATTGGGCCAAGTTGATTTGGATATCTCGCTTTGCTCGATCAATAAAATGTATTTAGCATTCCATTATGTGACAGGTTGCAAGCCCATCGCTGCTTTGGTTTCTTTATAATGGATTATGTTGCAAAATACATCTAGTTACGATCATGCCAAGTTACGAAACGTTATATTAGTTTGAATGGTGGGCGGTGAAGTGTTATTGATCACCTTTCAACCCCATTCAAGTCCATGAAACTTGATACAGCAGGATATGAGATTGACGCGGAAATTACGTCTATTTTTGTCTCGTGTTCAACTGTTATGATATTAATGCGATTTCCTGCGATGAAATTGGCGTATGGCATCGACTGTTGCTGTGTGTGGTCGCAAGTAAACAGATCTTAATGATCCTACACCGAATGGAGAATGTATACCGAAGGTATATTAGCCTGCAATCGACATCGACATTACAATCAGATCGTTGAATCGATTAGAATCGATCTTTACTGAATCGAAGCTTCTCCGCTTGCAAATGTTCGCAAGACGAGTTTCTTGTGCAATCGAATCTTACAAAAATGTTGGTTATTTTTTTTATATTGAACAAAATCTTTTTTTAATAAGATACGTAGTAAATACAAGTAAATAGTAGGTATTTTATTATTGTAGTTACATACTGTACTTAAAAATACCTATATTTAAATAACAAAATCAATTTTTCAAATCAAAATCTTATATTAAATGAATGAAATATTGAATGTACTTACATAAAATCTATATTGTGACCAAAAATATATATAAAACATTATGTTTAACAATTTTAATTAGTGATCCACCTAGGTCCTGGACCCAGTCCAGGGGAGGGGTCATGACCCCCATTATCCTCCTCCTGGATCCCCCCTTGGGCCTACTTCATGTTAATCAGTTACCTATAACAATTGCATTACCTCACAGGCTACGTTAAGTGAATTATTGGCAGTGGCCACATAGCTCGAAGAACTGACGGCCGTTGGGGCAGATTCTAGAGTGGAAACCATGCACTGGAAAGCGCAGCGTTGCACGGCCCCCCACTAGATTGAAAGACGATCTTAAAAGGGTTGCTGAGGTCCGTCGGATGTAGGTCACACAAGATCGGTCAGTCTGGAATACTATCGGGCTATGTTCAGCAGTAGTGATATTATGATCCAACTAAGACTTGACCGATACCCTGACACATAAAGGTCAAAATTGGTGCACAAGTGCCTGAATTTTACCGATATCCTTTAAACCAGAACACAGCGAACTTTACTAGAGGTACAGTGCTGCAGTAACAAATAACCACTGCTGTTATTTTTTTTTATAAGTAGGTTTCAATGACTAACCTACAGAAGTTGTGCAGAACGACAAATAGTTCCGACTACGTCGTGTCGATTATAGCACGATCGAGTCGATCTGAGCACAATTCAGTGCGCGCGCCATATGTCAGCCGTATCGTATTTTTGTAATCCGGATACCAACTGGACCCATTTTAGAAGTAGGTGATACGCTGTCATAATACTGGGTTACAATTCGTGTTTTTTTAATTGACATTGTTTAATATAATATACAGCAGCAATTAAGAGTACAGTTATGACATTAGATAGCTCGATAGATGATTTGTATGGAGAAATAAAGCACAGGCACTTTTCTGAAGTCCTATGTGTGCTTAGTTCTAAAGCTAAATTGCTTATTACGCCGGCGAACACTGAGCGCAACTTCAATTCGGCCACGTCAAAAACTTCGGCCTGAATATCGCTATCCCTGTTTAGTGACGAAGTTTAGCCACGCAGAGCGACAGTGATAGCAATAGAACGATTCTAAATTTGATTAGATTTTGACCGTGTTCCGTAATACCAAAAATGATGACTGAAAACTTGTTGTATTTTTCTTATTGTGTTGTTATTCTGTAACTAGACGATATAATCTATGTTACTATGACTAGGATACGTAAGATGTTGTTGTTTTTAATACGAAACAATTAGGTTGAAAACAGGTCTTTTATGACGTAAAAACATGCAGAATTCGATACGCTTCTATTTTATTTTAGGTAAGTATTTTGATCTAATATATGGTTGGGAACCTAGATAAATACTATTCAAATTAAAATAATACCTTATTAAGGTAGAAATATGCTCCAATTGGAAATGATCTTGGTAGTACCTGTTGTATAGGCGATTGTCCCTCCGGTGCCCCCTTAAAAGTGAAGATAAACAGATATGTTGAATAACAGGAATAAGAAGGCAAACTTTAGTTACCCTTCTTTTTCAAGCAGTTATTTGTTGAACAAAACAACTCCTTACTATCAAGCATAGCTATGTCATTGTGGAGTTTATTCAATGTCACTGGAAAGCCTAAAGCAGTGTTTTCACTAGGGAAATTATCAGCAAGTGTTTTAGATACGGAGGGACACTTGATTTTGGTTTGGTTAGGAAACTGAAACTAATATAAGACGAATGCACCCGGACAGATGGGCAACGATCGTCACGCAGTAGATGCCTGAAGACGGGCGACGGCGCCGAGGAAGGCCTAGTAGACGCTGGCGTGACGATCTCGATGCCTTCGAGACAGAATGGTGGGATTTGGCACGCAAGCGAAAGTCCTGGAAGATAGTGGGGGAGACCTTTGCCCAGCAGTGGGATGACGTAGGTTGAAAAAAAAAATGATTGCGTGCTCATAACCTGATTATGGAGATTCTCAATTTTATGTAAATTTTATCATCTGTTGATATGTATTTGTACACATTTTCGCAAGGAACGAATGAAATGAAATTAACATTTCTAACAAAAGACTAGACCTGGACTGACTAGAACTGACTAGAACTGGAGGCCAATCGCGCTAATTTTGAACTGTTATACCGAAGCAAAACAACAACCAAAAACGTTACATTATGCACATTTTGTATCGCGCAAATCATTTGAACGGAAACGAATTGTTTTTTCTTTGGAAGATATACGTAGATGTTTTCCTATGTTTTATAAGAACGTATTTACAAATATATATATATATATATTATATATATATAAGTATTCTATCATATATCTGGTTCCCATATTACATGTTGTTTGGGGCTAGATAGAGCTGTGTGAAACGTAATGCAATATTTATTATGTAGTGATTGATCGAACTTTAAAAACAGCGTTTCGTTTGGAACGTTTTAATCCACTGTAAAAATAGTGTGTTACCAATTTCAAACCAAAGCTATACCAAAACCAAATACGTTCCGTTCCAACGTTTAAAACGTTGAAAATTAGAGTAATTGACCCCCTGGACCAATCTACGCAAGCGAGAAATTGTGGAATGGTGTTGGGGCTATATAACCTTAGTCAATTGTTATTATAAATACGGGATTTATACCGTACCGTTTTATCGGTGTTTCGACCGACAATATTTCGGTTCAATTCGTGAACCTTCATAAGGGTCAGTGCGATCCGCTCCGAATAACGTCTTAGACAATTGCATAAGTCATTTAGGTATATGTTCTTGGAAGCATTCTTATATGAATCAATAACATTAAAAAAATCCTATCTATCCTAAGGTTGCCTGAAAGAAATCGCTTCTTAGTATTAAGCCTATGTTTTCTTTTATTTACATTTGTTTCTTTTGTGGTATCCAATAAAGTATATATATTCATTCATACTTAATTACGTGAATTTTCTAATGCAAACCATCCATTCTAAAAAAATACTTATATATATATATTATAATAACTAGTGGTTCACCCTGAACTGAGATATCGCGAGTATCCAATTAAAATAAAAAATATATATTTTGTAATATATTGTAAGCGAAAAAGCTTTTGAAAGACGTATCCTTCACAAAGACGTTCTGTGCTAAGTTTCACATAGACATCTCGTACATACATAGACTTGTTACAAACCATATAAAGACAGTTAAGTTAGGTACGCTATTAGCTAGGTACCTATAATACCACATTAACAGAAATACCTAATAGATAAATCATACTTATAATAAAAATACGGAGGTGAGTTTGTTTATTTGTTTGTTGCACTTTCGCGTCGCAATGGCTGAACCGATTTCGATTAAATTTAGTACACACGGCTACACACCAAGCTATACGTTTCAAGTATAAGCTGACATGGCATTGTGTAGGCTTTTCATAGAATGAGAGGTCAGCTTATTCTGGAAAAATATAGCTTGATGTGTAGCCGTGTGTACATACCTAGATTTAGACAAAGGCTGCTTTTTTGACAACTTACACGTGCGAAGCCGCAGGCGGCCTCTAGTATCTACATATCTTTCTAATATATACAAAAAAACTATAGAATCATTGCTGAAATAATTGTAAAAATATTTTTATTATTATTGGCCCTCAGCATATACATATAGCATATACAGATACATATACATAAGGGAAATTATCATATATTTTTTGTTTAACCTTTACTTATCATCATCATCAGCCGGTAGACGTCCACTGCTGAACATAGGCCTCCCCCTTAGATCGCCACAACGAGCGGTTGGTAGCCGTTTGCGCCCAACGGCTCCCCGCGATTCTTACTAGATCGTCGGTCCACCTTGTGGGGGGCCGGCCTACGCTGCGTCTTCCAGTCCGTGGTCTCCACTCGAGAACCTTTCTTCCCCAACGGTTATCGGTTCTACGAGCGATGTGGCCTGCCCATTGCCACTTCAACTTGCTAATTTTGAGAGCTATGTCGGCAACTTTAGTTCTTCTGCGGATTTCCTCATTGCGGATTTTGTCACGCAAAGAAACTCCGAGCATAGCCCTCTCCATAGCTCGTTGAGCGACCTTGAGCTTGGTCATGAGGCCATGAGTAAAGGACCACGTTTCAGTGCCATAGGTCATCACTGGCAACACACACTGGTTGAAGACTTTAGTCTTCAGGCTCTGGGGAATTTTGGACAAGAAGATATCGCGAAGTTTCCCGAACGCTGCCCAGCCGAGTTGGATTCTTCGTGCGACCTCTTTGTCGACCTTTACTTATGCTCATTTTGTAAGAAATGAATTTTCTGTAATTTATTTTGGTGAGTGAATGAGTCTGCAATCCAATCTAGCTGTTAGATTTATCAAAAATAAAAAATTAAATAGATAGATAGATAATGTCTTTATTGCACACCATTACATATTAACATACAAAAGAAAATACATTTTTAAATCATAGGTACAATGGACGGCCTTATCGCTAAAAGCGATCTCTTCCAGGCAACATTTAGATGGACAGGATCTATGTGAACAAATAAGAACGGCGGCGTTATTAAATATAATATAAAATAAAATGCACGTAATATAATCATAAAATTACATAAATATTATACTACATAAAATATATATACCTACATATATAAATTTTAAAAATACATAAATTAATGAATGGCCTAACGAGCGATGTTTGACAGATAGTGTTTTGAAAAATGAATAATTTTTCAGCTCCACTTACATGACGACCTTCGTGGCGCAGTGGGCGAACAGCCGGCCGAGACGCAGGAGGTAGTGGGTAGGATTCCCACCGCGGAACAAATGTTTGCATGATCTACAGATATTTGTTCCGGGTCTGGTTGTTTTTATATATTATAAGTATGCATATATGTACAAAAAAAGTATACAAGTATTCTATCTGGTTCCCATAGTACAAGCTCTGATTAGTTTGGGGCTAGATAATAATAATAATAAAGCCTTTATTAACAGTCTTAACTACACATTACATATTTCTACTTAGTACTACAAAATTTGTTTATGTATGGATATATAATATACTAGTTTCAGATTAGAGCCCGGTTTTTAGATTGTCTTGCTTTTCAGCATAGGCCTCCCCGAGTGTTCTCCACAAAGATCTATCTCTTGCTTTTCTCGCCCAAGTCGTTCCCGCCACTTTTTTATTATCATTTTTGATATAAGACGAGAAGTAAAGGTAGACAGTGTCGTAGACCCCATCATGACATACTCCTCAGTAGTATTCGCCCACTCTCGTCAAGTTGCTGCCATTCAATCAGTACAAAATCGTTTCTTGTGAAAAGCCACAGGCTCGCCTTGGTATTTTCGCAATAACGATCTGCATCGTGATTTGAAATTAGAGTCAATAGCTAAGTTCATCAAGCTCGCTTCCAAGCGACATTATGAACTTGCCCCTCATCATCCGAATCCTTTGGTACATACCATTCCGGACTATTCGATTGAACCGTCCGAACACAGAAAAACCCTCCGTTGTCCGAGACACGTTCTCGGAGACCCGGATGACGAAATCACTTCCGCTAATGCAGGTGAGTCATCCACATTAGACAGAGCAAACACTCCACAAATACACCGACCTCGCCGGCGAGGTCGACGAGTCCCTTTAGTCGCCGCCTACACGAGGTACAAGCACGTACCCGGGCGTTTCTCTCCTATCCCCGTCCCGGCAACAGCCCAAGCCGAGGTTCGTACCTAACTGGTGCCCTTGCGCTAGTTGCCTCATCAAAAAAAAAATTATAGGGCTGAGCGCCTTCTGCGCTCGCCAAAAGCTCGGTTAAGCTGCAACGGCCTCAGAGGCCAACAGCGAGATAAGTCCATTCGAAAAAAAAAACAAAGCAGTGTCGTAGATGGGAAGATGGGGCTAGATAGCGTTGTGTCAAATGTCCAGCAATATTTATTATTATTATAATCATTTTTTGGTGGTATAAGTCAACACGTGATTTTAGAGAGGTGCTAGAAACAGACAACCATTTTAGACACACAATACTTGACCTAACTCCCATATATTGCGCTAGACGGGGTATTCTGGAGAGTAAACCAAATTGCAAAATAGAGAGAAAACAAATGAAGTTTACAAAATTTAAGGCACAGCATACAAATTGCCCATCGGAGCGTAGGAACTACTGAGGCGGAGTTGCGTGTTAGCCAGACCAGTGGGAGTTAGCACTCGGTTCAAAACTGGCGGCTGTGAGTCGGCGACCACCGGCCGTCGGTAATGTGCCCACCCGGACGAACCAGCTAAATTAGACGAACTACAGACTTACGACATTGTTCATCTTTATACTAGTTGTTCGCCCTGAACTGAGATCTCGCGAGTCTCCGATTAAAACAGAAAAATATTATTTTGTAATCTTTGACTATCAAAATAGTGCCACGAAAATAAACCAAATTACTTGACCTACAGTTTCATTTAAATTACAGGTAACGGGAGTTCATGTACTGTGGTGGTTTTTTTTTCGGGGTACAAATTGCAGTTATCCTGGATTTCAGACTTTTGCCTATATTTTTGTCACTTAAGCTACACGCATACCAAATTACAGCACCGTGGGGTCACTGGTGTACCCTGTGAATTTTGTCAAAGTTTTTATGATGGCTAATAACTCAAAAACTATAAAAAATTTACAAAAAATAAAAACAGATTCTAAATGTACTAGTGAATACCTTTCATATGACGTTACATTTGACCTGATAGCTTAATTTTAATTTTTTTTACCCCTCTTGAACTCCAATATCTCAACAACCCCCTTATATTTTAGCTCAATCTAAATCTTGATTCCATTCAAAGTAAAATATGACGCAACAGTAACAAATGACGAAGTTGAGAATAGTTATAAATGGTGAATAGGTTCTTTCTAGGCAAGCGTGCTCCATCTTCGATCACACCTTCACTTACCATCAGGTGAGGCGGTGCTCAAGCGCTTGGCTATCATCAATAAAAAGTTAAAAAACTGAGAGAAAACATACCTCAGTGCCTTAAGACGAAAGTCTTCAATCAGTGTGTGTTACCAGTGATGACATATGAAACCGAGACGTGGTCCTTCACTATTGGCCTTATGAATAAGCTCAGAGTCGCTCAACGAGCTATGGAGAGGGCTATACTCGGGGTTTCTCTACGGGATCGAATCAGAAATGAGGAGATACGTAGGAGAACTCAAGTCACCGACATAGCCCGACGGATTAGCACGTTGAAGTGGCAATGGGCAGGCCATATAGCGCGCAGAACAGATGGCCGATGGGGCCAAAAGGTTCTCGAGTGGAGGCCACGGACCGGCAAGCGCAGCGTAGGACGTCTACCCACAAGATGGGCAGACGACTTGGTAAGAACCGCAGGTCGGCGTTGGATGCAGGCCGCTTCCAACCGCAGTTCCTGGAGATCAATGAGGGAGGCCTTTGTCCAGCAGTGGACGTCCTACGGCTGATATGATGACTGAGAGATGAGGTTTGTGTTTATACACCGTACGAGGTACACAACCATTGCAATTATTCAATAAATTTTACGTAAAACGATGTTTTTCATATATATATAATTTGTATATGCTCAAAAGCATTCTATTTGCAAGTTGAAAGTAGCTTGCAAGATAACAAAAGTATCTTCATAAAACAATATAAGCTGTTACCTTTATACCTAATGATAACTATGATGTTGAAAACCCATTCAGACCGAATTTACTTTGTTTTAATTTAATTTTAAACAATAAGCATCTACGCGAACTCCAAACAATTAGCCAGAGTCGAGGCGTCCATCCCTCGCTAATCCGATTCGCCGGCTTACTCTCTCAGCTACGAAATCATTATGTTATACATTTGTAATCGAATCGACCTAAGTTACGATTACTGATAATGAATGTAACAATTCCGCAGCTAAACATCATTATTTTATTCTACGCTACTCAATTCAAATGCAATTTTAAAAGTTCTTAATTTATATAATAAAAGGTTAACTTGAACAAATCCAGTGTGTATTTAATTCTAGAATGAATACACATATGATTTAAAACGTTAATTTAGCTAAAACGCGTCTTAAAACTTATAACAATAAAATTTTACAATACTTAATGTTGTTTTAAATCTTTATGTATGAACATTTAAAAACATGAATGTAAGCTTTAATGAGCATTACATTAAACAGCTTCTCATTAACAAGGTTCTTGAGTGGAGGCCACGGACCGGCAAGCGCAGCGTAGGACGTCCACCCACAAGATGGGCAGACGACTTGGTAAGAACCGCAGGTCGGCGTTGGATGCAGGCCGCTTCCAATCGCAGTTCCTGGAGATCAATGAGGGAGGCTTTTGTCCAGCAGTGGACGTCCTACGGCTGATATGATGGTGATGATGATGACATTAAACATAAGACCAAGTATGTATATATGGGTTTGAAAGGCCCCGGAGCCCAGACGGTAAAAGTTTGAATTGTCGCTAAAATAGTACTTGCGGGTATGCAAATAACTATTTGCGAGCGAACGACAAATATACCGAGATACCGACGACCTCCGTGGTACAGTGGGCGAATAGCCGGCTGAGACGCAGAAGGTAGCTGGTTCGATTCCCGCGGAACAAATGTTTGTATGATCTACAGATATTTGTTCCGGGTCTGGATGTTTTTCTATATATATTATACTAGCTGTTGCCAGCGGCTTCACACGCGTGGTTTGCCAATAAAAAGTAGCCTATGTGTTAATCCAGGTTATGATCGACGTACATACCAAATTTCATCGCAATCGGTTCAGCCGTTCCAGTGTGAAAGAGTAACAAACATCCATACATACAAACTTTCGCGTTTATAATATTAGTAGGAAGTATGTATTTACAAAAAAAAATGTATGTAAGTATTCTATCAGTTATCTGGTTACCATAGTACAAGCTCTGCTTAGTTTGGGGATAGATAGCGCTGTGTGAAATGTCCAGCAATATTTAATATTATTATTTATTTATTTCTAAATTAAAGCCAGCAATAGAAACGATTAGCCTACTGTTCAACATAACAAGTAACTTTGTAACAAAAATATAACCGATTTCAGATAACAGTAAAAACAAACTACTGTACCAATTTTGATGAAATTTCCATAAGATCAATCTAAAAGTATATCCTTTGAAATAAAAAAAACTTATTTTCCAAATCGGTTGATATACCGGAGTTCTGAGCTAACAAACATAACATAAAAATTTAACACTTTAACACATTTAAGACTTATATGGTTTTCTCATAGATGCCATTGTCAGAACTGGACCAAATGGAAATGGGACCTTACGGAAAGAATCAGCTTTCAAATAAAAAAAGAATCATCAAAATGGGTTCGCCCAGTCGTAAGTTCTGAGGTAACACACATAAAAAAATACAGTCGAATTGAGAATCTCCTCCTTTTTCGAAGTCGGTGTACGTAGCAAGATTTCGTAAGACATGGTATTTTTCATTGAAATAGACAGTATTTGCCGCTTAAATAGATAAGTGCCAGTTTTAACACTTACGAGTGTACGAATACAGTTTTTTTTGTCGACCAAAACTACATAATCTCTAATTTTGTAATTCACTGTTCCCTGCGTTAGTTACCACTGTGTTGCAGGATGCAGTTGGTTCCCAATTAAGTTACAGTAATAAAAATATAAAAAAGGGGGAGTAGAGTAAATAAGTATTAACTTAATCCACCATCATCATCATCATCCGCCGGTAGACGTCCACTGCTGAACATAGGCCTCCCCCTTAGATCGCCACAACGAGCGGTTGGTAGCCGTTTGCGCCCAACGGGGAACCCCCCGCGATTCTTACTAGATCGTCGATCCACCTTGTGGTGGGCCGGCCTACGCTGCGTCTTCCAGTCCGTGGTCTCCACTCGAGAACCTTTCTTCCCCAACGGTTATCGGTTCTACGAGCGATGTGGCCTGTCCATCGCCACTTCAACTTGCTAATTTTGAGAGCTATGTCGGCAACTTTAGTTCTACTGCGGATTTCCTCATTGCGGATTTTGTCACGCAAAGAAATCCCGAGCATGGCCCTCTCCATATCTCGTTGAGCGACCTTGAGCTTGGTCATGAGGCCATGAGTAAAGGACCACGTTTATAAGCTATTTAATTAAGTATATTTTTAAATGAACTTCTTCACGGTTTCAATGTTACTACACTACGATTTCTACGTTTATAGAATACAGCAGCCGCCTCGCTGGCATCGAGTGGAATTATAATTATCGAAAGCGGCTAAGTCGCCTTTTAATTAAAGAAACAAAGAAAAACAGCTATCTCCGATGTCTTAGCGAAGTTACAGAATGAGTCGAGAGTTTAATTCTTAACTCTCTGTTGTTAATTGTGTGCAAAGGGGTTAGCCCTTGGCTTTGATTTGAAATCAAACAAATATTTTAGTTACTTTTGAAGGGAGATGAAGAAAACTTGTTGGCATCTTCTAACAAATAACATGGTAATGGTATGTTCCTGTAATTACTGGCACATAGGCATACCTACCAGCTTAGTCCTATAACTATGGCAACGTATCCACATAGAGATCAAGACAACATAATAGCTTGTTTTGAATTTTATGTGGATATCGTTTGCCATATAAGTAGTATAAAAAAATAGGGTTGAACATTTCCCTTATATATTTAATACTCCTGTGTCTGCCCTTTTAATTCAGTGGTAAGAAAAGTCTTTGATCAGTGTGTGTTACCAGACGTATGGTAGAAAAATGTGGACTACGGTTCACTATGGGTCTCACAAGAAGGCTTAAGGTCGTTAGATGGAAATACCAGCGGATGAAGTTTGGTTGAAGGCCGCACAAGATCGGTTGCACTGGAAATCTATGGGAGAGGCGTATGTTTAGCAGTGGACGTGCTTTAGGTGATATGATGAGTCCCCGGGTGGTGACCAAGCATTTGAAAGCAGTGTAACATAATATAACAGTTCTTGTAGTTCGATGTAACTTTTTTATATTTGAGTTGATTGAATGAAAGGTAAATTGCGGTTTACGATTTATGACGTATTATAAAAAAAGTACTTACTAGATTTCGTTCAAACCAGTTTTCGGTGGAAGTTTGCATGGTAATGTACATCATATTTTTTTTTAAGTTGTATCACTTGTATTTTAGAAGTTACAGGGGGGGGGACACATTTTACCACTTTGGAAGTGTCTCTCGCGCAAACTATTCGGTTTAGAAAAAAAATATATTTGAAAATTCATTATTATTTTTAATATCACCTATCCGTATTATACACGTATGGGTTTGATTAAAAAAAAATTAAGATTCAGTTCTAAGTATGGAGAACCCCAAAATTTATTGTTTTTTTTTTATTTTTATGTAAAAATCTTAATGCGGTTCACAGAATACAGCTACTTACCAAGTTTCATCAGTAGTTCTTATAGTTCCAGAAAAAGTGGCTGTGACATACGGACAGACAGACAGACAGACATGACGAATCCAGAAGGGTTCCGTTTTTTGTCATTTCGCTACGGAACCCTAAAAACGACTTATTAAAGGTTGCTTAGAGCCATTTATGCAGGTCTCACATTATCGCTTGCTCTGAAAATCTATGACGGAGGCCTTTGTTCAGCAGTGTATGTTATATAGTTAATATACCTAATAAAGACGAACCAAATAGAGAAAAAATCAAGGAAATTTTCACGTTCATCTTAGGAGTAGACACATCTCAGGAACGCCAATTATTTTCAGTACGTTTTTTCTGTCATCTCGTATTAAGGTTTTTTTCAGTGGCACCTCAACCTTGCCACTGATGGGGCGACTAATGGACCAATCATTGATTCGGTGAAAGAAATACGAAAATGCAATCGTAAATTGTAGCGTTAACTCGTAAAATCCTAACAAATTATGAGGAGAATCAAGATTTAACACTCGTATCAGGCACTTTCGTTCGCAGCTGCACTAACGATGATTACGAGTAAATGTAAACTTAATTTTTTTTTTTTGTTTTCGAATGGGTTTATCTCGCTGTTGGCCTCTGAGGCCGTTGCAGCTTAACCGAGCTTTTGGCGAGCGCAGAAGGCGCTCAGCCCTATAATTTTATTTTTGATGAGGCAACTAGCGCAAGGGCACCACTTAGGTACGAACCTCGGCTTGGGCTGTTGCCGGGACGGGAATAGGAGAGAAACGCCCGGGTACGTGCTTGTACCTCGTGTAGGCGGTGACTAATGGGACTCGTCGACCTCGCCGGCGAGGTCGGTGTATTTGTGGAGTGTTTGCTCTGTCTAATGTGGATGACTCACCCGCATTAGCGGAAGTGATTTCGTCATCCGGGTCTCCGAGAACGTGTCTCTGACGACGGAGGGTTTAAAGTGTAAACTGTGTAAATTTAATGAATAAAAACTTGGCTTTATAAAGTGGAGGTGGACAGGCCACATGATGAGGAACAAAAAGGACAAGTGGGCAAAGGATGTTACCGAATGGTGTCCAAGACAACACAAAAGAAAGAGAGGGAGACAGCGTCCAGAGATGGGAAGACGACATAAAAAGAATAGCAGGCGTCACACGGAGAAGGAAGACACAAGACCGCACTTTATGGCAAGCTTTAGGGGAGACCTATGCTGAGTAGCAAGACAGTCTTTGCGAAACTAGTGTCTATGTTAAATATTTTATTTTAGTAAGAAATATGTGTTTATATGATTGTTTAATAAAGGCTTTATTATTATTATATAAATACAACCAAGTTACTTTACAGTTTATAGGGAAGCATTGCGGAATGATAGACCGGATACGGGAAATTCAATAATATTGTACTCGCCACAACATCCGTTGTTTCGGGAAAATCGATCTTGTCATTTCACTAGGGAAAGATTCTAGCGTAGACAGAGTATGATATTGGAGTATAGGGCCGCCTATAGCGATACTTTAAAGTATATTGAGACTTTAAAGTCGGTCTTCTGTTTTTGCTTTGGCGAGGACTAGGTAATTTTTCACGTTCATATCTTCATGATCATACAATGACAATTTCACACATAAACTAATATTTTTAACCCTCTCCAAAAATAGAATAGGTTAACAATTCGGCTTTATTTTTATCTTTACTAACCTATACTAATATTATAAAGAAGAAAGATTTGTATTTGTGTATTTTTGTGTGTATGTTTGTAATGAATAAACTCAAAAACAATTGTGCCGATTTCAAAAATTCTTTCACAATTGGAAAGCTACATTCACTCTGAGTGACATAGGTTATATTTATCGCTAGAACATGTTAGAGATCCTTACTAAAACTTAAGTAACGTAACCCAAGGTGTAAAAAAGTGCCCTAAAACGTCATTCGTCGCATGCGCTGCGGAAACTATTGATGATAGAACAAAAGTATGTTCTACAATATTTAAGAACATATCAATATCTACAAAAATCTTTCCAATATTATAAAGAGGAAAGATTTGATGGTTTGTTTGTATTGAACAGGCTCCGAAACTACTGGACCGACTTAAAAAATTCTATCACTGTTTGGAAGCTACACTATCTCCGGGTGACACAGGCTACTTACCCAACTGCGGAGAAGTGCGGAGGGTAATGTTTTTATTAAAAAAGTACGCGTGCAAAGCTGCGGATTGGTCAGCTAGTATATTATAAAATTGGCTAGTATGCGCTTGTTCTGCTAAGAGATACGAAGAATAAAGGATCTAATACTTAAATATCTTATATTATAAAGATCATTATGAACCTCTCTCCGAAAGCCCCAGAAAGTTCCTCCAACTCTATATCACAGGAAAACATTATAATACACATTGAAACCCGTGCTAACAATTTCACATACAATCATAAATTCCAATTTAGCTTCGTAGGATCTTGTTTCGCCGCCGGTTTTCCGGATTCATTGTATGTTACTCCCAAGACATTGTACCCTGCAGAACGTATATACAAAATTAATTAGACAAAACCTTGGCTCTTATAACTTCTGATACTACGTGACTCAGAACATGTATCTTAACTTAAAAGATGAAGAACTATGTGAAAATTATTATTTTTTTTCTAAAAAATTTATAATTTTAAATTAAGCAATATTCTAACTCTTTTATATAAAATTCTATTTACTTCATCTTCTCCGCCGTATCTCAAAGAATGCTTTGAATTCCTAAATCTGTCCCATACCCGCAATCTGCGTTCTTCCACTACTCTCCAGTTGAAAATTCCAGCCCATATCTAATTCCAGCTTCTTTGGTAACTCGTTTACGGTACGAGCTGCACGATTATGGAATGACTTGCCCGTTTCCATCAGACATGCTAAATCATTACCTATTTTTATTAATGAGGTTTAAAAACTATACTTAGCGGCTTCTTTAGAGTAAACGTTATGTATACATATATTATTGTAAAAGTATATGTATATATTTTATATGTATTTATGTAAGTAGATGTAGGTATATTGTAGGTTTAAGTATTTATTTATTTTTATCCTACATAAATAGGTAAACAAAAAAAAAAAAAAAAAAAAAAAAAAAAAAAAAAAAAAAAAAAAAAAAAAAATCATAATACTTGTTTCCTGACTAAACTTAAACAATCAAGGTCAGGAATTCAGGTGAAATTCAACCTTTTCCTAGTAGTATAGTTACAAAATAATAATTATTCTTAATTGTCATATTTTTTTTTTCTGTCCCATATTAATTATTGTTATTTTTTTTTGGAACTCTATTTATAAAATTTTTGACATTTTAATTTTGACGATTTTATACAATATAATAATTATTACTTAATTTTAGTATTAATTTTTATCTTTTGTATTGTATTTTTATTTTCTTGTGTTTGTAACTTCATTGTACCAACTCGTAACTATGGATCTCGGTGTCTGATAATAAAGATTTAAGAAATAAATAAATAATTCCCGATACCCACAATACCGGAAGTCCTAGTGTGAGTTTATGTTTTTTTAATGAAAAACCAGCTTCCGCTAGTTTTTTGCCGATAAAAAGTAGCCTGTCTAATAAATTCAGGTCATATACTATCTATAAATCCTATTTGGTTTTCCCGTTTTACAATGAGATTTATATTCAATAATCCATATAATAATAATAATAAGGTGGAACTCCTGGACTCGGCACGAGTCAGGAGGTTCCTCTCTCTGCAGCCCTAGCCACTGATCGCTTGGGCCTTGAATAGCGGTCGGTGGTTTACCGTTTTTATAAATGTATTTTTTATTTTTTAATATATATTTTTTTTTATATAATTTTTTTTTAAGATACGTTGTAGTGAAAAATGTATTTTTTATAAAGTTTTAATATAAATATGTGTGAATAATAATAATATTTATTTCAGACTCATGAGGTCCATACACATTTACTACACACAATACAATACACATACACATAATTCACAATAAAATACCTTAAGTTTAGGTGGCAATGCCCATCCAACGTCTATACATCTTATTAAGCGTTTCTGCCAGACTTTTAATGATAGCGTTATTACATTAATACTTAGATTGGATTCTCGACTATGAATTAAAAGTCGATTGTTCCCTGTCATGGTTCTGAAGTAGGTAAGTACTTCTAGAACACCCTGTATTTTAATATTATTTTATAAGCACGTTATATTTACTGTTTCTTTGCCGTAATTAATCTGAATAACAGACTGATTAGGCTACTCTTTTTACATTATGAATACAGTTGTTATTATAAGGCTTACATTGGAACGTTGATTTTCTATCTACTCCAAATGCTGATGGTTCGTTAAATTAAACGTCGCGTCGTGTTGAAACGTAGGGCTAGTTATTGCGATAGCAACGCCTACCTATCTATTCGCTTAGCCTTGCTGACTGATTAGGGACTACAAGAAACCCTACCTTTTTTAATACCAGCATCTAACTAAATGCATGGCAGATTTTATTCGAGTCAGCTTGCATATAAATAAATAAATAAATACTGCTGGACATTTCACACAGCGCTATCTAGCCCCAAACTAAGCAGAGCTTGTACTACGGGATCCAGATTACTGATATAATACTTATATACATATTTTTTGTTTTAAATACATACTTACCTATATAATACATAGATAAACAACCAGACCCGGAACAAATATCTGTAGATCACGCAAACATTCGTTCCGCGGCGGGAATCGAACCCGCTACCTCTTGCGTCTCAGCCGGCTATTCGCCCACTGCACCTCAGAGGTCGTCAATGCCAAATATACTCATATGCTTGGATTAGCAAGCTGAAGCAATGGGCGGGATATATAGCTCGTACAACTGATGGCCATTGGGGCAGAAAGGTTCTCGAGTAGAGATCCCGCACTGGAAAGCTCAGCGTAGGACGGCCCCCACTACATGAAAAGACGACCTAATAAAGTTGCAACAAATCGTTTAGTGAAACCAATTTAAAGATCAATCAGTATTAAATTTATTCATTTTCCACCTCGGCCAATCTTCCATTAAGCAATGACCCTCTCCATCCAAAGGTTGCCTGGAAGATATCGCTTTGTTAAGCGATAAGACTGTCCATTATGCTTACTTTTATTTGTGTATTTCTTTAAATCTGTTGTGTCTAGCTTGTAAGGAGATATATAGATATATACTATAAAGAATTTTCATTCATTCAGTAAAAAATTACAATGGTATTATTATAGCTTCACTTATATGGAATTTTGTCTACAAACGGCATGGTGCATCTAGCAAGGATTTACCGGACCCTATTTACTGGTGATTGAATGAATGTAGAAACTTTATTGTACATTTTGTACACCATAAAAATAAACATTACAAACAGAATAGAAAACACAAGTCAGATAGTACAATGGGCGGTCTTATCGGTGTTTGATGATGTAGGATCTTAAAGGTTCGCCCGGTCTATTCAAACTATTTTAATTTACACTTTAGCAACGTTTTCAATTCCAAGCTGGAATTAAATGTCTTAGATACAACCAATAATAAAGCGTATGAGCTGTTTACCTGCGACTTTGTTCGTAAGGACTTAAATTGTCTTAATTATACATAACAGCGCCAATTCCGAACTATTTGATCCGCCGCGTTCAGAGGCCAGAGTGGTGCAGTATAAGAATTAGCGTATGATTGATTTTTAAATTTTATAGCCAAGAACTTATATCTTCACTTAAAAAATATCTTATCCCTTTTCTCATGATACATTAACAAGAATGTATCGGCAGTTCAATGAGTCAGCAAAGGCGAATATAGAGCTGGATATCTTTAACTCTAAGCTATATAAATTTGTCACACAACTCAAAGACATCCTCCATTTTTGACGACCTCCGTGGTGCAGTTGGCGAATAGCCGGCTGAGACGCAGGAGGTAGAGGGTTTGATTCCCGCCGCGGAAGAAATGTTTGCATGATCTGCAGATATTTGTTCCGGGTCTGGTTGTTTCTTTATATATTATAAGTATGTATTTACAAAAAAAATGTATGTAATTATTCTATCAGTTATCTGGTTCCCATAGTACAAGGTCTGCTGAGTTTGGGGCTAGATAGCGCTGTGTGAAATGTCCAGCAATATTATATATAGATATTTTGTATATATTACGTGTTTGGTTTTTGTTTTAATTATTGTTTATTCATTTTTTTCTGACTCTCAGTTATGTGTCTATTCATTGTAATTATTAAGTAGGAGTTATGTTCTGGAACAAGCTTTTCCTTTTGTTTCCTCGATGAGTATATTTCTGTTTTTCTGTGCGCACATAAGTTACGTTTCAAGCCAGATAAAATTGTTATTTTAGGTAAGTTTTATTTGTATTACTTGTAATGTGTGCCTTATAAAATAAATAAACAGAAGTTCCTTGTTATGTTTTATCAAGATCGGTCATGTCGTGAAAATGTAAGAAATAAACAGCTATATTCGAATTTATTATATTGGTGAGGCTAACACTGCGTAAATTGCGGATCACACCTCTTAAGTCCATAGAATCCCTGATAAGGGCAGATCTAACATTGAAGTCTTAAAAGGTAGTCAATTCGCGTGTCCACGACGAGCCTACATAGTATTCTACTTAGTGCTGAATTGTGCGTCTCGTTTCTTTAGTACACCGCTTGTATGTCCTTTTTAACACCAAATTAAAATAAAACAAATAATCCTGGACATTTCACACAGCGTTATCTAGCCCCTAACTAAGCAAAGATAGATAGATAGAAAACGCTTTATTGTAAATCACACTTAAAATAAAAAAAAACAATATAAAAAACAAATAACAATACACGCAGAAATACAAATAGCGGTCTTATCGCTAAAAGCGATCTTTTCTAGACAACCTTTGGATGGACTGGATTTCACGAGAACGGACGGTAGCTATTAATAAAAAATAATTGAATATTGAATAAACAGTGTACTTACATAAGCAATTTAAATAAATATATACAAATATATAAGTACTCATCAATAAATTAGGTACATAATAATATAGCATAGTACATAAATATTCCATACTAAGAATAATAAAAAAGGTATATGTATTATATAAAATCTTTAAGTAGGTACATATAGGTGTACAATAGAAGGGTGAAATAAAAACCAAGAGTAGCGTAACGATAGATGAGAAAATGAGAAATCAGCATTATAGTGAAGACAGATGTTTACATAGAACTATTTTAAAGATGTTTAATGATGATATTTTGAGCAAAGCTTGTATGGAAACTAGATAACAGACAGAATACTTATTATACCTTCTATTGCCTCACCTTATTACGCCCAGCATGACTGGTAGATAATACTATTAGCATTAAGTCCTCCTAGCACTACTATATGACGTGTTAAAGTAGTTTATTTCTGCGGAATATTAAAGATAAGTTAAATTGTGTAGAATCTAGAGTACCGTAGAAATGTGTCCTTTTTACGGTATTTCTACCGTTTAAAATTCTCTATTAATTCCCAGAGATAAAAATTATGGTGTTTTTGCTAGCCGTTTGTATAAAAATAAATTTCTATTTGTTTCTTGTCCAACGTTTTAGTACAGTGAAGCGAGTGAATCGTTCTGGCCAGTCGGCAAAATCTAATCATTGCATTACTCACGGCGGCCGCCCTCCATACTCCGCTTCATTTCACCAGAACATCCACTAATCAAGCTTTAGCTTATTACATTATTTCTAATCAGCCATTTCAGGCACAAGAGTTTGTATCGTAGCCATGTCACCGTATTTTTCTGGGATAGATACGTAAATGGTTTTAAGATTTTTAAAATCATTTAAAAAAATTTTAAGCCTAGACGGGACTTGAACCCGCGACCTTCCTCTTGATACGAGGACGCACTAACCATCTGTGCAACCAGGCAATTCACGTCTAGGTCGAAATTAGAGAATTTCTCGTATCAAGAAGAAGGTCGCGGGTTCAAGTCCTGCCTAGGCTTGAAAATTTTTGAGATGATTTTAAAAATCTTGGAATTATTCGCATGTGTTCGGATAACACT
Organism: Philereme vetulata; assembly: GCA_918857605.2. NCBI lineage: Eukaryota > Metazoa > Arthropoda > Insecta > Lepidoptera > Geometridae > Philereme > Philereme vetulata. Next base: position 3,303,927 of record OU975471.1, on the reverse strand, counting down.
ATAAATAAAAATACTATTTGTAAATGGTTTTTGTAATATGATTTTACTAGCTGACCAAACCGCGGCTTCGCACGCGTGGTTTGCCAATACAAAGTAGCCTATGTGTTAATCCAGGTTATGATCTACGTACATACCAAATTTCATCGCAATCGGTTTAGCCGTTCCGGCGTGAAAGAGTAACAAACATCCATACATACAAACTTTCGCGTTTATAATATTAGTAGGATGGTGGGTTCCCAACGTGTCACAGTGTTACTCGTTGGGATTTTTTCCCAACGTGTTACTCTTTTACAGGGGTGTGACTCATTTGTATTGTATTGTATTCATTTATTTCAGATAATCATAACTCATAATGACAATCACAATAAATTACGAGTATATCGAATAAAATATGTACAATCAAACAAATTAAATCAATATTATATAACTATTAATCAATTTATAACTTAAAATTATGTATTAAGTATCAGTGTACGCACATGTTGGAGCAACACACCGGATGAAGTGTGTTCATATAGGGGACACACAACGCCCTGCCACAGTTTGTAGGATGGTGTTGAAGCTGGCTCGCGTCGTGCTCATCGAAGATGTTGTTTTCTTCCAAATGATGGCATGAAAGCCATCAGTTTGATACTGAGCAAACATCTCTGAGGCACTACAAAAATGGGGGAGTCTCATACGTTTGGAATAATTTATATAAATAAAGAAACAACGCGTAAAAATGTAATTCTATTTATAAATAGTTATAGTTATGTAATTGTATTATTATGTACTATTATTGTATGACTAGTGGACCCGCCGAACTTCGTACCGCCTTGACATGCATATAACGCGGGCTGTCAGTATACGTCACCCTGGTAGAATTATCAATTGTTGTCAAATCGCTAAGGTTACATTATAAATAATTTTATATGGTGGTTAAGTATTCTTAAATTTTCTAATTTTGCGCGCAATTTTCTCAGTTTTTTCTTTCATAAGAACCTTCTCCTGACAATAAGAAATACAACCAAAAAAGAATTAGCGAAATCGGTCCATATATATGTATGTATACGGTATACGGTTTATATATATATATAGACAATATCTCGGGATAACTCCGACCGAAGCACCTGTTTCAAACGATATTCATTTTTTTACATCCTCTGACGATATTCGCATACTGTCAATTCTATGTCAAACGTCATAAGGTTACATTATAAAAGCGCTAAGGTTAGATTATAAATAATTTTATATGGTGGTTAAGTATTCTTAAATTTTCTAATTTTGCGCGCAATTTTCTTAATTTTTTCTTTCATAAGAACTTTCTCCTGACAATAAGAAATACAACCAAAAAAGAATTAGCGAAATCGGTCCAGCCGTTCACGCGTGATGGCGTGACCAAGGGAAATAGGGATTCATTTTTATTTATAGAGATAATAGTACATGCGTGTTTATTTGTAATGCTATTGTTATTGTGTCTGCCAAATGTTGGCATTATGCTCCTTTGTACTTATTTATTTGTTAGTAATAAACATTATTGAATTTAATGAAAAAGAAAAAAACTCGATGGGAAGAAAAATCCCAACGTGTCACACGGATTTTTTGTCCAGAATACAATGAATAGTGTAAGTGTAACAAGTGGTCATGAAAAGACTTTAGTTATGCGAAAAGGACCAGTGGCAAATGATTGTAATTTTAACGACCTCTGTGATTAGTGGGCGAATAGCCGGCTGAGACGCAGGATGTTACGTATTCGACTTCCGCTGCGGGACAAATGATTGCATGGTCTTCAAATATTTGTTCCGGGTTTGGGTATTTTTATATATATTAAGTACCTATGTATTTACAAAAAAGACATGTATAGTTCAAAAAAAGATTATTAAGTTTAAAATAAAACGTTATTATTGTACATGCTAATTAAAAATTATGTCAGAATTAAAATGAAATAAGTTATGTTATACATACGCGTAGACAACTTCAAGAGCCGATAACTGGGGCGGGCACGACATGGACATTCCACATAGTTTTCGTCTTCTCCATGTTCATTTTAAGCCCTACCCGTTGGAAGACTCGATTGAGGCCTTCGAGCATCGTGCTGAGCTCTTCCATCGACTTTGCCATGACCACAATATCGTCGGCAAACCGAAGGTGAGTGATGTATTCGCCGTTAATATTGATGCCCAGTCCTTTCCATCCTATAAGTTTGACGGCATCTTCCAAAGCGGTCGTAAACAGTTTCAAAGAGATGACATCTTTCTGTCTTACGCCTCTTTTTAAGGGAATCGCCTTCGAGCTCTGTTCTTGTACTCGGACTGACATAGTGGCGTTTTTATACAAACACTTCAACACTTCGATGTGCCGATAGTCAATACGGCATCGTTGGAGAGACTCAAGCACTGCCCATGTTTTGATCGAATCGAAGGCTTTCTCATAGTCCACAAACGCGAGACATAGCGGCAAGTTATACCATAGCGGAAGTTACTATTTCTGAGTCCGTATGCGAGATTAGAAACTATAATCATCGTAATAGTTGTACTCCAAATAACTCCCATATCGTGAGTACGTGTGATGTTCATTTTAGTGTCAAAGTATGCGGGCTCTCCCTTGTTCGATGACGTGTCCTGCATCTTAGAGGTAGTAAGACTCTATCGGTAAAAGTGTCACGTAAAAGACACCGCAGGCTCCGTGATAAGAACAGAAAAGTGGGCAGATGATTAAATGGGATATTGGTACTGACGATAGTGTGATGAATGGTGTTCGTGTATTGACATTGCATGTGTAATACTCTGAATATGGTTTCAATTATACTATGTAATACTAAAACCATATTATGCAACACATTATGCAATAAGTAGATATATTTATTTTATTTTATAAGGCACACATTACAAGCAATAAAAATAAAGCTTAACTAAAATAACAATTTTATCTGGCTTGAAACGTAACTTATGTGCGCACAGAAAAACAGAAATATACTCGTCGAGGAAACAAAAGGAAAAGCATGTTTAAGAACATAACTACTACTAAATAATTAAAATGAATAAACACAAAACTGAGAATCAGAAGAAAAAAACTAATAAAGAATAATTTAAAAAAAACAAACACGTAATTCATACAAAATATACTGCTTTATATATCTATCCTACCTAAATATACTATCAACCGACATGGTAGCCCACGACGCTATATGAGCGTCAGTATCCCCGTTAAAATGGAGGATGTCTTTGAGTTGTGTGACAAATTTATATAGCTTAGGGTTAAATATATCCAGCTCTATTAAACTTCATGGTCCTAAAATTCTCCCTAATGAACGCTATTATTACAAGGGAATGTTCGTGAAGCGATTGAAATCAAGAAATTTCCAAACATCAATCGGGAAGATGGCTATAAACTCCCAGCGTCTTGGAACCCGGTGATTGCTAGGTGTGCGCGTCGTGCTCAGTCGTATCAGTGCGTAGATACGGTTAGTGTAGTGTATGTAATATGAACGGGGACATTTCTAATTCTGAAGACCAAGTGAGGGTAGTTGCCGCAATTGCCATCATTTTTCGACGGTAGCTCCAAGTACTCCAGTCCACCCGTGACCACGGCTGTTGCAACACAGTCAAAGCGTCGGGATATTAAATAAAAAGGTATATACGCGATAAACACCCGTTTAAATCAGTAATTATGTACAGTTAAGGTTGCCTGGAAGAGATCGCCTTTTTTAGCGATGAGACCGCTCATTGTAGTTTTTACTTGTTTCTCGTTCTGTTGTATTTAGCTAGTAACGAATTTTTATTTCTTCATTATTTCAAAACGGTGCTTGCTCGAAATTTAATTAAATTTATTTGCTAGAAGCATGTTAAGCTTTTACAGTTAAAAAAGTTTTAAATACTTCACTAATTAACGGCGTACAAATCATAATAAAATATAACACACTTATGTTTTTTGCTGTGTTTTTATTGTACAATAAACGTGTGTACACACGGCTACACATCAAGCTATAAATTTCCAGTATAAGCTGACCTCGCATTGTGTAGGCTTTTCGTAGAATGAGAGGTCAGCTTATACTGGAAATATATAGCTTGATGTGTAGCCGTGTGTACTAATAAAATATTTTCAAAGATACCCTCTAAAAGTATTTTAATATGTCATGTACGTGACTACTAAAGAGTGTACAAAGGAGTACAGGAGCCAGGTAGGCTCCTGTACTCCTGTACTAATATTATATTCTATAAAAAATAAGGATATTCGTAGCCGAACCAAAGTCACCGACATAGCACAAAGGATTAGCAAGCTGAAGTGGCAGTGGACAGGGCACATAGCTCGAAGAACAGACGGCCATTGGCGCAGAAAGGTTCTTGAGTGTTGACCATGCACTGGAAAGCGCAGTGTAGAATGATCTCCCACAAGACGACCTGATAAACGTAGCTGGGAGCCGTTGGGTGTGGGCCGCACAAGACCGGTCACTCTGGATATCTATGGGGGAGGCCTATGCTCAGCATTGGACGTCCTTTGATTGATGATCCAACCTCCAGTGAGTACAAAACTAAATCTTTACTTTTAAGAAGATATGTTCGCAACATTGCAAGCCCTAGCTGGTAGGATACATTGAAACTCTATATGTATAATGTAACTGTATTATGGAATGATATAATAGTATTTTTTAGTTTATTTTTTTGACACTGGGCTGGACACATTTGTCATATGCTGGAGGAACTACGGGCGAAAACCACTACAAAATGGGTTCCAAACTGGCGGCAGCCGCGTGGTAGGCCCAGGCGGAGGCAGAGGGATGAACTGGACGCATACCATAAAGAGTGGCCCCATATAACCGGGATACGTGGAAAGAGGGAAGGGAGGCCTTTGCCCTGCAGTGAGACTCTACGGGCTGATAATAAAAATAAAGTGTTATCCGAAACTTCCCCATTTTTAAAATCAACTCAAAATTTCCAAGCGAATTTCAAAATTTTTTAGGTTCATGGCCCGTCCGACTGGAAAATGTTTGGATTTGATTCGACCAATTATAATCCAAAATCATAGTGATCGAAAAAGATAAAGACAAGTGAGGCATAATCCCGTAAACGAGCTGTCAGCTATTAGCGTCAAGTGAAATCGCCCCTGGGTAAACCTAAATCGGGACGTATCAACGATCACAAAAACCCGGTACAATTTTGAAACAATTTTTCCTGGCCACAGCCAACCTCAAGCAAAAAAATTGTACAAAACCGACGTGCCTGAGTAAATATTTATCCGTCGACGAAAACTTTCGGTCGATAACTTTGTCTGAGGATCTTGGATTGGGCAAAAAGTGGTAATTGTTTGATGATCAAGCTTTTACCACAGTCGATTGTTATTTAGTCACTAATTTGTCTGTGCTAATATCTTAGAATTACTATTGTTCATGAGTTTAAATGTCACATTGATTGATTGATTGAAAATACTTTATTGCACTTGTTAAACTAGTGCAAAGGCGAACTTATTACTAAAGAGCATTCTCTTCCAGATAACCTTTGTGTATTATAGATAAAGATATGTAGGTAATGCACAGGAAAAGGAACTAATGTAAATTTGCACATGACTAATAAAAATAGCATGATATAGGTACAAACTATTTCGAGGTTACATCAGTGGAAGCATTCAGATTGAGAATCTATAGGCACCTTCTTGGTCAAACCGGCCAAAAATGAGCAATTTATTCTTTCCTTATCACTTCTTCTATTGTTATGTATGTATTTTTATTTAATATTGGTATAGTTTAGTCTATGTTAAAAGTATTTAAGTAGTATGTACCTATGCTAAGATGAACTAGCAAAAAGAGGATCGGAAACCGCGGCTATAGGCCCACATCCATTCCTCCCTCTACCTTTCACACAACTACGAACATGGATACGACATCGTACTCTAAACCTACACAACGAACGTTGGGCACAGATCATGGACTGCAGATAGTCGAGGGCAGCTCTGCCGGCTGTCTCGCCACGACTGACACGACGACTGCTCAACCTTCAGAGACTGGACCTTCGAATCATCGTGGGGACCCTTACAGGACATTGTCCCCTCAACAAACACCTCTACATCATGGGAGCAACAGACAGCCCACTCTGCAGGGGATGTCTCACCGAAGAAGAATCAGCAGCCCACGTAGTCCTGGAATGCGTGGGGGTAACAGCACAACGTGCAGAAATCCTGGACAATCCAAGGTCACTCCGTGAAGCCTGCGAAGACCCCAGGAAACTTCTGCGCTTCTGGTCGGAGATAGGCTGGCTATCTATATAGCCAATTCTCTCACGCATAATGGACCACATAAGAGTTCAAATGCGGAAAAGGGAGTCCACCAACATAACATAACATATGTACCTATGCTATTTTATTAGTCCTGTGCAAATTTTTCATTAGTTCCCTTTCCTGTGCACTACCTACACATCTTTATCTATAATACACAAAGGTTAACTGGAAGAGAATGCTCTTTAGCATTAAGTTCGCCTTTATAATAGTTTTATGAGTGCAATAAAGTATTGTCAATCAATCAACTAAACTATATCAATTAAAAATACAAAGGTACTTAACAATAGAAGAAGTGATAAGGAATGATTAAATTGCTCATTTTTGGTCAGTAGGTATGACCGAGAAGGTGCGTATAGATTCTCAATCTGAATGCTTCCACTGAAGTAGTCTTGGAATAGTTTGGTGGCATATTATTCCAGAGACGAGTAGCGGTTATGGTGTAGGAGTCAGAGTAAGTAGCCAAGTTATGCTGTGGGGTAATCAATTGGAAACGACGAGACGATCGCACAGGTCTGTCCTCAGTTGATACGGATGCAAATCGCTCTCTGAGGTAGCTGGGAGATAGAGGGTTGCGAAGAATACCTACTATACAGGAGGGATAGCATGTGCGCATCTCGACGAGCTCTGATGTCAAGCCATTGTAGCTGCTGACGAAATATCGAGACATGATCATATTTTCGCAGGCCGTAGATATAGTGAATGCAGAGATACTGCAGACGCTTCAATCTGCTCAGTTGCTTTTCTTGCACATTGTTGTATTTTTCATGTTATGTCTTGTTAAGTGTTGTGTCTTGTTTTTCTAATGTGAAATCTGTTTAATTTGTATCCTAGTTATAGGGAATATATATGAGCCACGATGATGTAAGCCTCCTTAGATCTTTGTACCACGTTGAAGCAGATAAACTAATGATTATTAGCTAAGAAAATCGGGAAATTCCTTTGGGTGAACCTTAGAACCCAGTGGTTCACGTATTCCAAAGTTTGTCGTAGTAGAAACTTATGAAAAAAAGTGTCTGTTTTTTGCACATATGGTAGGATTGAAGTCCATAATTGAATTCCAGGCACGGCGCCGGTATCCGTGGCGAGGTCGCACGTCCACTCGCGGTTAGGATTTATCGCGTACAAGGAATATTTTTCGATCTTCATCCGTCTGTGGAATTGCTGGTATTTTTATGATCCTTTCATCATTAAGAATTCTTTTGACTGATTGGAATACCGATACTCATTTAGTAAGTAATATGTGTCGTTATGTTTAAAGTATTAACAGGGATATCTGCCTGCAGAGAATGCGCTCGTTAGAGGCCAATGATGTTATTAAATATTCTGACACGGTTTTTAATATCCTAATAGCATATCACACTAATCACACTATTACTAAACTTGCGAAAGTTTGGACGTTTGTTTATTCATTTGTTTGTTACACAATCACGTCGTGTAATTTCTATGAAATTTGGTATGTACGTAGATTATAATCTGGATTAACACAGATTACTTTTATGTACTTTTAGTATAGTTTCAAATATAATTGGTTAATTGTTTTATGAACAAATAAATGAAATGAAAATATCCCTTATATCAGGTACCATATATAAAATTGGGCTATCAGTCAACAGCGAGTTTAGCTTTATTTCTAGGTTACCTGCACATTTAGTAATGCATACGAAGTCGCGGGCAACAGCTTGATAAGAATAAAGCTAATTTATTTTTTTAAATTAACAAAAATCTACACCTGTTGTTAATAAAGAAACCCTTCTTAAATTACGCTATGTCTCTTCGTTCGACTCTTCTCTTAAACTATGAAAAGTAATGAAACGTAATACATAGTGCAATCACAGTAGACACACCTGTAATAGGAAGCCCCGACTGAAGTCCGAACACAATAGCATTGCTCCACAAATTGTCCATTAGGAGCCGCCATATGGACTTTGACATTTCAATGTACACAACATAATACATGTACACAGAATACGGATCCATTCAGATAGTACTGAGTTCTAACGTAGATTGCCCTTTTGAGCATGCACGTAGCTAATAGATGGTATTTGAATGGATTTAGGCTGGAACATTTGTTATGCATTATCAAATTTTCGATGTGTTAATCTGAGAAACGAATATCTATGTAGATCTCCCTTAAATTGTCATTTTTGAGACGTAGCTAAATTTGAGAATTGCAAAGATTTGGAAAAAATTGTGGACTGAAGCGGCTTAATTGTTAAAGTTTGAAAAAAGTCGCACGCAATCGAGATAAACTTCCTTCGAGGGAAATAGAGCATTATAAATAAACAAACAAAACGAGCATTTTATTTCGTTATTACATGATTGTACATGATCTTGGTAGGTACCTCTATTATGTTAGGGAGGTTTAGTTACAGAATATTACATTCTCATTTTTATCTACAGTAAGCCCAAATAGTATTACAGTATTTTTGTATCAGATTTATATTTGGCCTCCGTATATGATCATGTGTCAACCGTTCAAAGCTTTAGTCTCTTCTCTATTCTATTCTTTTCATTCCCTTCTCTCCTCACTATCTAAAAGATAGATTTGAATTTCTCCATTCTTCAAATAACTATACTCTTAGGTCATCAGAAAACTTGTTACTCAGAATTCCTTCGCACAGCACTTCCTTTTACAGCGCTTCTTTGTCAAGGTTGCGAAATGCTCTGCCCGAAGAAATAAGACGGTCATCCTCCTTACACACCTTCAAGTTGAAGGTGAAACATCATTACCTGACGATGTCATCTTCCTAGCGTTATTTATTTACTATTTATGTACTTATTTTATCTGTTAGTATAGTTTGCTATATGTATATACCTATATATTAGTCTATTTTATAAGTGTATTAGGATTAAAACTTCATCATATTTTTATTATACCTAAGAATATATGTGTATTCTCTAAAGTACACTGTACTCTGTACTTTCTAAATTTTGCTCCATCCAAAGGTTGCCTGGAAGAGATCGCTTTCAGCGATAAGGCCGCCCATTGTATTGCCTTATTTATTCCAGCCTAGTACATATTTTTGTAGTATTTCTGTTTGTGTGGTAATTCAATAAAGAGTTATCTATCTATCTACAGTAGAAAGTACAATACTTTGTGAGTAAATTAAAAGGTCAGGAACCAAGCTACTTTTCAGCCTCGCTACATATCTGCTGTGTATTAGATACGTCTAAGGCTATAAATCACATTGCAATTGCATCAACAAGCGACGCAAATACACTTCCCAGCCGATAATGAAACAGTATGATTGAATGATCGTATCAACTAATAGAATTATCATAGGGGCGCTAGACACCGGACATCAGGCTACTGACGTATGTTGATACGATTGTACGCCTGTTGAGCGATTTCATTTGAATTTGATCACTCGACTGTCCGGCGCTGATAGTGTTTGCTAGGCCCAGCTAGGGTATTGCCGGTCAAATCATCATTTGCGATGCAGTTACTCACTAATACGGAATAGATTACACACGTTAATTTAAGTAACTCGTCACAATATGATTTGTTATTTTTCAGTTGGTTTAAACATGTAATTTGTGCGGCAGATTATGTAAGTTTGTAAACATATGGAAATAGTATGTGTCTCGTAGTCCAAAATAAAAAGTTTGTTATTTGTACCTAGAAAATGTTCGCTTTTTTATGAGTTACCTAAAGGATTTTTTAACATCTGCTCAGTGTTACAACCTTTATTTTATCCTCTAAATATTTCTTGTCTTTAAAGTGACGACCTTAACTAGATAGACTAGTAGGTAGTTCGCTCCGAACTGAGATCTTGTGAGTCTCCCAAAACACAAAAAAAATATTCTTAAGGCGACTCGCGCAACGATGCCTAAACGTATTTAGGGGCTAAATATGATTTAAGGTATTGTCAAATCATACAAATACGTAGTACATACATACAAATAAGTTTAAACATGTTTAATTGCTAAATACGTTTAGAGATCGTTGTGCAAGACGGCCTTATTCTTTGACTAATAAAATAGTGTCACGAAATGCAACCAACTACCTTGACCCACAGTTTCATCCAAATTACAGGTATTTTAGTAGTCATAGTCCTATTTTTTGGGTTACAAATTGCAGTTATTTTAGATTTCAGGCATCACTGAATTTCATCACTGGGGGGTCACTGGTGTAGCATGTGAATTTTGTCAAAGTTTAGTTTTTATCGTGGCTAATAACTCAAAAACTTTAAAGAATTTACGAAAAATAAAAACGAAGCCTAAATGTACTAATGAATACCTTTCATTTGACGTCACACTTGACCTGATAGCCTCATTTTCATTTTTTTTACCCGCTTGAACCCTAATGTTTCCACAGCCCCCCAACATTTTTAGCACATTTAGTCACACCAAAATTGTGCCATCACATATGCGCCGATTTGCCTCATCTGATTTACAGATCTCGCTTTGCTCGATCAATAATTCTACAATTAATAAACACACAAATACTAACCTAGACTAATCCTAGACAATAAAATAACATACGAAATTTACGAAACGTACGAACGATTTTTTGCCGAGAAAACGTATACTATATCAAATAGGAGCAGTAATATTGACATTTGGAAGCATCAATAACCCTTCATTCCTTACATAATGTACGCATAATTGGCGTAACATTTCCACTCTACCCTTTCAAGATACGTACTGTTACGGCCTACATGTTATTTAATTACGCAATCTCGAAGCACAATGAGAATTATACCGACTCCTTTGCCAATGAAATAGGGACTTGGGGAAACAGGGACGAACTTTACCGAATTGATTTGTCGGTCCTTGAAAATTAAGGGTTAAAAGTTTGGTTGAACGTGATCAATATTTTGCAAGAAAACTGACAAAAGAAAAATTGATTCTGCTGAAACTTGTATTAGGTAAAGCTTTTATTGTTTAGATTAAAGCTGTTGACTCTTCTTCCTGCGATTTTTCCACTTTACGGGGGGTCGGCGCAACATATATTTTTCTTCCATATCTCTCTATCAGCCGTTATCTCCGTTGTCATTTTTTTCCTGCCTATATCATTCTTCATACAGTCCCTCCATCTCTTCTTCGGGCTTCCTCTACTTCTATATCCATCCACACTCATATCTAACACACTCTTAGTCACATGATTTCATATATCATACCACGCTAACCTCTTACTCCTCAATATTTCTATCACTGGCGCAAACTTCCTCTAATGTAATCATTCCTATTGACAAGTAATAAAAAAACAATAACTTTCTCAAAGTATTTTTCGTTGCTTATTTCAGTATATACTCAGTAGTACAGTATAGGCTCAACACAGACCTAATTCGGGGTACCGAGCTCAATGAGGTACAAAATAATTTCATACTTTGACAAAAATACTGTAAAACAGGGAAAGTTTTACAGTATTTTTGTCAAAGTATGAAACTTTTCTATCAGAATAATGTTTTCGAGTAAAATAAATGATTTTTATCTAGTAAAGATAATGATTATGATGTCAACAAAAAGCTGCATATAAAAAAATTATGTGAATAGATACAGTAACGGACTCCTTGAATCTATATTTATAATCTAGTAAGTTATAACTGCAGTTACTACTTTGTTAGAAGAAATACAGTAAAATTGGTATCAATGTACTGCAAAAAAGTCGAACTTACAACGATTTCAGTGTTACAGTCAATTGTCTCGATATTTTCAAGGACACGTATAGGTCTTAGAAAAACAAACTGTTTCAAAATATGTTATTGAAGATGGCGAGCATTCTGCAATCTCTTCGAGAATCTTTGTAATGTTTCACCAGCAATAGTGTTCAGAAACAATTTCGGAACGCTTATTCGTTTACTTATGTGTATTTATTTTTTTATTGATGATAGCCAAGCGCTTGAGCACCACCTCACCTGATAGTAAGTGAAGGTGTGATCGAAGATGGAGCACGCTTGCCTAGAAAGAACCTATTCACTCTGGACTTCAAGACTCCGAGATTATACTGCTTCGGAAAAATATACGCCGGAAGTGAGTCCCAAGTGAGTATATGTAAAAATTCAATCATCTTTTACTTAAGATTGGTGCACGCACCAGAAATGTGTTTATGACGACAGTCATATAACTGGTAATTAGCTATAAACTGATAAAATATGTGTACTGTACGTCACCGCTACTTGGTAGGCATACTATACGCAAAAAACGGCACTCTTCCACCTTTATTGTGCCTTGCTGACGTAAAACGCCTTGCTGAGTCTGTGTTTCCTGATAACTACAACCTAGGGTTCTTCAAGTCGCGAATGAATAGGTTTCTTCTGGGCAAGCGTGTAACATCGTAGACTGCATCATCGCTTACCATCAGGCGAGATCGTGGTCAAACGCTAGCCTATAATTTATAGAAAAAAAAATAGTTATTTATACAAATAGATAACTATTGTCCCACAATTCTGAATCCATCCCAGTCGATTGAAGTCAGCCAAAAGGTTAAAGCATGACCGGAACGCCTCGGAATCATAGGGCGAAAACTATAGAACATCATTTCTCCCTACAAGCACGGATCCTTTGGTAATGAAGGAAGCCCTCGGTGTCCCTTACCAAGGCAAGTCCGACTCAATTATAAACGAATAAATCAAAATGATTGAGTAACAACAAAACGTCTTTGTTATGCAATTTGGGAAATGGAATCTGAAATCGTATGGAGGTAACTTTAGATTTGTGTTGGCGTGTTCCCATTTGTTTAAATAATAAAAAGTACTCATCCCTTTTTCGGCGCAGGCGGGGAGAAAATAAACATAAATAAACAGTTTACATTTTAGGTATCTTCTTTTGACGACCTCCGTGGCGCAGTGGGCGAATAGCCGGCTGAGACGCAGAAGGTAGCGGGTTCGATTCCCACCGCGGAACAAATGTTTGCATTGATCTACAGATATTTGTTTCGGGTCTGGATGTTTTTCTATGTATTATAAGTATGTATTTACAAAAAAAAAGTATATAAGTATTATATCAGTTATCTGGTTCGCATAATACAAGCTCTGCTTAGTTTGGGGCTAGATAGCGCTGTGTGAAATGTCCAGCAATATTTATTTATTTATTTTTAGCAAAAATATGCTCGTATCAGAAGATGCTGTTCTTCTATAGCCATATGTTTTCTATACTTATATTAATATTATATAGAGGAAAGATTTGTATATTTGTGTGTGTGTATGTTTGTAATGAATAGGCTTCGAAACTCCTGGATCGATTTAAAAAATTATTTCACTGTTGGGAAGCTACACTATCCCCGGGTGACATAGGCTACTTTTTACCCAACTGCGCAGAAGCAGGGTAATGTTTTTACACTACGCGTGTAAAGCTGCGGATTGGTCAGCTAAGTATCTAACAAATTCATAGCGTATGGAAACACTTAATTTTTGAATTAACTACGCCTTTAAAGATAGAAAACCTTAATATAGTCAACAGATAAAAGTAAAAACGACTGGAAAAAAAATCAAACACCACAACCCGCTTGGGGTAAATATCTACAAAAAAGCATTTAAATACAATTTTGATTCAATATCAGAATTGTTTTTAATATAATTTTGTATAAGAATAACTAGTGGTTCGCTCCGAACTAGGATCTCGCGAGTCTCCCAAAATATAAAAAAAAATATTACTCATAATCCTTGACTAATAAGTAATAACATAGACACCAACTAGCCACGAAATGCCAACTAACTTTACCTACAGTTTCATTCAATTTACAAGTAACGGGGCTTCATGTCAATGGGTTACGTTTTTTGGGATAGACATTAGGGATATTCTGGATTTCAGACTTTTCCCTATGTTTGTGTCACTAAAGCTACACAAATACCAAATTTTAGCACTGTGGGATCACTGGTGTATCCAGTGAACTTCGTAAAAATTCAGTTTTTATTATGGCTTTTATTATATAACTCAATAACTACAAAGATTAACCTAAAAGTAAAAACGGGGTTGAAATTTACTAATAAAGACCTTTCATTAAATTTCCCGTTTGACCTAATAGTCTCATTTTGATTTTTTACGTCGCTTGAAACATCCCCTAACATTTTTAGTTCATTTAGTCACACCAAGAACGTGCCAACACTATGTACCTTCCTATATATCAAATTTCACCATGATGGGATCAACGCTCTAAAAGTTGTCCTCGGACAAACATACATACAACGCCGATTTCCTTAAAATATGATTTTTGTTGACCAAGCGATACAATTACCACGATTGCCGAAACTACATTTTCCATCGCTTCTGATCGTTTATACTTTCTGACGTTAAAATAAGTTTGGCTGTGGTACTTTAAATGTTAAAGAAAAGAGCAGTTTTTGTTGGAAGGAGATCATTTCGTGAAACGTGCACTCAATCAAAAGATACCGTTAATAATTGTTAAAATAAACTTGCTAACTAGAAATGATCATAACAAGTGAAACCAAAACGGAATAATTGCAATCAAGCTGATATGATCCCCATTGAAATGCGCGCTGGTATTACCAAGGCATAGATTCACATGCGATACTGGACTATTCAATACAATATCGATTATGAATAGCCACGAATAGCGTTCGCGGACGTTGATTAGGTATAGGCGAGCGGGCTCTATTCCAATTTTCATGGCAATAGCCGTACAGGGTAGGAGCTACTGGGGCTTAGTTTATGTTGACTGTTGTTCAGATTTTTACTAATTCGCCTATGGCATGAGGACCAATTAGGTAGGTCCGACTTCGAGAAAGAGGTCAATCGTCGAATCCAACTCGGATGGGCAGCGTTTGGGAAACTTCGCAACGTCTTTTCGTCCAACATACCTCAGTGCCTTAAGACGAAAGTCTTCAATCAGTGTGTGTGATGACATATGGAACCGAGACGTGGTCCTTCACTATTGGCCTTATAAATAAGCTCAGAGTCGCTCAACGAGCTATGGAGAGGGCTATGCTCGGGGTTTCTCTACGGGATCGAATCAGAAATGAGGAGATACGCGTAGGAGAACGCAAGTCACCGACATAGTCCGACGGATTAGCACGTTGAAGTGGCAATGGGCAGGTCATATAGCGCGCAGGACAGATGGCCGATGGGGCCGGAAAGTTCTCGAATGGAGGCCACGGACCGGCAAGCGCAGCGAAGGACGTCCACCTACAAGATGGGCAGACGACTTGGTAAGAACCGCAGGTCGGCGTTGGATGCAGGCCGCTTCCAACCGCAGTTCCTGGAGATCAATGAGGGAGGCCTTTGTCCAGCAGTGGACGTCTTACGGCTGATATGATGATGATGATGCGGTGAATAGCCACGAATAGCGTCCGCGGACGTTGATTAGGTATAGGCGAGCGGGCTCTATTCCAATTTTCATGGCAATAGCCGTACAGGGTAGGAGCTACTGGGGCTTAGTTTATGTTGACTGTTGTTCAGATTTTTACTAATTCGCCTATGGCATGCGGACCAATTAGGTAGGTCCGACTTCGAGAAAGAGATCAATCGTCGAATCCAACTCGGATGGGCAGCGTTTGGGAAACTTCGCAACGTCTTTTCGTCCAACATACCTCAGTGCCTTAAGACGAAAGTCTTCAATCAGTGTGTGTGATGACATATAGAACCGAGACGTGGTCCTTCACTATTGGCCTTATGAATAAGCTCAGAGTCGCTCAACGAGCTATGGAGAGGGCTATGCTCGGAGTTTCTCTACGGGATCGAATCAGAAATGAGGAGATACGCGTAGGAGAACGCAAGTCACCGACATAGTCCGACGGATTAGCACGTTGAAGTGGCAATGGGCAGGTCATATAGCGCGCAGGACAGATGGCCGATGGGGCCGGAAAGTTCTCGAATGGAGGCCACGGACCGGCAAGCGCAGCGAAGGACGTCCACCTACAAGATGGGCAGACGACTTGGTAAGAACCGCAGGTCGGCGTTGGATGCAGGCCGCTTCCAACCGCAGTTCCTGGAGATCAATGAGGGAGGCCTTTGTCCAGCAGTGGACGTCTTACGGCTGATATGATGATGATGATGCAGTGAATAGCCACGAATAGCGTCCGCGGACGTTGATTAGGTATAGGCGAGCGGGCTCTATTCCAATTTTCATGGCAATAGCCGTACATGGTAGGAGCTACTGGGGCTTAGTTTATTTTGACTGTTGCTCAGATTTTTACTAATTGGCCTATGGCATGCGGATCAATCATCATCATCATCATCTCAGCCCGTTTGCACCCACTGTTTGGTATAGGCCTCCTCTTTATTACGCCATTCTTTCCGGTCCCTCGCGAGTCTCATCCATTGACAACCAGCTACGCTTTCAATATCATTCGACCATCGGGCGGGTGGTCTGCCTCTTGGTCTACGAGCATCCCTTGGCCACCACTCTGTAATCGCCTTCGTCCAACGCCCTACATCCCTTCTAGCCATGTGTCCAAGTATCCAGCCCATCTCCACTTCAGCCCTGCGATCCTCATACCCACATCCACAACCTTTGTGCGACGTCGGATTTCTACATTGGGTATGTGCTCCAAGAGTGATATACCGAGCATGGCACGCTCCATTGCCCGTTGAGCTACTCCAATCTTATATTTAATGATTTTATTTTATTTGGGAAACAACGAGTAAGTACTCTAATCACACTAATATTATAAATGCGAAAGTTTGTATGTTTGTTTGTTACTCAATAACGTCAAAACAGTTTAACCGATTTCGATGAAATTTGGTATGAACATAGATTATAACGTGTATTACCTTAAAAGTTACTTTTTAACACATAAATCAGTTCCCGTGGGATATATATGGAATGTCAAAGTTTCTGTACATATTTTTGCACGCCAGAACAACGCGGGCAAAGCCGCTGGCAACAGCTAGTACAGTAATATAGCTTTAAATATTACATAAACATGCAAGGTTTCACCCATTAAATACAAAATACAAAAAAAAACAGAAGAACGGTCCTGAGAACAATTTAAAACAATCTAAAAAACGAAGACTCGAAATCTTTAGCACCTTGAAGTAAACTTAACCATTAAATAAACGACCTAAAAGCAAAGCATTATATAATGACCAAATTAATAAAAAAACAAATTATGTGGTACTATTTAGGTATGGGCAAAGTTCCTCGTAACTTCTCTTAGTATTTTAGCAAAGATATCAATATTAAAAATAGTGTCATCATAGATATCACCCAGATTAAGACCGTTTTAGTCATACATAATCTATATACCAAATTACATTGAAATCGATTCAGCCGTTACGACGTGAAAGTGTTACAAACGGTCAGACACAGACACAGAGTTTTCTCTCGTACTTTTTCTTACATATATGTTTTCATGTGTTTATGAAGAAGAGGAAATCAGATTGTTTATTTGTTTTTGGCCGGTTGGTCATCCCAAGTATCAATGGAACGATAGGATGGAGACTGACCTGCGCGACCTTGGAGCCGACTGGCGAGAGATGGCAATCGACAGACTCACTTCAAGTGATTCTTGGCCTTCAATATGAGAACAGATATGAGAACAGAGACAGTGAGGCATTTGTATTTGTTTTTACTAAACATCTATCACTAGATACAGCCCTGTAGTTTTCCTATCGGCCTCCTGATTGATTGTTATTGGGCAGTGGTTCATACGAATACAAGTTACAAGCCCAAGTTTTGAATTTGTAATGTCGGCAAACTTTGCAGAAGCATTTTTCAATATCCGCTCTATGCAAAATTTAATTGGAATATCAACTGTGTTAGTGCATAGAACCACCAAACTTTTGGTTTTTAGGATTGCAAACATTTTTTCTTAAACGTGTGAGTTTGTATGAAAACTCTACAAAAAAAACTACGTGATAAAAGTAGTGAACCTTTGCTGAAGAATTGCCTACTCAGTCTTTAAGAGATTTTTTAAAGGTATCGTTTACTTTAGACCGTGGCGCAGTGGACGAATAACCGGCTGAGACGCAGGAGGTTGCGGATTCGATTCCCGCTGCGGGACAAATGTTTGTATGGTCTACAGATATTTGTTGAGGGTTTGGGCATTTTTATAAATATATAAAAAATAATAGTATATAAGTATTCTATCAATTATCAACTTAGTTTGGGGCTAGATGGCGCTGTGTGAAATTATTTTATCATCCAAAGGGCGTCCACTGACGAACTTAACCCATAGATTACTAGAGACCTAAAAATTTAATGTTCTTATAACAAAATGGTTACGTATAACTAATTATTCTGTATTTAAAAATACGAATATTATATATGGTGTAGTATATTCGACAATATTTTTTAGTCTTCGTTTAAACAGGCTGAATTTAAATCGGCCAAAATGAGCGGTGTAACTACTGCTTCCGAAGTGTAGAGATCTAAAGATATGGCTGTTAAAAGGCATTAAAATGGAAGGGACAAAACTAGCCTTATTATTTTAATGATTTAATAGTTAAATGAATTGGTACTGAGCACAGAGCCTTTGCCACTTCGAGAATCAGACCGACATTATGTACTCGTATGCATGTATTGTGTTTTAGTTTGCCGCGACATTTCTAAAACGGAGCTTAAAAGTAGCCCAATGAACTGCGTTAGTTTTCTATTCAGAGCCTTTGGTACGAGTTGTCAAATTACGCAAACATCAATAGTTTTCGTGAGCTCGCTTAGGGGGCGCTGCTGCAAGTACAGTCGCGCATATCTGGTGCCCAATTCTACTAAACCAATCGTTTCACTATGAACTGTCGCAAAATGGCCACTATAGAAACCTTTTGGTATTCTAAAACAATGTTTTTTCAAATACCGCCGTTGCTATGACAACACAATTGTCAATTTGGTAGCCTATGCCAGGAACAACAATCAAAATCATTAAATAATGGTATGGCATTATAGTTTTTCTTATAAATTAGTGAAATTGGACCCCTATTCAGTTGACAGCGTCGCTAGTACTCGTAATTGAACAGTCGCGTTTATATAAAAATTTAGTACCCATGTACTTGTCGGACTTCGTTCTAATTTTGTCCACCTAAACAGATAAGTTGGCGGCACCGTAAATGTATTACAAGAAACGAAAGCGCCCACGAAAACTATTGACGTTTGCGCAATTTGACAACTCGTACTAAAGGGCCCGTATGTATGAGTATTAAGAGGAAACACAAGGGCCGTTTTTCTATACAAACATAGGCCCCTGTTTCCTTCCTGGATAATACCAGTACAGCAATATTTTTATTCTCAAAAATCTATGGACACTATTGGCATGTCCCTATGTTTTCCTTTTTTTCATAAATTAATTAATAAAAGAGATATGAACATTCAAAAACGTATAAAATTAGTAAAATTTTTCGCTGTGTTCAAACATCCAGAAAACAAATTTTACTAGATTATATAAAAAAAGGAAAACATAGGAACACGGTCAAAGCCTATCTATAATTTATAATGAACAGAGTAGTTAAATCGGTCAAGTTTTGGAGAAGGAATCAGGGGACTACGAATCGTTGATTTTGTGTAATTTTAATAGGTATTTTCGGTCCAAGCTGCAGTTGTCTTTAACGCGCTTGTTCGGGCAGTGCGCCATACTGAGCGACAGCAATAGATTTTACAAATACTTATTTTTCAATTTTCTAGCCCTTGGTGTTTCCTCTAAACACGAGGCCGCGAGGATTGGGTTCCTGTATGCGTTGAAACAAAAACCAATAAATGTCATTGTTTCCTGAAAAATGTAGCTCAATCCCTGTCACTGAAATATTGACTTGTAACATCATGATTCGTTACAGTTTCGAAACCACCGGCTTTTGTGTGCGGTAAAGTTGTATTTCACAGCGTGAACGCGTTCACGCTATCTGATGATTGGTTTTTGGCAATTAACAGTATTGCTCACGTACGATAGAGTTCATTCACCGTGTGAATTATGTATGGACACCTCGAATCCCTCTTTGTTGCATCGATATACTCGACTGCGTAATCCTATCAATGTTTGATGTTGGTTTAGGTGATTACCTGTTATTGTATGTCCTTACACAGATATCACAGTGTTTATTTGCTTGTACATTTGACTGGTCTAAAATTCTTACGATTAACAATATAGGTCCTAATATTTTGGGTTTCATAGTATTTGAAACAATAAAACGATTGATTGCAAATAATTTATTTCATTTTGAAATCTTTTGACTTATACGTAAGTCTATTTTTGAGGCTCTCGACTTGAAATAGGCAAAATTATTGTGTTGATATCCTCAAGTTCCTATTAGAGTATTGGTCATTAAATGCACTAAAGATATGAATTGTTTTATTGACTTCTTGTTTAAAGGGCAGCGCCTATAAAGGTGTTAACCGACAGTGTTGGTACGAAAGATGTCAAAAAGCTTTTAAACTAGATCGGGATCGCCAAATAGACTAGAAAATCCATTAACAGCGTTCCTATAATGTATTTACCGATATTAATATACCTAGGCTAGTACAGTATACTTAACTAGAATTAAGTTCAATAAACGTTCGACTCTAAGCTGTTACAATGTTTTGCTATACATTTACCGGTCATATAAATTATAACACATGTTTCAGAGGCAGTAATTATTTTCATTATACCCAACGACAAGCTCACTGCGACCTGTCGTCCCTTTATTAACATTTAAATTTATATTACATTTACACAAGAGAAATGTCTACCTCGATAATACATCGCCTTTATGTTGTTTGTGACATGTAAAATTGTTGTCATCTTTTAATTTGGTGGAATTGTGACACTATGTCTAGGGTGTAGAGTTGAGTTTCGTAAATGAATTTGTTGTGTGTTGGAATTAAACCCTTTGTCTCAAGGCGTCGATGGCATACCCACTGACATTTTGTGTACCTACAAAGGTTACCTCCGTTCGACGTTTTCTTTTTACTTGGCGCGTTATTCTATTGGGAGAGAAAGGGTGGTATTGCATTGTTTCATATAACCTTTGAACAGTGATATTTCACATATTTAAATCGATGGCTGTCAATGATACCTAATTTATGAATGTTATTATCGGCCATGAAGCCTGCAACGATAATTTTAATTTATGGCAATGTTGACCTATAGCCAATACTATCGATAAACAAACAAAATGGCCTAAACGGAGTCGTTTTAATAAATGGTATGATTACAGCGATTATCTACTAAGCTATAAAACTATCAGCGAGGCTATAAATCGAAGAAAAATGAACGTGAGTTCTTACAGAAGAGTATGGCCAGGCAATAAACAAGGGTAGCCATTTCGTGTGTGTACAAGGAAATAAAATGATATTAATTAAACACTCAGTATTGTAGGTTGAGAAATGATCGTCAGAAATGAGGAGATACGTAGGAGAACTCAAGTCACCGACATAGCACGTTGAAGTGGCAATGGGCAGGCCATATAGCGCGCAGAACAGATGGCCGATGAGGCCGGAAAGTTCTCGAATGGAGGCCACGGACCGGCAAGCCCATCGTAGGACGTCCACCCACAAGATGGGCAGACGACTTAGTAAGAACCGCAGGTCGGCGTTGGATGCAGGCCGCTTCCAACCGCAGTTCCTGGAGATCAATGAGGGAGGCTTTTGTCCAGCAGTGGTCGTCCTGCGGCTGATATGATGATGATGATTGTAGGTTGTAATTACATGGTGTCAATGAGTCGGTAGCACGAAAAGTACTGTAGCCATAACATGAGAATATAATAGTTTTAATGTTGGAAATAAATAACGCTGAGAGGAAGAAGACAATGGTCGTGTAACGAGATCTCCTGTTAGTTGTGGCGAATGCGGACCGTCCGATCCGAGATTTATGGAAGCCATTGAAATAACACCCTATTTGTTCATTTTCATTGTCTCCGGACAACAAGTTCGGTATAATATTGCGGTAAAGGCACGTCCCATTGAAGACCTCCGTGGCGCAGTAGGCGAATAGCCGGCTGAGACGCAGGAGGTAGCGGGTTCGATTCCCGCCGCGGAACAAATGTTTGCATGATCTGCAGATATTTGTTCCGGGTCTGGATGTTTTTCTATATATTATAAGTATGTATTTACAAAAAAAAAGTATATAAGTCGATACCTCCCACGTAAGTTGAGTATCTCCAAAACTAGAATTTTACAGGAGAGCGTTTTAAAGATTTAAATTAGCATAAAAACTGCATTGATTTTCATATTTTTATCAAATTTGGTTTATGTGTATAATTTATAGTATTCTTAACTATGTTGAAAGATAATAAGGAAAATATATATATATATATATATATATATATATATATATATATATATATATATATATATACATATATATTTTCTGAGATATAGTTCTTACAACAGTTTACTACGGAATAAAGGCTATCCCAGTAGTTGTATCTCATATGTACAACGTTATTCTGCGGAATCTAGATTTCTTCACCTGTTGTATCTCATACTTACAACACTATTCTGCGGAATCGAGATTTCTTCAGCTGTTGTATCTCATACTTACAACATTATTCTGCGGAATCGAGATTTCTTCATCTGTTGTATCTCATACTTACAACATTATTCTGCGGAATCGAGATTTCTTCATCTGTTGTATCTCATACTTACAACATTATTCTGCGGAATCGAGATTTCTTCACCTGTTATATCTCATACTTACAACATTATTCTGCGGAATCGAGATTTCTTCAGCTGTTGTATCTTATACTTACAATATTATACTACGGAATTTAGATTACGTTCGTTGTTGTATATCATAGTTACAACAATATACACTGAAAATTTTAGGCCTAACTCCACTGTATGTGACAATTACAATATTATATAGATTAAACATTTGAGTGTGTATTACTGAACACGCGATTCCCCCCACCCCGCACCCCGCGTAAACCATTGCGAAGGACTATACAACGTTGTAGTCCGTCGTTCGAAAGTTACAACAACTTACTTCTGAAAAAATCTTATAAAATCGTGTTTTTGTTGTTTTTTCACTTTGAATGCATATATTACTACAAATTAGGTAATATTTTAGTAAAAACGCTCAATGGCATTTTTGTGGGATACAACTTACGTGGGAGGTATCGAAGTATTCTATCAGTTATCTGGTTCGCATATTACAAGCTCTGCTTATTTTGGGGCTAGATAGCGTTGTGTGAAATTGTCCAGCAATATTTATTTATTGCGACTATACACCGCGAACATCGAAATAATACTTACAAACAACAATTTGTGAAATTGATTGAGCATGCTAACGTTTGTCTGGAAGAGATCACTATTAGCGTTAAGACTAAATAAATTTATTTGTATTTTATTTTGTAGGGATAAGTATAATAAAGAGTTTATTATTTCTAGACTTTTGCGATCATAATTACTGGTAATTATCACGTTTCTACCTTTTTTATAAATATCCGTTGAAATCAGTAATTTAATAAAGAGTTATTTAACTAGCTATCTTTTTCTCGCACTTGATATTTTTTGTTGTCCATTTTGGAGGTATCTTCATGTGATCAACATCTCAATTGTCTACTTATTATTCGCCCGAGTACTCAGATTAGTTCATGGTTAATAAAACCTTCACTTGAAGATTTGAACGACGAGCTCATTAATCATTCATTAATAAATTCATTCATTCATGGTTATAGCAGATCAGAGAGAATTGAAAACCTGCATAATATCCAAAATCAAATGCTAAGATGTAGCCAAGTGCCAAAAAAATCATCACGAGCTATAAGTATAGCATATATCGCTTTATTCCCGACGTAATCAAAGTTACTTAATCACGGAACTATGATTCAGGGTTAAGTTTTTTGTATACTATTTGGTAAACTGACCTCTCATTTTCTGCTCGTCTGCAAGTTGCCTCTCCAGGTTGTCTTTCACTTCTCGTTCTCTTAGTACGTCCATCTTCAGCTCAGCTGAAACAAAAATCGTAATTTTTACGTCAAAAATTGAGGTTAGTGAGAATCATCCCTTGTGAGTTGGGACGAGACAGTATGTTTTTTGCTATTGATAGTGGAACTAAGAAAAACGCGCTATGATCTCAAACACTTATCTACTTGTGATAACGTATGATTAGCCTTTACATATATTCCTATATATGTACAATAAGCTTCCGTTAGAAATAACACGACTTCCTTTGAAAGGAATTAAACTAAAACGAAAAACTTTCCTAGAAAACCACCCATTTTATCATTTAAACGAAAATAAGAGCTGTTAATTTTTTCATCTGCATGAGTAGTATCTCCTGTAACCTCTTAGTTTTGTTAGTATAGTACTATTTTGTATTGATTTTATTTATTCTATAGTTACTTACTTAGCTGACATAATTTGTAATCTATTTTTGACATACCAATATTATTAAACGTAATCAAATGGTGAATAAATTAATACTGAATATTAAACTAATAGGTATTAACAGTAAGTTTTCCTAAAATTTTAAAAATAAACACGGTTTGAAATCGTTACTCGAAAATCGCGATTTTATCTCTAGATGGATAGATAGATAGATAGATCATTCTATATTGTTACACCAAATTACAATAACCTAACCTAGAAAACTTAAACTAATACATGGTGGTACAATGGGCTGCCTTATCACTGGTGTAACAATAAATACCTATTTATGTAGGACACAAATTAATACCAAAACCTAAAAAAAATCCTACATATACCTACTTACATAAATAAATATAAAATACATACATACATATATATAATTTAACAATGTATATCAAAAGGAAATAGAATGTTTACTGTAAAGAAGCTGCGAAGTACAGGTTATAGACCTCACTTTTAAAAATAGCTAAAGATTTAGCATGTCTGATGGAAACGGGCAAGTCATTCCATAATCGTGCAGCTCGTACCGTAAACGAGTAACTAAAGAAGTTGGAATTATGGGCTGGAGTTTTCAACTGGAGAGTAGTGGAAGAACGCAGATTGCGGGTATGGGATAAACTTAGGAAATCAAAGCATTGTTTGAGATACGGCGGAGAAGAAGAAGTAAATAGAATTTTATATAAGAGAGTTAGCATATGAGCATCCCGACGAAGGCGGATTGGCAACCACCTGAGTTTAACGCGAAACTCTGAAATATGACCATGTTGTTATGGAAATAGATGCAACAACGTTATAATTATATGAATGAAACACTAATACATTTAATTTCGCGGAAAAACTATAAATACATCTCATTATAAAATACGATAGAAAGAGTAGAGCCATCTAAAGACCGTTGCAAACTATCTATAGATACAATGCAATGCGCAAAACACAAAATTATCTTTAAATGTATATCTTAAGATTGAACACTGACCTACTTTTGTTCAGCGTAATCAAATTACAGATGTTCTAAGCAACATTCAGTTAAACCAACGGCTACACAAAAGGCATTGTATAAATTTAACAGTAGGCTAAACCGGTAACAAGGAGAGCGATTACGGGCATAAACACAGATTAACTCATTCGGAATCCCTTTAGGTATTGAAGGAGTCGAATTGAGAGATTTGCATAACATTCAATTAAATGTAACCTGCTAGAAATGGGGAGCAACTCGTACTTCCGGTTTGGTATTGTTCAGGACGCAGGACGTTATTGGATTGCGATTAGTTGCTGATAAGACGAGATGGAGATTTGAAGATCTTCATAATTGCGAAATATTATGTAGGTAGGTAAATTGAGCAGTTTTTGCAAATATACATTTAGGCGAATGATGTAGGACTCTTACAAGGTGCAACAACAATAGCTAATAAAAAAATGTTAAATCGTTCCTTTGCAATCAATTTTCATAGGCAAATTTCATAGATTTTTGTTTTCATTCAGTCAAATTTCTGTGATAATCATTATTTTTACATTAAATGCTTCTAGTCAAACTAACTATGGGCATATAACTGTGCTGAAAAATCGATACATTAATAATCTCATGGTAAGTATTCGTTTAGTGTCAATAATGACGAACTCAGCGACGCCGTCGGCGAAGAGCCGCCTGAGACGAAGGAGAATGCGGGTTCAATTCGATGTTTCAAAAAATCATACAAATGTTTGTCATCATCATCATCATATCAGCCGTAGGACGTCCACTGCTGGACAAATGCCTCTCTCATTGATCTCCAGGAACTGTGGTTGGAAGCGGCCTGCATCCAACGCCGACCTGCGGTTCTTACCAAGTCGTCTGCCCATCTTGTAGGTGGACGTCCTACGCTGCGCTTGCCGGTCCGTGGCCTCCATTCGATAACTTTCCGGCCCCATCGGTCATCTGATCTGCGCGCTATATGACCTGCCCATTGCCACTTCAACGTGCTAATCCGTCGGACTATGTCGGTGACTTGAGTTCTCCTACGTATCTCCTCATTTCTGATTCGATCCCGTAGAGAAACCCCGAGCATAGCCATTTCCATAGCTCGTTGAGCGACTCTGAGCTTATTCATAAGGCCAATAGTGAAGGACCACGTCTCGGTTCCATATGTCATCACTGGTAACATACACTGATTGAAGACTTTCGTCTTAAGGCACTGAGGTATGTTGGACGAAAAGACGTTGCGAAGTTTCCCAAACGCTGCCCATCCGTCAAATGTTTGTATGATCTACAAATATTTGTTCCGTGGCTATTTTTTTACATATAATAAGTATGTATTTATAAAAATATATATAAGTATTATATCAGTTAACTCTTTCCCATTACAAGCTTGATTTAGTTGGGGGCTGGATAGCGCTATGTGAAATTACCCGCATTATAATTTTTATTTCATAACTAGTTTCTGCTGGCTCACACTGGTTGTTTCTAACATAAAAGTCCAAAGTATTTTTGAATCAAGTCATAATCTATCAATGCACCAAATTTCATCGAAATCGGTTCAGCGATTACGACGTGATTGAGTAACAAACAAACAAATAAACAAACATCCTAACTTTCACACTTATAATACTAGCATCCGCCAGCGGCTTCGCACGTGTTGTTTGGTAACAAAAAGTAGCCTATGTTAATCCAGGTTATAATCTACGTGCATACTTACCAAATTTTATTGAAATCGGTTCAGCCGTTACGACGTGATTGAGTAACAAACTAATAATTATGCAAACATCCAAACTTTCGCATTTATAATATTAGTGTGATTAGTGCCTAGTTTATACAATATATATTGCTGGACATTTCACACTACGCTATCTAGCCCCAAACTAAGCAGAGCTTGTACTATAGGAGCAAGGTAACTGATGCAATATTTATATACTTACTTTTTTATAAATACATACTTTTATAATATATAGACACACATCCAGACCCAAAACAAATATCTGTAAATCAAGCAAACATTTGTTCCGCGGCGGGAATCGAACCCGCTACCCCCTGCGTCTCAGCCGTTCGCCCACTGCGCCACGGAGGTCGTCGTATATGGGTAGTATCATAATATCAGCGCTTACCATTCATCATCATCATCATATCAGCCATAGGACGTCCACTGCTGGACAAAGGCCTCCCTCATTGATCTCCAGGAGCTGCGGTTGGAAGCGGCCTGCATCCAACGCCGATCTGCGGTTCTTACCAAGTCGTCTGCCCATCTTGTGGGTGGACGTCCTACGCTGCGCTTGCCGGTCCGTGGCCTCCACTCGAGAACCTTTCGGACCCATCGGCCATCTGTTCTGCGCGCTATATGGCCTGCCCATTGCCACTTCAACGTGCTAATCCGTCGGGCTATGTCGGTGACTTGAGTTCTCCTACGTATCTCCTCATTTCTGATTCGATCCCGTAGAGAAACCCCGAGCATAGCCCTCTCCATAGCTCGTTGAGCTTACCATTACGGCGGGCATAATGCTGAGTCGATTCCCATTTACGGCTGTAGTACACAGTATCTACTAAGTTCTCCCTTATTTTTTACGTTTATACTGCATAATTGTTAAAATTTTTGTATTTCCTCTCTTTAAATGTAACTGTATTGTACATTGTGTGCTAATGTAGTGAATAAATGATGTCTGTGTCTATTTCTATCATTCTAAGTAGAATTTATATAAGCATTTGATCAACTAAGGATTAACTAAGGAAGGGTAGTCTGCTTAATATACGCAGTAATAGTACGCGCCTAATCTTGGCATCGATAAGTGGCAGAACGAGGCGCGTCGCCGTTCAATTTGAATAGAAAGAGGTCATGCCGTTCACAATCTCAGTTTAATTTGGTCCCTTATTCAATTAGGTACCTAAGCTGCGTCTACCTAATGGAGGTCGTAAGGGGGATCAGGTTGATTAACTTGTGATGTTAGCACCTACGAATGTAGTGAGTGGGGACACCAGCTGGTTTCCTACATATCTAAAGTAAAAAGCTTTCTCGTCTTCTAAAGCTGATGTGAACCTTTTTTTTCGTTTGGCGTGTCTCGTTATTATGTTTATTAAAATAAAAAAGTTAAATTGTGGACATCTCACACAGCGCTATCTTGCCACAAACTAAGCAAAGCTTGTATTATGGGAAACAGATAACTGATAGAATAATACATAGCTTTTAATAGTTAATAGCTTAATTTTAGATCTATAAATTGTATATTTATAAATAAATAAAATAAAATAATATATAGAGAAACAACCAGATCCGGTAATATCTGTAAATCATACAATCATTTGTTCCGCGGTGGAATCGCACCCAAACGCCGTCTGAAACGCGGAGGGCGTCGGCTATACGCCAACTGCGCCACAGAAGTCGTTTTGTGTTTTACAAATAAATCTATTTTCTTTATCTCGTCTAAATTGGATTGGAATGCAGTTAGCTAGAACACTTACTAATTTATTAGGTACACGTTATAAAAAAATATGTTAAGTAGGTTATCGTAACATTTTAATTTAGTTTTTTTGTATTTTGCAAACCACCAACCACACACCGCTATGATGATTGATAATATAAAATGGTATCTAAAAGACGGAAGATAGACGAGGGCAGCAACCGAGTGGTGGCCGCGAGGTCGCAGACCACCAGCCAGGTCGGATTACAACGCCAGAGCTGCGGGAAGGCAATGGATGCGCACGGCACAGGACCCACATCCACCCAGCAATGGTGGATGTGGACTGAGATGATGATGATTTAAATTGTACAAGTTTGAAAAATAAAAGCATAAGTTTCTTTTTGGGCGTAGAAAACAAACGGCGTCTACTATGAGCTATTCGTCGGGTCTACTGCATCACTTGAAAGATTCAATTTGATATAACCTCATTGTTCTAAGATATCGTAATACAATGCCGGCAATAACGAATAATATGAATGGCTTAGAAATATGACTCATTCAGTAGTATTGCATTAAATCCCTAACTACTTGTATAAAAAATAATAAATAGTTATTTTTTTTTGTGTTTTCTTTTATTAAATAAGATATGTGTTCAAAAAACTGATATTTATTTGTATAAGTTATAGGCCAGCGTTTGACCAAGATCTCGCCTGTAAGCGATGATGCAGTTTACGATGGTACACGCTTGCCTAGAAGAAACCTATTCACTTTTAGCGATAAGACCGCCAATTGTACTATCGCATATCTAGTTGTATGTTTTAAATATGATTTGTTAATTGAAGTGTCGTATAAACTATGGTTTTAAAGTATGTAATACATGTACATTAATAAACCATCGATATCTTAAAACTCGCATGATCCATTATATCCAAAGGTTGTCTGGTAGATATCGCTACTTAGCGATTAGACCGTCAATTGTACATTCATTTGAATACGGTTACTTTTAATTGTTTTGTTGTTAACAATGTTACAGTGATTTAGTCCAACATCGTACCCGCAACTATCTTGTTCCATTTGCAGAGCATTGTTCACTTGTTAACCGGCTAGCGTTTTAATTATTTCGATATGAAACGATGTAATGGCAGTTTTAATTGCATATTGAATCAATATAATACGGTTCTGCCTGCGATATTAATTATTTAGTTATGAATAACTGATTTATGATGATATTACTATCAGAAAGAAAAGAATTGATCAAGAATTTCCATTTTGTAACAGAATTATACATTAAAAGATGGCATCAGCAGCACTACAACATTGAACTACAGTTTAACCTAAAAAATAGCTCAATTCAAACTCCTCATTCGTCCCAAAAGCTTTAAAAAGGCCAGAATTGTTTTGTCATCTTGCTAAAAGAACAATTCGATGATAAGCAAAAAAAAAATTGTATTTTTTAAAATGCATGACCGTATTTAAACAAATCGAAATGTATTCAGAAAGGAATGGTATAAAGCCAATTAACAGAAACTAATCGCGTCAGAGGGAACTACTGTCCCGATACAGATCTACAATGCGGCCGGCTACCGACCGTATCAACGGTCTACAATCTGCGATAACAGATACAAGTTAACTTGCACACGCTCGTAGCTTATTATATACAGGTATGAGTATCGCACAAAAGCTATCTCGGATTGAGATCGCGGATTGAAACGTTCCCTTGCTCATTAAATTATCCGATTGTTTTATCACGGGCGGCAGAGTCCACTAAAGCGCTGAAAATTCAACTCACTGACTTTGCTTAGAATTGATATGGTTTAACTGCTATAGCTGAGACTGTTGCGAGGGTTGCAGTTACTAAACTTATTTACTTAAGAGCTTTTAGAACAGAGTTGGAAACAAGATAGTTCTTTTATTGAAAACGGTACACAAATATTCTACGTAGAATATGGGTATATGAAAGAATTAATTGCCATAAAACCCACACATAGATAATAAAGTTTTGAAATTATCAATTATGAAGACCTTTTAGCAACCCAATCAAAGGAACGGTCTAAAAAATAAATCAAAAGGTACACATAACATTTTCAATCTCAAAGCTCTTGATCGAGATTAATTTCGAATTAATCCCGATGTATACTGTAATTTAGAGAGCTTTTAGTTTAAAAGTGGTTTCGCACATGGGACGTAAATTATCTCGTCTCAGACAGCCATTAAGAGCTCGCGTTGCTGAGCCGCGTATCTCGACATCTCGCGATTTGTGCGAGTACCCGGCCTTAACAAAAGATACTCCTGGTGGTCCGCGAACAGTAGCCGATCTAACCATCTCCTCATTGTGCATGAGCGCCTAGTACTGAGATGCATCGATTGCGACGTCATTCATGAAAAACATCAAAACGGAGACCTATAAATCAACGCCGACTCATGAGTTGGCGCGGAATATGATCGATCCCAAGGAAACGTTTATCGACAAAAACGAATAAAACCCAAACTACAGCGGAACACTTATTAAATCGATCTTTATATCGGATCAATCAAATTTAAAACCTGATCGAGTTGGCGTCCAACGAAAAAATATTACTTTATAAATAAAATAACAATAAAAACGATGCGCGCGCTTGAAGGGAATATGTAATTATGGTCAATTATTGTTATGATATCGAAACTGAATGGCCGATAGATGATTGAAAGGCTCAAGCCCATAAACAAAAGGATCAATTTTGATTACGCAATTTAATAATGTTCAAAAGGCAAGTAATTAGCTGACAATGATTATCGGGCTATAAAATTAAATGATAATGTTTCGAAAACAAGGCGGCACACATCAAGTTTCTTTTTGGATGAGACTGTACCTCTACGCGATTCTTCTAGTTGAAACATAGGAACTAACGGCTACAATGTAACAATGCCAAAAGTTTGGTCATATTTGCCCAACCAATAAGAGCAATCATCCAACGTCCCATTGCATTCAAAGTGAATTTGCCTTATATTTTTGTAGACACCAGTCAAATATGATCCCCAATTCTCGGAGGGTCGAGAAAATTTCTATTTCTCTTCAATTTCGTGCACTCAGCAAACACAACAATAATATTTAAATGTTGAATATATGCACTTTAAGACTCGATCAGCAAGAATATTTGTACTTTTTTTTTTAAATTTAAATAAACCCTGCTGTTTCGATTACATTTAAATTTAGAAATGAGATAGTCTATACTAATATTATAAAGAGGAAAGATTTGTTTGTTTGTATTGAATAGGCTCCGAAACTACTAGACCAATTTAAAAAAATTCTTACACTGTTGGGAAGCTACACTATATTCGGGTGACATAGGCTACTTTTTACCCAACTGCGCAGAAGAAGGGTAATGTTTTTATTGAAAAACTACGCGTGCGAAGCTGCAGATTTGTCAGCTAGTCACTAATAAATGGACGAGAAAAAATCTTATTTGTATGAGAGTGTGTACAGTAGTAAGTTTTTTTAACCTATATTTTCCTACTGCTGAGCAAAGGTCTCCCCCCTGTTCCTCCACATCTCACGATCACTCGCCACGTCCCACCAGCCATCTTGGAATGCATCGAGGTCGTCACGCCAACGCTTCCTCGGTCTGTCCCGGCTTCGACGCCCATCTGCAGGCATCTATTGTGTGACGACTGTTGCCCATTTGTCTCTGACCATACGACTGACGTGACCCGCCCAGTCCCACTTCAGCCTGGCAGTCTTGTCACCAACATCTGCGATGCCGGTCTTCGCGCGCAGTGTGGTATTGCGGATCCTGCCGATTCTCTTTACCTCTAATACGCTGCGTTCCATGGCTCTTTGGCAAACCTTAAGTTTGGACTTTTGAAATTCTGTCAATGACCAAGTTTGGGCACCATAGGTAAGGACGGGCAGAATACATATGTCGATGAGTTTACGCTTAAGTGACTATGGAAGGTCTCCTTTCATTAGCGTCTTCATGGACCCGTAAGTTTTTAATGAAATTTATTAGGTAAAGTCACGAAAAATGTAACCTCAACTAATTGAACATTGTGAAATTATTCAAAAGGTGTTAGACAAAACAGAAAATTTGTGCCACAGCGGTAGCAGTTACAGAGGAAACACGTAAATTGCACTTGAACATAAGTCATAGAGCGAACGAATTAAGACATATTTTCACGGCCCTTGCTAACGTGAAGACGAAGTCGAGCTTGCAGTTAAAATAACAATTAAAGTCTTCCTAAAATTTACGACTCAAAACTGGGAAAATAATTTAAAGGAGCGTTATGGCGAAAGCAACCAAAATGGGTCTTTGAAATGGAAAACAAAAGTATCCATTTAGATTCTCCCTAAGTTGCGTTTGGTCGTTCCAACTCGGGACCATCTAAAGGAAGTCTTAAAGGTGAAATTTTAATAGTAATATCGTAAGGAAATATTACTTAGGAATATTTGTTGATTTAAGCACTTTTAGAGGTTTAGGGATGATTTATTAATCTCCTTTTGTTAAAGTAATTATAATGAACGCTAAACAATAGGTTAATAGAAACAGTATTATGACTTTCGTATTGTAAAAAGAATTTTACGATGCTCTTAAAACGTAGATTCAAAGTAACGATAATGGCTGTCACGGTGCGGAAAACGAATTTTCTTCCCTATTCTTTTTAAATGTACAAACCGTTGGCAATTTTATTTTATTGTTATTAGATTTTTCCGGCTTATGTCACACGGCGCCGTCACCCGCTGGATTATTCCCGCAGTCTCTACGCTAATAATCATAAGAATTGCTTCCCTTTATTATGTGTGAAATTTAGAACATAAAATCTTTTGCAATTGTCTCTCGCTGTAGAGGAGTTTCACACTTTGCGCGTTTAAAACAAGAGCGCTTTTTGAATGGCATATGTTTGAGAGCTCTTCATAAAAAATACGCAATCTACTCCTTTATTTGATGCGAAGATTTTGTCATACATGTGTAACACATAATTTTATGAATATATTATAAGGTATTTGCATTTGGAATCTCGTTTGTTACATTTTGGAGGAAAATGTGTCTGTACGTTACTATAAGGTAGATATGGTACAGCAATAACCGCGTAGCAAGCACAAGTAATGAAGATGTCTTTACCAAAGGAATTAAAAAGGTCGTAGCGTATCGATCGTGCGCGGTCGAAATAACCCGCGCTGTTATCGGAGCACGCGCACCCAATCTGCGATCGAAACACACCGGATAAGATAATCCGGTAGCCCTGTATTATTTTAATGAGACTACACGACTCTCGGAGATTCAATGCGATACAAGAAAGCTTAGGTAACGAAGCAAATAAAAATATACGGGTCAAGAGAGATATCAACCGGCCGCGATGGGATGACGGCTTTCCCAGCGAGAATCGGGATCTGAGAGGGATTTTTAAATTAGCCACCGAGCACGATAAACTCCCGTACATCTACATACCAGCTGACGGCAGATCGGCCGATACCATTATGTCTCTGGTAAGGCACCGATTAAAAAATATCCACATTTATAAGCGGACAACATCTGGCGGTATTTAAATAAGATATAAACGCGAGTCCGCGAATGTTTTGTTTAGGCTACACTTTGCTCCCGGATGCGCCCCCTCGCCGGATATATTGGTATTAAAAATGTAAGGGAGATTTATGCGAATGGCTCCAAGCTTTCATTAGTCGTTTCTTGCTGTGTTTTGCGGTGGCTCCCTGACCGGTAATTTCTCATTTTTCTACAAAGTTCCCGATGTTTCGCGCCCTGGGCGGAATTTAACTGCATATAAAGAATATTAATGCTTCTCGGGAGTCGCGGGCAGGTGTGCGGTATGACTTATTTAATATCAATTCCCCTGCATTGGGAATAGAAATTACAAGAAACGTTTTTAATGAGAAGTTATGAGCACATTTCGTGCGCAGATAGCGTTAGGAGGAAGTGTGTTCTGGTGGCAATATCTAATTGTTTTATGGGGAAATCTCTAAGGAAATCTGCAAAGTAACATGAAACTTTGACTTATTTTTGTTAACGTTATATTGGTATGTACTGACATTATGGTCAATTCATGGCATTCATTCATTTTTTTCTCAAATGACAGACAATGAGAATAACGCAACCGTATTTTTTTTCGATGCCTACCATATTTATTCATCATCATCATCATAGCAGCCGTAGGACGTCCACTGCTGGACAAAGGCCTCCCTCATTGATCTCCCGGAACTGCGGTTGGAAGCGGCCTGCATCCAACGCCGACCTGCGGTTCTTACCAAGTCGTCTGTCCATCTTGTAGGTGGACGTCCTACGATGCGCTTGTCGGTCCGTGGCCTCCATTCGAGAACTTTCCGGCCCTATCGGCCATCTGTTCTGCGCGCTATATGGCCTGCCCATTGCCACTTCAACGTGCTAATCCGTCGGGCTATGTCGGTGACTTGAGTTCTCCTACGTATCTCCTCGTTTCTGATTCGATCTCGTAGAGAAACCCCGAGCATAGCCCTCTCCATAGCTCCCTATTTATTATTTTTGAGATGATATAAAACCTCTTGGAAATAAGAGATACCTAGATAGAAGGTATCACAGGTAGAAATATACTAAGAAGCCCAATAATACTTACACTATGAATAACATAACCACCAACCCTTATTCTCATAAACAAGAATATTAAACCATAATACAACCTTGTAATTTCATATGTAAATTGTAACTAGAACAAGCGTTCACATTCACCCTAAAAAGACAACAGCACCGATATCTCATGACCCATTTCCACCTGGGGATTCGAGGAGGAACGGGGTCATGAGAAGGTGGTCGGGAAATCTCAGTTTATAACAGTTTTTAATAATAAGAACAAAATGTTGTTGCTTTGAGTTAGTGTAAGCAAGTAGTTGTTTGATTTTTGAAACCAACGTATGACGTGTTATACCAATAAATTAATAAATTGAACAATAAAAATGTTTATCTGTTTATCAATATTAGATTGTTAATATTATTAATTTATCAATAACGCCTTGCCAGAGTATGTGTTTCCTGATAGCTACAACCTGGGTATCTTTAACGCGCCGGCGAACACTGAGCGCAACTTCAATTCGGCCACGTCAAAAACTTCGGCCTGAATATCGCTATCCCTGTTTAGTGACGAAGTTTAGCCACGCAGAGCGACAGTGATAGCAATAATATTCTAAATTTGATTAGATTTTGACCGTGTTCCGTTGTACCAAAAATGATGACTGAAAACTTGTTGTATTTTTCTCATTGTGTTGTTATTCTGTAACTAGACGATATAATCTATGTTTCCATGACTAGGATACGTAAGATGTTGTTGTTTTTAATACGAAACAATTAGGTTGAAAACAAATCTTTTATGACGTAAAAACATGCAGAATTCGATACGCTTCTATTTTATTTTAGGTAAGTATTTTGATCTATTATATGGTTGGGAGCCTAGATAAATACTATTCAAATGAAAATAATACCTTATTAAGGTAGAAATATACTCTAATTAGAAATGATCTTGGTAGTACGTGTTGTATGGGCGATTGTCCCTCCGGTGCCCCCTTAAGTCGCGAGTGAATAGGTAAGCGTGTACCATCGTAGACTGCATTATCGCTTACCATCAGGCGAGATCGTGGTCAAACGCAAGCCTGTATAAAAAAAAGAAAAAAACAGATTAATTTTGAATTTTACTTGATTTAAATATCAATTGGCCACCAAGTAGGTAAGTTAGAGTGGGACTGGGCGGGCTATCTCTACCGCATGTCGGAGGAGTTATGGGCACCACCACCGAGTGGATCCCAAAAGACAGAAAACGACCACGCGGCAGACCGCAACACCGATGGAAAGACGAACTCGACTCGTGTATGGAAGACTGGACTACACACGCGCATGATAGAGTGGAGTGGAAGGAAGGAAGGAAGGGAGGCCTTTGCCATGCAGAGGGACAGTACAGCCTCCAAATAAATAATAATTAAATATTAAGTGGTCCTTCACTATTGGCTCAGAGTCGCTCAACGAGCTATGGAGAGGGCTATGCTCGGGGTTTCTCTACGGGATCGAATCAGAAATGAGGATATACGTAGAAGAACTCAAGTCACCGACATAGCCCGACGGATTAGCACGTTGAAGTGGCAATGGGCAGGCCATATAGCGCGCAGAACAGATGGCCGATGGGAAAGTTCTCGAATGGAGGCCACGGACCGGCAAGCGCAGCGTAGGACGTCCACCTACAAGATGCACCTACAGACAACTTGTTAAGAACCGCAGGTCGGCGTTGGATGCAGGCCGCTTCCAGCCGCAGTTCCTGGAGATCAATGAGCGAGGCCTTTGTCCAGCAGTGGACGTCCTACGGCTGATATGATGATGATGATGAATTGATCTTCAGATTTAAGATACTAGGTATGGCTAAACGATCCACTATTTTTTAAATTGCTTATTTTAAGTTTTAGTTAGCCTCCTAACAATAGTATATGTATAGCTAATTGAATATTACAACTTCGTTTGGGCAACTTATAAAGCAAGTTCCATTTGTATTGTTTACTTATTTATTATACCCATAGAATCTTAAACAGATATAAAATAATAATATTCTCACTCCATAAGCAGAAGATTATTCAGATGTGTGAGGGGGACACACACAGAGAGACAATACCGTTGTGCGTCACATTAAATTATTTCAGCTAAGTAATTCCGAGCGGTTAATTATTGCACAACCTGGGAGGAGAGTTGAGAATGTAATTATTATTAAACTTTACGATTGTCTCACTTTACCCCTTCACTGTACTTACTATTCTAAAGGCCTTATCCGCCAACATCCTGCCATACAAATGTATTTTTTGTACAGTGGTCGGAAAGCCGAAATTCGGATGAAGAGGCTTGGATATACAAAGGTCTAAATTTACAAGTTGTCCTACATTAGATGCCGAGATCCTGAGGGAGTTTCTTACCTTGTTGCGGTACGGGTTTCATATTTGAGCTACTGTCTATAAATTTATGTGTGGAATACGTTGGATCAACCACTTCCTCTTTACACATACTTATAGCTACAGAATTTAGGGAAATATACGCGAATATGAAATATGAATTTAACTCCAATCAGAAACCTACAATAAATAAAACGTGAAAGCAGTCTGTATTGACTTCAAATAAGAAGCGGCACTCTGAGTGCAGACAGAAGTGACAACTTAAACAATTACGAGATACTTATATACAGAGGTTTCGGTAACGGTAACGGTGTCGCGAGTTCAATGGTTTTTTCCCATCTCAAAAAATGCCCAACACGCCTAAAGAAGTTATCACTTCATACGGTGTCCTTTAAATCACTGTTTTCCCAGAACAAACGTTGTTTAGACCATGATCTACTAACAGTTTCTAAATCAATCGTCAAATTAAAAAAAAAAACAAAATGAAATCGGTACTTGAAATATACAAATGTTGCGAACTTAAAACGTCTATTTTAACGTTACGCCCTACAATATAGTCAGCGCGCTGACTGGTAGCTAAGTACTAGATACCTATCTATCTAAGGAGTAGGTAATACGCTACGGCCAGCGTACCTATGAACTTTATGTCACGGTTAGTTGTTGAACAAAGTTAGACTTATTTGAGAAGGTCTAGGTTTTATTTTTTTATTCTCTTATGTGATGCTATAAACAGTTATTAAACCATGGTCTGAGCAATGTTTGTTCTGGAAAAACAGTGATATAAAGGACACTGTATATACAGAGGTGTAGGTAACGCTAACAGTGTCGCGAGTTCAATGGGTTTTTCCATTTCAAAAAATGCCCAACACGCCTAAAGAAGTCTTCACTTCAAAAGATTTTTTTTTTGTTAAAAGTTAGATCTCACCTTATAGTTCAGATAGACTTACAATAGGTATATCTGAACAAAACGATATCGATGTATCGTACATAAATTTATTTATATTTAATATAGAATACACTCAAATATAGAAATAATATAGTAACACTCAACCGCCTTCCGTGGCAACTCTTTTGAGGTGGTAGCTGTCGGTCTATGGAACTCTCTCCCTACTCATATTAAAAAGGCGCCTAGTAAACCGGTTTTCAGACGACTAGTCTATAGTCATTTCTTGCAGTCCTCCACTGGCTGTTAAAATATATGAAAACGTAGTACCTATGTGTGTTGTATGTAATAGTATTTTTTGTTTTATATCTATAAATATGTATATATATATATAAATATATGTTATATTTCTCATATATATAAATTCTATGTATTATTATTGTTATATCAAGTAGGTTTATGTATTTATTCTAACTGTAATCGGAGTTTATTGTTATTTGTGTTTCTTTTGTTTTTTTTTAATAAACATTAATATTGTTAAAAGTTAGCACGCCAACCTTTTTTGTTACCTCTGAGGTTGGCAGGTAGAAAATGCTATTAGCATTAAGCCCACCTTTTGTACATGTAATTTGTATTTTTGTGCAATAAAGTATTAAATAAATAAATATATACAGGCAATTATAAAACAACACGCCGACCTTTCGGCTTTCGGCTAAAAATAACAATCTAATCAGCTATAAAGTTTTCACACGAGTGAATTGATGGATTCACAAGTTCTGTGACCGCGGGCGATTCGAACCCTCTGCTATTGATAACCAAGATAGAGTTCAAATGCGCACTTTGCATAGTTACTATTATTATTGTAGAGTTTTATTTGCAATTGTTTAATTTAAAATTATGTTGATTTAAATGAGTAGTTGCAATGCAGTATGAAGCGTTTAAAAATATTGTTCCGATTCGTTCAGATGTGAGGAAACAGGCATTTCTTAGAAAAAAAAATTCGAAAGATTCGACACTTTTATATAAAAAGTAGAAGCTCGTAGAACCGATAACCGTTGGGGAAGGAAGGTTCTCGAGTGGAGACCACGGACTGGAAGACGCAGCGTAGGCCGGCCCCCACAAGGTGGACCGACGATCTAGTAAGAATCGCGCTGAGCCGTTGGGCGCAAACGGCTGCCAACCGCTCGTTGTGGCGATCTAAGGGGGAGGCCTATGTTCAGCAGTGGACGTCCCCCGGCTGATGATGATGATGATGCAAAAAGTGGGCATGTATCAATATATAACAGTTCATTTTCTTCGTTTTAATTAGCTCTGAAAGCATATTCACTTTGAAAAGATTTAATTAGAAGATTTGCAGCCAAAAAAGGCAGATTTAATATTGAAACATTTTTCGAAACCTAAATTGAGAATTATATATTATTAACTAGCTTCCGCTTGCGGCTTCGCACGCGTATTTTGTCAATAAACACAAAATGTGTTATTCCAGGTTTTTCTACGTACCTACCATACCAAATTTTCATTAAAATCCATACAGTAGTTTTTGCGTGAAAGAGTAACAAACATCCACACATACTTCTATACAAACTTTCGCGTTTATTAATTACTAGCTGCCCGCGACTTCGTACGCGTTACACTACTAAATGTTTAGGTAACCTAGAAATAAAGCTAACCTCGCTGTTGCAACTTTATTTTTATCCCATGGGAATTGACTTATGGGATAAAAGGTAGCCTATAAGGTAACCCAGGTTATAATTTACATACATACCAATTTTCATCGAAATCGGTTCAGCCGTTAGGACGTGATTGAGTAACAAACAAACAAACATCCACAATTATAATATTAATGTTATTACCGCGTTGTCAATATTCTTTCTAGACGTCTGGTTTAAGCGTCTGATTCGAGAGTTGGTGCTTATCTGGATCAACGTATAATTTTTGCAATTCAGCGAGGCAATGCAGCCAGTGTCCAAGACACTGGCTGCATTGCCTCGCTGAACGGACGCTTCCGCCTGGTAGTGAACTGGAGCAGTTGAGCTATCTATAGATCGTTTGTTTCTTTTGTAGTATTTATAGAGATATATAAATAACTAGCTGACCAATCCGCAGCTTCATACGCGTAGTTTTTCAATAAAAACATTACCCTCCCTCTGCGTAGTTGGATAAAAAGTAGCCTAGGTTACTCAGGGATAATGTAGCATTCTAATGGTAAAAGAGTTTTTGAAATCGGACCAGTAGTTTTTGAGTTTATTCATTACAAACATAAACACAAAAATACAAATCTTTCCTCTTTATAATATTAGTATAGATAAATATTGTGTATTCTTTCTGTTAATTATGTAGATATTATATGCAAATAAATAATATATTCAAGATATCAAATTTGCAGAACTTTGCGCCCTCTATCAAACAATTTGAACCGTCATGTCAATGCAATCAATGAACAGGTAATCCAGTAAACCATAAGCGAACATAGATGGCGTGCGTGTGGTCGAGTCGCGTGCGCAGTAACCGGAGCGACACTGTAATACAATATGGCCGACATCGGTACATTGCACGATTGGTATTTTAATATCTTCTAGTTAATGTCACTTATTGTTCACATAGTTCAATGGACGAACGAAACCGCAAACTTATTGATAACTATACAATTTGTAGCACAAAGTAGATACTAACTAGGCCTATCTCCAGATAATGGACTAAGAAATGGTAACATTTGGATCCATAAATTGATGTACAGTGTCGTCTTAGACTTATAGATAACCTTTCTTTACGGATATTATGGTATTTAATCACTGTCATATTATATTTACGGGGAAATCAAGGTATTCGAAAACATAATCTACTCATATTTCTAGAACCAATGGCGTAATACCTTGCAAAATGTAGGATAGGTAAGTATGATATATACCTACGTACGTAAATGCAAAAATAAAAGGTATATGATAATGTAGGTATTCTTTGATGGTAATTGAATTACATAAAATAATTACGAACGACCTTATAAGAAAATATATTAATGATTTTAAAATCTTTTCAGAGTCTTAAGAATATTAAAGCTGTAAGAGCGAGCTGTCCATCATCACTAGCTCCCACAGCGTAGTGCAAACAACGCCCGCAGCTAACGAGCCACCGCGCGATGCGCGGGCGCAGATACCGCCGCGCATTGTGGCGCGCCAGCTTTCGCGCCATTGTATCCGCGCGTAGGCATCGCTACCTACGATCTCTGTTTGTTTACTAGAAACCATTACCACGTTCCTATTAGTTTATAATAATTATATTTTCCTAGACCAACTAAAATCACTGACATGGCTTAGACTAGGAAACTTAAGTGGCAGTGGACGGGCTACATAGCTCGAAGAATCAACTGACAGGCGTCCCTTCTCTCCCAGAAAGGTTTCTCTCCCTGACCAGATGGAAAGACACCTAATAACCTATTCTGGGAACCGTTGTTGGGTGCAGGCCGCACAAGAACGGTCGTTTCGAAAATCATTGAACGTATATACTCAGTATAGCTGAACTATTGGTATTCCTAATTATTGTATTCATAATATTAAAACTTAACGGAATGTCACTAAATTCTACGTAATATCACAGAATAAATATACTGGTCTGTGGTAATATATATTCAGAACCAAACAAACCATCATCTCTGCTCTTCTGCACCCACTGTTGAATATAGGCCTCTTCTTTATTCCCTTCCCTTGCGAGTCTCATCCATTGACACCCAGCTACGCTTTCAATGTCATTCAGCCATCGGGCGGGTGGTCTGCCTCTTGGTCTACGAGTATCCCTTGGCCAGGTATAAAAAAGTCAGGTAAAAAAAAAACATCGTCGACCGATTTAGGTCGTTTAGGTCGAATTACGATAATAAGTTCCAGATTTTGCATTCTTATGAATTATGGATACAGAATTAGAGTCACAATTTTATCTGATAACATCAGTCTCAATAAAGTTAGGAATTAATCGATTCTAAATTAATGTGACATGATAATCAAGAATTTACAAGTACCACTATAAATTCTCAATATCAATATCGTTTAATATAAACGATTAACGTTCCAATCTCTTCTGCATTTTAATTATCGTTTATATTATTTTTAAGACTGCTCAACCAACTTTAATTGTCATCTATTTCAACTTCTTTACTGTCCTACAGGGAAACTAAGACAGAAAAAATTAGGTACATGAACTATGACAATCTGTTGTTTTTTTGCTCATTCCTTCTTGGGAAGATGTAGCTATAGATCCTGATGCCTTTTATCAGTCTTATTCTCTTTGACCACGACTAAAGCTTCAACTTAGACTTTTAACTATTGTCATTCCTATCCAGCCTTCAAAATGCTAATACCTATTAACTACCAAAAGCACTGTCTACCTTTCTACCATGATTTATAAAAATCCCACGTGACATTGTAATTAGTCGCGCGTGATAATGTCGCATTGTTAGTATTATAAAAGCTTTTATATCAATTGAATCCATTAACAGAGTACACAAATGTCTATCTGTCTATTTGCACATCAGTTTTTATCATTTGTGTTTGTTCGATCGGTCACTTCCATGTTATTGATAGGATGTTTCCCCTCGACAATCATATTTGCGGTTTTGGAATCATTGGTATCGTAAGTTGTGACTTATAGTCTAGAGATTAGAGAACTATTTCAAACTTACAGAATATACCAGAGTCGAACTATTGACTTTCTGAATTAATGGCACTACTGACAAAGTAATTCAAAATACGTATATAAAGATTCACAAAGAAGTTCACAATGAGTTTTATGATAAAGTTTTTTAACTGCGGTAGCTCCAAACAGATGTCGCTTAACGGAGTCTGAGTGCATAATAACATAAAACTTGAAAACTCCGCTCACCTTTGTGGCTTTCCAAGCATACCAAACTTATTGATTAAAACAAAATTATCAAAAGTTCTCCGCAACAGAAACCCATAAAGCGTTCTTGTCCTATCTCTCCGTGTGCCATTTGTCCGCTGACCAGCACTTAGCTTAACAAAAACTGATAGTTGTATAACAAAAGAGCGAAAAAGGATTCAACAAGAGCGCAATGCGTTCAGATATAAACTAAGCGGTAAGAATTAACAGGGATAAAGGCTTAAAAGAGTAGCCGAAGCAGATTTATGTCGCGATGATCGCAATCGGCCCGATTCAGCGTGTAACAGACATTTTGTTTTTTCGATTGGCCTCGGAATTCACTGATGTTCTGCTTTAAATGTTGCAACTTAAATCTTTCCGACACGAGTACCTGACCTTACCTTTGTAAATCGACATCGCGTTGACACATGTCTATAAGCGAGGCCCACTTGAAAAGCCACAACATGACACCCATTTCCCATTCAATGGTAGCATATTTACAGGAACGAATCGACACCGTTTTATCATAGAGTCCTTTCACCCAACCCTTCCCCTGTTATCAGATAAGGCAGTGAATGCGGTGCACATTTGTCTGCGCGTCACCACTCTGCACTAGTGTAAAAATTGTCAGAGAATGCATCTAGATTGCGATCTGCTATTTGTGGTCGAAAGGGGAGATTTTGCCAGAACAATTTTCACCTCTAGCATCGACAGTTTAAAATGAGTTTCTAAACTCTATCTCAGTTAGCTGTAGTATAGATGTGTGCTTGCTATAGCATAGACGTGGAACAAGACTAAATCGATCGAGCATTGCCAGTAACACCTATCAATTGAGCCGAAGCGAAACGAGCGAGTGATTGCTGTAATTTCTTTAAAAAAAAATTAAACAGTAAAGTTCGCCAGACGTATCGATTCGAAAAAATGTTTCATCAACAATAATTTTATTATCGTAATAACAAAATTACGGGTTGTGTCCATAGGCGATTTTAACTCTTAGCATCGTTGACTTAGGGAGTTATTCCCTCGGCGTTTACTTATATATCGGGGGAGAAATGGAACCTTTTGTTGGCCTATAGCATTATTATTTCTCATTTTGTTTTGTTTATTAATACAATTGGCTGGAGGCGCAATATTGATATTCAAGTTTGATGATGACTCGCGCTGCGAGTTCCTCCCCGTTCTATACTCTTCTGTTTTTTTTATAGGTTTTATAACAATTGCGTTTCTTTGTTTTTGTTTAGAAATTACTACCTTATATTTTATTCTTTGTTCACTGACTAAAAATTTTGTTATATTTCTGAACTGAACCGGAACATCGAGCAAAGTATATAAAAGGTTTCGTTTCTCAGGGAACTGAGAATGACGTGTATAAATAACTGGAAGAAATTATCAATTAAACAATTATGCTGTCCGAATGGAATCGTATGTAATGATAGTGGGCTCGG
This sequence comes from Philereme vetulata, assembly GCA_918857605.2. Taxonomy (NCBI): domain Eukaryota; kingdom Metazoa; phylum Arthropoda; class Insecta; order Lepidoptera; family Geometridae; genus Philereme; species Philereme vetulata. Next base: position 3,259,060 of record OU975471.1, on the reverse strand, counting down.
CAATAACTCAACCGCATCTGTTCTACGGCTATTTGCAAAGGCACGACGCGCTCGCATGGCGCAGCCCTGTCTCCAGAACTTGTTAGAGGTACTCGATTATGACTTATGTCTGTACTAGCTTCTACCCTGGCACTGCTTGCATGTAAAAATAAACTAAACACCCACAATATGATCACAGTTCTAATTAACACAAAGGGATTTCTCTATTCGAAAGGACGATAGTGATATCGTCCAAGACTATTGTCGACGGCGATATATTTGTAACAGATATTAAGTTTCTGTAACCAATTTTAAAATCTTTGAAGTAGCCTAACTGAGAAACATGCAACATTTTTCTCTATTTTTTTCCAAAACTGTATTCGATAATATCAGAACTCGGCTTAAATATATTCAGCAAACAGGACTAATTGTATGTAGGTACAAACACTGATAAACCCTTGACGAAGCTCTTGCTGATGGCTCTAGTACTATTTAATTACGACTGTATTAATGAACCCTTAATTATTTTGTTAAGACATGTGTTTCTGATTGTACTTATGTACTTGCTAACTTGTCCTTAAATATTATAATATGATTTTTTGTATGGATGATTATATTCTGTGCAAATTATGACCTTTCCAAGTGCACAAACAATGTATCTTAATATTTCCAAAATCCAAAATATTTTGATTTGATTTGAAACTTGAAGGCGGACGATATATTTCCGTAGCAGAAAAAGCACGAAAGTCTATGTAATAATGAAAAAAATGATGATCGAAAAGCAAACGAGGCTGCAAACACTGAAAGATAAGTTAACGAGGCACGCAAATCTTGTGAATTGACAAACAGGTGAAAAAATCAGAAGCATTAATGAAAGCTCGATCGTGTGCGCAGGCATAATGAAGTATTGGAAAATCATAAAATAGGTCTATCATTAAAGCATAAAATGAAACGACAACGCTCGAGGCTGCCATACGTGCCCGTAACACATACGAGTATCTCAGAATTACGCCAACAAAACTGCTATTTATTTTCTAATTTTAATAATTTTACGCAATAACGCAGTAAATGAACAACATTATAATGCAAATGGAACGTGTGCTGTTCATAAACGAAGCTACACCGTCTAAAATACGCAATATAAGATCCCGAAGAGCGCCTAATCAGTGTAGCTTCGTCCGATTACGCGGAATCGATTCGCGACGTTGACTAATATAGATTATAGCATTTACGTCGATAAAGCTTCCTGTATGTGGCAGTGACTCCTGCCTCTCCCACATGATCGTACAATTTCATATGTTAATCGCGGAACGGTACGGAAGATTCTAAGAAATTCGTACATTTTACAAATTACCCTGCGTTGCTAATTACTGGACGTTATATAAAATGTCAGTTTGAACGATACAATCGTGTTTTACGTTCTGGTATAATATTTTTAACTCATAGGGGTTCTTTGGTGTCAAAGCTGGATAAGACTGATTGGAATTCTATAAATCCTATGTTATTTTAAACATAACTATTACTTGAATTACCTTGAGTATATCACTACGCATATACATAGAAGTACAAAAATAATAAAAAAACGAGCTAAAAAATCACGTTTGTTATATGGGAGGCCCCCTTAAACACGTATGTTATGTTTTTAGTATTTGTTGTTATAGCGGCAACAGAAATACATCATCTCTGAAAATTTCAACTGTCTAACTAGCACGGTTCATGAGATACAGCCTGGTGACAGACGGACAGACAGACAGACGGACAGACAGTCTTAGTAATAGGGTTCAATTTTACCCTTTGGGTACGGAACCCTAAAAAACATTTATGTGAAACACACAAGAACACACTTCGTACGGGATCAATCTTTTTATTATACCTTTTTATAGATGACTACTGTTGCCTACTAGCCACTAGCTGTTGCCCGCGACTTCGTACGGGTTACACTACTAAATGTGTAGGTAACCTAGAAATAAAGCATAACCCGCTTTTGCAACTTGACATCCCATTTTAATACCATGTGACCTGATTTATGGTATAAAAAGTAGCCTATGTGTTAATCCAGGTTATACGAGTACTCTACGTACATATACGAGGGCTGCTATTTATGTATCCGGAATAAAATAAAATAACTATCATTGACTGTTAAATATGGTTTTATTGCTTTTCAAAATATTCGCCATGATGATCAATGCACTTTTGCATTCAGTGAAACCAGTTTTCATAGCACTTTTTCCAATCGGAAGACGGTATCTCCAAAACATGATTTTTGAATGCCTCAACGGCTTCTTCTCGGGTTGAAAATCGTTGACCACGTAATTTATTCTTCACGGTTGGGAATAAAAAGAAGTCGTTGGGTGCCAAATCAGGGCTATATGGCGGATGACCCGTTAATTCCACCGTTTCACCCTCCAAATATCGGGTCGTTTCACCCGAAGTGTGACAGCTTGCATTGTCGTGATGGAGAATGATTCTGCGTTGTGGATTATTCTTCCTGATTTCTGCAAAGACTTCTGGCAAACAAATGGTCGTGTACCACTCTGAATTAACAGATTTACAATTTTCTAGGGGTACAGTAGCCACGTGTCCATCTATACCAAAAAAACAGGCGACCATTTGCTTCAAAGTGCTTTTCGCACGAGCAACTTTTGTTGGGTTCGGCTCATGTTGGAAGACCCAAACTGTTGACTGTTGCTTAGTTTCGGGGTCATATGCATAAATCCAGGATTCATCACCTGTGTAGATATTATATACAGCTTTTGATGCACCACGATTGTATTTTTTATCATTTTTTTGCACCAATCGACACGAGCCTGTTTTTGATCTATTGTCAAGTTGTGCGGTATCCAACGCGAACAAACTTTTTTTGCAGCCAAGTGTTCGTGTAATATCTTATTTATACTCGTCATACTAATGCCCAAGATCGCCTCTATCTCTCGATATGTCACATGACGATCTTGCATTATTAGTTTACGCACTGCGTCGATGTTTCGTGGCACAACAACTGATTTAGGCCGACCATCTTTAATTTCGTCCGTGAGCATACGACGTCCACGATTAAACTCACTAAATCAGTGATACACAGTAGTCTTCGATGGTGCTTTATCCCCAAAAGTCAAACTGAGTTGATCGATACACTGCTGTTGAGTTAGACCACGTCGAAAATCATAAAAAATCAACGCACGAAAATTTTCTCGAGATAAATCCATTGTGATAATGACACGCAATTTTTGAAATCGCGCCACACAATGAAAACAATTGACAGACGGACGAAATAACCTGCATTCTACAGCCAAAGAGTTTCATTTTCAAACATGATAATTTCTTTTTAAATATTATTTATGCAGTGGCCAGTTCCGGATTCTTAAATAGCAGCCTATGTATAGTAAATTTCACCGAAATCGGTTCAGCGGTTACGACGTGATTGAGTAACAAACAAACATCCAAACTTTCGCATTTATATTATGTGATACGTACACATGGCTACACATCAAGCTGTATGTTTCCAGTATAAGCTGACCTCTCATTCTATGAAAAGCCTACACGATGCGAGATCAGCTTACACTGGAATTATATAGCTTGATGTGTAGCCGTGTGTACGTATCTAATCCATTAAAGCTTTTTAACATTATTGTGCTTCTATTACCATTTTATTTAACTAACTTAGAGCAGTTTATTTAAAAATTTCAAATCAACTTGTAAAACCACTTGGAGACTATCAAAAATAAAGCAAAATAAACTAACCTTTCTCATAGCTGATCTGCCGCTCCTGCTGCCTGGCATTATCAGCAGCCACCTTCAGCAGGCCCTGGATGTTCCTCAGCAGAGTCTCGGTGGAGGAGACCAGGGTGTCTGCTGTGGGGTCCACGGGGACGGAGGGGGGCGTGCTGTTGGGGGCTGCGTAGCTGACCGGTGCTGGAGAGGTGGAGGCTTGCATCTCACGTTCCCCGTCACTGAGGTCTACTCCTGGGGGAAATTTAGTGTCATGAATATTTTTTACAACAATACGGTGTGTGGTGTCTAAATAAAACTATACGGTGTTGTCTACCTACCTCACAATAAAACATTAAAAACACAGTAGGCTTAAATCTACCTTCAAAAGATGATTAATACTGCGCCTGGCCGTAAAAGATGAGAAAAGAATGCAACATGGCCTTTATTCATGGTCTATGCAATGGTCATATAGATTGCCCTGAACTTACGGGTAGAGTTTTGCGTTTTTGTGCTCCGAAATACCGCACTAGACATACAAAGTTATTTACTGTATCCCACTCATCAACTAATTATGCACAATATTCTATCGTTAACAGACTACAAATAGTTTACAATAAGGAGTTATTCTCGATAGATATTTGTCATAACAACAAGGGAACTTTTAAAAGTGAAACTTTTAAAATAATTATGGAGGATGACACACATGCATGATAACAACGCAACACAAAATGCTGGTTAATATGGTATAACTAATGAATGTATGATATAACTACTTATATATATATGTATTCTATGTATTTTATCAACCTTTTTGTGTTATTACACGTAATTCGTTTTGTTTGTATATTTAGCTTAATTTAGACTGTCTATTTATAAATTCTTTTTTTATATAAAGTAAATCCGTTTTTGTCCGTATGTTACGCTTAGTATACGTTTGTATATTATATAATAAGGGCTGTAGATTTTGTTAAATAAATAAAATAAAAATAAATATAACATCTTTTGTGCCTAGGATAGCATTTAAGGTTTGGTAGGATTGCTCAACACTTATATCATTCCCTCAACTTTGTCTGTCTAACTACCCAGGAAAGACATGTTCAAAATAAACTAAGCTCTTAATAAAAGTGATTTATTTCGATATTCCATCACACAAGATAATTTTTTTATTTTAATTTACATTTTTTGTTCGCATCAGGCCAAATTACAATTTATACTCCTATCAATATGTATGTGTTTCGAAAATACAAAAGAAATGCACACAAAAACGGCGTTCGTATTATAAATTCCAAATAGGCTTTCACTGTAGCTATCTACAAGTAAATCTGAACATCGATGGTCACCACGCGATTCCGATGTTCTTGGCCGGGTAATTGCAACTCGAATGATACATGCACGCAATTCTCGAATCATTCGATAGCGAGCCTCTTACATGCACTCAGTGGCGTACCGTGGGTGTCAGCCGCCCGGGGCGGAAGAAAATTTTGTCGCCCTCTTATTTAGGTATTTCAATTTAATAGACTATTTATTATTATATACATATTTTAATTATTATATTCATTCATTTTATTACTTTCTTTTGGTATATATCGTTTTATTTGTTTAAGATATATGTACATATTTATGATTCTTGTACACGCACCTTTAAAATCATCTCTCTCTCTCTAGCCTCAAAGGTTTGCTGGAAGAAAATTCTTTATAGGGTTAAGCTCGCTTTTGTACATATCCTCTATTTCTGTACTTTATAATGTTTTTTCTTATGTACAATAAAAAGACTATCATCATCATATCAGCCACTGCTGGACAAAGGCCTCCCTCATTGATCTCCAGGAACTGCGGTTGGAAGCAATAGACTATAATATACAGTTATTCTAAAGAACTTTTTGGCAAGAAAAAGCATCATTTTTGTGTATTGTACAGGTAACAAATTAAAAAGTCATATACATATATATTTTTTAATCAATGTTGATCAAATTGAATTTTTTAAAAACTTCACACACAGCTGGTATTGCTCATGCGACAAAAATATGAAATGGTTCAAATATTTCCAAGATATTATTTTTATTTATTGTGAAATTTTGCCGCCCCTTAAAGGTGCCGCCCGGGGCGGGCCGCCCCTGCCGCCCCGCTACGCTACGCCACTGCATGCACTGCCTTATTTGGCTTCTTACAGCTGTTATTGATAATCGATAATCATTTATAGTGAAATCATTCGAACGATTACGCGCCCTATCCGTGTTATCGATTATTAGGTTATGCATCATTGTTCAAAACCATCGCTGCACTTACTGTTGTAAATAAATAAAATTGTATAATGAGCTAGCAACTGCCAATAAATGGCGCAAGATAGGAAATACAGGTGTATCTAATTATCTGATTTCATGAACTCAGAGTAACTTTAATTGACTGATAAAGATCATTCTCTCGTTATCTGTTTTTATGTGAAAATAAAGGACGTATAACTTTTTTTCCGTTGGATAGCGTTACTCAGAGTTAGGAAATAGGAACTACTATTAAATTAACTTTTATCTATACTAATCTATACTAATATTATAAAGAGGAATGATTTGTATTTTTGTGTGTATGTTTGTAATGAATAAACTCAAAAACTACTGTTCCGATTTAAAAAATTCTTTCACTGTTAGGAAGCTACACTATCCCCGGATGACATAGGCTACTTTTAACCCAACTGCGCAGAAGGAAGGTAATGTTTTATGGAAAAACTACGCGTGCGAAGCTGTGGATTGGTCAGCTAGTCGGTAATAAAACCACTACTAAAAAGACACTAAAATTCGAGTGCAACTGCTGTGATCATTGGTAACTAATTATTTTTAAATTTAATCATTCAATCAAAATTTAAATATTTTAGTTTAGTTTTTGACATTGTTTTAATTATTTTAATATAATTTATTTTGATTTTGATCGTAATTTGTTTTGATTGACATTACAAAAAATTTATTTGTCATTCGTCTCTATTTATTTTAAATTTTTATTACTTACATTAAAGCATCGACGCTCTTTACACTACAAAATAAACTTATCCGAATATTAGATAACATAGAACAAACAGATAGTTGCAAAGCCCATTTTCAAAAACACGAAATTCTTACCCTACCATGTACTTATATCTTGGAAGTATGTACATTTGCTAGGAATACAAGCATTTCAACACAACACGGGAAGAAATGCATACGACACAGTCATTGCGGTACAAGAACAAACTTATGCTACCTACTTCCCGACTTCAAGCCTTTCCGTAATATCGATTAAAATATTTAACAAACTACTTGACATGTTGAAAAATGGTGTGTGTGTTGACTGAGTGACCACATGGTTTTTTGTAATTTTTTTAACTAAAAGGTTTAGTAAAAGTTTTAAAACATTTGTAAAACGAATATTGGAGTTTGCAAAGAATTTAATAAAAAGATATATTACCCGTGCGCGATAAGTTGGGACCTCAGCGCGGTGACGTCATATTGGCGTGTTTGTACCGCCCGCAGAAAAGCGAACATAACAAGCAGCCGCCCGCGGCTTCGTCTTTGTTTTTTTTAACCTAATTTATTATGTTACTCAGGGAGGACGCTGCTTTTTATCTAATCTTTTTTACACTATTTGAATAAAATAAAAATACAATGTTTAAGTTTATACATTTATTTTATCTATTATTTACATTATCTCATCTTCGTCACTACTTAGTGGATTTATGCCTTCTAGAGGTTGTTCTTCGTCCTCAGTCTCACTATAATCACTTGACGAAGAGGTATCCGATAAATTTACAAATAATTGCGATTCATTCGTCTCTTATAAGAGGTCATCGTCCCAATACTTTTGTCGAAGCCTGTCCACATGGTTGACTTCTTTTTTCCAGGCACTCTCACTTATGCTGGTAATTGCATCTCTCGTTAATTTTTCTATTTCCCTTTCTGACTGGTTGATATTTTTATCGGCTACTCTTTGCTTGACCAAATTCCAAATGTGTGACGTAGGCCAGTACGAGACTAAAAACCCTAGTAAAAAATAGTGATGCGAACGGTTCAATACGGGCGCCATCGGGGAAGTGCAGGGGAAGCGGCCGGGGAGTCGCATTCCTAGCAGGTCCCAAGTTATCGCGCACGAGTAATACTACCTAATGTGTGGTCTCTCAGTTCACACACTTGCCCTTCCAAATCTGGGTAAGTATATCGGTTACAGGCACGTTTTGTACCAAAATATTTATTAAAACATGTATTAACATATTTACAAAATAATAAAATATAATGAGGGTATGTATATATATACGGAATTACAAATCAATTTATATGGTCACTCAGAGACCACATATACTTGTAAATCACGTATAACTTATTAATTATATCATAAAAACTGTAGTGTTTCTCTGCTAATATTTAGTAAAAGTCGCAATGGTATATGTAAATGTTAAAAATGGGCATAAGAACGGGCTATTTTCGTAAAATTCATACTTAATTGTGGTCTCTCAGTGCACACAAAGGAAAAACTTTACTTTGAGACTATAATATAAAATTTAAAAAAATAAAAATACTAACTACGAAAACCTACTATAGACAATTGACGAATTGTTTAATGACAAAGATGCTTACCTACTATCTTTAACATTAGATTTGAATGTTTTCTTTGAATGAATTTATCTTAACAAGAACAATAACGTCCTCCTCTCTCCAAAATATTGTTGTGCCCAACAAGATTCATAATGGTACATATTATTTTCCACCGATTATTACATTGTGGAATATACAATAAATGCTTGAGTATTGAGTATATAAACAAATGTACTAAACATATATGGACGTCGGAAATAAATTTATTGAATTCATCATCACCATCATATCAGCCGTAGGACGTCCACTGCTGGACAAAGGCCTCCCTCATTGATCTCCAGAAACTGCGGTTGGAAGCGGCCTGCATCCAACGCCGACCTGCGGTTCTTACCAAGTCGTCTGCCCATCTTGTGGGTGGACGTCCTACGCTGCGCTTGCCGGTCCGTGGCCTCCACTCGAGAACCTTTCGGCCCCATCGGCCATCTGTTCTGCGCGCTATATGGCCTGCCCATTGCCACTTCAACGTGCTAATCCGTCGGGCTATGTCGGTGAATTGAGTTCTTCTACGTATCTCCTCATTTCTGATTCGATCCCGTAGAGAAACCCCGAGCATAGCCCTCTCCATAGCTCGTTGAGCGACTCTGAGCCAATAGTGAAGGACCACTTAATATTTAATTATTATTTATTTGGAGGCTGTACTGTCCCTCTGCATGGCAAAGGCCTCCCTTCCTTCCTTCCTTCCACTCCACTCTATCATGCGCGTGTGTAGTCCAGTCTTCCATACACGAGTCGAGTTCGTCTTTCCATCGGTGTCGCGGTCTGCCGCGTGGTCGTTTTCTGTCTTTTAGGATCCACTCGGTGGTGGTGCCCATAACTTCTCCGACATGCGGTAGAGATAGCCCGCCCAGTCCCACTCTAACTTACCTACTTGGTGGCCAATTGATATTTAAAGCGGCTCTGAGCTTATTCATAAGGCCAATTCATATTATTGAATTGAAATGAATTATTCGTAATGTTTTGCAGTTTCAATTAATTTCCAACACGAAAACGATATCAATTAAAAGAGGTGTCACAGACTCCAGCGCGAAGTTTAGACACATTAAATTGCAAAAGTTTTGTTGGTTGCTGGTATGCCGCGTCTATTAAAGCTTTTGATACTGTTTGCTGCATTTATTAGTTTATTTGTTTTTGCACCTGATTGGAATACGGAGCAAATGGAGTTTGCTAAACCTCATTTATTAATATTAATTACAGGGTATTTGTTTTGGAATATAAATGGTTGAATATTAATTTTGTGTCTCACTGTAGGATTTTTTTTAAATAATAATAACAATAATAATAAAAAGCATTTATGAAGGAACAACAAATATACAGTCATGTGTACAGTTTAAAACGATGATGCCTGTATTAGTATGAAAACTGTGTTACAGACACCAACGCCCTCCTCCTATATATTTATGAGTTCCAATCAGGTAAATGGTACATTATCATAAAACTAAACTAAAAATTCTAGTTATTCTCCAACAGACCAGAAGGATCTGTGTAGGTGGATGTATTTGTGAGTGTGTGTGTGTGCGTGTGTGTGTGTTTGTTTGAGGGTGGATGTGTATGTATGTGTGTAATGGAGTGTGTGTTTTTGTGTGTAGGCACTATTTGGGAATCTTTAGGAGGTCCTCAGTATCTTCTTAATTTAAAGATTTAAGCCACTCTAGACATTTAATCTTACATTTGTTGTGGGGGTAGCGGATTTGGAATTTTATTTATCAGCATTCTTATTAGACTTCTTTTTTTAAGATTAGATTTCATTATTACATTACACATTTACATTATTAATTTTATTAAGTTTGTATTGTTTTCTGAATTTTATGTTTATTAATTAATTTAATTTTAATTTATTTTTGACATTTTTATTTAGCCATATTTTAATTATTATTTTATTGGAACTCTATTTATTACATTTTTATTTTGACCATTTTAATTTTAATTATTTTTATTTGTAAAGTTTTATTATTTTTAAGTGTGTGTTACTTTGTTTATGTGTAATGAATTTATTGTCTAATCTAATGTACCTATGGACCGAAATAAATGAGTTGATAATTACTTGGAATTTTATTCAATATAAAAAAAATATTCATGGTATTTTGTAAACATTATCATTAAATTTTATATTCTCAAAAACATCTCGGTTCGAGTGCTTGCTCGATTCAACATGATGTAATAATTATGATGTAAAGTGCTTTTTCTTAAGCTGTGATGAGATAATTACAGTAATGTTCGTCTTGTCAATAACGGACCTCACACATAAAAAAGAAAGTGTTTCCATGGCGTCTCACGGCCCAAAATAATCTATCGATACATTTAATTTAACTGACAAGATAGTGACCGCTCATCAAATAATGAAGACACCATCGTTTCGTCATTGTCGATGCTCACGATAGCACTCTCGCGTTGTCACAACACAATCTCCCTAATAAGGCCAATTAACAGGACCCTTCAAACACAAACGAAAATCAACGCTAATAATAACACACACGACTTAAATTCAACAAATTAAACAGTGCAAATGATTTCACGGATCACAGATTGGAGATGTGAAACTGATCGAAATAAAGAGTCAGTTTGAAATGGACAGAGATCAAAGTTGAATGACATGAGCTTAGAAAAAGTGTTTTATAATGAGTCTGTTTATACTGAGGCAATCGTCAAAATCGTGAATATTTCGATATAATTCTATTATACTTCTACTAATAAATATGCGAATTTTTGCGCTAAATTGATAAATACCACCATCATCATCATAATCAGCCGTAAGACATCCACTGCTGAACATAGACCTCCCACTCAGATCGCCACAACGAGCGGTTGGTAGCCGTTTGCGCCCAACGGCTCCCCGCGATTCTTACTAGATCGTCGGTCCACCTTGTGGGGGGCCGGCCTACGCTGCGTCTTCCAGTTCGTGATCTTCACTCGAGAACCTTTCTTCCCCAACGGTTATCGGTTCTAGGAGCGATGTGGCCTGCCCATTGCCACATCAAATTGCTAATTTTGAGAGCTATGTCGGCCACTTTAGTTCTTTTGCGGATGCTAACCATACTAAAACGTTATAGAAGACTATTCCAAAATGTATGGTATATCTAATACCGTATGGTACAAATCGAAGCGGAGAACAACAGCTGGTTATAAAAGTGATCACGATACAAAAGCTATTGGAAGAAGACGGCTTAAAATTGAACTTGAGCCATTCGATCAGTTTCGTCATCGGTTCTATTGTTTACATAATTTCCTCAGGCTGATCCCGGTCGGCGAGTTTCCTATAAATCCTAGTCGATTCGTTCCCACGCTTCAGAACATTTTGTGTGTGTTACACTATCTACAATACACAATCCTCATTGTTTCACTTAATTTAGCTATTGTACGCTCCAAGTATTTACGTTTATGAGCCTGTTTTGATTAAAGACGTCACGCCTTCGTGTCGTTTTTGCTCGACTATTAAAGAGATTATATTTACACGTATCTAAATAGATGTATTATTTCCGGGCATATTTCAAACTAAATTAAGCATTTGAATAAATGTTGTGACATGTATGAGATGCGTTTTAAAGTTACATAGAATACCATGAAGTCATCTCATTGTCACGCATGTTAACTCTACTTCAAAAATACAAAATGATTCCTTATTAAAAATCCGACCAAATGCGAGTCGGACTCGCGCACGAAGGGTTCCGTACCATTATCTATAAAAACGGCATAAAAATCACGTCGTACAACTGACTGGGGAGCCCCACTTAAATATTTATTTTAATCAATAGCATAATTTTATTTATTTACCTTATTTGCTGCCGATTAAGCTAGTCCTCTAAATTGTATGAGTGCCCATACAACTCAGAGGACTATCTTAATTAGCGTCAACTATGTGTGTATGGGGACACCCTTGAATATTCAACTTTTTTTAGTTTTTGGAATTTTTCCTTTGTGCTGTAAGCTTGCTTTTAGCCAAATTTCGAGATTCAACGGGAACTACCTTATAGGTTTTCAGATCAAAAGCTACAGGGTACTTTCGGTTGACTTTTAATGTCAATTTTGGTTAAAAGCAAGGTCTTACAGCACAAACAAAGGAAATACTGAGAGATAAAAAAGTTTAAAATGAAGGTAAGTTTTGGTATTTACAAGTTTCCGCGAAAATCTAAATTTGCTCATATCTTTTTATCGTGTTGACTCAGGACCTTGATTTTTATACACTTTTAATAGGGATTATATATAGATCTCAGTATTTGGTATAAATTTTAATTTGCTAGGTCCACCCGTTCCTGAGAAAATCGTTGGTGACACACGGACAGACGGATAGACGGACAAGAGAGTGAACTTATAAAGGTTCCTTTTTTACCTTTTGAGGTACGGAACCCTAAAAGTAAGGAAGGTTTATGTGAGACAACTTCAAAGCGAAAACATAAATAAATAATTAAATATTGCTGGACATTTCACACAGAGCTTGTACTATGGGAACCAGATAACTGATAGAATACTTATATACTTTTTTTTGTAAATACATACTTATAATATATAGGAAAACAACCAGACCCGGAACAAATATCTGTAGATCATGCAAATATTTGATCCGCGGCGGGAATCGAACCCATTAACATTTAAGGTATGCATAAAGAACTTTTTAAGTTTTCGCGAACTATACTCATGTTTTTAAGACAAAACGGGTCTTTTCGCGCACAGATTTATATCAAAATCATAATTTTGACTAACCTCGACGTTTCGGCCATGTAACATCGGCCGTGGTACGAGAGACTGAAGCGGGCGGGTGTCATTGCCAGGAAGCGCGAATGTTGTCACAATTATGATTTTGATATAAATCTGTGCGCGAAAAGACCCGTTTTGTCTAATCTAAAACATAAAGAACTTATCCAATACTATACGTTTTTGAAACTTATAACTAGTTAGTATTCAGATGAGTATACTATTTACAAATTCTACCTGCTTATTATACTTGATGATGGGTTTGAGCAAGCCAATTTTCAAGTCTAGAGAATGCTTATTCATAAATATAGTTGTACGTTTGTGACGAAGACATCTAGTAACAAGTTTACGATTGATCGATGATGCTAGCGAGCATACACCCAATAAATTGATTAATATAAATTTAATTAACAAAAAGAGGATTAAATGGTTCTTGAACTCATCGTGGTGGAGAAATGTCGTGCCATCGATCATTGGCCGGTAATAGTCTTAATGGCTGAATAAAAAAGTGCCTGTATACATAATAATGGTGAACAAAATGGATATAATCATGTTTTAAGAGATCTAGCACCTAAAATCGTGTTACCACTCATTTGTTACTAGTTAACTCGCCTTGGATTTGCATAGATTTTTATCAAAATAAAACATAGCCGAGTAGGATACGAAAATCTAGCTTCCTATTAGTGAAAGAATTTTCAGAATCGGATCAATAGTTACAGAGATTACCCCTACATACAAACAAACAAAGTTTACCTCTATTTTTGTCTATTTTGTCGGCTGAGACGCAGGAGGTAGCGGGTTGGATTCCCGCCGCGGAACATATGTTTGCATGATCTACAGATATTTGTTCCGTATCTGGTTGTTTTTCTATATATTATAAGTATGTATTTACAAAAAAAAAGTATATAAGTATTCTATCAGTTATCTGGTTGCCATAGTACAAGCTCTGCTTAGTTTGTGGCTAGATAGTGCTGTGTGAAATGTCCAGCAATATTTATTTATTTATTTTATTTTTTAATATAATACTAGTGATTCACCCCGAACTGAGATCTCGCAAGTCTCAAAAAAATATTGTTCATAATCTTTGACTGGAAGACAGTGGGGGAGACTTTTGCCCAGAAGTGGGATGACACAGGTTGAATAGAAAAATGTTTGACTAATAAAATAGTGCCACGAAATGAACAACCAACAGACTCGATCTACAGTTTCATTCAAGTTACAAGTAACGGGAGTTCATGTAGGTTGGATTTAGTTTTTCCTACTATGGATATTATTTTTAAACATGATTAAAAACCTAAAAATATTACATGAAACATCCTTAAGTTTTGAATCCATAGGTTCTAAACGGAACTGAAAGGTATCTTCAATAGCTTATTCATGTAATATAATCATTGGGGCAATTTCAAGCGATTCTTGTAAAAAGATTTCATTAAGAGGACCATTACAAGAAAACGTGCTGTCTTGGGATCGCAGATGTATGGGAACGAAGTAAGAGCATTCTGTTCCGTTCAGGATGCATCTTTAGTGAAAATTATTGATTTAATACCTATTTGCAACATTATATGGAAGTGTTTTTAGGGTTCCGTACCCAAAGGGTAAAACGGCACCCTATTACTGAGGCTCCGCTGTCTGTTTGTCTGTCCGTATGTCACCAGGCTGTATCTCATGAACCGTGATAGACAGACAGTTGAATTTTTTACAGATGATGTATTTCTGTTGCCGCTATAACAAAAAATACTAAAAACAGAATAAAATAAATATTTAATGGCTAACCCATACAACCAACCTGATTTTTTTGGTCGTTTTAGCTCGATATTGATAACGGCAACAGGTAGACGCTTGAAGTATTCACAAAATATTTGGTTATATATTCACTTTAAAAATAAATAATTAAATTAAAATAAAACAAATATTTAAAGGGGGCTCCCATACAACAAACGTGATTTTTTTGCCATTTTTATAGATAATGGTACCCTTCGTGCGCGAGTCCAACTCGCACTGGGCCGATTTTTATTAATATTGTTACTAAAATTGGAAATAGATGTATGTCATCTAACATGCAACCTATTTAATCGAAAAAGCTCGGTAACAACTCTACACGGTCCTCTTTTCTTTTGTTCAATAACGTACAAACGAAAATAAAGACCTATAACAAAATACACATATATCTAGAGGATATAACAAAGGCGAGCTTCTTTCAGCAAACCTTCGAGGCTAGATGATTCTAAAAGTATGCAAGTCTTTTTTTTACCATGAACGCTTTAATAAATATTTAAAACACATTACATAGTTACATAACAAGTGAGTTCGTTTCTAGTTCATGTTGTAACTATTACATAAGTTTTTTTGCAGTTTCTTCGTATCTTTGTTAAGAAAACATCAGTACATAACGTAGAAATATAAAGAGCACAAAACATAGTATGCATTACCCGCCTTCAAGTCTCGCTCAAGCCATAGCTTCTCAGGCTTACTTTAATTAAAATTGAATGATTACATTGTAAAAGTATCGATAGCCACAATGTCTAGAGTAAAAGGACTACGTTTTATGACTGATAATTTCCGAACTATGAATGGTGAGGGTTGGAGCTATTACAGGGTAATTTCGCCTTGCATTACATGCCCAGTATATTGGAAGTAGGTACCGCGTGTTAAACGAACACGGACACTTTCTTGTCGTGATTGCATCAGGAAGACTAGCTCATTTATCGATCCATTTTATAATGAAACTGACTAGAAATTCCATTAATGTTTTCTAATAGAATCTTATCGCATCAAAATCATTTCACGCCAAATAAGTCTGTCCTAATATAATGTTACGTTTTATTGTTAAAATAACACTATGATATAACTCCGTGATTTACGTAAACGATAAACGATAAAAAACATCTATTTACAGTTTTTATAAATAGTCTAGAAGTCTTGAACGCCTGTATAATGGGGAATGTTCTGAGGAGCTATTTGATCTCATCCCGTCGTCGAGATTTTACCACCGCACTTCTCGACAACGTAATAAAGCTCATCCACATATCATCGAGAATTGGGTATCACACACCACACGCTTCACGCGATCTTTTCCACCCCATACTTGCAAGATGTGGAATGAGCTACCATCTGAGGTTTTCCCTTAGGCTACGACATGGCACGCTTCAAGAGAAATGTAAAGAGGTTACTACAGGGTAGGGAACGCATCGACAATACCCCGGGTGTTGCCGGTGTCAATAGGCGACGGTGACCGCTTAACATTAGGTGGGCCATAAGCCTGTTTCCCCACAAATAACATATAAAAAAATGTCGAATCTATTAGAATCGCACATGTACTGCGATTTATCTAAGCTACAACAGGTAGTAAAAAGTAGTCTTACCGTCATCTTCATCCTTGATATTGTGCTCATCGTGGTCAGACATAACTGCGTCACTCTCATCGGTGTGTGATCTGGGCGAGACAGCAGCAGTGGCCGTCGACGGAAGGCGCGGCGGCTGCGGCGTTCTGTGTGATCCAGCGGAGGAGCGGCCGCTGGCTGAACCCTCGCCTCGGTCGCACCGCTCCCGGTCGCCTCGGTCCGACCTATCGCGCTCGTTCGACCCAGACTTGGACAGGTTGAGCACAGGACTGTGACCTGGGGACGAACCTGCAGAAAAAGATAAGCCTGAAAATAAGACGGAAGAAAGATACTCGATTAAGTTGGTAGTAAATGGGTATGAAAAAATTCGCGTAGTGCGTTTTAATTCATTGACATCGACTCTTTTCAGAGTCTAGTAGCTAACTTAAAGTTATTCAAAAAGGAACTAGAGGTTAAAAAGAATTTCAATTAGGAGATCCAGTGAGATCAAACGAATGTACTATCAGTAATGTCTAACAAGGATCATAGTACACTCTAACCTTGAGGCCTACCTAAGGTTCAAAGTTAGCAAATTAATGCATCTTACCATTATGTGAACCATCGCGCGCCTTATCCATCGCCATTATTCGATCCATATCGCCTCGTTCGTCACGCAATCTGCAACAATGATAAATCACACAATTAAAAACACAATAACATCCCAAGCAGTATCGATGATACCTTGTTATGAATATTAAAAGTCGAACTGTCAGGAATCGGACACGCTACCAGACGAATGCGAACAAAGCTACTGACAAACAGTTTTATCATTTGAAACCATAAAGTATGCTTCCCACTGAGTTTGGAGCTACTACAAAGGCAAAAGTATAATATTATAGAACCCCGCTGGGTTTCTTTGTGCGGATGAAGACGGTGTATGTAATCATTTTGTATGACGATATCTCGTACCGCTACCCTAATTCCGTGGCTCCTTTTTGATTGTGAATTATTGAGCTTTTGATGCTTCCGTTTCAATTCCCTTTTTATTAATATTTACTTATGAACTTTTTTGTTTGGACTTGTTTGAAGATGAACTATTTTTTAATCTATCATTCATAGTTTTCTTTGAGCTTTTAAATACCAAAATGATTCTTGAACAGTGACACGGTAAAAAACAGTTTTTCCATAACGAAGCACCTACTCATAAAATACAATGCGGCAAAGCACTTTCCGTGAAATAAAACCAGACATAGAACGCGCGGTGAAAAATGAATTTTGTGTCGAAACCAATTTTGCTCATTTCAAAGGGGTTAATGCTACAATTTTTGCCCAGTAATGCCTTTTGAACATTTGAATATAAATGACGTCTGAAAGTGAAATGTAACATACATAATAAGTGGCTGTTTTAAGCCTTAGCGGAACCCTTTTGTGGATTATAGAGTTGCGAAATTATAGAGTTTCCCCTCTATAAAGAGTACGTCTCGATGGATTTGTAAACAGAGCTACAAACGACTTTTTAACATAGAGTTAAAAGTACGCGTCGAACCCCAGTCGTGTTTAAATCGAGTTTGTAATAAAGGACTGGTGGTGGTTAAAACTCTTCTCCTGGCACTTCTGTTAGTCTTATCACTCTATGTCTCAACCCTCGAAATGAAGTCGTTTGATACTTTACTGACGAGTCACGGCTCCGTCTAAATTTAATATATTTTTCATTTCCGACACCATTAATATGTTAATAATTCTTTATTTTACCAAAAACCTTTCCGGCACAAACATTTACCGCGCAACCTTTTCTTATAATGTTGACGATAATATATAAACATATCCACAAACTCGTTATTTTTTTGTCAACAATTAATTAACAAGGATTGTGTCCTGAACGAATTCAAAAAGAAAAGAACAGATCAAACCTCGATCGGTCGAAAGATAACGTTCAAATCAATAAAATAATTCATTATTTCCACTTCCTGCGTTTTATACATAAAAGGTGTTAGTTTGATTGATGATTTCACTACAGTTTCTCACGTATGGTTTTGTATTTATTTCGAGATTTAATTGGTCTGGATTGTTACACTTGATATGGGTTTATTTCTGTAACATGTTTATGTAAACAAATAAATAAAATAAATAATGCTGGACATTTCACACAGCGCTATCTAGCCCCAAACTAAGCAGAGCTTGTACTATGGGAACCAAATAACTGATAGAATACTTATATACCTACACTTTTTTAAGTAAATACATACTTATAATATATAGAGAGACAACTAGACCGGGAACAATTATCTGTAGATCATGCAAACATTTGTTCCTCCTGAGTCTCAGCCTGCTATTCGCCCGCTGCACCACGGAGGTCGTCAATGTAAAAATATTGTTGAAAAAAATCTCTGTGATAAGGATTTCAGTTAAAATCTGGTCTAATAGCAAAAAGCAAATATTTACAAACTAACGGATGATACGTTCATAAACGTCCCAGCCATGTTAGGTGATTAGGTACGCGCGTCCCCCGGAAGCGACGAGGTAACGAACGCACATGAAGGTAAACGTAGTTAGTTAGCGCTAACCATTGCCATTACAGAGCGGCTACTGGCCTAAACAGATATTCCGGGGCCACGAGCCGGGACAATGCGTGCAATCTACACCGAAGCCAACCTTGATTAGTTAATACCGAACCGTTCACATAACCTAATACCACGCCGGCCGTTCGAAACCGTTCTTGTATGCATAATCTGATTAGGCCAAGTATCAAACAAAGCTTCCAGTAATAGTGTCGTCTATTTACATAGCCTCTCCAAAACTGCGGAATCGAAGCCGTCTCAATGCACGATCCGTTTAACAATACGTAATATAGTTAAGCCGACACACGCAAAACGACGAATTTGCATTCGGGAATCGATTAAGAAAATCAAATCCTATCGGGGCGGCTCTGCGTGAAACATTTGCTTGACACCCAAATCAAAAATCGTTTTAGCTCACCCTCCAGGGAGGGTGACGTCGACGCCTCAACATTTATTATTTCAGACATATCACTCACATGCAAAACAAACTCGGTCCGATCTATCAAAAAGTTTCTCATCCCCGACTCGGCGACACAAATCGAGTGTGTAAGTGCTTGTGGAGCGGATGTCTCGCATTTGTGGTTATCTCAATTATTTGATTATCTATGATTCATTGAGTTGCACAACTTTTGTACCGCAACTTGCTACTTTGTTTTATTGTAAAGTGCTCTTTTGGGAATATAATATACTAGCTGACCAATCCGCAGCTTCGCACGCTAAGTTTTTCAATAAAAACATTACTCTCCTTTTGCGCAGTTAGGTAAAAAGTAGCCTATGTCACCCGGGGATTGTGTAGCTTCCCAACAGTGAAAGAATTTATTAAATCAGTCCAGTAGTTTCAGAGCCTATTCGTTACAAACAAACAAATCTTTCCTCTTTATAATATTAAGTAACATGGTATCCCGAAGTTTTTTTGTAGATATTAATATGTTCTATAATATTGTAGAACATACTTTTGTTCTATCATCAATAGTTTCCACAGCGCATGCGACGAAAGACGTTTTAGGGCACTTTTTTACACCTAGAGTTACGTTAGTAAGTTTTAGTAAAGATCCCTATCCTTTTCTAGCAATAAATATAACCTATGTCACTCAGGGTGAAAGTAGCTTTCCAATTGTGAAAAAAGTTTTGAAATCGGCATTGTAGTTTTTGAGTTTATTCATTACAAACATAAACACACACCAAAATACAAATCTTTCCTCTTTATTAAATTAGTATAGACTACATCGAACATTCATGCCATATAAATTTCGTTAAACAAACAATTTTTAATGAAAATATGCTAAATCTATCAAAAAGATAAAATTTCTAAGAAATACCTGCTGAGTACTCAGTGACACATAATCCAAACGAAGATTTAAATAAGTAGGTATAAATTTCCAACAAAGAACAAGGAGCGCACAATCTTGAGAGAGTAAATAAGCTTGTTCATCCAGAAGAAATGAGCATTCTAACCCCCCCGAACAGTCAACAAAGCTCCGAAGAAAATCGAGCGAAAAAGGCTAAAAACACCTTAGGGGTTTGCTAATCGAATAAAAAATATCAGCGACCGATGCCGATGTGTGGGGGAGGAATGGAATAAATTATAAAGAAAATACAAGATGGGGGCTGTTGTTGTGGAAGTTTTGGGCATATGCAGATAACGAAAGCTTTACAATGATGAGGAAGCAATAACGTTGCCAATAACTGTGAGATATGTGCAGTTTAAGATGAAAGGTTCGTCTTAAAGTTGCATTCATACGGAGACTATGAAATGACTACCTTTAGGTTATTTTGTTGTGGTGATTTGGAATTTATTAAGTCAAATTTTAATTTTTACATTGGCCATCAATTTGACAATATCTTTCTTTACATAGTATAAAATGAAGTCGCTTCCGCTGTCTGTTACCTTAGATCTTTTGAACTACTCAACGGATTTCAAGAGGAAGGTTAATATGTATAATACATACATAGTAACTGCGAAAGTAACTATTTGTTTGTTAGTTACCTCTTTATAACTAAACGGCTGAACGGATCGAAATGAAATTTAGCAAGGAAATAGATTATATCCTGGGAAAGGACATAGGCTACTTTTTACTCGAGTGCACAAAAGGAGGGTAATGGTTTTATTGAATGCGAAGCCGCGGGCGGGTCAGCTAGTTATAGAAATAAAACAAAAATCCGCTCCGTTAAAACATTATCTGGAAGAATACGCGTCTAAGCTATAAGACCGACCGCCTGTTGTGCTTTTTGCTCTGTGTTTATTATGTTTTGGTGCGCAATAAAGATATTTCATTAATTTTTTGGCATAAACGTCAATTCAATGTAGGGCGGCCTGTCCGTATAAGTCTTATGCCAGTTATACGCTTCATTTTGGCGATTTAGAAAACGGCTTCTCATAAAAAAACATGGTAATAAAAACTCCTCTTTCTATGACAAATAGCTTATAAATCTGCGAACAAAACAGCATAATCAATGTTTTTCGGCAACATTAGGGCGGGAAGATGGCAAAACGGCGAAATAATAGGAAAGCAGTAACATGATGACTCGCCCACCCCCGCATAAACGTCACGATGTCATTTGTAAAAATTGCGGCCTTCCGAACTTCTCCAATTTGGGAACAGGGGTGCTATGGAGAGGACGATAAAGTTGGTGACAATACTTTTCATTTTAATAATTTTTTATACAAGGAATTTGATATTGGATAACATAACATTTATGTTTTTCTGACTTCGATTCAAGCTCTAAAACCATCATTGTGATATTATCAACTTTAACTCCCGAACACATCAAGAACCTATGGAGGACGATTTCCAGAGAAACCAATATTAGGAGAATAAAAAGAAAAGAATGTATGTTGCAATTGAACAAATGAGATGAAACATTCACCGTCTATAAACTATACAAATTTAATTTACTTATTGACTGTAGTTACCCACTAAAGAATATCTCTAATCGTCTATCTATTTAGTATTTTAGTACATACCTAGATGACGCTTTGTTGTACATCACACTTAAATTAACAAACAATTAAAAAATCAATCATTATTATAAATACGGGATATATCACGTACTGCCTTATCGGTGTTTCGACCGACAATACGATAAGACCGATAAGACGGTACGTGATAAATCCTGTATTTATAATAATGATTAAAATCAATCACGAACGTTTTCTAAGTAAAAACTAAAAATCAAATAACAAGACACGTGCAAATAAAAGTGGCGGTCTTCTCGCTAATAACGATCTCTTCCAGCCTTTGGATGAACTGGATTTTACGAGAACGTTATGGGATGGTTTCTTTTAATAAAATAATTAATTATTGAATAAACAGTGTCCATATACATATATATATAGCTCCACTCCGCTGGCTAACTTGCATTTTTTATTATATTCTACAGTGATGCGTATGAGTACATGCGTGGGTGTGTGTTTATGAGGATGTGTAAGGGTGTGTATGCGTGTGGGTCAGCGTGTGTGCATTTTGTTTTTTTTCTAGGTTCATATTTATAGAAGTCAGTATCGTCTACTAATCTACAAATAATTACATATATATATATTATTACAAATACTAATCTACACTAATCTACTAATTTACAAATAATTACATATATATATATTATTACAAATACTAATCTACACTAATCTACTAATTTACAAATAATTACATATATATATATTATTTGTAGATTAGTAGACGATACTGACTTCTATAAATATGAACCTAGAAAAAAAACAAAATGCACACACGCTGACCCACACACATACACACCCTTACACATCCGCATAAACACACACCCACGCATGTACTCATACGCATCACTGTAGAATATAATAATAAATGCAAGTTAGCCAGCGGAGTGGAGCACTGGTGCCCTGTATCACAAGTTTTATAAACCTATCACAGGCACCAGTCTCTCGCATAACAGGTGTACTTCAGCATAAGAACCCTTAGATATAAGTGATATTTGTAAACCTTTTATCGGGAGAAAATAAATAAATTTATTATTATTAAAAAAATAAGTACTTATTTGTGGATTGGTAGGCGATACCATAAAGAGTAAAAAGTACATTATACAAAATAATATTTATTAACAAGTCCAAAACTAAAACGAAGAAAAACACGGCTGAAAGTATCTAACAACGGTTTCAAAATTTATTCCAAAAGCGTTTAGCCGACTCCATCGTCCCCCGTTCCACAGCGGAAACGACTAACCAAAATAAGCAAATTTGGGGGCGACGAAAAGAAACGTAGAGACAGTCAGCAGGGGAAAGGAAGACAGTTATTTAAATTTGAATAAACTAATATGAAAAAAATTACATCACTTAATACCGTAATAAAAGTGCACTAAGCGATGGGGGCATTAAAGGCCATGCAAATTCAGAAGCGGAACGTGAAATGAAAATATTAATGTATTCGGAAGAAAATAAAATATGTCGCGGGAGTAAGGAGCTCATTACGGTATTACGTGTACGTGCGGAGATTTAAGTTGTCTCTAGGAAGCTGTGAAGACAAATGACGGTATGAAACATGAAGATGCCTCGAGGGGTGAAGAATTGAGGTATTGCACTTATAACTAGCACGTAGCTTCGAGACTTGAGTCGATGAGGCAGAAAGTTTCTTGAGAGATCACGCAATGGGAAGCGCAATGATGACCTACACTAGATAGAAATAAATAAATCTTGCTGAACATTAAACACAGCACTATCTAGCCTACTACCTACTAGCCAAACTAAGCAGAGCTTAGACTATGGGAACCAGATAACTGATAGAATGAAATGAAAATGAATAATGATTTATTGGTTAACATAAGAGTAAATACAAAGGTATATATATATATATACAATAGCCAATTTGTTACAATCACAGTTACAAGACACTGGAGAAATAAGTACCTAAAGTATATAATAACCTAAGTAAGTACTATCAGTATAATGGTGCGTCAAAAACCGGACTAGATTACTTATATTTATTTATAATTACTTACTTCTAATATATGGAGAAACAATCAGATCCAGAACAAATATCTGTAGATCATGCAAACATTTGTTCTGCGGCGAGAATCGAACCCGCTACCTCCTGCGTCTCAGCCCACTGCACCACGGAGGTCGTAAAATCATAATAATAATCAATAATCATATTAAAAACATAGATATCCTGGTCGTATGTCAATTGGGTTTGGTAGATATAATAAAAATCTTGGGCACCACCTGCATCAGAGAATTTCACAATCGAGGGCAGTGATAGAAGCAAAAGGAGGCCTGTATTCAGCAGTGGGTACCTACAGGCGGATGATGGTCAATGTCACTAACAATGTGATTCGGCTAAACCGGCGATTAAAGTCACTATATAGCCATTTTAGGTAATTTTGCCTGTTATTAGTCACACTATCACACTTATCATATAAATACAAATGTTTGGATGTTTGTTACTCAATCACGTCGTAACGGCACAACTGGTTTCAATAAAATTTGATATACAGATAGATCAGGATTGGTATTGCAACATAGACTCATCATTCATCATACACAGCCTGACTTAACCCATTGTTGGGTATGGGCCTCCCCAAGTTTGTGCCATCTACCACGATCCTGCGCTAGTCTCACCCACTGACGGCCCGCGACCTTTACGATGTCGTCCACCCATCTCGCTGCTGGTCGTCCTACCCTTCTATACCCGCTCCTCAGCCACCATTCAGTCACTGTCCTGCTACATCTGTCATCACCACGTCCAAGTGTCCCGCCCAAGACCATTTGAGCTCCATAACTCGAAACCCAACGTCATGAACCTTCGTTCGTCTACGGATCTCGACGTTTGCAACAGAGACTACCTACTGTTTATTGACAATCCACGCGTGCGAAGCCATGGCCATAAATAAAGTTGCCAGTTCCGGAAATAGAGAAAAGGCGAGTAGAACCAGAATTTGAACGCGCTGATTAACTGTAGCGTAATGTGATCCCAATCGTGGAATTATTAGCAGCAGCAGAGGGAAAACGTTCAATAAGGAGGGATATTAACATAGAAATCAGGTTATCGGTAATTTGTTTTTATGCGACCTGGAGTTGGAATAAGCTTATGCCCTAAGCCCAACCATCGCAAATAAGTACAGAAAATATATAATGGTGTCGTCAAATTATATTGACTAGTGGTTCGCCCCGAACTGAGATCAAGCAAGTCTCGCATTAAAAAAAATATTAACTGTAATCTTTGACTATCAAAATTGTGCCACGAAATGTAATTTTAAATAACTTGACTTACAGTTTCATTCAAATTACAGATAACAGGAGTTCATGTTAATTGGTTTATTGTTTTTGGGGTAGAAATTCCTATATTTATGTCACTAAAAGCAACTAAAGCTACACGCATACCAAATTTAAGCACTGTGGCGTCACTGGTGTAGCCTGTGAATTTTGTCAAAGTTCTGTTTTTATTATGGCTAAACACTTAAAAAGTACAATGTTTAAACTAAAAATAAAAACTGAGTCTCTATGTACAAATGAAGGCCTTTTATTTGACGTCCCATTTGACTTAATTGTTTTTTTTTTACCCGCTAGAACTTAATATCTCAACCCCCCCCCCCCATTTTTAGCTAGTTTAATTACACCAAATAAGTGTTATTACTACCTACCTATATACCAAATTTCAGGATGATCGGATAAACGCTTCGAATGTTATCCTCGGACAAACAAACATACTTATAAACAACGCCGATTTTTCAAAATTGATTTGGAGATCTCTTTTCGCTCGATCAATAATTGGTGAATTGAGTACGTCTGTAACGAAGCATAAAGTTTTATTGAGAAGGTAGCCCTAAATAGTAGGACGCGACTACCGAAGCGGCTACAGGAGTTCGAACTAACAAAACTTACTAAAAGATTTCTTACGCGAGTTTGTACCGGTAGCGATCGTTCTTACTGGAACACGGCCTAATTATGCAAAATTAGTCGTACGATTCGCGACCCCGGCCTTTTAAAGGATATAACCATTAGTGTAATGGGGATGAGTTTTGATAATGTCACATTCCACTGTGAGATTAGAGGCAAGTCAGTTATTGGGCTATTCGATCCGTTTGTTTTTTTTTTGGCAATTTGGTTTTAATGGAAATTTGGGGAGAATTATACGAAAATTTTTAAAAACAGATTTTATTTTATTTTCATTTATTTGAGACAACAAACAATTATGCCTAATTATTACTAGACTTAATAATTATTACTAGATGTCTTCCAGGCATAACCAGCACCGTTGTCCACTGATTACGTTAGACAGATGGCGGGCATGAGTGTATACAATACAAAAAATATTAATATATAGATGAACCTATATTATGCAGGCAAGTAAGTGCCTAGGCACCTACGTACCTACACAATACAGGTTCACATTTAGTAATGAGTAACTTAGTCGCTTTAAATTGAAATTAGACAATCAGACAGGATTGTCTGATTGATTGCTTTCTTAAACAAGGCGGGTGAGTTTGCAAAAAATTCAATTTCCAAGAAATGATCGTTAAATAACTTAATTAATAAGGTTAATAATTTTACGTTTAGGAAGGCATATGCCATTTTAAATTGACTTGTGCTTCAAAGGATAAAGGTTATCAAAATCAGATCAGTTTTAAAAATAAAGAAAAGTCTTAAAACTCCTAGTGTCGTAGTTTTTGTCAACTTGTCGTAAAATGACAATCTCTCTCTCTCTTCCCAGCTATGTATCCCACATGGTGGTGGGGTCAGCTTTCCGGTAGTCCTTCTCCACTTCGCTCTATCCTCGACGTCGTCATCAGAAACTTGGCACTCTCTCATGTCTTTTGACACTACATCTCTCTACCTTGTCTTGGGTCTACCTCTAAATCTTCGACCGGGGATGGAAAGTTGTAGTGCCAAATTCCCTACGTAGTCAAGTGGCCTCCTCTTCACGTGACCGTACCATCGCAGCCGACTCTCCTGCATCTTGTCAGCGATGTCGCGCACCCCCAGGCTTCCTCGCACGTACTCGTTACGGATGTTATCGAGCCTGGTAACGCCGCACATCCACCTCAGCATCTTCATTTCGGCGACTTGGATGGTATGTATGTTCTTCTGCGTTACGGCCTAAGTTTCGCTTCTATACGTTAAGACTGGTCTTATGATAGTCTTATAAATAAGACCTTTAAGTTTACAGGCATTCTTTTGTCGCAAGTGACACCGGTTACTTCTCGCCATTTTAGCCATGCTAAAATGTCGTAAAATGACTATAAAATGAAATAAATATTTAAGTAGGTACTTTAAAACTGTACCCGCATTGAATGCAACGTTTAACAATGTGTTGTAATCCAACACGGACAATTCAGTGACCACCGATTGCATAAGTACGGCTTCAGTGCGCGCATATCGGCCGACCGCAGAAATTTACATCGGCACACTCCGATCCCGATCATGTGAAATGACAGAATATTGCAGAAAAGATGACTGAAGCCAGACTGAGATGGTACAGTCATGTAAGGAGAAGACCTAATGACAAAATGATCTATGGAAGTGGCGACGATACGTGATGATATGACGACCTCCGTGGTGCAGTTGGCGAATAGCCGGCTGAGACGCAGAAGGTAGCGGGTTCGATTCCCGCCGCGGACCAAATGTTTGCATGAGCTACAGATATTTGTTCCCAGTCTGGTTGTTTCTCTATATATTATAAGTATGTATTTACAAAAAAAATGTATATAAATATTATATCAGTTATCTGTTTCCCATAATCACATCAAATCATCAAGCTCTGCTTAGTTTCGGGCTAGATAACGCTGTGTGAAATGTCCAGCAATATTTATTTATTTATTATATGATGAGCCTGAAAACCTAAAATGCATCCAGTGCTACACAGAAAAAATATTATCTAACAACACCATATCATTCACAGGATGTCCATTTCTGAGGATAGCCCTCCCCATAGATATCCAGAGCGACGGATCTTATGTGGCCTGCACCCAACCGCTCCCAGCAACCTTTATCAAGTCGTCCTTCTATCTAGTGGGATGCCCTCCTGCGCTTTCCAGATTATGACTTAACAGATTTCAACAGATAATGCTCAACTCAAATGCATAAAAGAAACGATATTGAATGAATAAATGAGAACACTTTACTGTTCACCACAAAGAAACAACCAAAAATAAAATTCCACAATGGGCATCAAAATGGGCGGTCTTATCGCTTAGCAGCGATTTCTACCAGTCAACCTTTGAAATATATGCGAATTGTAATTAAAAATGTATGACAGCCGTCTAACAGCTCAATTGCAAAAGTTAATTAAAGCCTAATGACATCAATTGGTGTCCCAAAAATGTCGTAACAGTCCCAAACAACAGAGACGGTTTCAAATGTAAAATTTTGCCCCAATGTCTCACTAATGGTGACTTACGCAATGATACCTAAACGTATTTTTTGACTAAATATGATATAGAGAGTTGTTAAATTATACAAATACGACAATTTTAAACATGGTAACTATGTTAATTCGCTAAATACGTTTAGAGATCGTTGTGCAAGTCGGGCTCAGTGGCGCATGGCGGTGTGACTTGACTTTTAGAGGTCAATTTTTGATAAATTTTTTTTGACGACCTCCGTGGTGTAGTGGGCGAATAGCCGTCTGAGACGCAGGAGGTAGCGAGTTCGATTCCCGCCGCGGAACAAATGTTTGCATGATCTACAGATGTTTGTTCCGGGTCTGGTTATTTCTCTATTTATTAAAAGTATGTATTTACCAAAAAAAGAATATATAAGTATTCTATCAGTTATCTGGTTCCCATAGCACAAGCTCTGCTTAGTTTGGGGCTAGATAGCGCTGTGTGAAATGTCCATCAATATTTATTATTTTATTACATATATATTATTATATAGCTAACATAAGAATTTTAAAACAATCTCAAAAATGACTCTAAAACTGACTGTTTTCAAAAACTTTGAAACAGTACTGTAATCCTTTGAAAGTCTATTGATGTAACACGTTCTATTTTAATGAGTAATGTCGGTGGTTAAGAACTTTAATTTGAACCGAATATTTCAATAACCTTACTCTCTGTTCAGTTTTCGTTCACCAGCGAACGATAAGTTAAAATCCTACATCACTGTAACCGCAGGATCGAAGGTAATGATTGCGATCACTCGGCCACCACAACATGCGAACAACGAGACGATAATGGGAGTGATATTGACGTAGATAAGATGCACCTTTATTTTTGCGGTCTTAATGTTAAGGAATTGATATGCAAGGCTTTATAAAATGATATTCCTGACCGACGGTATACATTAGCATGAGTCCCTACATCATCTAATAAACACAGACCTCTTCCGACTGTAAAAAACCGAGGTAACATTTAAAAATAAATTTAAAAAAACCAAAAAACCTTTATTTTTATTGCCTTTTATATTACTTAGGTACTCCTATTTACATAATTAATACTAACTTTGATCCCAAGGTAAAATATATAGAATATTCATTACAAAAAAGGCTTTACCAACATTTTAACCAATTCTATAGATATATATATATAAAGACATTTATTTTGACACAAGTAACACAAACAGAAACTGTATACGATGGATAATTAACATACCATACATACATACATTTAGATACGGTGGTGTAGCCACCGCAAGCAAAAGATTTGATTCCTGCCCAAGAACTATTTGTATATGGTTGTTTCAGGTCTGTTGTGGTACTAAGGTTTTTGGGGTTCCTGATAAGGACGATACAAAATCAGGACTCTATGTACCTGTTTCGTGCTCTTTTTACTTACAGGTCAACTATGGAGACAAAAGTCAAAGGCTAGTTATAATTATAAATCACATTATCTCCAGATTTAAACTCCTGTCTCTTTACAGATAACTATCTGACAAACGCTGTATCAGTGTCGATTTATCTAAACCAGAGTTGGTCGATGTGCCACATCGATCATAGTTTTGTCCACTCCATTGATAAAAGTAACAAGTTTCAATAGATTAATAAACTTAAAATGATACTGGGTTATTAATTAATGTTTTGAGAAACTATCAGCTCGAGGAATTGATGTCAGAACACGACGCTTATTGTGTTACAGGTAATTTGACGGTCATTAGGGGAAAAAAGTGAATTACGACCACTCGCTGAAAAGACTTGCTGTCGATTCGGACAAAATATATTGGAATGCAATGTCCCAATTGACACTTTTGATTTTAATATTTTTTGTTACTGTCGATTCGGACACCATTAAAAATAGCTGCATTGTACAGTCAGTTAAAAAAACAGGTTTTTACCTAGGCGCGGTGGCGGCACAGCAAGATGACGAAATAGATGCATAGCAAGGTCACACTCTCTCTATCTCTTTAATTGAGATATTTTTAGGTGATCATTATATAGATGCCTTAGTATACAAGATGTTGATTTATACCAAATATACGCTATGAATGGAACTTGGTTTTTTTAACATAAATGTAAGTCACCACACGCTCGCAAAGCAATTTGATTAGCTTTATCACATTATATTATATTTAGCTTAAACATTTTACCTGATTGTACTCAACAGCTTCAATAATATGATGGTGTCCGAATCGACAATAAAAAAAATATTAAAATCAAAAGTGTCAGTTGGGACATTGTGTCCTAATAAATTTTGTCTGTATCGTTAGCAACTCGCTGAAAAATGCAACGCATATTTAGAGTTGCAGGCCATAATATTTTCTCATCATCATAGTAGCCATCAGACGTCCTATACTAAACATGCCCTTCTCTATGATTTCCAGAAAGACCGATCTTTTGCAGCATTCATCTAACTTCGCAAGCAAGTCTTTCCATTCAGTATGCAACTTATTATAAAATTAACGACTGATTTATGATGCAAAAAATTACTAACGAAAGTAACACGCTCCGAATTACGGAAGACCAGCTAATTCTAATTAGCCTATACGGAAATCGTATCTGCTAGTTTACTCGTTGATAAAATCAGAATATTAGGTACCGCGAATACTGATAAGCATCTTACTTTCGCTTGTTTAAACCGAGGGTTTTGCCTGGCAGTCTTTACAGGCATTATATTATTTAGTTCAGATAAATATTTTCAGTGTTCCGTATTTTTGGAAAACGGACCATGGTCTTAGTTCGCCAATATTTAATTCCAGATGACCTAGCCCGGCTGGCATAACGATCCCTCAACGTGTTTAGTGAGTAAACACGTTTAAACTTGAAGTATGTGTGTTATTGACGACCTTCGTGGTACAGTGGGCGAATAGCCGGCTGAAACGCAGGAGGTAGCGGGTTTGATTCCCGCCGCTGAACAAATGTTTGTATGATCTACATATATTTGTTCCGGATCTGGATATTTTTCTATATATTATAAATATGTATTTACAAAAAAAACAGTATATAAGTATTCTATCAGTTATCTGGTCCCCATAGTACAAGCTCTGCTTAGTTTGGGGCTAGATAGCGTTTTGTGAAATGACCAGTCACATTTATTATTATTATTCTGATATCACATTTAGGCAGTAAATACGTTTAGGCATCGTTGCACAAGTCTCCCTTAATATTCTGTTACCTGCTTTATTTACTGTACTAATAAAATTTATAACATTTTATCATTTAGGACAAAACCTAGCGCGACATCGAAGAGAAATGACATTGATTGGTTTGAGATATAATGGAGGGATTTCGCCAAGAATCGAAATAGTTGGAATGAATTGGGGAAGGGTTTTGTCCAGCAGTGGGAAAAGGTAGGCTAGTTAACAAACCAAACACACATTTAAATGATACTCAAGATTTAATTCGCTTTTTTCGTGTCGATGTCTCAAGAATATAGCCATTTTGAGCAGTACGTCGCCACGTTCATGGCAGCGTCGGAGCAGGTCATCAGTTGCACCATGCAGGTGGTAAGGCAGAATGGGCGTGCAAGAACGTGTGCCATTGTTTGGAGCTAGGCACCATATTGGCATTGCGTCGCCGATTCATCTATAATACCCCAGTTACTAAGATTACGCCTGGAGCGGCCGACTTGGGTACGCAGTCTGTTGAGGGCTCTCCACACTGGCCAAGGAAGGTGTTGACCAGTGGGGACACGGGCATCACTTGCATTATTTGTGGTGGCTTCTGTGGATCGCAAAAAACCCCTGCGACTACTTAGCCGTTTTCTTGGTGGAGTAACGCCATACAAACAGTAATTCACTGACAAGTTTCCATAAAAAAACTGTCGCAAAATCCATGCATCTCGGTATACGGGTCAAACTGACATGGTACGGAACACTAACATTGCGAGATCCGACTAGCACCTGATTGCTTTTTTAATTCTCTTAACAAGCGGCTAACATAATAGGTGTGACAGTAGATTCAGAGATAACAGCTCCCACACAACTAACTAAACGCAACTTAGTGCCTTATTAATTTTGTTGCTTAATTGCCTTATATTAATTTATTTATCAACATGAATTCATATATTTAACTATATCTGGTTTACTAAAGTAACTGTTTTAAAGCGGTAAAATCCATTTGTATCCATTCATGTGTTAGGTTAATTTCCAACGGCGCCTCTTTATAGCGGCCGTCATAATTATGATTGGAATGAAATTTTACGTCGATAATTGTAATTTCTAGAAATATTCAGATAATCAACATCATCAATGTTTGAATGATCTACAGATATTTGTTCCGGGTCTGGTTGTTTCTCTATATATTATAAGTATGTATTTACAAAAATAAATGTATATAAGTATTCTATCAGTTATCTGGTTCCCATAGTACAAGCTCTGCTTAGTTTGGGGCTAGATAGCGCTGTGTGAAATGTCCAGCAATATTTATTTATTTATTTATCATCATCAACCTATAACAGTTCAATGCCTGGACGTACATAGGTGTCTCCCAGGGTGCGCCATTGAGCCCGATCCTCAGCTCTTCTCAGCCAATCCTTTGCCAGCCACAGTGCGCAAATAGTTACTCAATCTAGTCGGAGGGCGTGCTACACTTCGCTTGCCTAGACGTGGCCTCCACTGCAGAACACGTTTACCCCAACGGTTATAGGTTCTGTGGCAGATATGACCGGCTCACTGTCATTTCAGCTTGCTGACCCTCTGAGCTACTATGTCGAATAACCTCGTTTCGGATTCTATCCTTAAGAGAAATACCAAGCATAGCCCTTTTCATAGCTCGCTGAGCGACTTTCAATTTGTGGACCAGTCCCACCGTAAGTGTCTACGTTTCGGCTTCATAGGTCATCACATGTAGGACGCACTAGTTGATTCAGTTAATATTCCTTTTCAATTTAAAAAAGTGCAAATGTCTTCTTCAATGTACAAACATTTTATTAAATAAAAAAAAATTATTAAGTAGGTATTCTAATTTAATAACAAAGTTTGGCTCACGCTCGACCCACATAAAAGTCATATTTAAAACAACAGTTGACGTTTATAACGCGACTGCGAACGGCCATTAAAATCGTCCAAAACAAATTCGATAAAAACATTACCATCGAATATCAAAAATGTAAACAAATTCGATAATTAACGCAAGAGAAACAAACAGTGTTATTACACAGTACATACATCACACATCGAACAGGGAGTTTGGCAGAAAGTAAACAGAAAATATAATTTAGTAGCAATTTGCTGTGGATATGTCCGCAATCAAATTGTCTCGTTAATACCACGGCGCTATCAAAACATTTGATTTGTGTGCCCGCTGTGGTAGGGCAGCCAACTTGCGAAATCGTACAGCCAGGTTAACGAGGTATAGAAACTCTTTTTCAGATTTCATATCTACATCAAATTTTAAATTTAGAATCAGGGTTATGACCACAGTGGTAAAGGAACCAACTGCAAAATCACAAAGAGGTCCAAACCTTTTCTTGGGGTTTTGAATCGAGAACTTTAGATTTTGAATTTAGAACCAGAGTTATTGTGGCCCGCTGTTATTATGGCAACCAGTTGCGACACCATTCAGCCAGGAAATCCTGCATATTGGATTCCGACTTTGAAATTAGGCTGGTTTTTTAATATGGCATAATATCATACCTGTTAACCGTATTTTTTTAATCAAACAGTTTAATACAAACATATGGTTCAAAGTACGTTCAAAAGTACGTATAAGATGTTATTTATATCCTACATTGGAGTTCGGAAAAAATAATAGTAAAAAAAACTTATATGTCCTATAGTGAAATGCCACCTTTATAGTCCTATCTTTACGATTTCGTTCCTATTGCTCTAAACTGTGTTCGCTTTTTTAACAAACTCCCAAGTGATGTACAAAAATTGACAATTAACAGATTTAAAAACGTAATTAACAATATCTCTATAAAAAGCCTTCTATAAAATATCGGATTATTCAGATAATAGAGAAGCTTGGGATTGAAATTGCTCCAACTCGTTCAATACGTTACAATTTAGACGTAATTTATTTTCTGTATTGTTATGTATTCTAAAAGGATCATTAAAAAACAATCAGCCTCGTTTCTTGCCTTTCTTTCCTGGCTTGGTCACTAAGGAACATGCAGCAAATTGACGTTTCAAAGTGATCTGTGATCCTTGTGATTTTAATGAATAAAAGTTTATGACTTTGACTAAATAAAAATATATAAAATGTACTTAAAGGTTGGCTAAAAGAAATTTCTTTTAGTGCTAAGTGAGCCCGTAGTACATAATTTTATAAATACATTTAGAAAAGACTATCTACCCAATGAACAAAACATCCGGAGTGAATAAATATCCATCTTCTTGTAGTATTGAATATATATATTTAAATACCGGGTAATGCCAGTAAAGGATGGTAGCCCTAACTGTATGGTATGGGGTTGAAGCGGTTATTTAGCCGTACGATGGTTAACTTCGCTGGACGACCCTCGCTTGTCATCAGCAATTATTATTTATTTTTGAAAATTTCTGACATATGTACATACATCTGTTAATTCTATACATTTTATATCATAGCTTGTTTTGTTTCGTTCTTATAGATAGATAGATAATTCTTTATTGTTACACCAAATTAAAATAACTTACCCTAGAAAACTTAAAGACTAATACATGGTGGTACAATGGGCGGCCTTATCGCTAAAAGCAATCTCTTCCAGGCAACCTTTGGATGGACTGGACTGGAAAGACGTGTGAGGAGGCGGTGTTACAATAAATACCTAATTATGTAGGATATAAATAAATAAATACTTAAACCTAAAATATACTTACATATATATATATATATATATATATATATATAAAAATATAAAATATATACATATACTTTTACAATAAATATCGCAAGGAAATACAATGTTTACTCTAAAGAAGCCGCTAGGTATAATTTGTAGACCTCATTTTTAAAAATAGGTAAAGATTTAGCAAGTCTGATGGAAACGGAACATATTTTCATATTACATTCAATTACCAAATTCGATTCCATAACATTGTAATTTTTAAGATTTCAAGTCTTACTTCAAGCCAACCTTAGATCCAGTATTATAACTATCCTCTAAATTTGGTTTCGTTCGTTTCTTTTGTAATACCTACTCAAAAACATGTTACTCGTACCTATATATAAAAAACCCTAAAATAAATGAGAAGTACGATGTCAGAGATAGACAGACATAGACGTCAAACTCATAATACTTCGTTTTGCGTAGGAGGTCTTCGTCTTGATCTTCACGTTCTCTCACTCTTATTTAAAGTATTATATTGTCCACTCTCTCCTCCCTACCTCCGCGAACGCTTCGAATTCCTTGTCCCTCGCAGTGTGACATCCCGGTCCTCTAAGTCCCTTCTCCTCAAAACACCTCAACACACTTCAAGCCGCTATGGTGGCTCCTTTACCGTTTATGCGGTGAAAATTTGGAATGCCCTGCCCCATGAAGTTCGCGCTAGTCTGTCGTTTAACATTTTCAAACGGAAAGTTAAAGATCATCTTTCTCTGTAATTTTATTTTATTGTAGGTATATATTTATTTTTGTATATATTAGTCTATTTATTTTGTTTATTATATTCATTCATTTTATTACTTTCTTTTGGTATATATCGTTTTATTTGTTTAAGATATATGTACATATTTATGATTCTTGTACACGCACCTACCTTTAAAATCATCTCTCTCTAGTCTCAAAGGTTTGCTGGAAGAAAACTCTTTATAGGGTTAAGCTCGCCTTTGTACATGTCCTCTATTTCTGTACTTTATAATGTATTTTATTGTGTACAATAAAGAATAAAAGAAAATAGGTTGAAAATAAATATATTCAGATCATAAAACAGGCCCTTAAGTTATCTGCAATGCAAAGGGAGGACATTGAGCACGTGGTAGACCGTGTCCGGCGCCGGCGCAGCGATAAAAGATACAATAATCATATATCCACAAAAAGGGCTATTTCCACCTCATTATGTACCAGTGTGTGTTCGCAGTCGCTTTCTCGTTTTATTCTAGTTACTGTGAAGTCAACAAGTTTACAATGTTATGAGAAGTAAAGTATCTTCTTTATCGCTGATTAGTGAATAGTCCTTTGACGACCTTCGTGGCGCAGTAGGCGAATAGCCGGCTAAGACGCAGTAGGTAACGGGTTCGATTCCCGCCGCGGAAGAAGTGGTTGCATGATCTACAAATGTTTGTTTCGGGTCTGGATGTTTTTCTATAAATTATAAGTATGTATTTACAAAAAAAAAGTATACAAGTATTCTATCAGTTATCTGGCTCCCATAGTACAAGCTCTGCTTAATTTGGGGCTAGATAGTGCTGTGTGAAATGTCCAGCAATATTTATTTATTTAGTTAATAGTCTTATATTGATATAGGGATGATACGATTTGATCATTTACACCGTGTACATTTAACACAACTTTTCATCACAAATGGGAGGAAAAGTTTATGGGCGCAAGGCAATGCATCGTACGGCACGTGTCTAATCTAAGGTATGTGACCTACGAAGCAATACTTTGTTATACGCGATGGTTGCCACTTCATGTCAGGCTTGTTCCATCTCCAGGTAGTATAAAAAAATAAAGAAGTCTTCGAACATCGACTTTGTATCTTACCTATCCTAACCTACCGGTGCTCAGACTTGGTCATTATCGGACTCACAAAAGATTAAACTCGGGGTGTGCCAAAGAGCGATGGAGCGTAGCATGCCTGGTGTCTCAGTAGATGCGCTCATGTTCCAATATGCATTTATTTTTTATCATGTCTTTTTGTATACCTACTAACAATATGTTTTAAGTAAGATTTTTCTGTGTGACTAACAATAATTATTGATCAATGTCTGGTCTGAAATAAACGTTTTTATTCATTACTAGCTGACCAATCCGCAGCTTCGCACGCATAGTTTTTCAATAAAAACATTACCCTTTTTTGCGCAGATGAGTAAAAAGTAGCCTATGTTACTCAAGGTGAATGTAGCTTTCCAATGGTGAAATAATTTTCGAAATCGGACCAGTAGTTTTTGAGTTTATTCATTACAAACATACACACAAAAATACAAATCTTTCCTCTTCATAATATTAGTATAGATTATAAATCCGGGATTTATCACGTATCTTCTACCTGGTGTTTCAACCGACGTCCCGCCTCGCACTGACGCGTTGTTCGGAGCGGTTCGCACTCACCCTAATGAAGGTTCACGAATTGAACCGAAACATTGTCGGTCGAAACACCAATAAAACGGTACGTGATAAATCCCGGATTGAAATCAATCACGAAAGTTTTCTTAGTATACTTTTCTCTTATTATTATTATAGTAGCTGCTAAGCGAACCGATAGAATCCGCAACACTACGCTACGCTCTAAGACCGGATCATCGATGTGGGGGTTAAGGCTGCAAGACTCAAATGGAACTGGGCGGACCACGAAAACGTTGGCGCGAAGATCTGGATGGGTTCCACTCTAACTGGCAAAAGATTTCTGGAGAACGCAAGTAATGGAAGGAAATGGAGGAGACTTTTGCCCAGCAGTGGGACAATATAGGTTATTAAAAAAAGTGGCACTCCGGGAGTGCCGGCAGAAGTGAAAACTTGAATAAAAGCAGACTACACTACAGATACTTAAATACAGAGGTGTCAATAGTCAGTGACAGGTGTCGGTAACAGTGTCGCAAGTTTAATGGTTTTTTCCCATCACAAAAAAATGTTCTTCGCGCCTTATGAAGTTTTCACTTCAAAAAGAAGTCTGCTTCTTAGCAGTTTGTAGAACTTCAGAAAATTTCGTTCTCTTGGTCCCTTGTTTTATGAATTTTTTCAATACCGGACTGTGGCCAGTTCAATTTCTAAATAGAAATAAGGATTTGTCATGGAGATTGTATTACATGAATTAATGAATGTATGAATGTAGCATGAATGTAATTACTAATTAGTCTCATATTATTTTCTACTTTCCCTGTTACAGTTGTTGAATTAACAATGTCCTACTTTTAGGGCATGAGTGATGATAAATTATTGTACCTGCTGTAAAAGCTAGTTACATTAAAACAAAACAAGTGCGAGTCGGACTCGCGCACGAAGGGTTCCGTACCATAATCTATAAAAAAAAAAAAAAAAAAAAAAATCGCATTTGTTGTATGGGAGCCCCCTTTAAATATTTGTTTTATTTTAATATTTATTATTATATAAAGTGAATATATAACTTAATATTCTGTGAGTATTTCAGGCGTCTACCTGTTGTCGTTATCAATATCGAGCAAAAACGAGCAAATAAATCACGTTTGTTGTATTGGAGCCCCCCTTAACTAATTATTTAATTCTGTTTTTATTATTCTGTATTTTTTGTTACAGCGGCAACAGAAATACATCATCTGTGAAAATTTCAACTGTCTAACTATCGCGATTCATGAGGTACAGCCTGGTGACAGACGGACAGACAGACAGCGGAGTCTTTGTAATAGGGTCCCGTTTTACTCATTGGATACGGAACCCTAAAAAAAAGAAATGAACAATGGTTCTAAATTCAACAAAACGCGTTTATTAATTTGTTTGCGCCGCGATACGCGTACTCACAGTCGGTCGGTGCGAACTCAGCGTGTAAACAGTACAATGTAGAATACTTTTTATTCGTTTTCATTCCCCCCGGATTTGCATAACAGCGGGAAAGGTCAGGAAGCGAACGGAATGGCAAGTGTCCGGTTGATGCGTACTCAGCAATGCTTTGTGATGCGTTTGACATGACAAGCTACTGGAACGGCAAGTACTACTTGCACAAATACCCATGACAAGTCAAGGCGTCTTTTTTTCAGCGGCCATCAACGAAACTTTAAATATCAATTTTGATAGTACGATAATTAATGTTTGTTAGGTCAGTAGGGTTGAACCAAGTTATACAGGTGGATCATTCCACTGGTAGCCCCACTGGAATATCAAAAGTTTGGATGGTATGGTGCACTCGCACAGAATCAGATGAAGAGCGATTTAGACCAAAATTTACACACAATTTCTTGATTTATTTAATTTATTACTTTATCGCGATTTTTGATTGGGGGTAAAATAGAGAGGAAGTTTGCGGTTATTTATCGACGGACGGTGTTTTCATTCATTCATTCATTCTTGAGAGACCAAATGAGTCCCCTTTATCCAAGACATAATATGGCAAGACGATGATGATGATTGGTTAATAAGACAGCCGTCGAAACGCAGCATCGGATGTTCAAACGCAGGCCCGGATGCATATTCATGGCTCTTGCGCCACATGCAAATCGTGATTTACACATTGTAATGAATTCTTTTGATCTGTGGATTCACATATTTGATTTAGCCCATCGATGGGGCTATTAAGTTAAACATGACACGTTCATTTAGTATTCATAGTTTTCAGCGCGAACGATTTTATTTGGTGGCTGGTAATTTTGATATATTAATCATTTATTAAGTCAAATATTATTATTCGTTATATTTATGATTTTCATCAACTCGACTCAAAAACCGGGGAATAACAGAGGTGCACTGGCCTAAGCCAAGTACCCCTCAGTGGTTCGGGTGGTATCATTTTGAATCGTTGTACATGGTAGTGTGGGTGACAATTCGGTGGATAAGGCAGTCTGCAAGAACTTTCTTACAATCCTGCAAGTATTCAAAATTACTGCCTTATGCAATAAGGCAAAGGTATGTTTTGGGAGGTCCAAAAGAGAGAGGGACTGAAACAGTTGATTTGGAATGACGCCTGTAGAGGATAAAACTTTTGGGACTATTGATACTTTTTGCAGTCGTCACATTCGAGTGATTTCATATTTTAAATCTATGTATGTACTTAGAAAGCTTCTCTGCGATTGTAGACTGCATGTTATGGGTATTTGGGAAGGCTATATCACTAATAAGTGCGGTTTTGTTAGTTTCATCTATAAGGGTTAAATCTGGTCTATTGTAGTTTATAGTTTTGTCTGTTAATATCGCTTTTATTATCAGCCCACTGTGTCCCACTGCTGAGCAAAG
The DNA here is from genome assembly GCA_918857605.2 of Philereme vetulata. NCBI lineage: Eukaryota > Metazoa > Arthropoda > Insecta > Lepidoptera > Geometridae > Philereme > Philereme vetulata. The sequence goes on along the minus strand of OU975471.1, from coordinate 3,218,851 downwards.
GCCTCCCCCATTCTTTCCAGACACTTCTTTCAAGCGCTAAGAAGGTCCAGTCCGCTCGGAAATTAGTGAGCTCATCGCTCCATCTCTTCTTTGGTCTGCCACGACGTCTTCGGGCTGTGTCGGGGTTCCACTCGGTGGTGAGCTAAGCCCACTGATCACCCGACATACGGCATGACCAGCCCAGTCCCACTTGAGTTTGGTGGCTTTCGTAGCTACATGTACGATTTGTGTTCGAGAGCGCAGCTCGGTGTTGCGTATGCGGTCAATACGCTTGAATCCGAGAATGCTGCGAGTTAGTTAAACAACTATAAATGCAAATTATTGGGGCAGAAGGTTTTCGAGTGGAAACCACGCACTGGAAACCGCAGCGTAAGACGACTCCCCCTTTAATGAAAGACGACCTGTTAAAGGTTGCTGGGAGTTGTTGGTTCCATAAGATCGGTCTTTATGGATATCTATGGGGGAGGCCTATGTTCAGCAGTGGACGTCCCTTGGCGATATTATGATGATGATGACATGTACATTGCTGCTTAGTAAATTAGTAGTATTTAAAATGCTCTTTAATGTTAAATTTTCAACAAAAGGTGGTAGGTCTTTAGGGGTCCGTACCTAAAGGGTAAAAAAGCGCCCTATTACTAAAGCTCCGCTGTCTGTCTGTCTGTCACAGATGATAGTTAGACAGTTGAAATTTTCACAGATGATGTATTTCTGTTGCCGCTATAACAACAAATACAATAAATATTCAAGGGGGGCTCCTATAGTACAAACGTGATTTTTTGCCGTTTTTTATAGATAATGGCACGGAACCCTTCGTGCGCGAGTCCAACTCGCACTGGGCCGGTTTTATTTCATGATGACTTAAAATACCATCTTAGAACTTTAAGTGGAAGAACCAGCTGCTCTACTTAGCTCTCCATGCTAAGGTTGTCTGGAAGAAATCGCTTTAAGCGATAAGACCGCCCATTATAAATTTCTGTTGTTTTTATGTTTCTAGTACTTATCTTGTTTGTTAATTGAGGTTAAGTGTGATGTACAATAAAGCGGTATCTATCTATCTATCTTATCTATCATGGTTTTATTTTACTCTGTTATTGTTGTTTTGTAAAATAAAGTGTTTTTCTATCTGCTTGCTTCAGATTTTTTATATATTATTATTTTATTTATTTGGGTAAACAAACAGTGCCACAATATAAAATTATATCTAAAGTATATAGTATAGGAAGGATGATTGCGACACCAGCACCATTTACTTGAATATATTATGTTTTAGGCTATGTTATGAAAAGTAGATACATGGTTAATTATGTATGGTACTTAAGCTTATATTGTATACAGATTTTCACATATATAATTATTCACCTGCGCTCAAATCACCTCGCTTCAATCCATAGAAAGGCAATCAATACGAAGATGGACCAATCGACGAAAAAAAACAACTAAAAAGTCGTATAATTACTTTAGAGATATGTGCTCGAAAGAAATGCAGAAATGACAAGACGATGACAAATGAGCATCCCGCTTCCAACACAGTCGGGTGGCGAACCTCATCAAATTATTCCCCACTTAAAAAATCCCCGTAAACAAAAAAATATAAAAGAAAAAAGTAAAAAACAGTCGGGGAAAAAATAGGTATTGGCAACATTGATTGATGCTTACTAATAGGGCGCGAAGAAATGAGGCCAATGCGTAATTAAAGGCGAGGTGACATCTTCTGTCAATATCGGGGTTGCCAACTGCAAGTAGAAATAGAACGGTCACGCCTATTCGGGAGGAAGTGATTAGTGATGGGAACTTATTAAAAATTATTGAGTGAAGGGAGCTAATTGATTGCCGAGCCGTCGTTACATCGATGAGCGCTACGGTTTTTAATTTTACGTCTATCTTCCCAGTAATTACCTGTAATATTTACTCTATTCCTGTTTTCCTAAAAATACAACGCAGAGTAGGCCAGAGTTAACTCAAATACAGTGGAAAATAATATAAAGAGTCATATAAAGATACAGATTCGTAAACGTTCTGTGCATACAAAAATAACATGCGTCGGTTAACGAGTATTTTAAGCATTTTTTAACTGTCTACAAAACCAGTCACCTGTTAAATTCCCGTAATTACCTACATATTTGCAGTTCCACCTCTGGTTATGCTAATTCGTAATGTTATGCGACGAAGCGCGCGGGGCGTGGAGAAGGATTCATTATTCTCCACCATCCTTCACAGTGTCACTTCCACAAGGGCGGGTAAAAACCTTCGATCTATCAAGTTTAGATTAGTTGAATTGGAAATTAATTTATTTACTTGTGGGAATAAAAACTCGCAGACTCGCAATATCCATACTTGCGAGTCTGTAGTTTCGTCGTTTTTGCTTTTAGGGTGATCTAATTCTCACAATTTAAATTTTAGTCAACTTTTGGTCTCGTTTCAATATAGCGAGGCAGCAGCACCTTTGCACGAAATAGCTAAAAAAAGGAGCATCACCTTACCAAAATTAAATAAATAACATTTATTTTCCACGACAAGGAAACACAATATTAAATGGTAGAAATTAGTGTCCTTGTCTTCTGGCTCAGATACGTAGAAAAGTACACCAAATAAAATAAAAAGATAATGCCAGAAGTAGAAAAAACTACTTAAACATGACTAGATTTGATAACGGTATAGGTCTTTTGTATCAGCATTTGAATTATAGTTTTTTTCAACGACCATTCAAACAGTTTATCAATATGAAACGACAAGCGCGTTGACAAGTCGCGTAACGGCAATCTAAGAACGTGACATTTTACATTTTTCGCAAAAAGCACTCCCTTAACGGTACATATCATTAGTAATGCAAAATAATAGGATACGGACACCTCTTGCGTTTGCGAGGAAATGATTAATGCTGGTCGTCATTAATTCTTATTTTTGATGAGAAATTTGACTTGTGCTGTCAGCTGACAGGCGCCAGATTAATACGGCCTGACGGTGCAACTTAGCAGCTTTACGACAATGCCTGCTGTGCAATATTAGCCTCTAAAGATGAGGAATTAGATGCATATTTGAATTTTGGAAAGGAAACAAATGCCAATGCAAGGTTTAGTTATAATATAATGCTTAAACCACATCATTTATAGATATATTTATATATATACCATTCATATATATATCAAGCGTAGTTTAGCCACAGGCTTCCAGTCTTGTATTTAGAAATAAATACTAACCTGAAGCAAAAATAGGTCAATAATTTTAAATTTATGGAATTTTTATATAACATATTTTATAGGAGTGGCCAAATCCCACCTGTGTAGTGTTCTGATGACGACGATGTACGAATTCTACCAACAGTGTTGCCATACCTCACATACCGAACGTTAGTTTATGCGGCTGAGATAATATGTCAGACAAAAGCCCTCACATTTTACGGTGAAAATGCGAATGTGAACATCAAAGCTCACAAAACGAATAGTTTGGTTCGCCGACAGAACTAACCGAATAGTTTTCCCCATAAAAGGGCAAAGTACAAAGAGCTTGATAAAATTCCAGAGCAACCACATCGGCGACAAACTCTGAAGGTATTCGAGGGACCATCAGTGACTAGGCGCAGGCACCCTTTCCTTACGCAACCCCCCTTCATATTAGCCGACTGAAATCAAAAGTCTTTATTATTAATGACTGCGATGATGACAATCTAAATATCTCCCGGTTCCAGCTTCTAATCGCCCAAATTCCTCGCTAATTCTAAAGATATAAATGTACAGAGTCACCAGATGCGCTCGCTACGATCATCTTTCAAAATAGCACGAGAAAAATCACTTAAGATTCAAAGCGTTCAGTATCTTACGGATACAAGAGTTCATTTTATGACCATTAATTTTGCGTTTTCGTCGGGTGTTTTATCGCGAGCTGCGAGGCTCTGTCGCCCGTCTCATTAATCAAAAGCATTTGTTTACAACGAAGAGAATTTGATTTGATTAAAATAATTCGCAATATCCTTGATAAATATCACCCCCGTCTCCGTTTGATCTTCTCTGAAATTACTGGTGGAGGATTCAATCGCGCAAATGTCACCGCGGTTCTTCACATTTCAAGCTAAAGATGATCATCTTGCATATCGTAACAGTTGAAAATGTATATTTCTTTGTTTAGTTCAAGCATTCTATTTCATTTCCTCATCCATTTTGATCGTGTATTCAGTAAATTTTAGACTGCATTTAATTCCAAACATGTTTGACCCACATTGTTTTGACCGGTTCGAGAAAGTTAACAATATTTTTTTGTGGATATTTTTCCTTTTAGTCAGAAAGAGATGCCTTGACTTTAGAAATAATGGACGTATTTTCTCTGGCTGAGCTTGGACAAGCGACATCTAGCCGCTTATCTAAAATCCGGCTGCTTATAGACTTTAAACCTCCGTTTTCCATTCAGACAGACCGGCTTTAAAACAGAGCAGGCATTAAGGGTCAACAAACATTGCTATCTTCCCTTGGCAAGGGGCGGGATGAATAACGATCGACGTCACAGCGATGTGTGCCGATCCGGTTGCTGGGAACCGTACGAACCGAATTTAGGGTTGCTATGTGACCGGCTTTTGATATCCGTCCGGTTAAAAATATTTAACTGGTTTGTTGGCATAAAATGAATGAATGACTGAATGACAACACTTTATTGTACACAATATAAACAAAAAAAAAACTACAAACAAAATAGAAAATACAAAGCAAATAGTTCAATGGGCGGTCTTATCGCTTAGAAGCGATCTCTTCCAGACAACCTTTGGATGGAGAGGATTAAAAATGCTAAGGTATAAAACTAAATGATTACTTTTAAATTGTTCACGTATTCTTTGTATAAAAATAGGTGCCTATGCTCTATAAAATATGATGTTCTGAAGTCAGATTAAGTGAGAAAGCGCAGGTGACGGAGTCGGCGAAGAACCTTTTGTTGTGTCATTCTACGCCTATAAGCCTATATCATGCTATAGTTGCCTATATATATACAAAAAAGCATAGATACAACGTAAAAATAAAAAGGCGTTCGGAGAGTATGATATCCATTAAAAACAAGTTTTTAGTCTTTTAGTCCGGCTTCAGATTATTCTAAGTGGCAACCCTACCCACATGCCCGGATCACCCGGAAACGGCTTAACCGGCCGCGCGCCGATTAATCGCAGCTAATTCGAACTGAAACGGAATTAAACCGGACGAATGAATTGATCCCGACGATTTGTCGATTGTCGACTTCGTGTTTTTGTCTCTTTGCCTTGCTCGGGTGCCGTGATTGATGGTGACAATTGATACTTGCATTTTAAAAGAAATAAGAAATAAGACAATAGTCATTTAACTTTTCAAAATTAGATAGAAACAATTATTTCGACACGAGTGCACTACAACAGCTGGTCCGCATTACACAAATATTAACTGGAAGAGAATGATATCTAGCATTAAGTTAGCCTGCAGATTATTTTTATAATAAAGAATTTTAATTCATTCACTCACGATTAACAAGCACACAGAAACTACATACAGATACATTCACTAAATTAGAACGATATAGTCACTATGAGTCCTCTGCCGATAAGGGAATAGGTATGGTCAAATTGGTTTGCTCAGCGCTGTTAATACTCCATAAAACCTGGTATATTGCCGAGGACGGCAGGTAACATTGCCTTTTTAGGGTTCCGTAGCCAAATTTCAAAAAAGTGGAACCCTTATGGATTCGTCATGTCTGTGTCTGTCTGTCCGTCCGTATGTCACATCCACTTTTTCCGAAACTATAAGAACTGCACTGTTGAAACTTGGTAAGTAGATGTATTCTGTGAACCACATTAAGATTTTCATACAAAAATAGAAAAAAAAACAATAAATTTTGGGGGGTTCCCTATACTTAGAACTGAAACTCAAATAAATTTTTTTCATCGAACCCGTGTGGGGTATTTATGGATAGGTCTTCAAAAATGATATTAAGGTTTTTAATATCATTTTTTTCGAAACTGAATAGTTTGCACGAGAGACACTTCCAAAGTAGTAAAATGTGTGTGAGTGTGTGTGCGTGTATGTGTGCGTGTATGTGTGCGTGTATGTGTGTGTCCTGTAACTTCTAAAATACAGAGAATGATAAAATTAAAAAAATATATGATGTACATTACAATGCAAACTTCCACCGAAAATTGGTTTGAACGAGATCTAGTAAGTTGTTTTTTTAATACGTCATAAATCGTAAACCGCAATTTACCTTTCATTCAATCAACTCAAATATAAAAAAAAGTTACAACGAACTGAAAGAACTATTATATTATGTTACTTGCTGCTACGGAACCTTTCATAGGCGAGTCCGACTCGCACTTGACCGCTTTTATTAAAAATACAGTCGGATGCATTCTTTAACTGCACCTATGATTTACGAAATTGTAACGATCTTTGTAAAAAAGTATACACTAGTGGCTAACTCCGGGGTTTTTTTTACTAAACCGAGACATTTAGAGTAATATATGATTTGAAGGGATATTCTCATCTAATATTTTGTATTTATTAGCACGAGTATGAGCGACGGATTAGCACGTTGAAGTGGCAATGGGCAGGCCATATAGCGCGCAGAACAGATGGCCGATGGGGCCGAAAGGTTCTCGAGTGGAGGCCACGGACCGGCAAGCGCAGCGTAGGACGTCCACCCACAAGATGGGCAGACGACTTGGTAAGAACCGCAGGTCGGCGTTGGATGCAGGCCGCTTCCAACCGCAGTTCCTGGAGATCAATGAGGGAGGCCTTTGTCCAGCAGTGGACGTCCTACGGCTGATATGATGATGATGATGATGATATTGTATTTAACGATGACTCAAAGTTTTGAATGTTCATACAAATTGTTTATCTAGTTAGGCGTTTGTTTTATTCAGAAATCAGAATAATGGTACAAAATGTTAATCGTAAGGGTTTGATTGATTAACTGCCATCTTTTTTAGGGTTGTGGATCGAAATGGTAAAAGCGGAACCCGGTGCGACTTTGTCCGTCCGTCCGTCCGTCTGTCACAGCTGATTATCTCAACGACTACTGAAGGTTTTTTCATGCTGGCAGAGAGTGTGACATTCATAATTAGGGATCGGCGTAGGTAGTGCTATTTTGGTCAATGAACCTGAATGATAAGTTAATATGGATATGCCCCGTGATTTATTCCCCGACTTCTGGGAATATTTTTCTGAATGTCGATGTAAATGAAGTTAAACTGTTTAAGATACCATGAGTCCGCCCGACGACATATCAGAGTCCTCGCCTCACCCGCGATAATCTATAAAAGCGTGAGGGAAATGGATGACTTTAGTGACCAATACAACATGTATTTGCATAAAGCGGAAAAGTTACTATGTAAAATAGGAATTCCTAAAAAACCTGTTAAATAAAATAAATATATATTTCCCAAGATATATCCATGTTAAGTTAACGGTCACTAATTTCTGTGAATAGCACTACTTACGCCGATCACTATTCATCATTTTAGTTCTGTCAAAGTTAAATTTAGTTTTGTTTGTGCTCACAGAATTCCCACTATTATCACTACCTCTAAACATATCTAATTAAGTTCCCCAGATTATCTTAGGCGAAGCACGACAAGTATTAAATTGAATAAATCAGAATTTAACTGTGAATGAGACAAGAGCGAGCACCGTCAGCAAAACAAACATTATACAAATTATATTGAATCAAAGATAATCCTGTCAATTAATCGGACTTAGCATTGAGATCACGCATGCGTGTGATCATCTGAGATTGGTTCTACAACTTGCTTCGGAATGTATGTTACAGGGGTTATTGTCCTTGCGAACAATTTTTGTTCTAGATTTTAAATAATTTTTTTACCGGACGGAATTTGATCCACCTTCCACCTTGATACAATGATGCGATTGCTGCCAGACCAAGTATTAGGACGTTTGTTCTTTTATTCAAAGTAAGAAGTTTCTTTTTACCTGGATAGATCTTCGTTTGACTACAATCTCACCTGATGGTAAGCGATGATGAGGTCTAAGTTTTTCAAATCTTCTTTTTATTTTGAATAACTCGTAATTAAACCTTTTTATGAAGTCATGTTCCACACATGACTTTTTATATATGTATGAGTGTTATATCTATGAGTGGAAGTCCTTAAATAGGCTTCGCACACAAATTGATCGCTGTAAAGTCAGTGCCTATGTAAAAATGGGGTTCAGGGCCTCTCTTGTACCTAGGGTTGCCAATCGTATATTATAATACGACCTCGGTGGCGCAGTGGGTGAATAGCCGGCTGAGACGCAGGAGGTAGCGGGTTCGATTCATGATCATGATCACAAATGATTCAACAAATGTTTGCATGATCTATAGATATTTGTACCGGGTCTGGATATTTTTTATATATTACTAGCTGACCAATCCGCGGCTTCGCACGCGTGGTTTGCCAATAAAAAGTAGCCTATGTGTCAATCCAGGTTAATGATCTACGTGCATACCAAATTTCATCGCAATCGGTTCAGCCGTTCCGGCGTGAAAGAGTAACAAACATCCATACATTCATACATACAAACATTTGCGTTTATAATATTAGTAGGATAAGTATAAGTATGTATTTACAATAAAAAAAGTATTAAAAGTATTCTATTAGTTATCTGGTTTCCATAGAACAAGGTCCGCTTAGTTTGGGGCTAGATAGCGCTGTGTGAAATGTCTAGCAATATTTATTTATTTATTTAATGAAGTCTCTTATGTTATTTTACATTTTTTTACTTTATAGTTTTGAATAGCTAAATACTTTATTTTAACCAAAACGTTTAAGTAGGTAACATAAATGAAAAAATTACATTTCTTTTTATGAAATGTGACCCCTATAATGAATGACCCCTATAAAATACAGAGCCACAAACTGAAACACGATTGAAATGATATCAAAGTTCAGTTGAATTAACTGCGCTGTTCAGTTCTAAAGTGTATTTTTTTTTTATAAAATAATTATCTGTTTCCCGAGGCTCCGGGAGCCAGAAATACGATTTTTCTTTAAAAAAGAGTAGGCAACCCTACTTGTCTTGTACTTGTATCTTCTCGTCCAAAATTCCCCAGTGCCTGAAGACTAAAGTCTTCAACCAGTGTGTGTTGCCAGTGATGACCTATGGCACTGAAACGTGGTCCTGAGTTGAGAAAACGCTGTTTTATAATAATGAATGAAAGCGTTTTTCATTTTAATTTTATTCAGATAACAAACAGTGCTTATATCTAATAAGAAACAACTCTAAACACTTAATACCATTTACATGTTTTCGCATATAACATTCAAATGAGCTTATTTGTTATGCAATATATAAGTAAAAATAATATATACGTTAAAATATAAAAGTTTCAATAAAATTAAAAGTGAGAACAAACAGTTAGATTTCTAAATTAGGTAAGTGCAACTTCGACAAAGAGGTCGCACGAAGAATCCAACTCGGCTGGGCAGCGTTCGAGAAATTTCGCGATATCTCTCGTCCAAAATTCCCCAGAGCCTAAAGACTAAAGTCTTCAACCAGTGTGTATTGCCAGTGATGACCTATGGCACTGAAACGTGGTCCTTTACTCATGGCCTCATGACCAAGCTTAAGGTCGCTCAACGAGCTATGGAGAGGGCTATGCTCGGGGTTTCTTTGCGTGACAAAATCCGCAATGAGAAAATCCGCAAAAGAACTAAAGTTGCCGACATAGCTCTCAGAATTAGCAAGTTGAAGTGGCAATGGGCAGGCCACATCGCTCGTAGAACCGATAACCGTTGGGGAAGAAAGGTTCTCGAGTGGAGACCATGGACTGGAAGACGCAGCGTAGGCCGGCCCCCCACAAGGTGGACCGACGATCTAGTAAGAATCGCGGGGAGCGGTTGGGCGTAAACGGCTACCAACCGCTCGTTGTGGCGATCTAAGGGGGAGGTCTATGTTCAGCAGTGGACGTCTTTTGGTTTGTGATGATGATGAACCCTACTTGTGCCTCATGTGCCCGAATGCCTGCAGGATGGAATATTTAAGCATTGCTACTCTTGACGCCATCAATGTAAATAACCTATCTAATAAAACAAGAGTAGAACTTTATTCTATATCCGAACACATACGGCAAATTCTAAGATGTTTAAACCATCTCAAAAACGTTCAAGCCAGACAGCAATTGTGCCGGTAGCACAATTGGCAGTGCATCCTCGTTTCAAGAGAAATGTTGCGGGTTCAAGTTCCGTCTAGCTTGAAAGTTATAGAGATGGTCTTAAAATCTAAGAGAACTATTGACACGCTACAGACGTTTGACTTTTGTATTCCGAAATACATTGTATATTGAGAATATCGCACGAATATCGCTATAACCTGTTGCAGCAACGATATGTGTTCAGTCATCGATATAATGTAATGACCTTCTATTTACTTACTACAACCAGTATAATCTTGGAATCTTCAAGACCAGAGTGAATGGGTTCTTTCTAGGCAAGCGTGCTCCATCTTCGATCACACCTTCACTTACCATCAGGTGAGGTAGTGGTCAAGCGCTTAGCTATCATCAATTAAAAAAAAGTGAAATATAAAAATAAACAAAATTGCATTATTTCGGTAACTTATAAACTGTAACTTTTTAAGCAAAAATATACTTCTAAATGGACTGTTTAATTATTATTGTATTTAAATTAATTATTATAACATTGCCGGAAACAAACTTTTTTGAATGGAGATAACCAAACATGCTATAATATGTGTTTCACCGTTACGACCGAAGACTGGTAGAAAATACTCCTTAGCATCAAGTCCTCCTATTGTAATTGTATGAACTATAAATAAGGATTTTTATTCGAAACTCTGGTATACGTTATAATAAATAAATAATACCGGATATTTCATACAGCGCTATCTAGCCCCAAACTAAGCAAAGTTTATACTACGGCAACCCATATACTTAACTGATGGAATACTTATATACGTTATTTTTGGTAAAAACATACTTACAGTATATAGAAAAATACCCACACCAGAAACAAATATCTGCAGATCATTATTATAAATACGAGAGATTTATCACGTACCGTCTTATCGGTGTTTCGACCGACAATGTTTCGTCGACGTTCGATGCGAGGCGAAACGTTATTCGGAGCGGATCGCACTCACCCTGATGAAGGTTCACAAATTGAACCGTAACATTGTCAGTCAAAACACCGATAAGAGGGTACGTGATAAATACCGTATTTATAATAATGATTGAAATCAATTACGAAAGTTTTCTAAGTAAAATCTGCAGATCATGCCAACATTGGAGGCTGGAGACAGTCGACCAGTATGTTTATCTTGGACATATTCTATCGTTTGGTAAAGAGCATCAGCAGAAGGAGATCTCTAAACGGATCCAATTGGGATGGGCTGCATTCGGCGAGTTAGACGACATCCTAAGGTCGCCTAAATTTCCACAGTGTCTGAAGACCCGCTTATTCAACCAATGTGTTCTGCCCACCGTGACCTACGGTGCCGAGACGTGGACGCTCACGCAGAAGGCTGTGTACAGGTTAAGAGTTGCACAAAAGGCCATGGAGCGTACCATGCTTGGCATCAGACTGTTAGATCGAGTTCCAAACGTCGAGATCTGTAGACGACCGAAGGTTCATGACGTTGGGATTCGAGTTATGGAGCCAAATGGTCTTGGGCGGGACACTTGGCTAGACGGGGTGATGACAGATGGAGCAGGACAATGACTGAATAGTGGCCGAGGAGCGGGTTTAGAAGCGTAGGACGACCAGCAGCGAGATGGGTGGACGACATCGTAAAGGTCATCGGCCATCAGTGGGTGAGACTAGCGCAGGATCGTGGTGGATGGCACAAACTGTTCCGCGGTGGGAATCGAACCCGCAACCGTATGAATATCAGCCGGCTATTCGCCAACTGCGCCACAGAGGTCGTCGTATATTGCTATAGGGAGTTAATTTCTTTAAAACGCCCTAATCCCACGCTCAATACGAACTGACATTGACACATCGCTCCACGCCGCGCGTCCGACTGACTCAACCCGACTGGACCAAAGCTTTATTTTACTTACTGAATTAATTAGGGATTTTTATAAATTTAGTACTTTACTTACTTACCCCAGAAGCAAAAAGTGGTAAAAGTAAGTCTTTAGCAAATTATGTTTCGTCACTTCATTCTTCAGATACAGTTTAAACAATAAATTTATTTTTAATCGAGTGTCGATTATTTTTACTCTGTAACAACACTCGCTTTAAAAGTAGAGGTAAGTTTTGTTTGTATGTTTGTAGGGAGTTATCTCAGAAACGACTAAAACGTAATTACTAATTTAAACAGGTACGAGTATATAACGTGTCCGTTTTTTGTACGTTATGTTGCAACACAGCCGAAGCGTCGGGATAACAAATAAAAAAGGTACATACCCAAGAAATACCCGTTTATATCAGTAATTACATATGTACAGTGATCGCGTAAGTTTGAAAAAAATATACTTATAATGTGTAGAAAAATACCTAAACCCAGAACAAATATCTGTAGATGCAATCATTTGTCCCGTAGCGGGAATCGTACCCGTAACCTACTGCGTCTCAGCCGGCTATTCGCCCACTGCGCCACAGAGGTCGTCATATGCCATTATTGAACATATATCACACCTTTTCCAATATATTATAGGGTGTGACATAGAACCTTCCAAACGGACTGATTACAAAGCGTTTATTTTTGTCAGTGTATTTGAAAATAGTATATCATGATAAACGTGAGCTAAGTTGCTCATTATACACGAGGCTGTGGTTTGCAGCCCGAGCCGTAGGCGAGGGCGTAAGTCAGCCGAGTGTCTAGTGAGCTAGTTGCTCACGAGTTTTATAAGCACTTTTTCAACACACTTGCGAGAAAAAATAAATCTTCTGTACTAAAGCTTGATATTTTTACAATTATTTACTACACAGCAACAAATGCGATACAAACAAAAAAATGGGAAATGGCGCGCATGTTTTTTTTTTTGTACGCGCCATATGTATGTTGAGTGTTTACACATAGCCATACAGCCTACATTATAGTTATAATTTTAGTGATAAAATTCAAATATTTTATAACAAACTATTGTGAATTATAAATGATTTGATTATAATAAATGTTTTTTCGTCATAAGTAGGGATACATTTATTTATTCCAAAAATGTATGGTACAAAAACTGTATTACCCGGTTAAATTGAAAATGCTCTGTTTACTCGCATATAATTTGCAGATAGGTGCTAACTTAACTTTGTAGGGTTAATTCTATTATGCACTAGTGTGTAATATTATTACGCACGCGTGTGTTATAGTTCAGTTTATGGGCCTAAGAACGATCTACTATGGCTCACTTTACGAGCGAGTGTGTTGAAAAACTACTAGTGTTTTTGAGGTGGTTCATAGCTTTGATTATTAGACATTTCGATACGGATAATTATATTGTTATCTAAATCTAAATATCTTACAATAATAGCTGTGAACTGACTCGTAAACACTTCCTTTCCGCACGCATCATCCTAATTAGCTTTTATCGTTATCTAATTGGAATTGTGTTTTACGCGATGTTCAATAACCATCTTTTATATTAATAAATTATTATAAACTAGCTTAGAAAACTTTCGTAATTGATTTCAACCATTAGTATAAATACGGGATTTATCACGTACCGTCTTATCGGTGTTTCGACCGACAATGTTTCGGTTCAGTTCGTGAACCTTCATCAGGGTGAGTGCGATCCGCTCCGAATAACGTCTCGCCTCGCTCTGATGTCGGTCGGATGATTGTCGGTCGAAACACCGATAAGGCGGTACGTGATATATCCCGTATGTATAATAATGATAAACTAGCTGTTGCCCGCGACATCATACGCGATACACTACTACTAAATGTGTAGGTAATCTAGAAATAAATCTAAACTCGCTGATGCAACTTAACTTGACACCCCATTTTTATATCATGACACCTGATTTATGAGATTAAAAGTAGCATATGTGTTAATCCAGGTTATAATCTACGTACCTACATACTAAATTTTACCAAAATCGGTGCAGCCGTTACGACGTTATTGAGTACAAACAAACAAATAAATTAATAAATAAACAAACATCCAAACTTTCGCATTTATAATATTAGCCGGTCAAAGCATCATGGTGTATATATACACCACGGCGCATTTTTGTTGCAAGCACTTGCACTTGCCACTATTTTGAATTAAATTTTCGCGCCGCGCGGCATCTTTGTGTCTTTGGTGATTTTGTGCGATCCACAGGTCCTATGAAGTTGGGATCATTGTGTTGCCACTGAATTTACCGTTATGATACGGGATTTCTCACGTACCGTTTTCTCGGTGTTACGACCGATTATAATGATATAATAATGATTGAAATAAATCACGAACGTTTTCTAAGTATATTTTTTTTTCTCTATCTCTTATTCATTCTACATTCTTTTTAAAAGTAGCAGAGTTCCTAGAAAAAGGGCTATCCCGGGTAAATACCTACTACTTATTTCTGCCGCCAAGCAGCGTTGTTGTTTCGGTTTGAAGGGTATTATTGCCGGTGAAATTACAGGCACATGATGCTTAACACTCTTCTCAAGTTGATTGATGCAGGTCACGTTCCTAAGGAGTGTGACTTATGAGGCAATACTTTGTTATATAAGCGATGGCTACCACAAAACAACATCATCAAAAAAAACTTAATTGTCTTAATTTTTTATTACAAACTACGCAAGTTTATTTATGAAATAAATGTGCTATTTCTAAAAGCTTTACATCAAGCGTACAATAAAGAAGTCAAAAGCACAGTATCGAATCCCACCGATCAATCACCATCCATTAAACAAGAAGAAAGCTCCCCATTGCCACTCGAATTTACATGAGAGCCACTTTTTCCGACGAGATTAGCCAACACCCGAATACCCTGAACGTGGAAGACCACAGTTACATAGAAAACAGTCAGTCAGAGTTATGCGATTTTGTGCTAAAAAAGTACAGAGAATAATAATTCCCTTGCAGCAGTCGAATGCCTTTAGAGCAGTGCTCGAAATGGACCGGAACGCTGTTCTGGTTCGTGAAACCACCGTTTCGTTTCGTAAAAGTTCAGTTCAAAGAATTTTTATTTCTCATTTATAAAACATTTCATCAGTTACAATGAGAATGCTTAAACTAGGTAACATTTTGTATCGTCTTAAGTCACCGTTAGGTAATTAGGTTGGTTAAATACAGATTTACATTAGGTAAGCAGGACAGGGTAGTAAATTAAACATTAAGTTAGGAACGTATGTAGGTAGATAGGTTAAGTGTCCAAGGAAATATTATTTGGATTTTTTTACAATAGTAGTATTCTTTAGTAGATTTGATGTTTTGTAGAAAAACATCAAAAAGGTCGTCGATGTCGCGTTAAATGATACATGCCGGATATTAACAGGATGTCTGAAGCCAACCACTTTAAACCTGGTATACCCTTTGGCAGGCATATCGCCCCCTGGAGTGCGACGAGATGTGGCTTGCTCTATAGAAAAGCACAAACAAGAGCATGATTGTCGACACCCCTTATATGACCATCACATTCCACAAGGCCGCCTTAAAAGTCGTAAGAGCTTTTAACGCTTCACAAGGGCCACGAGCGATGACCCGACTGCCGCTAGACGCACACTGTGGATAAAAAGTAACTCCCTACCGCCTGATTTTATCACCCCACTGGAACAGTTACTACCCGGGCATGATCTGCCGTGGCCAGTCTGGAAGTCCTTAAACAGGCTCCGCACCCAGGTTGGCCGCTGCAGACTGAATATGTGCAAATGGGGATTCAGGGACTCTAACTTAACGCAGTGCGAGTGCGGTGATCCCGCGCAGTCAATGCAGCACTTGCTAATGTGCCCTTTGTGTCCGAACACCTGCACGATGGAGGACCTAATAACCGCCTCACCTAATGCTATTGTTGTGGCCAAACACCCACCTGTCCAACATAGTATAAATGAAAATGTAGAACCCTTGACACGCTAAGAAGAAGAAGAAGAAGTAGATTTGATAAGTGTTTAGGTTCATATTATTT
Source organism: Philereme vetulata (assembly GCA_918857605.2). Lineage (NCBI taxonomy): Eukaryota > Metazoa > Arthropoda > Insecta > Lepidoptera > Geometridae > Philereme > Philereme vetulata. Next base: position 3,202,839 of record OU975471.1, on the reverse strand, counting down.
CTATAGTTGTTCGTTTTCTGGGTCATCTTTGTGGTTTGCCCAAGCTTGATTCCTTTATTTAATTGATTGTATGACACTTTTATTGTTTAAAAAGCGCACATTACAATTGACGACGCTACTTTATTAAATTTTTATTTAATAGTTATGGCTCAACAAACTAAACCCTTAGGTATTAGGATAAAACTGTTCAAGGGTGTCGTTAGGTTAAAAGTTAACAAGAATACAGTCAAAATTTGCTAAAATATAACTGCTTTTATTTAATTTTAGGTTGACATTTAGAATCTATACTACAATGACTTCCTGTTAGGGTTCCGTACCTCAAAAGGTAAAAAAGGGAATCCTTATAAAAACACTCTCTTGTCCGTCTGTCTGTCCGTGTGTCATCACTGTGTAATAACTTGAAGTAATTATTTTAATAACCAACCCTCTGCCTCCAGTCACAATACTTCAAATGCATTGTCCTCTACGTGACTAGCGAACTTTCTTTAGTATCAGTAGTTAATTTCCTTTACGCAGCCGAACTGCTAAAAAAACTCAGGAATACCGAATGAATGAATGTACAATGTACACCACAAAAGAAACGAACATTATATATAAAATACACAAAGCCAAAAGTACTGGTACAGGTAAGGCTTATCGCTTACACGCCATTTCTTCCAGACCTTTTTTGGATGGAGAACCCCGAACCACCGAATCTAGAAGAAGCTTTGTACGGTTACGAAATCTTTACACTAAGCAGGTAATAACCTGCTTACTCCATAAATGCGTACACCCTGAATGAGTTTGATGAATTGCCCGCGCCCACGACCATCGGGTGGCAGAATGGTCATTTGTTAAAAATACACCCGATCCACGGATCTAATTGTCTCCTCTAATTTCACACCCTCCGGTGATTTCTGCACCCTTTCAAATTAACAGATTTATCTTTTGTTTAAAAAAAAAACTTCCCCTGCTATACCTATTTCGTGTTATTTAAAAAGGTTATACCTTTCTTCTTTCTCTCTGTCTGGTATTTGAAGTTAAAAAGGGAGAGGAAATGTTAAGCCGAAATGTTATGCCACCAGTGTGTTACAAATTGTTTCATCACCAAACTATATTTGGCTCTAGCCATATTTTATGTCAGAAGCATAGATACTTAAAACTCTGGAAGAAAAGTTGGATGCCAAGCCGATTTTTCTTCAAGCTTTATTCGAGATCAAAAGTTTTACTGTTTTTTCCGCCCCTTTTGAACACTTAACTGTTGTAACTTCTGAAACTATCACGGTTATGAACACTATTTGTACTCACAAATCATGTTAAATATTCCGCTTTTAGTATAAATACATAATTGTTGGTTTATTTTAATGAGAATTATATTGGAACATGTTTTAAATTATTAATCGCGAAGACTGTCCTTATTGTGACAAGGATATGTCACAATAAGAGGCATGTACTAGAATGTTTTTAAAGTTAAATATTCAATTGTTTTAACAAAATAATAAAAATAACTCATAAAATATCAAACTGAGAGTAACAATTTAGGGCGTCGTCTTACCTTTCGAGATGTTTTACGATGTCCTCGTAAGCCGCTCTACAATTCTCCCAAATACCAGATCTGCAGACAAATAAAATTAAATAAGAAAATAGAAATAGCACAGAAATAATAAAAATTAAATAATCTAAGGAATTAGAAAGAGAAAATTTAACAAGGTGACATTTTATACCTAAACTGAGTGAGTATCTGTTAAATATTCGCTGGCACTCTACTTAACTTCAAGTTAACTTCACTTAGCTACATATTTACTATATTCCTAAATCGGTCAAAAATACTACAGTGTCGGATTTTTTTTTATACAACTTATATGGCAAACGAGCATGCAGTCCACCAGATGTTAAGTGGCTACTGCAGCCCATGGATATCCACATAGAATTCAAAACAAGGTATATGTTAGTATTTTTCAAACTTTTGCGATCACTGTATATAATTATTGATTAAAACGGGTATTTATCGCGTATGTACCTTTTTTATTTGTTATCCCGACGTTTCGGCTGTGTTGCAACAGTCATGGTCTCGGGCTGACTCCGGATCGCAAAAGTTTGAAAAATACTAAGGCTACTTTTTACCTGACTGCGCGGAAGCTGGGTTCTGTTTTTATTGACTAACCACGCGTCGTGGGCAGCAGTGGTTACTACTTATAAACAGGTAATGTTTTCTGTTTGTAAGCTTGTATGTTTGTAGGGGGTAACTCAGCAACTTCTGTACCGGTTCTGATAATTCTTTCACAAATAGAAATCTACGATATTTTTGATCGCTATAGGCTGTATTTTATTTTGATAAACCTCCATCTGAAGACAGACCTGGTCAGCTGGTTAACAAACAATTTCAAAATTAAAATTGAACTTTACATTGAACAAAGAATTGAATGCTCAAAGAGATGAATTAGTAGAGCTTTCAAGTGTTTACTAAGAAAAAGTTTGATAATGAAAGAAAGGGTTTAAATAAAGGAATAATTATGAGCACTCGATATTAAATGTTGCGAATGAAGGGTCGGAATTAATTATATTTTTAAAACAATCGCTTATGCTGCCTTTAGACAAACTTCCAACTTCCAAGCTGCACATCCAACGGCAAACATTTGGACTACCAAACGGTGTATGTAATATACAAGTGTTACCATTATTGTAGCGGGTTCGATTCCCGCCGCGGAAAAAATGTGTGCATGATCTACAGATATTTGTTCCGGGTCTGGATGTTTTTCTATTTATTATAAGTATGTATTTACAAAAAAAATATATAAGTATTATATCAGTTATCTGGTTCTCAATAACAAGCTCTGCTTAGTTTGGGGCTAGATAGCGTTATGTGAAATGTCCAGCAATATATATTTATTTATTATTGTGGTGCACAGGAAGAAAATAGCTAATTTTCAAAGAACTTTTATGTGTCAACGTCTAGTATATGTATGTGGGGAATCTCCTTCCGATTTGGTTTAGTTGATTGTTTTATTATTTATCTAGATTCAGGCCACAACAATAGATAATCTATGAAATTTAAATATGACTTCCTCTTTTGGTGACTATTAAATAAAACCTGTGGTTAAAGACGGACGAACAGACAGCACTTAGTGACAGTGTCCCATACCCTTCGATTTAAACCTTAAAAACAATATTTTATTATTAGTAAAAGGGCATAATAGCCTATCATGATTCGTCCGTTTTGAGTTTCAAAACCAACCTAAAATCAACTTGCTCATGTCTTGTTAAGTTCAAGCGAGTAATCGAACGACGCCCAACAAATTATTTGGACAAACGCTTGACAAAGTTGGGAGTTGGATGTTGGAAGGTTAAAGGATCGTGTAGAGCCAGCATTATATTCGCGCCGTGACCACTCATGCGTGGTGGTTCAAATTGTTTCAATAACTTTAACTCTTTGTTTTTCATTAAAGATTTCTTCGACATTCGTTAGGGTTCCGTTTACTGCTAAGTACTTTTGCAGATTAATTAGCAAACTGTATTTAACGCACAGAGCGTTAAATACAGGATACATGCTATTGTTTTACCGTAAAAAATATCAGTTTAAAGAATCTTACTCATTTAAAAACATGGGCAATTATAATGACAAAGAATTATTAACTTAGTTACAATTTATGTCGTTCTAACATCACTTAAGTAGTATTAATAGTTATTTTTTTACTGATGCTAGCCAAGCGCTTGACCACTACCTCACTTGATGGTAAGTGAAGGTGTGATCGAAGATGGAGCACGCTTACCTAGAAAGAACCTATTTACTCTGGGGTTGAAGACTCCAAGATTATACTGGTTTGGAAAAACATACGCCGGAAGTAAGTTCCACTCCTCACTTGTGCTAACAAGAAAAGTTGAAGCAAATCGTTTGGTACGGCAAGGTGGTATGCCGACCAGGTATGCGTGGTACTTCTTGGTACGTCTGCTTGCCTGGTGGTGGAAGGGGTAAGGAGGGATAAGGTCATGAAGATCTTGCGCACATTCACCGAAATGAATCTTGTAAAAAACTGAAAGTCTGGCTACTCGGCGTCTGTGCTCTAGACTTTGTAAATTGGCTTCCACTAGGGAGTCATCACCAATGAGTCTAGCAGCACGTCGCTCAATCGTATCAAGGGCTTCGAGCTGATACTTGGCCGAGCCATCCCAGAGAAATCAGCAGTACTCCATACATGAGCAGACTTATTATGAGTTTTCACATAAATATAAGTTATGTAAATGTGTTCCTACTAAATTCCTTAAAAATATAGTGTTTTTAATAACTAGTGGTTCGCTCTGAACTGAGATTTCGCGAGTCTCCCAAAACACAAAAGAAAATATTTTTAGGACGACTCGCGCAACAATGCCTAAACGTATTTAGTGGCTAAATATGATTTAAGGATTTGTCAAGTTATATAAATACGTATAATTTAAACATGTTTAGTCTTTAAACACGTTTACGGATCGTTGTGCAAGCCGGCCTCTATCTTTGACCATTAAATAGTGCCACGAAATAATTAACCAACATACTTGACCTACAGTTTCATTCAATGTACAGGTAACGGGAGTTCATATAAATTGGTTATTATTTTTGGGGTACAAATACCAGTTATTCTAGATTTCAGACTTTTGCCTATATTTGTATCACTTAAGCTATACGCGTACCAAATTACAGCACTGTGGGGTCACTGGTGTACCCTGTGAATTTTGTCAAAGTTCAGTATTTATTATGGCCAATAACTCAAAAACTGTAAGAAATTTACCAAAAGAAAAAACGGAGTCTAAATGTACTAATGAATACCTTTTATTTGACGTCATACTTGACCTAAAAGCCTCATTTTCATTTTTTTTACCCCTCTTGAACCCCAATATCTCAACAACCCCTCAACATTTTCAGCTCATTTAGTCACACCAAAATTGTGCCATCACTACCTACCTATGTATCAAATTTCACGATCGGATCAACGCTTCGAAAGTTATCCTCGGACAAACAAACATACATACATACAATTTGCTACATACAAATGCCAATTTGCCCAAGTTGATTTAGAGATCTCGCTTCGATTGATCAATAGTTCTATCCAGGTGACTAATTTATAAAAAGTTATGATTATAAAATGTGAATATGTTACTGGCTCTAGTAGGCATTACCTATAAGAGTTTGTTTACTTTGTATCAAGTTCTATGGATTCTGTTATGACACAAAAAAAAAAGATTACGCAATGATAACATTTGTTTACCATATTTCTAACAAGGAGTAAATATGAATCTACTTAGTCTAACATCATAAACATGATTAATAATCATAGTTTTTATTAAAGCCAATCACTTAAAGATTTAAAAAAAAAATTCTTGATGTTTCAATTATATCTTATTTATTCAGCCATTGTTACCTAATGAGTGTTATTAACTTCCTACCTACCTATAATTTGTACCTACATGATAGCAAGATAGCGACATTAATGATGACGATGATAGCAACATTATCATAATAGCAACCATAGGACGTCCACTGCGTAACAAAAACATCCACGAAAAATTTCCAGAGCGACCGATCTTTTCCTGCACCCAACAGCACCCAGCAACCCTTAATAGAATGTCTTTCCATCTAGTGGGGTGGCTGTCCTACAGCGCTTTACAACGTCCGTCAGTTCTTCGAGCTATGTGACCCACCCACTGCCACTTCAGCTTGCTTATCCTCTGTGGCAAGTTCTAGGGGTCAACTGACTTGGTGAATTCTCATTCTCCACAATTATAGATATATAACTTTTGAAACTGTCATGGTTATAAACACTATTTTTCCAAAAAAAAACTTACAAATCATGAAAACAGTTATAGATTTTCTATAAATTGTAACCTTGCATATACTTGCAACACTTATAAGTATATTAAAATACTGAGAACCGGTTGCATATAAAGAAACCTAGTAAGACACATTTGTAAGAAAACTCGACACTAATTAAGTCTCGTTATTGAACAATATTGATTGAACATAGTATGGTTACTACATTTAGATAGAAAACAGGTGACCGGCGCTTACAATAAGCCCTCACAATACACAAGTAAAGATGGTTTACAGTCTATTTTAAGATATTTACTCCATTACGATTGTACCATTGATATACTCGTTATACCGTCATCATCATCATCATCCACAGCCTGACTTCACCCATTGTTGGGTATAGGTCCACCACGATCCTGCGCTAGTCTCACCCACTGACGACCCGCAACCTTTACGATGTCGTCCACCCATCTCGCTGCTGGTCGTCCTTCTATACCCGCTCCTTGGCCACCATTCAGTCACTGTCCTACTCCATTTGTCATCACCACGTCTAGCCAAATGTCCAGCCCAAGACCATGTGAGCTCCAGAACTCGAATCCCAACGTCATGAACCTTTGTTCGTCTACGGATCTCGACGTTTGGAACTTGATCTCGACGTTTGGAACTTGATCTAACAGTCTGATGTCAAGCATGGTACGCTCCATGGCTCTTTGTGCAACTCTTAACCTGTGCACAGCCTCCTGCGTGAGCGTCCACGTCTCGGCACCATAGGTCATGGTGGGCAGAACACATTGGTTGAATAAGCGGGTCTTCAGACACTGTGGAAATTTAGGCGACTTAAGGATGTCGTCTAACTTGCCGAATGCAGCCCATCCCAATTGGATCCTTTTAGAAACATCCTTCTTTTGATGCTTATATTATATATATTTTATATAACGCTTCTCGTTATATAGCCTACACTCTCACTATATAACCGCGAATTAATTTTTAAGATGATTTTTAAATCTTGTTTTTACAATAGAGTTAGTTATCTACCTATCTATGAAACTTTGTAAGACTTTTGTATAAAAAATCCACTTCATATCTGTTTGTAACAAATAAAAAACAAACATTTACATTCTCTAAGTTATTTCTCAAGAGCTTCCACTATCCACAATTTAAGCGTTTCTTACAAATTCTCTTTTAACTCTATTCTACTATTTAACCTATAAAAACTAAAAGCTTTATAAGATTTGTTTTAAAATAAAAATATATATTTAATTTCTGTTTATACTACATATATGGTAAACGAGCATGCAGTCCACCAGATGTTAAGTGGCTACTGCAGCCCATGGATATCCACATAGAATTCAAAACAAGGTATTATGTTGTCTTGATCTCTATGTGGATTCGTTGCCATACTTGTACTAATACTGTGGACTTAGCTGTTATGCCTATGTGCCAGTAATTACAGGAACATACCATTACCATCTAACCGGAACACAAGCAGCACAAGTACTGCTATTTGGCGGCAGATGAAGGTAAGGCGGTGGTGCCCACTTCCTCGAGCCCGATCACAAAAGCTGTACCACCAGTTAAATGTACAATGTTATTACAAATGGTGTTTAACTTTTTTGTGATAATACCTTGTTCTTTTTCTAATTTTAGAGGTTCAAGCCCTGCTTTCTATGTGAACGCGTCTACTTATATTTCAGTGGGCAGTAAGACAGTAGGGTAGGTTGTGGGTCTTCGTAGGAAGTGGGGACATTCAGTGTTTGTATTTTTCTAACTGGATTATGTTTCCCTGTGCGTTTAACCCACACTTGACGCCTGACCTGCTTAGAGGTTTCCTTTTTTACATTTTAAGCCGTTAATGTTCTTACTGATTTTTCTTTTATTTATGGATTTGTAAGAAGGTTCTTTTAAGAGTCTTATGAGACAGGTTAAGTCTGTCAAAATCTATTCAGCACTCGTATGTTTTCGTGACATTTGTACGCTTAGTACTTACTGTAGTTAAAGTGACTCTGATTTACGAATCCCATTAATATTACTAGTGGTTCGCCCGAACTGATATTATCTGGTTCCCATAGTATAAGCTCTGCTTAGTTTGGGGCTAGATAGCGCTGTGTGAAATGTCCAGCAATATTTATTTATTTTCTCCTCCTGGGTATTATTACTAGCTTCTTTTTGTCTATACCACTTGCATCTCCAGATCTATTTTCCACATCCAACCCACCCCCACCTCCAAGCTCGACGCGCACACATTGCTATAACAATGATTTAAGTAGTTACATCATCATCATCAGCCGGAAGACGTCCACTGCTGAACATAGGCCTCCCCCTTAGATCGCCACAACGAGCGTTTGCGCCCAACGGCTCTCCGCGATTCTTACTAGATCGTCAGTCCACCTTGTGGGGGGCCGGCCTACGCTGCGTCTTCCAGTCCGTGGTCTCCACTCGAGAACCTTTCTTCCCCAACGGTTTTCGGTTCTACGAGCGATGTGGCCTGCCCATTGCCACTTCACCTTGCTAGTTTTAAGAGCTATGTCGGCAACTTTAGTTCGTCTGCGGATTTCCTCATTGCGGATTTTGTCACACAAAGAAACCCCGAACATAGCCCTCTCCATAGCTCGTTGAGCGACCTTGAGCTTGGTCATGAGGCCATGAGTAAAGGACCACGTTTCAGTGCCATAGGTCATCACTGGCAATACACACTGGTTGAAGACTTTAGTCTTTAGGCTCTGGGGAATTTTGGACGAGAGATATCGCGAAGTTTCTCGAACGCTGCCCAGCCGAGTTGGATTCTTCGTGCGACCTCTTTGTCGAAGTTGCACTTACCTAATTTAGAAATCTAACTGTTTGTTCTCACTTTTAATTTTATTGAAACTTTTATATTTTAACGTATATATTATTTTTACTTATATATTGCAAAACAAATAAGCTCATTTGAATGTTATTTGCGAAAACATGTAAATGGTATTAAGTGTTTAAAATTGTTTCTTATTAGATATAAGCACTGTTTGTTATCTGAATAAAATTGAAATGAAAAACGCTTTCATTCATTATTATAAAACAGCGTTTTCTCAACTCAATAGATTATGTTTAAATAGTACTCGTATGGTTAAAACATAATCACCATAAACTAGACACCAAAATAATGTTGACAACACGTTTGTACATTGTTTACTGTAAGCTTGCGCCCAATATTGTTTTATCATTAACCAGTTCAAACCATACTCGTAAGCAATAAAAATTACCAACGTGGATTAATCTCTCAATCAATAAAACTAAAATAAACTATACTAAAATAGTACCATATCCGGCAGTTTTAACTAATTTATAGTTAAAATGCCACATTGGTGTCCTGCCTATAAAAGTATGTTGTCTATTTAAAATATTATTACCTGGTCATACTCGTAAAAAAATGTTTTCCTTACAAAAATAAAAATGATTTTACGGCTACTTCCCTTTCTTAAATTTCACATAGAGGTTAATAAAATGATTACCTAATAATTATGAAAAAAGTGAGGCGTTTTTCAAAATATGCTATTAGTCCCGTGAAAGACAAAAAAAAATATGTTAGGCTCCATTTTTTTTTTACTAGCTCATACTGTCCCACTGCTGGGCAAAGGCCTCCTCCTAGAGCTCTATCCCACCAGTCTCTTGGCGGGTCATGTCTCCCGTATGCAACCCGACAGGTGGGCCAAGAAGACAAGCATATGGACTCTTAAAGACGGAAAGCGATGCCGAGGAAGGCCTAACAAGCGCTGGAGCGATGACATGGACGTCTTCCAAAGAGGCTCCATTAATCGTGTAAAGTCTCTTGTTCTTTTATACTTTATTCCTGACCTTTACGATACCTACCCTTTATGCATTCACATATGTATTATATACGTAAAATACTACAATGAAAAAACCTTTTACGCACCAAAATTTCGAATCATAGCAAAATAGGCAAAGACAACGCAGCTCGATTCTAGTAAATGCTGGGCAAAAAATTGAGTCAAGTATTTTTACAACGTGGTTAGAAAATTGTATGTTTGTGTAGGTAAATTTTTATATTACCTTGCTAGAGCTTCCATATTGTGCATTGGCTGTCCCTTGATGATGGAGCCGTCAGGCCGCGGGACCCCATGATGCGGCATACCCGGAGACATGAGCGCATGCTGGTGCATGAACCCCATGGGGCCCAGGTGCGTTGGGGGTGCGTTGTACCCATTCGCCAGGAGTGGAGACTTCTCCATGCGTGCCATCTCTGAAACAAGGTACACCGCTTTATTTTAGATGAAACACTATTCTTTATTTAGTAGAATCAGTTTTATTTTACCATTCCAGGACTGGCCAATTCAGTTTGCGAAAGTCTACTGCCTGGACAATAAATCTACCATCTTAATATTAAGACCAGTCATTGTTTTTCAAATCACAGTATTTTGTTATGATCTTTGAAAGTTCATAAATCCGCAACGCGTGCTCAATCACAATCGGCAGTGATTTCTGAATTATACCAAATCATCTTTCAATTAAATACAAATCCTTTAAAAGTACATAAACCGCAGGTAAACTCAATAAACACCCAGTATTATCATTTAATTACCATCCAATCGAATCGCTCGTAAAACGAACCAACAATAATAAAAATGGGCAATGAATTTAGAGACTATTGTTTTCTGGGTACCACAAACAACCTGTATCAACATAGGGGGGAGTTGCGCAAATATTCTTAAAATGACCCCCCAAGGGGGCATCGGGTGGTCTTCTGCCCATGACCTGTCCCCCGTGAGGTCACCAGACCGACGGCGTCGGAAGCAATTAACAAGGTGTCGAATTAAACACGAATTAACGGTTGGACCGTTAAGGAAAGTACCCTTTTCCATTGTGGCAGCGTTTTACAAAGGATTTCGGGATTGCTGAATATTAAATATTGTGTGACGCTTTGTACTGCGATTAAGGGCACAGGTACACAGGTATGTAAGCCTCGTAATGGGAAATTTTAATTATCATGGAATCTTATACCCTTTCAACCTTTACAGAACAAACAACTGATCTGATTGTTAATTTTTCAGATGGTTTGTTTTGGACTCATTTTGTATTGGAATCTTTTGGATGCCAATGAAAGGGTGTGTAGAACTAATAATGTTTGCTAATAAAATGAAGGGATGCGAGGCGAATACTGACGCTATATATCCTAGGATCTTGTCTACTGATTTAATATTAATTTCAAAATAATTATTGTCCGAAAAACCCGTCTTTTAAAAAAGAATATATAATCGGTCAGGCATCAAACCATACAAAAACGTTGTCGTAATCCTTGACGGGACGTTTTGTTATAACTTTTGTAAACTATCATGGTTATGTATGCTGTTTTTATTTGTGAGATGGTTTCCAACTATCTGGAACCTGGAAACCACTGGTGAGAATGTGTAGGCACCAAAGAAGTGATGTACCAATTACGCTTTCTGATACAGTGAATGTTGTGTGCTTGAATACAGTAATTATCATCGAGAGGGAATCAAGAGACTGAGAAAGCGTGAAGATAGATACATCTCCCAATAACCACCCGCTTGCAAAGACTTCAGATAAACCGTGATCATGGCGCATGCAACTGTACCGAAGTATATTCCACCACCGGACAAGCAGACGTACCAAGAAATATCACTTTGCTGTACCAAACGATTTGCTTCAATTTTTCTTGTTAGCACGAGTTAGGAGTGGAACTCACTTCCGGCGTATGTTATTCCGGACCAGATAATGCCTGAGTCGTCAAGTCCAGACTTAACAGGTTCTTTGTAGGCAAGCGAGCAGACGTACCGAGAAGTATCATCTTGCTGTACCAAACGATTTGCTTCAACTTTTCTTGTTAGCACGAGTAAGGAGTGGAACTCACTTCCGGCGTATGTTATTCCGGACCAGATAATGCCTGAGTCGTCAAGTCCAGACTTAACAGGTTCTTTGTAGGCAAGCGAGCAGACGTACCGAGAAGTATCATCTTGCTGTACCAAACGATTTGCTTCAACTTTTCTTGTTAGCACGAGTAAGGAGTGGAACTCACTTCCGGCGTATGTTATTCCGGACCAGATAATGCCTGAGTCGTCAAGTCCAGACTTAACAGGTTCTTTGTAGGCAAGCGAGCAGACGTACCGAGAAGTATCATCTTGCTGTACCAAACGATTTGCTTCAACTTTTCTTGTTAGCACGAGTAAGGAGTGGAACTCACTTCCGGCGTATGTTTTTCCGGACCAGATAATGTCTAAGTCGTCAAGTTCAGACTTAACAGGTTCTTTTTAGGCAAGCGAGCAGACGTACCGAGAAGTATCACCTTGCTGTACGAAACGATTTGCTTCAACTTTTCTTGTTAGCACGAGTAAGGAGTGGAACTCACTTCCGGCATATGTTTTTCCGGACCAGACAATGTCTGGGTCGTCAAGTCCAGACTTAACAGGTTCTTTTTAGGCAAGCGAGCAGACGTACCGAGAAGTATCACCTTGCCGTACGAAACGATTTGCTTCAACGTTTCTTGTTAGCACGAGTAAGGAGTGGAACTCACTTCCGGCGTATGTTTTTCCGGACCAGATAATCTCTGAGTCGTCAAGTCCAAAACAGGTTCTTTTTAGGCAAGCGTGCTCCATCTTCGATCACACCATCTTACCTTCAGATGAGGTAGTGGTCAAGCGCTTGACTATCAATAAAAAAACATCAGGATACTCAAAAACTCACAAATCATGAACAACATCTCGTTTTTAGTGAAAAGCTTATGTATTGATCGAAATAAACCTTTTCGGTAACCATATTTGCTGTTTTGATAATTTATCACACCCACGCAGGAATCACGACGCGTATAAACGTCCAAAGTTACAGACAAACAAACATTATGACCAATGGACCCCGCATTAATTGTTTGGGGTATATTTACTTAGTTCACAGAGTTGCTTATCTTTTGAGCCATGCGTGGCTTTAAATTTGTATGTGTTTCCATTTTCCGGTGAAGTTATGTTTTGGGTATATTAGATAATTTCTTTATTTCGCACAATGAAATAAAAACATATAAAAGAAAATACACTTTTAAATCATAGGTACAATAGAGCGGTCTCGACAGAATATCATCGCTTACCATTACGGCGGGCATAATACTGAGTCGAGTCCCATTTACTGCTGTAGCACACAGTATCTACCGAGTTCTCCCTTCTTTCCCTGGACGACCTCCGTGGCGTAGTAAGCGAATAGCCGGCTGAGACGCAGGAGGTAGCGGGTTCGATTCCCGCCGCAGAACAAATGTTTGCATGGTCTACAGATATTTGTTCCGGGTCTGGATGTTTTTCTATATATTATAAGTATGTATTTACCAAAAAAAAAGTATATAAGTATTCTATCAGTTATCTGGTTCCCATAGTACAAGCTCTGCTTACTTTGGGGCTAGATAGCACTGTGTGAAATGTCCAGCAATATTTATTTATTTATTATTATTGTGTATGTTTTACGTTTATACTGTTTAATTGTTTAATTATTTGTATTTCCTCTCTTAAAATTAATTGTAGTGTATATTGGGTGCTAATGTAGTGAATAAATGATTGTCTATGTCTATTATCTATGTACAATGAGCGGCCTTATCATTACAAGCGATCTCTTCCAGGCAAGCTTTGGATGGACAGGATCTATATGAACAAATATGGACGGCGGCGTAAGATATTATTAGAATATAGATTTAGAGGACCAGATTGTGAAAAAGATATAATCAGGTCTTACCTCAATTCTCTGTTAAAAGTTTGTAAATCTGGAATAGGTTTATTTTCATATTTTTTTAATACCGGTATTATGATGATTCAACTGTTTCTTTTGTATAATTAAGTGATTCTGTCATTATATTATGTTCTGTATTTTACTTTGGTGTACAATAAAGAGTTATCTTATCTTATCTTATCTTATATAATAATAATAATTAATGTATGTTTTCAACTTTTCATCGCATTACAAACTTGCGGTTTTGCCAAACGTTGAATAAATGGTATCTAGTATTTTTCAAACTTTCGCGATCACTGTACATAATTATTGATTAAAACGGGTATTTATCGAAACGTCGGGATAACAAATAAAAAAGGTACATACGCGATAAATACCCGTTTTAATCAATAATTAAATGGTATCTGTATTGAAATGAAACTTTAATTTAACAATATTGTATGACAGGAATCATTCTGTAGTTATCCATAGTAAATAAGGTCAATACTAAGAATAGTGTATCCCTAGCGATTTTTTTTTTAATCAATTAACAAAAGGGCTTTGTCGCTCATGCGTTTATGACACCCTGGTAATGTAAACATAAGAAAATTAACTAATTATACAGGTCAAAACTTATTTAGCTACCTCCTATCTACCAACTTAAATAGTTTTTTGGCATTATCTGATAACGGATCTGCCAAAATACTATTATAATCACCAATATTAAAATTAGAAGTATTCCTCGCACCAGCATTCTGAACACATTCCATCAATATGTCATACACATCGTCAATAACATTGCAAGTCAAGCAATTTGGAGAGGTAGTTTTACGCATTAGATAAGAGAATTTATTGCATCGAATGTGTCCAGATCTGAGTGTGGACAGAGAAGTGGATGTTGCTGGATCGTGCGGTACCAAATGCCCTTCTCCCTTGACCTTTCATCAAAATACTCCTTCCAACGATTATAGCAATGATATCCCTTCCGATATGAATCAGAATTTATTCCAAATGGGATGCGCTAAAAATGCTCAAACGTTATCTTAGTAATAGAAAAAAATATTTTATCTATAAGTTATTAGATTTGGTCTTAGTTTATTGGTCAGATTTGGCTGTGGACCGTGATGGATGGAGGGGAGACGGGAAGACCTTTGCCCAACAGTGGGACAACATAGGTCAGTTAAAAAAACTTTAGAACTCGTAGAAGCTAACATGCCAAAACATGTCACTATTTACGACGACCTCCGTGGTGCAGTGGGCGAATAGCCGGCTGAGACGCAGGAGGTAGGGGGTTCGATTCCCGCCGCGGAACAAATGTTTTCATGATCTACAGATATTTGTTCCGGGTCTGGTTGTTTCTCTATATATATTATAAGTATGTATTTACTTTAAAAAATATATATAAGTATTCTATCAGTTATCTGGTTAGCATAGTACAAGCTCTGCTGAGTTTGGGGCTAGATAGCGCTGTGTGAAATGTCCAGCAATATTTATTTATTTCCGATGACTTCTAAATAGTTAACCAAGAAATTACAAACCCTTTTATGGTTAGGTTAGTACCCAATAACCACAATTAGGTCACTAATCCAAAGCATATTTACAAATCCTCACAAGCAAGGCAACCGCAAACCGGTCAACCACACTTACCAATTAACCAAATACGTGTTAAAGCTGCGGTCGAAACAACCCTTCTCCCTGTTTCATTTCCACACGCATCTTTTGTATATCTACCTCCCTTTCTAATCAAATCGGTCAGTTTATAATCTCAATGATATTGTTCCGAACGACCGGACTTAGATTTTTATTGTAAATAGTTTTTAGGTAACTTTTTGAGGTTTGACATTTGAAAATAAAGCAGAGTTAAATCACATAGTTAGGAAACAATAGATATTAGGCTTATGTAAGAAATTTGATTATAATTATTTATAAAAAGTAGGTATGAAGAGAACGAATAAAATGCAAGGAAGTAGGGGTCTCAGTTTTCGTAGGTACTTACTTAGAATTATTGCTGACTGACCTTAGGTAGAAATATGGACTATCCCAGCTAGAACCCTGTAATTTAGGTAGAAGTTTGATATTGGCAGCAAATTAACGTAAGAGTACGCCTATATGCATCCTGAAAAAGTGGTATATGTAGGTTTGCCTGAGTACGCCTCGCAATAGTAGAATATTAGAAATTTGTTTAGGAAAAATGCCATGTCATAGGGAGGTCAATAAACTAGAAACATCAAGGACATGAAAGGTCGAAGGATTCCAAGGTCACAATAACGATGTAAGCATACGGTTAGTTGAGACAATAAAATACGCTTGGGGCGGCATCGCTAGTGCGGGGAGACGATTTGCCATATATTGAGAGCAGTTTTCTGTAAAAATCGTGTAAACCCTCCGTCGTCCGAGACACGTTCTCGGAGACCCGGATGACGAAATCACTTCCGCTAATGCGGGTGAGTCATCCACATTAGACAGAGCAAACACTCCACAAATACACCGACCTCGCCGGCGAGGTAGACGAGTCCCATTAGTCGCCGCCTACACGAGGTACAAGCACGTACCCGGGCGTTTCTCTCCTATCCCCGTCCCGGCAACAGCCCAAGCCGAGGTTCGTACCTAAGTGGTGCCCTTGCGCTAGTTGCCTCATCAATAATAAAATTATAGGGCTGAGCGCCTTCTGCGCTCGCCAAAAGCTCGGTTAAGCTGCAACGGCTTCAGAGGCCAAAAGCGAGATAAGTCCATTCGAAAAAAAAAAAAAAAAAAATCGTGTACCAAGCATCAAGCCACCACAATCGTCTCCTAGCAACAGCGCCAAGCCTCAAGCAGTCAAACCTCTCCTGGAGTATCATTTTAAGCCCTCATCACCATCATCACACTAGGAAGAAGCACCGAATCCCAGCGCACCTAGATATACGAAGCCTGGACAGAACCGGGGCATACGGGCGACATCGTATCACCATCGCATACAGTCCACATTTGAAACAACCACAGCCCGTCCTGGTTCACCTGGTTCCGTACAGATATTAGGATTGAACAGCGTATTATCAAAATACTTTTGAGTGTTCACGTTTCAATATAGACGATAAAAAACCAAACGAAATCATCTTTCATAATCATAACCGGCAAAATGCTCATCGCTTACCATTATGACTATTATTAAGTGAATCCACTGATCAGGGCATTTATAGAAATGAAACGTCGATTCAGAACCGCTATTATGTCAATTTTCATCGATTTATTGATCGAATATCCACTGTCCTCGACAAATGGTCGCACCAAATTACCGGCCATTATTTAGAATTAGAATCGATAGAATCGAGACCCAAATTATCTCACTTATATGTTTAAAGGAGGTTGGGATAATCGTAACCGCAGAACTTTAGGGACGAACATTTTTTTTTCATATTAAAAGTTATATTTGACGCCAAACCGTAGCCGCTTGTTAGTTTTGATTTTTTTTAATTGTGAAATGTTAAAAGGCTGCAAAATTGCAACAAAAAGTACATTGAGAAATAAATAATAAATATTGCTGGACAATTCACACAACGCTATCTTTTTTTTATATATTATAGGCCTGCGTTTGACCACGATCTCGCCTGATGGTAAGCGATGATGCAGTCTACGATAGTACACGCTTGCCTAGAAGAAACCTATTCACTCGCGACTTAAAGATACCCAGGTTGTAGCTATCTGGAAACACAGACTCTGGCAAGTTGTTCCACTCTAGCCCCAAACTAAGCAGAGCTTGTATTATGGGAACCAGATAACTGATAGAATACTTATATACTTTTTTTTATAAATACATACTTATAATATATAGAAAAACAACCAGACCCGGAACCGAATATCTGTAGATCATGCAAACATTTGTTCCGCAGCGGGAATCGAACCCGCTACCTCCTGCGTCTCAGCCGGCTATTCGCCCACTGCGCCACGGAGGTGGTCAATATAATGAAACGAGCCTTATAACGATTCAATTTTATTACATGCCGATTACAAAACGTGCAAAGTATAAATGATTGGCCATAAAGCCACAAGAACAAGTTTCCAGACAATGTAGCCTTCCTTGTTAGAGCTTCTTGTTGTAATATAATTTATTACATTTGTAATTAACTGATTAATATATCGGAATGTACAGGTTAAAGGCTACAATGTAGCTGCGAACCAGATCATCAGCTGTTTATTTTTATTTCGAATTATAAGGGCTTATACACAAAACTGCGACGTCGCATAGTAAAAATCTGCGAGTTCCCTCGACGCATCGCAAGAACTTGCGAATTGATTCGCATCTCATTTTTCCTGTATCACCTTAGCAATAACAAAAGTGCACACTTCTTTTCACGATCCATGTCACGACCTAGTTTTCAAATTACTTTCAGTACGGTTGACGGTCGTCGAAGGAATTGTCACCTTGGGAGACGTCTTGCCGCACGAGATCGCATCGCAACAATTGGTGTCGCAATTTTCTGCGTTGCGAATTCGCATCGCGTCGCATCGCAGTTTTGTGTACGAGCCCTAAATACAAAAGTTTTACTTACAACAGCCATCTTGTTGGCAATCTTCTACGTAAAGAATCTAAAGAGACTGTTAATTGGTTAGACCAAAACATTTTTTCTGAATAATACTTGAATACTCGTTAGCTCTAGGCAGTTAAACAATTTGTAAGTACCAGCAAAGTAATTGAATCAAGCGCATGAATATGTAGAGTATACATTGTACCAAATGAAATAAAAGTTGTTTTATGTCGTAAAGTAGGAAATATCTATCGTAAATGTAGCCTAGAATTTACAACTCAGGGTTTAACTGGAAACCTTAACATTACCGTAATGGCCTCTAAATCACGAGAAACGAATAAATTATTAGATGCATTAAGTTGCAGGGTAAATAAGAGGCCAATAAATGCAATACAATGTAGTATTTTTGATTACGTTTGAGGCAGGTATCGTAAATACAAGATTATTAAAGCTTATCGAAACTAAAAAAATATTAAAAAATACACGAACACCATAGATACTTTATCATCATCATCATCCACAGCCTGACTTCACCCATTGTTGGGTATAGGCCTCCCCAAGTTTGTGCCATCCACCACGATCCTGCGCTAGTCTCGCCCACTGACGGCCCACGACCTTTACGATGTTGTCCACCCATCTCGCTGCTGGTCGTCCTACCCTTCTATACCCGCTCCTCGGCCACCATTCAGTCACTGTCCTGCTCCATCTGTCATCACCATGTCTAGCCAAGTGTCCCGCCCAAGACCATTTGAGCTCCATAACTCGAATCCCAACGTCATGCACCTTCGTTCGTCTATGGATCTCGACGTTATATATAGATACTTACATCAGGTTAATTAGTTAAACTCTTAACTACTCCAAAAAAACCTTTTATTAAAGGTAGTGTGCCCTCATAAGTCATAACCAACAATATTCAAAATGTCAGCTCTTACCATAATATAAAAAAAACTAGCTGACCAATCCGCAGCTTCGCACGCGTAGTTTTTCAATAAAAACATTACCCTACTTTGCGCAGTTGGGTAAAAAGTAGCCTATGTTACTCAGGGTGAATGTAGCTTTCCAATGGTGAAAGTATTTTTAAAATCGGACCAGTAGTTTTTAAATTTTATTCATTCCAAACATACACACACAAAAATACAAATCTTTCCTCTTTATAATATTAGCATAGATTAACATTAAAATTTCAGATTTAATAAAATTATTTAAGGGATATATCGCTAAAAAATTATTTATATTGTAATAGATATTTTTTCTATTCTTATTGGTCTGGTCCTTAAGACCAATAGCAGTTTAAACTAAAACTCTAAGCTGATACCATCAGTGACAAAGAAAAGTTTTAGTTTAAGCTTAGAATTTTAGTTTTAACTGCTATCTTACCGGCCTTAGTCTGAATTAATTGAATACACAAACAAAGGTATAAATTCGGCAAATTCATCATCTCACAGAATGCCACAAATCTTCAACCGTCGTGCAAAACGAAGAAACTCGAAAATGATACGAAACAAGCGAATTAAAAGTAAATTACAGCCAGCCGGCAATCGTAGCGTTTACAATAAATACATAATTGTATGGCGAACGAACGAATTGTATGGGCGACGTACGAATTGTATGGACAGCGTACGAATGGCATTCAGTATAACGGTAGGCTTTTGGCAACTCTACCATCGTTTGCTAATAATGCGTTGCTGAGTAGCACTTACAGCGGCCAGTATAAAGGGCAGGGTCTGTCCAGCTAGAGAAACGGCGAGTATTTAAGTTGACGGTCTGGTGAGTCAAACCTGTGCGGGCTAAAGTAGAAAACGAATGCGTTCGATAATATATTACGTGTTTTATGGATTATTTTTTAATAACCTAACCATTCATAAAGTCATAAAAATGGTAAAGTAACGTCATAAAATAGCTACTTACCTCCTTATCTACTTACAGAAAAACATCAAGCCCGGCTTGCACAACGTTCCGATCGTCGATTCCGAAACGTATTTAGCGTGTAAACATATTAAAATTTGACGTATTTGTATAATTTGACAACTCTCTAAATTATATTTAGCCAATAAACACGTTTAACGCGCCGGCGAACCCTGAGCGCAACATCAATTCGGCCGCGTCAAAAACTTCGGCCTGAATATCGCTATCCCTGTTTAGTGACGAAGTTTAGCCACGCAGAGCGACAGTGATAGCAATAGAACGATTCTAAATTTGATTAGATTTTGATCGTGTTCCGTAATACCAAAAATGATGACTGAAAACTTGTTGTATTTTTCTCATTGTGTTTTATTCTGTAACTAGACGATATAATCTATGTTTCCATGACTAGGATACGTAAGATGTTGTTGTTTTTAATACGAAACAATTAGGTTGAAAACAGATCTTTTATGACGTAAAAACATGCAGAATGCGATACGCTTCTATTTCATTTTAGGTAAGTATTTTGATCTAATATATGGTTGGGAACCTAGATAAATACTATTAAAATTAAAATAATACCTTAATAAGGTAGAAATATGCTCCAATTAGAAATGATCTTGGTAGTACGTGTTGTATGGGCGATTGTCCCTCCGGTGCCCCCTTAAGCATCGTTGCGCAAGTCGCCCTTGTAGTAGAAGAGTTCCCTGTGAAAGGACTCGCCCGAAGAGCAACTAACACCAATATACAGTACGATAAAGTCCCTAGCGCAAAATAGGCAGCCAGGTTGCGACAGACAGCTGTAGCAGTCAATTCGACATAATCTATACTGAATATCATAAAGTTTGTAGTTTTGTATGGGGTATTCTCAGAACGTACAGAAACGATTCTGAAAAAAATTCACTAATAGAAAGCTTATATATACCTATCTGATAAAGGCTATATTTTTTTTGATAAAAGTTCATGTGAAGCCAGGGTGCGTCAGCTAGTATCTTATATTGAATACCCCCGTGGCGCAGTGGGCAAATAGACAACTGAGACGCAGGAGGTACAATGTTTTCATGATCTGCAGATATTTGTTCCGGGTCTGAATGTTTTTCTATAAATGTTATGTAAGTACAGTGTAAACTCTATATAACGACACTCAAGGGACTGAGCATATTTTGACGTTATAGAGAGTTGTCGTTAAATGGAGAGAAGTAAAATCTGTATTAGAAAAAGAAAACGTTTATTTCTGATTTGTCTTGTTAAATAGTACCTACAATAAAAATCTGTTTTAATTTGAACGCTATTGCGTTTTACAGTATATGTTTACAATTTGAGAGTTTGTGAGCTACTAAGAATATGACAACGTATAGATAAAATCCATCACTTCTACTAACAACAGTCTGCAGCTACACGTGCAAGCAATCCCATTTTGTAAACAAAAGAACGGATTTCTTAGAAAGTTTGGTGTGTATGATGCCAACAGTCGAGTTTATTATGGTCTAGGATAATAAAACGACAAAAGGATATACACAGCTGCGCAGTTTTTACTAATTTGGCAACTTAAAAAGAACTTTTTATTACAAATTGTTGTCGTTATTGAGAGTGGGTGTAATGCTATACAGAGTGTACCATTGTATGCAAGACAAGCTAAACCAACCAAAGCCGAGTGATTTCGACGCTTTAGAGAGTTTGTCGTTAAAACGAGTGACGTTACATGGAGTTTACACTGTATTTGCAAAAAAAAGGTATATAAGTATTATATCAGTTATCTGGTTCCCATAGTACAAGCTCTGCTTAGTTTGAGGCTAGATAGCTCTTTGTTACATGTTCAGAAATATTTATTTAATATTTATATTATTACCAAGCTGTTTATTAGAGCCCGCACTAGGCACCAAAGTACATGTAGATATGTGCACCCAGTGCGCGGTCTATACATTGTAGATAATTATTTAGTCTACCATCTACAATTATATTATTTGTAAATATAATCCTATACAATTCAGCAAATAAAACACCCATCTCTATTGTTAACCTTCGGGAATTGATGTAATAAGTCGTACAACAATCCCAAAGTGCCTGTCGAGATAGAGCTACAGTCGTCAACACAAGTCACGCGTCTTGTACAATCAGTAACAGTAATACAATCGCGAAGAAAGACGGTCAATATTGTGAGTCAACAGTACAAGCCAGCCAGTGTTGCCAGGTGAAAATGAAGAAGATATTACGACAGTTTATAATGACATATCACGATGGTTCCAGATAATGTCTGAGATCCTTTTACCAAAAAACCTTGTCATAGAACAGACAAATTAATTTACCTACCAATTTTTACAATGAAAAAACGTAATGTATAATCTATCTGTTACTTTTAACTGTTTTGTTGTTTATGTTATGTTATGTTTTGTTGTTTATGTTATGTTTTGTTGTTTATGGTGTGCAATAAAGTGTTTTCTAATATCTAATCTATCTACTGTTATGTATTACGCTACAGTCCTTTAATTTGTAATCTAAACACAAATAGTCATTTCTGCCAGCAAACCGTTTTTATATTTCATTGATTGAGTCGAAACGTATAACAAAATAATCATAATATTTATTTTGTCTGCCTCAATATTAATATACATATTAAACCATCAAGTAGGTATCCAATTAAATCCAGAAGAATAGCTAACAAATTATCTACAATTGAAAGACGTTCCCTCGCGATTTGAAGACACCCAGGTAGTATTTATCAGGAAACACAGGTTCTAGGCGTTCCTCTCTTTTAATAAAAATATAAATATTGCTGGATATTTCACACAGCGCTATCTAGCCCCAAACTAAGCAGAGCTTGTACCATGGGAACCAGATAACTGATAGAATACTTATATACTTTTTTTTTGTAAATACTCACTTATATTAAATAGAAAAACAACCAAACCCAGAACAAAAATCTGTAGATCGTGCAAACATTTGTTTCGTGGCGGGAATCGAACCCACTACCACCTGCGTCTCAGCCAGCTGTCCGCCCACTGCGCCACGGAGGTAGTCTTTGAAATAATTTCAAATTGAACTGTCAAAGAAAACAAGTAAAAATCCAGTGCAAGATTACATCTAGTTTAGTGGCAACACCAGAGACTTATGCCTTCGCCATAAACTCTTTCATTTGGCTCGGACGGGCCTTATGAACAATAAAACGTTGAGGGCAGGAGATTTGGACTGTAATAAAATATTTGCCGTAGCTCGCTAATCCCCGTCCCTGACTTACAAACGCAATTTGAGAAAGTTATGGCTGCTTCTCTAGGGCCGTTGATCTGCAGGAAATATTTAAAAGTAAATTGTGTGCAAACGTATGACAAAATCAATTATACAATTACGCCTTAACAATGTTGCAGTGTAACGGAACTGGCTAAATTGCCGTGTCAAAACAGACAGTTGCGTTTTTTTTATGATGAATGTATTGTGAGTTGAATACCGGAATATAGTTTTAAATGAAAGTGATATCGGTGAGTTGATTGAAGGAAAATATGTGTTTATTTTCGCATCGAATTATCAAAAGGGGTGTGGCTAAATTATAGAAAAAAATATTGATACCAAAACATAACATGCATAAAATATTTTGATAACAAATTTTGTTTCTTGACGACCTCCGTAGTGCAGTGGGCGAATAGCCGGCTGAGACGCCGATAGTAGCGGGTTCGATTCCCGCCGCGGAACAAATGTTTGCATGATCTACAGATATTTGTTCCGTGTCTGGTTGTTCCTCTATATATTATAAGTATGTAATAACAAAAACAAGTATATAAGTATTCTATCAGTTATCTGATTCCAATAATACAAGCTCTGCTTAGTTTGGGGCTAGATAACGCTGTGTGAAATGTCCAGCAATTTTTTTTTTGTTTACGGCTATCTAAACTACAGAATTCGTGCTTGCTGTACTGTGCAGTTAGAGTACAATTTTCGCATTCTCGAGTTCGCTAACATCATCATCGTCAACAGTCCACATAGGTCTTTGGAGTGGCCAATCTTGTGCGACTTGCACCCAACGGCTACCAAATAAGCAAATTCAACGCAACTCCCATTACATTCTCATGAATGAATTCTTTCTTGTACACAAATAGATTTACAGACAAAAATAGCTTTCAAAATGGAGATGTACAAAGTTGCCCAATAATTTATATTTGTGTCCGACTTGCTGACGATACTGTTAGGTAACCAAAGCTAAACCCTCTGTAGTTTTGTACTCGTGTTTGTTTTTAAATCAGCATTTGATGACTTTGTAACGCGGTAGGCGAATTGCCGACTAATGACGGGTTCCTATATCCGTCGGTAACCGACTACGCCTCGTATCTCCTTGAAAAAGTGTCAAACTAGTGTCAAACTTTTGACAGGTTTCCAAGGAGAAACGAGTCGTAGCTGGTTACCGACGGATATAGGATCCCGCCATAAGTCACAAGAGGTGATGGGGTGAATTCCCGCTGCGGGAAAAGCATTCGCATTATCTGCAAATATTTGATCCTGGTCTGAGTATTGCAGTATATCACTCATAGATCCAGATACTTATGATATCCTAGTGTCGCCTCGCGATTATCAATGTTATTGGGTGTCAACATTATTTTTATAAATAACCACTGCTTTCTCACTTCGAAAGCGAAAGCAATGAATAGAAAAAGCGATAAACAGACAATTCACACCAACTAAACGCATTAATCAGGGTAAACGGGGATTCTTAACGGGATACCAGCCAATAGCACACGTGGTCTCCCGCCGAATAAAACTTCCCCTGAAAGAGGGTCAGGCTTAATTACTCGTAAATTGACCGGGATACTGTTTATCCCTAAGGAATGTGTTGTAGCCACTTAAATGCGTATATGATATACGTATAAGTTCATATGAGATTGAAAGAATATTCTCTGATGCACTAAACAAACTGTCATAATTTTATGCTAAAAAGCAATCATCGTCATTTATCAGCCATAGGACACACACTGTTGAACATAAGTCTTTCTTATAGACCGATCTTATGTGGCCTGTACCCAATAATAATAATAGAAGGCATTTATTTACACACACAGCTGTTATGCTAACAGAAGTAGGTAGGTACAATAAGTACTAAGTAAAGCTAGGTAGGTATAACAGTAGGCCTAATTCTAAAAAACAGTACATTATAGCAGGTAGAACTAAGGTAGAAGGTGGTGGTAAATAGGTCGAGGGCTCAGCTACGCTGGTCCAATGGCTCCCAGCAGTCTCAGTTTGTCTAGTGCGAGCCGAGAAAACTGTATCATTCAGTTAACCTTTGCGTAATGTGGAAAATAATGAAGACATTATGACACAGAAATGTGGTCGCTCACTATAGACCTCATAAGAAGACTCAATGTCTCTCAGCGTGCTATGAAGAGAAAGAAAGAAAGAAAAAAATATCATTTATTATGACAACCACTAATAAGAATAATTTACAACACAAAAACAAAATACAGTACAACAAAAGATAACATTGATATTATTTATTAGTATTAGTAGCCGCCACAAAAAAGGTTCCAACTCAGCATTTTGCTATGTCACAGCAAGGTAACTTAGCGCTGGTCTTTCGTTGGAACCTAGAGGGTTGTGCTTGGTATTTTTCTACGAGAATGAATCAGAAATCAAGATAAATCACTGACATATCTTATAGGATTGATAAACTGAAGTTGCAGAAGCAGGGCACATGGTTCGAAGAGCTGACGGGCGTTGGGGCAGAATAGTTCTCGAGTGCTAGGACAACCATAGAACGTAAGGTCGTGATTCCGTCTAGTGAGGCTAGATTGAATCACGACGTTTTATGGCTGAAATTCATAATTTGACTAGATAATATGTATAAAAAAATCCCCAACCGGGTGTTGTAAACTGACGTAGCTAAGAACCGCTCCAGTTAAACTAGCTTTCAATAAAAAAACCACATCCGAATCGGTCCATCCGTTTGAGAACTACGACGTCACAGTCAGACATACGGACACAGACTTAGGCGTTAAACATCTAAGATCCCTTTTTCCGTCTCAGGATAAAAAACATGGAATAGCCACTATTGAACACATTCCAAATTAAAAAAAATGTAACTGAATATCGAATACCACTTATCTTCTAGTAGCAAACGGTTTCCATCCGAAGTTCGAAATCACGGTATAAGGATCATCTCATCCGTGAATACACAAAAGAATACTAGCCATTGTAATACTAAATATCAAAGATAGATCAATATCCTGCCATATTTTTATTAATAAAGTTGCACAAAGAGACGATTATCCATCATAGTTCGGCAGATGTTACATCTAACTATTGAACATTTTGTAGAGTGATATACCACAGAGCTTTTTAAATGATTGCAATTGTAATTTTGCTCTATTATGGAACTAATTTTGGTCATTCATTGGAATTACTTCTCAAAAACGATGACTAGACTAAAAACTGGATATATGGCAGACACTAAGACCCAAAGTCTCGAACACCGCCGTAAAGTTTGCAAGCGTATCGATCTTCTACAGAATACATTTTGGGGAATGTGCCCAGGAACTATATCTGATCCCACCATCCCCCTTCCATCAAAGGACAAGCAGTCGTACGGCTCAGTACCTTCCGTACCTAGTTGATATACCACCCATTCGCACACACCGTGTTGGTTCTACGTTCTTGATGCGCACATCTAAGGTTTGGAACACCTTGCCGACATCTGTTTTTTCCTAAAGAATACAATCCGGGTATCTTTAAGGTAAGAGTTTTCTTCTAGATCTTCGTGCTACATCTTAAACCGCATCATCGTTTACCCAGTTAGAAAAAAAACTTTAAAGTATGACTACATTCTACTCTCTGATTTTCCATTACCTATATCACCTCAGGTCAGGGTAGGGCATTTTGTAAATGGCGTTTCAGCAATTATTTTTATTCTTCTAAGGTTGAAAACAAGCATGTGGCCCATCTGAAAGTATGCGGTTACCGTATATTACCGGTAGGGATCCGAGACTTACTCAATACCTCTGTTTTTGCATCGAAGATTCAATTTCAGTTTCAATTTCAAAACGACTAGTTTTCAATATCACATAACACTAATATTATAAATGCGAAAGTTTGGATGTTTATTTATTTATTTGTTACTCAATCACGTCGTAACGGCTGAACTGATTTCAATTAAAATTAGTATTTACGTAGATTATAACTTGGGATAGAAATGTGTCGAGTCAAGTTGCAACAGCGAGTTTAGCTTTATTTCTAGGTTACCTACACATTTAGTAGTGTAACGCGTACGAAGTCAAAGGCCACAGCTAGTAGTTAAGCATAATATAATCGAAATTAGACATCGGTATTCAAAAGATTGTTTTGCTTCTCAGCATAGGCCTCCCCCGGAGTCTTCCATAGTTCACGACCTTGAGCTGTCCTCCTCCACGTAGCGCCTGCTGCGGCTCTTAATTCGCCTTCGCATCTTCACAATGGTCTTCCCCTTTTTCTCTACGTTCTATTCCTCTTTTTCTCTTCTTTCGCATCGGTAGTTTAAAAGCTGACATAGCTAAGAACCACTCCAGTTAAACTAGCTTTGTAATAAAAAAACCGGGTCCGAATCAATCCGTTTGTTTGAGAACCATATGCCACAGACAGACATACACATATACAGATAAAGACGTCAAACATAAAATACCCCATTATTTCGTCTGGGCTTAAATAAAATATGGTCTGCCTATAAACCTGCTAATAAAACATAATATGAAGATTCGCCGATGAATTTGCAATAAACAATACTAGCCGTTAGATGCCTCTTATCAATAACAGATTCATAATGACATTACCATGTTCCATTTCTTCATTAATGAACATTTCTTGTCAGTGAATCTCGCGAGAATCTCTAATGACGACTTCAAGTGTGTAATTCCCATTGCTTTGTTGTAGCTTAGAAAAGGCACAGCTGGTTTAGTTTATGAAAGTAAATACACGTTAATTT
Source organism: Philereme vetulata (assembly GCA_918857605.2). Lineage (NCBI taxonomy): Eukaryota > Metazoa > Arthropoda > Insecta > Lepidoptera > Geometridae > Philereme > Philereme vetulata. The sequence goes on along the minus strand of OU975471.1, from coordinate 3,175,049 downwards.
TTTACTACCAAAATAACAAAAAAACCGGCCAAGTGCGAGTCAGACTCGCGCACGAAGGGTTCCGTACCATTATCTATAAAAACGGCAAGAAATTCATGTCGGTATGTGGGAGTCCCACTTAAAGATTTATTTTATTCAATAGCACAATTTTATTTATTTACCTTATTTGAGGTTGGTGCTGATTAAGCAAGTCCTTTAAATTGTATGAGCGCCCATACAACTCAGAGGACTATATTAATTGACGTCAACTATGTAAGTATGGGGACACCCTTTAATTTAATACTTTTTTTTTATTTTTTGGAATTATTCCTTAATTTGTGTTACCTTGCTTTTTGGCAAATTTCGTGATTCTAGGTCAACGGTAACTACCATGTAAAAACAAGAATCTATCAAGAAGAAGGTTACCGCTTTACGATAAAAACTGTTTATTGATAATGCAGTACCGGATAAATATTAGTTCTGGTATAATAACATTAAACCAGTTAATACGATTCGAATGTGTGTTTTAAATTAATGTCGTACTAAACAGAACAGGTTGTACTACAATAACTGTATGTCTGCATAACACAAAGATTAACTGGAAGAGAATGCTATCTAGTGTTAAGTTCGCCTATCATGTACAGAATATTTTTATTTGTACATTAAAAAAATCATACACATTTGTATAGCCAAGAATATTATCAAGATCAAGGCTGCTTTTCCACCCGAGATGTGCTATGCAGTTATGCCGCGAGGATGTATAAGCTAAGCTATGAAACTATGAGACCGTTTCCACTGATACTAAGCTATGCAGCGGAGCGAGTAAGATGTGCTATGAAGATGCGCCGCCGCAAAGTAGCTGTGCGAGGAAGATGCGCAGCTGTCGCGCAGCAGAAGACGATGGCATGTCTAATTACAGTGACAAACGCGGGCCTACTGAGTACTCTGCTCTGCTACCACTCGCGACCATCCATAGCACGCATCCTTCCATTTAAAAAACATAGCTTAGTTGAATCTGTTTCCACCAGTGCTATGCTATGTGGACTAGTGAATACGATTGGTGGATATCAAACGCAGCCATAGCAACGTAGCATGGCACATCTCTGGTGGGAAAGCAGCCTAAGTGGCAGTGGGCTGGGTAGCTAGAAGAACTAACGGCCTTTAGGTTCAATCGTTGAGCTGGTTGGGTTGAGGTTCATCAGGCCACGCACTGGTAAGCGCAGGGTAAAACGACCCCTCACTAGATGGAAAGACTTGATAAAGGATGCTGGAAGCCGTTGGGTGACTGCACATGATCGGGCACTCTGGAAATCTATGGAGGCCTTTTTTCAGCAGTGGAATATCCCTCCGTGAGACCGGCGAGCTGCGGTTGCGCAGTTGGCGAATAGCCGGCTGAAACGCAGGAGGTTGCGGGTACGATCCCCGCTGCAGGGCAAATGTTTTAATGGTCTGCAGATATTTGTTCCGGGTTTGAGTATTTTTCTGTATATTATATGTATGTATTAACAAAAAAAGTACCTATAGTATTCTATCAGTTATCTGCTTCCCATAGTACAAGCTTAGCTTAGTTTGGGGCTAGATAGCTTTGTGTGAAATGTCCAGCATTATTTATTTATTGCTGACTAGGTGTTGCCAGCGTATTCGTCCGCGTTGATCTGGGGTGCAAAAATACGTGTATAAACTTTGACATCCCATATGTATCCAATGGGAACTGATTTATGGGATAAAAAGTAGCATATGTGGTAATCCAGGTTATAAACTACGTACATACCAAACTTCATTATTAGAGATCAATTCAATTATTAGAGATCGCTTAGTTAAGCGATAAGACCGCCCATTATGCTTACTTTTATTTGTTTTTTTTCTTTAAATCTGTTGTGTCTAGCTTGTAAGGTATAATAAAGAATTTTCATTCATTCATTCATTGATATCGGTTCAGCCGTTTCGACGTGATTGAGTAACAAACTAAAAATCAATGAACAAACATCTAAACTTTTACATATATAATATTAGAGTGATGACAGAATATTAGATTTACAGGTGGTAGAGCTTTTGTGAACGGGCTCGAGGAAGTGGGCACCACCGCCTTACCTTCATCTGCCGCCAAATAGCAGTACTTGTGCTGCTGTGTTCCGGTTAGATGGTAATGGTATGTTCCTGTAATTACTGGCACATAGGCATAACAGCTAAGTCCTATAGTATGGAGATCAAGACAACATTCTATGTGAATATCCATGGGCTGCAGTAGCCACTTAACATCTTGTGGACTGCATACTCGTTTGCCATATAAGTAGTATAAAAAAAACAAAAAAAAAAGAGATGAATACCAGTAGTGAACTAGCCGAGTGATCAGTTGTATTGTCACATGTTGGCTTAGAATGGCAGCGCTTGTATTTAAAACGACTGGTTTTGCTTTGCCCAAGCTACTTATAACATTGCTCACACCTTGGAGTCATCATGGATTTGTTTTTGTCGACGTAAAGCCAAGTATTTCACGCAATTAGCAATTTTTGTGCCACCGTCCGAAACATTCAAGAAATTCCACGAATAATACGAACACAAGTAAACGGCTTAATCGGCCGATTTAATTAAAGTTACGGTACATTTCTTTCACTTAACCTTTCAATGACATTCGATTGGAAGGAAAGTATGTGTGAAATGCTTATTTATTACTATTGGTGACAATGTCCTAATTAATTGGTTCAAAATGACCGCATGTTAGATTATTATCTCCGTGCCTTGCGAGGACAAGTTTTCTTTTAATTGATTATAATGAACAATGGGTTGATTCTGTTTTTACTAGCTGATATTTCTTAAAATGCGAACATTCTTATTTCGTTAACACTGAAAAACATCGAATCATCGAAATTTTGCAAATGTCACTCTATATGAAATGCTATTTTGGTCGGTTTTGAGATTCGATGTTTTTGAAGTAATACTTCTTTTGGCGCGTTTAGAAATATATGAAAGTACATTTTTACGATGCGCGCGCACACCGACTGCCAAAAGCGACATGATGAAGTTAGCTGATAACTGTCTCAGGCGCGCGCACACCGACTGCCAAAAGCGACATGATGAAGTTAGCTGATAACTGTCTCAGGCGCGCGCACACCGACTGCCAAAAGCGACATGATGAAGTTAGCTGATAACTGTCTCAGGCGCGCGCACACTGACTGCCAAAAGCGACATGATGAAGTTAGCTGATAACTGTCTCAGGCGCGCGCACACCGACTGCCAAAAGCGACATGATGAAGTTAGTTGATAACTGTCTCTCAAGTTTCCGTGAAAACTTTATCTATTCAAAGTAGTTTTTTTTTATTAATTTATCATTCCTTTTACAAACAAAAAGTTGTGGCATACGGGATGAAATCTTTAACTAGGTATTTTTGTTTAGACTTCTTTTTCTTTCGTGTCAATGCCATTTGACTTTTAAATTTGATTAGCCCAATAGAGAGCAACTGGTTTAGGGACTTCCAAATTGGCCACTGCAACTTGTAGCCGGAAGGAAGATGCTCCGCTGGTGGAATGTAATCAGGAGGGGCAGTGTGATAGGAGGACCATAATTCAAGTATCGCTACTGCCGGGCTTTTGTCCGTGGGTTTGGTGGATCGGAGGAAGCTCTTACGGCTTTTCAGTCGGGCCGATGCTTAGACTGATCGACCTACAGACGTGTGGACAATTTTGTAATTGAAACAATTTTATAAATTAATATTTTAAATAACGAACGATCTACCTGAATGCGTTAATTGAGTACCTACCTACATAACCCGAACGAATTACATTAACTTTACTATGTGTACCGATTCTCATGTAAGTGATAATTGCTATCTTTTTGAGAATAAATGATTATTAAACCTATATTTTGAAAACGAAGTTTTACTTCAGTCGTGTGGTCTAAAGCATACTCGTTTTTTTATAATGAAGAAACACTGCTAAAAAGTTCATTTTAAGGACCTTACTTTTATGATTATTTCATATTTTTCTTCAGTCTTTGACGTTGATGATTGACATATTTGTCATAGTGTGTTCTGTTCACTCACTCTGTTTTAAATGTTGATATGAAATTGTAACTTTTGTTTTAAGTTTCTTAATTTTAGTTGACATTCTTTGTGAGAGCTTCTTATTTGCTTCCTTATTGTTCTTGTTATTAAAATTGTTATTGATACATTTACGATTGACGACCTCCTTGGTGCAGTGGGCGAATAGCCGGCTGAGACGCAGGAGGTAGCGGGTTCGATTCCCGCCGCGGAATAAATGTTTGCACGATCTACAGATATATATGTCTGGTTGTTTCTCTATATATTATAAGTATGTATTTACAAAAAAAAATGTATATAAGTATTTTATCAGTTATCTAGTTCCCAAAGTACAAGCTCTGCTTAGTTTGGGGCTAGATAGCGCTGTGTGAAATGTCCAGCAATATTTATTTATTATTTATTTGAAATCTGACGTAACTATTGAAAATAAATTAAATTAAATAAACAGTTTAATGATTAGTTTCATGGGTGGAACTGAATTGAATAACCCTTTTCGATATAACTTTTGAAACTATCAGACTATGAATACAATTTTCATTAAAAACGGAATATTTACCGTGATTTGTGAGTGATGGCGCAAGAATTCACAAATCAATGCAATACGTTATGATACGTTAGTGAAAATAACCTTTTTCGAGTTCACGTACCTACATATACTGAATCAGAAAACTTTCGTAACTAATTTCTATCATTATTATAATACGGGATTATTCACGTACTGTCTTATCGGTGTATCGACCGATAATGTTTCGGTTCAATTCGTGTACCTTCATTACGGTGAGTGCGATCCGCTCCGAATAACGTCTCGCCTCGCACTATTGTCGGTCGATACACCGATAAGACGGTACGTGATAATCCCATATATATAATAATGATATACTGAATCATTTTGTAGAGCTTTAAGCAAATTGAGTTAAAGAATCGAAATAGTAGATTATTAACCAAGGGGATAAAACAGTGTCTTCTGTCGCGGGTGACGATTTAAATCGCGAGCGAAGGACTCGAGGTTTACTCCCGAGCGTAGCGAGGGTGTTAAAAACTTAAATCACGAGCGAAGCGAGGGATTTAAGACGAGTCCTGAGTGTAGCGAGGGATTTAAGTTCACCCAAGACTAAGACAGCTTTATCACCGAGGAAAATACTCTACTTTTCGTACCATTTGCGAAAAAATTAACACAATAATAATATGAGATAAGCATTTATTAAAAATAATGACAATTAAAATTAAAAGTTAACATTCGAAACATTGATCCAATTATTGATAGAGAGAGTTACATTTTTGTTTGGTACATTTATTGTTGATGAGTTGATTTGAGTATTTTAGAACATTAACTTATATATAAAAATAAATTAAAATAAACTTAACGTTTATGTATTTGAAGAAAACAAAAACGCGGCAAATTCCTAGACTAATATTTTTTTGTCGGAAAAGCAAAGGCATCAAGCTCATACGGCCTCGTCGGTTTTCGTAATTTTATTTAATAATCATAACTGCATAATAAATGCGTATTCCTTTTTCAAAAAGATGTATAATGCTTTATATACAAACTCAATGGTGTAAACACAGATGTAGCTCAGTATAAATTACGGTAAGTATTCCAAATTTAAATCACATTCTCCCCCTAGAGGATGAATGAAATTCAGTCCAATTTTCTTTCCCTGTTTTAACAGATTAAAAATCACTATTGTTATGTTCGCTTTTTGTGGCATAGAATGTCACTTTTTTGAGCAAGTGGTAAGAAAAATTATTTATCTTATATATCTCCAGGTTAACAAGTCGATAAGTGCCCCGGGCTACATACCCAGACGTATTGTCGATCAATCCCACCTCAAATTACACGTCTCTTCCGTACGTTTGTTATTAAATTGACGACACGTAATAATATAGTATTAAAAAGAAACGACGTGTCATACAACAACGCGATCAAGATTAATTTGACAATCAAAATGAAATGTATGTATGTGTGTTTTTTGTGTCCTTGTTAGTGGATGAGATATTTTAAATACCAATATTTTTATATTATCATATCCAGAATTATATCAGCTGTATATAAATAAATAAAAAATGCTAGACATTTAACACAGCGCTATCTAGCCCCAAACTAAGTCAAGCTAGTTATTGGAACCAGTAATTGATAAAATCACACTAATATTATAAATATGAATGTTTGGATGTTTGTTTGTTTGTTACTCAATTACGTCGGCTGAACCGATTTCGATGAAATTAGGTATATACATAGACTATAACCTAGATTACCACGTACGCTACATTTTATCCCATGAATCAGTTCCCATTGGATAAAAACGGGGTCAAGTTGCAACAGAGAGTTTAACTTTAGAACTTATAGGTACGCATGTGTTTTTGCGAACTTATAGGTACGCATGTGTTTGAGACAAAACGGGTCTTTTCGCGCACAGATTTATATCAAAATTATAATTTTGACTAACATCGACGTTTTGAAAAGACCCGTTTTGTCTTAAAAACATGAGTTTAACTTATTTCTAAGTTACCTACACTTTTAGGAGTGTAACGCATACGAAGTAGCGGGCAACAACTAGTACTAATATACTTTTTTTGTAAATACATACTTATCTATATATGTATATATATATATATATAACAAATACGGGTTAGTCACACCATTTAATAACTCAAGAGCGGCTGAACGGATTTTGATAATCTTTAATTTGTTAGATTTGTCTCCGCCCCGAATAGCAGAATAACTACATCGGAAAAAAATTACGCAAAAAATAATATGAAGTAAATCAATTTTCTCATACATGCAGCCGATTGACAATTCTACCGGAGCTAATGTACGGCATTGGCAGCCCGCGTCATATACAAGTCAAGGCGGTACGAATTTCGGCGGGTCAGCTAGTAATACATATATAGAAAAACACCTGAAACAAATATCTATAGATCTTACAAACATTTTTTCCGTGACATCGAACCCGCTACCTCCTGCGTCTCAGCCGTTCATAGCGCATGTACACACGGCTACACATCAAGCTATATTATCCAGTATAAGCTGACCTCGCATTGTGTAGACTTTACGTAGAATGAGAGGTCAGCTTATACTGGAAATATATAGCTTGATGTGTAACCGTGTGTACAATTATCTAGGATAAGAGGATGTTTATTGTTTATATTAATGTGAAATAGAGCAGAATTAAGCAAGTATACATTAAAATCGTTAGAACACACGATATATAAAAACCCGTCATAAATTTCCACAAACTGTGAAAGTTGAGAATCAAAAAATCTTTATTACAGCACCTTCTGATGAGTTAACACTAAAACACCTATTTAAAAACCATTGCCGATGAATCACAAACCTTTTACAGAATACCGCATCAAAATCGGTCTAACCGTTTTGAGATATAGTGTGACCATTAATGCTGTGCACTCCCTGAGGTATGCGCGCGGCGAGACGGGGGTATAATCGGCTGCTGCGCTCTGTCAGTTCGCCGTCAACGCTCGTGGCGGCAGGTAGTGTTATTTGTATCGGACTGTCTATGTCATGTGCGTCTGACATAGACAGTCCGATACAAATAACACTACCTGCCGCCACGAGCGTTGACGGCGTACTGACAGAGCGCAGCAGCCGAAGTTACCCCCGTCTCGCCGCGCGCATACCTCAGGGAGTGCACAGCACTAATGGTCACACTATAAATGGAAACATTAGTTTTTTGCACACACAAACAACCTCGCCCTCAACGCATACACCTTTTCCGTTCCGCCGTGGGTCATAATAATGATACTAGGACACTTTCAATCTAGCTAAGTAATCTTACACTAAATGTTTTCTTAAATAGGTTTATGTTAAAGAAGGGGGCAGAAGGCAGAAGGGTTAAAAAAAGCTTCTTATACTAGAAGATGCTACAAATATTCAATTTTATATCTCGAGCGACCTCATCCAACAACCCTCTTTATTGGGAACAGATATGAGATATCCCACATAACTTACACAATTCAAATGTGTGGAATCTCAAGTATTGGCATCAACATAGAGACAGAACAAAACACCTATATTTGTGAACCTTCAATACACAGTGGAATTGGGTTAAAATTCCTGGCGAATACCATGAATTCAAACAGGGCACTCGCGCTCGTTGTTTGAATAAGGTATAAAATGGTTTTTTTATATAATTTATTATTATATCAGTTATAGGACGTCTGATAAACAAAGTCATCCCCATAGATTCCCGGGCTTGAACCTAACGACTCCCAACAACCTTATAAGTTCGACTTTCCATCTTTTCATACGATGTGATTTCCGATGCTTGGTCAACATTCAAGAACCTTGATCTGATCCCGCCATCCTTCCATCAAAGGACAAGCAGCCGCACGGCTCAGTACCATCCGTAACTAATTGATATACCACCCATTCGCACACACCGTTTTGCTTCTACGTTCTTGATGCGCACAGGTAAGGTATGATACACTTTACCGTCGTCTGTTTTTCCTAAAGTATACAATCCGGGCCTCTTTAAGGTAAGAGTGAATAGGTTTATTCTAGATCTTCGTGCTACATCTTATACCACATCATCGCTTATTATTAGGTGAGATTGTCGTCAAACAAAGATTTAGATAAAAAAATTAATACAGGAAAAAGTGACGCATGGGATTTGAAATTATGATACTTTCGTAACTATACTTCAAATAGTATTTTTATTTTTATAGTGTTATTCAAACACGACCTAAAAATTCGAAGATTTTGAATCCATCTCAAAACTATAGGTACTTCAGCCTAATTCCATGTGGCATGTTTGTAAAAGAACCGTCCATGCATACATACTAATATGTAAACTATGTATTAGGTACTAAAAATTGGAATGTATATCTGATTCTCTGTCGTTGTCTGTTGGTTACATTTTTACATCTAGATGGACCGATATCGGTGAAATTTGGTGTATATAAATTGTGACATAGGCTACTCTTTTATGACAAACCACTCCTGTGAAGCCACGGGCGGAAGCTTGTTACCTATACGTCACTAGCTTGGTACTTATTTAGAGACAGTATTTGCATATTGTATCGTATATGTTTATGACCATCATTACATATTGTTATTTTGTTAAAAAAACCGGCCAAGTGCGAGTTAGACTCCCCCACGAAGGGTTCCGTACCATTATCTATAAAAATGGCAACAAAATCATGTCTGTTGTATGGGAGCCCCACATAAATATTTAATTTATTCAATAGCACTATTTTATTTGTTTACCTTATTTGAGGTTGGTGCCGATTAAGCTAGTCCTCTAAATTGTATGAGCGCCCATACAACTCAGAGGACTTGTATGTATCTTAATTGGCGTCAACTATGTATGAATGGGGACACCCTTTAATTTTCAACTTATTTATTTTTTCGAATTTTTCCTTTATTTGTGCTGTAAAATCTTGGCAAATTTCGTGATTCTAGGTCAACGGGAACAACGATATAGGTTTTCGCCCTAAAACCTATATGGTACTTCCGGTTGACCTAGAATTGTCAATTTTGGTTAAATTCAAGGTCTTACAGCACAAGTAAAGGGAAAATTCCGAAAAATAAAAAATTTTGAAAATTAAGATAAATTTTGGTACTTAAAAGTTTTCGCGTAAATCTAAATTTGCCCATATCTTTGTATCGTGTTGACTCAGAACCTTGATTTTTATACACGTAATAGGGACTATAGACTTTAGTATCTGGTATAAATTTCAATTTGATAGGTCTACCCATCCCTGAGAAAATCGGTGGTGACACACGGACAGACAGACGGACAGACGGACAAGAGAATGATATTATAAGGGTTCTATTTTTACCTTTTGAGTACGGAATGATGTTGAACTGATGTTATTGCGTAGTTTATTCAAAATGTTTGTTGTGTACCACGAATGAAGTTCCGTATGAAATTTTGAATTCATGACATTTGTGATGACACAGTAATAGACCACTTCGAGCTATTACAAATTCTACAACTTCGTAATACTCTCGTGAAATTATCACATTGATATTAATGGATTTAGAACGTGTGCAGACATATTTATGAGACAATTATATCGATAGACAGCTGTTAAAAGATCGCGTTTTTAATTTTTTTTTTATTTAAACACGTCAACGTATGATTAGACAAATACATTGATAAATGACAGCACTGACACCGTGGATACACGCGAGTAAAAACGAAAAATTATTCTCGAGTTACTAGTTGAAAGTCGATAATCGATTTTAGTGATAATCTATCTACACTGTTCTTGTTAATGGAGCAGGTGGTAAACTGACCCGTATGAAATGAGTTCGCCTTTACTAGAGAAGAATTTGATGAATAAACATTGGCTTTTAGTGAAGGAATTTAAAATTTTATTATTTTTTTTTTTATTAAGAATCATCAACACAGCATACACTGACAATATCCAGTGGTTACAATTATAAATGTTAGAACTTAGTGCTGCTATAATCATATATGATAGACTGCATGCAATAATATTTTATGCCGAGCGAGTAAATTAATTGTATTTTACTAATAAACTAAGATGGCGTGCACTAACTTCTTGCCAACAATATATTTCATTATATTATAACAACTACAAAAATTAAACAAATTAAAAATTATGTAATTTGTAGAATAATGTAAGAACGATTAATAAAAATCTGTATTGTTTTATTACAAGCAATAAAAGATTGTCAAGGGGAAACACAAGGGCCGTTTTTCCATACAAACGTAGTCCCCTGTTTCCTACCTGGATAATGCTAGTACAGCAATATTTATTCTCTCAAAAATCTATGGCCACTGTTGGCATGTGCCTATGTTTTCTTTTTTTTCATAAATAAATTATTAAGAGAGATATGAAGATTCAAAACGTATAAAATTTGTCAGATTTTCCGCTGTGTTCAAACATCCAGAAAACAAATTTGACTAGATTATATAAAAAAAACATAGGAACACGGTCAAAGCCTATCTTTAATTTATAAAGAAGAAAGTAGTTAAATCGGTCAAGTTTTGGAGAAGAAATCAGGGGACTACGAATCGTTGATTTTGTGTTTTTTCGGTCCAAGCTGCAGTTGTCTCTATCGCGCATACTGCGCATACTGCGCCATACTGCGCAACAGCAATAGATTTTACGAATACTTATTTTTCAATTCTCTAGCCCTTGGTGTTTCCTCTTAAGCAATTAAACACATAAAATTATATTGTGTTTTTATCGGTGGAAATCTTATCCACACAATGACTTCCCTTAGAATTCAGATTTTTTAAATAAAAAATGCCTATTTTTGCTCTGAGTATAAGATGCACGACATGTTTCTTAGACGTCATAATTGACGGTTCCGTCAAACTAAGACTGAAAATTTGATTTGCTTAGTCTTCATGCACATAAAAAAATGTGACTATAATGCATATCATTTTTAGGGTTCCGTACCCAAAGGGTAAACGGGACCCTATTACTAAAACTCCGCTGTCTGTATGTCTGTCCGTCTGTCACCAGGCTGGATCTCATGTACCATGATGGTTAGATAATTTTCACACATGATGTATTTGTACTAAAACAGAATAATATAGATATTTAAGTGGGGCTCCCATACAACAAACGTGATTTTTTTGCTCGTTTTGGCTCGATATTGATAACGACATCAGGTAGACGCTTGAAATATTCACAGAATATTGAGTTATATATTCACTTTAAAAATAAAACAAATATTTTAGTGGGGCTCCCAAGCAACAGATCTGATTTTTTTTTTGGCATTTTTATATATAATGGTACGGAACCCTTCGTGCGCGAGTCCGACTCTCACTTGGCCGATTTTTATACTCACGTGTAAAAGAGCATTAATAACTGTTCACCTTTAATTTACCATGCTTAAAATTTCATTTAAAAAATGGCACTTGAATATGAGCGATTGGAAAGCGCCCGCTCACTCGCGCGTAAAAACACAACTATAAAAAGCTTTTTCTAAAACTAAGCACATTCGAAACGGACCCGCATCACTGCGGCGTTTAATTGCTGTGTGGCCACATTCATTTGCAATTTCCCTACAAGGCGCAACGGCAATTTGTTTGATTGCCAGCAATAGCTTTTTTTTTTTTATTAATTTACTATTTAAACAAAGATTACAATTATATGATGTTACACGATGTTTTAACCATAAGAATGGTTAGCTACGAGAAATAGCAATGATTGCGGACTTGTTTTTTTTAAATGGAAAACAATAGTTTTTTGCACATGATGAATGCTACACGTCATTCTACACTGCTTCAAAAATTCAATTCAATTTTTCATCATCATCATTTCAGCCGTAAAACGTCCACTACTGAACACAGGCCTCCATGGATCTCCATGATGGGTAGTTGCCATACTCACCACGCTTGGCAGGCGGGTTGGCGAGCGCAGTACGGGATGTTGATACACGGAAAGACGCTGCTGCCCATCTTCCGGAGGTATCCCTTAGCAGGCTCTTACTGCATCCACGGGCATGAGAGGAGGGGTAACATTCTACTGCCGGCACCCCACGGCAATACAATTTTTATTGCAGACAAATTCAAAACATGGCTTATATTATTATCTATTCTATAGTAATATTATAAAGAGGAAAGATTTGTATTTTTGTGTTTATGTTTGTAATGAATAAACTCAAAAATTCTTTTACCATTGGAAAGCTACATTCACTTTGAGTAACATAGACTACTTTTTATCCCACTGCGTAGAATGAGCGTAATGTTTTTATTGAAAAACTACGCGTGCGAAGCTGCGTTTTGGTCAGCTACTAGGCTTACTATTGGCTATATTTTAAAAAATAAATAATTTAATTATAATTATGTTTTCACGACATAAGACTTGTTTTTAACGATATAGATCAATTTATTCAGGTATGTATTTTACATTAGTGAAGATCGGCATTTTAAAAATAAAAATTATACTATAAATATATATAACACTTACGACTTGATTTAGACTAGAACTTGTTAATTTTCGCGAACTATAATCATGTTTTTAAGAAAAAACGGGTCTTTTCGCGCACAGATTTATATCAAAATTATAATTTTGACTAACCTCGACGTTTCGGCCAAGTTACATCACGAGAGACTCATATTAATTGAGATAATTTAACAATTTAATTTAATAATTTAAAATAACTTTGATATAAATTAGTGCGCGAAAAGACCCGTTTTGTCTTCATGATTTCTACTACTTAGGAGTTACGAATAAACTACGATCTTTTTTTGCGGATGGTTCGCTGCAAAAGATGGTAGCAGGGCCTGATTAGCCCACACAGCCCGGTCTTACGTGCTGTGTGGGCTAAAGCAACTCACCTACCTTTTTTTTCGAATGGACTTCTCTCACTGTTGGCCTCTGAGGCCGTTGCAGCTTAACCGAGCTTTTGGCGAGCGCAGAAGGCGCTCAGCCCTGTAATTTTTTTGATGAGGCAACTAGCGCAAGGGCACCACTTAGGTACGAACCTCGGCTTGGGCTGCTGCCGGGACGGGGATAGGAGAGAAACGCCCGGGTACGTGCTTGTACCTCGTATAGGCGGCGACTGAAGGGACTCGTCGACCTCGCCGGCGAGGTCGGTGTATTTGTGAAGTGTTTGCTCTGTCTAATGTGGATGACTCTTCCGCATTAGCGGAGGTGATTTCGTCATCCTGTTCCTAACTGCTTCTATATATACTTTTATTTTCTCTTCTTCCTGTATGTTGCGCCTTGCGTTTTTTAGTCTGTCTACGGCAATGGCATAAGGTATACTGTATCGACGACTGTACCGCGTTGAAATAAATGTTTTACTTTCATTATTTTCTCTCTGAAGTCAGCGTAAAATAGAAGAACGTAAAGAATTTATTTTGAATGTAATTACAACGTCCGACCGTTCCAATCATCATGTTCAAACGCACTCACTGATTGTGCATTGCGAGTCAGTTTTTGCCGCTCGATAAATGTGTAATAGCGTTCTATGAATGAAAAACTTCTTATAATAGTCGTTTGTGGTGTCTGCATTTAATAAGTGATGCACGAACTCATTGTCTATTTTTAGTAGATACCTACATTTGAAATATGAATAATTGCAAAGACTGGTTTGTTGTGGGATAAATAAAAAAGTATTTGATGCTTTATTCTGATGATATTAAAAAACACAAATGCTGATTTTGAGTGCGTTACGAAATGTATACGTTATCTATAGAACCTACAAAATGATCTTTATAATATTTATACTCAATTAGTAAAGCATGTCTTCACTCAATATTATCTATTTATTTAATTTATTAGTTTACACATATTGTTATGCAAGACGTGATCCTAAACGACCACAGCCAAGAGGGGACTCTTCTAACACAGGTTAATGCAACTTAAAAGAAGAGTTCCAAATCCTAGTTTTTAAATGTACTCTTGTAATTTATAAATAAAAGTTTTTTTTGATTTTGATTTGATCTATGAGACAACTTCCGTGGTGCAATGGGCGAATAGCCGGTTGAGACGCAGAAGGTCGATTCTCGCCGCGAAACAAATGTTTGCATGATCTACAAATATTTGTTCCGGGTCTGGTTGTTTCTCTTTATATTATAAGTACGTTTTTACAAAAAAAATGCAAAAATGTCTTCTATCCGTTATCTGGTTCCCATAGTACAAGCTCTGCTTAGTTTGGGGCTAGAAAGTGCTGTGTGAAATGTTCAGCAATATATGAACGTGTATTTTAAGTCAAATTTTATGGTACTTACTATTTATATTTTCAGAAATAATCCAAGAGAAAATTATACAAAATTGAACAATGAAACGTATTTCAAGATACAAGATGATATTCGCAAGGAACGATATTGATTGATCAAACATACTTCATTGCAAAACCCCCTAAGAATTGAAGCCATAAGTAATCATTTGATCTAACACACAGATTTTGATGTTTGATTTCAATAAGAACTCACAAGTGGAACAAAAGCGAATCTCAAATTGACTGATCCATCCTCCCCTGAGCGTAAACAGGCAAATCCTTACTTAATTTCAGTTGCAGAATTCAATCAGAATGTAAGCTTTATACCCCTGCGTAATGTTATAATGCCTTACATTATCCCCCAGTAACGGAATCGCGACAACACACCGAACCTTTAATTATTATCAACACATCATTTTCATACCAGTTTCCGAAATTATAGGGTTGGCACTTGCCAACGTTTTGTGTTACCGAATTAGAAGGAGAAACAAGTGAATTCGGTCATGTGGGGAAAACACCATCAATGTTAGATATTATTTTATATTTCTGATCCACTTATCAATGTGTTCTGCCCAACATGCCTTACGGTGCCGAGACATAGACGCTCACGTAGGAGGCTGTGTACAGGTTAAGAGCTGCACAAAGAGCCATGGATCGTACCATGCTCGGCAATAAACTCTTAGATCGAGTTCCAAACGTCGAGATCCGTAGAAGAACGAAGGTTTATGATGTTGGGAATCGAGTTATGGAGCTCAAATGGTCATGGGCGGGACACTTGGAAAGACGTGGTGATGACAGGTGGAGCAAGGTAGCAACTGAATGGTGGCCGAGGAATGGCTGTAAGAGGGTTGGATGTCCGGCAGCGAGATGGGTGGACGACATCGTTAGAGTCGCGGGCCGTCAATGGGTGAGAGTAACGCAGGATCGTGGCGGATGGCACAAACTTGGGGAGGTCTATACCCAGCAGTGGGTTAAGTAGGGCTGTGTATAATGATAATGATGATGAGCATATAATCTTAAATCTTTGCACCATAAGGGCTACGTCATTACCCTGTTAATGCTGCCACTTGTCACCAAGTACAAATCATTTTTATTTGATAGCTGCAAAGGTTGTAGTTTTTGTCAAATAATCATGAAAGTATATTTTCCTTCACTGTAACAGCCGTACGATTGTGGAACGCTTTGCCACTCTCTATAAGAACATCCATGTCTATTAGTAATTTTAAAACAAAAGTGCTTACCCATTATCTGGCCCTGTGTTGAAGTTGTAACTGCTTGTTAATTCATCGTAACTATTTTTATAGTTGCTTATTGTATTATAATTAAATTTGTGTTAGTTCTAGTATTTTAGGTTTATAGTATGTAGGTATGATTTTAATTGTATATAGATGCACCGCCGTCATGTGATACATTATAATACTGTGGAAGAGACCGCCCATTGTACTAAATCTATTTGTAAGAATTATGTTCTGTATTTTACTTTGGTGTACAATAAAGAGTTATCTTATCTTATCTTATATTTTAGTTAACGTATTTAGTTTATAAATAATAGTTATTACAAGGCTCTAACGTCAATTGTACCTACTAGTAATATTATAATCACAGCTTTACATTGTTAAAACTATTCATCACAACAGCTTACGGGTCGGTTTGTTTAAAGTTCCTAATCGGCACCAATTCGCATTAGAATGAACATCGGCTAGAGATAAACACCGGTTGATAACCCTTCCACGTGGGCCGCCCCCCCCCCCCCCCCCCCCCCGCATTTCATATTCCCATTTCCAACCTTCGCAGGAGGATTATATTCTGGCTCCGATGTTTTCCTATCCTATTATTTCACGGGGTGCAAAATGGCCCACCCTCCTCCTACTCACTCAAACATTGACACCCCGTGTGTGACGTACTAAGAAATTCTCCTGTGTGGGTCGCTCAAGGAAGTTGTGTGTGTGTTTCATCAACTGTGAACCACTGTCAACGACTCGTCAAAATAATATTGGCTTAGCTGTAAGCGTGTATACAGATTTGGAACACAGAAACTTGATACGTTCTCGAATTAATTATAATGGATTTAATTTATTTCAACAAGGAAAAGTGATGAGATTTTATGGTTATATAGAATCTGCTTATGGTGTTATTATAATTCAAATAATGTATTTCAAGACAACGGTAGTAGTGAACAAAATCAGGCTCTAATAGTCAATGATTATAAAAATGAAGATGTTCAGATAAAAGTAATCGCACTACTAACACATGTGATTTATTGAAAGCTTTCAGAAACACAAGAACGTTCTCTCACTGATTTCTGCAGCTGATTGCATTATAATTAAAACCGTTGTTGGCATAGACGTAGGAGAAACAACAAGAAACACACCAGAAATAACTAATAACTGCATTCCGCACGGACAAAAACTAACAAAGCATGAAACAGTAGAATAAAAATGTGTAATTGCCGTTTGCTGTGATACAGACGAAGGGGATTGCTGTAAAAAAGAAAACAACGCTCGTTCCACTCATGAGAGTGTTTCGAATTGCAAATTTGGGGAAAAAAGCGAACAAACTACACTTAAAGTCGAATGCGGCAGTGCCCGATAAGCAAGTGCCGCTTATGCAAGATCACGAATGTAATTGCTCCCTTGTCTGGTACGACACTTCAAGCCAGAACGGGACAGAAGATGTGGAAAGTATATGAGCAAAAGAGAAGGGTGGTATACGATATACAAAGGCGTAAGCGACAAAAATGATTGATTGCTAGCCGTCTTGCGCTGAACTCTGTTTAATCACTTTATTCCCTTTTCTCCGTTTGCGTTGGGATAATTTTGTATTTGTGTAATTTGTATAGGGAATGAGGAGGCAGCAAAAGACGGGTGTTCATTTCCGGCGCCTTTCCGGGCCCGTACATGATGATAACTGATAATCTCGTGATGGCGTTTCCAGTTCAGATTGGATCATAAATGACCAAAGGTTTATAGTCATTATCCACAACAGTATCGTAATATTAGGTTGGGGAAAAAGTTTCTTCGCATTTTGTAAGAAAATTCAAAACATTATTTTCCGGGTGAAAACGCTTAAACCAAATTTGTGCTACTCTCACAGACACTGCACTGGGTCCATAAACATCGTAATTTTTTCGCGGCTTGCGTTGCATTTTTACCTTTTTTGTAGTAAAATTTTAAAATGTATTGAATTCCTTTATCTTTACAGTACGAAAAACCAATAAAAATCACACATTTTCCTAATTTGAATTTGGAATTATCTTCTTTAAAATTTAAACTTTGAAAGATACCAAAACCAGCCAGATACAAATAGTATAGCCAAAGAGATTTTATTACAAGTTCATACATACTATAATGCGAAAAGACATTTTCCCCAACCTATTACATGACAACAATTTTCGTATGTTTCGTATTTTAATTTGGAGTCCTTCAATAGTTGCCATAAGAAATGACTGGCCTTCATTTATGGGCGACACTATGATTTAATACAATTTCTGAAGATAATGTTATTAATTAACAGGAAAATTTGTATTATCATTGTTAACATACTAAATTTCACAATTCGTTTTATGATCCACCTTCCATCTCTGTCAGATTGATCTGTTCGACCGAATGTAGATTCATATGCAAGTTTTTATACTACCCAATAACCCAGATCGGAGACAATGAAGGTTCTTTTGTCCGGCCTCTTAACCCTTAGTAAAATAATGAACGAATAGAGGCACAGTATTTTATTAAATCAAACTTACCGCTCATATGGCCATTCTCGTAAGGCGAGTACTCTCCATTCTCCAGTCTGTGCTTCTTGAAAGGATGTCCAGGGAACTGGGTGGCAGCCAGAGACAGACCCACGCCTGATGCACGCTTCGGAGGTCGACCCGGTCTGGAGCTGCGGACATAGTAGCACGTTACTGCCGTTAGGGACATTGCAGTTAAGGCAAAGGAAAGGGGCATGGTACTAAACACATCGTCTGAACTGATAGACGACTACTGCTGGAAAGAAAGGCTTCTTTCGTGGAATGCCACAAATAATAGCACTGAACCCCCTTTATATACCGACCTCTTGTAACTGATACAATATCATCGGTCCATTAAGCTCTATTTTGTGTATGGTCCTTCACTACAGGTCAAGTACTACTATTTTAAGCAGCTATTTTAAGCAAGTATTTGATGGACGTAGTCTGAGAGGCAATGCAATTGTCATAGATAGGGGTAAGTGTGCGTTCATGCCTTTTATTTGAATTTCGGTCATTTTAGTAAGCTGATGACATTAAGTAACAGATTACCGCCATTTCAAAAATAAGATAACCAATGTATGAAGGACGCCACCTGATTTACAGAGGAACTAGAGCTGACAAAAATCTAAAAAAAACCTACGTTCAGTGAACAGTGTGGTAATCGTTTAAGATATCCATGAGTTTGTGCCATCACCTCATTTATAAAAAAAACTATATCTTTCCCAGTATCACTACTGAGATATTTTCTCGCTTCGCTCGCCAGTCAGGCGTAAACTACATTTGAAAATACAGTTTTAATTTTATATATAGCTTCTTTATATAACTTTCAAGGGCAATGGAGCGCAGCATTCTCGGCTTTAAACGAGTCGACCGAGTGCGTAACACCATGCTGCGCTCACATACCGGCATCGCAGATGTAGGGAAGAGATCGGCAAGGCTTAAGTGGGAATGGGCGGGCCACGTTGCCCGAATGCACTCCAAGAAATGGGCCCATATTGCAACACCTGAAGACGGAAGGCGACGTCGGGGTCGGCCGAGAAAGCGTTGGCGGGACGATTTCGACACCTTCCAAAGAGGATGGTGGGAGATAGCGACAGATAGGGATGCTTGGAGGAACTTGGGGGAGACCTTTGCCCAGCAGTGGGACGAGATAGGTTAGAGAAAAAAAATAACTTTCACAAACTAAATACATTGCACACATTGAAACATAGTGTTGCTTTGTGATTATTTATTTTTAAGTCTGTTTCTTATGAATTGTACAATTCATTCATACATTTGCAAAAGATATCCCTTATAACAAATCATCAATAAAACATTAACTAATTAAAAAGAATAAAAACCTCGAAGCCTCTAGCAGTATCTCCTAGCTTATCAAATAAATCAAGTTCTCGCGTGGGGGTGGTTACAGATTTATTTTTATTTATTTCACTTCCCCTAAGATTTAATACCAAAAATGTCAGCTTCAGTTTCCACAATTTCACGCTTATTGTTTTCCATCCAAGATTTATGGGCATGTAATAGACAACGCTGTATCTCGGACGATGCAATAAAGTTTGTCACCTAAATCTTAAACGTAAGCCTATTGCTGCTGCTGAACCCCCGCTATTAGCGTTACTGCAATTACGTCCTAAAATATCGCTAAATTTATCCAAACTTCGGACCCAAAGTTTTTTTTAGCCTTGGTAGATCTTTCGCTTAACCACAATCTCACCTGATGGTAAGCGATAGGGTCTAAAGTCAAAAGTCAAAGTCAAAATCTTTTATTTATTAAAATCACAAGGATCACTTTGAAATGTCAATTTTACTGCCTGTTCCTTCGCGACCAAGCCAGGAAATAAAGGCAAGAAAACAAGGCTGGTTGTTTTTTTTAATGATCCTTTTAGAATACATAACAATACAGGTAATAAATTACGTCTAAATTGTAACATTTTGAACGAGTTGGAGCAATTTCAATCCCAAGCTTCTCTAGCATCTAAATTATCCGATATTTTATAGTAGACTGTTTTATAAAGATTATGTTTAATTACGTTTTTAAATTAGTTAATTGTCAATTTTTGTACATCACTTGGGAGTTTGTTATAAAAGCGAACACCTTGCCATTTAAACGATTTTATGGAGTCTACAAGGGGCAACAGCGAGTTTATCTTTATTTCTAGTATAAAAATTATGATTATCGCTATTTTTCAAGCTTAAACAAATTAATATTTTTGTGAACATACATAAGATTTTCATAGATGTATTGACAAGGGAATGTCATAATATTTATTTCTTTAAACTTATTGCGTTAATCTAAGATAAGAATATATAGGTATGTATATTTAAATATAGTCCTCCTCATCGATTGACGGCGACCCTAACTATATTTAAATTTAAAGAAAATGCTATTAAATGCATAAAAATTACAATAAATTTAATTATCCTGCAATTATATTTAAATCCTAGCGTGAGCCCTAATATGGCTTGCTAGACCAAACTTAGTTTTAAAAATCCTATCACAGGTGTCACAATATAGTTGGCCAGCTGCGTTGTAATATAAGTGTAACTACAGGAGGGCTTAGGTCTTTCTTTACGTATCTGGCGCTTTATATCGAGTGTATGAAGTCGGTTTTCTTCGACAGTTTTAATGTTATTAAGATTAAGATGAATGAATATTAAGATGAAGCACGAAGATCCTAGAAGAAACCTATTTACTCTTACATTAAAGAAGCCTGGATTGGATTCTTTAGGGAAAACAGACGACGGTAATGTGTTACTTTAGCTGTACGCATCAAGAACGTAAAACCAAATCTGTATGTGTAGTAACAGATATCTGGAAATTTTGGTATCATAACATACTCTGTTTTCTTTCTTTAGTCTCTGAGAATTGGTAGCCTTAGACATACTGTTTGGTAGATCAGTCTATTTTTCTGTTTTTCATACATTTATCATTTTCAATCGACAAGACAGTTTGAAGCTGCGGTCATGGGCTTAAAACAGAGAACAAATCCTTTGTACTGTTATTTTGCAACTAAAGGAGCGCAGTTAATCATTCAAATTGAGTGGTAACGAATGGCTGGCAATATTCTGGTATACCCTACCCACTCTTTTGTACACTAGTATGATGCGAAAGTTTTGATGTTTTTTTGTTACTCAATCACGTCGTAACGGCTGAACCGATTTCGATAAAATTTTGAAGCAAGATAGTACATCACATCACACTAATATTATAATTTCGAAAGTTTGGATGTTTATTTGTTTGTTTGTTACTCAATCACGCCGTAACGGCTGAACCGATTTAGATAAAATTTGGTATGTACGTAGATTATAACCTGGAGCACCACATAGGCTACAGTTTATCTCCTAAATCGGTTTCCTTGAAATAAAAATGGATGTCAAAGTTTATATATGTATTTTGCACCCCAGAGTACGCGGGCGAAGCCGCTGGCAACAACTAGTATGACATAAATTAAAATTAATATATTAATTATTTTATTGTGAAAGAGATTTTATTGATTTTGCGACATTAAGAAAGCTTACCTAATTCTATACGCATTTGTTTAGACATTTCTGCGGCTCATTGAATCACCACTGATCGTTTGTCTAGGAATCGAACCACCTTATAGCCCAATTTCAGAAGTATCGTTCTATAAACTGGCTACAAAAGTAAAAGCATGTTAGAGGCCTTCAGGCTGACTAAATACTTCGACATAAACGCTGGACAATTAATTTCATACTCATACGATGTTCTTAGTACGTTTCTTCCGCAACACAACGCAATGATGTTCACGATTACTCGCTGGCTGGTGGTAATAGGACCCAATTACAGTAGTACTAATCCTCACATCACCGATGATGGCCGTGCAAGTTCCGCAATTATCGGGGGGATTGGGGGGGGGAGCTACGATGCTGTTATCATAGTATCGGCTTACGCAGAAACTGACTCTCGCCTATTTATTTTTATGTCAGCAACCGTCATTATGGGACACTCCATTAGCTAGGATTGCGGTCTCTTGGTTTCGGTTACGTGGGGTGCGATTGTGGGATATTTTTTGTGACACAGACTGATAAAGAGTTTAGTAAGATTTGGAAGGACTTATAGCGGTTTATTAAGTGAGACTTGAGTTTAGTTGGCTAGTTGTCTTTGCGGGATATTTTTACGTCTACGAAATCACTATATTAAACAAGACTTTCAGTATTTTACAAGATTCGTTTTGGTGAATGTGCGCAACATCTTTATGACTTTATCCCTCTCTCTTTTCCCATTCCACCACTGGACAAGCAGATCGAAAAGTACCACCCATGCCTGGTCGACATACTACCTTGCCGTACCAAATGATTTGCTTTAACTTTTCTTGTTATCACGAGTAAGGGAGTGGAACTCACTTCCAGGGTATGTTTTTCCGGACCAGTATAATCTCGGAGTCATCAAGTCCAGAGTGAACAGATTCTTTTTAGGCAAGCGTGTTTCATCTTCGATCACACCATCACTTACCATCAGGTGAGATAGTGGTCACTTGACTATCTCCAATGAAAAAAAGCTCACTTGAAACAAGCTTTTGGTGAGAGTTAGGCTGGCTATCCATATACAGGGTGTTTGGTAATATACTGACGATATTCAAGTGACGGTTTCTCAAAACATAAAAAGAGACTTCTCGAAAAAAAACTACTAGTTATATTATCTAATTTTAAAGAAAAACGATTTAGTTTAGGTGATTAATTCGATATAAAACTTACTGCCTACTCTTGCAATCGACATCCAAAAATAAAAGCCGATTTGTAACACTTTCTGAAATAGCTGCGGGTTTTGGAGTAGAAAGGGACAACAAGAGATATCTTGAGACGTCACCAATACAGTATATGTGGTTAGATGGCAATAGCAATATGCAGTAACACAACATAAGTTTAATAAAGTGTTCGTTTTAAAATGCGAAAATAAATTTCGCATTTCTATGGTAAACATTTCACAAATTCATTTAAATAAATAAAATAAATAAATAAATATTGCTGGA
This sequence comes from Philereme vetulata, assembly GCA_918857605.2. NCBI lineage: Eukaryota > Metazoa > Arthropoda > Insecta > Lepidoptera > Geometridae > Philereme > Philereme vetulata. The sequence goes on along the minus strand of OU975471.1, from coordinate 3,151,643 downwards.
CATTTCACACAGCGCTATCTAGCTCCAAACTAAGCAGAGCTTGTACTATGGGAACCAGATAACTGGTAGAATACTTATATAATTTTTTTTAAATACATACTTATAATATATAGAAAAACAACCAGACCCGGCACAAATATCAGCAGATCATGCAAACATTTGTCCCGCGGCGGGAATCGAACCCACTACCTCCTGCGTCTCAGCCGGCTGTTCGCTCACTGCGCCACGGAGGTCGATTAATATGCTTATCAAAAAACCTCTTTCATTTTTGTGCGTATATTATCAAAGACCATATACTTAGTCAACTCTCTATAGACCATATGCAGAGGTCCAATGTGAAAAAGGGAGTCCACCAATATCCACATTTGCAACTTGCTAAGTACCGATTGATCATATGTAGTAGATGATTAAATAGGTAGCAATGTTTAATTTCAGCCACTCTTGCGCAATATAGGGCACCTTTAAGAGCCCATTGTTGTAATTACATACAAATATAGCAGATAGTTATTTTTGTAACAAAGGTCCTTAATGCACGGTACGGACTTTGCGGATGGGGGCTAGGCGAAAAAAGTAAGAGTTTTCCGTCACGACCACGTCACGACGGTTATGTCTAGCGCGTATATTATAATTATTATTAATATATATATATATATATATATTATACTATACTGAATGTTTTATTTGTTTAATACCAATTTTTACAATTCTGGTTGAAGTCCTGGCTCTAGAACTAGCGTGAGCTGTATGTCAGAAGTCAGTTTGTTCCCACATTAAATGACAAATGATAATATATAAGTGAATGAATGAATGAATGAGTGTGATGATGAAGTGAATGATGAAGTGGTACCTATAATAGATACAATGATAGATAAACTTGTCAAATTTGTAATTTATACAATAGTACAATTGTATTTTCTTTTATATGTTTGTATTTAATGGTGTGCAATAAAGAAATTATCTAATCTAATCTATCTAATCTACAATGAACAATTCAAGTAACATTACCTAAATGCTTAGCTTTCTTGTCATTTGAGTTACCTATTTATTTAATATTTATTTTAATGTTATTGCCTTCGTTTTATTAGATTTGCAAGAATATTGATTTAGTTAGGTTATTAGTTTGGTATATATTAGTCTATCTTTAGGTATTAATTTATGTATTAGGATTATAAGTATTTCTTTCATTTGTAAATATACTCTGTGCACCGCTACCCATTACTGCTTCGCTCTTTACTTTCCATCCAAGGGTTGCCTGGAATAAATCGCTTTCAGCGATAACTTGGAGTCCTTAACCGTGCCAAACAGTATTTTACGGCACAACAACGGCTATTGCTGTACAAAGCGCAAGTTCGGCCGCATGTGGAATACTGTTCCCATCATTGGCACGGAGCTCCAAAGTACCAATTGCTTCGTTTTGACTCCCTTCAGAGAAGAGCCATCAGAATCATCGGTGATCCCAAACTCGCCGACAGGCTGGAACCGCTGAGTCTACGCCGTGACATCGGATCGCTCAGTGTATTCTACCTCCTGTATAATGGGGAATGTTCTGAGGTGCTATTTGATCTCATCCTTTCGTCGAGATTTTACCACCGCACTTCTCGAAAACGTAATAAAGCTCATCCACATATAATCGACAATTGGGTATCGCGCACCAAACGCTTCACGCGATCTTTTCTACCCCATACTTGCAAGATGTGGAATGAGCTACCATCTGAGGTTTTCCCATTAGACTACGACATGGCACGCTTCAAGAGAAATGTAAAGAGGTTTCTTCAGTGTAGGGAACGCATCGACAATACCCCGGGTGTTGCCGGTGTCAATAGGCGACGGTGACCACTTACCATCAGGTGGGCCGTAAGCCTGTTTCCCCACAAATAACATAAAAAAAAGCCGCCACTATATTTAACATAAATTAGTTTTTTGAGTATTCCTGGTGTACAATATAGAATTATTCTATTATATTCCATTCTATAATGATAGTCAAATGGTCAATATAATATATAAATAGTATTATTTCAACAATAATATACTACGAAAAGAACTTCGTTTGAACCCAGTGTTCCACGACACACGCATTTTTTTTTTTACCTTTTTATACCTTCTGTTATTAAATTATTTTTCAAACCATGGCATACAGAAATCAGAACGCCAAGTTTCATCAACTTTACTGGTACATAAAATAATGTTAAGTTTTCATTTATGTCAGAGGTATGTAGGTACCTACATGTGATGAACTTTTTTGACTAAAATAAAAAATATAGGCAAACGATTCTAGAAATCCGTTGTTTTTTTGTCAATTGTTCGTGTAATTGGACAGGCACGTCCATGCATACAAAAAACACTTACCTACTTTTGTTCTAAAACTTAAATATTTACCCGACTCTACTCCAATAGTAAAAATATGTATAAACTAGCTGTTACACCACTTCGTACGCGTTACATACGTATTACTCGTGCGCGATAACTTGGGACCGGCTAGGAATGCGACTCCGCGACCGCTTCCCCTGCACTTCCCCGATGGCGCCCGTATTGTACCGTTCGCATCACTATTTTTTACTAGGGTTTTTAGTCTCGTACTGGCCTACGTCACGTAACGACGCGCTCTGGAATTCTTTTAATTTTCGTTTGTGTTATTGTTTTGTTGTTGTAGTTTTGGTTGTTATAGTTTGTGTCATTGTTTTGTTGTTGTAGTTTTTGTTGTTATAGTAAATGTTGTAAATTTATCGGATACCTCTTCGTCAAGTGATTATAGTGAGACTGAGGACGAAGAACAACCTCTAAAAGGGATAAACCCACTATGTAGTGACGAAGATGAGATAATGTAAATAATAGATAAAATAAATGTATAAACTTAAACATTGTATTTTTATTTTATTCAAATAGTGTAAAAAAGATTAGATAAAAAGCAGCGTCCTCCCTGAGTAACATAATAAATTAGGTTAAAAAAAACAAAGACGAAGCCGCGGGCGGCTGCTTGTTATGTTCGCTTTTTTGCGGGCGTTACAAACACGCCAATATGACGTCACCGCGCTCAGGTCCCAACTTATCGCGCACGGGTAATGCCTACTAAATGTGTAGGTAACCTAGAAATTAAGCTAAACTCGCTGTTGCAACTTGAAACCCCATTTTTATCTCATGGGAACTGATTTCCCAGTGGAAATCCGCAAGGCCGCTTCTATGGGAATCTTCAAATCCAAGCTCTTTAAACACTTCATCTCTCTTCAAGATACCTAACAAAATTGAGCACTTTATGTAGATATATTTGTGTATTTCGTTTATTTCCGGCACTACCACTTTCTCCACACTACACAAAGTTTAGCTGGAAGAAAATGCTAATTAGCATTAAGTTCGCCTATGTATTATTTTATTAGTGCAATAAAGATGCAACTTTCTAGTCTAATCTAATTTAATTTATGGGATAAAAGGTAGCATATGTTATAATCCAGGTTATAATCTACTATACTTACCAAATTTTATCGAAATCGGTTCAGCCGTTACGACGTAATCGAGTAACAAACAAACAAATAAACAAACATCCATGTATATTATTAGTGTGATGACGTACACAAATCTATTCTAAACTTTTAAGAGTAAGTAGGCATTGTTACTTGAAATATTATTAGTTTTGGTTAACAGTACGTGAATGCATTTGAACATAATAAATTATCTACAACCCTAAAATCAATGCCTTCTAAATGTCACTTATTTTTAGCAGAAAAAAAACCGAAATCGAATATTGAAAGTGTCGAGGGACACAGATAAGGAGCACGTGCCGCTCCCAGGCCACTTAGGACAGACTCTTTTTCCACTACTGATCTACTTTTAACGCATAATGAGCTTTCGCGTACTTGTTTTAGAGGTCAAAATGGCTTGGTCTGATTTGAAAAGACTTATATCACTACAGTACTATGATTGATTGATATACTCTTTATTGCACACCGAATAAAAATCAGTAACAAAGGAAATATACAATAAATAATGGTACAATGGACGGTCTTATTGCTAAAATCGATTTCTTCCAACCTTTGGATGGACTGGATAAACGTAAATCAAAGGACGGCGGTGTATGAGTACATTTAACATACATAACTAATATTATAAAGAGGAAAGATTTGTTTGTTTGTAATAATAGCCTCCAAAACTACTGGACTGATTTAAAAAAATCTTTCACTGTTGGGAAGCTACATTATCCCGGGTGACATAGACTACTTTTTACCCAACTGCGCAGAAGGAGGGTAGCGGATTGGTCAGCTAGTGCCTAATAATCAGTAAAAGTGTTGGACTTTAATTTGAAAATCAGTTTATTGTGATAACGTGAGATTATTGAGACGAAAGAATATTGTACGCCTTAAACAATAAATTGATCCATCACAAATTTGTAACACACTTGTATGTGTATGTACCAAAATTGAATGCGTGTACTTTTTTGTTTTTATCCCAAATCGAAGCCAACACGTAGGTAAACTTTTGTACTTCTTCTGTTACTTGTTCTTTGGCCGCACTGTGCTATTAGGTAAGTCTAAGTGGAACTTCTGTACGGTAGTCTTTCTATATTCTGTGGCCTCACTGGGCCATTCTGTAATCTGAATACCGCAAAGCTCACTGCGATAAACCGCCATTAAAAAGTGTTCGATTTATTACCGAACGATTTCCAGCGATTTATGGAGCGAAAGAATGTTTAAATACAGAAGGTGCACTCTGTAAGTGCTTCGCAAGAATCGGAGATTATTATGAATTTACTTTGAGTTTTATTCAATTATTATTCAATAAATTGGGCATGAGTATTCCACTGATAGCAATGAATGTCTTTAAAATAGAACCAGCTATATATATCATCATTAGGGATCGGCATACGTAGTGCTATTTTGGGTCAATGAACCTGAATGATAAGTTAAAATTGATATGCCCGGGATTTATTCCCCGATTCCCGGGAATATTTTTCTGAATGTCGATGTAAATGAAGATACCATGAATACCCACGACGACATATCAGACTACTCATTTCTGGTTAAGACTAGTCCCGCACAGTGCTGTTTGCCATAATACTTACTGGTCCATAGGCGGGATCTGATTATACTCGAAACGGGTGGTTTGATGTGTACAACTACAATGACTTTATAAAATAAAAATATACACTTGAGAGCAATAAAATCGCACATCCGCACATTTTTACTTAAAAGTTAAATTTTTTTTTATTTGGAGCTTACAGCAAATTAAAATCAAATTAAATTAAAGTGCATAATCTAGGCATTCGCAGAACTGATAAAGGGTTGACATTTACCTTTAAAAACAACTCATTAGCAACAAAACAATAGACCCCCTTATGTCGCTCGATCCAGGTAAGGCCGGCGGCGGGATTTATCGCAGGTATAAAAGAGTGCATATTGAGGGAATGGTCATCATTTTTAAGTCAGATTTACTCGCTCAGTCCTTCCCGGTCAAGGAGGTCCACCGTATGCATAACGGTAAGACCACCTACAATCTAGTACTCGTAGTACTAGAGCTGTCACAGGCAGGGAAGGCCATCTTCAACCTGAAGATGGTCAACAACCTCTCCGGCCTCCGGGTTGAACCCCCCCACCGAAATGGCACTCCTAGTCAGTGCCATAGATGTCAGCTGTATGGCCACTCGGCCAAAAACTGCCACGCCCGCCCCCGTTGCGTCAAGTGCCTGGGTGACCATGGCACCTCTGACTGCAACCGCACTCGAGACACCATCGAGCCGCCAAGCTGCGTGCTTTGTGGTGCCGTGGGACACACCGCGAATTATCGTGGTTGTCCTTCGGCGCCCAAAGTCAGCAGGGTGGTGGCTCGTAGGAGTCAACCCCGACCTTCTCCGCAGTATACCAAAACAACTTCAAAGTTGACCATGGTACCCTCGCAGGAGGCGCAACCTCCCAAAAGCTCAGCATGGGCCAAGCCCTTGCCATACTCGAGCCTAGCCCTTAAGGCAACGGCCTCCCCGCCGCGCTCTTCTGAGCCAGCCCCCCCTTCTAAAATGGGCAAGTCGGACTTTGCTGCCAACTTTGCTCTCATCATAGAGTTCTCCTCCATCGACCTTGCCGAGGTTCGCGTGCTTGCACAAAAACTTAGGCAAGCAAACTCCCCCCTCGAAAAGCTGATTGCCCTTGAGGCGCACTCAGCTCTTCTCGCCGCCGTTAAGGCAGCTTCGTCCTCCTCCAAACCCTTTTAGGCCCCAAAATGGTTGTACAAAAGGAAAGGAAAAAACCGCGCTCTTTATCACTAGCGTTCTTCAACGCTGACGGTCTTTCAAGACAGCGTTCTATTATCCAAGATTTTCTAAATAGGCACCAACTTGATATCTTGCTAGTACAAGAGACAAATTTAAAGCCCGGTCATCGGGACCCAAAAATCCCTAACTATCAAATTGTTCGCAATGACAGACTGCTAGCTCAAAAGGGCGGCACTGTCATTTACTACAAGAAGGCTCTACACTGCATGCCTCTTGATCCCCCTTCTCTGTCTTACATAGAAGCCTCCGTCTGCAGGCTAGCAATGACCGGGCATTCCTCGGTCATTATTGCATCCTGATATGTCCCTCCCGGCAAGCCTCGCTCACCTCAATTCGAGAGTGACCTGCAAGCCCTGTTCAGTCTAGGAAGCTCCGTCATATTGGCGGGTGACTTCAATTCCAAAAACGTCATGTGGAATAGCACCACGACGAACTCTAAAGGCAAACAACTAGAAAGTCTAGTTGAACTCCTTAATTTCGACATCATTGCCCCTAGAGGCATGACTCGCTTCCCTACTTCCACTCCCCCCGAGCTCCTTGACATTGCACTTCTCAAAAACGTAGCCCTTCGGCTACGCTTAATCGAAGTTATTCATGAGCTCGATTCCGATCATCGACCGGTAATGCTCTTACTCGGCCCTCCCACTGACCAGCCCCCTGCCACCAAGACTGTGGTAGAGTGGCATAAACTTGAGAAAGCCCTCAAGTCTGCGCACTCGACTGATCTAGATAAGATCCCTTCTGTCATTCGGACATCTGGTGATATTACGGTAGCGGTTGACGCCCTTACCACACATATCACAAACTCAGTCAGAGACTCATCAAAGCAGGTGCCCGTAGTGGATGACCACCGGGGCCCCCTGCCAGATGATATCAGACGGCTGATGACTGAAGCTAACGCCGCAGTTAGACTTCATAGTCGCTGCCCCACTAACGACAATCGAGTCTTAATGCGCTCCCTGCACCGTGAGGTGAGAGAGCGCATTAAAGAACATCGCAATCGTGAGTGGGAGAGCCTGCTCTCGGGGATCGAGCCTAGCCATCTGGCCTACTGGAGGTTAGCTCGCTCCATGAAAGCAGACGCTCTCGCTCCGATGCCTCCCCTTATCCGACCAAATCACCCTCCAGCATTCGAAGACGAGGAAAAAGCCGATTTCCTGGCTGAAACCCTCGAATCTCAATGCTCGCCCAGTCTCGAACCCGTCGACCCTGTTCACCTCCATACGGTGAACAGCGAGGTTGACCGCTTAGCCTCCCGACCCCCTACTTCCCCACTTGATCCGATTGAGCCCTCTGAAGTCTTTGACACTATCAAGGCCCTACACCCAAAGAAAGCCTCCGGCCCCGACGGCATTTCTAACAGAGTACTCAAACAGTTCTCTGTTCCCCTTATCCATATCCTAGTCTGCATCTTCAATGCGGCTATGGAAACTTGCACCTTCCCTATGCTTGGAAGGAAGCCAACGTCATTGGCATCCGAAAACCCAGCAAACAGGCAAACGATCCAACTAGTTATCGTCCCATTAGTCTACTTAATAGTCTAGGCAAGATATATGAGCGTCTTCTAATGAAGCGCCTCTGGGCTCATGTCAATGAGTTCAAACTCCTTCCCGACGAGCAGTTTGGCTTTCGAGCCCAACATTCATGCCCACAACAGGTGCTCCGCATAACGGAGCATGTCCTCTCCAACTGGCAAAGTACCTGGCCTTCAGATACTGGTGCCGTCTTCCTCGACGTAGCGAAAGCTTTCGACAAAGTCTGGCACAACGGCTTGATCTACAAGCTATTCAAACTCGGAGTCCCAGACAGACTCGTGCTCATCATACGAGACTACCTACAAGGTCGCAGCTTTCGCTACACCGTGGAAGGCACTCTCTCTAGTCCTAGACCAGTCAGAGCAGGAGTCCCTCAAGGCTCCGTTCTCGGCCCCCTCCTGTTCACGCTGTACACCAGCGATATCCCCCGCACTCCTCAAGTGGAAATAGCCCTATACGCAGACGACACAGCCTTGTACACATCCAATCGGAATCCTGATCGGGTGGGTATAAGGCTGCAGGCTGCCCTTCATTCATTAGCCACTTGGTTCCGCAAGTGGCGGATCGAGGTAAACCCGTCGAAAAGTACAGCAGTGTACTTCTCACGGAGAAACCTCACTCCCAAACCGATCTCTCTATTTGGCCAGCCCATTCGCTGGGCCCCATCAGCCAAATATCTGGGTGTCATCCTCGATAGGCGTCTTTCCTTTAGGTTGCACATCACTAAGAGGTGCAACCAAGCAAAGTTCACCCTAGGACGATTGTCCTCACTTCTAGGCGCGAAAAGTAAAATGTCCCTTAAAAATAAGGTGACTCTTTACAAAGCGTGCATTCGCCCCATTATGACATACTCATCTGTAGTATTTGCCCACTCTCCTAAAGTTGGTGCCATTCAGGTTATTCAAAGTCGCTTCTTGCGAAAAGCCTCAGGCTCGCCCTGGTATTTTCGCAATAACGACCTACATCGCGATTTGAAATTAGAATCAATAGCCAGGTTCATGAAGCTCGCTTCCAAGCGGTTTTATGAACTTGCCTCTAATCATCCGAACCCTTTGGTACACACCATTCCGGTTTACCCGTTGGATCCGCCCGCCAACAAAATCCTCCGTCGTCCGAGACACGTTCTCGGAGACCCGGATGACGAAATCACCTCTGCTAATGCGGAAGGTGAGTCATCTATATCAGACAGAGCAAACACTTCACAGAAACACCGACCTCGCCGGCGAGGTCGACAAGTCCCTTCAGTCGCCGCTTATACGAGGTACAGACATGTACCCGGGCGTTTCTCTCCTATCCCCATCCCGGCAACAGCCCAAGCCGAGGTTCGTACCTAAGTGGTGCCCTTGCGCTAGTTGCCAAAAAAACTTACAGGGCTGAGCGCCATCTGCGCTCGCCAAAAGTTCGGTTAAGCTGTCACGGCCTCAGAGGCCAACAGCGAGATTAGTCCATTCGAAAAAAAAAAAAAAAAAAAAATGGTCATCATTTGCATACCAACGTACAGTGTGAAAGGTTCTCTATTGATATTGGCTTCAAACGGAACACGAAAATGGATACTACACCAGAAGTAGCCGCTCAAGTGGTTGCCCTTGTTGAATCGGGGCTTAAGCAAAGTCAAGTGGCTCGACAATTGAGTTTGAGCCGATTTACCGTTCGGCGTGTATACCAGAGGTATCAAGAGACTGGTGGCTACCAACGGCGACAAGGATCGGGCCGTCCCCGTGCTACAACAGAGCGTGATAACCGCTTTCTTATAACGACATCTTTAAGAAATCGTCGTTTGAACGCAGTTCAACTGGGCCAACGACTTCAAGAAGTTCGTGAAGTAGAAGTTAGCCGGTGGACAGTCAGAAGACGATTGAGAGAAGGTGGCCTGACTGCACACAGGCCAGCAAACGGGCCGAAATTGACCCCAGCCCACCGAGAAGCCCGCCTTCAGTTCGCTCGAGACCATTTGAATTGGACCGAAGAGCAGTGGAGTGCAGTCCTGTTCTCTGATGAGTGCAGGATGTGCTTGCATGGCAACGACGGACGGGGGAAGGTGTATAGAAGATCGGGAGAGCGATTTGCCCAATGCTGCATAACAGAACGTGTCGCCTATGGCGGTGGATCAATCATGTTTTGGGGAGGCATGTCTATGGAAGCAAAAACCGAGCTTGCCTTCATCACCGGACCGAATACTGGTCGCCAATCAAGAGGATTGACTTCCATACGATACATTGAGGAAGTACTCGAGAGCCACGTTGTACCTTATGCTGGGTTTATCGGCGAAAACTTTCTGTTTATGCAAGATAATGCAAGACCGCATACTGCTGGCATAGTGATCGAGTACCTTCAAGAGGTGGATGTGACCGTTATGGAGTGGGCAGCTCGAAGCCCAGACCTCAATCCCATTGAACATCTATGGGACGAGCTGAAAAGAAGAGTTCGAGGCCGAGATGCTCCTCCATCGACTCTACAGGAGCTGCAACAGGCGATCGCAGAGGAATGGGAGGCTATTCCTCAAGACTTTATCAAAAGTCTAGTAACATCAATGAAAACACGGATGGAGTCAGTGATTCAGGCTAGGGGAGGGAACACTCGGTATTAATAACAAACTTTTAATTAATTTTATCATTTAATTTCATAACTTTGACACCAATACTTGAATAAAGAATTTTTTACTAAACATGCATTTTTGTTATTGATCCATAAAAGCATTTTTATGTAATGATTGAAAGACAAATCAGATACCACTGGATAGGTATTAAAATAGACTATGAATCTGCATTACAGAAACATAATATTTTTTGTTTTTTTTTAGTTATGTCAAAAAATCATGAATGTGCGATTTTTTTGCTCTCAAGTTTATTTCCCGGGATTTAAAAGGCATATCCATGTTAAGGTAACGGTCACTAATTCCCATGAATAGCACTACCGACGCCGATCACTAACCATCATCATCATCATATATACCCACGCAAGTGATGACTCAACACTGAAATGAGGGGTAAATATAGATTTTGACAGTTTTTCATTATTTGAACACAGTTCTAAAATGTCCGTCTTTTCACCTTCCCAGTCATTCTTCAGTATTTTTTAATCTATAGGTAAATATTGAAAAGTTTTTAACAAGTAGGTTTAAAATAAGCAGTTGCTCTAAACATCCCTTTCTGCAAGCTACCCTTTGCCACACCCCAGTGAAACTAACACCGCCATAGTTTTGCTTTTTGTATATTTGCGTGGCAATATTCATCACTCACGCCCGTGTCACTGATCAAATACCCACTAAGGAGTCCCCAGATAACACCCACAGATATACCCCCGATAGATAGACAAACATCAAACCCTGTACAGATATAAATAGCAAACAATAATAAAACTACCAAATAGAAACTTAGTCTGTACAAAGCACAAGTACGCTATCGCTAGTCATGCCATCCCTTTCACACGTACAGTACGTACCTCATGTGTGAAAGGGATGGCCTGACTAGCGACAGCGAAGCGACAGCAATTTAGCTTAGGTAATAAGGCTACCGGTCTCGTATGGAGTACTGCTGCCACCTTTGGGATGGTTCGGCCAAATACCACCTCGCTACCTTAAACTCGATAGAACGTAGGGCTTTTAGGCTTATAGGTGAGAAATATATGACGGAGACTAAGACCCAGTCTCGAACACCGCCGTAAAATTGCAAGCCTATCGATCTTTTACAGAATGCGTTTCGGGGAATGTGCCCAGGAACTTTACGATCTGATTCCGCCATCTCCTTTCCATCAAAGGACAAGCAGGCGAACGGCTCAGTACCTTCCGTACCTAGTTGATATACCACCCATTCGCACACACCGTTTTGGTTCTAAGTTCTTGATGCGCACAGCTAAGGAACTTTGCTGTCGTATGCTTTTCCTAAAGAATACAATCCGGGCCTCTTTAAGGTAAGAGTGAATAGGTTTCTTCTAGATCTTCGTGCTTCATCTTAGACCACATCACTGCTTACCATCAGGTGAGATTGTGGTCAAACGAAGATCTATATACCTATAGATTTAAAAAAAGAAGCGAAATCGCTGTTGAAGCTATACTGACAATTGACAACAATAAACAAAAGACAACTATAAAAATTTAACAACAGCCCTTTTTTACAAGAAAATTATTCAGATTAGGAGAATTTTTTAGTTGTTTCTTTTTCTTTAGTGTCAATGGCTGTTTGACTTCTAAATTTTATAAGACCAACAGAGAGCAACTTCCACAGCCCTCTCTGTTGCCTGGTACAAGTCTTCTCGTGTGCAGGTGGTTGGGCATAGAGGACATGAGAGCAGGTGGGCCATTGTTTGTGAGGTGGCCCCGCAGTGGCACTGGCTCCGGAATGGGTCGATGTAGCCCCACTTGGCTAGATTGTCTCAGCAGCGGCCAACTTTCTTTCACTTCCAAATTGACCACTGCAGTTTGTAGCCGGAAGGAAGATGCTCCGCTGGTGGAATGTAATCAGGAGGGACAGTGTGATAGGAGGACCATAATTCAAGTCTCGCTACTGCCGGGCTGTTCATGGGGTTGGTGGAATGGAGGAAGCTCTTACGGCTTTTCACAATGGCCAATGGTGGCTGATGGCCGTAGAGTGGGTGCCGGTCGTCAGTTTACTGCTTACTTTTTTCAACACTGCAGGCAACCTCACGGCGAACGCTTGGCAAACAGTCGGCAAACTACTAATTAGATCTAGTCTAATTTATCTAGATCTCGATGTCGTCAGATTAACGCAACTGGTTCCTCAAAAAGGGAGTTTTCATTTTAAAGCGTCGGCAACGCGCGAATACTACTTTTGGTGTTACAAACGTCTATGGTAACCACTTACCATCAGGTGGGTACAAAAAAAACTGAAAAGTAACTTTAGATGTAACTAGCTGACCCGCCCGCGGCTTCGCACGCGTGGTTTGTCAGTAAAAACATTACCCTCCTTCTGCGCTGTCAGATATAAAGTAGCCTATGTCCCAATCCCGTTCATAATCTATACCTTCGCGATCACTGTACATAATTCATGATTAAAACTTGTATTTATCGCGTATGTACCTTTTTTCAGCCCGAGACCATGACTGTTGCAACACAGCCGAAACGTCGGGACAACAAATAAAAAAGGTACATACGCGATAAATATCCGATTTAATCAATAATTATAATCTATACCAACGGTATATAGGGAGCGCATCTAGATAATACCTTTAATTTTAGCCCTTTACTTTATCCCCCCCCCCCCCCCCCCCCCCCCCTAGGGATAATTTTGCAAAACAATTAAAAACACGTATTTCTTTATGTCTTACCAAAAGTGTAAATATGAATTTTCAGATCCCTAACTTACCTAAGGGGGCACCGGAGGGACAATCGCCCATACAACACGTACTACCAAGATCATTTCTAATTGGAGCATATTTCTACCTTAATAAGGTATTATTTTAATTTGAATAGTATTTATCTAGGTTCCCAACCATATATTAGATTAAAATACTAACCTAAAATGAAATAGAATCGTATCGCATTCTGCATGTTTTTACGTCATAAAATACCTGTTTTCAACCTAATTGTTTCGTATTAAAAACAACAACATCTTACGTATCCTACCTAGTCATGGGAACATAGATTATATCGTCTAGTTACAGAATAACAACACAATGAGAAAAATACAACAAGTTTTCAGTCATCATTTTTGGTATTACGGAACACGGTCAAAATCTAATCAAATTTAGAATCATTCTATTGCTATCACTGTCGCTCTGCGTCGCTAAACTTCGTCACTAAGCAGGGATAGCGATATTCAGGGCGAAGTATTTGACGCGGCCGAATTGAAGTTGCGCTCAGGGTTCGCCGGCGCGTTAAGGAGTTATGGCCATACAAACTTTCAACACCTATTTCACACCATTTAAGATTATTTTTGAGACAAAAGATTGCCAAATTTCATTACTATCCGTTCAGCCGTTTAGTCGTGAAAAGGTAACGAACAAACAAACTAACAAACAAACAGAGTTACTTTAATAAATATTAATTACGAGAATTAACTACAGATCCGCATGATTTCTGCCATATAGGTTATCTAATAGAGTTTTTCTATAAAAAATCTAATTATCAGTTTTGAAATTACTAATGAATATTCAAAAAGGAACCCGCCGCATCATCGTTATAATAAGTTACAACTACTTAAAACGTTTCAACTTTATAAAAACTGAATCATAACACGTAAAACTAAAATATACAGACGACTACCGATGAACTATGAATAGCTGGTCTTTGTTATTATATGTATGTATTTATATTTGTATGACTTTTCACTACTCTTAGTGAACGCGTTCACACTCCGTAGTAATTACTAGCACTAAATCATAGGGTTCACGTGGCGTAAACATCCTTCCATGGCTGTTTGAAAAAAAAAACAAAAGCGTCTTGCTGACAGTCTTTTGTAACCTATCTAACGGTCATAATCTGTTTTTTTTTATTGTTTTTTAAAGTTCAATTTATGAGTCTCGACGGGGTGCATGTGAGTGTTTACTTAAGGTTAAAATTATGTTTAAAATTAACCTAATCAATATTTTATTGATGATAGCCAAGCGCTTGACCACTACCTCACTTGATGGTAAGTGAAGGTGTGATCGAAAATGGAGCACGCTTGCCTAGAAAGAACCTATTCACTCGGGACTTGAAGACTCCAAGATTATACTGGTTTGGAAAAACATACGCCGGAAGTGAGTTCCACTCCTTACTTGTGCCAACAAGAAAAGTTGAAGCAAATCGTTTGGTACGGCAAGGTGGTATGCCAACCGAATATGGGTGGTACTTCTCGGTACGTCTGCTAGTCCGGTGGTGGAAAAGGGAAAGACGGATAAGGTCATGAAGATCTTGCGCACATTCACCAAAATGTATCTTGTAAAAAACTGAAAGTCTCGGTACTCGGCGTCTGTGCTCTAGATCTTGTAAATGAGGTGTATGAGTCTAGTAGCACGTCGTTCGATCGAATCAAGAGCTTCAAGCTGATACTTGGCCGAGCCATACCAGAGATGGCAGCAGTACTCCATACATGAGCGGACTTGTGTTTTGTAGAGACTGAGCAGCTGACGCTCAACGAGCTATGGAGAGGGCTATGCTCGGGGTTTCTCTACGGGATCGAATCAGAAATGAGGAGATACGTAGGAGAACTCAAGTCACCGACATAGCCCGACGGATTAGCACGTTGAAGTGGCAATGGGCAGGCCATATATCGCGCAGAACAGATGGCCGATGGGGCCGAAAGGTTCTCGAGTGGAGGCCACGGACCGGCAAGCGCAGCGTAGGACGTCCACCCACAAGATGGGCAGACGACTTGGTAAGAACCGCAGGTCGGCGTTGGATGCAGGCCGCTTCCAACCGCAGTTCCTGGAGATCAATGAGGGAGGCCTTTGTCCAGCAGTGGACGTCCTACGGCTGATATGATGATGATGATGATGATGAGCAGCTGACTGAGGTGTCAGTGGTAGACCTATAATTTTTAAAGTAGGGTCTTATGACCATATCTATTTATGTCAATGGGATATACCATAAAATAACCAGTAACACGACCGACGAAAGCTAAAATTTGCTTGAGTATTTAGCTTGAGTATCTCCACTATTTTCTAATAAGCTACAACTTACCAAGAAGCCGTTCATCTGTCAGTTCATCACTTTTACCTAAGTATAAATACTATTCTAAAGTATAAAAATACTACTTTAACAATAAATCTTTTCTTGAATTATTACGACTTAAAATACTCACAAAAGTAGTATATACCTAATGTCGCAACATGCTAACCAACAAAAATATAAAACGGTTCATTTAGCTCAAAAAACCAAGGATGCATCGATAACTATGTATCTGCTGCTGACTGGTCTATGTGTCTGTTTGTACCATGATCCACGGTTTCCTCTAGCAAGATTCATCTCCCTCGCAAACATAATATCTGGATTAAAAAAAAACAATGAGGCTCTGTCGTAAAAATGGCCCAAGAATCAGAAGACAAGGTAAAACAAACGGTTTTATCTTATCTGGCGTGTCTGTGGGCAAACTAAAACGCGGTAGCTGTTTGTACTGAGATAAATAATTTCGGTTAAAATCGTGGGTTTTGTAAACGAGTTCCGGTCGTCGAATTCCTTCTTCGGATAGATATAATACCTATTCACCTTGAGAAGTACCTGGAGAAGAAGAGAGAGCAACGTTATTGGTTATCACAAATCTAGAGTTTCAGTTCTAATTTGCATATTTTTTTTTTTATTTACTGAAGCATTTTCCAGTTCTAATGGAATCTGCCATTTTGGAATTTGCAACTTTCGCTATTAAAAACAATGTTTTAATATAACAACAGGGAGAATTGTGATTGAAGCCAAAAATTAAAGGGCACTAAGACAGTAACAATAAAAAGTGAAAGCAAAGCCACGTTTAATTGTGTCGTAAAAATAAAAATTAAATAAAAAATGCTTTGGGGTGGAAAAGTTTAGCGGCCGTAATTCTGCAATTATATCATACCATTTCGAGAATAGCCATTATGCTGTCCTTGGGGCAAACCGTCTTCAAACTTTTTTGTTAGGTAGAAGATTTTAACAGAACTCGATTACATAAAAGGAGCGATATCGAAATATAAGTTAAATACAATAACAACATGTAAATAAAACAGTTGATACAAGATATCGAGACCTAAAACAGATTACATCTTCGAATTAAGTTTAGTACTGTCGCGACCAAAAATCTAATTAAAACGACTGTCTAAAAGCCTTTCAAGTATTACAAGTATTGCGGAAAAGTGATTAAATAAAATATATATCAAAAATATCAATTAGGATTTATTTATTTTTCTGTTGTTTTATTTGCTTTTTTAGGCTTAAAACCCGTCACGGATGACGGGTAGAAGATGCTACTTAGAATGACAGTGTGCAATTTTATTGATTTGCCGACTCATAATAAGACGTAACAAATTCGATACGCATATGTTTAGACATCTGTTGCAGTTATCTAACGAATGTGCGCTTATTGTTTGTATAGGAATCAAACCACCTTAAATGAAGTAGCGATTAGCACTTTTGTATCTGACAGTACAATCTTAAGTAGCAAGTCACCGCAACAGTCAGGTAGCAGCTACGTTTCAATTTCTCGAAGCATTTTATTTACAAAACTAATTACGTTTGTCTGATGGGGTATTAAACAGCTCCCGGAGCCTCCGTTGATTCGATGACAGTTAATAAAGACATTCCAAATGTATAAGATCTTAGTCTATTTCATCTGATGTGATCGCTCCATCGTGTAGTTATTATATTCGTGTATTGCTTTTTGTATGTGATTGTACTTTAGCTATTTTTAAAATTGGAACTCATTTTTTATTCTGTTTTTAGGACTTGGAATAAAAAGGTAAATGTTTTTTTTTTAAATATGCAGTCTATTGCAAATATTCTATTCTTTTGTTGCAATATTCAAATAATCTAACATTTATTAGTTAGTATAACGAGATACACATAAAAATATGAAGCAGGACGCGTTTTATTGAGTAACTTTTTTTATTTTTTATTACCTTTGGCACGGAACATCATTGTTGGCACGCCACGTGGAGAGATAATTGAAATGTCCAAACACTAAATTTATAGTTAGTAGAACGTCACTATTTCTTTTTTATTACGCTTCTATCGGTGTTTTATTTATCTTTTAAATCTAAAAGTATATTGCTCGGACATTGTTACTTGTCTTGCCGTAATTAGAACATGTTTGTAGAGTTATTACTTGCTCAAGAAAAAACAAATTGATGATTTGAAAAGCTTGAAGGTAACTCTGTTTGTGTTTTTTACATTTTCACGACACGGGTGGACCGATATCAATGGAATTTAATATATAGTTTGATTATGGCCGGTATTATGGCTTAAACTACATTGAACCGGCTTCGCAGAAGGAAGGTTATGTTTTTAATGACAAACCACGCGTGCGTAACCGCGGGCGGTAGCTTTACTAACTAAATTATATGCAGTTTTTGTAATGTGTCTTAGTTTTACCACCAGAGCTCAGAAATAAAATATTTTAAATAAATAAACAAATATTGCTGGACATTTCACACAGTGCTATCTAGCCCCTAAATAATCAGAACAATGGGAACCAGATAACTGATACAATACTTACATACATTTTTTTTGTTGTAAATACATACTTTTAATATATACAGAGACAACCAGACCAGACAGTAGATATTATACTAGATAGTGCCAATTTTTTTTTTAATTCAAGTGCTTGACCACTTCCCCATTTGATGGTAAGTGATGGTGTGATCTAAGATGGAGCACGCTTGCCTAAAAAGAACCTGTACTATGGTACTGTAAGAAATACAGTACTATGACTTATCTCTGAAAGCAATCCCTTTCAGGCAACTTCTGGATGGAATGAAATGAATCAGGTTAAGGTATGACTGCCCTGAAATGGACCTTGTCACCAAGATTTCGGTAAGAACTTACTTATCAAGTATCTTTGTTAAGTGTTTAGAACTCATTACCTTAAATCTAACATTTGAAATTATCTTCTTTATGAGCACTATTTGCACTAAAAACGGGATGTTTACCATGATTAGTGGTTTTTGAGTATTCCGATAATTCCACGCAATTGCACGCGCCATGATCACGGGTAAACTGAAGTCTTTGCGATGGTCAGATCAGTCATGGATTGGCAGATATAACGATCTACCCTCCACCAGTAACATAATACTAGCACCAGTTTCATCAAAAAACGGGATACTTAAAACTCACAAATCATTGTAAATATCCCGTTTTAGTGCAAATGTCTTAAGGCGATATGTAAAAAAAATTGAGCCGCTAAGTAACTGTCGTATTCAATAACTAAAAATAGTACTGATTTCATATTTAAGCAATATTTACTTGAGGATTTAAAGTACATAAATGAAATTCAGAAACGCAATTAGTGAAACTTTTCTCGATACAATTATTTGTCACAATCGGCTCTTCTAAAACACTAATATCGTTTATTCTCCGACTCTAGAAAATATTTATAGTACAGTAGTTTTTTTACATAGTTATGTAGGTAATTATGATACCTAAATTAATGGAAAAGCATTTTTTTTCATTTGTTGGTTCGCATGCAATTCGAGATTTTATCTTTTGTCACTTACGTCATTTACTCCTGCGACAATGCGACGCGGCTATGATACATGTTTGTCTCGTTCTTCACCTAAGCAAGTAAATATCACTATCACTTTCTTGCATATCCTGAAGTTCCGCCCAATCGTCACAAAAAATAAATTTGTATATCATCTTAAATCTCTTTAGTTTTAGTAGGCTCATTACAATAAACTATGCACTTGTCGCAAATATCAAGAGTAGGTTATTCAAGTAAATGTTGGCACAATGCGGTGGCAACATTAAAATCTAAAATATTAATTGTAACGGGAGCTGGTATCCCTTTCTGCGAATGTTAGGGAACATAATAAGCCCTCAAGGGAGCTTCTGTAATTAGCGGCTGTTCATTTCTTAATTTCAATATTTAATTACAAAGGAAACTCGACGACTGCTAGACGTCATCCTCAGACTTTTGAATCGGTTTTTGTTTCATCAAAAAGACTTTGGAATTTCGTTTCTATTTCCAATTCACTAAGACGCTTCTGTTTCTTTGTCCGATATCAAAGGCTATATTTAATCAATCCTGAAACTCTGAACTCTTTATTTATGAAATTTAAATTATTTTTAACAAGTTTCATATGAAATGACGACTTCCGGGACGCAGTGGGCGAATAGCCGGATGAAACGCAGGCAGTGCGGGTTCAATTCCCGCCGCGAAACAAAGGTTTGCGTTACCTGTAGATATTTGTTCCGGGTCTGCGTTTTTTATGTATATTATAAGTATTTACATAAAAAAAATAATATAAAAATTCTATCATTTATCTGGTTCCCGCTACTTAGTTTGGGGTTAGATAGCGCAGTGTGAAATGTCTAGCAATCACACTAATCATACTTTAATATTATAAATGCAAAAATTTTGGATGTTTGTTTGTTTGTTACTCAATCACGTTGTAACGGCTGAACCGATTTCGATGAAATTTGGGTACGTAGATTATAACCTGGATTAACACATAGGCTACTTTTTTATTGACAAACCACGCGTGCGAAGCCGCTGGCGGAAGCTAGTATTTATATATTTTATTAAATCTTTTTACGTTTCCTTCCCTTTATGATATTAGTATAATCAATGTAACTTTATCGCGAATGTTCAAGAGCCATCTCACAATTTCCCTTTGTCGTTCTCTTACCCCATTGTAAGGGCTAATATCAGACGACATATTATCATTTTATTTCATTTCTGAAAGCCCGCTATGATATTCCCTTTTAACTATTACCTGCATTTGGATTTCATTAGAAAATGTCTGGGGAATTTTGCATGGATAAGATTATAACGAGCTCTGCGGCTCAGCGGGCGAATAGCCGACTGAGACGCAGTAGGTAGCGGGTTCGATTCGTGTCCAATTGCGGGACAAATGTTTGCATCTACAGATATTCTTTACGGGTATTTTTCTATATATTAAAAGTACCTAAGTCTTTACAAAAAAAATAAAATGTACATACATAAGTATTCTATCAGTTATCTGATTCCCATAGAACAGCTTTGCTTAGTTTGGGGCTAGATAGCGCTGTGTGAAATGTCCAGCAATAGTTATGCTTTGATCTCTACCCATTCGCGGTATATGGGCGAGCCAGCGGAGTGGCGTGACTTGTATTCTCCTATAATGTTAGGCTGGCCCACAAGATCTTCTACTTCGGCGTTTTTACGGACCCTCAAGCTACCAACTACTCCGATACGACCGGTTGGTCGTCCCAAGTATCGCTGGAGCATAGGAAGAAAGCTAACTTTCGCAACCTTGGAGCCGACGACTGGCAAGAGATGGCATTGGACAGAGGAAAGTGGAGAGTTCTCGTAATCGGAGGCCAAGACTCACTTTGGGTCCCTGCGCCAATGGAGTAAGTAAGATTTCGAATGGGCATACTTGCTAAATTACTTTACTAAATACTAAGTACTTTACTAAATTATTATTTGTTTGAATTGAATAGAATGGACGAATGAACTGTCAAACGCAGTATTGGTAAATTTCCCTTTGACGTGGTTTTTCACTTCGCACTTTTCAATTGGTCGTTACAATCGACGCGTGCGAATGGCGTGTTTTGTTCAATGGACGGCGATGGTTCGGACGTGGCCATTCACGCGGACTTTATATTGCACAATTGTTGTGTTGCAGAAAATTATACAATTTCTGGACGGGTGACCACGCGGGCGGTCAGTAGTCACGCCCCGAAGTTCGATTCAAATGAAAAATCACATTTCAAAGCGACAATGGCCAGCCGTTTCTAGTAATGAAATATTAATCAAGATTTCGATGTACGAAATAAACATTGTATTTGGTTGCAACTGGCGCCAGTTAGTTCTTTTTGATGTTACGCCATTTCAGTTAGTTCTATTTTAGTTTTTAATAGTTTTCTATTTATCCTGGCACGCTTATTAAGAATAATCAAAAAGTTTTGCTACCGTTCCCGCAGTCTGTGTATTTCTTTAAGAAACCGATAACGTCAATAAAAAAGCTTCGCTACCTGATACCGGGATATACCACTTTCTAAATTAATTTCTTCTAATTCTGTCGGGAATGTTGCCGAGTCATACGTCGTATGCCATCGGCGGCTTTTAACTTAAGGATTTGGGGATGAAAAAGTGACGCTTGTTTTTCAACGAGCGCCATTAGAGAGACACTGAAAGATGCAGTTGCATTTCATTATTTATCCGTAAATAAATTGGTATTTAAAAATATGTTCCCAAAACTTTGACCGAAATAATACTAATATTAAAAATACGATTAAGGGTAGATGTGTGTTATATTTCACTCTTTCGCGTCATTAATACTAATAAAATTGGAATTAAATTCAGCAAAAGGTATTTAATTTAGTTCGTAGGAGTTACCTCAGATCTCGTTTTGTTCTAATTTGATAGTTGTAGTGTTGTGACCAAATAAGTAGTGATATTCGCATATAATTATTATATTTTGAACAAAGACAAATACAACAAAAACATTCAAATATATTTTTTCAAGGTGGGAACACTCAATGGCCCACCGCCATTTTGTGTTTGTTTTAATCTGTCACTCGCAACAAGACGGTCGTGCTAGTCACTACATTTCTGTTCGCTGAGTTTTTTCACTTTAGCCATACGTTACGTTGTATATTTTGTGTTCCTCCGTGTTGTACAAACACGGTTGTACAAAAGTATCCGGCAGTAGTTTAGTTTCTTACATTTTGTAAAAAAATATCGGGTCTGTTATCGTGTTACGTTTATCGATAGCTCCATCCATATCAGTTTCTCCGACTCTGGTATAACCTTGTACGTGCGCAAGCGTCATATTTTTATAAAATAATGCATACATAATGTAAAAATGACGCTCGTTCAAGTTTTCACAGGAGCTGTCATCGAGAAAATAAAGAAATAGAAATACTATAAAAGCAATCCCACCTTTTAGGAACATCACACGTAACAATGACAGGCTTTCAGACGTAATTTGTATTTGACTAGATCTTATTAGTGAAAGTGGCCCAGTTTACCATAATTACTTGACACTTGACATTAGGATTATTATTATTTTTCCACTTAACATGATTATTATTACCCGATAACTGGACATAACTTATTCTTATTATTATTTGAAATATTATGCCGCATGAATTAATTTTAATTTGGTTGATTTGAAATGTCATAATTCTTTAAGTTCTATATGATAAAAGAGGTCAATCGTCGAATCCAACTCGGATGGGCAGCGTTTGGGAAACTTCGCAACGTCTTTTCGTCCAACATACCTCAGTGCCTTAAGA
Source organism: Philereme vetulata (assembly GCA_918857605.2). Classification (NCBI taxonomy): domain Eukaryota; kingdom Metazoa; phylum Arthropoda; class Insecta; order Lepidoptera; family Geometridae; genus Philereme; species Philereme vetulata. The sequence continues at coordinate 3,129,010 of OU975471.1, read as the reverse complement.
CAAAAGTCTACAATCAGTGTGTGTTACCAGTGATGACATATGGAACCGAGACGTGGTCCTTCACTATTGGCCTTATGAATAAGCTCAGAGTCGCTCAACGAGCTATGGAGAGGGCTATGCTCGGGGTTTCTCTACGGGATCGAATCAGAAATGAGGAGATACGTAGGAGAACTCAAGTCACCGACATAGCCCGACGGATTAGCACGTTGAAGTGGCAATGGGCAGGCCATATAGCGCGCAGAACAGATGGCCGATGGGGCCGAAAGGTTCTCGAGTGGAGGCCACGGACCGGCAAGCGCAGCGTAGGACGTCCACCCACAAGATGGGCAGACGACTTGGTAAGAACCGCAGGTCGGCGTTGGATGCAGGCCGCTTCCAACCGCAGTTCCTGGAGATCAATGAGGGAGGCCTTTGTCCAGCAGTGGACGTCCTACGGCTGATATGATGATGATGATATGATAAATTGTTTACATAATTGATTGTAACATTTTAAAACGATTTTTTTACTTTTCCAACTTGCAATGCCCTTACAGGGTATGTATTTGTACTTACTTCCTAGCTACTTACCTACTATCTAAGCTGAAAAACATGAGTATGTATAAATATGGAATATTTTTTGGTCAGGAATCACTTAAGCAATCCGTGTACAGAAGTTAGTTTGCTCTAGTTCTAAAGATTCGTATATGTTCAATGAAAAATTAAAATAATCAAAACACACGAAAGATCTGAAACAGAATAGTCCGGACGTGTGATCGTTTAGTGTCGAACAAAAATAAACGAGATTAACAAACACGTTATCAAAAATAAATGTTATGATTTGTTAAACAGGTTATTAGAAAAACATCGGCGCTGACAGCGAGCTTCGAAACAAACTATTAACTAGCCAAGCGTGAGTCGAAGTAAACAAAGACAGTGGATTAAACGTTCTTACTTAAATGCAAGCGTAGTAATAACTTTAAGGTTATTGTAGTTTTTTTGTCACTTGATTTGTTATAGGATTAAGAAGGTACGACTATGCAAAAGGTCATAAAAGTGTTTGTATAAAAAGGTACATACTAATATCAATAAACAATAAAAAAAACTAGAGTGCTTTAGACCGCAAGACTGAAGTAAAACTTCTCTTACAAAATATTTATATGTAAAATTGTTCAAGAACGAAATGAAATTACGAAAAATAATCAAGAAATCACCGTTTGCGTAATGCTACTCGCAAACAAACTACTGGCTGAGATATATATATATTTCATGCACTGGCTATGAGAGGAAAAGAGAAAGAAAATGTGCGCGCGCACAGCTCTCTCTTGATCCAACAGTAATATATGAAACGTAACTCTCTCTCTTTCTATCTTCACTAACATATATCTCCATCCGTTCGCCTCGTATGATCACACTTTTCGTAACGCTCTTGTAACGCATTAATCATCTTACTCCCCAAGTCAAGCGTGCGTAAAGAAGTTTTACTTAAAAAATCTGTAGAACCTAATTGAATGGAAATTAGAAAGCTTTTTCGTGGTGTTAGTCTAAGCTTAGACCAAGAATCGAGATAACAAAACATGAAACCTAATAGTTATTTTAAAATTACAACAATCAAAACCGATTGATAAAATTTCAAAGATTCTTAAATCAAAAGTGGGATATCAAATCTAAACAAAGGTTCTCGTAAATCAAGATTTTAATAGTTACAGTATATATGAAAAATTCTTTGTTTGATCAGACTTTAACATCTGGAGGATGAACAGAAGTTCATAATAAAACATGATGAAAAAATAATGTTAAGTCCTTTTGTATCGACCGCGTTTGTATTATACTTAGAAGGACTCGTCTTGATACTTGTTTTTTATCGTAGGTCACGCATCTTAAAAACTTGCCCTGTATCTGTCAACCTGAGGCATATAGGTGTAAAAACTCATATCAGTTCTGCTTTGCGGTAGAAATAGAACTGGGAAAACCAATAACGGGTTGTGCGTTCGTTTGTACAGTTCTCTCTGTAAACGTTTTTGATGTTACGTGCCGTTTGTGTCGCGTTGGTGCCACGACGGAACTCATATTCCATAATTACACGAATTTTTAACGTATCCATTATGACGAAAAATGTTCAAATGTAATGAAAATACAACGCTAATCAATAAAACAAAAGACTGAGTTTGTAAAAAGAATGACATGTTTTTAAAACAAAATTAATTTGAATTGAGAATACAAAGCCATTCCAAACTTTTTTTCTATTCGAAATGACCAGTACTGAAGAACTGGCCATTTCAAATAGAAAAAAAAAGTCTTTTGTTTATTGATTAGCGTTGTATTTTCATTAAACTTACTTCCCAGACTTGGTTGTACTTTCCCAGACGAGCCTTTTTACAAAGAATTCTACTACTATTTTTGTTACTTTTATTATATATAATTAATTAACAAGATATAAGTTTGCATGAGATTAAAATTAAAGTGAATTATAGCCAATTATATAGTAAACTAAATGAGGCGGTATCAGGCTGGTCGTTATCGTGTATTATCGATGAACGTTGAATAACTACATAAAAAATGTAGTGTGAGCCCTAAGGCGCGTAATAGCTAATTGCATTTGTTACTACGAGTTTTAAAACATTCCCGTACAAGACTATGAATAATGGTTTAAGCTGATGTCTTTTAAATGCCAAACAATTCATCGGTAATATTAATATACCGGTATAACAACAGACTAGACGTATGAATAGGTACATGAATGTCTGCGAATTTTATCGTATCCATTATTTAATTGGAAGTTTTCTATAAATAAACAACGTCTGTTTTGTTAAAGCACTTCTTTATATTTCTTTGAATTTTTTGAATCACTACATAGTATAAAACAAAGTCGCTTCCCGCTGTCTGTCCCTATGTATGCTTAGATCTTTAAAACTACGCAACGGATTTTTTAATAGATATAGTGATTCACAAGGAAGGTTTATATGTATAATACATGCATAATATAGTAGAGAAACACTGATAATTTTAGAGGTTTCTAATGTGCCGTCGTAAATACTCTTAATACTCTTTCAAGAGTAACCTCTAAAGAAAACATGTTTGTGTCATCTAATGACAAAAACTGTGAACATTGTATATAAAGACATTCTGTAGTATATTTAGTATCGGCATTGCACCCGTGCAAAGTCGGGGCAGGTCGCTAGTAGTACATAAATTATTGTTTAAAATTTCGATTTGTACTGAAAGAAATGTTTTATTATATGAATGCATTGAACCGTTTTAAAATAATACATCTATTACTTGTTAACTTATTTCAAATGAACGATTGGACATTTGTATGACCTGATTTCTTTTTCGCTTTTGAATCCATATTCAAAGTTGTTTTCAGTATTTCAATCCCCTCAAGCTTACGGAAGTATAATTTTTATATCCGATAGTAAAGTGATCCATCAGTAATCTGAGTCATAATTATTATGCATATGTTTGATTATAATTTTGATAATCAATCAAATACATGACTTAACTCAATTATCAGAGTCGCAAGCAATAACCACGGGCCATTATTCCAATTAGCTACTGAAATGTATTCCCATTACAGAGTTTGTATACCTAATTATCTACTTATATCTATGTGACCAACAAAATTGTTGTATGCTCGTTTATAACTTCGGGCTAATCTCTGAAAATGCTGAACATGTTTTTATGAAACTTTATACGATATTGTACTTTACACATTGTAGAGGATTCGAAATAAAACATGGAGGAAACATCAGTGAAGAGAGATTGATTAGAAAAATAATAAACATTTTCTAAAATATGTAGGAACTTAGTACTTCCTGTTACTACCCGGCAGGTCACCTAAAATATTTTTTAAATCATCATCTATAAAAATCTTCGTATCTACAGGTGCTCTCATAATTTATCCAGATATTGTTTGAGTGGCATTGCAGCACTAAAGTACCAATTTCCAAATGACTTTATAGTTATGGCAATATCTTAATCAATATCTACCCGCGCGCTGATGGCTGTAGCGCGTAGTGCGAGGCGAGACACAGTGCGGAGCGGATCTCACACACCCTGACGAAGGTTCACGAATTGAACCGAAATATTGTCAGTCGTAACACCGATTAAAACGGTACGTGATAAATCCCGTATTTATAATAATTGTTGAAATATATCACGAAATTTTTCTAAGTAAAAATGACAATAAGTTCTTAAGAGTTGTAAATGTTGGGACAAACGCTTTACCTAATATCAGAAAAATTTTGTATTTTTTTTTTATATTAAAAGATTTTTTGTTGATCTTCCTTATGGTATGACGTGGTGTGAACGAATGGATCACGCTCGCCTAGAAAGAACCTGTTTACTCTGGACTTGAAGACTCCAAATTGTTTTAGGGTACGATAGAGATCAAATATCAAAATGGTTTGGTCGAGCAATCGTATTGCAGCCGAATCGTAACAGTTCATACTAACTCAGTGAGATTTGTTTTGATAATACATCATAAAACTATTAAATATTGGATCGCTGAGTGAGACTACCCGTGCTACTGTGTTCTTGTGTGTCCAAATCATAGGCTCAAGCGATTTACGTTTTATATAAGGGGTCAGCATCATAAGCTGAAGCATTTAAAGTTCATAATGAGCGCTCAGCCTTTGGGGCAGAGTTTCTAGGGGACTCAAAGAACATGGCTTGAAGAGTTTTTGACAATCATACTAGAGAACGGAATCACTCAGTTTAAAGTCCGTCAGTGTATATATGTTATGCAAATGAAAAAGACGAACTCTAAGAAAATTTTGCACATACATATTTAATGTTGGTAGGAGATACACCAACAGTAAGTACTTTTAATTTGAATAATGTTTAATTTATACCAGTTTTATGACGACGGTTATAAACATTTCTGATACAATTTCGGTATAATTAACTTGAAGTTTTTATTAAATTTTTAGTAACACAATAGACCACATTTTAAATCAGTTTATTCGTTATGGAGTTTCGATGCCACAGACGCGCTACTCTTTTGCGGTTTTGGTTAAAATCGCTTCAGCTTATACCTCAAAAATATTAAAACACTGATCATGGCGTAATCGCTATGTTATTTCAGCGTTTAGACGATGTTAAACCTTGTTTTGTTTTGTCAGGGGCATGTGGGAATCATTCTATTGTATTCCACATCCGGGATATGATTGCTCCTTCATATTTTAGTTTTAGCTACAAGTAAACCTTGTAATATATTGTTCTTGAGTCCGTTTGATGCTGGAACTTTTACTATCATTTAGTGAAACTCTTCTTTATTTGTTGATTATTAAGGTTTGAAATTACATTGCACTTGTTCACTAGTTCTTGATTCTAAATAACTTTCGTGTGAATCAGCTTAGCCTACAAATCGTAGATGATATACCCGGATTCAACATCTAGCGCTCAGCTTTGAATTCGGTTGTTGGAAATGCACTAGGTAACTGAACAACATATATATCTGAATATATGCGTACCAAATTAGTTACTTCGCAAAATCATTAAATTTGTACACTTTCATTCATAAAAGACATATTAATTGGAAAAAAACACTTATTAATAGCATTTAATAGCAATAAGTTAAAATAATGAATATTTTGATATTTATGAATGTGGGCAATATATTGCGAAAATTGAAACTTTTTCATAGACTACTTTTTACCTGACTGCGCAAAAGTAATGTTTTTATTGACAAACCACGCGAGCGGAGCCGAGGGCAGCAACTAATTTTTAAAGCGATACTGTAGTACCAGTAAAACTCACATTTAAAACCCAGATCTAATTAAATTTTAGTAGTATTATCTCATATTAAAGTGACGTGTGTCGCTACCGGCTTCCGTTCTCAGGTGAGCTTATCATACTCAAATATGACAAATCCAACTTAAGGGGTACATACAACCACTTCACAATGAGATAATTAAATAAATCTGGCTACTGTGCTACTGTTTATTCTTTACTGTGTCAACTTGGATATTTTAAACAAATCATAGGTAACATTAGGATTTTGTATACACGGTGTCCTTTATATCACTGTTTTCCCAGAACAAACGTTGCTCAGACCATGGTATAATAACTGTTTATAGCATCAAATAAGAGAATAAAAAATTAAAATCTAGACCTACTCAAATAAGTTTAACTTTGTTCAAAAACTAACCGTGACATAAAGTTCCCATGAACTTACGCTAGCCGTAGCGTATTACCTACTCCTTAGTACCTAGTAGCTACCGATCAGTGCGCTATGTTGTAGGGCGTAACGTTAAAATAGACGTTTTAGTTCGCAACTTTTTATATGATTCAAAGACCAATTTCGTTTTGTTTTTTTTTTAATTTGATGTTTTAAACTGTTAGTAGGCCACGGTCTGAACAACATTTGTTTCGGGAAAACAGTGATTTAAAGGGCACCGTGTAGATTTGTTTAAATATTTTTAAATTTCCAGCAAGATATTCATGTTTTTGCATTTTTTGGGTTTTTAGTCTTTTTTTATTTAAATATCATTTCATATCAGTTCAATATTATGGAAATAACATACAATTAATTACATTTACTCTTAAAAAATACAAAAGTAAGTTGAAACAACGAACGAACGATCTATAGATCGCTCGATTTACACCAAAATTGTGCCATCACTAACTACCCATATACCATATTTCACAATGATCGGATCAACGCATCCAAAGTTATCCTTGGACATACAAACATACATGTACACATACAACGCCGATTTGCCCAAGTTGACTAAGAGATCTCGCTTCGCTCGATCAAAAATGATTATTGCAGACACTAAAGAAACTGTAATTAAGTACTTACTGGTTATTTCTTTTAATGATGTGTAAGTATTAGTACTAACATTATTGAAAAAACTTTTTACTCCATTAAGTAACGACTGAGTGAAAACCATAGATACATAATAATTTAGCTAGAGACTGTGGTAGGGTTCAAGTGCAAACGTGTGCCACGCAAACGATCATTTCATTCCACCATTCATTTAATACATGCTCTTAATCACATAATGGCCGGGACTCAAGTTCAAACTAAAACGTTGGCTAATCGAGTAGACTTTCTATAGCATAGACAAATTTATGACTATACTTAGTGTACTCAGATGTTTTGATGGACTATGAATGAATGAATGAATGAATTAAAACACTTATACACACAATATAAATAAAAAAATACAAACTAAATAGAAAATACAAAGCAAATAGTACAGTGGGCGGTCTTATCGCTTAGAAGCGATCTCTTCCAGACAACCTTTGGATGGAGAGGACTATATTTTATTTTAATTATTTTGTTGTTTTTATTTAGACATTCTTTTTAATTTGGCCATAGACAATTCTATTCTTTTTAAGTGTATAACAATTATAATTATGATGACTAAAGAATATATGACATGTAAAAAAATTACCAATAAATTCTTCTGACTCGAATCTGGCCACGAATTTTTAAAAAGTCACGTGTAAGTTTCTATAATCCCAATGACAATATTTGACAAGTTTATCGTTAGTTCGATGCAAATTAATGCGACAAAATGTAAAATGTACATGTTTTCAATATTTTTGTGCGTGTTAAGTTGCATTAGATTGTAGTTTATGTAAGTTGACTGAAGATCTAACCACACATCTAAGGTTACGATTCATCCGGTGTTCATACCCGCACCTCATTCTGTAGCTTGCTTTTTAATACTCTGAAGTAAAATGTTAATCGTAGTCAAGTAAAATAATAGGCCGAGGTATGATCTTTAATGCATTTGGATCATCCCAACCCTGGGCCTTATTTCGTTATCAATAGAGTACATTTTCGTATTGTTTTATGGGTTTGTTTTTGCTCCTGGGCTTAAATTTTGTATGGACACATATAACCCGAGAGGAATCGGGATCTGTCCAGTCTGTGTGCGTTGTGCGTCCAATGTCCAGTGAAGTAAGGCTGCTAAGACAATCGGGGTGTTTTTCGCCACAAAGTAAGCATACATAACATCTTCTCTTTAAATATTCCTGTGCTTACATCACACTAATATTATAAATGTGAAAGCTTGGATGATTGTTTGTTACTCAACCACGTCGTAACGGCTGAACCGATTTTGATGAAATTTGGTAGGTATGTACGTAGATTATAACCTGGATTCAGACATACGCTACTTTTGATCATAAACAACGCGTGCGAAGCCGCTGGCTGAAGCTAGTTATTTATATATTTTGTACTAGCTGACCAATCCGCTGCTTCGCACGCGTAGTTTTTTAATAAAAACATTACCCTCCTTCTGCGCAGTTGGGTAAAAAGTAGCCTATGTTCCACTGGGTGAATGTAGCTTTCCAATGGTGAAAGAATTTTTGAAATCGGACCAGTAGTCTTTGAGTTTATTCATTACAAACATACACACGAAAATACAAATCTTTCCTCTTTATAATATTAGTATAGATTGTAGATTTAGGGTATTGTGTTTAATCTAACTTGGATAACGTAACCAATAAATTAGTTGTCACTTTTTTATTGATAACTTTTTAAGTAGCTTTTCTTTAGTTAGTTTCCATTGGTTATTTCTATAACTGATATACTTTTTACCGACAGTCGTTCGTTCGTTGTTATACTTTTTTTGAGTTATTTAATAGTTTTTTTTGGTTGCTAAATACAATACTTAGAAAATACCACTTCGTATAGCTTTTGTTGTATTATTACTTTTTTAACAAAACAAGTTTATTTCTGACTACGTAGACAGAGTCGTAAAATTTTTTAAATAAAAATACTTAGACAAAAAAGCCTTATCTCTTGTCGGTGCAATTGTTTATTGTTTACGTATTCAACATACAAAACATTTAAAAAAAACAGAGAGTAGAGAGAGAGAGTAGTAGAGTTCTTTGTGAAAAAGCTTGCCCCGGGGAAGTACTACCACCATACCTATTTCTGCCGCTAAGCAGCATTGCTGTGTTTAAGTTTGAAGGGAATGGTTGCCGGTAATATAACAGGCACATGAGGCTTTGCACCTGTATGCCTCAAGTTGATGGAAACAGGGTAGTGTATCGTAGGGCACGTTCCTAAGGAGCGTGACCTACGAGGCGATACTTTGTTATAGGCGATGGTAACCACTTAACATCAGGTGGGCCATTGACTTGTTCCATCTCCAATTCGTATAAAAAATATACAATTTTCTAAAAACAGAAAATACTAATCTACAATACAATACAAATCTGTTTATTGCGCAATATGCGTAACAAAACGTGTTTAATATTACATAGCACCTATAAGTGCAGGCTTCAGGGTTTTACGAACGCAATGTCGAGTTTAATTGTATGTGGTAATTTAAATTTTAATAACGTAGATGTAATTTCAAACACGATTAAGGCGCTAACCGTAGCCGATGACCTTGAGCGAATGGGCGTAGCTATTGTTTCGGCCCCGCACCAACCGCACCTTCCGCCACACGCATCTAATCTAAGCAAAAAGGTGAGCGCGAGGCAGACGAGCACAACCCTCCCGTACGACAATCAGCTACCTCTAATTATTCGGAAAAGTTGAAAATAATTAATTGCCACGTGAAAGACCGTCGCAGCACAGTATCATATGTTCAACTTGAAGGTATAGTCTTTGCCCACATTTAGATGAAAGAAAAATTACAAAATTTCACGTCGTCTATAGGATCAAATTGAAAGTTGAAAACAGTTACATTTTAGTATTTTTCAAACTTTCGCGATCACTGTACATAATTATTGATTAAAACGGTCTCGGCCGAGACCATGACTGTTGCAACACAGCCGAAACGTCGGGATAACAAATAAAAAAGGTACATACGCGATAAATACCCGTTTTAATCAATAATCAGTTACATTTTGTTATTTTTTTCTCATAGTAAATAAACAGGTAGAACTTTTTTGTATGTTCACTTTTCAGATAAAAGGTCAATTAATGACTTGTATTTTTTTGAGCACATAAAACTGATTCCTCCCTGATGAGAAAGCCTCCAAATAAGATCAATCAGCTACTATATTCGCCTTAATAAATTGTTTCTGAATAATTAAATGAAATCCAGTGTAGAAGCTCACTAGCTCCCACCCTAGGTAAAACCTGTGTTGTGGGAGATAGTCTCTTTCACCCTGTGAGTGTGAGTGAGTGTTTGTGAATTAATTAAATTTGTTCTTTTACCTCTTTAATCGAGATTATATCGATCTTATGATTGTTCGTATAAAGGTGACCAACCCTTTTTTCCCTTCTATTCTGTATAGTTCTCATTGGAATTATTTTCTCTTTTCGAAACGTCTGAATTATTATGCCTACGTTTTTATCTTGAGCCTAATATCTTGGAGACACTTCCATCTGCCAGTGATATCTGAATGAAGTGAGCTGTATAGAGCTCGTTTGCAACGCGCGTGGCATATTTATTTCAACTAATTTCCATTGCAGTGTTTTTTTAGCTAATTTTAGCCTTTTTCCATATAAACCTTAAATATGCCAAATCTCACACTCCTCAGTGCGCTCAACTTAAAATAGGATGCAAAGATTTCTCTTCTTATATCTTCTTAATACTGTTACGCCGAGGATGTTACAGAATAAGTAATAGTAAAGTAATAGCCGGCTTCTCGAAGTTATACCTACTGTGTCACAGAATAGGTAATACTTGGTATGGAATATACCTACATACCACGTTTTTACCTACAGTTGCACAGAATAAGAAATAGTAGTCAGTCGAAATACCTACACTTTTCTAGTTACTAGTGGAAACATCGAGAAGGTTCTGGAAATAATGCGCGGTATAAATGTATTAGTACGTAGAGACGCTCGAAGGGATCAGTCTAGTTTTGGCGATACGTGCGACCGTGTTGTGAATTAGTGTGTTGTGCTTACTTGTGATTAAAATCGTGTATTTATAATTTCAGTGTAGAATAAAAGTGTTATTTTGGTTAGATTGATTTTAATTATTTTATCCCGTACCCTCAGCTCGTAACAATAATATAAAATTCTCGTGTCACAGTGTTCGTAACAACGCTCCTCCGAAACGACTTGACCGATTCTTATGAAATTCGTTGTGTTGGTAGGTATGAGAATAGGTCGTAAAGTGTTTTTGATTTCGTCACCTAAAAATAATGACAATGGCTGGAGAATAATATACCAGAACCTGATGTATAAATTAAATATTGATAATTTTAAATTAAACGGTGACTCTCACACATATATAACAAGACATCGAAATAATATAACTATTCCTCCACATAGACTTGCCAAAATAGGCAACAGTTACTTATACATTAAATTCTTCAACAAACTTACACATGGTGTAGGAAACGCTGACGCTGCAGACTTCAGTAATAAAGTCAGAAGGTTGTTGATGGAAAAGTCCTATTATACCCTTGACGAAGCTCTTGCTGATGACTTTAGTACTATTTAATTAAATAAATAAATAAATATTGCTGGACATTTCACACAGCGCTATCTAGCCCCAAACTAAGCAGAGCTTGTATTATGGGAACCAGATAACTGATAGAATACTTATATACATTTTTTTTTTGTAAATACATACTTACAATATATAGGGAAACAACCAGACCCGGAACAAATATTTGTAGATCATGCAAACATTTGTTCCGCGGCGGGAATTGAACCCGCTACCTCCTGCGTCTCAGCCGGCTATTCGCCCACTGCACCACGGAGGTAGTCAAAAATTATGACTGTATTAATGAACCCTTAATTATTTTGTTATGACATGTGTTTCTGATTGTATTTATGTATGTGCTAATTTGTCCTTAAATGTTATAATATGAATTGTTGTATGTATGATTATATTCTGTGAAAATTATGACCTTTCCAAGTGTACAAACAATGTATCTTTATGGAATAAAAATATTTTGATTTGATTTAATTTTCACCCTCCTACCCCCGCTCCCCATTTTTTTATCGCGATTTTAGTATTTTTGTACGAACAATATCTATATAATTTAACCGTCGGCGTCGTTCATTGACGTGAAATGTCAAAGTGACGCGACACTTTATGGGAATGACATGAAGTGTCGCGTCACTTTGACATTTCATTCTGCATTTAATTTCATCGATAATTTATAATAGATATTGGTTATTATTCACGTAATTATATTTGTTTTACTTGTAGACTATACGTTTAATCTGCAGACCATACGTGCAGTAGGTACCTACTGGAACTCGAGTAGTAAGTGGTAACAGAGCCGATCAGACGCGTGCCGCGGTCTGCGGTCGACCAGTATTGCCCTACCCTGTCCGTACCTTCACAGATGTCTCTTCGCGGTTCATGTCTATGCATGCAGTAGACAGTTATGTGTTGCTGGATGCCCATTTATACTTTTTTTTATATAAATTTGATTTTTATTTCTTAGGAAAAGTAACAGCACTTAGAAACTACTTAATTATATATATATATATATATACATCTAGTGGCCATTTACAAGTTTCCGCATAAGTTCCGGAATATTGAAACTAAGTATAAGCTTGCTTGCTCTGCAGCAACCCTCCGGTTATAGCCATTAACGGATCATACCTACACTTGTATGATTGATAATGATTTTGAATGAATGAATGAAAATTCTTTATTATACCTTACAAGCTAGACACACCAGATTTAAAGAAATAAACAAATAAAAGTAAGCATAATGGGCGGTCTTATCGCTTAACAAAGCGATCTCTTCCAGACAACCTTTGGATAGAGAGGATCATTGCTTAATGGAAGATTGACCGAGGATTTGATCCAAATTTACAAGCATACTCTTTCTGATTATTCCAATTTAACTTTCTATGTTGCTTTTAAATTCCTTTTCAATCAAAAAACCGACTCCATACTGCCATTTCGTCTCTCCTGTATGGCAAAATATATGATTTTATTTTTCTATTATTTTCTATGATCTTACTTCGGATAGTTTGGAGGTGTGTTTGTTTGTTACTCTATCACGCCGTAACGGTTGAACCGATTTCGATGAAATTTGGTACATACGTAGATTATAACCTGGATCACCACATAGGCTACCATTTATCCCATAAATCAGTTTCCATGAGATAAAAATGGGGTGTCAAGTTGTAACAGCGAGTTTACCTTTAATTCTAGGTTACCTACAAATTTAGTAGCGTAACTCGTACTAAATCGCGGGCAATAGCTAGTATATAATATTTCTCAATGCGTATTGTAGTAAAACCATTATTTGTGGCGACAGAAGTGATCTCATATTGTACACACGGCTACACCTCAAGCTATACATGTCCAGTAAAAGCTAACCTCGCATTGTGTAGGTTTTTCGTAGAATGAGCTAGCTTATACTGGAAATGTATAGCTTGATGTGTAGCCGTGTGTACGTGTAAATGTAGAGTTGTTGGGAAGCTTCCAGAAGCTTCTTTTTTTTATACAACTTATATGGCAAACGAGCATGCAGTCCACCAGATGTTAAGTGGCTACTGCAGCCCATTGATATCCACATAGAATTCAAAACAAGGTATTATGTTGTCTTGATCTCTATGTGGATACGTTGCCATACTATAGGACTTAGCTGTTATGCCTATGTGCCAGTAATTACTGGAACATACCATTACCATCTAACCGGAACACAGCAGCACAAGTACTGGTATTTTAGCTTCTGTTATTATTTCTTTAACTTATGAGTCTTTGACACGAGGAGAAGAAGAAGAAGAACCACTGAGTGACGACTGACGAACGTTGCCTATCTAGACAGAAGACTGGGTGGTATTTGTAGATAGTATTTATCTGTAAACAGGTACGCCTAGGTGGAACAAGCCGTCGCATCGCCACGAATTAACACAAGCTTTTGTTATCATTCAATTTGAGTCCGCCGCGGGATGTTTTATTATTTTAATGAGCCTCAATTTTCAGGGATAATTGAATGGACGTCGCCGGTTTGATTATTATTTCATTTGATACGGTGTGGGTAGCTGGTATAGTGGCAGGCGGTAATGAGGAAGAAATGTCAAAGCTAAAAATACTCATCTGCCGTGAAAAAATACGTGTATATCATATTTTAATAAGCTTTCATGTTTTTCAATATTAATGGTGATTACATTTAAATACTTCCTTAATACTTTGGTTACCTACTTCGTCTTAATTGGGCTAATGAAGCAGGAAATAGCTCCAACCATGTAACTGTGAGTTTTTAAAGTGATTAAATACGTTTTCTTCTAGAAATTCCAAATTCTCCTTTTTTCTATACCATTTGTCTTGTCATCAGAACTAGAAGTATGCCGGCCATATTGTATTTGGACCAATTTTTTCCTGCCACAACGTAAACAACCCGTCTTGTAAGATTATCACATTATTTTTGTCTGATTCCCACCTAACTTAGAGGCGGAAAAATAAGTAGTTGATGCAACAAAATTATCCTTAAGAGAGTGGGAGGTGAGACGTTGTTCGGAGCGGATCGCACTCACCCTGATCAAGGATCAGGGAATTAACCGAAATATGTCGGTTGGAACACCGATAAAACGGTACGTGATAAATCCCGTATTTATGATAATGGTTGATCCTTAAGATTTTTATCTATACTAATATTATAAAGAGGAAACATTTGTATTTTTGTGTGTATGTTTGAAATTAATAAACTCAAAAACTACTGTGTCGATTTCAAAAATTTTTTTCATCATTAGAAAGCTACATTCACCCTGAGTGACATCGGCTATATTTATTGCTAGAAAAGATTAGGAATCCTTACTAAAACTTAAGTAACGTAACCCAAGGTGTAAAAAAGTGCCCTAAAACGTCTTTCGTCGCATGCGCTGCGGAAACTATTGATGATAGAACAAAAGTATGTTCTACAATATTAAAGAACATACCTATCTATATCTACAAAAAACTTCGTAACATTATAAAGAGGAAAGATTTGTTTGTTTGTATTGAATAGGCTCCGAAACTACTGGACCGATTTAAAAAAAATCTTTCACTGTTGGGAAGCTACACTATCTCCGGGTGACACAGGCGACTTTTTACCCAACTGCGGAGAAGGAGGGTAATGTATATTATTAAAAAACTACACGTGCGAAGCTGCGGATTGGTCAGCTAGTCATTAAATAAATATACAGTAAAAATAATCTTATAAAAATAATTGATTTTCAAACTCTTTGGTAAAACAGATAGTATGTTCATACTAGTTAAAATTATTGCCATCTATGATAGAAAAGGGTGTTAGAATGATTATGCTAGGTATTATACCTTCGAACTTTAAGTATTTAATTTGTGTGAGGTTACATAATGTCACATAAACCAGACAATGTAAAAGACAACAGTCAATTGGGGCAGATGGTCCTGTCAAAGCGCTTGTATATATTAGCAATTATTTTCGAAGCGTCGCATTACTTTGAAATACATGCCGATGTAAACTAGTGAAATAGTCCTGATATAACTTAGTCACAGTGCAATTAAGTAGATACCGCCCAAACGCACCTTTTTGCATTTATCAAATGCCTAATGATCTGATGAATAATTGAAATTGTGTTACTTTGATAAAATATTGTGGTTGTTATTAAACTTACAAATGATTACCTGCGTTTAATGATGATTTTGTTATGAAAGCATCTTGCATAAGTAGATATATTATAGCTACTGATCTTATCATGTATGATAAATTCACGCTAGGCTTTGTGTGTCATTGTTTTCAAAGGTCTTTATTAACAGAAATTAATAAAAAAAAAATCAAAAATCGCTAAACACAGTCTAAGTATTTTAAACATATAATAATCCACTGACTCGACAGGCTGGAGCGCCTCTAAAAGTCTTTTGGCAAAATATAATAATGCGTTTTATAAGTTCTAGACTTACAATTTGTGTGTCATTGTTTTTGCATGTATGTATTTCTTTCGCCATAAATTGCAGGAATTGTCAAAAATTAGTCCAAATAGCAACAAACAAATTTGCATAATAAACTAAAGGAGAATAACAAAACTGGACTTCGGCTGATTTGGATTAAAATTCATAAATTTAATTAACATTTAATACGTTTGCCTACAAAGTAAACAGCTTAATTATTTTGAAACGAAACGTAACGCTACTCAATATAACTAATACACACTAAATATTATAAATGTGAAGGTTTGTATGTTTGTTACTCAATCACGTCATAGCGGCTGAACCAATTTCTATGAAATTTGGTGTGTCGATAGATTATGACCTGGACTTTGCATCCGCGTTCCCTACATCACGAGGTAATTGTGTTCCTCGCACCCACCGTGTCATCAAATAATATCATAAAACCATATAATCAATCATAAATCTAGCGAAAACAACGAAAACGAAGTGCTACCACCACTAACTGAGGGGCGCCCCTGCGACGAGACACAGCTTCTATCCGGCATCGATCTCGGTGAGTCAACTCCTTTCCTTTTTCGAACTCCTACGCATTTAGATACAGTCCACTCTCTTCATCAATTCAAATCGCAAACTTTAACATCATTTAATTGGTAAGCACATAGGCTACTTTTTATTGACATACCATACGTGGTAGAGGAAGCTATTGCAAAATACAACTGAGAGTACTGACGACTCCTAAAGACGACTTTCATCATTATTATAAATACGGGATTTATCACGTACCGTCTTATCGGTGTTTCGATCGACAATACGGATAAATAACGTGTAAAATAACGGATAATAACGGATACGTGATAAATCCCGTATTTATAATAATGATTGAAATAAATCACGAAAGTTATCTAAGTAAAACGACTTTCATCATCAACATCATTTTGATAAGGCGTCCACTGCTGAACATCGCCTATGTTCCCCATAGATTTCCAAAGCAACCGATATTGTGCGGCAACCGATAACTGCTCCCAGCAACTTTTAACTAATCTTCATTCCATCTAGTGTCCATACAACGCTTTCCAGTGCATAGTCTCCACTCTTAAACCTTCCTACCCCAACGGCCATTGCTTCGATCAAACTTTAGTCTTAGCAAACGATTACATTAGCGACGAAAATATTGTGTGAGCGGAAAATAAGTGATTACATAGTTACATTGCGGAATGGGTCCGTCTTATGCCAAAGATACCAGTCCCTTTTTAAGATTTCAGATGTATTTATTTCACGATAATTATAACATTGGTTAATAACAGGCATACCAATTTTTACCTAATTTCATAATTCTAGTTAGGTACACACGGCTACACATCAAGCTATAGTTTTCCAGTATAAGCTGACCTCGCATTGTGTAGTCTTTTCGTAGAATGAGAGGTCAGATTATACTGGAAATGTATAGCTTGATGTGTAGTCGTGTGTACACTGATTTACTAATTAAATAAATATAAATATATATTACTGTAAAGTCAAAGTCAAAATCTTTTATTCATTAAAAGCACAAGGATAACTTTGAAACGTCAATTTTACTGCCTATTCCTTCGCGACCAAGCCAGGAAAGAAAGGCAAGAAACAAGGCTGGTTGTTTTTTTTTAATGATCCTTTTACAATACATAACAACACAGGAAATAAATTACGTCTAAATTGTAACATTTTGAACGAGTTGGAGCAATTTCAATCCCAAGCTTCTCTATTATCTAAATAATCCGATATTTTATAGTAGGCTTTTTTATAAAGATTTTGTTTGATTGCGTTTTTAAATTTGTTATTATGTACATTTTCACACAGCGCTATCTAGCCCCAAACTAAGCAGAACTTGTAATGGGAACCAGATATCTGATAGAATACTTATATACTTTTTTTTTTGTAAATACATACTCGTACTTATAGGTAATATATAGAAAAACATCCAGACCCGGAAGAAATATCTGTAGATCATGCAAACATTTGTACCGCGGCAGGAATCGAACCCGCTACCTCCTGCGTTTCAGCCGGCTATTCGTCGACTGCACCACGGAGGTCGTCTAATTCAAATACGCGTTTCAAGTAAGTGTAGAAATTCAGCTCGTCCACACTGCGACGTTTTTACAGGAACTAAGCGAAACTTTTCTTAGATTATTTCAAATCGTTTGTGTTGCTTGTTCCAACTGCAGATCTTTTGACCTTTACATAGTAAGAGTTTTGGTCGAAAACCGTGTTGTTTCGTCGTTTTCGCGGGCGACTACACAACGCAGCGCAAGTACGTCTCACGTCACAGACATTACGGGGCAGTAAATTGTTTTAAGTATTATAATATGTATGTTAATCACTAAGGTATCAAACAAATATTATAAATTCGAAAGTTTTGTTCATTTTTATTTATTTTTTTGTTTGTTACTCAATCACGTCGTAACGGACAAACCGATTTCCAAGAAATTTAGTATGTACGTAGATTATAACAGAAGAATATGTATAATAATAGTTAGAATATAATCAGGTCCCATGAAATAAAAATGGAGTGTCAAGTCAAGTTGCTTTATTTCATTTTTCATAGTGTAACGCGTACGAAGTCGCGGGCAGCAACTAGTATATTTATATGGGCCGTAAAATTAAGTTTTAACATTTTATACAATTCAACTGTTGTCTGAAATAAAGATTTATTTATTTACTAACTGACACGCCTGCGGCTTCGCATGTGTGGTATTTCAATAAAAACATTACCCCTTTTGCGCACGCGCGGTAAAAAGTAGCCTGTCTTTCTCCATGATATAATCTCCTTGCAAAATTTCATTACGATCCGTTCAGCCGTTTAGTTATGAAAAGGTAACAAACAAACTAACAAACATACTAACAATACTAACAAAATTTTTTTAAATGCAAAGTTAAATGCCCGAAATGGCTCCAATAACTGTCCTACAATGAAACGGAAGAACTCATGGTTGTCTCTAAGTAGCCTAGCACACACACATCCATACACATACTTACACACACACGCGCACCCCCAAATATACCCTCGTGCATACACGCACGCACGCGCGCACACACATACACACACACTTACAGGCACAGACTAATTAATATATACATACACGTACATTTTGTATGTGTACCTAACTAATGCAATTGATTTGGACCTACTGTAATATTTCCTAGAGGAGAACGTTGATGTCTGCGACACAGTCACATATCATCGTTTTTCACATCATTTGTACCATTGTTTATGTTCCAAATAAAGAATTTATGAATATGTATTATATATTAAATATTATACCTTCCTCTTGAATCACTCTATCTATTGCTCAAAACTACGTTAAAATCCGTTGAGTAGTTTAAAAGATCTAAGGTAACAGACATCGGAAGCGATATACCTACTATGTAAATATGAAAACGATTTATTTCCAAATCGCTGCTCTCATAACCCTGTCCACAGTACACCATCCGCCTAAATGTCGCAGCACCCCTCTACTGGACAATCATACGAGTAAATTATACCAGCCGTTATTCTGCACTGGCACTAGTTCAACTATAGTGTACGTTGACTTAGCGCCAGTTTAATTAGAGGGTGAATTGATTTGTGACGCAGTCACTGGTATTTGATCTGTGGCGCTGTTAAAAGTTGTGGTTGTTTATTTTAAGGTAATTTGTTAGTGAGACACGTCAGAACTGACATAAAGTCTTTCTTTTCGCAGAAAAAGTTCTATATCCCTGATTTAAACTTCATTTAGATAGATAGATAGATAGTTCTTTATTGTTACACCAAACTACAGTAACTTAACCTAGAAACTGTTCTTGTTAGCACAAGTGAGGAGTGGAACTCATTTCTGGCGTATGGTTTTCCAAACCAGTATAATCTTGGAGTCTTCAAGTCTAGAGTGAATAGGTTCTTTCTAGACAAGCGTGCTCCATCTTCGATCACACCTTCACTTACCATCAGGTGAGGTAGTGGTCAAGCGCTTGGCTATCATCAATAAAAAAAAAAGAAAACTTAGACTAATACATGATGGTACAATGGGCGGCCGTATCGCTCAAAGCGATCTCTTCCAGGCAACCTTTGAATGGACTGGATTGAAAAACGTGTGAAGAGGCGGTGTTACAATAAATAACTATTTATGTAGGATACAAATAAATACCAAACCTAAAAAAAATCCTACATAAATACATAAATAAATATAAATTCATACATACATATATATATATATATATATACTTTAACAATATATAACGAAAGGAAATAGAATGTTTACTGTAAAGAAGCTGCTAAGAACAGTTTATAGACCTTACTTTTAATAATAGTGATTTTTTTTCGAGGCTACTTTTTTATCATTTACTATTTTCTGACTTCATTTTCATTTAATAACCCTGATATGCTTTGGGTTAATTTAAAATTATGATTTTTCTTCGCAGTTCTTCATTTTTATATCTTACGTCTGACTCTTACAAAGGTAAAATTTTTGTATAGATTCATGTCCACAGAAGTGTCACATGTTGAAAGATCCATAAACGCTATTCTAAGTGGTTACGATTTTATCTTAGGCAATTCCTATAAAGAAATTATGGCTGTGCAAACACTGCCAAAAAACAACTTAATTTTAATAATGTTTCTATCACGGCCATTGACAATTGAGTAGACAGTTCAATAAGGCCCATTCCACACGGAAGCCCCTGTTTGCACAATAGCGTCTGTGTGTCAGTGCCTCAATGCAACCCCAGCCCAATGCAATTGTGTACATTCGTGCACTATCGAGTTACAGTGAAACCTGTGTTGTGTCACTTCTTATTCGCTCTCTTTTGAAAATGAGCTTTACGCTGCTGACATTAGGTTAAATATTCGAATGCAAGCAATTAGACAAATTTGGGTGTCAGAATATCTTGGAGACATGTTATGTCAAATAGAGTTTATGCCTGAAACTAACATTTTAAGCATATAATAAATAAATAAATAATAAACGTTGCTGGATATTTCACACAGCGCTATCTAGCCCCTAACTAAGCAGAGCTTGTACTATGGGAGCCAGATAACTGATAGAATACTTAATATAGAGTACTAATATACATTTTTTTGTAAAGATATACTTTTAATATACAGAGAAACAACCAGACCCAGAACAAATATCTGTAGATCATGCAAACATTTGTTCCGCCGCGGGAATCGAACCCGCTACCTCCTGCGTCTCAGTCGGCTATTCGCCCACTGCACCACGGAGGTTGTCAAGATTTATTTTTGGATTTTTAATCCTAACTTCACTATGCCACAATTGCACCGACATTTTGGGATGAACAGCATCTGTAAGAGAATTTGCACAACATTGTAGATCCCTTCTGTCGATAAAAGTGGGGACGAGGCTTTAGTAACGTCATTACATTTGCATCTACGTTAGTAATGACTGGTGGTGCTTTTGTTCAATTAGTTTATTACCTTTAATTTAGTTTGATGGATTGAATGATTGTAGGGATCTGTTACTTTGTTTACTGTAAATAATTTTGTTTGTGTTTACGGCATACAGTAATATACTACTGTATACAGCATTATTGTTCTTGAGGAACATCATAAGTTATCACTAGTGTTTAGTACCTATGTGTTATCTTTGGATACCCTTCTTACCGGCGTGAATACTCTATTTTTTTAAATCACTCTATTACTATAAAGTTTTTAAGCATGTCGATATTGGAGATTACCTATGCATGTAAAATTGCTTTATATTATTGTATTTATAACCACAAGACAATTTTTAGGATCATCTCATATTAGTACTAAAACAACCATCGACCATCCTCATCGTTCTTTTCCCACATTACTTGGGATCGATACTGTCATATTCTTTTCACACCACCCGCTCGAGAATGTCAAATTACATGTCAAGTAAACCTCACCGAAAGCAGGTGATTACCCTATGGCTGAGCCGGGAGTAAAGTTGTGCTGAATTTCATTATGCCCGCGCGGACATAATGTGATTTTAATTTGGAACCTCATTTGTATTAAAATTTGAACCAGAGTCCTA
Source organism: Philereme vetulata (assembly GCA_918857605.2). Lineage (NCBI taxonomy): Eukaryota > Metazoa > Arthropoda > Insecta > Lepidoptera > Geometridae > Philereme > Philereme vetulata. The sequence continues at coordinate 3,107,259 of OU975471.1, read as the reverse complement.
CACAATAAGAACTTATTCGCTAATCGAACTAGCTTCTGCACAGAACGAAAAATATTTATTATGTTTTTTCAGGTCTTGATTGATTGAAAATGTTTTATTGACCTTATAAAACTAGTATAAAGGCATACTTAATGCTAAAAACATTCTCTTCCAGGTCTTCTTATGACTTCTTATGTCTTACGAATCTTATAACGCTAATGCCGCTAAACGTTCTTCCATAGATAAAATTTGTTTGGCAGGAAGTGTGAAAAGTAGAGTATTCTTCTCGAGGATAAAGCTGTCTGGATCTTGGGCGTGCTTATATCCCTCTCTGCACTCAGGATTATATTAGCTCCCTCGCTCGGCTCGTGAGTTAACTCTAGAATTCTTCGATACGTCGGGATTCCAAATAGCGCCCGTGAAGCAAGACACTGCTTTGTCCCCTCGTTAAATAATCTACTATTAATTCACCTTTGACATTACTCACTTGTTTCTTATCCCATCTCTTCCCTGGTCTTCCTCTAGTTTTATATCCACGATGGTAATATCACGATAAATGAACTCAAAAATACTAGCCTACGGTTATAGCTTGTGAACTATACAAACACAGACCAATAACAATTTAAAATGAGCACCATGAGATTTTTATTTGCAGAGTCCCACACCGCGTTCATTAGCAAAATGTGTTGCCATAACTATCGACATTACCAGATATTTCCATAAATGACAATTGCCTATGAACATACGATATTCTCCCCTATTTGGTGACCACTCGGTGTCACAGGCTGGTCATCCCGCAAATTGCTCTTTCCAACAAAATTGTCAATAAAACTCATCTGATTCGCAGTTAAACAAGCGAGCGACATTATTAATTTATGCGATGTAATATAGCGTATATGTTGGCGTTATCCCATGTAAATTATTAATAGTGCTGGGGTAAAAATTAAGCTTAAATCGAATGGATAGTGGGTCGTAACGTTCGCGTTATGTTTGTGTGTGCAGATTAATTTGTCGGACGTTTCCGGTGACTGACGTTTACTCGAATGTTTTTATGAGCGTTTTACTATCGGCGCTATCAGATATCGGGTAATTAATATTTTACTATGATTATGTTAGTGAAAATATCTGTTTGTACTGTCCACTATAGTGTTGCTCAAGACATCGTGTAGGAAGATCAAAAATGAAATACGCAAGGTGGTACTTTGCCCAGCAATGAAACATGGAAGCAAGGCCCAATCTCACGCTAATAAAATTAAAAGAACTTCACAATCACCTGTCGGCAAACGTGGAAGAAGCCCCCTGACCTGGCTAGCGTCTCATTCTGTCTAAACAGTAACATCAAACGAGCAATAGGTCCCTTGCGATTCACCTCGCCTGTTGTCTTAAGAGAAAGCGATTACACAAATCTGAAGAAGCTATTAATCCGGCTCGCTGCCCCCGAATGGCATCACGGTTTGTTTAATAAAATCGCGAATTTACATATCAAAACCTACAAAGGGGCATAATTGGACCCGATGACTTAGAAAACGTAGTGGGTGAGCGGGCGTGCCACCCCTTAACAACAAACAAAGGAATTATACCCGCCTCAAGAAACTTTTAGCAATGGAAAGCTCCTTAACAAACAGACGCGAGTGTATCTAATGAAATTCCTATGGTTGCATAACATACCCGCTCCAGTGTTATTAGCGAATTATTACTACGCGAAATCTTTGAAGGCGGTCGCTCTTTCGGAAAAGTTGTGAAGAAAATGGGTTGAGATCTTTTCGGGATTTCATTAGTTTGTAACTATGCGGCGAGGCATCTAATTTATTAGGTAGGCGTAGCCGTAGGAGCGAATGAGAAGCGAGCATTGGGAACGGACAGAATCGTCGAATCATGCTCTTTGAGTCCGGCCGACTCTCTGCCGCGACACGATTCGTTAGGAGACAAATGTTTGGATTCAATTCCGAGGTTTTTTGCGTTGCAATTAGTGACGGTATATTTAGTTCGATTTCGATTTGTAAGTCGAGGACGGTAGCTGTATTTTTTTCAATAATTAGTTTTGTTGTTAATTTTAGCCGCGTCGACGAAGGTGCCGATGGATTCGCTACGGGAAATCGTTGGTTATTGTCTGATCGTTCTTATCAGAATAACTAGACTGAGCAACGTTCAGGTTCGATGAATATTGTTTGTATCAGTGATTGTAATTTAAAAAAGAACACTCTTCTTCTACGCAGTTTGTTAAAAAGGTTTCAGACCTTCAGAGGACAATAAAGTTCTACTCTAAAATAATCGGACACCGAGCGACTTGCATACTAGTATCAGGTCGAATCACTTGCACAAACTTGCATAAGCGCAGCGTAGGACGCCCAACTAGAAGGAAAGGCGACATGTTTAAGGTTGCTAGGAGCCTTGAGTGCAGGCCTGGAAATCTATGAGGGATGCCTATGTTTAGCCAATGACAGGAATATCCATGTCAGAAACGCGATAGATATTTGTTATCGTATCGCTAGCGTGAAGTATTTGAGCACTTGCGCACTTAATTGTGGCTTATTTGACAGCCGGCGGTTGCAAGTGCTATGCGCTCATAACGAGTGGCATTGTGGCATTGTCAGTGAAGTGCAGGGACATACGGGCGTCTTCAGCTCTTATGCTGAGGATATTGACACTTGTCTTCTAGAAGCTTTTGTTTTAACACGTGTCGGGTTACACGCATGCACGTGTTCATGCCAAGTTCGATAGAATGTTTTGACTTTGTTAAATACATTTTTTAGTTGAATGCTATTATTTTTACGGGATGTACCTACGAGTAAGTACTTTGACGACCTCCGTGGTGCAGTGGACGAATAGCCGGCTGAGTCGCAGGAGGAAGCGGGTTTGATTCCCGCCGCGGAACAAATATTTGCATGATCTACAGATATTTGTTCCGGGTCTGGTTGTTTCTCTATATATTATAAGTATGTATTTACAAAACAAAATGTATATAAGTATTTTATTAGTTATCTGGTTCCCATAGTACAAGCTCTACTTAATATGGGGCTAGATAGCGCTGTGTGAAATGTCCAGCATATTTATTTATTAATTTACTGATTTATTATTATTATTTTCAGAAATAGGTACACGACGCATGAATTAACCTTCTATATAGTTTTTTTATTAATTGTTAAACTCTGTATTAGTTATTTGTGTAAAATCCAAGTATTTATAAGGCTCTCTCTAGTCGTACATTAATGTCCATTCTTCCTTTATCTACATTATCACAAAAGAATCTCAAAGAAGATTGGCGAACGTCTATGAACGAACTCGAATTGCTTACACACTTGACGATTATCATTTTTTGTCATAAAGTAAGTCTTAGAAAATGTTTTCTATTAGAGTAATAGTTTTGCGTAGTATTACTTCGCGAATACCTACCATAAAGAAGATTTTTTTATTAGGCTTAGGTACCTAATATAACTTTAAATATTGAACCACTCAAAATCTCATGAATTATGGTAATTTTTAGGGTTCCGTACGCAAAGGGTAAAACGGAACCCTTTACTAAAACTCCGCTGTATGTCTGTCCGTATGTCTGTCTGTATGTCCGTCTGTCACCAGGCTGTATCTCATGAACCGTGATAGTGAGACAGTTGAAATTTTCACATATTATATATTTCTGTTGCCTAAAAACAGAATAAAACAAATATTTAAGAGGGCTCCCACACAACAAACGTGATTTTTTTGCTCGTTTTGGCTTGATATTGATAACGACAACAGGTAGACGCTTGAAATAATAACAGAATATTTAGTAATATCTTCACTTTAAAAATAAATAATTAAATTCAAATAAAACAAATATTTAAGGGGGGGGGGAGGCTCTCATACAACAAACGTGATTTTTATTACTCGGTTTTGCTCAATGTTGATAACGGCACCAGGTAGACACTTGAAATATTCACAGAATATTGAGTTATATTATTCACTTCAAATATAAAAAAGCAAATTAAAATAAAATAAATATTTAAGTGTGGCTCCCATACAACAGACATGATTTTTTCCGTTATTATAGATAATGGTACGGAACCCTTCGTGCGCGAGTCCGACTCGCACTTGGCCGGTTTTACTTAAAACGTGCTTATTTTATTGTCTTTAATTTAAAAATATAGACAAAAAATACAAAATACATAGAATCAACACATTTGTCAATCATATGAAATGAAATGATACGTGATTAAATTACAATATTTAAATTTTTAAGATTAGAATCTTATAAACGGTTTTTTTAATGTTCTTAGTGTCCAATCTCGCCAATCCTTAGTCCTATATATATTTGGGAATGGATTTCAAAGTTTAACCTCAGAATGTCGAAGTAGACAAGTTCTCTGACGAGTGCGGTTTCGCGATATCTCGCTGGAAAGCTAATCGCGTCGCGTCGCGAGTCGTTCGCGCGTTATAATTAGTACAAATCGTCTGCTTCGCGGATAATGTACACCTAGGTATTTATAGACAGGATACATTTAAAATTTCCAGTGTTATATCTCAAAACAATAATGAATGAATGAATGAAATACTCTTTATTGCACACCAACTAAAAATACAGTAATAATGGAAATAAACAATAAATAAAGATACAACGGGTGGTCTTATCGCTGAAAGCGATCTCTTTCAGACAACCTTTGGACGGACAGGATAAACAATATCAAAAGACGGTGGTGTAAGAGTACATACATATACAGAACCCACAAAATAAAATATACTTATTGATTATAATAAAATAGTTTGGTTTGTCGCGGAAATTCACTAACAAATTATTTAGCAACCTGAATTATAATAGCAATATAAATTTTTTGTACATCTCTAGAACTTTAGATTTTAGCCGTATATTTAGTCATACTAAATTAAGGCATTCGTTCAAATTACCGTCGCATATGTTTCTACGTTTTATGAATATCGCAAAACTGAACGCTTTTAAAGAACCAAACTAGTGGGTAAGATAAGATAACTCTTCAATGTTCACCAAAATGAAATACAGAACATTTGGTAAGATAAGATAAGATAAGATAACTCTTTATTTTACACCAACATAAAACACAGAACATTTGGCAAGATATGACAAGATAACTCTTTATTGTACACCAAAATAAAATACAGAACATCATTTTTACAAATAGATTTAGTACAATGGGCGGTCTTATCGCTAAAAACGATCTCTTCCAGACAATTTTATTGGTATTGCCTCCACCATCTCTTATTCCATTTCGCCCCATTCTTGACCACATTTTAACAATTTTGTTAAGAAAAACATGTCTATATTTTCGTACATCTATGCGTAATAGACGGAATCCAGTAATCTCTAGAGTTAATAGATTCGATAACTCATTGCGATTGCGATTGATGGCGATGTCTCTCCTCTCCAATATACAGTGTAAACTCTATATAACGACACTCAAGGGACTGAGCATATTTTGACGTTATAGAGAGTTGTCGTTAAATGGAGAGAAATAAAATCTGTATTAGAAAAAGAAAACGTTTATTTGTGATGTGTACCTACAATAAAAATCTGTTTTAATTTTCTCTCCCGCCTCTATCGCGCGTATCATCAAAACTTTTTCGTCAATACACAGTGATTTTCTCTTACTAGCCATGTTTACAATTTGAAAGTTTGTGAGCTACTAAATATGACAACGTCTAGATAAAATCCATCACTTCTACTAACAACAGTCTGTAGCTACACGTGCAAGCAATCCCATTTTGTAAACAAAAGAACGGATTTCTTAGAAAGTTTGGTGTGTATGATGCCGACAGTCGAGTTTATTATGGTCTAGGATAATAAAACGACAAAAGGATATACACAACTGCGCAGTTTTTACTAATTTGGCAACTTAAAAAGAACTTTTTATTACAAATTGTTGTCGTTATTGAGAGTGGGTGTAATGCTATACAGAGTGTACCATTGTATGCAAGACAAGCTAAACCAACCAAAGCCGAGTGATTTCGACGCTTTAGAGAGTTTGTCGTTAAAACGAGTGACGTTACACGGAGTTTACACTGTAGTTTCATTTTGGAACAGAGCTTTCTGAATCTAGAATTCGAATACTTTAAGATAAGATAAGATAACTCTTTATTGTACACCAAAGTAAAATAGAGAACATAATTATTACATATAGATTTAGTACAATGGGCGGTCTTATCGCTAAAAGCGATCTCTTCCAGACAACCTTTGGACGGACAGGATCAAAACTTTAACTTTAGTACTATAAATCAGTCATTGTTGCTAATATTGAGTTTCTGCGCCGGAACGCAGATCTATTCCCGTCTTATACCAAAAACCCAATTGTATCGTAATTAATATTTATATTCCTAACGAATACCACTCATAAACGAATCCCAAAACAAGCTAACTGGTATGAGATACAGTCAGTAATAAAAATGCTTTTATATGTGATTTTAAGTAGTATTCATTCAATCAAAATCAATCAACAACCAAAAATTTGATTAAAAAATATATATAATAATTTTTTTAGCAAGTGATTCACATGCTACTCGTAAGTAAAAATGCCGGAATGAAGTGAATTTGTGAAGTTTTGGGATTGTATTAAGATATTAAATTATTATAAAGGAAAATAAATTATTTCTGTGACTGTACCAAAAGTTATGTTTTGGTATTTGTCGGGAATAGATTTTGTACTTCGCATATATATTTAAAGTTTGGTATTCGTTAGGAATAGAAAATATATTACGACAATAAACAAATACCATTGGTATTAGGTTTTGGTATTAGATGGAATATGTATAGAATACATATTTATATAGATGAATGAATGAATGAATGAAAAACACTTTATTGTACACATTAAAAAATAGAAATTACAGACTAAATAGAAGACACAAAGCAAAATAGTACAATGGGCGGTCTTATCGCTTTAAAGCGATTTCTTCCAGACAACCTTTGGATGGAGAGGATATAGTAATGACAAAGATGGTCGGGAGTGCACTTAAGTTATGAATGAAGGGAGTGCAACTTATAACTAAATAAACGATAAATAGTCATAAATAAATTATTAAATTACATACCTAACTATAATATATTAAATTATGATATATACCTAGTCAGGTCATAAATTCTGTCACATGTTTAATATAAAATAATTGAAACAAGTTTATTCATTATGTAACCATTTATATACCAAAATGAACTTAACAAAACATAGATTCTTATGACACTAAAGTTTACAGGCCTTCAATCTGCGCGGCCAGTCGTCTATCGCAGCACGAACGAGGTTCATGTCAATATCGGCGGCTGCCTTAATCAAGGATGTCTTGAGTGACTCCAAATTGGGATGAGGCTTTGAGCACGCCTTTTCCTCCAAGTGTTGCCATATCTTGTAATCTAACGGATTCAAATCTGGACTGGAGGAGGGTCAATCTTCGTGCCGGATGAAGTTGATTTCACGCGCCGCCAGCCAGTCTTGTGTGCTCTTTGCTCTATGAGCTGGCGACGAATCTTGTTGGAATACCCAGTGCCTGTTATTGAACATGGTATGAGAAACAGGTTCCACAAGGTTCATCAGGACTGTATTTTGATACACAACTGCATTCGTTTTTACACCTTTCTCACAAAAATGTACCTCTGTTAAGCCCCAATAAGAAACTCCTAACCTGAAAATGACCTGGTTGGACACGCGGAATACGGTTGCTTGCTTCTTCACTACTGTGTGCGTACACCTTATCATTTTGTTTGTTGTAGCTCTCTTCTACGGTAAAACTTTTTTCATCCGAATAAAGAACTTCCCGATATTTTTTTCCTGTGTACCGCTTCAACAAAGCGCGGCATCTCTTCAGTCTCAGGTCCATTAGACGAGCATTCAAACGATGTCCTGTTTTTCTTCGATATGCCTTAAGCCCTAAGTCTTCATTTAACACTCTTTTCACCGTGGTTCTGCTTAACCCCATCTGAAGGGCCAACAGTTTCTGCTTACGTTTGGGATTTCTTTGAATTCGCGCCTTCACAGCTTTTATCACTGCTGGAGTCCTAACAGACCGAGGGCGACAACTTCTTGACCTGTCATCTACACTAGAGTCTTCATTGTATCGTTTGATGGTGCGATAAACGAATCTTTTGGTTATATTCAAATATTTCAGTATGGCAAAAATTTGAATTGGCGCGTAACTGCAACGATGCAACGCAATAACTGCAACACGGTCTTCTTTAAGCGTCCACTCCATATGTAAAAATGAGTAAAATTCTAAAAAGTATACATTTTTATTTTCATGAACAATCGAAATTCGAATTCTATAAACTTTTTTGTGGCCAGCATTCTAAAAGAAAAGTTTTACTGTGAGACAATACTTATGACCCTAGTCAGGTCATTGCGTATAATGTTTATAATACATACATTAGATAAATACGATAAATATACATTAATTTATGTGCGATACTATGACGTTTCTGATAAATATAAACTTTTTACCCTAGATTTAAATATGGCTAAGGATGACGCTTGCCGTATTGCTATTGGTAAAGCATTCCATAGACGTACTGCTCGGACGGTAAAAGAACTGTCATAGAAGCTAGTACTATGGACTGGCGTGTCTAGCAATAGATTATCGATAGATTGAAATGCACGGAGCTTATCCACCTTGTGCAACTGTCTTTGCCACCTGTTGTTAACCTCAAAACAGAAAACGACTACAACGAAAACTTTTAAACAAATCTCTGTCTCACCAGAATTGTTCATAAAAAATTAAATTCTATATAACCGTAGTTTCTCCGATTTTCCCATCGTCTGATTTAAATTGTGTCTCTAAACAATTCGATTTGCCTTCTATTTAGAGACCGAGTCTGCTTCGAATTTTAAAACAAAAGCCATTAGATTCGATAGTAACGGTTAAAAAAGGAGATTTGTAAAATTTACTCTACGGTTTTCTCCAAAGAAGTAAAGCTTTCAGAACTTAACTTATAGGAAACCTTTCACAAGCCATTAATGTCGATATTCTACCCCCTAAAGAGTTGGAAACACGGAATGGAATTATGCATTCCCCTAAAAGTCGCCATTAGAATTAAGGAACAATTTATTTGGTGTCGAAGCTCAATGTTTATACTTTTCCGGTGTCACATTCCATGTAGCTATGTTGTTTAAATGTCTTGCAACTTTACCTACACTTATACAACCGCTTATTAGTTTAAATTTTCTTGTTTTAATAATTGTAATTTCGCATAACAATTTTAAAGAGATAATCTCTATCTAAGGTTTTTGTGTTTTATATAGTGTTGTCAAGTATCAATACTTGAAGAACTAATTCTGCTTTCGATTTCAGTAATCCAAAAATAAATCATCTTATATATGTTATAGGAACTCAAAGTGTGTTTGTATATTTACATGTTTTTGTATTCCGTTTTTTATCAGTCCGTAAAGTTTGTGACAGCTTTGAACCAGATGCCCATTTAATATTGTCAGTCACTTTTACTGGTGGTAGAGCTTTTATGAACGGGCTCGAGGAAGTGGGCACCACCGCCTTACCTTTATCTGCCGCCAAATAGCAGTACCTACTTGTGCTGCTGTATTCCGGTTAGATGGTAATGGTATGTTCCTGTAATTACTGGCACATAGGCATAACAGCTAAGTCCTATAGTATGACAACGTATCCACATAGAGATCAAGACAACATAATACCTTTTTATTAATTCTATGTGGATATCCATGGGCTGCAGTAGCCACTTAACATCTGGTGCAGGACTGCATGCTCATTTGCCATATAAGTAGTATAAAAAAGTCTTCTTATGTCCTTTTTGCATTTAAAGGGTTAACTCATTTCTAATAATTGACTCGTAACTTAAACAACCAACAAAACAAGATTTGGCAAGAAACCCCAAATTTAAAGTTAAGTTGATAATCAGCAAAAGTAAATTCTGGAGTGTACCAAACCAATTGGCTAACTTTTACATTAGGGTTCCGTTGGGGTGAGCGATTTTGTATCAATTTACCCGTGCCCATGCTGTTTGCATGCTCGTTTCCTTTATTATTTTATGACGTTTATTATTTTATTAGTATTGCAATCATCGTTAGGGCAGCATAACGTCAATAAAACAAAACCAAACATGCTTACGATTGAGGGCTTAATTTGTGCAACAATGTAACAGTATCCTATAAACAATTTAACAAAACAAGCCGTCAAATAAATCCAACAAATACTTTAATGGCTCCATGCACCGCTCTTTTTATTAGGTCCTATAAAATGGACCGCGAATCTACCCCGTACGTACAGTCGAGGGACAAAGTCTCTCAACTATAAAATAAATCTAGAAAGTTATCGTCCACAATAAACACTCGCCGCGGAAGGCTATCGCCGATTCCCACGCAAACTTGCTGTTAATAAAAGCAACAAAATTATATATTCAAGAGTTAGGAGATGGTGGTATGGCTGTTAGGGTCTACGTGGTCCGAGTTACAATGCAAATTGCGGTGGAGGGGTGCGCCGATGCCCTCTAACTGTGACTTGCAAAGATGGCCGCCGTAATGGCGAAATGAAATTATTAAGCATTGTCTTGTGAAATCGGCCGCAGTCGACACCTGAGACAGGTTGCTTAGCGTGGATACGCCATTCCCGAAACTCCCTTTCCGGCCAGCATCAGAATACGATTGACACTTGTATTTGTCTATGAATCTAATTTTTTTTCTTCACTGTTCTTTTACCTTTTTTTCTAATCTAATTTCTAGCTTATATCATCGGTGAAAAGCTTATAAGTTTTCATTTTAAGCCCCTAAACTCATCATCATCATCACATCAGCCGCAGGCCGTCCACTGCTGGACAAAGGCCTCCCTCATTGATCTCCAGGAACTGCGGTTGGAAGCGGCCTGCATCCAACGCCGACCTGCGGTTCTTACCAAGTCATCTGCCCCTCTTGTAGGTGGACGTCCTACGCTACGCTTGCGGGTCCGTGGCCTCCATTCGAGAACTTTCCGGCCCCATCGGCCATCTGTTCTGCGCGCTATATGGCCTGCCCATTGCCACTTCAACGTGCTAATCCGTCGGGCTATGTCGGTGACTTGAATTCTCCTACGTATCTCCTCATTTCTGATTCGATCCCGTAGAAAAACCCCGAGCATAGCCCTCTCCATAGCTCGTTGAGCGACTCTGAGCTTATTCATAAGGCCAATAGTGTAGGACCACGTCTCAGTTCCATATGTCATCACTAGTAACACACACTGATTGAAGACTTTCGTCTTAAGGCACTGAGGTATGTTGGAAGAAAAGACGTTGCGATGTCTCCCAAACGCTGCCCATCCGAGTTGGATTCGACGATTGACCTCTGTCTCGAAGTTGGACCTACCTATTTGGACTGTTTGTCTTAGATATACATACTACCCCTAAACTACAATTTAAAAATTTATGAAGTACAACTGATTTAATAACGCACTCAATCGGGCCTCACCACGTTCTTTCACTATAACGGAATATAAAAGTCGTAAAACTGCTCTACATTAGTTCCCAAACTTTCCAAAACTAATATCAACTTGCAGATAGATATTCTCGGAATAATGTCTACAGCTGGAAGCTACTACATAGCTCCATACTTTTCCAACGCCAAGACATTACTTACAACCCTCTCAAGGCGTCGTATTAAAATTTAAATCTACTTTGCAAAGTGTATTTTATACACGTGCTCTTGCAATTTTGATCGTTCATAAAGCTTCAAATAGCTGTTATTATTACGTACCTTTGTGGTATTGGGTGCTACGTATCTCCCTTTTTCTCTGAACGTTCAAGGCTCCTCTGAATTTGGTATGCAGAACGTTAATTTATAGATGGTTTAATTACTCGTTTGTGGTTCACTTGAGGCTTGTGTGTTGATGTGTGTCTCTATTCATGTGGCTCTAATAATATATGACTTGTTTTAAAATCTTCTATGTTTTAAGTGAAGGCAAGAGAAGGAGGTGATTGTCCAGCAGTGGGATGGGACATTAGAGGGTAGTAAAAAAATGTTTGTTCAGTAAAAATCGATTTCGAAACCTTGATTTCACACTGATAAGATAGAAATTATACCACTAATGTACAAAAATAAGAAATTAAAGTTTAAATACCTTGCCTTATTTATTGTAATTTTACTAAATCATACTATTTCTTTTAACATTATTATTTTTAATGTGTGTTGTTTTTTACTGTTCTTATTATTAACTAAATAGGTTATGGTCAAGTGCGTGTCGGACCACACACAGTGTTAGTTATTAGTCATATTAAAATACAAAGTAAATTTAACAATTGATTTTGGTAATTTTGAGCAAACTTTAATAAAACTAGCTGTTGCCCGCAACTTCGTTCGCGTTACACTACTAAATGTGTAGGTAACCTAGAAATAAAGCTAAACTCGCTGTTGCAACTTGACTTGACACCCCATTTTTATCCCATGGGACCTGATTTAAGGGACATAAAGTAGCCTATGTGTTAATCCAGGTTATAATCTTCTGGCGTAGTAAATTTCATCTAAATCGGTTGTGCCGTTACGGCGTGATTGAGTAACAAACAAACAAATAAATAAACAAACATCCAAACTCATTATTATACCATCTTATCGGTGTTTCGACCGACAATGTTTAGGTTCAATTCGTGAACCTTCATCAGGGTGAGTGCGATCCACTCCGAATAACGTCTCGCCTCGCACGAGTGAGTGCGAGGCGAGACGTTATTCGGAGCGGATTCCTGTATTTGTAATAATGATTGAAATCAACCACGAAAGTTTTCTAAGTAAAAACATCCAACAAAAACTACGGTTATTCATGCCGCATATCACACTAATATGCGGCATGAATAACCGTAGTTTTTGATTGCGTTGACTTAGAAGCTTGATTGTTTTACAGATTCAAGACACCGTAGACCTACGTCATCATCATCGTCAGCCTTTCTCATCCCACTGCTGGGCATAGGCCTTTCTTCAATGTCATCATTCGCCTCTGTCCTGCGCCGTTCTAATTCACATACGATTGCCTGCGATTTTTATAATGTCGTCGAGCCATCTTGCCGGCGGACGACCTGCGTTCCTGGTTCCATCTCAGGGCCACCACTCAGTCAGCACCCTGCTCCACCTGTCATCACCGCGCCTGGCCACATGTCCTGCCCAACTCCATTTGAGTCCCAATAAACGCTTGCTAACGTCTTGAACTTTAGTCCGCTTGCGAATTTCAGTATTGGGGACTCGGTCTAGTAGTGTGATGCCGAGCATGGCGCGCTCTATGGCTCTCTGTGCGACTCTAATCCTATGCACAGTCTCCTTAATGAGCGTCCATGACTCAGCCCCGTAGGTTAATGTCGGCAGGACACATTGGTTGTAGAGGCGGGTCTTCAGACATTGTGGAACGGTGGAAGATTTTAAAATCGTCCAGCTTGCTGAACGCCGCCCATATTAACTGAATTCTCCTAGATATCTCCTTGGCCTGTAATTCTTTTCCGAAAGATGAAACCTAGAGATAGACCTACGTATCTGATATTAATTTCAATTTAGAATAGAATAGTATAGAAAAATCATTTATTTGGTACACACAAAATGACACATGAAATAATTTAAAGGAACAGTAGATACAATTGAATCCAATAAAACAAGTTCGACTCATGTGTCTGCGTACCAAAATGGCGTTCAGCTCAGCATAATGTTGGATGTTAAGCACCCAACGCTGATTTTCAGCTGAAACCAGAAGCAATAGGTAGTGCAGCAGCTACGTAGAAAAATAAAAAAATAAATAAATAAAGAAGTGATTAAATAAAAGGTCTGTAGAGTTTTGTTTAAATGTAAATATAAATTTTATAAACATACTTTACTAAAATAATATTACATACCTATATATATAAACATACATCTTATGAACTTTCTTACGATTTCTAAGGTTATGGTAAATTGTTATATATATAAATAAATATGGGTAACTATTTTAAATATATTGATTTAGTTAAACTTGTGTAAAAAGAGTTATTGGATGACTAGATCAAAAAGAGGTCGACATTGATGTTACCATGTTGTATTTGGGCTTCCATTAGAAATATATTTAGTTTTTTTCTAAAGCTGTTGCAACTTTTGGAATTTCTAATTGGTGGTGGCATATTGTTCTATTGATATCTCCACGCGTTTTTTAAAACAAGGGTCTTGAAAGACGCACAGACAGTCAGACGGATATTGAAGTAATCCTACGAGTATAAGGGTTCCTTTTTTGCTTTTGAGGTTTACATAAAATTATCTTTACTTAATTCGTTCATTTAAACGTCACGATCAAGAACGTGGAAAATTTAAAAAAAATAAACAATTTACTTAATGCTTTTTATTTAAAAGTACAGTCATCTAGAAAAATCCCTAACTTTGTCATAAAATAACGTATCGATAAAAACTGCAATCAAAATAAAAAAAACTCGATTCCATCAAACTTATGCCCGTAATGCAAAATCGATGTCCAAATTGGAGTCTCGCTATAATTAATTTTAAAACACAACAAAGGAATCGCTTATGCGAAATTCCTCTTTAATCCAACGCATGCCCACTTCGTGTTTTTAATTTCACACAAAAACATTGCCGGGGCGGTGATCAATCAAACTCCCGGTTTTTTTTCTCGACTTCATTGCAATACACTTTCGCGTGTAGATAACCACTATATAAATGAATCTTCATTATTTTGTTTGTACAGTAGAAATGGATACGGGGTAAATTACATTAAAATTATGTTTTTTTTTTAATCTGACGTTCACAATGTTGCCAGTGGTGGAACTTTTGAGACTCCTCATTATCGAACATAAGATGACACTATATAATAGTCAGAGCAGTCGCAGTAATATGGTTTTTCTTCTAATACAGTTCATTCGATCCAAAGGTTATCTGGTAGATATCACTATTTAGCGATAAGACCACCAATTGTATCATATAGATTTTTTTTATACATTATAGGCTTGCGTTTGACCACGATCTCGCCTGATGGTAAGCGATGATGCAGTCTACGTTGGTACACGCTTGGCTAGAAGAAACCTATTCAATCGCGACTTAAAGATGCCCAGGTTGTAGCTATCAGGAAACACAGACTCTGGCAAGGCGTTCCACTCTTTGGCGGTGCGCATAATAAAGATCGAATAGAACCGCTTTGTGTGAATGGTTGGTATTTCTACCATATAGCGGTGGCGCACCGCAGAGCGTCTGGTTGTCCGTTGATAGAATGGAGATGGTGGGATCAGGTTGAAAAGTTCCGCCGCACACTCCCCGAAATGTACTCGATAAAAAACCGAGAGGCTTCAACCTTTCGTCGATGCTCCAGGCTGAGGAGCCTTGCATCAACTAGCTCATCGTTGCCTATAAGCTTCTTGGCTCTTCTCTCAATTAATTCCAAAGCTTCAAGTTGGTACTTCGCTGATCCGTCCCAGAGGTGAGAACAGTACTCCAAATACGATCGGACTTGTGCTTGGTAAAAGTTGAGCAACTGTCCCGAGATTTAATACAATGCCATCACAAATAAAAACTTATATTTATTTCTTTTTAACACATAAAATATATAAAGGGTGGTCTTATTTGCTAAATCGAGCCCTTCCAGACAACCTGGGAGATGAGACTGGACTCTTGGACCCCGTAATAATACTACCGGCCTTTATCTACAATTGTGAGGCAATTACATTTCTGCTTTCATATGCGCAATTCCCTATCACTTTCCAAGTGTCTAAAAATATAGAGAAATTACTAAATTAGACCTAATCCCTATGTTTGTGGAGTAAGAATTGGTAAATCAGAAACGAGTGTGGAGTCACGACTAGACGTCGACACATGATTGAGTGGTCGCATGTTGAGTGTGAATCGTGGCTTAGACTACTCTACCCAGTGATACAATGTTTTAGACATGGCTTTTAAAGGAAATTAAATCTACAAAAACTTTGTGTTATTTTAATAATATGCTACGAGTTAGTAGTTACAATTAATGATATGTTACGCCGAGGCTGATACAGATTAAGTAATAGTCGGCTGTTCTCGAAGCTATACCTACTGTGTCACAGAATAGGTAATACTTGGTAAAGAATATACCTACATACCACGTTTATACCTAAAGTTGCACAGATTAAGAAATAGTAGACATTCGAAATACCTATACTTTTCTAGATACTAGTGGAAGGTTCTGGAAATAATGCTCGGTATAAATAGTGCGTAGAGACGTCCGCAGAGGCAGTCTTGATTTGGCGATACGTGCGAAGATTTCGGTGACTTTTAGTGGTTTATTGTGTAACAGTGGTGTGATTTAGTGTGTTGTGAATCTTTGTGATTAAGATCGTGTGTTTATCGTTTTAGTGTTGAATAAAAGTGGTTTTTTGGTTGGATTAATTTTAATTATTTTATCCCGAACCCTCAGCTCGTAACAGATAATTCACTTAGGAGAATCATTGTGATATTTACTGGGCATTAAAATTGCGCCATAAGCTAATTAATAGTTATTTTTGTTGATTTATAAAAAAATATGATTGCAAAGAAAATAGAATAGATTCCACAAATATTCTATTAATACATATAAATATAATACATTATATTTATACATATACAATATATACTAAAGTATATTTTATATTAGTATGCTATGTATAACGTTAGGTTGTAAAAAAATGGGGCATTTCTTTTTTTTATTGATCGTGCGAAGCGAGATCTCTAAATCAACTTGAGCAAATCAGCATTGTTTGTATGTATGTATGTTTGTTTCTCCAAGGATAACTTTCGAACAGTTGATCCCATCATCGTGGAATTTTATTACATAGGTAGGTAGTGATAGCACAATTTTGGTGTGACTAAATAAGCTAAAAATGTTGGGGAGTTGTTGAGATATTGGGATTCAAAAGGGGTAAAATAATGAAAATGAGACTATTAGGTCAAATGGTACGTCTAATTAATGAAGGATCCAATGAAAGGTATTCATTAGTACATTTAGACACCGTTTTTATTTTTAGTAATTTATTTATAGTTATTGAGTTATTAGCCATAATAAAAACTGAACTTTGACAAAATTCACAGGGTACACCAGTGACCCCACAGTACTGTAGTATGTGTGTGGCTTAAGTATCACAAATATGTATAGGCAAAGTCTAAAATCCAGAATAACTGCAATTTGTACCCCAAAAAAGATTAACCACATTAATTAATCTCCGGCTACCTGTAATTTGAATGAAACTGTAGGTTAAGTAAGTTGTATATTTATTTCGTGGCACTATTTTATTAGTCAAAGATTAAGGCCGGCTTGCACAACGATCCCTAAAAGTATTTTGGGACTACATATTTTTTAATTTTTCATATTTATATGATTTCACAACTCCTTAAATCATATATAGCCACTAAATACGTTTAAGCATCGTTGCGCGAGTCGCCCTAAGATTTTTTTTTGTTTTGCGACACTCGCGAGATCTCAGTTCGGGGTGAACCACTAGTTTAATAAATAGAGGTTTGATAGTAAAACAATCCCATTTAGAGCAGAATCATTTTAATCATTAATATAAATATGGGATTTATCATGTACCGTTTTATCTGTATTTATAATAATGATTGAAATATACTGGTGGTAGAACTTTTGTGAACGGGCTCGAGGAAGTGGGCACCACCGCCTTACCTTTATCTGCCGCCAAATAGCAGTACTTGTGCTGCTGTGTTCCGGTTAGATGGTAATGGTATGTTCCTGTAATTACTGGCACATAGGCATACCAGCTAAGTCCTATAGTATGGCAACGTATCCACATAGAGATCAAGACAACATAATAGCTTGTTTTGAATTCTATGTGGATCCATGGGCTGCAGTAGCCACTTAACATCTGGCGGACTGCATGCTCGTTTGCCATATAAGTTGTTTTCCAAGTAAAAAGAAACATCATTATACTAATGCCAGGTCTCAAAATTCCTCGCTCTATCACCAATCTCACGAGCAAGTGCCCTAGAGTGGCGTGTGTAAATAAACATTCGCATTTCGCTCGCATTCGCTTCGTGTTCGCAATCGTTCGTCCCCATTCGCGGTCGGGATTACCTGTGATTTATTCACAACTCTAATTGCCGCTGCGAGTTTCACGGTGACTGTACTGTTCCTGAGACTTTTCAATTTCGAATAGGCACAAAAAAATTGAGATATACGTTCACTAACAGAAAAACTGTTTAAATATATCTTTAAAATACAAAAGAAACATTTAAATCATCTAAAGAACGACAAACGATCTATAGATAGTTCAACTGCTCCAGATCACTAACGCTCACAAACAGGCAGAGTTTTCTCATAATATTGTTTTATTGATATTATGTCAAGTATTTTTTACATCAAACACAATGGTGAAAACTTTCATTATTATAAACCAGTTGTTGCCCGCGACTTCGTACGCGTCGCACTACTAAGATAAGATAAGATAACTATTTATTTTACACCAAAGTAAAATACAGAACATAATTCTTACAAATAGATTTAGTACAATGGGCAGTCTTATCGCTAAGAGCGATCTCTTCCAGACAACCTTTGTATGGACAGGATTATAATGTATCACATGACGGCAGTGCATCTATATACAATTAAAAACATACCTACATACTATAAACCTAAAATACTAGTACTAACCAAAATTTAATTTTAAAACTTTTTAAACTAAATGTGTAGGTAACCTAGATAAAAAGCGTAACTGCAATTTGCTGTTGCAAATCGACTTGATACCCTATGTTTATATCCATGAGACCTGATTTATAGGATAAAAAGTAGCCTATGTATTAATCCAGACTATAATCTACGTAGGTACATACTAAATTTCATCGAAATCGGTTAAGCCGTTTCGACGTGATTGAGTGACAAACAAACAAACAAAATAAATAAATAAACAAACATTTATTTTCGCATTAATAATATTAGGGATAACAATAGTTATTGAGTCGTGCTCGAGCCGTCGTACAGTGCGGACGTCTCTGGGGCGTCGTTACGCTGCCCGTTGAATATACGAAGATTCGATCGTCGTTAGTGGTCGAGGCAACATCGCCTATAAAAGGCTCCTCAGATCGCGCGGCGCGCATTCGGTCGTCGTTAGTGGTCGCCGCTATAGCATGCAGCGGCCACACCTTAGGAACCTAGGCTGGTAGAGGGGGGCTCGAGTGCCGAAACACTTTGTTGTAGCAACGGCGTGTTTCGGCCCTCGAGTCGGCACGGTCACTCCCCGTGCTAGTGCTCGTTGCTTCGGCGTCAACGCAATCCACCTCAAGTGGCGAGGCAACCAGGCAACTGTAGAAGGCCTGAAGGTAGCGATAGGAGTTTTTATCGTTGCCAGATACTGCGTCCTGTTCCCTTCCAGTCGTAGCGGTTCTCCGTTCCACTGGGTCAAGGGGAGTAAGGAGGAGAGGGTGCATCTGTGTACGGCGCGCACACTTATGCAACTTAATATATCCTGCGCATCTGACTTGGCTTTGTCATTCCGAGTTTAAAAAAGTCCTGGGCTTGGTCTAATACCTGGACACGGGTGGCCTAAGGAGAGGAGAGTGGTCGCTCTAGCACTGCATCGGGGTGACAGTGTGGTTCGGCAGCACTCTTTGAGACAAAGCAGCTTTATTTAGAGAGGCACTGCTTTCCTCGCTCAGCCGGGGAGGGGGCTAGAAAAGGTGCCCCAAACAAACGCTCATTCCTCGCAATAAGAATAAATCTAAAAACATGCAGATGAATATGACTTTTGGTGCGTGGAATGTACGTACTCTTTTAGACCGACCCAACAACCTCTGCCCAGAACGTAAAACCGCCATTGTGGCTCGCGAGCTCAAACGCTATGACGTCGACATAGCCGCTCTCAGCGAAACACATCTAGCTGACGAAGGTGAGCTTGTTGAACGTGGTGGTGGGTACACTTTCTTCTGGAAAGGCACACCAGCTTCTGAGCCTAGACGGTCAGGAGTAGGCTTTGCTATTAAAACTACTTTAGCCTCTAAGTTGGAAGAACATCCAGTTGCTATCTCTGATCGTGTCATGTCCTTACGTTTCCATCTTCGAAACAATAAATACTTAAATGTTATCAGCGTATATTCGCCAACACTCGACAAAAGTGATGACGTCAAGGACAAATTTTATGAGGAAGTGTCAGAAGTGCTGACTAAAATCCGGCGCTGTGAGAAAGTTTTGCTTCTTGGCGACTTTAATGCTCGCGTCGGACGTGATTTTGAAGCTTGGCCTCGGGTGATAGGGCGACATGGCATTGGTAACATGAACAGTAATGGGCAACTGTGACTAAGCCTCTGTTCCCAATTTCATCTGGGTATTACCAATACCATGTTTAGACTCCCAAATAAATACAAAACTACCTGGATGCACCCAAGGTCCAAGCATTGGCATCTTATTGATTATGCTATAGTCCGTCAACGGGATATAGCGGATGTCAAAGTAACGAGAGTAATGAGGGGCGCAAACTGTTGGTCGGATCACAGACTTGTTGTTACAAAACTATTTTTGCGTCTTAGCCCTTGCCGTAGACCTCGCAGGGCTAAGCCTAACTGTCTTCATCTGAAAAAGCTAGAGTCTGCTGAAATATTGGCAAATTACAGGGAAGCTGTCAATACCTTTACAGCAGGCATACACCCCGAAGATGAACAGTTGGACGAGGGCTGGAAACTGTTAACTACAAATACCATCAATGCGGCTACTGAGATCTTAGGCCAAAAACCTCGTGTCTGTGAAGACTGGTTTGACGAAAATGATAATACATTGACAGTCGCCCTAGAAAAACACCGCCAGCTCCTTCGAAAGGGAAATCAGACAACTGCTTCTGAAAAAATAAAGGAGAGTACGAGCCAAATAAGGAGACTAACTCGAAACGCAAAAGATGAGTGGTGGCTGAACAAGGTTCGCTATATTCAGTGGCTTGCTGATTCGAATAGACTCGGCGATTTCTTTAACGAGATTAAAAAGTTAGTAGGAAGTCCACATCGAGTAAACGTACCACTGAAATCACTTTCAGGTACCCTCCTGGTAAGCAAAGGAGAAGTTCTTACTCGCTGGGCAGAACACTATAACAGCTTACTCAATGTGGATCGTTCTGCTGACATAAACTATTTAGCATCACTTCCTGCCTTACCACAAGCCGTAGATCTGGATCAGCCTCCTTCTCTTGAGGAAGTTATCATCGCCATCAAAGCGCAGAAAAACAATAAGGCTGTCGGCATCGATAACATACCAGGAGAACTATTAAAATATGGCGGAGATGAGTTGCACTACAAGATTTGGCAATTTTTCCAGCGCATGTGGGAAATGGAGTTCGTTCCTCCTAGTTTTGGCGTATCACTAATTTGCTCTTTGTATAAAAATAAAGGTGATCGATCTGTTTGCAACTCTTATAGGGGTATATCACTTCTGTCTACTCCAGGAAAAACTTTTGCCAGAGTACTCTTAAATCGTCTTATGGAGCTCTCTGAAAGTATATTGCCTGAAACGCAATTTGGGTTTAGACCCAATCGCGGCACATGCGAGGCCATATTCTCTCTTAGACAACTGCAAGAGAAAAGCAGGGAACAGTGTCAACCTCTGTTTCTCTGTTTTGTTGATCTGGAGAAAGCTTTTGACAGTGTACCTCGCGAAGCTTTGTGGATTGTGCTTTCGAAACTTGGTTGCACCGACAAATTTATACGCTTGATAAGACTTCTTCACGACAACATGACTTGTTGCGTAACCGTCAATGGTGAGCAGACAGAGCAATTCCCTGTCACTTGTGGTGTAAAACAAGGCTGTGTATTAGCACCCACTCTTTTTGCTCTGTACTTTTCCGTTGTCGTGAGGGAGACTTTACAAGCCAACACCGAAGGGATCCGCATACGTTTTCGCACAGATGGCAGTATCTTTAACCTGGCTAGGTTAAAAGCGCACACAAAGGTATCGTATGACCTCATTACCGAATTGATGTATGCTGATGACCTATGTTTCGTTGCGTATTCTTCTGAGGGACTCCAGGACTTGATGACTCGGCTTGACGCTGCGTGCTGTAGATTTGGCCTCAAAATTAATATTACAAAGACAGAGGTGATGGCCATGGACACTGTTAACCAAGCTCCACTGAATCTGCAAATCGATGGAAAGCCCATAAAACAGGTCGATACATTCAGATATCTGGGAAGCAGCATAACAACAAAATGCGACCTTGACTCGGAGATCAACAGCAGACTTGGCTCCGCTATGGCTGCTTTTGGTAAACTACGAGTCCAGGTATTTCGCTCCCATAACATCAAATTGAGTACCAAGATTAAGGTGTATATGGCTATTGTACTTCCTAACATCTTGTACTCGTCAGAGACATGGTGCCTGTATCGCAGACACATACGCACGTTAGACAGATTCCATCTGAAATGCCTCCGCGACATTCTTAACATCAAGTGGTCGGATCGGGTCCGTAATACCGATGTTCTACGACGGGCTAATGTCTGTGGCATAGAGGCATATTTGATGCGGCGTCAGCTGCGTTGGTGCGGGCACCTGTCTCGGATGTCTGATGAGCGAAGGGCGAAACGCATTTTCTTCTGTGAACTAGAACATGGTAAGCGGAAACGCGGAGGTCAGTTCCTACGTTTCAAAGACGTACAGAAGAGGCACATGAAGAGGTGTTGTATCGATCCGTCGCGCTGGGAGGCTCTCGCTGAAAAACGACCTGAATGGAGGCGTCATGTTCAGGACAAAGTGTACGAGTTTGAAGAAGAAAGGAGGCAAGAACTAGACTTAAAACGAGATCAGCTTAAAAGTCGACCGCCGGCTAATATCAATTACAACTACATTAATGGCGCCTTAACTTGTGTTCATTGTAACCGGACTTTTAGCGCAAAAATAGGGTACATCAGCCACATACAGGCTAAACACCTAGGCCAATAATCACAAAGTCAAGTCTCTGTAGCCGAAATCGGCTAGGAGGATTATTATTATTATTAGGGATACGGTACTTATCACGTACCGTTTTATCGGTGAAAACTTCCTAACAAACTGCTAATTATCGCATTTGAAAATTATTTCTGAGCCTCTAGTCGAAGCGACGTGTGATCCGAGAGCTGTCAACACGGATGGAATTCAGCGGGGCAATGCAGCCAGTCTCATGAGGACACTTCCGCCTGGCAGTGATCTGGAGACGTAGAGCTATCTTTATATCGTTTGTGACGATCTCAGATGATTGAAATGAGTATTTTTATTTTTTAGAGAGATAACTTTTTTCTAAAGTGTTGCCATCAACATTTTATCCCCTTTACCAACTGTGAGAAAATAATGCAAATCATACAAACATTTGTCACGCAACGGGCTCGTGTCTCAGCACAATCGCCGCTACTCCACAAAGGTTGTCAATGTGAATACTCTTTTTAGGTCGACCTTAGCCTAAAGGAATTTTACAGAGACAGTTTCTCAGTTAACGTCCAAAAACACCGACAAAAAAATATTTACCGAGCAAATATCAAAAACGTTGGTTCGTCAAGATAAATCGAGATTAGGACTGTCTCCATATTTGTTCTAAAATGGCGCCTCATTTAGCTCACTTGAATGGGTTCATTCATTTCTACGTTTCTATTTCATCACAGTACCTACCTTGAGATACAGTAAAGACATTAGAACTTTACGTATAAAAGACATGCGCTGGCAGGGTGTAACCAGATAAATACAACTCACTATGAAAGAGCGTTGTTTTATTTATTTACTAGTGGTTCGCTCCGAACTAAGATCTCGCGAGTCTCTCAAATAACCAAAAAAAAATAGCATTCATAATTTTTGAATAATAAAATAGTGCCATAAAATGAACAACCAACTAACTGGACCTACAGTTTCATTCATATTACATGAGTTCATGTTAATTGGCTATTTTTTAGGGGTAGAAATTGCAGTTATTCTGGATTTCAGACTTTTCCCTATATTTGTGTCACTAAACCTACATTTTATACCAATTTCATCGCCGATTTGCCAAAGTTGATTTAGAGATCTCGCTTCGCTCGATCAATTATAATGGCAAAATGATGGTCAAAAAAATATAATTAAAAAATGTGTAAACTTACAACTACCTACCTTCTGTTCGTGCTAAATTAATAAGTAGTGGAAATGCTACATTAAAATATTAGGAGCGTATTTTTTGTATAATCATTACAGATAGGTTAAATTTAAAATTAAAAAACAAAATTCGACCTCCGTGGCGCAATGGGCGAACACCCGGCTGAGACGCAGGAGGTAGTCGATTCCGGCCGTGGAACAAATGTTTGCATGATCTACATTCTACAGTTACAAAAAAAAAGTATATATTCTATCAGTTATCTGGTTCCCATACAAGCTATGCTTAGTTTGGCGCTAGATAGCGCTGTGTGAAATATCCACTAATATTTATTTATTGATTTAATTTAAATAGATATATAATGTCTTAATTGCATACCATTTAAAATAAACAAATAAAAGAAAATACACCTTAAAATCATGGGTACGAGGGCTGCTATTTATGTATGTATCCGGAATAAAATAAAATAACTATCATTGACTGTTAAATATGGTTTTATTGCTATTCAAAATATTCGCCATGATGATCAATGCACTTTTGCATTCGGTGAAACCAGTTTTCATAGCACTTTTTCCAATCGGAAGACGGTATCTCCAAAACATGATTTTTGAATGCCTCAACGGCTTCTTCTCGGGTTGAAAATCGTTGACCACGTAATTTATTCTTCACGGTTGGGAATAAAAAGAAGTCGTTGGGTGCCAAATCAGGGCTATATGGCGGATGACCCGTTAATTCCACCGTTTCACCCTCCAAATATCGGGTCGTTTCACCCGAAGTGTGACAGCTTGCATTGTCGTGATGGAGAATGATTCTGCGTTGTGGATTATTCTTCCTGAGTTCTGCAAAGACTTCTGGCAAACAAATGGTCGTGTACCACTCTGATTTAACAGATTTACAATTTTCTAGGGCTACAGTAGCCACGTGTCCATCTATACCGAAAAAACAGGCGACCATTTGCTTCAAAGTGCTTTTCGCACGAGCAACTTTTGTTGGGTTCGGCTCATGTTGGAAGACCCAAACTGTTGACTGTTGCTTAGTTTCGGGGTCATATGCATAAATCCAGGATTCATCACCTGTTTAGATATTATATACAGCTTTTGATGCACCACGATTGTATTTTTTTATCATTTTTTTGCACCAATCGACACGAGCCTGTTTTTGATCTATTGTCAAGTTGTGCGGTATCCAACGTGAACAAACTTTTTTTGCAGCCAAGTGTTCGTGTAATATCTTATGTATACTCGTCATACTAATGCCTAAGATCGCTTCTATCTCTCGATATGTCACATGACGATCTTGCATTATTAGTTTACGCACTGCTTCGATGTTTCGTGGCACAACAACTGATTTAGGCCGAACATCTTTAATTTCGTCCGTGAGCATACGACGTCTACGATTAAACTCACTAAACCAGTGATACACAGTAGTCTTTGATGGTGCTTTATCCCTAAAAGTCGAACTGAGTTGATCGATACACTGCTGTTGAGTTAGACCACGTCGAAAATCATAAAAAATCATCGCATGAAAATTTTCTCGAGATAAATCCATTGTGATAATGACACGCTATTTTTGAAATCGCGCCACACAATGAAAACAATTGACAGATGGACGAAATAACCTGCATTCTACAGCCAAAGAGTTCCATTTTTAAACGTGATAATTTCTTTTTAAATATTATTTATGCAGTGGCCAGTTCCGGATTCTTAAATAGCAGCCTATGTACAATGTAAAATAATTACCGAGTAAAAATCATTCACTTACTAAATTAAAGTTAGAGTGCACCCTGTGCATCCTTTGATCAGAGGAACACGTTATAGCTATCTAAGAACATAAAATATGTTAACGCGCCGGCGAACCCTGAGCGCAACTTCAATTCGGCCGCGTCAAAAACTACGGCCTGAATATCTCTATCCCTATTTAGTGACGAAGTTTATCCACGCAGAGCGACAGTGATAGCAATAGAACGATTCTAAATTTGATTAGATTTTGACCGTGTTCCGTAATACCAAAAATGATGACTGAAAACTTGTTGTATTTTTCTCATTGTGTTGTTATTCTGTAACTAGACGATATAATATATGTTCCCATGACTAGGATACGTAAGATGTTGTTGTTTTTAATACAAAACAATTAGGTTAAAAACAGGTATTTTATGACGTAAAAACATGCAGAATGCGATATGCTTCTATTTCATTTTAGGTAAGTATTTTGATCTAATATATGGTTGGGAACCTAGATAAATACTATTCAAATTAAAATAATACCTTATTATGGTAGAAATGTGCTCCAATCAGAAATAATCTTGGTAGTACGTATTGTATGGGCGATGGTCCCTCCGGTGACTCCGTGATAAATACGAATGTGTGATGTTTTCATTATTGGATGTCAAACTTTATATATATTAATGTGCCTATGGGAAGCGCGAGACAGAATATAATTGCAGAGCATCTGATAGACTCGGGACCGAATCATTGGATTGAACTTCATGATCCTAAGGTTCTCTCTAGTGAATGCCATTATTACAAGAGAATGATTCGTGAAGCGATTGAAATCAAGAAATTTGGGAATTTCAATCAGGAAGATGGCGCGTCGTGCTCGGTCGTCTCAGTGCGTAGATACGGTTAGTGTATAATGTGTCGTAATATGAACGAGGACATATCTAATTCTGAAGACCAAGTGAGGGTAGCTGCTGCTACCACACTTATCGACGGTAGCTCCAAGTACACCAGTTCACCCGTGACCACGACTGTTGCAACACAACCGAAACATCGGGATAACAAATAAAAAAGGTACATACGCGATAAACACCCGTTCTAATGGGGTACATTGATTCATGTCGGGAAAAGTTTAGGGATCTAGGTATTATGACAATGACCGGAGAGTTTATACTACAGAATGTTCTATATGTAAGAGAAAACATTGATAAAATGACTAGAAATAAAGATGTACATAATTATAACACTCGAAATCGAAATCGTCTTGTCTTACCTAAAACAAGGTTAGTCAACATTTCAAAAAGCTACTACTGTACAGCAATTAAATTGTACAATAAAATACCGCACAATGTAATACATATGTATGTCAGATAATTAATTTAAATCATTTATAAAAAGACACCTTATTTGTAAAAGTTACTCTAAGTTGGACGAAGCTTTTGCTGATAAAACAATATTTAAATTTGATGAATTGTAGTGATCACCTGACGTATATAAATTTATTATTATTATTTTTTCTCATTATTATTTAATTACAATTTGACGATGCTTTTACAGACCTTATTTTAAGTTGGTATTATTTAGAACTGTTTCTTTTTTTTATAAAAAAGTATTAACTATAGGTACCTTTATGTATCTATGGCTTATGTAATTACGTAACATATTTTAATTGTTTCATCTGACATGTCCAAGCACATGTAATTTGTCGATGGATATGTATAAATGAATTGAAATGAAAAAATAATCAATAATTAGAATATAACTTATGTATAAGTTTCTTCCGAGTGTTCCTACTGCTTGTCAAAGCTGAATAGTTTCTGTGACGACCCGTTGAGCAACGTTCTGCAGATGTCACAGACGTAAAATACAGTGGATATGACAAAAAACAGAATATCAACCTTTCTGCAACGGAGATCAGGAAAAACATGCGGATAGTTTTTTTTTAGAACAGACGTTTTCATTATGCAAGAATATCAAATGATCAATTATGTATCTGTTCATTTTCTTGTGTTTTTATGCAAATGAATGAGTATGAGGAAATGTGATGATATGTATCTATCTATTTAAGTCACATTGTAAGATGTGACTTAAATAAGTACGAGGAAAATCTTTAGTTTAAATCCATTTGATGTAAATATGGAATTGAAGGATTAGATTTGATTCCGTCGTTACAATAATGTCTGTTGCCGGTAAATATTGCAAGGAAAATCTTTAGATAAATCCCATTTTTATTGCAAGTTGAGATGACGACAGAATCACCACCTGATGTTAAACGACCTTCAGCAATTGTATTACAGTCCATCTATGATTTGACCTACATGACACATAGGTACATACAAACATACACCGTGGGGCAGCAGTACCCGGTTTTGATGAATTATAAAAAAACCGACCAAGTGCGAGTCGGACTCGCGTACGAAGGGTTCCGTACCATTATCTATAAAAACGAGCAAAAAAAACACGTTTGTTGTATGGGAGCCCCCCACCCCCTTAAATATTTGTTTTAATTTATTTTATTCTGTTTTTAGTATTTGTTGTTATAGCGGCAACAGAAATACATCATCTGTGAAAATTTCAACTGTCTAACTATCACGGTTCATGAGATACAGCCTGGTGACAGACGGACAGATAGACAGCAGAGTCTTAGTAATAGTGTCTCGTTTTACCCTTTGGGTACGGAACCCTAAAAACTAAAGAACTATGACTAATGCCATAAAACTTTTTTTTTGATATTATTTATTGATATATACCTTTATCATTGTTATTCCATTTTGATCATTTTTTATCACAAGCAGTTCTACTAAACACCTATAATTGATGATGCAAATTAATTTGCATTGAAAGATTGAAATCTGGGCTAATAAAAGAAAGTACATTTCTTTCCTCAAATCATAAAACTACACCATAATCTTGTATATGTATAATAAAAATAAACATTATGTATGACTAGCTGACCAATCCGCGGCTTCGCACGCGTGGTTTGCCAATAAAAAGTAGCCTATGTGTTAATCCAGGTTATGATCTACGTACATACCAAATTTCATCGCAATCGGTCCAGCCGTTCCGGCGTGAAAGAGTAACAAACATCCATACATACACACTTTCTCGTTTATCATATTAGTAGGATTATTGTCGCAAACATTTAATATCATTTAAAGTCCTACAAAACTTTTTCAGAGATAAGATTAGGGTGCAATGTGTGTCAAATCCTATTTCGAAGCAACGCTACGATGGTTTTTGAAAGCGCACTCCACTCCCACACTCGACAAAAGTTTTACGTGACTCTGCATTCCATTTTTATTTTTTCCACCTTCGGAATTATTCTCATTGTTACGACGTGTTGTCCCCTAATCCGCTTGTAATTGAGTTTCTACTTCAAAACACTTCTCACTTGAGAGGATTACTAAAGTCTATGAAAGTATGTGTAGTACGACGGCAAGTAAAAAACCTTAACCGCAAAATTTCAAAGGATTTTACCTAAGGATAGACCACGCAAAAAATACCCATTTAATGTGTGTATAAGGGTCGATACACCCTATATCTTTTAGTTATTCCTCGTTATTTCTTTAACGTCGAACTCAAGGTCATTTTGAAAAACTTATACATAATTACTAAAAATAACCAGTAACATAACAAACTCATGGTTCATTTTGTGCTGGACCATCCCAAAAGTTCGGAAGCAACTGTAACACATTACAAACAAAGAAACACATTACCTAGCCATAAAGCAAACAACAAAGGAGCCGACGTAACGTGTTGAAACTGATCCATCATGTCTCCTTTTAAAATAACAAAAAACGCGCACAACAGATGTCTTCGTAAAAAACAAGACCCTATCAACCCCGAAATATAAAATGCTGACTATAATTTAAAATACAATAACTGTAATTTTGTAAATTATCTCCAAATCGGAAACGTTTAAATGCAAATTCGACATCCTGATGTATTAATGTGCTCATAGATTTGACAAATTGGTGTGGGCCTTGTGTCAAAAAATTAATTTTGTAAGAAAACAACTCATTTCCCCGTTTTGACAGGTGCTTACCATTTATTAATTGTATTCTTTACCGCGCGATATATTAATTGCGTTTTTTTGGCCGAAAACAATGAACCTATCAAAAAAATCTCAATCATACTCAAAAAAAGTATGTTATAAAAACAAAACAACAGGACAATTTGTTAACGTTTCGAAAGGCTTTATCACTCGTACCAATATTTATGAAACAATCATTATCAAGAGCAAACACAATATCGGCCAATAAAGAGTTCAGCATATCATCATGCAAAATTCCAATTAGATTCCTAACATATGATTGTGATAAAGTAACCGTTATTGGAGCCGCTTATCTGTGTAATTAGAATGAAACTAAGCTGTTACCATTTGTGTATGGAAACCCATCGAGTGGATTGCGAGTGTTCTGATAGCGAATGCAAATAACGATACTAATGATATATTCATATGGACTTCCCTGAAATTACATGTGAAAACTTGTAGATGTGTGCACGTTTGCTACTTGATATATCACGTATTTATAGATACTAGGTACCAGCAAGGCAATACATTTATAAACCAGGATATACGTGAACAACTGCCAGAGAATACATTGTATTAATATAACGAGGCTCATGGCCTCATGACCAAGCTCAAAGTCGCTCAACGAGCTATGGAGAGGGCTATGCTCGGAGTTTCTTTGCGTGACAAAATCCGCAATGAGGAAATCCGCAGAAGAACTAAAGTTACCGACATAGCACTCAAAATTAGCAAGTTGAATTGGCAATGTGCAGGCCACATCGCTCGTAGAACCGATAACCGTTGGGGAAGAAAGGTTCTCGAGTGGAGACAACGAACTGGAAGACGCAGCGTAGGCCAGCCCCCTACAAGGTGGACCGACGATCTAGTAAGAATTGCGGGGAGCCGTTGGGTACAAACGGCTACCAAGCGCTCTTTGTGGCGATCTAAGGGGGAGGCCTATGTTCAGCAGTGGACGTCCGCCGGCTGATGATGATGATGATGATGAATATTACGAGATATTTTCTCTCCACCACTGAATTGACTATTCCCCTTGTAATACAAGAAGTGCCAAGAAATATCATAACACCATTGTTGAAATATAAATGAGCACCGCGAAGTTGTGGAGGACGATTACGCGTAATGTGTGCGGTCGTTAACAAAGACATTCAAAAAATTATCCGGCTCGAACGCGGCACTTTCTGCCACCGAGCAGTCCGCAGAAGGGAATAGGGCATCAAATATTCAATTTTAAAACAGCCGCTAAAAGCGAAACGTCATCGCGCACGCAAACGCAGCTGGGACGCCACGATTTACGAATTTCGCCACAGATGGGGACACGCACTCAGCGAAGAGATAAGTAAAAAATTGGATTACTAAGTGGAGAACGTAAATGAAGACGACAAAAATAACATCTCGGATGACTCGAAATTGCCTCCCGTAAATGTTTAGGGTGTGTTTGTGACGCAGCAACAAAGTGATTTGAGTCCCTTGAAAATTATTCTGTCAGGAACAAGAAAACGGCACACGGAGTAAGAAAAATTTCATTAGCGCCAATCAAAATGACGAGGTCCAAAATGAAGCTAGCAAAGAGAGTCGTAATCACGGAGTTGAGCGGGCGCCGGGCACCCCTCAACGTGAGGTCTTATTAAAGGAATAATATTTACAAAACGAGACGCCGAGAAATCCCCAAATTAAGATCTCGCCGAAACCCGCCCAACTTCCACAAAGTGGAATCATTAAATTAAAAATGTAAACTTTTCTCTTAGCAAGGTAATGGGTATCCCGATGTAGATAAATAGATGGAATAGCTGCAAAAAGGAGCATTTTCCTGTTCATTAAATTTTTCCTTCGCATTTTTATTTCGACCCCTGGTGCTAATTCTGTTGGAATTCACGCCCCTTCCCCGCTGCGCTGAGACTCAATCACACAAATTTTATATCCGGAATTAAATAAGTAGCCGACTGTATTACAGATCAAAATTAAGAAGCTTATTTTTTGCGGATAACAATTTCTTTACTCGGATACAATTTATATTTCCTTTGTATTTTCTTATTAATTTCCTTGGACTCTATTAATAAAGAGGCTCAGATCTCAAGGAAGATGTTAAGAGTCAATCAGGACAGGAAATATTTCCATCAGCACCTTATTCCCGGGGGTTTGTAAACTCGATTGTGTGTAAGTTGCAGCCGAAGATACGCTGAGACGTCAAGAGGCTGATGTCGGTAGCAAATGCAATTATATCTGGTAATGTGGTGTCTGCGACCGACGGTATTGCTCCGAGCGATGCCACCCTTTAACTGTTGAGATCGCTTCAAACTCACTTATTGTCTTGCACCTGATTTTCATAACAAATTAAGATGTTGCCTTACTACTCTGTTTATAAGCTTTGCGTTCATTTGCCCCAACTTTCTGAAACAACATGCTTCTATTTTATTCGCCACTAATAATTTTTAGATTGTGTTTTGTTGTTCTGGTAAATTGATAACGTTTTATTGATTGGAACTTTGATACAACGTCAACAGACAAATTATATTTCGTTTCAAGATATCGGATTCCCTTATAAGTTATTGATTGGCGCAAATAAGGAAATCGAATTATTCAATGTCCGCCCCTCATTTGTTTCCGCTCCCCCACAGCAGAGATGAAGAAATTCTTTCCAAGTTTTCGATTACTTGTCCAATTAATTTTATAGATTCATTTGTCTTGGTAGCTTTGATATTCAGTGTAAATAAACTCAGCTGTAAGAATTGCGAAATGAGAAGTTCAATTAAGTGAAAAATTTCCAAAGTTTTTGGAGTGTAACTTTTTTGTTTCGAATCCGAATTTATGGCATTACATAATCGATCAGGATTGAAAGCCATAATAAACTAAGTATTGTACAACTCAGGATATTATCCGTACAAACGCCGATACATTCAACACAGCTTCATTTAAGATGTGGTCATTGAGCACCCTTGCAAGGGATATTCCTCACCTGAACACTCCGAGTGTAACAGGGACGTCAAGTACCCCGTAACACGAGTTGGGGTATTGTGATGAGAGGGAAAGTTCACGTTCCGTTTCTCATCACGGCTCTCTGCACAAGTGGGTGAGTACGGTTAGTGGCCAGGAACGCACGGCCACCACCGGCCATTCATGACGTAATTGGCAATCGGGCTCATTACACAGAACGATTCTCACGTGTGCGCATGTTAACACCTTGCTGGACAATGTGTACCTGACATTATGGGCTGCTGAATAAAGCTTGGTACACACCTACTCTAATGTTGAGTGAAGCGGTATGTGTGAAACGTCCCGATAAAATATGCTCTTTGCATTATTGGTTGAGTACTGACTAATCTCACCGTGGTTCATCTGTAGAATCATTGAGGCTGTATTTGGAATAATACTATTCGTGTTGTTTATATTGTGATATTCACCTCACCTGATGGTAAGTGATATTTTGACATAAACCCCACTGGTTACTGTCAGATGAAAACCGTTCCTAACTGCTGCATAGCGTTTCGTGCGTAGGTACTCGACGTTTTTGTGTCCAATCGAGCAAGATCGAACCTGTGTAGATAGACAGATAAGCCGAACTGAAATTGCTTGATTATAATTGTTGGGTAATATTTGATTATACTTGCTCATGAACGTATTTAGGTCCGTGTTAGAGGCTTTATGAACTATATGTTGTCTGAAAAACAAACATATCGCTTAACTATGTGTGACGGATGAGTTCGGCGTCTATACAGCTTCCGTAAACATCAATAATATCGCGTGGTTACAAAATAGTTGCTATAAAAACATTTCCAATATAATTCAACCTTCGATTACAAGTGTGAACGGAACAAATCAGCCAAATGACTATCTTTCTCCCTACCAATAGCAGTTCAGCATTTGCAATTTTCCAAATAATTTAAATTCAGCGTGAAACAAAAATTGTGTACCTTATCCGCTACAGAATACGTATGAAATGTACTCGTGATTATTTAAATTTGTCAGACAAAATTGGACTCTATTACAGACAGTTATGGAAGAAGATATCGTTTAGTGCGTAGGTGTAGATAACAATGAGTAGTTTGACAAGGTGCTGAGAATATCTTTTGTTTAAATCGCCGAGAGATGATGCCGGTGGGTTCAAAGAGACGTGACCACACCTTACAAGTCTTATAATATTATAGTTCAATTTAAGATTAAACTAAAAAATACCTGACCTAGAGAGCATACACAATCGATGAATATTTAATGATACACAATACCATTTTATCTAAATATCTCATTACGTATGTATGTGCCGACATTATATTACCTATCATTATTTCTTGGTTATCCATACATGCTGAGACGCAGGAGGTAGCGGGTTCGATTCCCGTCAAAGAAACAAGTGTTTGCATGATCTACAGATATTTGTTCCGGGTATGGGTGTTTTTTCTATATATAAGTATGTATTTACAAAAAAAAAGTATATAAGTATTCTAACAGTTATCTGGTTCCCTTAAAAGCTCTGCTTAGTTTGGGGCTAGATAGCGCTGTGTGAAATGTTCAGCAATATTTATTTATTTAATTTTATATGCCATATGATTTGTAGTAGTTCTTAAAATAAATTAAGTTTTCAAAGTATTCATTTATCTAATTTCGTTTTGACTCTTTTAACTAAGTTAAATATAGTTGACATATTTTGACATATTTGACGTACACCTTTAAATGAATTCGAAAAGTAACTTCAAAGGAATTTGAAACAAACAAGTAAAATGGCATAATCAACAAATAATAAGGATAGCATTGGAGCAAACGGCACAGGCGGACACCTCTCACTCCATACAAACACACCCTTGAGAAAGGGAGGCTATTTTCAAAGACACCGCTCGATATTTTGTCACGCTCACTAGAAAATTTGGGCAAAAACTATTTTTTAATAAATTATAGGCTAGCGTTTGACCACGATCTCGCCCGATGGTAAGCGTTGATGCAGTCTATGATGGAACACGCTTACCTAGAAGAAACTTATTCACTCGTGACTTGAAGACCCCTCATCATCATCATATCAGCCGTAGGACGTCCACTGCTGGACAAAGGCCTCCCTCATTGATCTCCAGGAACTGCGGTTGGAAGCGGCCTGCATCCAACGCCAACCTGCGGTTCTTACCAAGTCGTCTGCCCATCTTGTAGGTGTACGTCCTACGCTGCGCTTGCCAGTCCGTGGCCTCCATTCGATAACTTTCCGGCCCCATCGGCCATCTGTTCTGCGCGCTATATGGCCTGCCCATATATAAGACCCCTAGGTTGTAGTTATTAGGAAACACAGACTCACACTAATCTACAAACATAACAAGATTTTTTTTTAGTAACAGTAAAAACATCTGCAATTCTTTTTTTAAGTGTGTTTTCATAAGTGCAAACAGATGGACTTAATAAGACAACTGGACACATTATTATTGTCGTTGGTTTTATTCCGCTTCAATTTATAATTTTCAATTGCTTTTTCAATAACTGGTTTTCTACAAGTGCCTTAATCATCGTTAGGCTATCTGTGTGGCGAGTTTTTGTAGGCATTATCATTACTGGAGAATAGTAGATATAAATAAACGATCGAAGTAATATTGTCGTCTGTTCTCGTGCGCAGGTGTATTGCATCATTAGCGAAGCATTGATTAAAATTGATTGTTCAATTGTTATTTTAGAAAAAGGACTAATAATTGCATTTTTGAAGCTATTTTCATTAAAGTTGTGATAAATGCTGATATTTAAATGCTAATTTTGTATTTAATTCGCGTGATAGTTCAAGGAGCATGCTTAATGTACGTACATATGTACGTACCCGTTTTACATTATTGATACCAAAGTAGCAATTATAATTTATTATGTATAAACTTTTCCTGCTACTTGTCCACTACCTACAAAATATATTTTCCACATTACGCATAGGCTATCTAAAAGAGAATGCTTGCTAGCATTAAGTTCGCCTATGAACAGATATAATAATTTTTGTGGAATAAAGAATTTTCAATCAATAAATCAATCAAAAAGTATAATGATATTTTTATATATGACCCAGGTTTGTCATTTTATTTCGGCCTAGCTGACTGATCCGCAGCTTTGCACGGGTAGTTTTTCAATAAAAATATTACCCTCCTGCGCAGTTGGGTAAAAAGTAGCATGTCACCCAGAGATAGTGTAGCTTCCCAACGGTGAAAGATTTTTTTAAATCGGTCCAGTAGTTTCGGAGCCTATTCAATGCTAACAAAAACTATTTCCTCTTTATAATAATATTTTTGTAGATATTGATATGTTCTTTAATATTCTAGAACATACTTTTGTTCTATCATCAATAGTTTCCGCAGCGCATGCGACGAAAGACGTTTTAGGACACTTTTTTACACTTTGGGTTACGTTACTTAAGTTTTAGTTAGGATCCCTAATCTTTTCTAGCAATAAATATAGCATATGCCACTCAGGGTGAATGTAGCTTTCCAGTGGTGAAAAAAGTTTTGAAAAAGGACCGGTTTTTGACTTTATTTATTACAAACATACACAAAAAAATACAAATCTTTCGTCTATATCATATTAGTTTCGGATATAGAGGATTGAAACCGTTTTGATTACGTTCCGAGTGAAACTTTGTGGTCACAAGTGATATATCGGGTGATTTGATAATAGGGCAGTTGTCGGAAGCAGTGGTGACGGGGTGTTATCCCAACACCCTTTACAAAATCGTTTCTCCGTTTTCCGTGAAAATTGCCCACCGCCGGTCAAAGGGTTAACGATTCAGTGTTTATTTGAATTCCGCCTTTGTTAGTTGAAAAGGCGTTAGAACGTAAACTGAACCTTTGTTGTGATTGTCGTATGTTTTGCTGAGCCGTTTGTTGGTGAAGGTAAATCGGATGTTATTTGCATTGGATTGCCTTTTAACGCTTTCAAAAGCGGTTAGGGAAACGTATACATTTATGTGTCAGTCAATTAATTTATTGATCGAGAGAAGCGAGATCTTGAGATCTACTTGCGCAAATCGGCGTTGTATGTATGTATATACATATGTTTGTTTGTCCGAGGATAACTTTGGAAGCGTTGATCCAATCATCGTGAAATAAAATACGTAGGTAGATAGTGATGGCACAATTTTGGTGTGACTAAATGAGTCAAAAATGTTGGGGGGTTGTTCTGATATTGGGGTGCAAGAGGGGTAAAAATGAGACTATTAGGTCAAGTGGGACGTCAAATGAAAAACCTTCATTGTTGCATTTTGACTCTTCAAATGTCAAAACTGAACTTTGACGAAATTCACAGGTTACACCAGTTACCCCACAGTGCTGTAATTTGGTATTCGTGTACAGTAGTGAGACAAATATAGGCAAAAGTCTGAAATCCAAAATAACTGCAATTTGTACCCCAAACAAACTCAACCAAAATTCATGAACTCCCGTTATCTGTAATTTGAATGAAACTGTAGATCAAGTGATTTGGTTAGTTATTTCATTGTACTATTTTGATAGTCAAAGATTACGATATATTTTTGTTTTTATTGGAAACTCGCGAGATCACAGTATATTTTTGTCAGACAAAAATGAGACTTTTTATAACAATAGGAATGAGTTTTTCACCCGAGGCACACATTATTATTACAAAAATAATCCTTTCTCTTCCAATTTAATGTTACTTATCGAGTTAGAATAATTTCTTACGTACATTATATCAAAAGCAAAAAATTGGGTAGAAATCAAAACCGATTTCTAATTGCCAGATCGTCTGGTGTTGTTCTGATATTTTTTTCTTAATTAAATCTACATATTTCTTACTTTTACAACTGTCATACGTACATGTAATATACAGGTTTCAATTATTACGTTTAATTGACCTTTATAAGTTTTAAATTGACTGCCACTTCAATGCGATAAACAAATTATCATTGATATAATGTTGCGAATGTATCTCTAATCAAATTAATATAGAGTTTTAATTTGAATACTGCATTAAATAACAGTTTATTTTTCCATATAATCGGTTTATTAGCCACAAGCACTTGTTGAAGGGTCACTAAGATAAGAGTTGTATCAAAATCATTCCATAAATTATCTAAAGTAAGGATTATTATAATTTAATATGATTGAACCGATGGTGGGCGTTCTAATATAGATCTTCTTATTCAAATTCCTTCCTAATGCGACTGTCATTAATCTTTGTGCTTATAAAGTAGAAGGTAGCAAAGTTTTTTATTTGTCAAGAGGTTCCATGTTACCGAGACCACCATACGAACCTTATTTGTATAATTTATTTATTTTATTAACTTATAAAAAAACCGGTTTTATAGTAGGCCAATGTTTTAAATGGTTAGTTCAGAAACCAGGTTCTTGGTGAAACCAGGACCAAGTAAAGAATGATTACGTAGTTACATGAATAAACAGTTGTACTAATTAGTGTACGGAATTTGAATTATGAATACTGAATATTTTTGATTTAGATTGGCTTGTTTTATTATTTATTATATTTACTATGTATAATATTGTTTTAAAATACGTATAACGTTTTGTAAATATCGGTTACGTAGTTACATGAATAAACAGTTATACTAATTATTGTACGAAATTTGAATTATGAATACTGAATTTTTTTTATTTAGATTGGCTTGTTTTATGATTTGTTATATTTACTTTTTATAATATTGTTTTTAAATACGTATAACGTTTTGTAAATATCGGTTACGTAGTTACATGAATAAACAGTTGTACTAATTATTGTACGAAATTTGAATTATGAATACTGAATTTTTTTTATTTAGATTGGCTTGTTTTATGATTTGTTATATTTACTTTTTATAATATTGTTTTTAAATACGTATAACGTTTTGTAAATATCGGTTACGTAGTTACATGAATAAACAGTTGTACTAATTATTGTACGAAATTCGAATTATGAATACTGAATTTTTTTTATTTAGATTGGCTTGTTTTATGATTTGTTATATTTACTTTTTATAATATTGTTTTTAAATACGTATAACGTTTTGTAAATATCGGTTACGTAGTTACATGAATAAACAGTTGTACTAATTATTGTACGAAATTTGAATTATGAATACTGAATTTTTTTTATTTAGATTGGCTTGTTTTATGATTTGTTATATTTACTTTTTATAATATTGTTTTTAAATACATATAACGTTTTGTAAATATCAGTTAAACATTTGCAACAGTTTTATTCGCTACTTGAGCGAAAAATCCGAATGCTAAACAAGGCTAGTCCGATCAACCAAAACACGAGAGCGTATTGTGTTGTGCCAGCATGCCATCATTCATTGTAACTCTCAGCAGGGAGCCACGGTAGCCGCTCAGCGATCTCTTTTTATACCAATCTCTTTTTGTACCAGTAACGTTATCAAACACGCTAATGGTCGGCTTTATGGCCAACAAAAGGAGCGTGCCAACAGAGGCGTTAAATCCTTTACGATCTGATGATGATCATAGCGCATTTGTCATTGGTTTCGGGTGCTCCGGTCATGTGTTAACTCTGGAGTGGCGTTGTTTAGTACTCTTGAGATATTGTGTTTCGGTGAGAATGGACTTGTGGCGTTGCGTGCGACTATAATCACGTCCTCGGTATATTTTCGCGCATTTTTTTTATTTACACTGACACTGGGCTGAGATTTTGAGCAGGCGCACGGCTCAGTACCATCCGTACCTAGTTGATATACCACCCATTCGCACACACCGTTTTGGTTCTACGTTCTTGATGCGTACGGCTAAGGTATGGAACACTTTACCGTCGTCTGTTTTTCCTAATAAATACGATCCGGGCCTCTTTAAGGTAAGAGTGAATAGGTTTCTTCTAGATCTTCGTGCTACATCTTAGACTACATCATCGCTTACCATGTTTAAAACACAAGATTCTTAGTTATTATTTAAGTAGATTAGTACTTACGTGTAAGGAGGCCTCGGTGATTGCGTAAAAAATCATATATAACATACAATCATGCCAATAAACATACAAACTAACGCATTCAATATCTACTACGGATCATATGACTTGTAAATTTATCTGTGATTTTTTGGGAATTTCATTATCTAGGGACCTGGAACCAAAACAACGACTACTAACATTACACCCACAATTGCAATAACACTGAGATACAATAAAATAAACACACCACTGATACAGTATGCAAAAATCAAAAATATATAAAAGGACAAGCAATATATTTGGGATCAAGTTCGAGAAATGAAATGAAACCCACCTTTAAAGTGATGGCATTACGACTCACAGAAAATGAAACACCAATAAGCAAATTTTTTGGAAATGGTTTACGTCCTGCGTTGCGGGTGTAACGTGAGGTCTTCCAGGCTACCCCCTGAGCCGAACGATCAGCTGATCGGCCGAGCCCGTCCGAACATTTCCGAACGCAACCGAACCCGGCCGAACGAAACCGAACGCACGGAGCGACTGAGAGACATACCTGTCGGGCGCTTTCATTGACAGGCACCTGAAATGAAGAAAAAAATCGATCCAATTCGTTGAAACTTAAATTTTTCAAAATTTTGATGTTTTACACAGATAAATTTACATGCACTGACGTAGCAAATTTTATTTTTAAAACCATTTAGTATTTACATCGAAAAGACGATTAAGTTATCAACCTAAAA
Source organism: Philereme vetulata (assembly GCA_918857605.2). Classification (NCBI taxonomy): domain Eukaryota; kingdom Metazoa; phylum Arthropoda; class Insecta; order Lepidoptera; family Geometridae; genus Philereme; species Philereme vetulata. Next base: position 3,066,987 of record OU975471.1, on the reverse strand, counting down.
GAGCATTTTAATAAAGTTTCAATACAAATTAAACAATTCTATGGCTGTAATTATTGTAGGCAGTAACGATCAATCACAATAGAAAATGAAAAGGGAGCAATAAAAATGTACAATAAAAATTATAAGTAAACATCGAAAAAGATCAAACAATATGTAGCAAAAACAGTTAAAAATAACATTGCAAGATGTATTAGGACAGTTGTTAAAATATGGGGTAGCAGAACGGCCTGACTCGGCGTCGGCGCCTGCGCATCGCACGCGATCTCGCGATGTTTGCATGACGTATGGTATGATCAACGGTGGTTCTGTTATTGAATTGGATGTGACGTTCAATCAAGGTTCAGAATCGGATATAATAATTCATTGTGTACACCAGTCAAGGTCAATTTATGCGTTTATAAAATGAGTGCGGCTGTAAAAGGTTAAATTTAGAACTAAATCACAAATTCTAATAATTATTTGTAAAGCTTTTTGGTAGAGTTGTCGGTGAGACTCTTGTTTTAGGTAGACGGTTACGGAAAGGCGATACTACCTCTATGGATAGTAACACGACATTTGATTAACAAATGGTATAGTTACGAAATCGAGATACCATTTGTGGCAATCCTGTAACCAATTTCTAAACTTAAGTTATTTTAATTAAATTGACGTTATTTAAATTATTTGCGGGGAGGATAGTGAACAAAATTTTTCTTGATGTAGTTTTACCACGCAAACACGCCAATTTATCTATACTAATAATTAAATAAAGACGAAAGATTTGTTTATTTGTTTGTTTGTTTTGAATAGGCTCCGAAACTACTCGACCGATTTAAAAATTTTTTTCACTGTTGGAAAGCTACAGCTATCTCTGAGTAACATAGGCTACTTTTTACCCAAGTGCGCAGAAGAAGGGTAATGTCTAAAATAAATTTATTTAAGACTAGCTGACCAACCCGCAGCTTCGCACGCGTAGCCTGTGTCACCCGGAGATAGTGTTGCTTCCCAACAGTGAAAGATTTTTTTTTAAATTGGTCCAGTAGTTTCGGAGCCTATTCAATACAAACAAACAAATCTTTCCTCTTTATAATATTACGAACTTTTTTGTAGATACGTTCTTTAATATTTTTGAACATACTTTTGTTCTATCATCAATAGTTTCCGCAGCGCATGCGACGAAAGACGTTTTAGGGCACTTTTTTACACCTTGGGTTACGTTACTTAAGTTTTAGTAAAAATTCCTAATCTTTTCTAGCAATAAATATAGTCTATGTCACTCAGAGTGAAAGTAGCTTTCCAATTGTGAAAGAATGTTTGAAATCGGTACAGTAGTTTTTGAGTTTATTCATTACAAACATACACACAACAATACAAATCTTTCCTCTTTATAATATTAGTATAGAAATGCTACTTTAAATGTCACGCTAATTTGGCTTTTAACGTAAAATAAACAAGAATATTCCAACTTTACGTAGTTTTAGTCAATCAATACTATAGAAACTAAAGAATCAAAAACTATGGCGCTATTTTTTTATTATATATTTAGACACACAAGCTAATGGGCCTCCTGATGTTAAGTGATCACTGTCACCTATAAACTCCTGCAGGACTCTAGGTACTGCAGTCGCATTGCCTAAAACGTAATGCCTTATTTACACCTCTCTTGAAGGCGTTCATGTTGAATCCCACCGGGAAAACCTCCGGAGGAAGGTCATTCCACATCTTGCAGGTGCGTGGAAGAAACGAGCGGGTGAACCGCACCGTGTGAGACTTCCACGCATCTACAATATGTGGGTGAGCTCATTGCCGGTTGCGGGAAGTTCGATGGTAGAAGTGGGAAGCTAAATTGAACAGCTATTCAGAACATTCGCCGTGATATATTTTACAGGACACGCTAAGCGCTCCGATAGCACGGCGCATACTCAGCGGCTCCAGGTGCTTCGATACTGCTTCGATATTCTGTTCTGTGACTAAAGTGAAAGTGGAAAAAAGTCAAAATTGAGCATTTGCGTATTCATTACACAGCACCGCTTCTCGCGGATTTTTGCCTATTGCCTATATTTGGTCATCATTTCATACAATAATCCCGATTTATCCCAAACTGTATTTGGACTATTACGAACATTTAAAATGAAGTCAAATCTGCCCAGCCGTTCTCAAAGAAAGAAATAAAATACATTTATTTGCTCCCACAGACAGTGTTCAATAATACAATAACACAGACAATGGTGGTGTTGTGTGGGGACAAAATGGTCCCTGTCTCAGCATGGGCTGCTTCGAATCTTGTTGAGTACGATGCAGCGCTGGTTTTCTGACAGGGCCTAAGTGATGCGAATACGATTTAAACTAATAACCATTTCATTTTTATTTACATAGATAAACATTGTCCATGTAATAAAATGTAGAGCAGTAATATTAATGAATGAGCATAACAGAATGCCCATTAAAATGGATTAATATAAAATCGGACTACCCTCCCAACGGAACGGTCTATTAGGTTATTACCGGACGAGATCACGCAAACGAAATCGTAAAATTAAAGGAAATCAATTCGAACAAATTGAATCCTATTCCCCCATCGAGGGCATTTATATTATTAATATTACTTACACATATCAAGAAAGTAATCAGTTTAAGAATAAAAATTCCACTAGATTCATTCAATGTTATAACGGTGATTTGGTAAACAGTCGCTAGAATTTAAAAAAAGGCTGTTTTCCAGAAGAATATCCAGAAATAAACACAAATTGTAGAGCTCGTTCCTAAAACTGTGTCGACTTTTACAAATTCGGGTTTAAGAAAACTTAAGAACGGAGCGTAACTCATCAATATGAACCACCATCACTGTGAGCGCAGAAAAATATGGATTTATATGGAACATCAGAATTTTAGTCATCAGAGAAGAGTTAAAGAATGCTATACAAAGGTAAATACCTAACCTGACCTAACTTTATAAAGACTCTAATAAAAGATGCTAAATATACTTGCTAATAATAGCGTGGATAATGAAAACGTCAAGCTTGAAAAATGTATTCAGAATAAAAATGGCAAACAATAAAAATCTATAAATAAGTGGTGCGTAGATACAATTCTTCGCGTGTGAACATCGGCCGATGACTATCGTTTAATGCTATTTTAACACAAATATATGTTTATGTATATCTAAGGGTAAGTCCTCACGAACATACATGCTCGACGTTTTAGTGTCAAATCGGACGTATAGACCGATAAAACATAAGACTGGCGGAAAACTGTAGCAGATGATGTCGCCCACGATAAAGTCTGGCTCGACTTACTTGCCCAAAAGCAGACACACACCAACGCGCTGATAGCGGCGCAGTAGTTGGAAGCGATTTCCAACGTCCACAGGGGCACATGTCTGTCAAAACTGCGGTTGTGGCTGCCGCTCCCGTATAGAATCAACACACTAATGTTATAAATGCGAAAGTTTGGATGTTTGTTTGTTTATTTATTTGTTTGTTATTATATCACGTCGTAACGGCTTAATCGATTTCGATGAAACTTACGTACATACGTAGATTATAGCCTGGATTAACACATGGGGTGTTAAATCAAGTTGCAACAGCAAGTTTAGTTTTATTTCTAGGTTACCTACACATTTATCATTGTAACACCTACGAAGTCGCGGGCAACAGCTAGTCATGCATAGATGTAATAAGGCCATGATGAATGTTCGAAGTCGAACCGAATTGCTCACAAAACGTGCTCGAGCATACTTGCTCATCGAGCATGAACGTACGTTTAGAGGCAACATAAGATCACATTTATATAGATAGCAGAAATCTCAGTCCCAAAGACAGGGTGGCAATCGTAGAGCTTGTAGGTAATCTAACTCACATGATGAGTGGGAGTCAATATAAGCCCCACATATCCAGGTACTCTATATTTACACATACACTATCATTGGTCATCTTTCTGGAAGATGAGACTTTATTAACTGCGTACTAACTTTTTCAATTCCACGAAACTCAAGCTCGCTAATTTGTTTCGTCGTTCGATCGTCATTTGTTTTGTCGATTCTCCATACAAAATAAATGACGTCATTTGACTACTAATGCTTTTGTTTATTGTTTTTAATATTTTTTATTAGTTTGTACTTCATCTGTACCGGTGCTCAACAGGATTCGTACGTAAATGCGTCCATAAATATTGTAATCGATGGCTGCTCCAAACACGCAATTCAAAATCTAGGCTCTCGAAAAAACGATCTATCAATATTAGAACACAAAAAAATATGCAAGTCACTTAATAATCCCGAATCGGCAATCGACAATGGAAATAAAGTCAGTCACTTTTTTAATAATAGCAGTTTTCTTTTTTATTGCACCCTAGCTTCGTTTGACATTTAAACGTCTGATGACTTCGAATGATTGATCGTGGCCTAGTAATGAGTGTAATTTAGCGTCTACTTCCCTCTCTATTCAATGTTTGTTATTGTCGATGAAATTGTCCCCTTGTAAACATTAAGCCTCATATTCACTAGGCGACGAATGTCCCGGAATACGTGTCGTGAGACATTTCATGCGATGTTGCCGGCCATCGCGCGACATCACTAAACACCAGCTCGTATACTAGGCGACAAATGTTCCGGAGCATGTGTCGCGAGACATGTGTGATGTGGCCGGACATTGTGCCACTTCGTGAGATATTTTGTCTCTCATTTTTTATCACTGAAAGGATCGCGACTCAAGATTTCTGGCGACACGTATCGCAGCACATGTTCTGTTCTGAGATGTTTGTGGCATAGTGAATGAGGGTTTTTTTTCGAATGGACTAATCTCGCTGTTGGCCTCTGAGGCTGTTGCAGCTTAATCGAGCTTTTGGCGAGCGCAGAAGGTGCTCAGCACTGTAAGTTTTGATGAGGCAACTAGCGCAAGGGCACCACTTAGGTACGAACCTCGGCTTGGGCTGTTGCCAGGACGGGGATAGGAGAGAAACGCCCGGGTACGTGCTTGTACCTTGTATAGGCGGCGACTGAAGGGACTCGTCGACCTCGCCGGCGAGGTCGGTGTATTTGTGAAGTGTTTGCTCTGTCTAATGTAGATGACTCTTCCGCTTTAGCGGGGGTGATTTCGTCATCCGGGTCTCCGAGAACGTGTCTCGGACGACGGAGGGTTTAAAGTGAATGAGGGGCTTTAAACATATTACATTTATAATGAAAAAATATTTAGAAGAAGCACTCGAAACAAAACGAATTTTAAAAATAAACAGAACCGTATTTACATACAAATTAACTGTTGAACTGTGACTGGTAATCATTTGTCAGTCTGTTGTGTCATTGGGAATGGTACGTTTGATACTTTGAGTCCTTCATTGCAAATGATCCTTTATAGCCAATGCTTGAAAGTTCAAATTAAATTTTCCGATTTGAATCGGAGGCTGAAAGTCTTTCCCAAAGCGTATGTTGAAATTTCGTTCTTATGAAGTGGGCTTAAGGTTGACAATTGGTAGTTTTAGTGATGAGGCAGACGAAGATGAGCGACTGAGAACAATTTATCATGGAGCCAAGTATCCGCCCCGGCCGTAACGAATCACTAGTAAATAAATTGACCACAAATATTTCGGATTTCTTTTGATGGTCCTGGGACTAACATAATATTAATTTATTTGTGTTGTTCCTTGTAACTTTGTTGATTTGGTATCATGTCATTAATCATTAACGAATCACGAAATTGTGAAAGTCAAAAGCTGGATTTTATATTTATCAATTTGAAGATGATTTTTACGTCTAGTGGCAAGATATATAACAGAAATGATAAAATTGGAGAAAGTACAGGCACTTACAGGCCTTTACAGGCCACGTAGGGCACATCGTAGGGCACGTTTCTAAGGTTTTTTGTTGGCGATGGTTACCACTTAACATCAGGTGGGCCATAAGCTTGTTTCATCTCAAGGTAGTTTAAAAAAAAATTTGTTGCATTGACTAGTGACTGCAACATGATTTCAGATGGGAGTATGCTTTCCTGCCACCCGTACCACCCTCTCAGCTAAGTCAGCCTTAATCTGCAGGAAAGACATGGTGCAAACCTAATCAAGCCGTGGTAGGTATTCCTCATGATGTTTTCCTTTGCCATTTTGAGCACATTTATTTATATATCTACATATATAAAATAAAGTCGGGTTAGTTACACCATTTATAATTCAAGAACGACTGGACAGATTTTGATGATATTTGATTTGTTGGATTTGTCTTCGCCCCGAATAGCAGAATAACTATCGGAAAAATTCACGCAAAAAGAAATTATGAAGAAATTTCATTCAATTTCGCATACATAGATGCTGCTAATGATGGCCGATTGACAATTCTACCGGTGACGTACATTGGCAGCCCGCGTCATATGCATGTCAAGGCAATACGAAGTTCGGCGGGTCAGCTAGTTTTTAATAAATTAGGCAAGTAGTTCAATAACCGGGTATTTGTCGCGTATTTTTATCTTTTTACAAGCTGCTGTCAGCGGCTTTGCCCGCGATGTTCTGGGGTGCAAAAATACATATAGAAACTTTGACACTTTGGTAATCTAGGTTATAATCTACGTGCCGTTACGACGTGGTTGAGTAACAAACAAACAAATAAATAAACAAACATTCAAACTTTCACATTTTTAATAGTGCGATTAATAATCGAGACGTTTCAACTCTGTTACAATATTCGTGGTCACGGGCAGACTGGAGTACTTGGATCTTCGAGAAGCGATGGCACCTACAGCATCTACCGTCACTTGGTCTTCATAATACAACACACGACTCTAACCCCTCCATTCTGCCTGTGACCATGACTGTTGCAACACATTAAAAACTTGAGGATTTTAAATAAAAAAGTTTAAAAAAAATACACGTGATGAATACCCGTTAAATAACAATATTTTTATAGCTGACCTGCCTCCGGCTTCGCACGCATGGTCTGTCAATAAAAACATTACACTCCTTCTGCGCAGTTGGGTAAAAAGTAGCCTATGTCACCCGGGGATAGTGTAGCTTCCCAACAGTGAAAGATTTTTTAAAATCGGTCCAGTATTTTCGGAGCCTATTCAATACAAACAAACAAATATTTACTCTTTATAATATTAAGTAAATAGTAAGTATAGACAAATCTTTGTTTTTAGATGTATACTCATAGATCCCTGCTCCCTTGTGAAACAGGCTGGTTACAATTTGAAATATGATTGATATGTCTAGGTTACAATCAATTGCTCCAGATTTGTCGGGATGTGGGGGTCTACGAGACTATTTATGCTGTCTAGGTACTACCAATGCACTCTACTTACTGACGTTCATATCACAGAGTTCACAGTTACTCCTTCACAGAGGTGGATATAGAAAGAAGCTTAATTGATTTTATAGGAAATAAATTTTCAATACAACTTTCTGCTGCAAATCACTAGAGGTTCGCCCCGAACTGAGATCTCGCGAGTCTCCCAAAACAAAAAAAAACAAACTTAGGGCGACTCGCAACGATGCCTAAACGTATTAAGTGGCTAATTAAGATTTAAGGAGTTGTCAAATCATACCAATACGTATAATTTAAACATGTTTAGTCGCTAAATACATTTAGGGATCGTTGTGCAAGCCGGTCAATTACTTGGCCTACAGTTTCATTCAAATTACAGGTAACGGGAGTTCATGTCAATTGGTTACTCTTTTTATTGGGGTACAAATTGCAGTTATTCTGGATTTCCGACTTTTCCCTATATTTGTGTTAATAAAGCTACACGCATACCAAATTACAGTACTGTGGGGTCACTGGTGTACCCTGTGAATTTTGTCAAAGTTCAGTTTTATTATGGCTAATAACACAAAAACTATAAAGAATTTACGAAAAATAAAAATTGAGTCTAAATTTACTAATAAATACCTTTCATTTGACGTCCCATTTGACCAGTTAGCTTTGTTTTCATTTTTTTACCCCTCTTGAACCCCAATATCTCAACAACCCCCCCAAAATTTTTAGCACATTTAGACACACCAAAATAGTGCTATCACTACCTACCTGTGTATTAAATTTTACTATGATTGGATCGGTGGCCGAGGAATGGCTGTAGCAGGGTTGGACGTCCGGCAGCGAGATGGGTGTACGACATCGTTAGAGTCGCGAGCCGTCAGTGGGTGAGACTAGCGCAGGATCGTGGTGGATGGCACAAGCTTGGGGAGGCCTATACCCAGCAGTGGGTGAAGTCGGGCTGTGGATGATGATGATGATCGGATCAACGCTTCGAAAGTTATCCTCGGACAAACATACATACATACACACAACGCCGATTTGCCCCAGTTGGCTTAGAGATCTCACTTCGCTCGATCAAGGTTACGTAGACTAAATAACTTCTGCACAATTCATAGATCCAAATATTAATATTCTAGTTTCACAGGGTTTTCATTGGTCGCATAGGTACAGTAAAAGACATTTTCTTTACTATAAAGGTTAATATATTTAGCGATAAGATCGCCTACTATACATTTTATTCGTTTCTTGACATTTCTTGTGGTTGCTTATAATGTTTTGAATCTAGCATGTAGTTATTAAAAAAAACATTTATTCATAATTAAGATTACTCTAAGGCTCAATTCACACTTCTGCGGAATCTGTGACAGTGTAAATTAAGCCTAAGCTTTTAATTATGTTCTTAGAAGGTACGAGCATATTCGTTCGTGAAACATAACGTTGTGTGCAAAGTCATTACTGTAAAATATACAGCAAAAATTTCCGTATCTAATTTAAACCCGTCTTACTCTTAAAAATTTGATATTAATATTATTTAAATAAATAACTTCCACTCAGCAATGATCTCGCTCAAGATACTAGAAATTTCATAGCACTCAATTAAAACGCAGAAATAATTACGAAACATTCACCCCACTTGCAAAATCAAATTAATAATGTAAATACGAGTGGCTAGCCCTCTTATACAATAAGTATCTCTGTCAAATTTTACAGCAAAATTAGACTGGAGTGGAAATTTTTATTACTCGTAAGTAGAAAGTAGAAAAAAAAATGGAATAAACATTTATTAAGTACTAAGTAGTAGTACTAAGTAGTACTAAGTAGTACTAAGTAGTACTAAGTAGTGTATATTTAGTATTAATAGTATTTTTCAAACTTTCGCGATCACTGTACATAATTATTGATTAAAACGGGTATTTATCGCGTATGTACCTTTTTTATTTGTTATCCCGACGTTTCGGCTGTGTTGCAACAGTCATGGTCTCGGGCTGACTGGAGTACTTGGAGCTACCGTCGGGAAGTGTGGGTAGCTGCAGCAACTACCCTCACTTGGGCTTCAGAATTAGAAATGTCCTCGTTCATATTACGACACACTACACTAACCGTATCTACGCACTGAGTCGACCGATTACGACGCGCACACCTAGCAGTCTTGGAACCCGGTGATTGCTAGGTGTGCGCGTCGTCCAAGTACTCCAGTCAGCCCGAGACCATGACTGTTGCAACACAGCCGAAACGTCGGGATAACAAATAAAAAAGGTACATACGCGATAAATAGACATAGACATAGACATAGACAGACATTTATTTGCTACCATAGCACACACAAATTCACACAATACAATCAAAAGGTATAACATCAAAGAGAAAGCACAAGAGAACACAGAAAATACAACAAACATAGAAACAATAGAAATACCCGTTTTAATCAAAAATTATATATAGTATTAAGTTATTATTATTATAGACAAATCGGCGACGCAATGTCAATGTGGTGCCCAGCTCCAAACAATGGCACACGTCCTTGCATGCCCATCCTGCCCTACCACCTGCACGATGGGGCAACTGATGACCTGCTCCGAAGCTGCCATGAACGTGGCGGCGTACTAGTCAAAATGGCTATAGTATTGAGACCACAACACGAAAGAAGAGGAAGAAGTATAACCTTTGTTTATTTAATTATTTCATTACATCATAATCAATTACATTATTAAGAGTATCCGTGATAGGTAAACAACTTAGGTTGGCATGCTTAACTAGGTAGGTAACTATAAACCTTGCGCGATAAGTTGGGACCTGAGCGCGGTGACGTCATATTGGCGTGTTTGTACCGCCCGCAAAAAAGCGAACATAACAAGCAGCCGCCCGCGGCTTCGTCTTTGTTTTTTTTAACCTAATTTATTATGATACTCAGGGAGGACGCTGCTTTTTATCTAATCTTTTTTACACTATTTGAATAAAATAAAAATACAATGTTTAAGTTTATACATTTATTTTATCTATTATTTACATTATCTCATCTTCGTCACTACTTAGTGGATTTATGCCTTCTAGAGTCTCACTATAATCACTTGACGAAGAGGTATCCGATAAATTTACAATTAATTGCGATTCATTCGTCTCTTGTAAGAGGTCATCGTCCCAATACTTTTGTCGAAGCCTGTCCACATGGTTGACTTCTTTTTTCCAGACAACAAAACGATAACACAAACGAAAACTAAAAGAATTCCAGAGCGCGTCGTTACGTGACGTAGGCCAGTACGAGACTAAAAACCCTAGTAAAAAATAGTGATGCGAACGGTACAATACGGGCGCCATCGGGTAAGTGCAGGGGAAGCGGTCGGGGAGTCGCATTCCTAGCAGGTCCCAAGTTATCGCGCACGAGTAATACCTAGTTAAGCACGCCAACCCAAGTTTTTTACATATTAAAAGAAAAACAAAAATAAATAAAAAACTACTAATCGCCCACTTGCCTGTATCAATAACTACTCATAAGTACAATATAATTTTAAAAATATATAGTAACTAAACAAATATAACAATAAAATCTATGATAGATTTATTATTCGATATTAAACATCTGTTTTAATTCCAAATAAACAATAATTAAAAGAATTAAATAAAAATAATTATAACAATAGAAATGATGGAATTATGACAAATTAAAAGTGTCTCATCAGCTCAGTCATTGGGTGCATGCCAGACGAGATCGAAAGCTCTGAACTCGTGGAGAGCCAGTGGACAAGTTATGACTGATGAAGACCTCCGTGGCGAGGTTGTGGGCTCGATTCCCATCGCGGAATAATTGTCAAATAATTTACAGATATTGGTTCCGGGTCTGAGTATTTTTCTATACAGTATATGTATAAGTATGTATTGACAAAAAAAAGAAGTATACAAGCTTGACTTAGTTTGGGGCTAGTTAGATAGCTGTGAAATGCCTATTTAATATTTATATTTTGATAATACAACTGTGGGTGCTGGAGACTGTATACTATAGATAAATAAATAAATAAATATTGCTGGACATTTCACACAGCGCTATCCAGCCCCCAATTAAGCAGAGCTTGTACTATGGGAACCAGATAACTGATAGAATACTTATATACTATTTTTTTCTTTGTAAATACATACTTATAATATATAGAAAAACACCCAGACCGGGAAAAAATATCTGTAGATCATGCAAACATTTATTCCGTGGCGGGAATCGAACCCGCTACCTCCTGAGTCTTAGCCAGCTATGCGCCCACTGCGCCACGGAGGTCGTCGATAGAAGATATATAGATAGAAGTGGAGAATGTGTATGCTTCGTATTACTGATTTTTTTATTACCATCTCATCGAATCACAGGCTTTGTACCTGTACATAAATGATTCCCAAGTTCCTCAAACTAAGAAACTCGCATAAAAATGTTCAACTTTTACTAAATACCCTCACCTCAAAGTAAACAAAACAAACCCGAAACCGGCAACTCTTTCGCCACACCTGCCCTTTCAAAGTTTTGACACAACCGTTAGGAACATTTTTCGGGAAAATAATTGCCGTTTATCCCCCTGGGGGCATTAATTTCCCCCCACCCACTATACGGAACAGGCCAATTAGTGCATTACTTTTTATTCAAAGGTATCTGATTTCCGGTTAAGTTAGAATACACCGAGAACTACATTTATAGAGAAAGAAAAGAAATTAGTCATTTTTTTTTACTTTTTTCAATACGTGAATGAATGAATGAATTTAAATTATTTATTATACCTTACATGCAAGATACAATATAATGACAAACAACTAAATGTATAATGAGCGGTTTTATCGCTAGAGGAGTAGTGTTATGGAGGTACACGTTTTCTAAGGTCTAATTCTAGAATAGTTTTTACGCGGTCTTAAGCGTAGATATAACAAATATCTATGCTTAATCCTCTATTAGTATTGAGTTTTTTGCTGGAATATGGGCCGGAATAGTAGATTACTAAACGAGGGGATAAAGTAGTGTCTTGCGTCATAGGCGCTATATTCAATCCCGAACGTAACGAAGGATTCTAAAGTTAACTCACGAGCGGATCGGAGAGAATTTTGATGCACTCAAAGGGATTTAATATAAGCACTTTCAATATGCAGACGTCTTTTTCCACGAGGAGAATACTCTACTTTTCACACTTTCTGCGAGACAATAAAAACCAAATCTATGGTGCAATCTCTTAGTTCGATTTACGAATAAGTTCTTATTGTGTTGGTCTCTGGTTCAAATTTTAATACAGATGAGGTTCCAAATTCAAATCACATACCCGCGAGGGCATAATGAAATTCAGTACAACTTTACTCCCGGCTCAACCGTAGGGATTTAATCGCCTGCTTTCGGTGAGGTTTACAGACATATAATTTGGCATTGTTGAGGTGTAAAAAAATATTTTATTGATCGGAATCATATTTTTTTCAGACGACCTGGATATTGATGGCCATAGCCTGTAACAAAGTATTTCCTTGCAGGTCACGCACCTTAGAAACGTGCCCTACGATGCACTGCCCTGCGTCCATCAACTTGCCTAACTTTACCGGCAACCGTACCATTCAAACCGAAACACACCAATACTACTTAGGGCAGAAATAGGTATGCTATTTTTTTTAATTTTTGAGTAATTCGCAATCATTAATTACTTCTAAGATCACATTATTAAAAATTCAAGCGCTAATGATTTACAAACTTAAACGCGAGTTAAGTGGAAATGGGACAATAAAATATCATTAACCGTGACCGAGGTACGTAATTATGGTGTTTACTATGATAATGTGGAGCCGGGCCTTCAGATGTGTACACTTTGTTCATACAAGTAACTAGTTTAATAAATTTAATAATAGTAAGTTTTAAATTGTACATCAACATTATTTTAACGTACCAAGATGTTACACCTGGATACTTTAACATTAATAATAATCTCTGCGCCGTGACATCGGAGCGCTCAGCGTTTTCTATAAAATATATAACGGCGAATGTTCTGAAGAGCTGTTCAATTTGATTCCTGCTTCCCACTTCTACCATCGAACCTCCCGCAACCGGCAACGAGCTCACTCACATACTGTAGATGCGTGGAAGTCTCACACGGTGCGTTTCCTCCGCTCGTTTCTTCCACGCACCTGCAAGATGTGAACCTTCCTCCGGAGCTTTATCCTGTGGGCTTCAAAATGAACGCCTTCAAGAGAGGTGTAAATAGGGTATTAAGTGCTAGGCAACGCGACTGCAGTACCACGAGTGCTGCAGGAGTTTATAGGCGGCGGTGACCACTTAACATCAGGAGGCCCGTCAGCTTGTGTGTCTACAAGTATAATATTAAAAAAAAATCTCATCCAGGCCGTTTTCGAGCACGGCGATCGTTCTTCCACTTTATGAATTACGTTCATGCGCTCTCATATGGCATATATACCCTCTCCACATCTTTGCTGTGAATTTTAACATTATCGATGTGAGAAACGCAGAGTCAAAACTACAAGTGTACAAGTACTTTAAATTTGCAGTTAAGTTGTTAAAACAAGGAAATTTAATTGCACTTTAAAATTAAATTAAATTTATATGACAAATAAATAAAATAAAAAAACAATAACTTCAACATATTAAATTATTAGTGATTAGAAAAAGGAAATGTTCAATAAACTTTTAAGCCTGTATTCTAGAACACGTTGATTTCTTCAAATTTAAGCTTTTATTTATGAAACACTAGCTGTTGCCCGCGACTTCGTACGCGTTACACTCCTAAATGTGTTGGTAACCTAGAAATAAAGCTAAACTCGCTGTTGCAACTTGACTTCACACCCTACTTTTATCCCATGGAAACTTATTTATGGGATAAAAGGTAGCCTAAGTGGTAATCCAGGTTAGAATCTACGTATATACCAAATTTCATCGAAATCGGTTCCGCTGTTACGACTTCATTGAGTAACAAACAAACAAACATCCAAACTTACACATTCATAATACTAACTGTTGCCCGTGACTTCGTACGCGTTACACTACTAAATGTGTAGATAACCTATAAATAAAGGTAAACTCGCTGTTGCAACTTGACACCACATTTTTATTCTATGGAAACTGATTTATGGGATAAAAGGTAACCTATGTGGTAATCCAGGTTCAAATCTACGTATATACCAAATTTCATCGAAATCGATTCCGCCGTTACGACGTGATTGAGTAACAATCAAACAAATAAAAAAACATCCAAACTTACACATTTATATTATTGTTTGTTTGTTTGTATTGAATAGGCTCCGAAACTGAACCGATTTTAAAAATTCTTTCACTGTTGAGAAGCTACATTATCCCCGGGTGACACAGGCTACTTTTTACCCAACTACGCAGAAGGCGGGTAATGTTTTTATTGAAAAACTACGCGTGCAAAGCTGCGGATTGGTCAGCTAGTTTATCATATTAGTGTGATAGGTATCAACTGTATTCTTATAACCGTTTTATGTGCACATGTACTACGAGGCAAAGTTAAAGGCCGCTTACTTGGCCATTTGGTTGTTCCTTATCAATGTTGAATAAAGGAAACTAATCAGCTCAAACAATTGTAAATACCTACTAAAATCTAGACGTGACACAGCATTAATTTCTTTAATAATTAAATATTTTGTTGTTGCTAAGTCAGATATCCATTGAAGCCAGCCATCTCATTTTTTTTTATACTACTTATATGGCAAACGAGCGTGCAGTCCACCAGATGGTAAGTAGCTACTGCAGCCCATGTACATCCACATACAATTCAAAACAAGCTATTATGTTGTCTTGATCTCTATGTGGATACGTTGCCATACTATAGGACTTGTCTGTTATGCCTGTGTGCCAGTAATTACAGGAACATACCATTACCATCTAACCGGAACACAGCAGCACAAGTAATGCTATTTGGCGGCAGATACAGGTAAGGCGGTGGTGCCCACTTCCTCGAGCCCGTTCACAAACGCTCTACCACCAGTATATTTTATTGTTACCAATGACATCATCGTTTGAATTGAAACGGTTTTAGTTCTAAATGAGAGTACAGTAGCAATAGCAAAGTTTGCGCTCACTGTGCCCGCATCTCCAGCCTCCCCTTTCCTTTAGCTTCCACAACAAGAACAACATCCTTTATTTTTCATATTTATAACACTCCGAAGAATTATTAGTCCTGAATCGTTTAAGTCCTTGTTCAGGGCTTTAATCCCGCGAGTCGAGATTAAACGCTCTTCCCCGCTAATTAAAAAGGTAAACTTTTTACTAAATGATTAATCTGAATTTTAGAAACTTATTCCTTCAGAATGCAATTAATTGTTTTGGAAAGAAACACGGTGTCGTATAAACTTTCTTCCTGTATTTCGAACGAAAACCTGGCATCGAAACAGTGATTTCTGAACAAATCTAAAAATGGGTTTGTACAATACGATGGTCCCTAATATGGCAAAAAACGTTTTTTACTGTAATCTGTGTTAAACACG
Organism: Philereme vetulata; assembly: GCA_918857605.2. Taxonomy (NCBI): domain Eukaryota; kingdom Metazoa; phylum Arthropoda; class Insecta; order Lepidoptera; family Geometridae; genus Philereme; species Philereme vetulata. The sequence goes on along the minus strand of OU975471.1, from coordinate 3,051,305 downwards.
AGGTTGTCTGTGTGTGTTTCTATTTACTAGTGTTTTTTTTTCTCGTTTTTTTGGAGATTCTTGATATAATTTAATCTCAAACATATGTGTCCTACTACAGTTACCACAAACCAATTATTACAACGATTGTATGTACTGATGAAGTTTATGATTAATAATAATATACCTACTGGGCAGCGTTTGGGAAACTTCGCAACGTCTTTTCGTCCAACATACCTCAGTACCTTAAGACGAAAGTTTTCAATCAGTGTGTGCTACCAGTGATGACATATGGAACCGAGACGTGGTCCTTCACTATTGGCCTTATGAATAAGCTCAGAGTCGCTCAACGAGCTATGGAGAGGGCTATGCTCGGGGTTTCTCTACGGGATCGAATCAGAAATGAGGAGATACGTAGGAGAACTCAAGTCACCGACCATATAGCGGGCAGAACAGATGGCCGATGGGGCAGGAAAGTTCTCGAATGGAGGCCACGGACCGGCAAGCGCAGCGTAGGACGTCCACCTACAAGATGGGCAGACGACTTGGTAAGAACCGCAGGTCAGCGTTGGATGCAGGCCGCTTCCAACCGCAGTTCATGGAGATCAATGAGGGAGGCCTTTGTCCAGCAGTGGACGTCCTACGGCTGATATGATGATGATGATGAATATACCTACTACGAAAGGAACTTCGTTTCATTTATTTTATTTCCTTAGTAGCAATTTATAACAACATCGTGGAGTAAAAAAATAATTGACGTACAATTGCGTGGTGAGGGCATTAATGTGTCTCGGGTGTTCTAGATCAATAGGTCTAAGGACAGCTGCTAGGTTTTTTTGCTAGGCTAAGGCTTAGTGACATATACCGACTTTTTACCGTAACCTTCTTCGTGTTTGACGCTTTAATACTCTGTGTTATTTTCGAGTTTAAATGGATAACTGTTGATAGACAGAAAGACTGTCAATTTCAAAAATAAGTACTAGCCTGCAATTAAAGGTAGTGGGAGATTAAGGTGTCTATAAGACTTTTATAAGGTCAATCCGTAGCATTAATTCAATCAAATGACATTTTTTTATTTCGCTTTAATAGGTGTAAATCGATCCCGTAGAGAAACCCCGAGCATAGCTCTCTCCAAAGCTCGTTGAGCGACTCTGAGCTTATTCATAAGGCCAATAGTGAAGGACCACGTCTCGGTTCCATATGTCATCACTGGTAACACACACTGATTGTAGACTTTCGTCTTAAGGCACTGAGGTATGTTGGACGAAAAGACGTTGCGAAGTTTCCCAATCGCTGCCCATCCGAGTTGGATTCGACCATTGACCTCTTTCTCGAAGTTGGACCTACCTAATTGGACTGTTTGTTCTAGGTATACATACGCGTCGACAACTTCAAGAGCCGAGTTCTCAACCATAACTGGGGCAGGGACGACAGATTCTCTACGGGATCGAATCAGAAATGAGGAGATACGTAGGAGAACTCAAGTCACCGACATAGCCCGACGGATTAGTACGTTGAAGTGGCAATGGGCAGGCCATATAGCGCGCAGAACAGATGGCCGATGGGGCCGAAAGGTTCTCGAGTGGAGGCCACGGACCGGCAAGCGCAGCGTAGGACGTCCACCTACAAGATGGGCAAACGACTTGGTAAGAACCGCAGGTCGGCGTTGGATGCAGGCCGCTTCCAACCGCAGTTCCTAGAGATCAATGAGGGAGGCCTTTGTCCAGCAGTGGACGTCCTACGGCTGATATGATGATGATGATGATGATGAGGTGTAAATCTGACATTGACAACTGTCATGTGTATTACTCGAAAAAAGCAGGATGCAAACAACTCTGATATAAAAAAAAATATAAGTTATTTTATAGTTAAAATTTGATGTGTCTATTTTTTCCCCGTAGCATAATATTGAAATCTTTATTTGACTAAATAGTTAGTATTTGCGACGGACTCGCTGTAGCGATCGACACATTCCACATAAGGCTGCATTTCCACCAGAGATGTGCTATGCAGCTATGCTGTGAGGATGTAAAAGCTAAGCTATGAAACTATGTGACCGTTTCCACTGATAGGTACTAAGCTATGTAGCGGAGCGAGTAAGATGTGCTATGAAGATGCGCCGCCGCAAAGTAGCTGTGCGAGGAAGATGCGCAGCTGTCGCGCAGCAGAAGACGATGGAATGTCTACTTTCAGTGACAAACGCGGACATCTGAGTAGGTATTCTGCTCTTCACATAGCTACCACTCGCGACCATCCATAGCACACATCCTTCCATATAAAAAACATAGCTTAGTTGAATCCGTTTCCACCAGTGCTATGCTATGTGGACGAATGAATAACCAATGAATTTGACGACCTCCGTGGCGCAGTGGGCGAATAACCGGCTGAGACGCAGGTGGTAGTGGGTTCGATTCGCACCGCGGAACCAATGTTTGCATGATCTACAGATATTTGTTCCGGGTCTGGTTGTTTCTCTATATATTATAAGTAGGTATGTATTTACAAAAAAAAGTATATAAGTATTTTATCAGTTATCTGGTTCCCATAGTACAAGTTCTGCTTAGTTTGGGGCTAGATAGCGCTGTGTGAAATGTCCACCAATATTTATTTATTTATTTAATATGATTGGTGGATATCAAACGCAGCCATAGCAACGTAGCATAGCACATCTCTGGTGGAAAAGCAGCCTAACGCTGGAAAGTAGATACTGTGCTAACCCTATTAGTATTTTCTTACATGTAACTAACTTCACGGTGGTCGACGCGTCTAACTTGTTATTTAATTCAGGTTCCTAGTAACTTCTTTGTTGATTTTAAAACTAATTGCTTTATTTGTAATTATGTTAATTGCGAAGTGCGTGCTATTATTTAGTCTGTAGCCTGAAGTCATAGTACTTTAAATAATATTTTTTATGTACTAAAAAAAATACTGTAACGTACAGAATAGGACGGCGGGCTACTAGAAAGAAAAACGACCTGATGAAGGGTGTTGGGAGCCATTGGGTGCAGCCAACATAATCTGTATAATTTAAAGACACACCTAGTTTTCTATCTTTCTCGTGTCGAATCTATATCTATACTTATATTATAAAGAGGAAAGATTTGTATTTTGGTGTGTATGTTTGTAATGAATAAACTCAAAAACTACTAGTCCGATTTCAAAAATTCTTTCACCATTGGAAAGCTATATTCACCCTGAGTGACATAGGCTATATTTATTGCTAGAAAAGAATAGGGATCCTTACTAAAACTTAATTAACGTAACCCAAGGTGTATAAAAGTGCCCTAAAACGTCTTTCGTGGCATGCGCTGCGGAAACTATTGATGATAGAACAAAAGAATGTTCTACAATATTAAAGAGCATCTACAAAAAACTTTGTAATATTATAAAGAGGAAAGATTGGTTTGTTTGTTGGTATTAAATAGGCTCCGAAACTACTAGACCGATTTAAAAAAACTCATACACTGTTGGGAAGCTACACTATCTCCGGATAACACAGGCTACTTTTTACCCAACTGCGGAGAAGGAGGGTAATGTTTTTATTAAAAAACTACGCATGCGAAGCTGCGGATTGGTCAGCTAGTAGTATATATAAGGGTTGAAAGCGACACCCGAAATATTTTGGCGTACGAGTGAGCGAACGCGAGCGAGCGCGCTATTGCGCCCTGTTGCGTTCCTGAGAATAAGGGTCTTGCTTGACAGACAGACAGACAGACAACGAAGTGATCCTACAAGGATACCTTTTTTCCCTTTGAAATGCGGATTACTCAAAATATACCATATGCTATTATCATGCATTATAGTCGCTTGTGTATATATGGTATGCAGCAATATATGGTGTTTGTAATATATTCGCTTGGATACGCCGTCCTTTGCTACATTTTGCACGATATAATGACATTCAGCCTTTTCCATATTACCAATAATTTATTAGGTAAGTTAATTCAAGTTCGTTATTTAATGCCAACAGTTTATTCGTTCAGATGGCGCCACCTATTACGTAAATAGGAAATTGTGGGTACTTTATGTATCAGCTGTTTCTCAGAACTGAACAGAACTGCTCTGCAGAATCTGTAGTCTGATAAATGATTCGATTCATTATTTTGACGTTTAGCGGGTTGCAGTGAGTTGATCAAACGACTCATTATCTGTTAGAGTCGATGTGTTAAGGCACTGAGACTTGAACGTAATTTAAAGAATTAAGTAATTGAACTGAATCACACTTTCATAGCTAGTGGTTCGCCCCGAACTGAGATCTCGCGAGTCTCCCGTTAAAACAAATAAATATTATTCGTAATAACCTACCAAATAAACTACCAATTAACTTGACCTACAGTTTCATTCAAATTACAGGAAACGGGAGTTCAAGTTAATTGGCTCCTCTTTTTTGGGGTACAAATTGCAATTATTCTGAATTTCAGATATTTCCCTATATTTGTGTCACTAAAACTACACGCATATCTACCAAATTACAGTTTTGTGGGATCACTGGTGTATTCTGTGAATATCGTCAAAGTTCCGTTTTTACTATGGTTACTAATAAGTTTACTAATAATAAAAACGGTGTCGAAATTTACTAATGAAATCGTTTTATTTGACGTCCCATTTGACCCAATCGTCTCATTTTTTTTTTACCTCTCTTGAACTCCAATATCTCAACAACCCCCCAACATTTTTAGCTAATTTAGTCACACCAAAATTGTGGCATCACTACCTATCTATGCATCAAATTTCATGATGATCGGATCAACGCTTCGAAATTTATCCTCTGACAAACAAACATACACACATACAACTCCGATTTGCCCAAGTTAAATTAGAGATCTCGATTCGCTCGATCAAAAATCTATACCCAAAACTAGCAGTTTGGGTGTCACAACATTAATAAGTACACATTTTGACATTTCTTAATTGTCAAAAATATGAATCGAATTATTTGTCGGAGTATAGGACAGGTTTTTTAGTATAACAGCGTCAACTTTATTCACAGGAACCTACATATAGATGAGAACTTCAAAACATCATCAAAAGCAGAATGAAAAGCAACAGGAGCGATTGGCCCCAGGCGCCCAGTGCGTGGTCACGATTTACTGTGATCCAATACAACTACTAATTCTACCATCTCTGAACCGAACACCACTATCCTCAAAATAATAAAGTTCAAATTAGCCTGACAAATTGCATATAGCTGTCTAAGACTTGGCGGTTAACTCGTTGCATTTTCAGCTAACGTGAAATCGAACACTGTTATTCACAGTGCAATAAAGTTGTATTTAACGTGGCAAGTTGTGTAGTGAGGAACTTGGCCGTCAGCTCGGTAAGGCCTGAACTGTTTAAGAAAGATGCTTGTCAAAAGCTCAGAGGTAACATCGGATGAAGCGAATTTTGTAAACATTATTGCTGGTATTTGAAGACCCAGCTTGCTGAAGTATATTAAAACAATGCAACAATTTATTAGAAACTGCATAGTTACACGCCATTGTTATATGTAATATATATCACAATATAGGTAGGTATACAATTCAATAGGTAAGAATTTATATTAGTCCCGGGGCGATATTTAATGTTTAATTGTTTTGTTGTTTTGTATATGTGTTAGATTTAAGTTTATTTTATTAAGGGCGCACTATACCTGGGGAGACGATAAATCGCTTATTTTGAAACAATGTTTTGTTCAACAAATTTTGTGATTTCAATTTGTAATTCATATATGTTATAGTTAAGGATACCTATGTGCTAGAGCGCCTGTGTTGTGAAAACACGATTCCGTAAAATTTTTCTTGATAGAAAAAAAATCCAAAGATGACTCCAAATTTATCTTAAAACCGTTCTTATGCGACTAGTACTACAGTTTAGATCTTGAAACTTTGTACAGTAATTCTACTCAACATAAATAAGGGCACCTGTGTTTTAAATTTTCAAAATACGTTTTGATTTTATCATGAAATGAAAATATCTAAGTTTTGCACTAATGAAACCATTCGCTCTGGACGCCCGTTTCGCGATTCAGTTTAGCCTCGGCTTTCAGACGGGGTACCCGTGACGCTTGTCACTCCAAACGAACACGTAATTCTTAGGTAGAATTTATATTTAGTCGGTTTTAGTAAAGACGCAGTAATGAGAAATAAACACAACAAGATAATGAAGGGACTGAATGATAAAAAAACCGGCAAACATATGAACCACGCCGAGATAGGACGTGCGGCTGCGCGCGGAGAAGCGGGGGTGAAATTAGAGTTTGGGCTGAGGTATAGTAAACTCTTAATGCTTGTGTATTAGGGTAACGATTTGGATTTACAAATACAAATGTTTTATTTCCATACCTTGTGTTAAAATATCTTAACTAGTAGTTGAAACCTCCTTTTAAGTAAATAATATCTGTATTAGGAGATTTCGCTCTTCCGTAATATAAAAAATAGGCGTAACTAATAAAACAAGAAATTCGAGTTTGGGCTGAGGTATAGTCAACTCTTAATGCTTGTGTATTAGGGTAACGATTTGGATTTGTCTGTAATGTTGCTCTTATTTGAATCAATGAATCTTGAATCTTCAATCTACGGTGTAGGTAGTTCATTAAATTCATCTACACTGGAATATCCCACTCAACAACAATTTTTGAAGTAAAACTTCTTTACGCACGCTTGATTTGGGGAGTAAGCTGGTGAATGCGTTACGAAAAGTGCGAACGGAAGTTGAGAGGGAGATATAAGTTAGTGAAGACAGAAAGAGAGATATTTACGTTTAGTTTATTTTTAAACGTTAATGTGCGAGTGTGAGTTGCGTCTATCCAGATTCCAGAATGAACATAGACTGATCGACCTACAGACGTGTCGTCAATTTTGTAATTGAACAATTTTATAAATTAATATTTTGAAAAAGAAGCTTTACTTCAGTCGTGTGGTCTAAAGCACACTCGTTTTTTAAGCCTTTTCATCTATTGAAAATCGATGGGCCCATGATGTATACGGAATTCTCGATTTGTTCAATGTATGCCGCGGAGTTACAAGATGATGATGATGATATTGTATTAGAAATTCTAAAGTAACTCTGTCGTGGATACACGACTGTCAAAAAAACCGGCCAAGTGCGAGTCGGACTCGCGCATCACGAAGGGTTCCGTACCTATAAAAACTGCAAAAAAATCACGTTTGTTGTATGGAAGCCCCCCTTTGATATTTGTTTTATTTTAATTTAATTATTTATTTCTAAAGTGAATATATAACTCAATAATCTGTAAATATTTCAAGCGTCTACCTGTTGCCGTTATTAATATCGAGCTAAAACGAGCAAAACAATCACGTTTATTGTATAGGAGCCTCCCTTAAATATTTTTTTTATTTTCTTTTTAGTACTTGTTGTTATAGCGGCAACAGAAATACATCATCTGTGAAAATTGCAACTGTCTAACTATCACACATGAGATACAGCATGGTCTGGTGACAGACGGACAGACAGACAGCGGAGCCTCAGTAATAGGGTACCGTTTTACCCTTAGACGCCACATTCGTACAATAACGTATTGGCGTGATCCTTGGCGTGTTAAGTAATTAAGCAATCTTAGCACGGTTTTTACCAAAGTGAAATATAGCTAATAGCATTCAAAGAGTGTCAGTTTTATGAGAAAAAACATATTTCCGGAGAATACCCATTTGAATCTTTAAGTTATTGTTTCTTTGTTCTTTTTGTTGTCTCTTGTGTGTGTTTGTTCTGTTGTATTACCCGTGCGCTATAAGTTGGGAACTGAGCGCGGTGACGTCATATTGGCGTGTTTGTACCGCCGCCCGCAAAAAAGCGAACATAACAAGCAGCCGCCCGCGGCTTCGTCTTTGTTTTTTTTTAACCTAATTTATTATGTTACTCAGAGAGGACGCTGCTTTTTATCTAATCTTTTTTACACTATTTGAATAAAATAAAAATACAATGTTTAAGTTTATACATTTATTTTATCTATTATTTACATTATCTCATCTTCGTCACTACTTAGTGGATTTATGCCTTCTAGAGTCTCACTATAATCACTTGACGAAGAGGTATCCGATAAATTTACAATTAATTGCGATTCATTCGTCTCTTGTAAGAGGTCATCGTCCCAATACTTTTGTCGAAGCCTGTCCACATGGTTGACTTCTATTTTCCAGACAACAAAACAATAACACAAACGAAAACTAAAAGAATTCCAGAGCGCGTCGTTACGTGACGTAGGCCAGTACGAGACTAAAAACCCTAGTAAAAAATAGTGATGCGAACGGTACAATACGGGCGCCATCAGGGAAGTGCAGGGGAAGCGGTCGGGGAGTCGCATTCCTAGCAGGTCCCAAGTTATCGCGTACGAGTAATACTATTGGTGTTGTTCACAAATAAATGTTTTTGATTTGATTTGATTTGATTCTAAATACACAAATTCCACCTCTTTATAATAAATGTATAGATTTATCGGTCATGGTTTGTATGAGTTTTTAATTTGTAATTTGTATCGCTAAATATAATCGTACCTTGTAATGCATTGTGAGTATGTTCTTTCTACACACAATATTCTCTTGTTTAGATTCATCAAGATCGATCGAACCGTTTAGTCGTGAAACCGTATCAAAAAGATAGACAGAGGAACAGACATAGTAACTTTCGTATTTATAAATGAGTGTGCAAGTATGGATATGTTATCTTATTTAATCTATATAATTAGGTATTATCTATTTCAGCTACTAACATGGACCATTATGAACACAGCAATGGACTCAAGCAGCTATCGAGAATGATAGCGTCACGAGAAAGAATGTCCTGTGGCACTACAGAGCCAAGCAGTTGTGTCGCGGGAAATAAACGCAACATTTGGGCCTGTATTTTATTTTTGCAATTTTAATACATCAAAACAATGCAAGGCAACAAACCGTCACACTTACTTGATATTGCAACGCCCATCATGTAGGAGAATTACGTTGTTAGAACTGCCAACTATTTTTCTTCATGCCAGATTAGGAACACGCGAACCGCTTTAGGAAACGAATCATATCTGGTATAATCTGTTAGTGTAGTATGTTTAATTTTCTTGAGCAACTTCATGAAATAAATACACGGAGGCCGATGTTTTAATACGAAGTACTTACTAAAACGTATCTGCTATTAATGACTTTTTTATTGTTAATGGCAAGACATGCCAGTTTCTTTAAAAAAAAGTATACCATGACAAATAAACTCAGTTTTTAGATCTAACTTTTTCAAATTAAAAATTAATTCTAATCATAGTCTCTTTTTTAAGTCTTAGTTACCACAGATAAAATTAAACACAGTTTAGTGCGTGTTTAAAAATATCCTACACTTACTAAAATTTGTGAGAACATTTTTAAACACGTGTTAAACAGTTGTTTAAGTTGTGTGGTAACAAGGATAATTTAATTTAATTCATTTATTAAATCAGACAATTTACAAGTCCATTTGTGTAAGGTTAGTTAGGTTACGTTATAAAACTTAAATACCATCTATGTTAGTAATATTAGTATATAGTATAGGGTTGCCATTCATCCCGATACGTCGGGACATGTCACCGTTATTAACATTGGTATCCTGACGTCCCGACAAGCTCTAAAATGTCCCGACATACATAATCGAGCGCTGCGCAGGACGCGCAAGCAGCCAACAGACGATTTTTTTATTTTATTGCAAATTTTGAATATTTTTTATCTTCTTATTTGTGCTATTTGGATCAGATTTTCTATTAGTATCATCTACACTACACAATCTATCATCTATCTTGGGTATTTTTCAGGTGTGTAGGTTCCTTACATCTAGCTAGAGATACAGATGTGTATGACATAATAATACCTAGAATTTTTTTCCATGATTTCTGTTACACGCTGTATACAAAAAAAAAGGACTCCTAATTGTAAATGTCCCGACGGGGCTTTGAGGATTTATGGCAACCGTAATATAGTAGCATGTATTTTGTTAAAACTTTCATTCGCATCCCAACCCAATAGCCATAAGGCTATTTGATCAGGATCCGAATCAAAGATTGAATCACAGGCAGGTCATATCTATCAGGTATGACCTGCAGAATGCTGTTGGAGCTAGCCCGTACTCTTCTTATATGGATAAGCTTTTGATTAAGTATTATTATGATCTGTGCCGGCGTGTGTAACATAATGCTTTATCAAAATATAAAACGTTTCGTGGCAAGCAAAGGTAAGTTAGGAAATGTTATATTAGAGTTCCAACAACTGCCATAGACTTCCGGGCTGCATACATCATTTTCAATATCATTAAGACATCAAAACGCTTAGGGGAGGGCAAAACGCCTTATTTAATGTAATTTTCTAACCCGCACTGTGTGGTTTCGGTAAAAGCTTTCTTGGCAGTGACAGTTCTTCAATTATGGGTTTCGGAATCCATCCTATTGAAATTAACATTTCCATTTAAAAGTATTTGATTTAATGACGTTGCTCTGGAATATGATTAACCTGAATGAGGGTAGGTAGTTCTGAAGCCATGAAAGGGAACAACAACTATTCCTAAAATCCCAAATAACATCATTTTTTCCAACAACTTCACTAGTAAACTTTATAGCCTAATTTTTTTTCCTAACTTATCTCGTCCCACTGCTGGGCAAAGGATAAGTCCCTCCAAGCATCCCTATCTGTCGCTATCTCCCACCATCCTCTTTGGAAGGTGTCGAAATCGTCCCGCCAACGCTTTCCGTCGCCTTCCGTCTTCAGGCGTTCATGGTGTTGCAATATGGGCCCATTTCTCGGAGTGCATTCGGACAATCTATAAATATTTTTTTTGCCATTTTTTAAAGATTTTTTTCATTTATTCGCAGATAGTACAATTTGACACTGGTTTAATGTATACAATTTAAGCTCAATTAACATTCTACTAGATAAAGTCCTGGTGTGCAATAATTAAAAATTAAAATTTACTGTCCATTCCATTTAATAAAAAAAAAATGTTTAAATTTGATTACAAGCTCTCATCATTATTACAGTCAATTGGACCAAAAAGTGGATAACCTTGGGCATTTTATAATTTATCTCGTACATGCAGAGGTGAACTAATTAGTTCCAAGTAGGTAATTCTGCAATAAGACCAATAAATTATCTGTATTATTATTTAATCGCTTGTTAGAAAGAATAAGTGAAATTAGCTAATTAGGAAGCGCGCGAAACATTCGAACGATTCCGATACAATCGAAAAGTTGGATACTATCTACCGAACAAAAAATTAACCAACGTACTAAACACACACTGCTACAAAAATAGACAAATAACTGCGGCATCAATGTATCCAATTTTGACATTTATCGGCGCGTTGGTTGAGTTTATATTACAATAAAATCGATAATTGAGGGCGATTTGCGCAACGATGCCATGACGCATGAAATATGATTTAAGGATTTGTCAGATCATATAAATACGTTTAATTTAAACATGTTTAGTCACTAGAAACCTATATAAAGTTAATAAACTAATAATAAGTAAGTAAGTAATAAGTTCGCTGAACTGTAAAAAAAATCCGTTCGGTAACTCGTCCCAAACATTTTTCTTTACAATTTTTGCTATTTTTTGGCATCAAGTACATTCGGTGCGAAGAGTTCTTTGTTTAAATTTGACGTGATTATTGGTTTTCTGTCATTATTGGATAATATAGTTGCGTTTTTAACCCTCGATGCAAAAATATATTTTTATACTTGATATTTTTAGTATAAATATACCTACCAACTCTGTCTAACATACTCGTTTAACCAACTCAGTTACTTGTATACTAATTTATTAGTTTTATGTGTGTTATACTGCAAATAAAAAAATTTAAATACCCCTAAATAACTTATAACACCCCTCGTATGAAAAAAAAATGAAAATATATTTATTTGCAGTATTTTGCAGTAACACACGTTAAACTAATAATTTAAAATACAAGTAACTGAGTTAGTTAAACGAGTATGTTAGACAGAGTTGGTAGGTATATTTATACTAAAAATATCTAGTGATCTCCACAGTTTGTCACCTATGCCAGTCAGTATTTCTGTCTGTCTGTGGCATCGTAGTTCCTGACCGATTCAAACGCGGTTTTTGATGTGAAAACGTTTTATAACTCGATGAACGCCGGCTGCACGCACGAAAAAGTGTCACGTTCCGCCTGAGCCGAGCGTGCAAGCGAGAGCGCGGAACAAGCGATAGAGAGAGGCACGACCGGCCTAAGCATTCGGCTTGTGACGCATCTATCTCTCTTCCACTCGTTGTCACGGAAAATTATCGCCCGTAAACCAACTTTACAAACAAAAATTTTTTTGTTAATCTATAGGTAGTTTAACACGATAAGTACGAAACAGGGCTTGAAACACCCTGTCCGTGTCTCGTCTTTATAGTGGTAAGAAAAAACTTAAACGTCTCTGTCGTGCGGGAGGCATAACTTCCACCTGGTTGAGTGTAGGAAAGACATAACTATATATCTGAGATGTGCTATTGATTTCTAGTTCTATGATATACCAACCTCAATGCCGGGTTTCTTAGATCCCGTGCCGCACACAAAAAAACCGTACACTTTGTCTTATTTGGCGCCAAACAAAGGATGTTGGTGTCCTACGGGCAGTGGGGTTTAATATGCCTCGTGCCGCCACAATCTCTGGTTTAGGACAAGGTTTAAAACGACCCGTAACGCAGTAATGGAAAATATAGATAAATCTGTGCCGCTGGGAACGTGTTAACTTAGCTATGTCATTTTTACGTAATTTAACGGGTTTTTATGGAATCGAGGGGTTATAAATTTTTAAAAATTATTCAATTAATCCATTCAGTCTAGTTAAATTGCTCATAAAACTTAAAAATCAGTGTGTCTCACAACAATTGACACGAAGCAACCACCGGCTAGTTACGAAACAGCACAATAATTAGAACTGGCGAATGAAAAAATACCTGAGAATTCTGATTGCCAGATAAAAGTGCACGATTGTCTGGGATTGCATATTGAAAAAACATGCAACAGAGATAAGGAGTTACATGCTTGAGTGACTTAAAGGCATCGGGCGAGCACAGGCTAATTGCATTTCCTACCGAGTTACTACACTGCATAACTGTGCGCTACTAATAGCGTTCATTATTCTTTTACTTTTGTGTACTCTTTTATTCTAAAAACTGAAAAAAGAGGAGAGACTTTAGTTACAAAAGTCTATGAAACCCGTGCTGACTAAAACCAAAGGTAGTATCTAGATTGAAGATACTTTATTGCACACCCTAAAAAATACACGGTGTCCTTTAAATCACTGTTTTCCCAGAACAAACGTTGTTCAGACCATGATCTACTAACAGTTTATAACATCAAATTAAAAAACAAAACGAAATCGGTCTTTGAAATATACAAAAGTTTGCGAACTTGAAACGTCTATTTTAACGTTACGCCCTCCGACATAGACAGCGCGCTGAGACCGGTACCTACCAAGTATCTATCTAAGGAGTAGGTAATAACGCTACGTCTAGCGTACCCATGAACTTTATGTCACGGTTAGTTTTTGAACAAAGTTAGACTTATTTGAGAAGGTCTGGGTTTTATTTTTTTATTCTCTTATATAAGTTAGTTTTATAGTATGCTATAAAAAGTTATTAGACCTTGGTCTGAGCAACGTTGGTTCTGGAAAAACAGTGTTTTAAATGACACCGAGTATAATATAAGTATTAATAAATAAGTATCATTTTAACAAAAATATAACCGACTTCAGAATACAGAAAATACAGGCTACTGAACCGAATTTTATGATATTTCTATGGGACTAATCTGGAAGTATATCTTTTCAAATTATTCCTAATCGGTTGATAAATGACGGAGTTTTGAGGTAACAAACATAAAAAAGAATAATAAAAATAAATGAAAAAACCGGCCAAGTGCAAGTCGAACTCGCGCCCTAAAGGTTCCGTATCTATAAAAACGGCAAAAATTTATATTATTATTTAATTATTTACTTTTTAATTAAAGAATATATAACTAAATATTTTGTTAATATTTCAAGTATCTGTTGCCGTTATCAATATCGAGCTAAAACGAGCAAAAAAATCACGTTTGTTGTATGGGAGCCCCCCTTAAATATTTATTTTATTCTGTTTTTAGTATTTGTTGTTATAGCCGCCACAGAAATACATCATTTGTTAAACTTTCAACTGTGTAACTATAACGGTTCATGAGATACAGCCTGGTGACAGACAGACAGACAGCGGATATTTAGTTATATTTTACTTGGATTGTTTAAATTAGTTGTTCCTCACGGTAGACATCAAGACTACTTACTATCTTGACTCACGGAAGTTGAATTACCGTATCACATCACATACCTCTTGAACAAACATCCAACATCTTCGTGCACCTTTGTCACTCCAACGGAAAGCGTATGTGCATCTGAATTGTACGACAACTGTTCAAGAATAAATACGACAAGGTTCTTAATGTTTGTGAAGTAATACATAACTTATCAGAGAACTTATGAATGAAGATTATACATATTGTTCCATTTCTTTTCTACGTTCTTGAAATTATAATAAAAATGTTGCTGTAAGCATCTGCCGAACTATTTTTCATCAGATATTGTTATACCGAAAAAAATGTTTGCACGAAAAATTTTCGGGTTTAAAATAGCTGCAATAGTTGTGCGGCTTGTGCGTAATTATTACTCGGCCAAATATTATCTAACAAAAATTACAGTATTTGTTTTAATATGGCTTATAAGCACTGGTCGGAGTAGGTAGAGCTATTTAGGTTCATTGACCGCAAACATTGATGTTAATATGGATATTCCATTAGATTCCGACTAATCCTCCGGAATTTTCCGGATTTATCCGGAATAATTATTTTTATCAATAAGTTTAAAAAATGGTTTATGTAAGCCAATAAGCGCCCGAGCGACGTTGTAAATTTTACATCAGCAACACGTTGCCGCTTTGTTGAAACGCGTGATATAGCCGCATACGCCGATAACGAAAACAATAGCGGGGTGTTTCTGTCGGAGCGACGTACCTGTTTTGTCTCTTTCTGCACCACTACTATTCAATATTTTACCGATAGTAACTTGTTGTCAAATGTCTCACTCGATTACTTCGGTTCTTAGAGTGCGCTTGTTTGCTTCCTGTTGTATTTTGTTGTTAGGTGAATATATTTTGACCCTGGCTTGTTTAATAGCTTTTTATTATTTTTCTACTTAAAAAGCAAATCCTGGGATTTTGGAAACATCCATATTATTCTTACATATGGCAAGTACACAAAATAGCTCTACCTAGTCCGATCACTGCTTATAAGTAATGCTGTTTTAAGAAATGTTCCTGATATTAGTGCAAAACCTAGTTGCGAAGGTCTATACTTGATTTCTTAAATGTTTAAACATAAATCCAAATACGAGTAGGTACTTAAAGGTAAACCGGCCCTGATTTCAGGTTATAATCTACATGGTGTTTCTAGCGGCACCTTTGTTCTCGACAAACAAGGAATACAGTAGACCTATTCATAAATTAGTCCCTATAATGATAAAACTTGGATGAGACCACCGGGGCGCAGGAAGTATAGTAATCTTGTTTGAAGAGCATGTTTACCTCATTACTGATTATACTAGAGTCACATAAAGTACAATGAAGACAAGTGCTTAGGCATCAGTGATCTCATTTCATAAATCACATTGATATATCACTGGCTCCGATCGTCTGAAAATTTGATGCTGAAAACCCCAGTTCATTGTACTAGATTCTATGATGATTCCTTTACCGTTCAAGCAACACGTCTTTGGAACACATTACCGGTCTCAATACGGCAAGCTCCATCATTAGCCACATTTAAAACAAGAGTGAAAACATTTTATCTCTCAGAAACGTCGTAGTATCGCTATAGATATGTATGTATGTATTTATGTACCTATATTGTTTTATTTTAGTGTAAGTGTTCATCGCTTTCCTTAAATTTAGTTTTTGTTTTCTTAATGTAGGCACACCCTCTCCATTATTGTAATGTCACAAAAGTCCTATCCATCCAAAGATTGTCTGGAAGAAATCGCTACTAAGTGATAAGACCGCCCATTGTACTTGTTGCTTTGTGATTTTTTATTTTAAGTCTGTTTCTTTTGAAGTGTACAATAAAGTATTTTCATTCATTCATTCATTCATTGATAATCGTTTTTTAAATGTTATCAGAAAAGACAAATGACGCAGTCTTCTCGTTAAATGAATGTATAATTCGATCAAATGAATATCCAATAGACCACACGACTGTAGTAAAACTTCTTTAGCTCCGTCTATATGTTTGTATGTATAGAGAATGTAAAATTCAGTATATAATAATGTGTTAAGGAAATGTCAACCTTATTTCGAGGTGCATACAGTAAGTACATAAGTTATTTTCTGCTGCTGCCTGCCATCTGTTGTAGAATAGCTGAACTTTTTCGTAAATCAAAGCTGGTAGATTCAAAATACAAAACGTCGTAAATACTTTTTTATAAATAGCAAAATTAACTCTATTATACAGCATGTGAGCACACATTTTCTTTCTCTCTTTCTCTCTTAGCCAGTTGATTTGTCGCATATCTGATATCCCAAATTAGCCTAATTGTGTTTTGTTTTTGGAAATTGTTTAAAGAAAATATGTGCTCGCACCTCTCTCTCTTGCCCCTACATTAATATCCAAAACGTAACTCTCTCTCTTTCTATCTTAATTAACTTTATATCTCCATCTCAACTTCTCAACTTCACCAGCTTACTCCCCAAGTTAAGCGTGCGTAAAGAAGTTTTACTTTAAAAATATGTAAGAAAAAATTCGATAAAAAGTAGTGAAATAAGAAAAATAGTGAACACCAACTAACTGTATACTTTTTTGTGGTTATTGATTTACTACCATTGCCTGGATTCGAAGACTCATCCACCAGTCAACATAACTCATCGAGTTAGCAGAGTCTACACGAATATGCAGATAGTTTAATAGACGTGTTGACATGCAACCATCGATAACTAGAATTGCAGAGGAATACATGAGTTAGGGCCACTGTCTGCAAAATCACGCTCGTAACTCATAACGTATCGGTGAGATATCCTTGCATATTTTTTTATGTTTGTGTTTATACCTATAAAATTTACTATTTTCCTGTACCTTATTAAAATTACCTATCATAAGAGATTCCGTTTTCCGTTTAAAATTAGTTCGAGTTTCGGGGATACAGTTGGCAACAGTTGCTTTAGGTAGGTACCTATGTTTAGGTAACTACCTTTCACTCAATCCCCGAGAGCAGTGCAAGCTTCTGACGTCCGTGACGACACCATCTGGGGTCAGCAGAATACCAGCGTTAAGTAGCTAGGTTCAAGCCTACCTACTTGGCACATGCTGAGCTGACGCCATTTTGGCATGACTCGATCTTGTAATTATGATGGAAGTTGCGTGAGATATTCCTGTATTTTTGATTAACCTGTAATGTTTGTCTTTTGGCATTCTTGTCCTTCCATGTCTCATATCCTTGTATTTACAGCTACCTACTTCTTAGAGCCATACGTCAAGATTCTACATTACAACTTTGCCACCATCTTTTTTAGTGTTTTTATTTTGTACGTGTGTCGTGTCAAATAAATTGATTTTATTTTCATTTTTTCATTTTCTTTATGATTTATCGTAAATGTATATAATGTATGAATAGCTAGCTGTGTCTAATGAGACAGACGGATCTCATTAGAAGTTATTTTAGTGGATGCTATCCTGTAACTACTACTAATTAATCTGTGTTACATAAAACTACTCAGTGGACAATAGAGATATCTGATTCGCAACAATGCATACATAGATACGGAGGCATTTTAATTGGAAATATGAGAAGCATTGGACTCGTCTAGTCTGTTAGATCGCTAGCTAGATAGTGCTTTCTTTATGATCATTGATTTCCATACATAACGAGTGACTGTAAAAAGCAGTGAGAATTGTACTGTTTCTAACTGCTAATTACGGTACTGGGGGTCTTAAACGAGCGATTGAATTGCTCGATTTCCAGCAATGTTGACGTCGCAACGACATGAAATAATCAAATCTGCCCAGAAAATGTCCCAATTTATAATTGTCCAACGAACCACTCTTCTTCCAGCTTCATTATAATCAGTTATAGAAAGTTATTGCTTAAAACATTGTCCGTTTATGACCACCATTAAAGACATTCATAACCTATTATAATTTCGGGTCCATAATAAATAAACTCAAAAGATAGAAAGAGTTATTCGAACAGTCCAATTCCGTAATTAAAGAAAAATTCTTCAAAGCAGAATATTAAAATGAAATTAACAACGAGTCAATTACGCCCCTAAAACAAAATGAGGTATGTCCGTTCCAAAAAACAGCCAAGGGTTGCCGAATTTCTTTCCGGTATTGTTCATATATTTAATTAACCGAATTCTTACGAATGGGGGGCTCCGTCCGTGTGGCCGAATATTTGAAGCATTTTTCAGAACATTACAATTTTTATTTAAATCAAGAATTAAATAAAATAGTGAGCCATTATTTCTACTAATATTTGTCACATACCGTCGCTGTTCTGACTAAGTGAAGTAACCGACATTTTAGAAAATATTCCTAAAAGTCGTAAGTGTGACACTTCGAATGATTTATAATTTTAAGATAATCGTCAAACATACATCTAGATATAAGTAGAAGATACAGATACGACGATTAGACAGATCGGTTCGTCTTCAAAAGTAGATAAAAGTAACATTACAAATGTCAGTTACGCCAAAATGTCGGTTACGTCACTTAGAAAAGCGACGATATGTCATCTAACATTAATATTACTATTTCGACCTAAGCTATCACACTTCACACTAGTATTATAAATGCGAGAGCTAGGATGTTTGTTTGTTACTCAATCACGTCGTAACGGCTGAACCGATTTTGATGAAATTTGTTATGAACGTAGTTTATAACCTGGTTTACCACATAGGCTACTTTTTGTTGACAAACAACGCGTGAGAAGCCGCTAGTTATCTATACTAATATTATAAAGAGGAAAGATTTGTATTTTTGTGTGTATGTTTGTAATGAATAAACTCAAAAACTACTATGCCGATTTCAAAATTTTTTTCACCATTGGAAAGCTACATTCACCTTGAGTGACGCAGGTTATATTTATTTTGCTAGAAAAAATTAGGGATCCTTACTAAAACTTAAGTAACGTAACCCATGGTGTAAAAAAGTGCCCTAAAATGTCTTTCATCGCATGAGCTGCGGAAACTATTGATGATAGAACAAAAGTAAGTTCTACAATATTAAAGAACATATCAATATCTACAAAAATATAATATTATAAAGAGGAAAGATTAATTTGTTTGTTTGTTTGCATTGAATAGGCTCCGAAACTACTGGACTGATTTAAAACATTATTTCGCCGTTGGGAAGCTACACTATCCCCGGGTGACATAGGCTACTTTTTACCCAACTGCGTAGAAGGAGGGTAATATTTTTACTGAAAAACTACGCGTGCGAAGCTGCGGATTGGTCAGCTAGTTTTCAAATATAATAAAATACAGTAAGACGCTATAAATCGCTTGTAGTATTGGTCGCCTCTTTTTCGTGGGCCTAATAATTTGTGTTTAAATCAAGATTATGGATCCTTTCATAAAATTTTTATTGCAAAAAAACTTGGCTTTTGTATGAAAAGCGACGATGCACTATTAATATATAGCCAAACTCAAAAGCAGTAAACACGAACGATGAAGCACTTTGATTGTGATAATTTATTGAAGAGCCTTAAAATATGTAGCCGCCAACCAAATAAAATTGGTAAAATTATAACCAGCATTTTGAAGGGGTCAAATTACAAGTCACTTCGTACCAATCTTGCTAGTAATTATGTTAGCCAACTAAAAATAGGGGAGCTATTGAGCGGTAAAAAAATAAGTATAGAATATCATTCTTTTAGTAGCATTTATATTTTGTGTGACAAAATCCGCAATGAGGAAATACGCAGAAAAACTAAAGTTGCCGACATAGCTCTCAAAACTAGCAAGTGGAAGTGGCAATGGGCAGGCCACATCGCTCGTAGAACCGATAACCGTTGGGGAAGAAAGGTTCTCGAGTGGAGACCACGGACTGGAAGACGCAGCGTAGGCCGGCCCCCCATAAGGTGGACCGACGATCTAGTAAGAATCGCGGGGAGCCGTTTGGCGCAAACGGCTACCAACCGCTCGTTGTGGCGATCTAAGGGGGAGGCCTATGTTCAGCAGTGGACGTCTTCCGGTCGATGATGATGGTGATATATATGCGAGTTTTTGGTTTTTTTTTTTAAGTAAGTATGTATAAAAAAACTATTACAAATCATAATATAAGATTGTAGCTAACATTGTATTCAATATTACAGTACAAAATAAGAACACAAAAACTTTGAACATGTTAAATAAACAAATTCACGGTTTTTTTAAGACAGTTATTTTATTTTCTTTTTAGAGTTTTTTTTATTTAGAGGTAATCACAATATTTCATGATACCCTATGCCGTTTTGAACCAATCGATTCGCCACCCCATCGAAGCGCTCAAAACAAAGTAGCGAAATAGAAAAAAAAGTGCAAAATCATATTGCTGTATTTCAAACACTTTTTATTTCAATTCCCGAGGGTTCGCTAAACGTTTGAACGAACTCTATTATTTGGCCCCTGTGACGTAAGCATATTCCGCACTCAACAGACGTTTGTTATTTAAAAAATAACGCATAATAATAACGTATTCATATCTACGATCCGAATGGATATGGCAATTTTGTAATCCGTGAGATTATGCAGTATGTTTAGAACTCTTCCATATGGTAGAGCAGAGACTTCTTGCATTTTATTGATATCAAAGCACTTTTTTCGTTCGCTATATAAGTAATATTATGTACTTAGTCACAAAATATATTTAGAAGGAGTTGCCGAACGGAAATAATAATTATTTTTGCAATTCGTCACATCTTCTCTCGATGGACGACTTCTTGTAAGATGACATTACGGCAGAGATAATTACTACACGTAGATAAGTATGGTATTTTAGGTAAGCGGAAAACCTCTCTTTGAATGAATGAATGAGTGAATGAATGAATGAATTAGTGAATGAATGAATGAATGAATGAATGAAAACACTTTATTGTACACAGTATAAATAATAAACGAAAATACAAACAAAATAGAAAATATAAAGCAAATAGTACAATGGGCGGTCTTATCGCTTAGAAGCAATCTCTTCCAGACAACCTTTGGATGGAGAGGATTTTGTTATAACAAAGATAACGGTCGGGGGTGTACATTTATGGCCAAACTATTTAGTAGGAGAGTGCGTCTAATACAAAAATAAACAAATATAACTAGATATTAAATTATTAACCCTCTTTGTTATGTTATTCTCTACAATGTATATAGTAAGTGTGGTAGTTATGTACATATATTGAAGTAATAAAATAGTTTTTATTTTGAGTTTTATTTGTAAATAATGCCTCAGTATTCATCACGTTTATTGCTCCACTTCCTTCAACTCATTTAGCCTCACGCAATATCAAAACGCACAGTTAATATAACGAGAAATACTAATCTAATAAACTCAACGAAAACCATTTATTTTGCCTTTCTGAACATCGTATTACGTCAGTTTCTATTTACCTCAAAATATTCCATTTGCATAATGGCTTTTTTTACCCGCCATTACTATTTACGTTAATATTCTGATTCGTGGGGTCGCACGCACACAAAACATAAAGACAATTTGTATGTACCCATTTATGTAAATAAAACTACTATACCGTGTTACACAGATATGAAATAAGACACGGAACTCACTATTTGTTTTTTTATCTATTCCCATCTAATACCAAAAATGAATACCTATTGTATTTGTTTATTATCGTAATTAATATTCTATTCCTAACGAATACCAGTCATAAACGAAACCCAAAACAAATTAAATGGTATGAGTCTTATGAGGTCTATAGTGAAAGACCACGGTTCTTGCCATATAGGTATCTCATGATGATAATACTTGCCATCAAAATTTTTAACATTTACAAGTTTAATATAGTGGAATATGGCCTAAATTACCCTAATCTGTGCTGAATAGATTAGTAAGGTATACTTACGGTTTGCTGGGCATAAACCGCTCCTACCAAAGTGTGAATATGGTGACCGCACCTAGCTCATAATCTGCATGTCACTTTACATCAAACATTTATGTAAAATGAGCTTTATTGCCATGGATTTTGATATAATACTGATAAAACTACAGTCAGTAATAAAAATGCTTTTAAATGTGATTTTAAGTAGTATTTATTTTATCAAAATCAATCAACAACCAAAAACATGATAAAATAAATATTTATTCAAATTTTTGGCAAGTGATTCACATGCTAATCGTAGGTAAGTAAAAATGCCGGAATTAAGTGAATTTGCAAAGTTTTATGATTGTATTATTATCATTATGTTAAATTATTATTAAGCAAAATAAATTATTTTTGTGACTGTACCAAAACATAACTTTTGGTACAGTCACAAAAATAATTTATAATTTATATTTATTGATAAATAAATTATTTTTGTGACTGTACCAAAAGTTATGTTTTGGTATTTGTCGGGAATAGATTTTGTACGTCGCTTATATATTTAAAGTTTGGTATTCGTTAGGAATAGAAAATATATTACGACAATAAACAAATACCATATTAGTTTTTGGTATTAGATGGGAATAGATCTGTTTTTTTATATATATTATTTATAGGCTAGCGTTTGACCACTATCTCACCTGAGGTAAGCGATGATGCAGTCTACGATGATACACGCTTGCCTAGAAGAAATTTTATCACTCGCGCCTTGAAGACCCGTAGGTTGTATTATAGTTATCAGAAAACACTGACTCAGTCAAGGCGTTCCACTCCATGGCGGTGTATGACCCCACTTGTACATAATCTATACTATCTATACTTATAAAGAGGTCTATTGTTTCTTAATTTATTTGTAGGGATAAAACTCAGAGTATTAAACCAATACTGAAAATTCTTTCACTGTTAGAAAGCATGCTACACTATACCTGAGTTGAGTGCTATTATTTGTTCGACACACTGAGTTGACAGTGAATCTCAATTTGTGTTGACAACAGTACTTTTCATGTTGGTCATAGTATATGATAACAATTTTTTAAATATTTTTTGAATAAAATAGAATACGATAAATGGTGACATAACATATTGTGCAATTTTTTTATTTTTTTTTATTTAACCTATATTTTCACTCGGCTAGGCAAAGGTCTCCTCCCCTGTTCCTCCACAATCACATCTCACAATCACTCACCACGTCCAACCAGCCATCTTGGAATGCATCGTGGTCGTCACGCCAACGCTTCCTCGGCCTGCCCCGGCTTCGACGCTCATCTTCAGGCACCCATTCTGTGACGACTGTTGCCCATTTGTCTGTGACCATACGACTACGTGACCCACCCTGTCCCACTTCAGCCTGGCAGTGTTGTCACCAACATCTGCGATGCCGGTCTTCGCGCGCAGTGTGGTATTGCGGATCCTGTCGATTCTCTTTACCCCTTTTGTGCAACAAAGATCATTTATTGATATTACTACATATCAATATACTTGATGCAACGAGGACAGACTTGTTATTTTTCAAAATGATCATTTACCCTTATATTTTTTTTTAAATAAACAATATGGGCAATATAAAAGCTTTATAATATTGTATTAATTTGGGCTCACTTTAAGCTAGAAACTACCGGACGCAAGTCACAGTCGTCACTGACAGACGCGACTTATGCTGTATCTGGCCAATAGCATTGCCTACGTAGACATGAGCAAGCTGACAGCAATAAGTCGCGGACGTGACTGTAAGCGCTCGGACGTCGGACAAGAATCTGGCTCCTACGATGTTTTGATAAGTCGCGGGTGCATCCGACACATACGTACGGCGTTAGAAAGAGACAAAGCGATATGACGTTTGATACGGTATGCGGATTAATAAGTCGCGTTTGTCAGTCGTCGACTGTAAGTCGCATCCGAAGGTGTGATAAAGTATTTTGTTGTGAATATACAAAGTATGAATCTGTGAATTGCAAGCGATACCAAAACTTTGAATCAATAAATTAAAGTTAATTTTCCACTTTACAAAACTAGACGATGAAGGAATCTAATTTTATCAGTATTATATCAAAATACATGGCAATAAAGCTCATTTTACATAAATTTTTGATGTAAAGTGACATGCAGATTATGAGCTAGGTGCGGTCACCATATTCACACTTTGGTAGGAGCGGTTTATGCCCAGAAAACCGTAAGTATACCTTACTAATCTATTCAGCACAGATGAGGGTAATTTAGGCCAAAGTCCACTATATTATACTTGTAAATGTTAAAAATGTTGATGGCAAGTATTATCATCATGAGATATATGGCAAGAACCGTGGTCTCACACTATAGGCCTCATAAGAAGGTTCAAGGCCGTTCAGCGTGGTATGGAGATGGCTATGCTTGGTCTCGAGATCCAATCAGAATTGAGGAGAATCGTAGATAAACTAATGTCACAGACCATAGCCTAGAGGATCAGGAAGCTGAAGTGGCAATGGGCGGGATAAATAGCTTAAGAGCTGGAGACCAGACACTGGAAAGCACAGAATAGGGGTCAGCTAAAGGTTA
Source organism: Philereme vetulata (assembly GCA_918857605.2). Taxonomy (NCBI): domain Eukaryota; kingdom Metazoa; phylum Arthropoda; class Insecta; order Lepidoptera; family Geometridae; genus Philereme; species Philereme vetulata. The sequence goes on along the minus strand of OU975471.1, from coordinate 3,026,698 downwards.
CTGGGAACCGATAGGTACTGGTCGCACAAGATCGGTCGCTCTGGAAATCTATGGGTACAGTGGACGTCCTATGGTTGAAATGATAATGATAGAAAATTTGCAGCGGGAACCAACCTTTAGCTCTGTCGACGTCCCCACTTCACCACAGAGATCTTACTTTTCGAAATTAATTAAAATTCGCACCGTTCTTCAGTTTAATCAACGAAACATCAAGCGATACTATTAGGATAGAAATTCATATCTGAAGTCCTCAGAAACAAAGTGGCCAGTGGTGTTATTAACGCGTCTAGATAATTACAGGGCAGATCAATCAGTTGTATGCAGATGGTATTTTGTGCGAGTCAGCGAGCGGGTTCAACCCTTTCTCTCATATTTTAAATGATATTTCGAATGCTCAGAATGAAATGTCTGGTGAGATGGTGTATTTTATTTTATTGAATTTGTTTTTTTTATATTCTTAAACTAAAGTCTGATGACTGATGGATGACTCTGTATTCTTAAACTAAAGTCTGATGACTGATGGATGACTCTGATTATTTTGTTCGTGCTTTATAAAGATTGTTTAGGTAATCTTGCTAACGATTCAAAATCATTTGAGTAGAACCTATAGGAACTTCAAAAGTTCTAGTTTCACACAGAATAAAAGTTGTATCTAATTATTGATTAAAACGGGTATTTATCGCGTATGTACCTATTTTATTTGTTATCCTGACGTTTCGGCTGTGTTGCAACAGTCATGGTCTCGGGCTGACTGGAGTACTTGGAGCTACCATCGGGAAGTGTGGGTAGCTGCAGCAACTACCCTCACTTGGGCTTCAGAATTAGAAATGTCCTTGTTCATATTCCGACACACTACGCTAACCGTATCTACGCACTGAGTCGACCGATTACGACGCGCACACCTAGCAATCACCGGGTTCCAAGACGCTGAGAGTCTATAGCAATCTTCCCGATTGAAATTTGGAAATTTCTTGATTTCAATCGCTTCACGAACTATTCTCTTGTAATAATGGCGTTCACTAGAGAGAACCTTAGGATCATGAAGTTCAATCCAATGATTCGGTCCCGAGTCTACCAGATGCTCTGCTATCGTCGACTTGTTGCCGACATGTACAGTGATTGCGAAAGTTTGAAAAATACAAAAGCTATATCATAACGAAGCAAGACTAAATGTACTTAAGTTATTTTATTTGCTAGTCTACATTTTCCCACTGCTGGGCAAAGGTCTCCCCTAATTCCTTCCACCAATCGCGATCCTTGGTAAACCTTAGCTAAGTTTTATTTAAATAAAAAAACAAATTATTTTTACTAAATTTAAAAAACCTTGGACACCCTCTTTTTGCATCTGAGGTTAAAATCTGAGACGAAATACCCCAGTTAAACTAGCTTTCTATTAAAAAAACCGCACCCAAATCTATACATCTGATAGACACGCAGAGTTTATTTCAAATTAATATTATTACAAAGTCTACTCACATCTAGACAAAATATAAAACACGAAATCGACTCTAAAGTCTATGAACACACGATGATCGGCACATTTCGACCAGAACGCCACAAATTGACTGCAATTAAAAGAACAATGACCAGTTTCAATTCCTTAAACTTAATTTCCTTCAGCTCAAACGTGTAACTAACCGCAAAACGCATTTCTTAATAAATTAGTAACGTAACGTTTACGTTATAATATAACATTTGTTGATACTTGTAAAGTTAAATTGCAACTTTTTTACTAAGTTAAAAACGACAGAACAATGCACATTATATTTTAATGGAAAGAAGTTCCTTATCGCGCGTTGCGAAAGGGGGCTAGACGGAAAAAATTAAGACCAAAAGTTGTAACGACACTTTTTGCTATAGTTGTAAGCCGTGCGGCGTGCGCGTGTTTCTCTGCCTGTCTCTCTCTCTCTCATAGAAAGCAAGCCAGTTATTTTCGTTTCGTCTTTCTATTTCGCATTGAACAGTGTGGTGTCGCGACGATTGTTTTTGTTGAGTGTATACAGGTTTTTTGTAAATAATAAACAATCAACAACAAAATATAATACTACCCTCGATGCAGTTTTTTCAAGACATTTAAATAAAATAGAATCCCAAACATATGTTTCCTACTTCAATTACCACAAGCCAATTATTACTAAAATTGAGCCTACTGATTAAGTTTACATTACATTATATTTGTTAATAATAAAAGAAATATTATTATAACTTAAAAAAAATAACATTTTATTACAATTCCTTCACTAATTAATCGAAAGGAACTTCGTTCCATCCGGGTGTCTCTTGACACCTCTCAAGTTTTTTTTTATTTATATTAGTGGTTCGCCAACTGAGATCTCGCGAGTCTCCAATTAAGACAAAAAAATAATATTTGTAATCTTCGACTATCAACATAGTGCCACGAAATAAACATTCAACTAACTTGACCTACAGTATCATTCAAATTACAGGTAACGGGAGTTCATGAATGAATGAATGAATGAATAAAAATTCTTTAATATACCTTACAAGCTAGACAAAATAGATTTAAAGAAATAAACAAATAAAAGTATGCATAATGGGCGGCCTTATCGCTTAACAATGCGATCTCTTCTACACAACCTTTGGATGTTCATGTTAAGCGGTTATACTTTTTTGAGGTACAAATTGCAGATATTCTGGATTTCAGACTTTTGCCTATATACTATACTAATATTTGTGCCACTTAAGCCACACGCATACCAAATTACAGCACTGTGGGGTCACTGGTGTACGCTGTGAATTTTGTCAAAGTTCAGTTTATATTATGGATAATAACTCAAAAACTATTAAGAATTTACGAAAAATAAAAACGGAGTCTAAATGTACTAATGAATAAGTACCTTTAATTGTACCACTTGACCTATTAGCCTCAGTTTCGTTTTTTTTTACCCCTCTTTAACCCCAATATCTCAACAACCCCCCAACATTTTAAACTCATTTAGTCACACCAAAATTGTGCCATCACTTCCTACCTATGTATTAAATTTTACGATGATCGGATCAATGCTTCGAAAGTTATCCTCGGACAAACAAACATACATACATACAACGCCGATTTGCCCAAGTTGCTTTATAGTCTAACTTTTTATTAGCGGCAGTAATATGACGTTTTGTGGGTTGCCGGTTTTTGAATAAAAATAAATAGGGATGTAGCTAAATGAGTGAATCATAAATGAATAATCAGTTTGGTTATTTTTTTTGAGATTTAATATTAAGTTGTAATGTATTTTTTTAACCTATTATTATTACTATACTAGAGGATTGATCTTTTTTAGTGGAAGTATAGGGAGGTACATTCAAAATTAAACAAAAACGTCATAATAATGTTATTTAATTAATTTTTGTGAACTGAATCACATCCCTATTGAGATTAGGCTGGCAACATTATTTTACGGAATGACATTTAGAAACGTCATTTTACTGCAGCTAATAAAAAGTTAGACTATAGAGATACCTTGCTTTATGTCAATCAATTATAACCTACTGTATAACGTCTTGAGGAGAAGCGTGTATAACCTTTTTATTAGCCGCAGAAAGGGCACAAAGAGCAATTCTTAATGTATCTTATGTATGTTTTTACTGTTTTTATTTTATTTTATATAATTATTCTAATTGATTTTGCTCAGGTGTTATTATTACTTAGAACTTTGTAATTTTAATATTGCATACCGGAAAGGCAGAAATGTATTGATACCAATTTACTTCTGACATCTTTGTAACATGACATATATTTCAAGCAATAAATATATTTGATTTGATTTGATTTAGATCTCGCTTTGCTTTATCAACTAACATTATAAAGATTTAGTTGTTGTTTGTATGTTTGTGGAGGTTAATATTAAGAGTAGGTTGAGTAAGCCTTCTTTTTGAGAGAAAGCTTACCCAGCAGTGGGCTGTTGCGTAAGTTGTCAATGATGATGATGTTTATCCGGTTGATCTCCGAGCATAGCCATTGGCAGAATCTAAATAGGACTTTTGGGTAAAAACATACAGTTGTTCCGTATACTATCGTTTTATCGTTCAAAAAAACTCTTCCAGTACGAATAATTACTTAGCGTAATACAGGGTAGAAATTTAAGATCTTGTCTATGGTTTAGAGTCTAGATAGATAAACAATCTTATAAAGCTTTCTGGGAGCCGTTGGAGTGCAGGGCGCATAATTTCGGTCGCACTGAAAATCAATGATAATGAGTTTAGTTTTAAGAGTTGACTATACCTCAGCCCAAACTCGAATTTCACCCCCGCTTCTCCGCGCACCGCTGCACGTCCTATTTCGCCGTGGTTTATATGTTTGCCAGTTTTTTATCATTAAGTCCCTTCATTATCTTGTTGTGCTTATTTCTCATTACTGCGTCTTTACAAAAACCAACTAAATATAAATTCTACCTTAGAATTACGTGTTCGTTTGGAGCGACAAGCGTCACGGGTACCCCGTCTGAAAGCCGAGGCCAGACTGAATCGCGGACCGGGCGTCCGAAGCGAATGGTTTCATTCATTAGTGCAAAACTTAGATATTTTCTTTTTATGGTAAAATCAAATGGTATTTTGAAAATTTAAAACACAGGTGCCCTTATTTATGTTGTGTAGAATTACTGTATACAGTTTCAAGATCTAAATTGTAGTATTCATCGCATAAGAACGGTTTTAAAATAAATTTGGAGTCATCTTTGGATTTTTTCTATAAAGAATATTTTACGGAATCGTGTTTTCACAACACAGGCGTTCTAGCACGTATCCTTGACTATAACATACATATATGAATTACAGATTGAAAGCACACAATTTGTTGAACAAAACATTGTTTCTCAATAAGCGATTTAAAGTCTCCCCAGGTATAGTGCGGCCTTAAGTTATAATCTTTTGTGTCCTTGTCGTTTTTTGTGCATTTACTGTGTTGTTGCTAATAATGTTGTATTCTATTCTATTCAATGGGAGAGGCCCATGTTCAGCAGTAGAAGTCCTATAGTTGATATGATGATGTCTATGGTCTGTCTGTTACAAAAATCAAAATAATAATTACTTCTCCGAAGTGAACGCGCCGTATTGAGCACGAGTCTGATGGACATCTTTACCGATCGTCACCGCATCGATTTACAACCAAACAAAATTATATTTGCCGATACATTTCAAACACTTTCAAACCAATATCAATCCTATCACCAGCCATTTATAAACGAGAATTGTTCGTCACATTATCTCATTTTTAATACTTGAAAGCAGGCTAATTAAGTTTTTAAGACTATTGAAATATTATTTTTGATTGACAGATGGCGCTAAAGGCGATTCAAAATGGATGCGTTACTTTCAATACTATTAAAATGTACTATATACTGTATACATTTTAAAACGATTATTTGATAGGCATCATTTAAATAACTATGCTGCGGTGCTTACCATGAAGCGATGGATTTGCGTCTTGTGTGGCATTTTTGAGCTATTAGCTGTAGCATAAATCTTACTAAAGATAATAAATAAAATAACACCCATTATACTCAGTCACGGCAATAAAATAAAAGGGATAGTGGAAGGGTTTGCGAAGACCTTTGCCCAACAGTGGGACAGAATAGGTAGATTGCCTGTATCTTGGGTATCAATCAGGAACTACGAATAGAGGTACGGTGGTACCACAAAATCCAGGTGCGAACAAAATACCTATCAAATTTTAATGTTAGGCTCGGACTATATGGCATCCGGGCTTGTCAGGGACCGGTTTTAACGGCCCCTGACCAATCCGTCGCACAAACAAACATTTTAATTTTTCCTGGATCGACTACACACGATCCGAGGCCATCCGACTCCGATTTTTAACTGGAAGCAACCGGGACATGCTCCGGATACGCAGGATCGGCGAGATCCTGATGCCATACAGTCCGAGGCTAAGTCGGAACTTTGCTCGGGCTAAATTTAAAAAATCTGTGTATTTACGCTGCCAATTTGTTTGTATTATTTCCATTGTCACTTATACTGTATTATTTTTAGTAGTTATGTGTTGCAAACAAGAATCTTGATTTTAATTTGATTTGAATGTACACTATGAGTGATGTGGGATATCTCATAGGACGTGAGTAAATTTTTTTAACGTCAAAATACTAACTCTAAGTCGAATGAAAAAAAAATTGGAGAGATCGATCGCTGGTAAACTACAGAGGGAAGCCTATGATCAGCAATGGACGTCCTGTGGCTGATATGATGATGATGATGATGAAAAACACAAATAATTAAGAAAAAAAATGCGTCTGGTTGAAGCGACGTGTGATCCAAGAGCTGGCACTTATCTGGGTCAACACATAAGCATTTCAATTTAGCGGGGCAATGAAGCCTAGGGATATTTCCGCCTGGTAGTGATCTGGAGCAATTGAGCTATCTATAGATCGTTAACAACGGTATTTAGATGATTCAACTGTTTCTTCTGTATCTTATTGTAAATAATTGTACATTCTTTCTGTTATTAAACGCATTTTTATCAACAATGTAGAGTACAGTATAAGACAGTTATCTAGGCCAATCACGACGACCGACGCTAGTGTTTGTATAAAGGTAACGCTTGGTTATAATTCGTTAATAATATTCGAATATAAGTTAAAATTTTGGCCAAATATATTGGTAGCACTTTTTTTATACCACCTGGAGATGGAACCACCTGATGTTAACGCGCCGGCGAACCCTGAGCGCAACTTCAATTCGGCCGCGTCAAATACTTCGCCCTGGATATCGCTATCCCTGTTTAGTGACGAAGTTTAGCCACGCAGAGCGACAGTGATAGCAATATAATGATTCTAAATTTGATTAGATTTTGACCGTGTTCCGTAATACCAAAAATGATGACTGAAAACTTGTTGTATTTTTCTTATTGTGTTGTTATTCTGTAACTAGGCGATATAATCTATGTTCCCATGACTAGGATACGTAAGATGTTGTTGTTTTTAATACGAAACAATTAGGTTGAAAACAGATCTTTCATGACGTAAAAACATGCAGAATGCGATACGCTTCTATGTAATTTTAGGTAAGTATTTTGATCTAACATATGGTTGGGAACCTAGATAAATACTATTCAAATTAAAATAATACCTTATTAAGGTAGAAATATGCTCCAATTAGAAACGATCTTGGTAGTACGTGTTGTATGGGCGATTGTCCCTCTGGTGTCCCCTTAAGTGGTAACCATCGCCTATAACAGAGAATTGCCGCGTGCCCTACGTCCATCAACTTGAGTCATACAGGTGTAAAGCCTCATGTGCCTGTAATTTCATAGGCAGCCATACCCTTCACACCGAAACACAGCAATGCTGCTTGGCGCTAGAAAAAGTTATGGTGACTGTATCATTTCTGACAGTTAATGGCTGTGTGAGATGTCTATGATTATTCCATTATTTAATTATTGTTGTTAAGTTTATAGGTTCTTCCTTGTATCATAAACTAAGTAACGCCAATATAACCCATAGTAGGTACAGTCTGATTAATACAATAATAATACAGTGTAAACTCTATATAACGACACTCAAGGGACTGATTATATTTTGACGTTATAGAGAGTTGTCGTTAAATGGAGATAACTTTTTCGGCAATACACAGTGATTTTCTCTTACTAGCCATGTTTACAATTTGAAAGTTTGTGAGCTACTAAGAATATGACAACGTATAGATAAAATCCATCTCTTCTACTAACAACAGTCTGCAGCTACACGTGCAAGCAATCCCATTTTGTAAACAAAAGAACAGATTTCTTAGAAAGTTTGGTGTGTATGATGCCGACAGTCGAGTTTATTATGGTCTAGGATAATAAAACGACAAAAGAATACACACAGCTGCGCAGTTTTTACTAATTTAGCAACTTAAAAAGAACTTTTTATTAAGAATTGTTGTCGTTATTGAGAGTGGGTGTAATGCTATACAGAGTGTACCATTGTATGCAAGACAAGCTAAACCAACCAAAGCCGAGTGATTTCGACGCTTTAGAGAGTTTGTCGTTAAAACGAGTGACGTTACATGGAGTTTACACTGTAATACAAATATGTTTATTTTCCAAATCAGAATTAACATGTATGTACATGATGAGCTCCGCACTAGGTGTAACACCTGTATCGCGAATGCCCTGTATAGATTTGCAGAAGTTAAACGTATTAAATGCGAGACCAAACCGAGTAAGTATAAATTTTGATTATTAAGAGAACAGAGAAACAAAAACGAATTTAAATTAAATACAGATAAAAGATAAGCGTTAATATTATATAATTACAAAACAACTAAGACAAAAAAATATTGTGGATGATGATGATGAGAGTTCCTTAAATTAGCTAATCATCATCATCATCATATCAGCCGTAGGACGTCCACTGCTGATAAAATGATGATGATGAATTAGCTAATATTTTATGATAACTACAAAGCTTGCTTCCTTCGAAGGTTGTTTCAAAGATATAAGCGATATAACCGCCCGTTGTTCTTATTGCTTTGTGTTTTTTTTATTGCAATAATGTACGTAAATACGAAGGAGAGAGGGTATTGTAGAACTACCTACATAGGTAATTGTTTCCCAAATAAAATTAGGTAAATTAAATAAAGTGTTTTCATTCATTAATATAGTATTTATAGAATCAGATCATTAGGTACATTTGCAAAGCATTGGAATTAAGTCGGCATCACGTTTTGCTATAGAACCATAAAGAATCCATCAACTTCAGGGCAAAAGCGATCTCAAATCCGCCATCAATCATAAACATCAAAAAGGATTAAAATCTACGTTGCACCTTCCTCAGCACGAGTAGACGAGTACCCTTGTTTTTCTCTAACCCGTAAATACGAAGGGGCGTAAGTATGGCCGGGGGGCGGTAAATATTATCAAGGGGGTGCCCCTACCCCGAGGGGGGCACTATCCCTTATCGCGAGCGTTACCCTCGCGGCCGCTACCCGAAATGTGGAGCAAATCGATGCGTGTGCCCCATTTTTGTGCATCTGGACCGTTATCGATTTTTGGCCGCGCTCGCGTAATCGATACCGCTGGGTTTTTGCGAGGCCATGGTCAGCCCAATAGTGTTAGGTATTGGGTACAGGTTAATAGCTCGTATCAAGTTGTTTTATTCCGTCTTTTTGTGATACAACTGGGTCTCGTTCATAGAAAAAAACTTTATTGCTCTACGTGATCTCTCCCTAGTGAGTTATCCTAACTTACACAGTTTACTTTTTTATGTGTCATTTTTGTACTGGAGTGACATGTGACATAGTCACTGTGTGACAAAACCGCTAAAACCACGCTTATATACACTATGGTTTTATAGGAATGAGTATATGGGGTCGTCTAACAAATCCATTTTAGTCAGTGACACTTTAAAACTTGAAGTTGTTAGAAACGTTGACCCATGATACAGGTTCTTTATTCAAAATTAAAGTTGGTAATTGTTAACTCGGTAACGGAATTTGCTATTTACGGTTCCAAAATAAATTTGAAAATAGAATGAGACTCATTGCATTCATGATAATGTAGGTAAATGAAGTATAATCTCCATGACAAATCCTTATTTCTATTTAAAAATGAAAGAGGTCACATTCTTATCATGCTAAAATGAAATACAATCTCCATGACAAATCCTTATTTCTATTTAAAAATGAAAGAGGTCACATTCTTATCATGCTAAAATGAAATACAATCTCCATGACAAATCCTTATTTCTATTTAAAAATGAAAGAGGTCACATTCTGATCATGCTAAAATGAAATACAATCTCCATGACAAATCCTTATTTCTATTTAAAAATGAAAGAGGTCACATTCTTATCATGCTAAAATGAAATACAATCTCCATGACAAATCCTTATTTCTATTTAAAAATGAAAGAGGTCACATTCTTATCATGCTAAAATGAAATACAATCTCCATGACAAATCCTTATTTCTATTTAAAAATGAAAGAGGTCACATTCTTATCATGCTAAAATGAAATACAATCTCCATGACAAATCCTTATTTCTATTTAAAAATGAAAGAGGTCACATTCTTATCATGCTAAAATGAAATACAATCTCCATGACAAATCCTTATTTCTATTTAAAAATGAAAGAGGTCACATTCTGATCATGCTAAAATGAAATACAATCTCCATGACAAATCCTTATTTCTATTTAAAAATGAAAGAGGTCACATTCTGATCATGCTAAAATGAAATACAATCTCCATGACAAATCCTTATTTCTATTTAAAAATGAAAGAGGTCACATTCTGATCATGCTAAAATGAAATACAATCTCCATGACAAATCCTTATTTCTATTTAAAAATGAAAGAGGTCACATTCTGATCATGCTAAAATGAAATACAATCTCCATGACAAATCCTTATTTCTATTTAAAAATGAAAGAGGTCACATTCTGATCATGCTAAAATGAAATACAATCTCCATGACAAATCCTTATTTATATAAAAACATTAAAGAGGCCACATGCTATGCTATAATGAAATACCACCTTTATGTGAAATATATTTTTATTTAAGTATGAAAGAGGCCATAGTCTAGTAGTGAAATAAAATGGATACCGGGAACGCAAATTTTCTTTTTAGCAAACTGTTATAAAATACTGTTTTTAATTTCATAAACATAGACATAGACAGACATTTATTTGCTACCATAACACACAAATTCACTACATACAATCAAATTTCCTTGCATATTTAATTTTATTTATGTTTTAAGGTCTATCTATTGCTCACGACTTCGTACGCATTACACTACTAAATGTGTAGGTAACCTAGAAATAAATCTAAACTCGCTGTTGCAACTTGACTTGACACCCCATTTTACGTATATACCAAATTTCATCGAAATCGGTTCATCCGTTACGACGTGATTGAGTAACAAATAAACAAACATCTAAACTTTCACATTTATAATATTAGTATGATTTCGAATGACTGACACAGACTTAAATTAAAAAAAATACAATAGACACGCTCCCTGTGCTCCCTCTGTGAAGGCAACCACACCTAACGCAGCTGAAATTAATAAAATATAGGTAGATCATACATTTTAAATAATAATATCAACAGCATACTTAATTTTGCGATAGGTATAAGAGCATTTACTATATTTTAATCAGTTTTAGTGTAGATGAACACGATGATAACAGTATAGACATGCGATGAAAAGTTATGTGTTATACTCGGGCGTAAGAGATCAATAACATCCTCAATACCTCGGGTGTATAATAGATTACTTACAGCCCTTGTATAACAACGTACTATCCGTTCTTCCTTTAAGTTACATATATTTCTGTTGTTTTGGTCTAATCTAGAGTCAACACCACTCTCACCAACTCCAGGAGCTCGGCATAAAACAGCGTCTGTCAGCTTTAGTACAAACTCGCATTTTGAAGTTCTTCGGCCACGTCTCGAGGTGGGGCAAGGACTCTATTGAGCGTCTTGTCGTACAAGGACGAGTGGAGGGCATCAGACCGCGCGGAAGGTCGCCCATACGGTGGACCGATCAATTAAAAGCTGCAGTGGGCGGCCAACTGCATGAATGCACGAGAATGTCAGTCAACAGAGACAAATGGCGAGATATCGTGAGGCGTCTTACGTCTGCCCCCAAAAACATGTTGACCACAACCGCTCTGTCAAGAGCGTTACGATTGAGAAGAAGAAAGTCAACACCACTTGAGCATGGTCAACACACGGCCTCGTAAACTATTCAAACGAAGGGCATTACAATGTTTCAAGGCTTTTAAGTGCAGCGATGATAATTGCACTAAATGTGTTCTGAGACGAAATCATATATTTTATATGGACTGTAAATAAGTTTAATCGGAGTTACGACTAGGTAATAGTACCGATACTAAATTGTGGATACTTACTACATTGTATGTAATGCAACACATATAAAAAGGTTTTGTGACATTAATATCCAGCTACGGACCTCTTAAAACATTAAGTTGTGAAGTTTTTATGCATAAACTAGTGGACCCCCCGAACTTCGTATCGGCTTGACATGCATAGGTATAACGCGGGCTGTCAATATAAGTCACCCTGGTAGAATTGTCAATTGTTGTCCCCGGCCATCATTGAATGACTTCCACAAATAATTCAATACCAAAATTAGCTAAATCGCTCCACCCGTTCTCGAGTTTTAGCGAGACTAACGAACAGCAATTAATTTTTATATATATATAGACAATATATCTCGGGATAACTCCTATCGAAGCATCTGTTTCAAACGATATTAATTTTTTTTTACATCCTCTTTGACGATATTTGCAGCACGCATTCTGTCAATTCTATGTCAAACGTCATAAGGTTACATTATAAAAACGCTAAGGTTAGATTATAAATAATTTTATATGGTGGTTAAGTGTTCTTAAATTTTCTAATTTTGCGCGCAATTTTCTTAATTTTTTCTTTCATAAGAACCTTCTCCTGACATAAGAAATACAACAAAAAAAGAATTGGCCAAATTGGTCCAGGCGTTGTTGAGTTATGCGCTTACTAACACATTTTGCGATCCATTTTTATATTATAAGTAGATAATAAATAATGCTGGTTTTTTTTGGATGGACTTTTCTCGCTGTTGGCCTCTGAAGCCGTTGCAGCTTAACCGAACTTTTGACGAGCGCAGATAGCGTTTAGCTCTGAAAAATTTGATGAGGCAACTAGCGCGATGACACCACTTAGCTACGAACAAAACGATAAACTAGCAGTGTAGAGTCGTAGAGACAATGAAAGAAAATGTTTCTTATTTATTATATTGCTTAAAATGGGATTGGGCAGACCATGTGGTTCGAATTCATCCAGTACGTTGGGCGAATTTAGTCACCCAGTGGATACCGAACGGGCGACGCAGCCGTGGTAAGCCCAGAAAAAGATAGAGAGACTACCTGGAAGCATTCAAACCAGATTGTTCAGAATTGGATATGGACCGCGATGGATGGAGGGGACGGTGAATCTTTTGCCTAGATTAATAAATAAAAAAATATATTTTATACATTTGGTTGAACTAAATCTTCTTTAAACTACAAAAATTTGGTTACCTCTCACTCTTTCCGTCTAGTATTTGTGAAATAAAAGGGATAGAGAACGTTAAACCAAAGGCATTAACCGGTTTGAATAACAAGGCCTATTTACACCGCAATGTTCAATTGAAACAGTGTCTAAGTAAAACCAGGGTTAGCGGTGTGAATCTCTAGGCGCCGAAGAAAAGAAATTAATTGATATCATGAGAAACCTCAACAAAACCATAATACCTTAGAATGGTATCATTTCATAATGGTCTAATTGTGTGACTTTATTTCTTGTGCAAGCACCGTTGTAGTACTCGTACCTACATAATTGTAGATGATCTGAAGTTGTCATCAACAACCATTTTACTGATCGTAAAATACACTTTACTAAAGTAAAATCAGTTTGAAGAGGACTCAGTGTAAGCCATTGTTTAAGAGGTTTAATATTCTACCATTACCGCGCACGTACATCAGGCATGTATGTGTGTTTGTCAGGCAATGTTTTCAATATTTAGGAAAGCATTCTGAAGTTCTCACCAGGAGCACGAGGCTCAGGCATAGACAATGTGCCGCGGTGTCAGCTTGAACTTGTTAAGCGGAATGCCTATTGTCATTCCATTACTATCTTCAACAAATTGCCAAATTCTTTCAAGGACTAGTCTTTTCTATTATTTAAAAGAAAACTTAAGATTTGGCTAATGGATATGTGGTTTATGACATGAATGAATAATTAGATTTATATGTATTTATTAGGTCCACCAACAGTTGTTACATGATACCTATGCCAGAGTTCATAAGTCTATTCCTTATAGCTACATGCACAACCAATTACATGTGAACACAATATGCACTAAAACTAAGTTGACAAGCGGATATAGCTGTTTCACAAAAAAGTTGTACAAATTATGAGAAAAATATAAAATAATAATTTATTTCTAAAAACTATAAAAATTAATTTTAACATTATTATTATTGTATTCAGAGAATTTGACATTTTTAATGTTTAAGTTGTAATTTTGACATTATTATTATTGTATTCAGAGAATTTGACATTTTTTATGTTTAAGTTGTAATTTTGACATTATTATTATTGTATTCAGAGAATTTGACATTTTTAATGTTTAAGTTGTAATTTTGACATTATTATTATTGTATTCAGAGAATTTGACATTTTTAATGTTTAAGTTGTAATTTTGACATTATTATTATTGTATTCAGAGAATTTGACATTTTTAATGTTTAAGTTGTAATTTTGACATTATTATTATTGTTTTTTGTAAGAATTTGACAGGTTTGAAATTATGTATTATCATTTTAAGGGTTCCGTAGCCAAATGGCAAAAAACCGAACCCTTACGGATTATTCATATCTGTCTGTCTGTCCGTCCGTATGTCACAGCCACTTTTTTCCGAAACTATAAGAACTATACTTAGAAAACTTTGGTGATTGATTTCAATCATTATTATAAATACGGGATTTATCACGTACCGTCTTATCGGTGTTTCGACCGACAATGTTTCGGTTCAATTCGTGAACCTTCATCAGGGTGAGTGCGATCCGCTCCGAATAACGTCTCGCCTCGCACTGATGAAGGTTCACGAATTGAACCGAAACATTGTCGGTCGAAACACCGATAAGACGGTACGTGATAAATCCCGTATTTATAATAATGAAAGAACTATACTGTTGAAACTTGCTAAGTAGATGTATTCTGTGAACCGCATTAAGATTTTCACAAAAAATTAGAATAAAAAAACAATACATTTTGGAGGTTCCCCTTATTTATATTTGTATTCAATTTCATCGTAGAGAGTTTGACATTTTTATTAGTTTTTATCTTAGAATTTGACACGCCTCGATGAGGCAGAATGTAAATGAATGTTATTTTGTAATTGACTTACGAACATTCATACATTCATGCGAATAAATGGTTATGATTATGCTCAGTATGTTATTACAAATAGACAGGCGTAATAAACAATATTAGTTGCCAATAGTTCGTCCATTGGTGGTAGTTAGTGGCATTTACAAACAGAAAGGTCATTTCCCGTACTTAAATTCAAGTTTGTACTAATCACAGCAACATATGATATGGGTAGTTGTACAAACGAAGGAATTTTCGTCGGCTCAGATAAAATATCGTGCAAAATTTGTTATTAAATTTATTAATTTATTTATATAACATACTGGTAGCGATTCTGTTGTTTACGCCGACTAACTAGAATTGTGTAAAATACGAACGGTCTTATTTTGTTTACGCTAAAGATCAAATCAGAATGACATTTAAAGTGACATTTCTAAAATTAAGTAATTTTTACTAATATGGCATGTTTGCGGGCTAGTTTTAATCAACACCAATTTGACTGCTGACTAAAACTAGACCGAAAACACGCAATCTTAGAAAAAAATACTTAATTTTAGAAATGTCACTTTGAATGTCATTCTAATTTGATTTTTAGCGTAAACAAAAGAAGACCGTTCGTATTTTACACAATTTTAGTTAGTCAGCGTAAACAACGGAATCGCCACCACTGTAAACATACCTATGTCTAGTTGGTCTCTAAAAATAATTTAGATTTGAAATTATTTTCTTGACGAAATTACTAATCAAAGTGCTAAATTCTCAGGAACCTGCAGTATCAAACGAAATCTAATCAAAAGTGTAATGTGTAACCTATTTACTACGACAATAAGGCTCTAAATTAAATGAAAATAAAGAAGTTCTTAATATTTTTTACAAGTGCGATGTGGCTCGCTCGGTTCCGTGAACGTATTTTATAACTACAAATTACGATTTTCTATTCTTTTCCTTTACTTGTACTGTGAGACCTTGTTTCTTGCAAATTTCATGATTCTAGGTCAACGGGAAGTAATCTATAGGTTGTGATTTATTTGCGAGCAAAATATGCGGCAAATATGGCCGATATGGTTTTGATTTAAAAACTTAATTTTTTTACTGCTCTAAGGAACCGTAGACCTATGTAATTGATACTATAATTTCAACTGGAAACTTCCACGCGTTCCTGAAAAAAAGGGTTTTGACAGACGGGCAGACAGACAGACAAACGGACAACGAAGTGATCATATCGTACTCCGTGGCGCTGTGGGCGAATATCCATCTGAGACGCAGGCGGAAGCGGGTCGAATCCCGCCGCAGAACAAATGTTTTCATAATCTATCTACAGATATTTGTTCCTGGTTTGGATGTTATTGTATAAATTATATATAAGTATGTATTAAAAAAAAGTATATACCTAAGTATTCTATCAGTTGTACTGTATCTGGTTAGATACATAAGTACAAGCACTGCTTAGTTTGGGGCTAGATAGCGCTTTATGAAATGCCCAGCAATATTTATTTATCTAAGGGTTCTTTATTTCCTTTTGAGATACGTGGGTAACCCTAAAAATGGGATTATTTGCATGTTTTATGAGTTTTTGAGTGATCAAGGCGCATTCAACTGTGCCTTAAGTTTCAGGACCACTCAATAAGTCCATCGTCGAGGACTTGGTAATGTTGGCGCCGACAATAGCCAAAGCTACATCCAAAGGTTGCTTGGAAGAGATCGCTTTTAGCTGTAAGGTCCATTGTACCTATGATTTAAACATAATTTTTTGTTCTGTTTTTTTATTTAGGTACATATTAATAGTGTGCAATAAATGTATTATAAGATAAGATAAGATAACTCTTTATTGTACACCAAAGTAAAATAGAGAACATAATTCTTACAAATAGATTTAGTACAATGGGCGGTCTTATCGCTAAAAGCGATCTCTTCCAGACAACCTTTGTATGGACAGGATAAAAATGTAACACATGACGGCGGTGCATCTATATAAATTTAAAAACATATCTACATACTATAAACCTAAATTACCAGTAATAACACAAATTTAATTTAAATAAGCAACTCTAAAAGTGGTTATGATGAATTAACAAGCAGCTACAACTTCAACACAAGGACAGATAATGGGTGTGCACTTTTGTTTTAAAATTACTAATAGACTTGGATGTTCTTATAGAGAGGATATTATCTATCTATCAATCTAACTATAGCCAAGTTCGCTGCGCTTTCCAGTGTGTGGTCTCTACGAGAGAACCTTCCGCCCCAACGGCTGCAGTGTTTCAAGCTATGTGCCCTGACCGCTGCCACTACAGCTTGCTAATCCTTACATATAAGATTAATTATAAAACGATGCAAAGGTGATCTGAAATGTTAGACATATAATCTGTAAATGTTGGTAAGCATTTTGCAACACCCCACCATCTTGTGGTACCGCGATAAGCGATAACTCGGTACTAAAACTATTAATACCTTATAAAATGTGTAGTGTTTAAAAACTAACTTACCTACACTTAAGGTATGGAGCTCCTACTGTACCTACTGTTCCTATCTTTGGCATGGAGCACCAAAGTACCAATTGCTGCGTTTTGACTCCCTTCAGAGAAGAGCCATTAGAATCAACAGTGATCCCAAACTCGCCGTCAACGCCGTGACATCGGATCGCTCACTGTATTCTACCGCCTGTATAATAGGGAATGTTCTGAGGAGCTATTTGATCTCATCCCATCGTCAAGATTTTACCACCGCACTTCTCGACTACGTAATAAAGCTCATCCATATATCATCGACAATTGGGTATCGCGCACCACACGCTTCACGCGATCTTTTCTACCCCATACTTGCAAGATGTGGAATGAGCTTGTCTGAGGTTTTCCCATTAGACTACGAGATGGCATGCTTCAAGAGAAATGTAAAGAGATTTCTACAGTGTAGGTAACGCATCGACAATACCCCGGGTCAATAGGCGACGGTGACCGCTTACCATCAGGTGGGCCGTACGCCTGTTTCCCCACAAATAACATTAAAAAAATGGTAAATAGGTACTTCGTCATAGTATTCTTCTTTCACTTAATCTCTAAATTATAGGATACCGTTTGGTCGGTCATTAGGGCCTTTATTTATTTATTTAGTTAGTTGTTAGTTATAATAATTGTTTAAACATTTATATATTTTATATATCTTATTTATTATGCAGTTATATAGTTATTATTACTTTAATTTGTTTATGTAAGTATTACTCGTGCGCGATAACTTGGGACCTGCTAGGAATGCGACTCCCCGATCGCTTCCCCTGCACTTCCCCGATGGCGCCCGTATTGTACCGTTCGCATCACTATTTTTTACTAGGATTTTTAGTCTCGTACTGGCCTACGTCACGTAACGACGCGCTCTGGAATTCTTTTAGTTTTCGTTTGTGTTATTGTTTTGTTGTCTGGAAAAAAGAAGTCAACCATGTGGGCAGGTTTCGACAAAAATATTGGGACGATGACCTCTTACAAGAGACGAATGAATCGCAATTAATTGTAAATTTATCGGATACCTCTTCGTCAAGTGATTATAGTGAGACTGAGGACGAAGAACAACCTCTAGAAGGCATAAATCCACTAAGTAGTGACGAAGATGAGATAATGTAAATAATAGATAAAATAAATGTATAAACTTAAACATTGTATTTTTATTTTATTCAAATAGTGTAAAAAAGATTAGATAAAAAGCAGCGTCCTCCCTGAGTAACATAATAAATTAGGTTAAAAAAACAAAGACGAAGCCGCGGGCGGCTGCTTGTTATGTTCGCTTTTTTGCGGGCGGTACAAACACGCTAATATGACGTCACCACGCTCAGGTCCCAACTTATCGCGCACGGGTAATACATATTTCCATTATTGGTATATATTAGTCTATCTTTAGGTATTTATTTATGTATTAGGATTATAATCATTTCTTTAATATGTAAATATACTCTGTGCACCGTCGTCCATTAGTGCTTCGCTCTTTACTTCCCATCCAAAGGTTGCCTGGAAGAAATCGCTTTCAGCGATAAGGCCGCCCATTGTACTATATTTAACATAAATTAGTTTTTTTAAGTATTCCTGGTGTACAATAAAGAATTATTCAATTCTATTGTATATTTCCTTTTAGCTAGTCTATCTACTCAGAACTGCTCTAGAATTGTTATCCTTTGGGATACCATCTAACTCTAAAACTTGATGAATATTTTTGTATCTGTTTAATTGTATTCTGTTTTGTGTGCCATAATAAATAAATTAAATTAAACAAAGGGTAGTAGGTATTTAATTTTGAAAAAAAACCTAAAAATTACGAACCAGACGGGATTTGAACCCTCAATCCCCTTGATACGAGGACTTGAGAGTATTTTTTTTCAACTTTCAGTTTAGGTTACTTTTAGATGTAGGTATTTAATTTTGAAAAACCTCCTATAAATTACGAACCAAACGGGATATGAACCCGCAATCCCCTTGATACGAGGACTTGAGACTATTTTTTTCCATCTTTCAGATCCTCGAATGTAAAACTAATAAAACCGCAGGCAACTAGTAGTATGTATTACTTTGTATGCATTAACGATTGCGTTGTTGAATCCCATCAAATAAGTTAAACTTATAATTTCCCTGGCAATTAGTACCATCTCATTCACACACCGAGCGAAGCGAGTCCGATAAAAACAGTCTTCTTACATTTCCTCCTCCCATTGTCTCGATAATCTCGGATTAATAACTATCTACCCTTTAATGTACAGTTAGAATAATGCTATGATAAAATTGATGCTCTTTGTTACGATTATTTTGCTAATTCCCATAGGGTATACCTACAGGAACATTATTATCTAAACTAATATTAAAACGAGGAAAGATTTGTTTGTTTGCATTGAATATGCTCCGAAACTACTAGACTGATTTAAAAAAATCTTTCACTGTTGGGAAGCTACACTATCCCTGGGTGACATAGGCTACTTTCAACTGCGCAGAAAGAGGGTAATGTTTTTATTGAAAAACTACGCGGCGAAAATGCGGATTTCTCAGCTAGTACACACGGCTACACATCAAGCTATATATTCCAGTATAAGCTGACCTCTCATTCTACGAAAGCCTACACAATGCGAGGTCAGCTTATACTGGTATTGTATAGCTTAATGTGTAGCCGTGTGTACCTAATAAAGAAGTAAAGTTTGTTGTTGGTTAGTATGTGTGTTTGTAGGGGGTAATCTCTGAAACGACTTAACCGATTCTGAAACTGGTGGAATGCTATCCTTGAGGCTATATTTTATTTTGATAAAAATCCGTGTGACGGATCCGTCAAAGAAAAAAAATATTATTTCGTTTGTCTAAAACACTGTCATCTGTAGATATAATTTTTTAGTTATTCGTTATAATTAGTGGCCCGATTCTCGCAAATTTATTTTGAGGCACATTTCAGTCGTCTAATAATACAGAAAGGCAGCATCGCCTTTCATATAGGTCAATCTTTGAAATGACAGATGTATTACTCACGACTTTTGGTATTCATAGATTAAGCAAAGTCAAACATTAGACTGGTTAAAACTGTAATGGTTTAAACCATAGTTGTATACAAGATTTTAAGGCTACGAAGAGAATCTAGATTCTAGAAGATCTAGAGCATCGTACAATCCATCATTTTCTCGCAGCAGCGTTCGTAACAGTTCATCTCATGATAAACGGCAATGACTCCTTTCTTCTATAATTAAACATGATTAGAGCTCAACACATGGTGAGTCGCAATTATAAGACGTTACAACGGCTATACACACGCCATCCCTCCGATACAATAACATATTCTACACGGAAGCAAGTGCACTCATTCATTACGTCTGCTTCGTCAAATCTCGAAAGTTCTAGAACATTCCGTGGAACGCGTGTAAATGTCTCCAGCTCCAACCCTCGAGTGCCACCGATTCACCGAATTCAAGGGAAGAAAACAATCGCAATCCATTCAAATACACAGTCATGAATGAATCGAATGCGATAGAGATAGAAAACGCAACAATTACAAGTGCGAGTGAGAAGGAATTCGAATAGTACGCGAAACGGAAATAGAGAGGTCGAGATAATTCCGTCTAGCCGGGAGGGATTCCCTCGTGTCACTTGTGTGCGTTCGTTTTTCGAATTGTTCGGTTGTATTTCGAATGCCGGTGTGGGTTCCGCTTCCGAGTGCTTTCGGCTGAGTTCGGAGGGTTCTTTATCGTAGGCAGTTCGTGATTTCGGCTTGTTGGTACATTCATTCTTTCCTTTCCGTCTGCGAAGTTCCCCACTTGTTGAGCAATCGTAATAAATTACCTCCGTGATATTCCCATTGTGGAACCGCTTGTCGCGTTACTGCCTTTGAGGAAAACGCTTGCCACTTCCGTTTATTTGTCTGAATGATCAATGAATGCGATACGCTTTGAATTTAGAATCTTCTTTAGGATTTAAAATGAAAAACAAGGAAGATAGAGCTGAATATACACGGACGCACTAACTCTCAACACTATCTGTATCACTTCTTCTTTCGCTTACAGAGTATTAAAAAATGGGCCAGATGGAGTAGAACCCTACGTCTAAGTATATCATTAATGGATCGTTCTTTGTGATGCATTTCGTAGAGTACAAAAGACAGATAAGCAGGTCCGTCTTACTAAAAAGTTCCAATTATCCTTGATATAGTTATAGGTACCAAGTACAATATAACTATTCCAAAGAATCTGTGTATTTATTAGAATACCTTTATCAATTTAACTGACAAACTACACTAAAAATACTAGTGAAACTGAAAGCCGATAAAAATGTTCTTTTTTCAAATACCTCTAGGTAATTGAATGTATTGAGAAACTCCCACCTTTGTACTTTACGATAATGTTTAAAACCATTAGACTCGCTACACCCATAGAAATACCACTAATAGATATTACAACCGCTCACAGGTGTTCAAGTTATCCGGAACAATTAATTAATTTGGCAAGACCACGGAGTCTGAGACGCCGCATTGCAGTGTCTTGGTTAATATTTCAATGAGAATCACAAGTTGGACCGCCGCCAATGGGTGACACTACTGGCATTATTATTCCTCGTAGAATGCACATGTATGCCGGAAATTATGACGCGGGAATTAGAAAATGTTAGGTTATGGGCCCAGATAATGTTTCGTAAGGAAAATGGCAACCCAAATGCGATGTTACAAGGTTTTATGACTTTTCTCTAAAACAACGGTCCGTTTTGAACAGGATGCAGTATTTAAAAAAAGATCCGCCTGAATGAGATCCTTCCTCAGTATTTTTTTTATCCGCTCTTCATTATTTCTAGACATACCTAATAACATTTGAAACTACATATAATATTAATTTCATTTATTTATTAATTTATTTTCAAGCACATAATAAAAATTTTAAATAATATAATTCACTAAGATTTATAATTTAAAAAATGGCTTGTATGTACATCATAATTTCAAACAGGTGCTACACTAAGTCGAGTAGACTTGTGCTGTAGATCCTGTTTTCCTTCAATTGGGTTCCCAAATAGTAGCCATTGTCATAGTCCAGTCTTTCAATTTTCTTTTCTTTTGGTACAATTTACTTAAGATTACTTTTATCAATAAAAAATTAATTAATAACAGTGTATTACCTATACATATAGAGTTTATTATATGTAACATTATTTTTCATTAAAATCACAAGGATCTCGCCGACCAAGCCAGGAAAGAAAGGCAAGAAACAAGGCTGGTTGTTTTTTTAATGATCCTTTAACAATGTAGGAAATAAATTACGTCTAAATTGTAACATTTTGAACGAGTTGGAGCCATTTCAATTCCAAGCTTCTCTATCATCTAAATAATCCGATATTTTATAGTAGGCTTTTTTATAAAGATTTTGTTTAATTGCGTTTTTAAATTTGTTAATTGACAATTTTTGTACATCACTTGGGAGTTTGTTATAAAAGCGACTGCGATTTGTAACATGAGCTTTACTGTTCTTACTGTATTATAAAATACAATATTTATTGTATTGTTGTATAACAATAAATTAAAGAGATCTAGAGTATCATCTTATCATCATATGATCTTAACATCTTAACTATCATGATTATGAAAACTATTTGCACTTAAATAATGTTGATTATTGTTAACTAAAATTAAAATCATTCTAAAAGTTACTAACCAGGTGGGCGTTGAACCGGCAACTTTCCGGGGATACGATACTACCGGCCCACTTATAGTCCAGCACGAAATTATTTTGTACGGGTCAAAGCATTTGTAAATTTCAGTGGATCTAAATTAGAATATTATAAATTTATAACATACTCGTACCTTTTAGCAATTATTAAGAAATTAATCGAATAAGGTTATAAGAAGAGATTGAAATTAATGGACCTGACGCCCTCCACCCAAACATTTATTCATAACTTCAAGTAAAGTTCAAACTATCAACGAAAAGTATCCGATCTCACCTACCGGCTTTACAAAGGTAATGAGATAGTTATTTCAGTCCTTGTTTATTTACAAAATATCACTCCGTTTGAAGGCGGACCATCAAAATGAGTCGTTAAACTGTAAAATACTGTAAATTCCATAAAAAGTCGTGTTGATGACCTCCGTAATTAAACGTTCTTTGTAGCAGAGACAATGGAGGCCCTTTGCTTTGATTCTATTGATTAGGATGCCGACATGTACCGGAAGAAAACACTGAACGTCGAAAATAACGCGTACTATGTCAGTAGATCATAATCTGTTACATGGAACGGATAAAGGAAGTAGAGTAAAAATGGACCATGCACAAAACTAAACAGTTATTACAAACACAACCTGTTTTGTTATGTGCGACATTAATTTAAAACACACACCCGGAATCGTATTAACTGATTTTAGAGGTGGGTTTAATACCGTTAGTTTGAGTAATCCAGTAATCGATAGATACATTTTAAATTAACTATTTTTAACGTAAACCGGCGGCGCTTTTGTGGCGATAGTCTACCGCTTAGTCTACTTGATGAATGAATTTTATACAAGAATTACGAGAATTATATTTTAGATACTTGATATTATGGTTTTTTGAAAATTAAAAATTATCTATGGTAATGAATTTGATATAACTTATTTCACAACAATAGTAATCATTAGCCCTACCCGTGTTTTCATTTAATGTTGTACACACGGCTACACATCAAGCTATACATTTCCAGTATAAGCGGACCACGCATTGTGTAGGCTTTTCGTAGAATGAGAGGTCAGCTTATACTGGAAATTTATAGCTTGATGTGTAGCCGTGTGTACATAACAAAACAAGTAGTATATGCTCGAACGACTAAAATGGGAATGCAAAATGTACTAAAGCTTATTCAATAACATGTTTCTACAAACATACAAAAGTAAATCCAATAAAAGAGTTGAAGAAGTAAATCCAGCGAACACCCCTGGCAGTCCCCGAGCCGAGTGGTAACACGATATGCTCTCGTTTATCTGCCGTCGAGCAATTATTGAAGCGTGAAAAGGAGTGTCCTCCTATTATTTACACTGCGTTTTGTAATGCGGGCGTTCCGTTTTTCAAAAATATCGCGTTTCCAAATGCATTATTCAGCGCACCATACCGTGGGGTCTCGAGGATTCAAATATTTGTACCAGTTCAAATAAAATGTAAATTGCTCGCATTACTAATTTTTATCTTTATTAATCATTTATTTTATCAAAAAAAGTAGACTAAAGGCATCTTTTTAAATTGAAAACCTACCAAGAATTAATAAGGATTAAAATATCTACAATCGTAGAATCGATATTGAACACCACAAAAAATACAAGGTTGAAACATGGTATTTATTTTAAAATATTATCATAAGAAACAAGATTTCTTTGTGGAGAGCATTAGTGAAATCGTAATGGTGGAAACGTGTCAATACAGATTAGTGTGATCCAACGGCCGCCGGAGCGCGGTCCATATTTTTTTGTTCAATATTTTATCTGTCTGTTGCCTTCTTTAAAATTTTATAACAACTTTTAATATTAATTTGTAGTGAACGTTTCGACATTTTGATTTTATTTCTTTTATTAATATTTAAACTATTTAATGTAAAAGCAATAATTGTTCTAATGAAAAAATAAACGCCATCATTACACATTTTATGTACTTTTAGATAGCGAAGACAACCTAGATAATAAAATAACAATGATTTCAACAAATCAAACAGAAATGTTAGTCACGACTCCGGACCAAACAGCGGACCGTATTCCAAAATCTTCCATTAACAAATAAACATTTAATAAACACAGCCTGAATACGAGTAAAAAAAATTAACTTTACACCTCCCAAACGTACACTTTCCATGGCCATTACATTTTTAAAATCGCATTTGTGGAAGCGGGGGAATGCCGATATAGGCCTACGCGGACGTGACGCTCACCACAAGATTTTTTAATCTAACTTTCGCGTTTGTAAAAATTACTATTTAAAAATTCATAACAGTGCCGCTAATTAACAGAGATTTAACCCTTCCGTCGCCCAAACCCGCTTTATTATTTACCCGGTGGAAATATTTTGTGCGTATTAAAATATGAAAAATTAATAGATTGTCCGCGCTCGCCGCAGAACAATAAACTCTTCTACAAACATTCGTTTTAATCGTAAAATAATTGTGAAATATACTGTATTTGCAGTATTTTAGTAATATAACTTTTACGTAGGTAGGTTGGTACTAGTTTAGGCTGATGTATGATGTACCTATTATGTAGTATTACAGTAGGACTAGCCATTATACCTTTTATCTACTTTACTCACTGCAGTTAATGCAGTTCGATTGGCAGATGAACTATTGTATAATAACAACCGTTAATAATTAGGGAAAATTGTAATGAAGGTTTTTAAATAAAAATAACTCAAAATTAACCATCTAAAAACTCAAACAAAGCACACATCATAACTAGGAGGAATAATCAATCTAGTATAAGGAGGTTACTAAGAAGTTTAGCACCTACGATAATAAAATAAACAAACTTCGTTATGTATATTCTGGAACGTACCTTGCTGTAGTGCAGTCTCTGTACAGTACGTCGAAATCTTTACAGGAGAGCAGCTTGCACCGGTTGACACCTGGCTGTATGGCACCGAGTCCACGCAGGATTCGAACCTGTTCCACATTGCACACGAGCGGCACTATGTCCAGTCTTTTAAGTTTTGTGTACACTGTATGCAGTCCCCCAACTAAATGCTTCAAAAACAGTTCAAAAGCTTGCGGTAGACACAGCATTGTGTCTCCTTGGATGATGAAGGCTGCTACTTTTTGGCCCCGGTAGTCGACCAGCTTGCACTCGTTAGCCGAAGGGTCCGAGGTGGATATAGGTGGAGGGCTGCCGTATCGCGGCGGGCCGTGGTGATGAGCCGCCGCCATCAGCTCTAGCGGCGAGTGGTGCATCATCTGCAAGGAGCCCAGCAGACCAAGCCCTGGCGGCGGCAGCGGCATGCGCGGTGCCAGCAGCTGTGGCGGGGTCATGCCGCGGGCCGGCGACGCCACCTTCACTCTCGGCGAGCCCCCCGAGGAGCCGCTCATCTCGCTCGCAGTCGACGCTGAGTCCACGGCGGACTCCATACTCGCAATAATTGACTACACACGCATCACACGCCCGACGTGCGCGCTGTTCCGCGCAACAATAAATAAAAAGCCGGAGCGAAACGAGGGCGCGGCCGCGTGCGCGCGCCCGCCCCGACGGTTCTGTCTCATTGGCCCTCCGCGGCTGCAACTTTAATTCGATTGGGCAACGACACAGTCGCGTAGTCTCCGCCTCATTTTTCGTTGCGTTCGTTGCGGGCGCGCGAAGAAACGTTTCTGTTTCTTTTGGATGTTCTATGACGCGGCCGCGCGCCATCGTGCGCCATCGTGCGTCGCCCAGGGACCATTGATAAGAATGTCACCGGCAATCAATAGATGCTCCCTAACATACCACGTGCTTTAACAAAAATGTAGAGCGTAACTGATACGATTATTTCCTTGAAAACTTTAAAAGACATACATATTGCTAACTGAGATTGTATAGTAAATTATTTAGACAATAAATACGTTGATGAAATCCAATTAAACTGTTTACAATTACGTTTTATCTATTGGTTCGGTAATTTAATTTAAATATTGTCCTTCTTTTCCTAGTCTCCCCTTATTTAATGTAAAACTCTGTTTTTAAGGGTATTTTTTTTAATTAAATGAAATTTCTTTTCTTTACCAAATATTACTGGTGGTCTACCAAAATGGGAATCAAGTGAGAAATTATTTTTTGTTACGTCTAATACATTAAAGTTTCCCAAAGTTAGTAGATCCTGTGTAACTAGGTCAAATCGTTTCTCTATTATAGATACGACACCTTTTGGCTGGAAGATTCAAATAAATCAAAATTAGACGACCTCTGTGGCGCGGTGGGCTAGTAACCGACTATAACGCAAGAGGTTGGTTCAATACCCGCGGGACAAATATTTGCGTGGTCTGCAAATATTTGTCTTCTAGTATGGTACTCCTGATACCCACGATACGATACCGGATGGGGTCAGGACTGTGATATAGAAATATAAAATATTTATTTACCTATGACACTGACATACATCATCGTCATCATCTCTGCCACAGATCCTCTGCAGAACATAGGCTTCCCCCATAGATTTCCAGAGCGACCGAGCATGTGCGGCCTGCACCCAACGGCTCCCAGCAACCTTTATGAGCTCGTCTTTCTAGACATATATAAATACATCTATGAAAATGTGATGTATGTTCACAAAAATATTAATTTGTTTAAGAAAAATAGCGATAATCATAATTTGATAACTAGTAATAAAGATAAACTCGCTGTTGCCCCTTGTAGACTCTATAAAGTTAGTAAATCGTTTAAAGGGCAAGGTGTTCGCTTTTATAACAAACTCCCAAGTGATGTACAAAAATTTACAATAATAACAAATTTAAAAATGCAATCAAACAAAATCTTTATAAAAAAGCCTACTATAAAATATCGGATTATTTAGATAATAGAGAAGCTTGGAATTGAAATTGCTCCAACTCGTTCAAAATGTTACAATTTAGACGTAATTTATTTCCTGTGTTGTTATATATTGTAAAAGGATCATTAAAAAAACAACCAGCCTTGTTTCTTGCCTTTCTTACCTGGCTTGGTCGCGAAGGAACAGGCAGTAAAATTGACGTTTCAAAGTGATCCTTGTGATTTTAATGAATAAAAGATTTAAAAAAAACACATAAAAGAGTCTTACCTACATTAATTTATTGTAATGAATTTGTAGAATACCTAGATATGTTTTTTTAGTAGGCTTCCGGCATAATTTTTTTTTTATGTTATTTGTGGGGAAACAGGCTTACGGCCCACCTGATGGTAAGCGGTCACGGTCGCCTATTGACACCGGCAACACCCGGGATATTGTCGATGTGTTCCCTACACTATAGAAATCTCTTTACATTTTTCTTGAAGCGTGCCATGTCGTAGCCTAATGGGAAAACCTCATATAATAAATGTTGTACAGACGGCTACGCATCCAGCTATACATTTCCAGTATAAGCAAACCTCGCATTATGTAGGCTTTTCGTAGAATGAGAGGTCAGCTTATACTGGAAATTTATAGCTTGATGTGTAGCCGTGTGTACTGGCTCCCGCCCGCAACTTATATGCTAATCCAGGTCATTATTTACCTACCATATAGGTACTTACCAAATTTCATCTATATCGGTCCAGCTGTTTAGCCGTGAAAACGTAGCAGCGTGTTACTTATGAATATATACTAATAAGTATTATAGATTATTTATTTATGTATTTATAGATTTGGCGACCGATCTATTAGGCCTGCACCCAACGTCACCCAGCAATCTCCCCCCTGATAATCGCACTCAATATATCCTACTAATATTATAAACACGAAAGTTCGTATGTATGGATGTTTGTTACTCTTTCACGCCGGAAAGGCTGAACCGATTTCGATGAAACTTTGTATATTTTTTGACCTGGATTGAAACATAGGCTATTCGCGCAAATGATGGAAATTGATGGAGATTTCACACAGCGCTATCTAGCCCCTAACTAAGCTAAGCATGTACTATGGGAACCAGATACCTGATATACTTATACTATATATTTTTTGTAAATACGTAGGTAGGTACTTATCTATAGGTACTAGATAATATTATAAAGAGGAAAAATTTGTTTGTTTGTATTGAATAGGCTCCGAAACTACTGGACCGATTTAAAAATTTATTTTACTGTTGGAAAGCTACACTATTCCCGGGTGACATAGGCTACTTTTTACCCAACTGCGCAGAAGGAGGGTAATGTTTTTATTGAAAAACGCGTGCGAAGCTGCGGATTGGTCAGCTAGAGCCCGGAACAGATATCTGTAGACCATGCAAACATTTGACCCGCAGCGGGAATCGATCCCGCAACCTCCTGAACCGAACCGGCTATTCACCCATTGTGCCACGGAGGTCGACATCGAAGCTACTAAAAAATAAATAAAAATTCCAGCCTAATCAGGTCAAGAGAGAGCACTGCAGATTTATTTTACCTCAAGAAGCCGTACTCATCACAATATAACGGTAGCTAGTGTCGAAACAAAGGCCATCCAGCCAGGAGTCCTGGAGGAACACACTTCAAATCGTATTGGGTTTCACAATCTAGGGAGGAACCCTAACGCGATCTCTCAAACGATTATAGACTTTAATAATTAGTAAATAGGGGTGGGGATGTTGTTTATGAGTTGAACTAGAAATATTGTAAAGGAAAGTTCTTTGTGAAGGATGTTTTTCTTGATTATTGTTTGCTGAAATTATTTAATGGTAACAATGTACTATGGAGCTTTTAATAAGCTCTTATGATATTGTATAGTGTTGCTTAAAGGTATAACGGTTCTTTACTTTTTCTTATTATTATCACTGGACATAAGTTTGATTGCGTTTGGTAATAAAAATAACAAGCGCGAGTCGGACTCGCGCACGAAGAGTTCTGTACTATTATCTATAAAAACGGCAAAAAAATCACGTTTGTTATATGGAAGCCCTTAAATATTTATTTTATTTTAATTATTTATTTCTTAAGTGAATATATAACTAAATATTCTGTGAATATTTCAAGCATCTACCTGTTGCCGTTATCAATATCGAGCTGAAACAAACAAAAAAATTACGTTTGTTGTATGGGAGCCCCCTTAAATATTTATTTTATTCTGTTTTTAGTATTGTTTGTTATAGCGGCAACAGAAATACATTATCTGTGAAAATTTCAACTGTTTAACTATCACAGTTCACGAGATACAGTCTGTACCTAGAAACCGTACCTACGAGGTACGGAACCCTAAAAACGAGTGTGCTTTATACCATACGACTGAAGTAAAAATTATTTAGCTCCACCTATATGTATGTATATATATAAATGTGTATATATATTTGCAGTTTGTGTAATTTAGGCTAATTTGGGATAGGAGATGTGCTACAAATCAATTGGCTATTAGAGAAAGAGGGAAAGAAAATGTGTGCTCGCACCTCTCTCTCTTGCCCCTAAAGTAATATACGAAACGTAAGTCTCTCTTTCTATTTTCACTTACTTATATCTCCCTCTCAACTTCCGTTCGCACTTTTCGTAACTCATTCTCTAGCTTACTCCCTAAGTCAAGCGTGCGTAAAGAGCTTTTACTTCAAAAAATATTTTCGCAAAAGCAATAGTAGTTTTATTAAACTAGGGGATAAAACAGTGTCTTGCGTCACGGGCGCTATATTGAATCCCGAACGTAACGAAGGATTCTAGAGTTAACTCGCGAGCGGAGCGAGGATATCCTCTGCGGAGGGATATCCTGAGTGCACAGAGAGATGCAGACAGATTTATCCACGAGGAGAATACTCTACTTTTCACACATTCTGCGAGACATAAAAACCAAATCTAGGTTGGTGCATTCTGCGCAGAGGTTAGTTCGATTTACGAATAAGTTCTTATTGTCTCTGTGTCTCTTTGGTACAAATTTTAATACAGATGTGGTTCCAAATTCAAATCACATTATGACCGCGAAGGAATAATGAAATTCAGTACAACTTTACTCCCGGCCTGGCCGTAGGGATTTATTCACCTGCTTTCGGTGAGGTTTACATGGCATATACCTAATGTACATTGTCGTGCGGGTGGTGTGAAAAACAAATTATACTTATGTATTTTATTTGTAGAATAGAATCATTTATTTCAGACAGTGTCCATAGGATACACAAAACGTAAAAATAATATTACAAATATAAATTAAAAACACAAATTAAGCCTATATCAGATTAAAAAATATACAAATTCACACTAATATTATATGTGCGAAAGTTTGGATGTCTGTTTATTTGTCGGTAAACCAACGTGCTCGCTGCGTGCGAAATCGCCAATAGGGTTAAATAAAATATTTCGGGCCAAATTATGTATCATTTTTCAAATTGTTTAGTCAAACTGAAGATTGGCTATAGGTAGATGAGTTACCTACGTCTTGGAGATAAAACAACGGTAAAGGCAATATCAATCACAGCACAGATAACGTGACACAAAGAGCTCTGAGCACGATCTGTTATCTATATTTACCAGATTACTGTACCTAACACACGATAAATCATAATCTCTTTAAATTCAGTGGCATTAAATTGTTTTCAATATAATTTACTAGTTTTCATCATAAAACCATGTTTTCTTGAAATAAGTTAAACTTATTTCTTTTACAGTTGTTTTCAAAAAACATAACAAGCTGTAGTTATTTTGCTACCTTATTGCTATCTAGTCCGGCTTGCATAACGATCCCTAAACGTAATTAGTGACTACACATGTTTAAATTTAATTTAATTGGAAGAATTGTTCCTTATATCATATAAATAAATAAATAAATATTGCTGGACATTTCACACAGCGCTATCTAGCACCAAACTAAGCAAAGCTTGTACTATGGGAACCAGATAACTGATAGAATACGTATATACTTTTTTTTGTAAATACTTACTTATAATATATAGAAAAACATCCAGACCCGGAACAAATATCTGTAGATCGTGCAAACATTTGTTCCGCGGCAGGAATCGAACCCGCTACCTCCTACGTCTCAGCCAGCTATACACCCACTGCGCCACGGAGGTCGTATTTAGGCACTAAATACGTTGTCAACTAAATACGTTCCTAGTCGCACACGTCGCATTGTGTAGGCTTTTCGTAGAATGAGAGGACAGCTTATACTGGAAATGTATAGCTTGATGTAGCCATGTGTACAACGGCAGACCTCTTGATCGGCTACGTATTTGACTAATTAATTTACATAAATAAAAGCTAGTGTTTGGAAAATTATTCTTATTTTAAAATTCCCTGGGTTTTTTCTCACTATTATGTTTATATACTGAGATGCTACAAACAACTTACAAACAGACAAGGGAAACTAAATTTATAACAGGTCATTTTGACATTTTCGATGGTTAAAAAATGTATAAATAAATACACATACAATAAAAAACAGTATATAAGTATTGTATCAGTTATCTGGTTCTCATAATACAAGCTTGACTTATCATTAATATATAAATACGGGATTTATCACGTACGGTCTTATCAGTGTTTCGACCGACAATGTTTCGGTTCAATTCGTTGACCTTCATCAGGGTGAGTGTAATCCGCTCAGAATAACGTCTCGCCTCGCACCGATAAAACGGTACGTGATTAATCCCGTATATAATAATGATTGAAATCAATCACGAAAGTTTTCTAAGTAAAAAAGTTTGAGTTAGTTTGGAGCTAGATAGCGCTGTATGAAATGTCCAGCATTATTTATTTATTTATTTATTAACGACCTTCGTGGCGTAGGGAGCGAATAGCCGGCTGAGACGCAGAAGGTAGAGTTCGATTCCCGCCACGGAACAGATGTTTGCATGTTCTACAGATATTTGTTCCGGGGCTGATTGTTTCTCTATATAAGTATGTTTTTTTATACTACTTATATGGCAAACGAGCATGCAGTCCACCAGATGTTAAGTGGTTACTAAGTATAGAATTCAAAACAAGCTATTATGTTGTCTTGATCTCTATGTGGATACGTTGCCGTACTATAGGACTTAGCTGGTATGCCTATGTGCCAGTAATTACAGGAACATACCATTACCATCTAACCGGAACACAGCAGCACAAGTACTGCTATTTGGCGGCAGATAAAGGTAAGGCGGTGGTGCCCACTTCCTCGAGCCTGTTCACAAAAGCTCTACCACCAGTAAAAGCTCTGCCACCAGTACAAAAGCTCTACCAGCAGTAAAAGCTCTACTACCAGTACAAAAGCTCTACCACCAGTAAAAAAGCTCTACCACCAGTACAAAAGCTCTACCACCAGTACAAAAGCTCTACCACCAGTGACACAGTGTATTTACAAACAAAAATTTATAATAGGTATTCTATCAGCTATTATTATAAATACGGGATTTATCACGTACCGTCTTATCGGTGTTTCGACCGACAATGTTTTGGTTCAATTCGTGAACCTTCATCAGGGTGAGTGCGATCCGCTCCGAATAACGTCTCGCCTCGCACTGCGCGCCGCTGCTCTCTGCGCGCGAAACACCGATAAGACGGTACGTGATAAATCCCGTATTTATAATAATGTTTGAAATCAATCACGAAAGTTTTCTAAGTAAAATTCTATCAGCTATCTGGTATTCTATATATAATACAATCTCTGCTTAGTTTGGGGCTAGATAGCGCTGTGTGAAATGTCCAGCAACATATATTTATTATTTCTACTACAAGTGCCAAACCAGGTTCCTTATGTAGAGCACTAAAATAAATCAAGGTTATAATTTGTCGGTTATCTTATGCAAAGTGGAATAATTCTGTCAGATAATCTCCATTCCTTTATCAGTGCCAAACATTTACTAGTTTTACATATCAGCTGCTTTATTACCCTAACAAAATGAACAAGGAGACCGTACCAGTAGCAATCAGTTTCGACAGACTATCAGTACAAAAAAGTCGAGGGAAATGTCGAATGATACTAAATTATCCTAGATCCCTCCCCAAACCTAATAGGTACGGATATAACGTTCAACTAGTTGTGTAAATTGAGTTTACAAAAATTTGGTCAAAAATATTGCAAATTCGGAAATGCAGGCGTCTATTCTTCTTCTTCTTTCGTGTCGCTGTCTCAATACTATAGTCATTTTGAACAGTACGCCGCCACGTTCATGGCAGCGTCGGAGCAGGTCATTAGTTGCCCCATCGTGCAGGTGGTAGGACAGGATGGGCATGCAAGGACGTGTGACATTGTTTGGAGCTGGGCACCTAGAGATTGCAATCCCGCAAAACGGGATCACGCATTCCCGCGGGATCCCGCTGCTTTAAGGCGAGCCATGGGGCCAAAAGTCGAATTTAGTCTTCTTTTTAAAACTCGAGAACGACGCAATGAAGCAGTATTATTCAATGCAAAAAAAACTACAGATAGACAAAGAAACTAGTTATATTTTTAATCGAACAGAAATTTAAAAAGCCGATTGGTTTTAGTGAAAAAAAATATCTAAATTCCACTTAGATATAATTTTTAACTTCGCAGATCTCAATACTTTCTGAGACAGACCCCACTTTTTATTTAATTTTTAAATTCCTACACTATTATTCTAAAATGTTAATCACAAACTTCATAAAATTAAGTTTTATTTATTGATAAATCGATAGAAACCCGCAAAATGAATAAATTGTCGTGCGCAGCCCTCGAGCATTGAAAATTTTGCTACGCGATTTCAATCCTCTTGTTCTGGACTAAACTTCTCAATTTAGTTGCGCAAGAAAAATCAGCCGTCCAAGTCAGACGGCCTCAGGGCCTCGTCGAGAGCAGATGTGTAAAACTTTTTCGCGCCAGCCGGCACCCAACGCGTACGCAAACATGTAATAAAAAAGATAGGGCCTAAAATAATGAGTAAAATAATAATAACCAAAAAAATTTTAATGTTCTCGAGGATCTGAGATTTTTTAATGCAATAAATTTTGTATATAAGACTAATTGCCAATGAATAGTCCACTCTAAGACGATTGTATAAAGCATATATCAGCGTGCAAATATGAAAATAGCTCTTCCGGCTAGATCATAATGACTAGCTTGCTAATACTCTCTATAGATTCAACAACATTAGTTACGCCGATGACATGGTGCTGCTGAGCCCGACGGTGGGGGGTCTCAGGGAATTACTGAGGGTCTGTGAAGCCTATGCTGTTGAGCACGGGCTTATATATAATGCGAAGAAAAGCGAATACATGGTTTTTAAGGCCGCCGGTAAATGTCCCGGTTATACACTGAATATAACCCTAAACGGCTTGAACTTAAATCGTGTTACGAAATTTAAATATCTGGGACATTTTCTTGCCGACGACCTTAAAGACGATGCAGATGTTGAGAGGGAGCGTAGGGCCTTGGCGGTCCGAGGTAACATGTTGGTCCGTAGATTTTCCCGTTGTACTGAACAAGTTAAAGTTACGCTTTTTAAAGCGTAACTTTAACTGTCAGAGCTTTTACACGGGAAGTCTGTGGGTCCGAAATACCAAAAGATCAATAGAGGACCTACGCATCCAATATAATAACATCTTCCTGATGTTGCGGTTGCCCCGATACTGCAGTGCATCGGGGATGTTTGCCTACTATCACACAGATGGCTTTCACGCCATCATGCGCAAAAAACGGCATCGCTGATGAGCAGAATTCGGGGCAGTCGCAACAGCATCCTGAGGACAGTGGCTGAGTGCTGCACATCTCCGCTCTGGAAGTGTTTTGTGCGGAGGGTGATTAATGAAGGAAATAATTACCTCAGTTAGTCACCCTTGGCACAAAATGGTGTTTTCTATTTTCACCCAGTGCCTATTTTTATTTTTGTATATTTAGCTGTTTTTCTTCTTTGTTTTTTTATTTTTTTGTGTGTATGTTAGTCTTAAGATATAGAGTGTACAAAGTTGAGTGTATAAAAAGTTCATATCTCATATAGTACAGTCAATTTAGACATTCGAAGTTGCATAAATTCTCAACAAGCTGAAAATCAGTAATATTGTTCATAATATAAATAATTTTTTTAAGTTCCCCATCATTCCCGTGTATGGAAATTTTTTTACTGAAGGTCAAATGCAAAAAAAATTAGTTTTTCGCGATTTTCAGCAGAACGGTACGTTTTATCATAAAAGCACTGCAGGCAAAATTTGTATATCATAAAATTATCTATAAAAAATATTTGCATACTTTTTTTTCCTATGAGCCATCGTTTTTGAGCTATAACGATTCAAAATGTTGTAAAAGTTGTTATCGTCATAATATGCACACGTTTCCACGCTGCCTACTACTTATACTTAGTATACTTCGAGCGTTTTTTTATTCAGAACGGTGGTCAGTGAGGATTCAGGAAAACTAACTGAACTTCAGTTAGTTATCTTGGTTAACATTCTTAATTAACATCGATCTAATGTTATTCAACGTTAGAAGAATAACTTTTTAGTTAGATAATATGCTCTATCGGACATAGTGCCTCTCTCTTCGGACAAAATGAAATTGACAGACAACTGCGAGGTAGACAACTGCGAGGTACTCAACTCTAATCTTGGGGGCAATCACGCTAAATTTGAACGCTAATACTAAAACAAATACAGAACTACTGAACAAAATACAGAACGCTAATACTTTACGTATCGCGCTAACTATTTGAACGTATACGAATGGGCACAACTTAGGGAGGCCTATACCTAACAATGGGCGAAGTCAGGCTGTGGGTGATGATGATGATACGAATTGGCTATTCTTTGAAAGATACGTTGTTGTAACGTACGATCCAACTTTATAAATCGTGCTAGTTTGTTTGTGTTAAGGCACAAAAAAGTGTGAATATATTTTTCATAGATAATTTTATGATCCATAATTTTCGTATGGAGTACTTTTATGATAATACTTACCGTGTTGCTGAAAATCGCGAAACATTTTTACCTTTCACCTTGAGTAAATTTTTTTCCACACACGGGAATGATGGGGAACTTTAAAATTTTGATTATAATCATGTTTTGAATAATTTTACTGATTTTCAGCTTGTTGGGAATTTATGCAACTTCACTCTCATTTTTTGGTCTAGATTGACCGGACTAATAGTTCTGTAAAATGTTGTGATCACAATAATTATTTTATTTTGTTACGTTCTACCTCCGCTGCAAAAAGGTGTTATGAGTTTAAAGCCTTTGTCTATCCGCCGTGTGTAGGAATTTGTATACATATGCTATTGTGGGTGGGGGGGGGGGGGGGGGGGGGGGGGGACAATTCCGAAATGTCTTAACCTCCGCTGCAGAAAGAAGGTGTTATGTGTTTAAAGTCTTTGTCTATCCGTGTGTAAGAATTTATGTATGCGGGAATTAAGTATGGGAATTTATGCATGTAAGAACAATGCGGGTAGGGTAGGGAGCAATATAATATGATATGGTATGTTATGTTATGTTACGTTATGTTATGGTACGGTATGGTATGGTATTGTATTGTATTGCACTGTATTGTATTATATCCCAATAAACTTGGGCAAATCTTTGTTGTATGTGTGTATGTATGTACATACATATAATATGATGTAATATAATATATTGTAATGCGATGTAATGTAATGTATTATAACGTAATGCGATATAATGCGATGTAATGTGATGTAATGCGATGTGATGTGATGTAATGTAATGGTATGTTATGTAATGTAATGGAATATTATGTAATGTCACGTAATGTGATGTGGTGAAATGTGATGTGATGTAATGTAATATACTGTGTTGTAATGCAATGTGATGTGATGTAATGTGATGTTACGTGATGTAATGTTGTGTAATGTGATGTAATGTAATGTGATGTAATGTAACGTCATGTAATGTGATGTGATGTAATGTGATGTGATGTAATGTAATGTGATGTGATGAGATGTAATGTAATGTAATTCATCATGTAATGTGTTGTAATGCAATGTAATGTGATGTGATGTGATGTAATGTGATGTAATGTAATGTAATGCAATGTGATGTAATGTAATTTAATGTGATGTGATTAAATGTAATGTGATGTGATAAAATATATTGTGATGTAATGTGATGAAATGTAATGAAATGAAATGTAATGTAATGAGATGTGATGAAATGTAATGTGATGTAATGGGATGGGATTTAATGTATTGTAATGTAATGTAATGTAATGTCATGTAATGTCATGTCATGTAATGTCATGTGATGTCATGGAATGTGATGTGATGTGATGTCTGAATTACAGAGTGCAAATCTCTTTGATGGCCTATGTATGAAATACAATATAAATACATAATAATATGTATGAAATGGACAAGCTGTTATAGCATGAGCTGTAAGAGCGAGACAGCGCGACGCGGTGCATACTCGGATAGACGCGTCCCGCATGCACAAAACCTGAGTAATACATAGCCTTAATTCACCTGCTGGATCCTTCAAAGCGCGGATCCGCGGATCCCGCAAATTAAAAATTACTAAATTTTCGGGTAAATCGCGAGTGCGACGTTGCTGTTCCGCACAGGGCGCCGCGCCGGCGACTTGCGGACGGCTGGCGCGCTGTCCTCTCAGTTGTTCATAAATGGCACTGCGCTGCGAACGTATTTATGTAGGTGACGAGTGTTTTCGTATACACCGTCCGGCGTTTAACGTAAGTAATTATAACGTTTTTGATTTAGTTTTGTTCTGTTCTATTTTTTAAAAGCAGATTGTGCCGTATATAATGTCGTAATGTTGCGTGAAACATTATAACTAGACGTGGTTTTTGTTTTTGTTAATAATATTTTGTGGATATGGTTATCGATGATAGTAATCAATTTTAATGGTGTAAAAATGAAATAAATGAATCTAAATCTATACGTCTTACATTATTACTAATTACTTATACTTAATTAATAGAAAAGAAATAATTTGTGTTGCTTAATGCAATAAATGTTTAATAAAAGTTGATTTTAACACACAAATATGTAGTTTCAATTTGATTTTATAACATAATTTCAAAGATGCGGGATCCCGCGCGGGATTGAGTAATCCCGCATATCAATCCCGCGGGATTAAATGAGCTGCGGGATTGCAATCCCTATGGGCACCACATTGGCATTGCATCGCCGATTCGTCTATAATACCCCATTTACTAAGATTACACCTGCAGCGGCCGACTTGGGTACGCAGGCGTCCATTAATAAAAGCTAACGTACCACTCCATCCAAATGATTCTAACTACCACCTACC
Organism: Philereme vetulata; assembly: GCA_918857605.2. Lineage (NCBI taxonomy): Eukaryota > Metazoa > Arthropoda > Insecta > Lepidoptera > Geometridae > Philereme > Philereme vetulata. The sequence goes on along the minus strand of OU975471.1, from coordinate 2,987,601 downwards.
ACCAAAATCAAATTAGTAAAAACATACATTACCTAAAGCGCACCTTCCATTGTGCACAAATTTAATTTCCCTGGTATGACTAGGGTTGTCAATTTTCACCGGATATTTTTTTACTGACGCATACCCGTCTTTTCCAGATATTTACCCTCTCTATGCGTTTATGTCCGTCCAAAACCTTGATTTGATGGAATCATTTACACCAAAACGTTGATCTTTAAGTGATTAAAGCAAATCTGCAGTTCGAACTTTCGCACATATCGAAATTATGCAGGTTTTTCGGTTAGTTATTTTAACTTTAGTCAATAATTTTGGTACAAAACTACAGATCGAAAGGAGTAGACAAAAATAAGCTAATCTATCACACTAATATCTTAATGTGAAAGTTTGGATGTTTGTTTATTTGTTACTCAATCTAGTCTTAACGGCTGAACCGATTTCGATGAAATTTTGTATGTACGTAGATTATAACCTGGATTACCACATAAACTACTTTTTATCTCATAAATGAGGTCCCATGGGATAAAAAAGGGGTGTCAAAGTTTATATGGAAAAATTATTTTGGTCTTTGCGCGTACGAAGATTCTGGCAGGTCAGCGTCACAATAAATGAATGAAATGATGTAGATACGCAACAGCTTTTTTTTACAAGCTTTTATTTATTTTCTCCTATCCCGGTGTCTGTCTGTAATCAAATCTTCTTACTTAAAAGTAAGAATTGTTATGCAGTGGCATAAGAGAATTACATAAAAAACAATTCAAAACAATGCTGTACGGGTGGCTAGTTGACAAATGTTTCTATACGAATGATTTCTTTGACATGAAATTCTGACATACTATACCATTTCCATTTCTTTATTTTCTCGATGACAGTTCTAATTTGATAGTTGTAGTGTTGTGACCAAATAAGTAGTGATATCGATCGCATATATTTATTATATTTTGAACAACGACAAATACAACAAAAACATTCAAATATATTTTTTCAAGGTGTATGTCTCGCAACAAGACGGTCGTACTAGTCACTACATTTTTGTTCGCTGAGTTCTTTCACTTTATCCATACGTTACGTTGTGTATTTTGTGTTCCTTCGTGTTGATTGCTGCCCAGCTGTCAAATATCAAAATGCCGAATATATCGGGTCTGTTATCGTGTTACGTTTATCGACAGCTCCATCCCTATCAGTTTCTCCGACTCTGGTATAACCTTGTACGTGCGTAAGCGTCATATTTTTAAAACATAATGCATACATAATGTAAAAAAGACGCTCGTTCAAGTTTTCACAGGAGCTGTCATCGAGAAAATAAATGGAAATAGTATAATTTGTATTTATTAATTGCATTGTTTTATTATAATTTTAATTAACTTTTTTATTGATTATTTTATGGGCTTTACGATATTTGATGTATTAAATTATTGATTGATTTTTATTAAATACATCAATTTTGATGTATAATTGAATCAATTATATGTACATATATTTTGTATTAAATATGAGTAAATGGGGCTACATTGGAGAGTCGACGACTAGTTTCCCATGCGGTACAGACCCTCAGGCACATTTACTAAGCTGCCTATTATGCCCTTATTCTTGCACCCTGAGGGATACGTGTTCCGCCACAGACAACGCTGTTGCAGCGGCCAAGTATTGGCAAAACAACATTTGATTTAAAAAAAAATAGGATCCATATCGACACAAAGAAGAAGAAGAATTCTATGTAGGTAAGTGTAATTTGCACGCCGTTAATCGATGAAGTATGTGAAACCTACCTATACAGGGTGTTTGGTAATATACTGACGATATTCAAGTGACAGTTTCTCAAAACATAAAAAAAGATTTCTCGAAAAAAAACTACTAGTTATATTATCTAATTTTAAGGAAAACCGACAAGTTTAGGTGATTAATTCGATATAAAACTTACTGCCTACTCTTGCAATCGACATCCAAAAATAAAGGCTGACTTGATAGCACTTTAAGAAATGGCTGTGGGTTTTGGGTTAGAAAGGGACAACAAGAGATATCTCGAGACGTCACCAATACATACAGTATTTGTAGTTATCAAACATCCCTGTATAGCGGTATCAACTTATACACCCTGCTTCTAGCAAATACATTGCATTTCAATCTTGCAAGTTAACGCGCCGGCGAACACTTAGCGCAACTTCAATTCGGCCACGTCAAAAACTTCGGCCTGAATATCACTATCCCTGTTTAGTGACGAAGTTTAGCCACGCAGAGCGACAGTGATAGCAATAGAACGATTCTAAATTTGATTAGATTTTGACCGTGTTCCGTAATACCAAAAATGATGACTGAAAACTTGTTGTATTTTTCTCATTGTGTTGTTATTCTGTAACAAGACGATATAATCTATGTTCCCATGACTAGGATACGTAAGATGTTGTTGTTTTTAATACGAAACAATTAGGTTGAAAATAGGTCTTTTAAGACGTAAAAACATGCAGAATGCGATAGGCTTCTATTTCATTTTAGGTAAGTATTTTGATCTAATATACGGTTGGGAACCTAGATAAATACTATTTAAATTAAAATAATACCTTATTAAGGTAGAAATATGCTCCAATTAGAAATGATCTTGGCAAATACATTGCATTTCAATCTTGCAAGTTAACGCGCCGGCGAACACTTAGCGCAACTTCAATTCGGCCACGTCAAAAACTTCGGCCTGAATATCCCTATCCCTGTTTAGTGACGAAGTTTAGCCACGCAGAGCGACAGTGATAGCAATAGAACGATTCTAAATTTGATTAGATTTTGACCGTGTTCCGTAATACCAAAAATGATGACTGAAAACTTGTTGTATTTTTCTCATTGTGTTGTTATTCTGTAACAAGACGATATAATCTATGTTCCCATGACTAGGATACGTAAGATGTTGTTGTTTTTAATACGAAACAATTAGGTTGAAAATAGGTCTTTTAAGACGTAAAAACATACAGAATGCGATAGGCTTCTATTTCATTTTAGGTAAGTATTTTGATCTAATATACTGTTGGGAACCTAGATAAATACTATTTAAATTAAAATAATACCTTATTAAGGTAGAAATATGCTCCAATTAGAAATGATCTTGGCAAATACATTGCATTTCAATCTTGCAAGTTAACGCGCCGGCGAACACTTAGCGCAACTTCAATTCGGCCACGTCAAAAACTTCGGCCTGAATATCGCTATCCCTGTTTAATGACGAAGTTTAGCCACGCAGAGCGATAGTGATAGCAATAAAACGATTCTAAATTTGATTAGATTTTGACCGTGTTCCGTAATACCAAAAATGATGACTGAAAACTTGTTGTATTTTTCTCATTGTGTTGTTATTCTGTAACAAGACGATATAATCTATGTTCCCATGACTAGGATACGTAAGATGTTGTTGTTTTTAATACGAAACAATTAGGTTGAAAATAGGTATTTTAAGACGTAAAAACATGCAGAATGCGATACGCTTCTATTTCATTTTAGGTAAGTATTTTAATCTAATATACGGTTGGGAACCTAGATAAATACTATTTAAATTAAAATAATACCTTATTAAGGTAGAAATATGCTCCAATTATAAATGATCTTGGTAGTACGTGTTGTATGGGCGATTGTCCCTCCGGTGCCCCCTTAAAGACCCACTATCCGGTTTCCGATGGAGCTGAAACTTTGCATACATATGTAAATCGGGTGACAATGCAATAATAATATGACAAGAAGCTGATCGGATGATGGAACCGGAAGGTAGTCATGGAAACTCTGTAATAAAGCGACGCAACCCCATCGAGTTAGGGCTCGTATAATTCGTCTTGACAAGTACTCTGGACCTAGATGATATCCAGGGTCTGCTGATAGAGCAGGAAAGTGGGCATGTGAACTATGTGATATAACGACGCAAGTAGTGTTTGGACTCATTGGAATCTGCTTGCGGTTCTGATTATGAAATTTATAAACGCTTGTTTTGAAAATGTAATTTTTCAACAAAAATACTTATTTCAGGTATTTTAAACTACTTTAGATAGCAGTAGAGTTTCTTGCGAGAACAAAGAGGGGGTTGGAAGCGGTTAGATTAGGTCTTTGCCCGCAAATGGGCAAAGACCCATAAATTGAACCAGTGCGAGGCGAGACGTTATTCGGAGCGGATCGCACTCACCCTGATGAAGGTTCACGAATTGAACCGAAACATTGTCGGTCGAAACACCGATAAGACGGTACGTGATAAATCCCGTATTTATAATAATGATTGAAAGTTTTCTAAGTAAAATTAATTATTTATTTTTAAAGTGAATATATAACTAAATATTCTCTGAATATTTCAAGCGTCTACCTGTTGCCGTTATCAATATCGAACTAAAACGAGTAAATCACATTTGTTTTATGGGAGCTCCCCTTAAACATTTATTTTATTCTGTTTTTAGTACTTGTTGTTATAGCGGCTACAGAAATACATCGTCTGTGATAATTTTAACTGTTTAACTATCACGGTTCATGAGATACAGCCTGTTGACAGATAAACAGACAGACAGACAGCGGAGCCTTAATAACAGGGTGCGGAAAAAAACCTTTTGTGTACGGAACCCTAAAAAAAATAACACAGATATATAATATTTATTTGGGAAATAAAGGGGCTTAATAATAGAGTTTCTTGTGAAAGGGCTCGTCCGGGAAAGTACTACCATCATACCTATTTCTGCCGCCAAGCAGCATTGCTGTATTTCGGTTCGGTTGCCGTTGAAATTACAGGCACATAAGTTTCTAAGGTGCGTGACCTACGAGGCAATACTTTGTTATAGGCGATGGTTACCACTTAACATCAGGTGGGCCATATGATTTTTCCATCTCCAATAGTCTCTCGGAGTAATCTCGGAGTCTCTCTCTCTTCCCAGCTATGTATCCCACATGGTGGTGGGGTCAGCTTTTTATGGTCGTTCTTCTCCACTTCGCTCTATCCTTGACATCGTCATCAAAAACTTGGCACTCTCTCATGTCTTTTGACACTACATCTCTCCACCTTGTCTTGGGTCTACCTCTAGATCTTCGACCGGGGATGGAAAGTTGTAGTGCCAAATTCCCTACGTAGTCAGGTGGCCTCCTCTTCACGTGACCGTACCATCGCAGCCGACTCTCCTGCATCTTGTCAGCGCTGTCGCGTACGCCCAGGCTTCCTCGCACGTACTAGTTACGGATTTTATCGAGCCTGGTAAAGCCGCACATCCACCTCAGCATCTTCATTTCGGCGACTTGGATGGTATGTTTGTTCTTCTGCATTACGGCCCAAGTTTCGCTTCCATACGTTAAGACTGGTCTTATGACAGTCTTATAAATAAGACCTTTAAGTTTTCCTGGCATTCTTTTGTCGCAGGTGACACCAGTTACTTCTCGCCATTTTAGCCATGCTGCGGCTATTCGGTGATGAATATTACATTCCACGTTCCCAGAGTTACTATACTACCCAGATACTTATATTGATCACACACGGTGACCAATTGCCCATCGAGTCGAGCGCTTGACTATCATCATTAAAAAAATAGTTTAAAATAAAACTTTTCTCTGGATGGTTGGCCCTAGCTCCAACGGGCAATATGTGTGCCTACCGGTTGCATTGTTTACTGCAGTAAGGGCGGGGTGCAAAGCAATGTTATTAATTGGGTTATGGGTTTGCGGCCGGCGCTGCGGCTCCATTCACTGTTATTGTTTAGACGACAAATGGCCTCAAATTCGGATATACGCTGGTTTGTAAAATGTGAAAAAAATACGGAAAAATGCGCGTTTTCCACTGTCCTGTATAACCTGAAAAAGCGGCCAAGTGCGAGTCGGACTCGCCCATGAAGGGTTCCGTAGCAGCGAGTAAAAATATTAATATAAAAGTTCTTGTAGTTCGTTGTAACTTTTTTTTTATATTTGGGTTGATTGAATGAAAGGTAAATTGCGGTTTACGATTTATGATGTATTAAAACAACCTACTTACTAGATGTCGTTCAAACCAATTTTCTGTGGAAGTTTGCATGGTAATGTACATCATATATTTTTTTTACTCATATTTTAGAAGTTACAGGGGGGGACACATTTTACCGCTTTGGAAGTGTCTCTCGCGCAAACTATTCGGTTTATAAAAAAATGATATTAGAAACCTAAATATCATTTTAAAGACCTATCCACAAATACTCCGCACGTTGATGAAAACAAAAATTTGAGTTTCATCTCTAAGTATCTAACCCCCAAAATTTATTGTTTTTTTTTCTATTTTTGTGTGAAAATCTTAATGCAGTTCACAGAATACATCTACTTACCAAGTTTCAACAGTATTTAGTAATAGTAATCAACAGTAATCAACAGTTTCTATAGTAATAAACAGTAAATATAATAGTTCTTATAGTTTCGGAAAAAAGTGGCTATGACATACGGACGGACAGACAGACAGACATGACGAATCCTTAAGGGTTCCGTTTTTTGCCATTTGGCTATGGAACCCTAAAAATGATACGCTTCGGTTGTTTCGGCGTGTAAAAATTGATAGGTAGTATTATTTGCTATACAGACTCTCACAGGTTTTGTTTGTTTTGTCACGTTTTTAAAAGTTTAAGGCCTGTTCGTCCTACGCTGCGCTTTCCAGTGAGTGGTCTCCATACGAGAACCTGCCCCAACGGCCATCAGTTCTTTGAGCTATGTGTCCTGCCAACTTCCACTTCAGCTTGCTAATCCTCTAAGATATGTCTGTCAATGACTTTAGTTCGTCTACGTATCTCCTCATTTCTGTTTTTTTTTGTTAGTTGTGGGGAGACAGGCTTACGGCCCACCTGATGGTAAGCGGTCACCGTCGCCTATTGACACCGGCAACACTCGGGGTATTCCCCACCCTGTAGAAACCTCTTTACATTTCTCTTGAAGCGTGCCATGTCGTAGCCTAACGGGAAAACCTCAGATGTTAGCTCATTCCACATCTTGCAAGTATGACCCAATTGTCGACGATATGTGGACGAGCTTTATGACGTTGTTGTAAAGTGCAGTGATAAAATCTCGACGACGAGATTCGATTTCATAGAGAAACACCAAGCATAGCCCTCTCCATAGCACGCTGAGCGACTTTGAGCCTTCTTATGAAGCACATAGTGAAAGATCACGTTTCTGTACCACACGTCAACACAGTAACACACACTGATGAAAGAGTTTCGTCTTAAGGCGAATATAGTAGCTGATTGATCTTATTTGGAGGCTTTCTCCTCAGGGAGGAATCTGTTTTATGTGCTCAAAATAATATAAATCATTCATTGACCTTTTATCTGCAAAGTGAACATACAAAAAAGTTCTGCCTGTTTTTTTTTTTATTATTATTTATTATCAGCCTGTAGAGTCTCACTGCAAGGCAAAGGCCTCCCTTCCCTCTTTCCACGAATCCCGGTTATTGGCTTATTGGGGCCACTCTTTCTGGTACAGTTCATCCCTCCATCTCCGCCTGGGTCTACCATGAGGCCGCCGCCCGTTTGGAACCCCTTCTGTAGTGGCTTTCGCCCAGAGTTTCTCTGGCATACGACAAACGTGTCCTGCCCAGTCCCACTTCAATTTTGCGGATGTCAGAGCCACGTCAGCTATCTGTGTTTTGGAGCGCAGTGTTGAGTTTCTTATACGGTCTGTGAGCCTGACTCCGAGGATGCTGCGCTCCATAGCTCGTTGACAAACACCGAGGCGGGACTTTTGAATATTGGTGAGGAACCAAGTTTGTGCACTATATGTGAGAATGGGGAGAATGCACATGTCCATTAGTTTTCGTTTTAAAGATAGTGGCAGATCTCCTTTCATAAGGTATTTCATTGACCAATAGCTTTTCCAGGCGTTTTCTGTCCGGCGAGTAATCTCTTTATCCTGTCTCTCCTTGAAAGAGACTATTTGGCCCAAGTAGATATGCTCCTGAACATATGCAATCTCCACACCCTCGACTTTTATTTTCCTCTCCGTGCTGTTGATCATTACCTTTGTTTTTGACATATTCATCTTGAGTCCCACCTTGGCGCTCGCCCTGCTCAGATCTTGGAGCATCAACTCTAACTCTGATGGTGTTGAGGAGAATAAGACTTAAGACAATATCGTCGGCAAATCTGAGATTGGTTAGTCTCTTTTCGCCGACGACAATGCCCAGGTCTTCCCATTTAGGCGTCAAATTTTGAAATACTTCTTCAAGGGTGGACGTAAAAAGCTTTGGAGAAAGAAGATCGCCCTGTTTGACTCCTCTTTGGATGTTGAAGTGTGGCCCGTTTTTGTGGATGTGAATGCATGCTGTACTATTGAGGTAAAGGTTTCGCAAAAGGTTGATGTAAGTGGTTTCAATGTTTTGATTACTCAACGATTGAAATATTTCAGAGTATTTGAGACTATCAAATGCCTTTGAATAGTCTACAAACGTAAGGTAGAGCGGAACTTTAAATTCTGAATGTTTTTCAATTATTTGGTTAAGTGAATGAAGATGATCAGTGGTGGAGAGGCCATGTCGAAAACCTGCTTGTTCTGGCGGTTGTCTAAGGTCTAACTAACCAGACATTCTATTTTATATTGTTTTGATAAACGCTTTGTACAGGTGAGAAACAAGACTGATAGGGCGGTAGTTGCCTATATCCGACTTGTCACCCTTTTTATGTAAGAGAATGATGTTTGAATGTCATAAATAAGTAGGAATTGTGCCAGATTTTAGTATACTGTTGAATAAGTTTGTAATATGGGGAAGCAAAGCATGTTCTCCAACTCTCAGAGCCTCGGTGGTAATTGAGTCATCGCCGGGACTTCTATTACTTGTACTATGAGAAAAAAAAATGTAGCTGCTTTCGACTTTCAATTTGATTCAACCTCTAAACGACGTAAAACTTTGTAATTTTTCTTTCACCTAAATTTTGGCAAAGACTATACCTTCAACATTTGAACATATGACAAATTGAACATATGATAAATAAATAAAATAGAAAAATATTGCTGGACATTTCACACAGCGCTATCTAGCCCCAAACTAAGCAGAGCTTATATTATGGGAACCAGATAACTGATAGAATACTTATATACATTTTTTTTTGTAAATTTTTTTATAATAAATAGAGAAACAACCAGACCCGGAACAAATATCTGTATGATGCTGTGCTGCGACGGTCTTTCACGTGGTAATTAATTATTTTCAATTTTTCCGAATAACTAGCGGGCGTACCCTTAGAAGGTGGTTGCGCGGGCGACGGGCGGCAGTGTACCGCTGACTGTCGTACGGGAGGGTTGTGCTCGTCTGCCTCGTGCTCACCTTTTTGCTGGTCGGTTAGATGCGTGTGGTAGAAGGTGCGGAGCCGATACAATAGATACCTGTCGCTCAAGGTCATCGGCTACCGTTAGCGCCTTAAGACACTGAGGTATTTTGACGATATCACTAGATGAAAAAACGACCTGAGAAAGGTTGCTGGGAGCCGTTGGGTGCAGGCTGCACAATATCGGTTGCTCTGGAAATCTATGGGGGAGGCCTATGTTCAGCAGTGGACGTCCTTTGGCTGATATGATGATGGTGATGATGGTTATGAAGGCCTGTTCAGACCGAATGCGTGTGCGTGGCGTATGCGTGACGTTAGCGTGCACGCAGCGTCGTAACGTCACGCAGGAGGTCTGACATCTTCCTTATGGTTTGAACATGCCTTTATTCAAAGCCCGTCACTAATACCTAAAGGTTGCCTGGAAAAGATCGCTTTTAGCGATAAGGCAGCCCATTGTAAAGTGTGTTTTCACAAAATATGTTTATATTTAATGGTGTGTAATAAAGAAATTATCTATCTATTCTTGTAATTTATTACATGTATTTAATAAATTAATAATGCTGGCTATTTGACACGGTGCTATTTAGCCCCAAACTAAGCAAAGCTTTTACTGGGTGGGAACCAAATAACTCAAACAGCGTCTCAGCCGTGGTGCTGTGGGCGAATCGCCGGCTGAGACGCAGGAGGTCGATTCCCGCAGCGCCAGCGGTACAAATGTATGCATGATCTTCAGATACTTGTCTTGGGTCTGGTGGTTTCTCTATATAACAAAAGTATGTATTTACAAATAAGGAGACATAAGTATTCTATCAATTATCTGATTCCCAAAGTACAGATAACGCTGTATGAAATATCCAGCATTTACTCATTTACTTGTATTTACGTATATCGTTCATCCTTTGTGACGAAAGTAGGCAGACACTGAGGTCTACAGGACCATAGTATGGATTTTAAATTTTAATTCCATAATTGGAGTACATTCGATTTGCACGTATATGGGACATAAAATTTCGCGTTCACTGCAGGGATTACAGTTGTTGTCTGTCGCATATTGTCTGTCCACGATAACTCTGACTAATAACGCAAAGAAAAATTATTTAAATATTTTTTTTTACAAACAAAAACAGAACCGACTTGAAAGTTACATTGAATATTTACACTTAGAGAACTCAGAAATTTAGAACCTGTGTTGATTGATACTCAAAAAAAATTGGAATGGATTAATAGATAATTTATAGGAATATACGGGATTTCTAGCCAGAATGCATCTCATGACAATTCCACTAAGCCGCTCCACTAAACACGGCTAAGCTACATTGTTTTATTACGAAGTTTCGGTGCCTATCTGAACTTCAAAAAAAGGAAGAGGTTCTCAATTAGGTTGTATTTTTTTTATATATGTTATCTCAGTATTCCTTTCTTTCTCAACTGATTTGGAAAACATTCTTTTATTTGAAAGAATATACTTTCAGATTGGTCCAATAGAAATTTCATCAAAATCGGTTCAGTTTATATAATTTTATTTATTTAGTTTAAAGATACTAAATTAATAAACTAATAACTAATAAGTGTTCCGATGTTGTTTCGGAACACGAGTGCATCATTGCTTAATGAAATGTTACAGAGATTCTGTAAGAGATGGCAGCACGCTCGCCATCTCCAATGAGATATTTTTAAACAGTTTGTTTTTGTAAGAGCGGGCTAAGTCAGTTAAAGATATACCTATTTGTTAAAAAGTTACTTGTACTTGCATAATTTTATGAATTTTATTATGTACTAGCTGACCTGCCTGCGGCTTTGCACACGTTGTTTGTCAATAAAAATATTACACTCCTGCGCAGTCAGGTAAAAAGTAGCCTATGTCTCTATTCCAGTCATAATTTATCTGTATACATATCGAAATCGGTCAAGCCGTTTACTCGTGAAAACACAACAAACAGACAAGAGTTACTTTCAAAGGAGAACGGGCATCCTGGTCTACAGTCCGATAAAAATGAGCAGCACATTTTCGAATTGGCATACAATAGTACATCAAAATATACTATTGGAACTTTCCCCAAAAGTCTGTCCGTTTTGAGTTACAGCCATGCAAACACCAGCATTTTTTGTTTTAAAGAACATAAAATAACGGTTTCACGATTACTATATCCATAGATAAAGGCTCCTATACAATGCAGTAGCAAGAGCGAGAAAGGAGAAGAGCGATGTAAGGGCCGTGGGGAGAGGGATGCGTACGCGGGGGAGGGGAACGGTTGTGTACGCGCCGTGCCGGACGGCTACAATAATCAGTCGCATCGTATCAAGTGAGTGGCTACGTCACGTCTTGTTACGATAGTGCTGTGTTTGAACTTCTTTCTCTGTTTTTACTGACCCTGTTTCTTTCCCTAATGTGTTAACTTTGGCTCGACTTATTGACTTTTGAACTGCCTACCGATAATGGAAGTTTTTCGAAACTGTGTGATGTGTCGTCGAGGACTTTACCGCGGACGGTACCAGCAGCATATCTTGGCTGATAACCTGCAAAGGGAACGACCAGAATTCGCCGCGTTTATACAACAACATGCTGTGTTGGAGGTTAGTTACCTTTTATTTTTATTATATTGAGTAGTTAGGCATAGGATTTATTTATTTTAAGTATTAATTGTTATTATTTTCAGGTGGTGTTCGACAGTACTCGAAGCTTGTGTCACCGATGTTGGCAGAGGACTGAGCGTGATCATAGACCTGCACAGCAAGCGGCGCGAGCGCCTGGTACATTGCACTCTCAAGAATACACGAGGGCACCGAACACTTCGGTGCATTGTATTTACAACAACTGTGCTAATATTACCCGTAATCATATACCAAACGCGATAAGAATTAATGTATTTTGTGAGAGCAAGCTTTTTATTCCTGATAGCGCTAGGGTGTGTACAGAACACTTACAAAATAATGAATGGAGCAACCAGCCGCAAATGTGTAATGTGACACATGATTTTAATGACGCTCAGTTTACATCGCTCTGTGACTTGATGAGAATGGCTGCTAACAACCAGCCCAGAATCGACTTCGAAAACAGAGGCACCTTGTCTAATGAAGAGATGCACTTATGGACTGGGCGCACTTACGATCAGTTCGAAGCTATATTAGAACAAACTCCGTCACTAAGTGAACGTTGTAACCAGCCTAGAACTGCATTAGGCATCTATTTAACAAAACTTAGAACTGGAGACTCTGATGAGAGACTGGCAACGTTATTTCATATGTCTCGTCGAAAACTAGAACGTTTTTTGCCTATAGTTCGAGAATGTCTGAGCAACGATTACGTTGTGCTGCATCTAGGTGTGGACCACATTACCAGAAATGATATCCTTCAAAGAAACTTAACAATTCCAAGGGCTTTATTTGGAAACGATGAAAACATCAAAGCCATAATTATATGTGACGGTACATATATATATATATATATATTAACAAAAGCTCCAACTTTTTGTTTCAACGGCTGTCATACAGCTTACACAAATATCAAAACTTGTTGAAGCCGTTTTTAATGGTATTCACGGACGGCTATATATTAGATGTCAAAGGGCCATTTGCCGCTACCAGAACCGATGCCCAGATCATGAGTGAAATAATGAATAACGAAGATGAGCCGCTGCATTGGTTACTCGAACGTAATGATGCGTTTATCCTAGACAGAGGATTTAGAGATAGTTTGCAGGATATAGAAGCTTGTGGCTACGAACATCATGTGCCACCAACTAAAGACAGAAGAGAAAATCAACTCACTACAGAACAAGCTAATCAGTCTCGTTTGGTCATCATGTGCCGATGGGTGGTGGAAGTAGTAAATGGGATATTTAAGCGAGATTTTAAACTTTTGCGTCAAAACTATTTTAATAAAACGTTGCCAAAAATGTTTGTTGACTTCAAAATAGCTGCAGCCATTCTAAACCACTTCCACGCCCCCATCGAAGATAGTTCACACGCAGCAGCCTTTTTGAATTCAATAAGAGCTAAAATACACATACCAAACACATTGCACAATTATGTGGAAGCAAAGAGATTGAATTATAGGAGAGCAGACTTCATGCGAATCGAAGCAAATGAAATAGAAAACTTCCCAAGGCTTAGTGAAGAACAAGTCATACATTTTGCCTTGGGAACTTACCAGTTAAAGCTCGCTCGATCATATTGTAGCGAGCACTTACAAAATGGTCTTTATATAATCGAGACGTATAGAGATAACGCTCTAGAAGACTTGGCACAATATGATATCAACGAAGAGGCTTGGCTATTACGTGGACGTATACAGTCTCGACATGTCCGAGCCACGAAATATTTTTGTTATATATTAATCAATAATATTAATAACAATATTACACAATATTATTGTACCTGCTTGACAGGGCGACGTACTATAGGTACTTGTGCCCATGTACTGTCAATTATATGGTACGTAGGTTATGCCCGTCATGAAGGGTTCAATGAACCTGCATTGTTCCTTAACAGTATTCTCATCGATGATGATGATGATGATAATGTTTAATAACATATTGTTTTGATTTTTTAAGAAGATGTTGTTTTTATTTGTATTACTACTTACCTAACTTAAATAAAATCATTACATTACACAAAATGTTTTTTAATTACCACGATATTCAATGTTTGGCACTAAATATTATCAGATTCAATTTTTAGTAGAACTCAGATCGGACAATACTTAGAGAAATGCGACTTTCTACATATGAAAATACATAGAATTACCTGTATATTGACATATGACTCATTTTTATTGCAAGGTAGACCAGCTTCCATACACTTATGCCCGTTCTCCTTTGTAATATAAGTAAGGATTTAAATTAAATAGGTCCTAATAATATAAAAATTATACTATGTCCTACCAGATATTTTTTGTATTATTGATATTTATAAAATACATCTAGTGGAAAGCCGTACTACGTTGTACTTTCCAGTGTGTGGTCTCCACTGTAGAACCTTTCTGCCCCAACGGCCGTCAGTTCTTCGAGCTATGTGCCTCGTTCACTGCCACTTCAGCTTGATAATCCTCTTGGCTATGTATCTGACATTGTTTGTCTAGATGGAAAGAAAACCATACGGCAGCACCAAATCGGTCGCGAAGAGGTTGCGGACGTATTATGGCTAATTAAATAATAAATAAATAAATCTTTATTCATTTTTCATATTGCTAAGATTAACATAAGGGATTAATATCTACTTATAGGTCAGATTTTATACATTGCCTGAACTAGAAAAACCTGTATCTCAGGCGAATAAGGCTGGACTGGCGTAACTTATGAATACTCAAATTAACAAAACTTAGAATCTGTTTACATAATGAAAAAAATAACTAAATAAACTAAGTTCAAACATGGAAGGTATGAGTTTACGTATCTTTAAAATCTTACTTTATAACGGTTAGTATTTCCTCAGTTTCCTCGTAAGATAGATTGGATAAAGCAGACTGTAAGGTTCTTTTACAGTTTGAGAAGTTCATTGACCCCCGTGGTGCAGTGGGCGAATAACCGGCTGAGACGCAGGAGGTAGCGGGTTCGATTTCCGCCGCGGAACAAATGTTTGCATGATCTTCAGATATTTGTTCCGGGTCTGGTTGTTTCTCTATATATTATATGTATGTATTTACAAAAAAAATTTATATAAGTATTCTATCAGTTATCTGGTTCCCATAGTACAAGCTCTGCTTAGTTTGGGGCTAGATAGCGCTGTGTGAAATGTCCAGCAATATTTATTATTATTATTGACTGGATGTTCAATTTACGATTTAGTCTGTTGTACAGCAATCACATTAGAAATCTGGATGCAAAAGCATGCTTTACTGGGGTGTTGTTCATGTGGACGAATTATGATGATGATGAAAAGTTTTATTTGAATTTGTATGGATAGTTAACGCGGACGGACGTATAGTGAAGTTACGGCTTTAATATAAAAATAAAGTTTAACGAGACAGTGTGTTGCAGTGGGCAATGTTGCCAATGTTGAGCCCGATTTATTGCCAGCGGACGCAATTTGTTTCCGATACTTTTTGTGGGCTAATCCCTGGTGCTTTTTTGAAAACAATGGCATATGAAAGTTTCATGGATTTCATCTGTACTAGGATAATATCTTAAGCGGAATGCACCTAATGGCTCCCAGCAACTGTTATAATCTTTACAACTAGTGGGGGCCGTCCTACGCTGCGCTTTCCAGTGCATGGTCTCCAGAACCTGTCTACCCCAACGGCCGTCAGTTCTTCGAACCATGTGTGTGTCGCTCTGGAATAAAGTGCTTATTTTAGAACCCCATTTTTTCCTCATCTCGTTGCAATGTTACTAAGGAACTTACCGATCGACAAATCCCTCGACTTCAGTCAGGAAATTCGAAAAAAACACAAAATGTTAACGTTTTTATCGAATTTAAACGTACTTGCACAGCTGTTCAGATAATATGGCTGGTATAAATAGCTGACCTGATGAAAACGAATGGTAGAGCTAACAGTAAACATTCAATTACACTTTTTCCACGCCTCAGACCTCAAAGGAGCTCGGTACAATAGGACTCTTTAGAAACAAGTATATTTGCACTTGCCTGGAAGGTGTGGTGACTCTCATTTGCTTTGAGTCCAGGGTGCACGGTTTAAGTCTTTGATGTCAAAATCATCTGACTCCCCACGAGTGTCCGCCAATATTGACAGACAGGGCTAGGAACAAAAACTAACTGGAATGGGCTTATTCTAAAGTTTTTTTTTTAATATACCTTTATCAATAAGTGTAATTATAAAGTGTATTATATATTTTCTTTGTTATAACAAAATCCTCTCCATCCAAAGGTTGTCTGGAAGAGATCGCTTCTAAGTGATAGGACCGCCCATTGTACTATTTGCTTTGTATTTTCTATTTTGTGTACAATAAAGTGTTTTCATTCATTCATTCATTATAAATTGTTACTTAATCTAAAAACAAATTGATTTATTATCACCAGCTCTCGGATCACAAGTCACTTATTATTTTCTGATTCTTGGTAGAATTTAGCTTAACCTTATCATCCAATATTCTAATTTTTCGAAGAAAAGCAAATTATAAATGGAAGCTTAAAATCAGAAATCGGGAGATTTGTTGTCAAACAAAGTCACGGACATAGCCAAGAGGATTAGCAAGCTGAAGAGGACGTGCGCGGCCGTTCGGGCAAAAAGGATCTAATTTTAAAACCTCGCATTGGCAAGTGCAGCATAGGATCGTCCACTAGATGACCTAAAACAGGTTTCTTGGAGCCATTGGGTGCAAGACCGCATAAGATAGGTCCCCAGAAAATCTAAGGGGAGGCTTATTATTGATGATGATGATTGAATTAAGTCACTTGTGCTGTAGCGAACATATCACATGGCATGAACATTAAATTGTACTTAAAACGCATTTTAAAATTTTAAAATTATTGCAAAAATTACGAGCCGGACAAGACTTGAACCTACCTTCCTTTTGATACGAGGGTTCCATAACTAAAACACCGATTTCTAAAACGAATTATAATCAAAATATGTTTCTTATTAGTGTGCGAAACTTATAACCATAGATTTGTTCACATTGATATTTTCCACTCGACTACGGCTGAGTTCCGAAGATAAGTTTTGTCTGCAATAGCCAATGGATGATTTAGTATGTACTTAATATATTAGTTGTTATCTAGTCTTGTATATACTTACTTTAAATTTTAGTTTCAATATGTTTTACTAATACCTATAAGAGTTTATATTTTTAGTTTAAATGTACGCAGAGGCTGGGGTTGAATCTTTCAATGCGATCCAAAGAAAGAGGATCGCCTCCTTCATGTCCAGAGTCGACATGTGTAAAAACACAATCATCAAGAGTCTGGCGGATAGACTGATGCTGACGGCAGCGTATCGACGTTGGGTGGAAATAGCCACCTAACCTAAGTACCTAATATTTAAATATTTTTTAGAATTGTATTTTTATTATTGTGTAATTGTTTTAATTTGCTTTTTTTTAATTTTAGTTTAGTGTAGATTATAAAATATGGATCGAAGAATTATTATGAGTAATATTATTTAATTATTCATGTTTGTCTGTTCAAACGTTTTTTATGAAATATGTTATGGTGGAAACTTCACTGGTATATTAATTTTATATATACCTATTTGTATTCTTTATTGCACTATTTGTTACCCAAATAAAATAAAATTTAAAAAAAAAAACAAATAACACTTACGGGCCCACTGTTCTTCAGGCGCGAAATTATGATTTTTGGAGCTACCTAACACCCAAAGTCATTAGAATAGAATATAAATAGGATATAAATTATTTATTTGACACACACAAAGGAACATGGAACGGATCACAAACAAAATAGGTAGATAGACATGAAAATTACAAAACAATGAAAACCTATAGAGTCTTACTTCTCTCTAAAATGGAAAAATAATTATAAGTAGGCGTTGTAGGTTACCTTTCTAGGTTCAGCTAGCTCAAGAGCTTAGAATAGGCATCCCTCACTCGTACAAAGAGGGCAACTTTATTATTTTTTCCGGTTTTTATCACTTCACGCCCCGTCTGCCTTTTGATTCAGTGGCTGTGTAATGTGGTGTTGCCGCATTTATTTTGCACTCTTGGTGGTGCCTGTTTATTTTGCATTCTCTTGGTGCTGTGCTCACTGCCAGTTATTCCACAGCCTTTGAAGTCAAAGCTTCTTTTGACTAGGGCTTAGTCGCTGACCGCACAGAAAATGATTCTTTTTACACTGAATAGTGCACCTAGATTTTTGTTGCAGGCTTTTCGGTTTTCTGTGGGCCAGTATAAAGCGACTTTTTGGCTTGGGGCTGAAATTAAAATGCCTTTTTGTATGTACTATATACCAATATTAGAGGATAGAACACATTCTTTTATTTTTTTAATTGCTACTCGTAATAATTTACTTGGTAAATAAGGCTCAACGATAATACTGCTTAGATTTCAATTGTTTTATTTTTCATTGTTGTTTAATGGTGTCCAAAATAATAGTTTATATTTTATCATCACCATCATGATCATATCAGCCGTAGGACGTCCACTGCTGGACAAAGGCCTCCCTCATTGATCTCCAGGAACTGCGGTTGGAAGCGGCCTGTATCCAACGCCGACCGGCGGTTCTTACCAAGTCGTCTGCCCATCTTGTAGGTGGACGTCCTACGCTGCGCTTGCTGGTCCGTGGCCTCCATTCGAGAACTTTCCGGCCCCATCGGCCATCTGTTCTGCGCGCTATATGGCCTGCCCATTGCCACTTCAACGTGCTAATCCGTCGGGCTATGTCGGTGACTTGAGTTCTCCTACGTATCTTCTCATTTCTGATTCGATCCCGTAAAGAAACCCTGAGCATAGCCCTCTCCATAGCTCGTTTATATTTTATTCAGTCATAATTACAACCTATACAACTGTAGAAAATTATTGCTTGTTATTACTACTATTTAGTTATTCTATAGACAAAAAGATTCTATGAAAATGTTATCTATATATCATACATGCATGTTTATATGTGGTACTTGCTCCACCTTTGTAAATGTATCTTCATTATCACCATCATGATTATAACATTTCAAGCGGAGGCATATAATATGTTAATTTGTAAGAATAGAATGCGATTACAGGCATCGATGATATATATGTAGTCTCCCGCGTATTGACTGAGGGGGTGAGCGGTCGGACGCGTGATACTGCGAAATATCACGTAGGGTTGTCAATTACTCTACTCTAGACTAGACAAATATTATAAACCAGCTGACCCGCCGAACTTCGTACCGCCCTGACATGCATATAACACGGGCTGCCAATGTTGCCGCGGTATTGTCAATCGGCTAATATTAGCTGCATATATGTATGAGAAAATGAATTTTCTTCATAATTTCATGTTGCGTGATTTTTTCCGATATTTTAATAATTATTCTGCTATTCGGGGTGGAGACAAATCCAACAAAATATAGATCATTGTTTTTTTTATTTAATTCTGAGTATTTTCATATTTATTCACCTGTTAAACGTTCTCTGGACTTCCACAAATAATTCAATACCAAAATTAGTCAAATCGGTCCAGCCGTTCTCGAGTTTTAGCGAGACTAACGAACAGCAATTCATTTTTATATATATAGGATAAATACATTTGGAGCCGTGGTGGCCTAATGGGATGTTCCATGACTTCCGATTCGGTGGATGTGGGTTCGAATCCGAAAATAATCAAGCATTTTGTTGGTAAGTTTGTATGGTTGTGGGTGGTAATCAATCACAGACACTACAGCAATAGTTATTTATTATACATGAGTGTAAAGTTGCTTTTTAACCGCGTGCTCAATTTTGATGACCGAGCAAGCGAAGGATTCTATAATCTTCTAAAAAAAAATATCCTGAGCGTTAGCGAGGGAATCAAAAGAGCACGAGGTGAAAAATCTTAGCACTCGAGTGTAACACGTAACTTTTCATCCCACCACAGCGAGGAAATGACTTAATTCAAAAAAAGTAATACATCAAGAAGGTTTCGAGTCTGAGTTTTTAACAAATTAAAAAAGGTTGTATGATAAATTCGGCACCATAGAGGTAGAAGTAAATAGGTTTAATGATGTTTTGAATTCACACACTTAGTGCGCACGATGTTCTAAATTCAATTTACTTTATACTCTAGCGGATAAACACGGCTTGTGCACTCAGATGTCGAAGCGCAAAAATACTTTTTCCGAGGTGGGGGGATGAAAAGAAAATTAATCATATTAACAGTATTAAAAAAAATTAAAAAAACTTTATTTCATAGTACATTAGAAATTACAATTTAGCCCTGCTTAGTAACTAAGTACTTAAAAATACTTGTGTTTTGGTAATTAGTGCTATCCCTTTGAGAATTATCCACATACATTATTACTATCCACATACAAATATTAGGTGGGTATGGAAATATAACTGATTTCACATTATATTGTATTGATAGATGTTAGATTTCTCTTATTAGTTGACATAAGATTTGTATTAAAATAAATATGTAGGTACGTCTTTAGAACAAGTTCAAAGTATTTTATACCAGCTGACCCGCCCGCGGCTTCGCACGCTTGAAATTTCCCGTTCCCGTGGGAACTTATGTATTATACATATAAACCTTCCTCTTGAATCACTCTATCTATTACTTAAAAGATGCGAACAGACAGCGGAAGCGACATCATTTTATACTATGTAAAGATTTCGTACAGCCCTATTTCCGCGAAGCAAAAGTCGGATGTCAGCGCGTGACGCGTTTTGAATGACTCTTGCTCATAATAAATAGAATATTTTATCGGGAACCCGCACTCGCACCGAACAAATATTGTATCGCACCAATCTATAACGTGCTACCCTGAGCAACGCTTATAAATGGATGTTCTCTTTACCAGGCGTACTTGGGATTCGAAACAAATGATACCGGAATATTAATTTAATCAGCAACAAACTTCGATACCTCACAAATTTCAACACTTTTACAATACTGATAATACAATTCAGGAAGAAAACGTAGGTAACCAAACTAGATGCAGTTATTGAAGACATACAATAATACATTTTAATAGTATTTTTCAAACTTTCGCTATCACTATACATAATTAGGTACTAATTAAAACGCTGGCTATATACTCTCAGCGTCCTGGAACCCGGTGAGTATTAGGAGTGCCCGTGGCGATCGGTCGTCTCAGTTCGTATACGGTTAGCGTAGTGTGTCGTAATATGAACGAGGACATTTCTAATTCTGAAGACCAAGTGAGGGTAGTTGCTGCAGCTGCCATCACTTCCCGACGGTAGCTCCAAGTACTCCAGTCCACCTGTGACCACGGCTGTTTACTCAGCTGAAACATATACAAATAAAAAAGGTATACACAATAAATGCCCGTTTTAATCAGTAATTAAATAAATTTTAAATAGGTCTAATTTCTAGTTTTGCTAACCAACTAGAAATAAGATTAAATAAACTTTCCACCAGATGGAACATAAAAGTTCCTGATGGTTAGAAGCAGGCCGCACAATATCGGTCGTTCTGGGAATATATAGAGGAGGCCTATGATCAGCCCTTATCTCTTTAGATAAAAATGAATCCCTATTTCCCTTGGTCACGCCATCACGCTTGAACGGCTGGACCGATTTCGCTAATTCTTTTTTTGTTGTATTTCTTATTGTCAGGAGAAGGTTCTTATGAAAGAAAAAATTAAGAAAATTGCGCGCAAAATTAGAAAATTTAAGAATACTTAACCACCATATAAAATTATTTATAATCTAACCTTAGCGCTTTTATAATGTAACCTTATGACATTTGACATAGAATTGACAGAATGCGTGCTGCAAATATCGTCAAGAGGATGTAAAGAAATAAATATCGTTTGAAACAGATGCTTTGGTCGGAGTTATCCCGAGATATTGTCTATCTATATATATAAAAATGAATTGCTGTTCGTTAGTCTCACTAAAACTTGAGAACGGGTGGAGCGATTTGGCTAATTTTGGTATTGAATTATTTGTGGAAGTCATTCATTTTCTCATACATAATGATGGCCGGAGACAACAATTGACAATTCTACCAGGGTGACGTATATTGACAGCCCGCGTTATATGCATGTCAAGGCGGTACGAAGTTCGGCGGGTCCACTAGTTACTTATAATAATTTACCATACAATAGAACAGAAAACGTTTAGACGCACACAAGAACAACGCTTCCTGGAGAAGTTAAAGATAATTTAGCCACCGATACCATCATTGCGTTTGACTTAGGCTTCCAGTGTAATTTCTGTTGAATTATTGATAATTATATTTACAGGATTTTAGGTAAGATAACTGTATATTATTATTATTTATATTTACTGGTGGTAGAGGTTTTGTAAACGAGCTCGAGGAAGTGGGCACCACCGCCTTACCTTTATCTGCCGCCAAATAGCAGTACTTGTGCTGCTGTGTTCCGGTTAGATGGTAATGGTATGTTCCTGTAATTACTGGCACATAGGCATAACAGCTAAGTCCTATAGTATGGCAACGTATCCACATACATAAGCTGCACTAAAAGTATCGGGAATGGAATATTTCCACTGTTCCTGTCATATTAAAATCTTTTTAATTGAAAACTCCTTGGTTTTAAAAATCGGATACCATTTATTTATTTAAAAAAATATTCTCGGTCTTGTCACAAGGTCTTATCAAACTTGTTTAGTCGTTGAGAAAATGGAATTGACTCGAGAAAATTCAAGAGCGATGATTTATTATGACTTTCGAAGTGGTTTAACACAAAAACAGTGTGTTGACCGGATGATTTCTGCATTTGGTGATGAAGTGCCATCCAAAACCACAATTTATCGCTGGTTTGCTGAATTTCAACGTGGACGTGTTAAGCTCAGTGATGATCCCCGTCAAGGTCGTCCAAAAACTGCAGTCACCCAAGAAAACGTTGATGCTGTGCGTAAGTTGATTGGGAAAGATCGACATGTGACATACCGCGAAATTCAGGCAACTTTAGACATTGGCATGAGTCAAATACAAATAATCTTGCAAGAACAATTAGGTGTAAAAAAGTTGTTTTCCCGATGGATACCGCATTTGCTCTGTTAAGAGCAAAAAGCGGCTCGCGCTACTTGGTGCGTCAGAGCTCTCGAAAGATTCCACGCAGGATCCTCAAATGCTGTTTACAACATCGTATCAGGTGACGAATCCTGGATATACGCGTACGAACCCGAAACAAAAAACCAGTCACGAGTTTGGATGTTCGAAAATGAGTTAAAGCCATCAAAAATTGTTCGTTCACGGAGTGTTGCAAAAAAAATGGTGGCCACGTTTGTCTCCAAAACCTGTCATGTTGCGACTATTCCTCTTGAGGGACAAAGAACGGTTAATGCAGAATGGTATGCTAGCATTTGTTTACCACAGGTCGTTTCTGAACTCCGTAAAGAGAACTGCAACCGCCGCATCATCCTCCATCACGACAATGCGAGTTCTCACACCGCGCACAGAACAAAAGAGTTTTTAGAGCAAGAAAACATAGAATTATTAGACCATCCACCGTACAGCCCCGACCTAAGCCCTAAGGATTTCTATACTTTCCCTAAAATAAAGAATAAATTGCGTGGTCAGAGATTTTCATCACCTGAAGAAGCTGTGGACGCCTACAAAACGGCCATTTAGGAGACCCCAACTTCCGAATGGACTGGTTGCTTCAATGATTGGTTCCATCGTATCGAAAAATGTGTCAAATTTCGCGGAGAATACTTCGAAAAGCAATAAATACATTTTTAAATAGTAATGTTGTGTCACTTCCTTGATTCCCGAAATTTTCAGTGTAGAGACCAAGACAACATAATAGCTTGTTTTGAATTCTATGTGGATATCCATGGGCTGCAGTAGCCACTTAACATCTGGTGGACTGCATGCTCGTTTGCCATATAAGTAGTATAAAAAAAAATATGTTAGGCATTTATTATTTTTTTCTAATTTAGTTATTTAGGGTCTGTATTTTTTTTGTAGCTTTGAAATACATTTTTTCCTGTGTCACGCCTTACCTTCTTTTAGCACGACCGGGATGACTGTTAGATAATGCTATTAGCATTAAGTCCTCCTAGCACTATTCTATTTTGTGTGAAAGTATTCAATAAATATATAATAAATTAGAACACAGAACGGACATACTATTAAACAGATACATAAAACAAACAAGAGATTAAAGAATAACAATAGAGAAACAGAAACAAGTTGGTAATAATAACAAAAGAAAACAGAAAGCTATAATTTTTATTATAAGCTGATCTATCATTCTACGAAAAGCCTACACAATGCGAGATCAGCTTATACTGGAATTGTATAGCTTGATGTGTAGCCGTGTGTACCTGCAGTGACCTATAATTTGCTTCCTTAAAGTGTAATTTTAGACGCTTCAAGGGTTTTCTAAGCATTTAAATCAGTAGTATACCAATCTCCCAGCCTGCCACCCCATGATCCATTTTATTCGAACGCATATTTGCGTAAAGCATTTTATTAAAGCTGACTATCCATCAATCCTTCACGTAACCCTTACCAATACACGTCGCCAAAATAATACTGAACTTCTTTGTGGTGTTACGAGATAAAGAGTACGATTTGACAAAAAATACTGAGCAAAAACCTAACTAAAAAAAATTATAGGTTACATAACCTATCAACAAATAAATGTGGGGGGTTATTGAGATATTGAGGTTCAAGAGGGGTAAAAAAATGAGACTACCAGATTAAGTGGGACGTCTAATGATAGATCTTCATTAGTAAATTTCGACTTCTTTTATTATTAGTTAAGCCTTATAGGTTTTGAGTTATTAGCTGTAATAAAACTGAACTTTGACAAAATTCACAGGGTACACCAGTGAACCCACATTGATAAAATTTGGTATGCGTGAAGCTTTAGTGACACAAATATATGCAAAAGTCTAAAATTCAGAATAACTGCAATTAATACCCCAAAAAACCAACCACTTTACATGAACTCTCGTTACTTGTAATTTGTATAAAACTGTAGGTCACGTTATTTGGACGTTATTACGTTGATAATTTACACTGTGAAGTTTACATGCTCACCTCCAAAAAACATGGAGTCCTTTTAACCATGCCAAACAGTATTTTACGGCACAACAACTGAAGAATTCTGAGAATAGAATACTGTTCTCATCTTCGGCACAGAACTCCAAAGTACCAATTGCTTCGTTTTGACTTCCTTCAGTGAAGAGCCATTAGAATCATCAGCGATCCCAAACTCGTCAACAGGATGGAACCACTGAGTCAACACCGTGAAATCGGATCGCTCAGTGTTTTCTACCGCCTATATAATGGAGAATCTTCTGAGGAGCTATTCGATCTGATACCGTCGTCGAGATTTAACCACCGCACTTCTCGACAACGTAACATCATCATCATTATCATCATATCAGCCGTAGGACGTCCACTGCTGGACAAAGGCCTCCCTCGTTGATCTCCAGGAACTGCGGTTGGAAGCGGCCTGCATCCAACGCATATCATCCACATATCATCGACAATTTGGTATCGCGCACCACACGCTTCACGTGATCTTTTCTACCCCATACTTGCAAGATGTGGAATGAGCTACCATCTGAAGTTTTCCCATTGCGGTACGACATGGCACGCTTCAAGAGAAATATTATAAGGTTTCTACAGGGTAGGGAACGCATCGACAATACCCCGGGTGTTGCTAGTTTCAATAGGCGATGGTGACCGCTTACCATCATGGCCGTAAGCCTGTTTCCCACAAATAACATAAAAACGAGTGTGCTTTAGACCATTTGACTGAAGTAAAACTTCTTTTTCAAAATATTAATTTATAACATTATTCTATTACAAAATTGTCCACACGTCCGTAGGTCAGTCTATGTTCATTCTGGACAGACGCAACTCGCACTCGCACATTAACGTTTAAAAATATACGAAACATAACTCTCTCTCTCTCTCTCTCTTTCTATCTTCACTAACTTACCTATATCTCTCTCTCGCTCTCTCTCAACTTCCGTGCGCACTTTTGGTGACGCATTCACCAGCTTACTCCCCAAGTCAAGTGTGCATAAAGAAGTTTTACTTGAAAAAAAAACATGGCAGTATTTTTATAGTCAGAGGCTAATCATTTTATAAGTTTTTATGGGATACTCGCGAGATCTCAGTTCTGGGCGAACCCTAGTTCTGTAAAAATACCTATGTAGGTACATAAATTGGCGGACTGTGCAAATAACCAGACATTTTATGCATCAACTATTCTAAAAGTTAAATCTGACGGATTATAATACTTTAGATACGGCGATAAACACGTCTCGCGAGTTTTCATTCAAAATTGAAGCCACTGTATTGATAGAGGGGGCTTAAATCTTTGATTGATCGCTCCAGTCAATACGAGTGAGAATAGAATCATAGGGAATATTTGAGATTGGAAAAAATACCGAAATCTGTATATTGTATGATTAAATTATTATTGTACAGTGGTATTTTTAATAGAACCTTGTGGTATCATCACATTTATTCATATTTTTTTATTTGTCGCTTATGTCTTTATATCTCTATCTTCGGTTTGATTTAGGATATAACGTAATCAATAAAGAATCAGAAACTGGAGAACAGATGGCCGATAGGGCCGGAAAGTTCTCAAATAGAGGCCATGGACCGGCAAGCGCAGCGTAGGACGTCCACCTGCAAGATGGCCAGACGACTTAGTAAGAACCGCAGGTCGGCGTTGAATGCAGGCCGCTTCCGACCGCAGTTCCTGGAGATCAATCGTCCTACGGCTGATATGATGATGATGATGAACTGGAGAAACAATAATTGTCAGTTGTTTGTCAAAACACGCTTCACGCCACTTTCAAATAATTGTCCTTTACGAAGGCATATTTTATTCCTTAGGGACACTTCCGCGTCGTAGGGATTTGAAGCAATTGATCTATCTATAGATCGATGTCATTAGATGATTCAACTGTTTCTTTTTACAAGCATTTTATTAATTTGCAATGTATGTATGTATGTTTGTCCGGGTGGAATCTTGCAACTGAATTTTAAACCCGTTCCCCTCAACTGATTGAGCTGAAATTTGGAATACATATGTAACTTCGGTGACAATGCAATAAGAAGGTACCATGAAGGTGGTTTCATGATGGAGACGGATGCTGGACCACTAAACTTCTGGATGGATTATAGTAGGCTACTAGTGTTTGGACTCATTTGAATCTGCATGCGGTTCCGATTATGAATTTTATTAAAGCTTGTTTTGAACAAGTAATTTTTTAACAAAAAACTTACATACTTTTAAAGAAATATGTATGAATATTCTTTCTGATCTATACTAATATTATAAAGAAATATTTATTTGTTTGTATTGAATAGGCTCTGAAACTACTGGACCGATTTAAAAAAATCTTTCACTGTTGGGAAGCTACACTATCCCTGGGTGACATAGGCTACTTTTTACCCAACTGCGCAGAAGGAGGGTAATGTTTTTATTGAAAAACTACGCGTGCCAAGCTGCGGATTGATCAGCTAGTAGGTAATACTTAGATTTAGTGTTATACTCGTGGGTATCTCATTTTAAGCAAAAATATGCTTGTGTTAAAAGATGCCGCTCTTCTATAGCCATGAGAGTTACATTTTATATGTATACGTACTATTTATACATTTCACAAGAAATAAATATATATAAATATATTGTTGGACATTTCACACAGCCCCAAACTAAGCAGAGCTTGTACTATGGGAACCAGATAACTGAAAGAATACTTATATATTTTTTTTGTAAATACATACTTATAATACATAGAAATCATCCAGACCCGGAACAAATATCTGTAGATCATGCAATCATTTGTTCCGCAGTGGGAATCGAACCCGCTACCTCCTGCGTCTCAGCCGGCAATTCGCCCACTGCGCCACGGAGGTCGTCAAATATGTAGATAGATAAATTAAAACTAAAAACAAATTTTAACTCAAACTGTTCCAAGCACATAACAATGCATCCCAAAACAGTATCTTCCAACGATCCCGTATTTAGAGGCTAAGCTTGTATTTTAGTGAAATTCAGTGCATCGTGGGTGTTTTGCATCATACATGAGTAATCTCATTAGAGCAACAATGGTAGCAGCTAATCTGATAGGAAAGCTCGGCGCGGTACCGCCGCGACTAAGCTCAAATAAATATAATCTGATTACAGATAATGGAGGACGTACAGTTTTCCGCAGCCTAGATTTTAGGATAATAACCCCATTTAGACAAAGTTTGAAGGTAGTACTTACGTGAAAATTGTTAGCCGTGCCACAGAATCACACTAATACTCGACATAACTTCTTAAATGATAAAAACCGGCCAAGTGCGAGTCGGACTCGCGCACGAAGGGTTCCGTACCATTAACTATAAAAACAGCATAAAATCATGTTTGATAAATGGGAGCCCCACTTAAATATTTATTTTATTCAATAGAACAATTTTATTTATTTACCTTATTTGGGGTTGGTGCCGATTGAGCTAGTCCTCTAAATTGTATGAGCGCCCATACAACTCAGAGGACTATCTTAATTGGCGTCAACTGCATGGAGACACTCGTTAATTTTCAATTTTTTGGATTTTGTTCTTTATTTGTGTTGCTTTTTGCCAAATTTCGTGGTTCTAGATCAACGTGAACTACCATAGGTAGGTATAGGTTTTCGACCCAAAACCTATAGGGTACTTCCGGTTGACCTAATTGTCAATTTTCGTTAAAAGCAATGTCTTACAGCACAAGTAAAGGGAATATACCAAAAAACAAAAAAAGTTTAAAATTTAAGTAAATTTTGGTAAATTTTGGTAAGTTAATGCGAAAATCTAAATTTGCCCATATATTTTTATCGTGTCGACTCAGGACCTTGATTTTTATACACCTAATAGGGAATATAGACCTCAGTATCTGGTATAAATTTCAACTTGCTAGGTCCATCCATTCCTGAAAAAATCGTTGGTGACACACGGACAGACAGACGGACAAGAGAGCGATCTTATAAAAATTCCTACGCATAAATCTGTGACCTCCTGTTAAATAGGTACCGTGAATAGGATGTATGGATGTATTCACGCAACATGCATGCGCTGGCATTATAGACTGTCTCTGACTCGTCTGTCATTTTTGACATTGACAGTTGTAGTTTGTCTTCTCTCTCTTACCTCTCGCCTCCCGAACCAGTGGACGTATAATAAAATGTGTTATCAAATCGTTGTTAATCCTGTCTAATAATATCAATGGGAACATTTATTCTGTGCTAATGGACAAGTTAACATTGTAGTCTCAAGTGCGTTTGATTATTTGGTGACCGCATTCTGCAACACATCACACTACAAAACCTCCTTTATTGACAAAGCCCCTGTACAGTTGCAACCGCTTGACATGTTATAGTTTTTAAGTTTAAATTATTTAATGACAAGGCCTCTTTACAGCCGCTTAAATGAACTAATTTTAATTTAATTTATTATTTTAATTTTAACTTCTGAAAAGCCAGTACTTATACAGCCGCAACTAAAATATTAATGTATTATAATTATAAAAATATTAGTTAGGTAAATGTTCCCTTACATTTTTTTTATATAATGAAGTTGACGTCTCTATGGTTTGATATAAATAAATATGAAATATTATAAATGCGAAATTTTGGATGTTTGTTTCTTTAATCACGTCGTAACGGTTGAACCGCAATGAAATTTGGTATATAGTTAAAATATGTCCTGGATTAAAACATAAGTTATTTTTACTGACAATACATGTGTGCGAAGCCACGGGTGGAAGGTAGTATACGTTAAAAACTGTTACCTTACTCTATCAGTTGAAGTGAGTTATCATTATCAGTTATCTTTCCATACATTGCCGCGACTTTGGATAATGCGGTTTGTTACTTTGTACAGGAAGGTGAACTTTCAAATAAAATTAACGATTGAAATAACACATTGATGAGTATGTTCGGTTCTCTTCGACCTTTATTATGCGCACCGCCAAAGAGTGGAACGCCTTGCAAGAGTCTGTGTTTCCTGATAGCTACAACCTGGGTATCTTTAAGTTGCGAGTGAATAGGTTTCTTCTAGGCAAGCGTGTACCATCGTAGACTGCATCATTGCTTGCCACCAGCCGAGATCGTGGTCAAACGCAAGCCTATAATGTATACAAAAAAATATATGTGCCTATATTACTTGCATTTTTCCCGAGGAAATTTAATTTCCCTAAGATCCACCAAAGGTTGTCACGTGATAAGCAATTTTGTAGTGTTAATAATTATGCTTAGAATCACCCCCACCAACGTAAACTAAAAGCATTATAAACACCGGCTATAAATCTGGTATTTTCTCTAAATGTATCGAAAGGGTAATTTAAAACTCCCCAAGGAGACGGCTACTCGAAACTCGTAATTCGACATACCGAACCCCGGTCACCAAATATGTAAAATGGCTGCCTTGCATTTTTTCCTAAGTGCTATAAAGTATGACATTTATTACGGTCAGATCTGCCTCAACCACTATTGATAGGCAAATGAGAGAGTTTTTTAAAAGAAAAACGATGTCTGCTTTTTATGTGTTCTCTGTATAAGGAATTTGCCAGATATCCTTCGAATTCGCCGTAATGGGCGGTTTCTGTTTTTGCGACGGTATTCAAGAGGGTTTTGGATAGCTACTGTTTCTCGTCTCCTAAACTTTTTTTATTTCATGTCACTGACCAGGTGTTAATCTAATAAAACCGGCCAAGTGCGAGTCGGACTCGCGGACGAGCAGTACTTGCACTGGTATGGAACGAAGCGTTCCATACCATCTATACTAATATTATAAAGAGGAAAGATTTGTTTGTTTGTATTGAATAGGCTCCGAAACTACTGGACCGATTACTGGACCGAACTACTGGAAAAAGTGATTGCTGGAACTCGTTTTTTAAGACATAAAGGAACTCTTAATTTTATCAAAATTGTATTCCTCTGGTAGCCTCTTAAGAATTCTTAAATTTAGATATGAAGGTAGATAAGAGCGATAACTCAAGGAATAGGTCAAGCACAATAGTGAGTGCCACCGATAATCGTATATTAGAGCCCTTATCCCTGCGAGCACCTCTGCGACAATAGAAAGGAATATAATGTCGAAAAGTGGCCACATAAAAATGACATACGGTTTTGGCGGATGGAAAAAATATCGCTACCTTCGAAACCGCAATATGGTGCTCTGATAAAAATGAATGATGAAGTCGCATTTCAGAAGTCACTGTCCACACATACATACTAAGTGCCTAATCATAAACTTAGGTGTTCCGGTTTCTTATTGTCAATTATGACCTGTCCTTCTTAATTAAATAAATAAATAATGCTGTACATTTCACACAGCGCCATCTAGCCCCACAATAAGCTGAGCTTGTACTATGGAAACCAGACAACTAACAAAATAATAATAAAGAAATTAATAACAAATAGATCTATAATGCTTTAGATTGTCTTCAGAAAAAAATATCAAATAATGATCTACATAAGTAAATTTCTTTTTATTTAATAAACTATACTGTCCCACTGCTGGGAAAAGGTCTCCACAT
The DNA here is from genome assembly GCA_918857605.2 of Philereme vetulata. NCBI lineage: Eukaryota > Metazoa > Arthropoda > Insecta > Lepidoptera > Geometridae > Philereme > Philereme vetulata. The sequence goes on along the minus strand of OU975471.1, from coordinate 2,956,269 downwards.
ATCCTTCCATTCCTTGCATTCCTCCTGAAATATCCTGCCAGTCAGAGTAGAACCCATCCAGATCATCGCGCCAGCGTTTTCGTGGTCTCGTTGCCGTCGTCCTGTAGGTTGCCAGCCGGTGGAGATCTTAGTCCACCTTTCAGGGTGCATTCGCGTGACATGACCCGCCCAGTTCTATTTGAGTCTTCCAGCCTTATACCCCACATCGATGATTCCGATCTTAGAGCGTAGGGTAGTGTTGCGGATCCCATCGACTCGCCTAAACACCTAAAATGCTACGCTCCATCGCTCTTTGGCACACCTCGAGTTTGAAATTTTGTGAGTCCGTTAATGACCAAGTTTGAGCACCGTAGGTTAGGATAGGTAAGATACACATGTGATCTCGATAAATTTCCGCTTAAGTGACAATGGAAAGTTGCTGTTCATTAGCTCTTTCATGGACCAGTAGCTCTTCCAAGCTTTATCGACGCGACGGTCTACTTCTCGGTCTTGTCTGTTCCTGAAAGAGACTATCTCGCCCAGATAAATATACTCATCGACATAGTGTATCTCTTGCCCATCTCTCGATCCTATGTTTCTTGTACGTTTGTTGTTGTTCTATCGGTCATAACTTGGTTCTTTGACTGGTTCATCATCAGTCCAAACTCGACGCTTGCCTTGCCCAGGTCTTAGAGCATTTGTCCTAATTGGGGGCAAATAGAACTATGTTGTTGGCGAACCTAAGGTTAGTAAGTTTTTAGTCGCCGATTTCAATTCCTCCGTTTGGTCCACGAGGCTGGCAATTGTTTAAAAACCTCTTTTAGAGTGCTCGTAAATAGTTTGGGAGAGAACAGGACACCCTGTTTGCCTCCCTTTTCTATTAGAAACTTTGACCCTTATGTATTAAATTCGATGTTAGCGTAGATTACTGTAAATACTTTTAACTAGGTCTATATAGGTTTTTTTCAACGTTTTGTTTCTCTAAAGCCGAGGAGAGTGCTGCGTGATTGATGCTATCGAAAGCTTTTGTGTAATCAACAAAAGCGAGATATACTGGTGGTAGAGCTTTTTTGAACGAGCTCGAGGAAGTGGGCACCACCGCCTTACCTTTATCTGCCGCCAAATAGCAGTACTTGTGCTGCTGTGTTCCGGTTAGATGGTAATGGTATGTTCCTGTAATTACTGGCACATAGGCATAACAGCTAAGTCCTATAGTATGACAACGTATCCACATAAAGATCAAGACATCATAATACCTTGTGTTGAATTCTATGTCGATATCCATGGGCTGCAGTAGCCACTTAACATCTGGTGGACTGCACGCTCGTTTGCCATATAAGGTGTATGAAAAAAAAACATATTGGATTGTGTGGCAAATTTTATAAGATTATTTTTTTTTGGATTTCCTAACAAGCCAAGGATGTCTATTTCTATTCTACCATGTGCACAAAAATACTAAAAGTTGGAATCACTGAATACTCTTTGCGTACGAACTTGGAATCGTTTTTCCCATCAGGCGGCAAATGCGAAATTGTAATAAAACTACCGATGGCACATGTAAAGAAGCTATAATATTGAAAACTTCCAAAGTCCATCAATAAATGTGCCGCTGTGTGGGGAACGATGCGGCCCTAACATTTGTAGAGCTGTTTTTTGACGAAAATATCGATATCGATAGTTTTTTGTTATCATATGACCTTGCCTTAAAATTGAGTGAGTCAACAGTGCCTAAACCCAAAATGAATGTTATTATTATTATAAATACGGGATTTATCGCGTACCGTTTTATCGGTGTTTCGACCGACAATGTTTCGTTTCAATTCGTGAACTTTCATCAGGGTGAGTGTGATCCGCTCTAAGCAACGTCTCGCCTCGCACTTGAAACACCGATAAGTACGTGGTAAATCACATTTTCTTAATAATTGTTGAAATAAATCACAAGTAAAATGAATGATATTATTGATAACATATTTATTACATTTTTAGATTTCAATTTCTAAAAAGGATTTGAAAAAGGTTTTTATAAGTTTGATACGAAAATAGAAAGAATATTAAAAAACTTTATAAACATACCAATATAGAAACATGCCTAGCAATATTTTAATATTCATTCCTTTCACACAGGCAATAATTTACTTTTTCCATTACCGTCATACCTCCCTAATTATACTCCTGAATTACCAAGAAAACCCACTAACATTTTTTTTTATACACCTGGAGATGGAGCAAGCTTATGGTCCTCCTAATGTTAAGTGGTAACCATCGCCGTCCATCAAATTGAGGCATACAGGTGTAAAGCCTCATGTGCCTGTAATTTCACCGGCAATCATACCCTGCAAAACAAAACACAGCGATGCTGTATTGGCGGCAGAAATAGGTACCTATGGTGAAAATACTTCCCCGGGCGAGCCCTTTCACAAGGAACTTTACTGCTCTCACATGACAACGAAGTAAAAGAAAACCTAGATAACGATAAGTTGTTAGTTTCGGGGCTTTACCACCTCCCTAACCACATCGAGAGGCGTCAAAACGTAGCGACCGCAACTATCAAAGAGAAATCTTTTCCGTGTATCAATAACGGAGGCGAGACATCGTCGCCTTCTAAGCTTGTGGAGATATGACGGTGTTAAAGTTAGAGGGTCACTTCTGCTTACACTATTCGTAAATCTTTTTACGTGTTCTGAACTGATGTTCACTATCACTTTTTTTCAAGTGGCTTGCCTCAAAAAGCTTTTGTTTTTTCACCTTTTAGCTATCTGTATCCTCAAAGATGCCAAGAAGAAAACTGGTGTAAGAGTTACGCTCGCCTTTGTACATTTCCTTTTTGTAGGCTTTTTTGTATGATAAGTACCTATCTAATTTGTGAATAATGCTGGCCACACACATAAACAATTTATTTGCGTAAGCCTTGCCTAGAAGTTATAACAAATTCTTCCCACATAAGCTTGCTCAGGCCTTGCACAAGCCTAGAAATTTTAACAAATTCTTTCCACATAGCTTGCTCAGGCCTTGCACAAGCCTAGAAATTTTAACAAATTCTTCCCACATAGCTTGCTCAGGCCTTGCACAAGCCTAGAAATTTTAATAAATTCTTCCCACATAAGCTTGCTCAGGCCTTGCACAAGCCTAGAAATTTTAACAAATTCTTCCCACATAAGCTTGCTCGAACCTTGCACAAGCCTAGAAATTTTAACAAATTCTTCCCACATAAGCTTGCTCAAGCCTTGCACAAGGCTTGACTTGGTAGCAGCCCGACTTCACCCACTGCTGGGTGCTGCCTCTCTTTGCCTGTGCTATTCTCCACGGATAGTATTACCGTCTATGGACACAATCGGTCGCGCTGGAAATCGATGGGAAAGGCCTATATGCAGCGATAGACGACTGTTAATATGATGATGATGAAAGAATAAAGAACAAACATTAATTCACAGTGATTTGATTTGAAGCAACAGTCGATGTGATTATTCCAATAAGCCCAATATTCACAATAGGCAGTATATCGTCTCGGTGTAGAGCGTGAAATTATTTTCCTTGCCGTATGCAGATTAGAATGGGGTGTAGTATTAGTCTCGGTTTTTTAAAGGATTGCGATGATAAATGTATCAAATATTGCCTTTGGATTGTAACGGGTGGCGCGTGACATATCTAAATAGCTTCGAAAAGCTATTACCGTGTCTTTCATGGTGTTGTGTTGTGCACACTTGGAGATTAGAAAGCCGCTTAACGCGCCGGCGAACCCTGAGCGCAACTTCAATTCGGCCACGTCAAAAACTTCGGCCTGAATATCGCTATCCCTGTTTAGTGACGAAGTTTGGCCACGCAGAGCGACAGTGATAGCAATAGAACGATTCTAAATTTGATTAGATTTTGACCGTGTTCCGTAATACCAAAAAGGATGACTGAAAACTTGTTGTATTTTTCTCATTGTGTTGTTATTCTGTAACTAGACGATATAATCTATGTTCCCATGACTAGGCTACGTAAGATGTTGTTGTTTTTAATACGAAACAATTAGGTTGAAAACAGGTATTTTATGACGTAAAAACATGCAGATGTTATCGCTTCTATTTGATTTCAGTTAAGTATTTTGATCTAATATATGATTGGAAACCTAGATAAATACTATTAAAATTAAAATAATACCTTATTAAGGTAGAAATATGCTCCAATTAGAAATGATCTTGGTAGTACGTGTTGTATGGGCGATTGTCCCTCCGGTGTCCCCTTAAGTAGATGACAGACAGACGTGCATCTTACTAGATCAATTTTACTGGAAAAACTTTATTTATTATTATTTAATACATTCACACAACACAGAATAGTTCTAGAGAGACTCAATGCTATTAGCATTATCTACCAGTCATCCTGGTCGTGCTAAAAGAAAGTAAGGTGTGACCCATGCAACAAACGTGATTTTTTTGCTCGATATTGATAACGGCAACAGGTAAACGCTTGAAATATTCACAGAATATTTAGTTATATTATTCACTTTAAAAATAAATAAATAAATTAAAATTAAAATAATATTTACGGGTAATAATTTCCCATACAACAAACGTGATTTTTTGCCGTTTTTATAGATAATGGTACGGAACCCTTCGTGCTCGAGTCCGACTCGCACTTGGCCGGTTTTTTTTTCTTTGTCTAGGTCTATAATTATGTAATTTATTTCAATCATTATTATAAACGGATTAGCACGTTGAAGTGGCAATGGGCAGGCCATATAGCGCGCAGAACAGATGACCGATGGGGCCGGAAAGTTCTCGAATGGAGGCCACGGACCGGCAAGCGCAGCGTAGGACGTCCACCTACAAGATGGGCAGACGACTTGGTAAGAACCGCAGGTCGGCGTTGGATGCAGGCCGCTTCCAACCGCAGTTCCTGGAGATCAATGAGGGAGGCCTTTGTCCAGCAGTGGACGTCCTACGGCTGATATGATGATGATGATGATTATAAATACGGGATTTATAACGTACCGTTTTATCAATGTTGCGACGAACAGGGTCACGATAAATAAAAGCTAAGTTCCCAGTCTGACCCCAAGATATACCTTATATTTATATTGTATTTATGTACCTAGAGATACATAGAATCTTGTATGTAAATACAAGATATCATACCAAACTATCTTACTATTATTTGCTTAGGCTGCTTAGTCGACCTCCATGGCGCAGTGGGCGAATCGTCGTCTGCGCCACGGAACAAAATGTTTGCATGATCTACAGATATTTATTCCGGGCATGGTTGTTTCTCTATATACAACCTGTTTTGTTATGTACGACAAAAACACACATCCGGAAGCGTATTAACTGATTTTAGAGGTGGGTTTAATACAGGTAGCTTGCATATATATTCAATAATAGATACATTTCCAATAAACATTTTTTTACGTAAATCGGCGGCGCCTTTGCGACGATGCCGTTTAACAATACTTACTTACATGATGAATGAATATGATTTATTTACCTATTTTATACAGGCTGTTTCATTGATATTTTAGGACTTGATATTAAAGTTGTTTAAATTTTTTTTTTTATTTTATATGTTAACGAATTTGAAAAAACCTATTTTACAACAATACTAGCCATTAGCCCTACCCGTGTTTTCATTTAATGTCGTACTTAACAAACCACGCAGTATGATAAGTATGTATTTAAAAAAAAGTGTACAGGTATTTTATCAGTTATCTGGTGCCCATAGCTTTGCTTAGTTTGGGGCTAGATAGCGCTGTGGGAAATGTCCATCATTATTTATTATTATACAGAATTTACTTTTATGAAATCTAACCGACCCAAATACGCCGTAGCGTCCGTATAGGCTCTACGAGTTCTACTATCGTTTGTATTTCAGAGACGTTGTCACAAATGAATCATGAAATGTTTTTTCGTCGCTTCATTTTTATTCATCCTTTAAAAATATAAACTGTTGCAATTTCATCTAACGGAGTATATTTTTGGGACCATAAATAATAAAACATTATGTATTTTTTTATATCTAAAAAACATTATTTATGAGTTTTTGTGTTGTAGACGCTGCCGTACGGATCGTACGCGTTCTGTTGACTGGTTGGGTACTTTGACCGGACCGGGTTATTGACTGGGCGTGTCATTGAACGAGCTGGATTGTTAAACGTCTCGAAGTAACTTTTTAGTCATCTATGGCGTCGTAAAACACGCTAGATCTCTAACATTTCGTCGAGCAACATTTTCTCCCGATTTTGATTATTAAACAAGAAACTTTTATAGATACATTTATTTTCTGTTTATTGTGTAGAAACCGTCCCTTCAATTAAATTCATCATAGAGACAAAGTGTAAGTGTAATGTTTAGTATGAAGAAGATATAACTAAAGGAGACCTAGATTTGCCTGAGGGTGCTATATCGAGAGTTCGGACTACTAAAACCCCGGTTAAGTAGGTAAATCACAAAACAACCGGCCAAACAATCTATCAAATTCTAGATGCAATTGGGAACACAACACATGTCGCCAACTCGCTCGCCCTTCCGTGGCATCAGACAAAAAACAAGGAAAGTCACCGGACTGACGAAAATATGATTTATAGACGGGCCGTCATCGGCAATGTGCCTTCTATACGTGACGATGTCACACTGATGGGTTGGGGAAGAAATTGGAAGATGGATATTATGGCAATGTTTGAAAATAAGGTAGAGATTGAAAGAAAGAGATAGGTAGGTAATGTTTAGTTATGACAACCACTAATAACTTACAGACAAAAACAGACAGACAGAAATAGAAAATATTTATTTTGCGCCACAAACAAAACTTAAAGATACACAATTAAAACTAAAAACAAAAAAAAATGCGTGTGTGTCGTGGAACACTCGGTTGGAATGAAGTTCCTTTCGTAGTACCTAGGTACATTATTATTGAAATAAAAAAATTAATATTGAATTAAATAATTAATAAAGATTTTTTTTTTTATTCTTTATTGTACACAAATAGATTTACAGATAAAAATAGCTTACAAAATGGACATGTACAAAGGCGAGCTTAACCCTTATAAGAGTTTTCTTCCAGCAAACCTTTGAATGTAGAGATATTTGATTATAGTGGTGGGTACGTGCACAGAGAATGACATTGGAGTAGAATACTAATATATAGTATATACTATATTAAATACAACACTTAACCATATTAAAAATAACAATAATACCTTTATACTATACCTACATTAGAGATAAACATAATACTTTATACAAAATATAAATAATATACCTACTTATACATACACAATAACCTAAAAGCTTACAAGGACAGGTAATGCTCTTTGACTCTAAGCTTAAAAGTGCTTAGTGATGGACTTGCGCGGATAGAGTGTGGTAGAGAATTCCACAGGTTGACTCCATGGACAGTGAAGGAACCGCCATAGCGACTGGAGGAATGAGGAGTGGTTTTGAGAAGGAGGGACTAAGATGACCTACAAGTCATCTCCGGTAGGACAAGAAAATCGAAGCGCTCACGGAGGTAAGAAGGAGCTAAAGGATTGAAAAGAGTGTTAAAGAGAAAAGTTACAACATGAAGATCACGTCGACGACGAATGGGAAGCCATCTTAGCTGAAGAATCAATTATTAATAATATTATAACAAATATATTATATAATTTTATTTAATATTAATTTAAGATTATATTAGTACCTAAATAAAGGGAAAAAATTCGTGTTCAACGTAGGTAAAGACGGCTACGCATCAAGCATCATATACATTTCCAGTATAAGCAGACCTCGCATGGCATTTCGTAGAATGAGAGGTCAGCTTATACTGGAAATTTATAGCTTGATGTGTAGCCGTGTGTACATTGTACTTTTTTGTGCTGCACTCTGCTCTCATCTTTATTGTAGATAAATCTCTTTTTACAAAAGAAAAATGGGGAAACACAAGAAAAGACGTGATGAAAGGCTAAAAAAGTTAAATTTGCGGTTGGAGGAACTGGAGGAGCGATTAGGGAGAAATCGTAGCTACGACTCGGGTAAGTTTTTCTTTAGGGCTGCTGGTTTTGATGTACCGATGTAAGGACTCAAGTAAAACATAGGTTCAAGTCTCTGAGTTTTCACGGGAGGTTCTTTCTTGTGACGTCTTTTCTTGTGTTTGCCCATTTTTCTTTTGTTAAAAGAGATTTTTCTACAAAAAAGATGTGAGCAGCGTACAGCACAAATAAGTACAATGTACATAATGAGCACGAGATTATTCCCTATAATTGAGGATCGGACGTCACTTCGTAAGTTAGTCCGATCTCTTTAATTATTTTATTACTATATAGCAAACGCGCTATGGATAACCGTCTACACTAAAGAAAGGGTCATGACAGAAAACTCTAACACTTTTTTTCGCCTAGCCCCCATCCGCCAAGTCCGACCGTACGATAAGGAACTTCGTTCAAAAAAAGGCATCCAAATTGGTCACCACCGAGCGATATGCTAACAGCACTGGAAACACTGAAGTAGCGCTGGTATTCTGTGGTGGCGTAGGTATACACGCGCGAGCCAACAAAATTAAAAACTTATACCTGAGTAGATACTTACTCAAAAATACAAAACAGAAATAAACTATATAAAAGTTAGGTTGCTGCCATAAAAGTTACACACCCTAGTACTTCATTATGTCTAAGCAAGACTATCTTTATCATTGCAATCATAAGGATCATTTGGAAATGTCGTACTGCAAGTAAACTTCGTATAGGTATTACTCGTGCGCGATAACTTGGGACCTGCTAGGAATGCGACTCCTCGACCGCTTCCCCTGCACTTTCCCGATGGCGCCCGTATTGTACCGTTCGCATCACTATTTTTTACTAGGGTTTTTAGTCTCGTACTGGCCTACGTCACGTAACAGTTAACGCGCTCTGGAATTCTTTTAGTTTTCGTTTGTGTTATTGTTTTGTTGTTGTAGTTTTTGTTGTTATAGTTTGTGTCATTGTTTTGTTGTTGTAGTTTTTGTTGTTATAGTAAATGTTGTAAATTTATCGGATACCTCTTCGTCAAGTGATTATAGTGAGACTGAGGACGAAGAACAACCTCTAGAAGGCATAAATCCACTAAGTAGTGACGAAGATGAGATAATGTAAATAATAGATAAAATAAATGTATAAACTTAAACATTGTATTTTTATTTTATTCAAATAGTGTAAAAAAGATTAGATAAAAAACAGCGTCCTCCCTGAGTAACATAATAAATTAGGTTAAAAAAAACAAAGACGAAGCCGCGGGCGGCTGCTTGTTATGTTCGCTTTTTTGCGGGCGGTACAAACACGCCAATATGACGTCACCGCGCTCAGGTCCCAACTTATCGCGCACGGGTAATACATAGAACGTTTAATCGTTTGGTCTGTGTTTGGTTGGTAAATACGTATTTACCAAAATACGTATCTATACGCTACGCAGCCTACTTAACTTCCTCAAAAACAAAATCTTTTGTTTTTTAGCTAGCCTACATTTTCCCACTACTGGGCAAAGGCCTCCCCCAACTTCTTCTACCTATCGCGATCCTTGGCAGATTCCCACCATTCCTTCTGGAATCCACTGATGTCGTCACGCCGACGCTTTCGCGGCCGACCCCGACGTCACTGTCCATCCTCAGGTACCCAAGGAGTTATAATGTTGGCCCATTTCTCCGGAAGCATTCGACTTACGTGCCCGGCCCAATCCCACTTGAGCTTCGTGGTTTTGTCTCCCACATCGGCAATGCCAGTTAATGAACGAAGCGTGGTATTCCTCACCAGATCGGTTCTCCGGAATCCTAGGACGCTGCGTTCCATTGCCCTTTGGCAAATCTTGAGCTTGGACTTATGCAGCTCGGTCAATGACCATGTTTGCGCTCCGTAGGTTAGGACCGGCAGGATACACATATCGATGAGTTTGCGCTTCAGACTCAGAGGAAGGTCACCCTTCATGGACCAGTAGCTCTTCCAGGCATTTTCGATGCGGCGATCGATTTCCTTTGTCATGCCTGTTTTCGAGGCTTGTTTAAATAAAAAATAAAAATAAAGATCTTTTTATTCACTAAAATCACAAGGATCACTTTGAAACGTCCATTTTACAGCCTGTTTTCGCGTCCAAGCCAGGAAATACTGCTAGAATAAGAAATAAATTGAGAACATTACTTATCTACTTACTTGTTATGAAGGAACTACCTACTCATGTAGGCTCCTAAGAAGACTAAATTCCTGAGAAGTCACAACTATCTTCATCTGAACCCATCAAAAGAAAATCCATTTTCTTGAGACAGCGGAACATTTGTATGAAATCGAACAATAATCGCTCATATTGTCAGATACAATACAATTTGTTTGAAACTCGACGCGTGAGAGAAATAATAACAAATGATTCGGGCCCTAACACCGCCTGGCGTTGAAAGATCACGCCTATTGCTCTTCTGCTGATGAAAAAAGTGTAAAGTACCTTATCGAATGTACCTACCTACCTACCTAACCTAAATAGTTACATGCTGGACGGGAAGGATGGTTTTTTTTATACTAGTTGACTTGCTCCGGCTTTACACAGATTTCAAAATAAAATATAGCCTAACTAGCTGTTTCCCGCGACTTCGTACGCGTTACACTCCTTAATGTGTAGGTAACCTAGAAATAAAGCTAAACTCGCTGTTGAAATTTGACTTGACACCCCATTTTTATCCCATGGGAACTGATTTATGGGATAAAAGGTAGCCGAGTTGGTAATCTAGGTTATAATCTACATATATACCTACCAAATTTCATTGAAATCGGTTCAGCCGTTACGACGTGATTGAATAACAAAAAAACAAATAAATAGACAAACATCCTAACTTTCAGATTTATAATATTTGTGTGATAGCTTTGAGTTCATACAAAAAGCGTTTAGGTACCTACAGTTTTTCCAGAATTTTCTAATTTCCCAGGCACGCGAATTTGAAAAAAATAACTGACTTAAAGTTAAGTACATTGATAAATAACTCGACTCATAGCGTCCTCGCTCGCTTTTTCTCGCTCGTACGCCAAAATATCTCGGGTGTAATTGATGGATTACGCCCAGAACACATAACTTCACAGATAGGTACCAACTGTCTTGCATTTTCTCAGTAGGACTCAATGATACTATACCAATAATACATACACTAGATGGAGTAGAATACTGCACTGACGCATTGCTACGACTTCAGTTGTCAGCTTGACGTCAAGTGAGGACGAACGTACGGATAATTGGAAAAGAAAAATAAGTTGATTATTTAAATAATTTAACTTTTTTTTTTATTATTAGCAGTTATTAACAATATTATTAATTATTATCAATATTAACAATTAAGGCTGCCAGGCTAAAAAGGGATTGGGCGGGCCATTTAAGACGAATGCACCCGGACAGATGGGCAACGATCGTCACGCAGTGGGTGCCTGAAGACGGGCGACGGCGCCGAGGAAGGCCTAGACGTTGGCGTGACGATCTCGATGTCTTCGAGACAGATTGGTAAAATTTGGCATGCGAGCGAAAGTCCTGGAAGACAGTGGGGGAGACCTTTGCCCAGCAGTGGAAGACAGGTTGAAAAAAAAAATTAACAATTATTGTTGCGGGTATGAATAGATGAATAACGTGTTAACAAGTTATCAAGATCCACTATGAACCAACGAACACGACACTAGTTCGACGGTGCACCCAACCTATTTCTTCGACGATGCGCCTGTGCCGGCCCGTCTACCTGATGGCGGCCTAGGGCCCTTCTGCGGGGCCGCGTCTGACGCTGCCGGTGCGGCTGGTTTCTGGGTGTCTGCCGGTATCAACTAGTATAGGTAGGTAATTTAGTATTACGTAAATGACAAATGTCAGCAATCAGTATTTTTAAATAAAGAAAGAAGAAATATGGTTTCTATCAAAGTTTTAAATGGTAGAAAAAAACTAAAAAACATGAAAAACCGGTTTTTGATCTTAAAATCGATAAATAACCGGTTTTTAAAATTGCAACCAGTTTACATCACTAGTACACACCGACGGTTGGTTGAGCACTAAAACCGGCCTAACTTAAATATAGGTACACAATAAAAAATAGGTACCTATTAAATAAATATATGTATGTATGTATATGTATTAGTGGACAATTCACACAGCAGAGCTTGTACTAGGGGAACCAGATAATTGAATTAATACTTATATACATTTTTTTTGTAAATACATACTTATAATAAATAAAAAAACATCCAGACCCGAAACAAATATTTGTAGATAATGCAAACATTTGTTTCGCGCATCGGGAATCGAACCCGCTACCTCCTGCGTCTCAGTCGTAAGGTTACGTAAGGTGTAGGTAGGTACTTATGGTATACACAGGAGGAAAATAATACATATTACGGCAATTAAAGTGTATGTGTATGCTGCAATATTTATGGCCCTAGGGGCGTAAATGACATTTTCGTACCACTTGCTCAAAAAAGTAACATTCTATGCCACAAAAAGCGAACATAACAATAGTTTTTAATCTGTTAAAAACAGGGAAAGAAAATTGTACTGAATTTCATTCATCCTCTAGGGGGACAATGTGATTTAAATTTGGAATACTTACCAAAATTTATACTGAACTACATCTGTGTTTACACCATTGAGTTTGTATATAAAGCATTATACATATTTTTGAAAAAGGAATACGCATTTATTATGCAGTTATGATTATTAGCAATATGCCAAAGGAAATTGCTAAATATTTAAAACTTAAAGATGTTGAACTCTACGCCGGTCACTGCTTTAGAAGAACTTCGGCGACTTTCTTGGCGGATTCAGGGGCGGATATTACGTCAATAAAATGACATGGTGGTTGGAGCTCTGATAGAGTAGCTGAGGGTTATATCGAAAGCTCAATGGCGAATAAAACCTTTAAATAAAATATTAAGCAGTCAAATTAACAAAAATATAAAACTTAATCCATCAGAGCCACAACCATCAACTTCCGGCATCTTATCTTCGTCCGTAACTCACGATGCACCACCACCACTATCTCCGACGTATACTATCTACAATGAAACGCAAGTTCCTCAGACGCAAGAACAGAGAAATACTCAAATCAACTCATCAACAATAAATGTACCAAACAAAAATGTAACTCTCTCTATCAATAATTGGACCAATGTTTCGAATGTTAACTTTTACTTTTAATTGTCATTATTTTTAATAAATGCTTATCTCATATTATTATTGTGTTAATTTTTTCGCAAATGGTACGAAAAGTAGATTATTTTTCTCGGTGATAAAGCTGTCTTAGTCTTGGGTGAACTTAAACCCCTCGCTACACTCAGGACTCGTCTTAAATCCCTCGCTTCGCTCGTGATATAAGTTTTTAACATCCTCGCTACGCTCGGGAGTAAACCTCGAGTCCTTCGTTACGCTCGCGATTTAAATCGTCACCCGCGACAGAAGACACTGCTTTATCCCCTCGGTTAATAATCTACTATTACACATCAGGTATCGAGCTAACAGACAATTTTCAGAATTTTAATTCCTAGAAAGCCATCACTTCAAAGTTCCCTGCCATCATCTACACTACATACATTGCTTTATCATAAAGCCTCAACAACCTTGTGCTGTCAAATTTGTCAAAGTCAAGTGTCCGTTTTGACAAAATGTTGCCAACAATATACTTTTTTGACACATCTTGCTTCATTATCTTGTAATAAGAACTGTCTTATTACTACATTATTCAATAATATGTAGTTTTATGAGGCAAATTCAAACGAAATGTACAAGTAATAGTACAAATTTTTCTACAACAATACACTAATAGCAGTTTATTAGTAGAGGTAAGATTTTTTTATTTCATGTATTCTTTCATGGACATAGCATTGCCTCATTAAGGTGGCGGGCGACTGCTGAACTTACCTAGGTAGGTCTGTAGCCTATTTAATCTAACCATCGCCATAGTAATATATCAAAGTAACCACCTATTTAGCCAAAGTATCGAGTGGTCAACATTATTAATCTGCCCTTCAACTGACTGACAACTGACTGAAGTAAAGTGAAGTGAAGAGTGTCAAACAAACGTTCTGTTCTGTCATTCTGTCTGTTAGTGTGTGGTCGTCGTGTCGTCAAATCAAAACAAACCAGAATTTGAGTAAAAGCTGTTCCATTCCAATCTAATTTGGATTATCTAATCATTTGTCAACAGGTATAGGGAGTGAATTTTGTGATTTGCTGTAGGAGTTTTGTACGGCGAGCAACATGAAGTGGACGGCCCATATCGAAGGTGGGCCGATGAGAGTCAATCACGCAGCAGTATCGATCGGCGACAAAGTGTACTCCTTCGGCGGATACTGTTCCACTGACGAGTACAAAGACTGGCATCCGATACCGGTGTATGTGTTAGAAACATCGACGTTAAGGTGGTCACCTGTAAATTACAAGAAGGATGATCCTGATGTTTTTCTTCCTTTCGAGAGATATGGTCATTCAGCTGTTGCGTACGGCGATAAAGTAAGTTCTTCAGTGGACATGTATGGTGTAGGTATATGTTAGATTTATCTTTTACTTCTAAATTAGGATATGAATACATACAATAATTTCTAAGGTTTTGCTGATGAATTAAATACTTAGTAAACCAAAATAATTGGACACTTGGCCAGACGTAGTGACGACAGGTGGACTAAGGCCCTAACAGAGTGGAGGCCGAGAACTGGGCATCGAAATAGGGGACGTCCACCAGCGAGATGGGTCGACGACATCCATAAGACCGTGGGTCATACATGGTACCTGGTACACGATCGGGAAGAATGTCAGAGACAAAGAGAAGCCTATGCCCAGCAGTGGGTCGACACAGGCTGAAAATGATGATTGATGACTATGAAACAAAAATAATAATTTTCATAATTTTATATCCCTCGTATATTTAGATGAGAGCTATCTTTGGAAGGGCTTTCCTTTTTTATATAGTATATTGTTGTATATATTGTTTGATAGAGGGATGGGGGGGAGGGGGGGGGGGGGGGCTTGAACCCCCCCCCCCCCCCCCCCCCTAGTGTGTGAGGACTTGCGCAAACCTATAATTTTTAGAGAAAATTAAAAAAAAATATTTTGAGGTTAAGTATGAAAAAAACATTTTTTTTAGTCCAGGGGTTGCTCCCCACGTTTTCATAGACCACTTTTTCTTCCAACCCCCCGGACTCTGGGTGGGATCCCGCCAGAAGCTCTTAAGGTCGCCCCTGAATGAAGCAAGTCACTCAGGACCTGGCTCCCGCGCTCTTTATATACACTAGGGGTGTCACGCACAAGACCACGTGAGGTCGGAGTGCTCCATGTCGATTCTGTCACTCATTTTGAACCTAACCTACTCAAGTTGGGGTGCCCCGTCTCGATTCAGTGTACCATTTTTCATAGTTCAAAAGATAACTTATTATTTAAAAAAGTATTAATAATACCATTAATATAAATATCCATGCAACAGTGAACGAATCTAATGTAAACTTTGTAAAAGAATGTCGAAATTCCCGCTAATAAAAATGTAAAACTTATGTCACTGTCATTGCTAAGTTCGAAATTTTCACCAATAAAAATGAATAAAGCCGTATTATCTGTCACTGTTATGTCAATTTATACTTGAAAAAACATAGCTTGACCTCTGCGACATTTGTTAAACTGACATTCCTAGGGTTGTTATGATACAGAAAAAAATATCGATAGAAGCTTTGCAGTAAGACCAATTGTTGGACTTTTGAGGGCTCCAACAACCCGTAACGACTGCCATTAGATATTCGTATGGCAGCCGGGACCGACGGCTTAACGTGCTTTCCGAGGCACGACCAGACCAATGCAAAAACCCATATTCATGCATACAAATATTTGCACTGAGCGAGGAACGAACCCGCGACCTCCTGCGCAGCAGTCGTGTTCACTACCGCTTCGCCACGAAGGCTGTCTGCCATAATTATATGTATATTGAATTATATTATGATTTGGGTAATAAAATAAAACGAATATTTTAATACATACATTTATTTATTCCAAAGGAGTACACCCCAAATCAATATCCGAATCACTTTCAGAATCGCTAGAGCAATCTTGTAAATTTATAATGAACTCTTGTTCGCAAATATTATCAAATCGAACGTCCCGCTCCCAATCTTCTTCCATTAATTTTCTGCATTTGGTAACTACCTTTTTCCAATCTTCTACAGATACATTTTCAACCGCAGTGTTTAGTAACTGCAACATTTTATTTGCCGTAAAAGGCGGTGTTGTGTTATGTCTAGCAGCGTAACCTTGAAAGAAAAACATATTTTAATATCATAAATTATACAGGAGTTAATACATAAAGAATCTGTCTAACTAAAATTCGAGCAAACAAACCTTTTACTTGGGCCAAGATAAGCTCGATCGGATTATACTGGCATGGATGGATTATATGGAGGCATTCTTATGATGTTATGACCTTTTTCTTGGGCTATGTCATCTAAGACATACGTTGGTGGGCTGGGTTTGTGCAGACCAACAAGTCTCAATAATTCGTTTTTAAGCATTTTATCATTGGCCTCTATTCCTTTTTCTTGAAGCCATGCAATTATTTCTAACTTCCTGTTTGCCGAAGTTGGTGGTTTGTGCTTTTGGACCGAGTGATATGGGACGTTATCCATAATTATATAATATGGCTCCTTCAAATTAACTAATAATTTTAAAAACCACTCTTTAAATTTTTCAAAATTCATTTCTTCATGGTATTCATTGGTCTTCGTAGATTTGAATGCCAATAGGCAATTAGGCACAAAACCAGATGACGTCCCAGCATGAGTTATTATTAATCTTTGACTTTTGCCTTCGGGTACTTTGGTGGTCGATTGTGCCGTATCATCGGTCCAAGCTTTGGATACGGTATGATTGGCGTTTAGCCATGTCTCGTCTAGAAAGACAACTTTGTCCCAATTTGTAATTTTTTTGAATTTCCGGAGAAAATTCACTCGAGCAAGAGCAATGTGGGTTTGTTCCATTATAATTTTTCTTTTGTCACTTTTTTTGTAGGAAAATCCAATATTTTTCAAAATATTCGATAGTGACGGCAAGCTTCCTTTAAACAAGTCTGCGTCTTTTAGGGACGCCGCCAGTTTTTTTAATATAGGTAATTCGCCCCGTGTATAATAACCATAAACATGGTTGCGAATCGCAGCGGCGTCAAAGTCGTCAATTTTAGTGACAGGAGCAGCCTTTCTTCTTGTTTTATTTGGCGTTGAAAGCTTTTTTTCCTCGTCTTCAGTCAATACTGCGGTTGAAGATTCGCCATATTTTTCTTTACTGATGCGAATCACTGTCGCACGTCCAATGCCAAGAGCATCTGCAACTCTGTCACAAAATTTTGCCATAGGTAATAGCGGTCCACCATTTTGGTTTTCTCGCTCAAAATATTCACGTAAGCGAATCACAAACTCACGACTTTGACTGTTCAAAACAGTTTTCTTCGTTCTCTTTGGCATTATGCCAACAAACAATAACAACAAAGAAACTAACAATAATAAATAAACTTAACAAATTAACAGCAATAGTAACAAAAACAAAGTGATGAGAACGGAAAACACGTGGCGTATACAATACAAGGCGTTAGCACTCGTACTGAGGAAAATGGGTCATGTCAAACGAGATGGCGGCGCGTTGGCGCCATCTTGCGGAAGAAGACACGCCGCGGCCAAACTTCTCTCGAACCCCAAAGTTGTCGGAAGGAATGTTACGAGTAGGTTAGAATTTAGATTTTATTTACAAATTATTGTAAATAATGTTATTATTTTTAAATATTCAATAATGTTATTTTTTTAAATGAAATGGTAAATTAATTTTGAATTAAGTTTTATACAAAATATCGATAGTTTATAGTCTGTGGTCACGATGATTCATAGCTCATCACTATAATTAGCTCAGCATGCCCATAAAGTATGACATTGACTGGTACGTTTGTCCGTACTGTTAAATTCAGAATTTCATAGGCGCGATTTTACTGACAGCTGTCCCAGAGATCAAGGTATGTTTTTTTCTAGTATTGTATCGCAATAATCGATAGAACGCAAACTGTAAGGTCGGACACTGATTTCCGAGCGAATTTCGCAATCGATCACGGATTTTAAAAATGAATATCTCAAAAACTATAAGGTTCCGCAAGTTGCCACTTCACATGTAGGCTTTTTTTATGTACACAAAAATGAAAGTCCTAGCACAAGTTTCCTAAAGGAAATTTCAGCCCTATCTTTTGGTAAATTTATTTGTGGATCATGTTATTTCAATATTAACAAACGGGGGTTTTTCGAAATTGTTTGGCTTTCTGTACTTTCAATTGTATCAGATAGACTTAAATAATAAATAAATATTGCTGGACATTTCACACAGCGGTATCTAGCCCCCAAACTAAGCAGAGCTTGTACTATGGAAACCAGATAACTGATAGAATATGTATACCTATACATTTTGTTTTTGATAAATACAAATTTGTGCAATAAAGAAATAACTATCTATCTACCTAGCTACTTTAAAAATTGTAGGAAATGGCCTTCAAGTGACTTCCTAGTCTTATATTGATATTCATGAAATTTACAATTCAATTAACCAGGAAGGATAGTGTGTTTGTGCCATTTAAAATACAAAATAACAAAAATGTTTAGTTATCCTTGACCTATTGATGTGCATTAGGTACCTATCAGTTTGCAGCAATTAGGTATTTACTATTTAGCCACAATGACGTTTTTAGCGCACAAGATTGGTCATTTTGGAAAACTATGGGGGAGGCCTGTGTTTAGAAGTGGACATACTATGGCTGATATGATTCTAATTGTTACACGGCCTGTACCCTGACTACACTACAGACATCATCAAAATGTAACAATCAAAGGCTGTCTGGTAGAAATCGCTTTAAAGCAAATAGACCACCCACTGATGACCTCCGTGGTGCAGTGGGTGACTAGCTGGCTTAAACGCAGGAGGTTGCAGGTAGGATTCCCGCCAAGGAACAAATGTTTGCATTATCCACAGACAGTTCCAGGTCTGGGTGTTTTTCTATCTTGTAAATTACATTTAATCACAACAAAAAATATATAATTTGAATTTTTTTTCAATTTATTTTATTTTTCAGACATGTCATCCATTTTGTTCGTAAACAATAATAAAATCTTGGAATTATGTTAGTAGACAGGCAATTAAGTAAATATAAAACAAAAATCGGTAGGTACACACGGCTACACATCAAGCTAGACAATACCAGTATAAGCTGACCTCGCATTGTGTAGGTTTTTCGTAGAATGAGAGGTCAGCTTATACTGGAAATTTATAGCTTGATGTGTAGCCGTGTGTACATTCACAATAATCAAACAAATAATAATAAATACAAATTCAGACAATTGATAGCTGGGTCAAAGAAATAAATAATATTATAATTACTGAGTCACAAGCTGGGCGACTGGCTGGTGCTTTAAATCCCAGCAGCCAATGCTGACCGAATTATAATTAAAATTATCAGCCATAAAAATTAAAATATAACTGGTTCCCATGGTACAAGCTTTACTCAGTTAGGGCATAGTAGGGAATGCAATCCCGATCTCGTGTAATTTTTCGGGATCAATCCCGACGCATCATATGACGAGATCCCGTTCGAGATTGACGGGATTGGGCGGCAGTGGTCAGCGACGCTACACACGTCCACTCGGGGCGCAAGCGGCGCGCTGACTGACGGCCGCGAGCGGCAGGAACGCTAAACAGCGTTAGAAAACTATTCCGACTATTTCGGAATATTAGCGACAGGTGATTATAATTATTTAGTTGGTAAGATTAAAGAATAAAGATTTTTATTTTCTTTCGAGTAATATGTTATTTTAGTTAACCTCACTATCACAAACAAGCAGTTATTAGCTTTTTCAGTCATCCGAATTTAACATTTTTTTTAAACTAGACGGGATCCCGAGAATTCAGTGATCCCACGGGATTGATATTTCTAATCCCGCGGGATCTCGAATGTGCAATCTCGAGTCGGGATTGCATTCCCTAGGGCATAGCGCTGTGTGACATTTCACATTATATATTTACTGTTTCTGTGTATCTTCTGTTTTGTTTGTAATTTTTAGTAGGTATTACAATAAATTGTTACATTCATTCACTGTTATGAAATAAACTTGCAGGTTTACATGTGGGGCGGCAGAAACAACGCTGTCCAATGCGAGATCCTAGCCTGCTTCGACACCAAAACTCTTGAATGGAGTTACCCTTCCGTTACCGGCCAGATACCGTTCGCTAAAGACGGCCACTCGGCGTGCCTTGTCAGAAATAGAATGTACATCTTTGGTGGATTTGAGTACCATACCGATCAGTACTCACAAGACCTCCACTACTTAAACTTAGATACTATGGAATGGAAGTGTGTTTTGGGTGAAGGAGAAGCCCCATCACATAGAGACTTCCACACGGCTGTGGGACTAGGTGACAGAATGTATGTCTTTGGGGGCCGAGGAGACCTGAACAGCCCATACAATTCCCAGGAGGAATTATACTGTCCTGAGCTGTCTATTTATGACTCGCTGGATAATAAGTGGATAGCTGCTAATCCGAGTGGGACCTGGCCGGGTGCCAGGCGCAGTCATTCAGCTTGTAAGTTGATTTCAGTATACTAGACGCCAAAGCTCCTGGCAGACGGGGTCATAGACCGTGGGACAAGCGACTATGATATTGCTACCTCAGTCGCTCTTGCAGCCCTTACGGGAGCCGCTAGTGATGCGCCGAGGACCTATCGATAACACTAATTACCAGTAATTGTATTGAAAAGGAAACAAACCTGTTTATCGGTTGGCCCCTTCTGCCACGAGTCTTGGCGTATACTACAATAACCTCATTCAAGGCCTCTTGTAAGCTCTTCTAATGCATAAAATGTAGACAGCGAAGACCAGCTCATCCTAGGCAGGTATCAGTTTAAATAATTCAAAAGCCTTTTTTATGAACTTACTTGGCATTGAATAGCCAAGTAAGTTCATAAAATAAGGCTGAACATTGAGGTAGTTGAAGAACTTGTTGAAAGCATCATCTCCAGGTACCCACATATTTGCTTAATCATTAATAATGTCAAACAAATGTCACTATTTACACAGATTGTATAGTTAGGTATGCAATACACCACACCTTTCCAAGTATGTAGTTACTAATGATAATGTCAAAAAGATCTAGATTTTGATACACAAAAAAATCGAGTAATATTAGAATTGTACCTGGGAGCTGCCATTTTTATTTTATTGACACTTCTAGGTACCCGATGTTACTCTCAAAGACTCCAGTTCCCTAAGACACCCCATTTATCAAATTTCACCCAGTAGTTTAGGTGCTACGAAGTATTAAAGAGTATTACTTATGTGCCAAAACATTAGCTTTCAAAAAGGGCAAAAAGGAATTACAATGCTTTGGTTATTTAAACTTTTTAAGGAACTAGCATCGTTCTCTACGTTGCGGCGACGATGGCAGTGCCATATTGGTTACCTACTTTACTACAAGACATAGCCACAAAATAGATGGGTACAGAATTTAAGTTGAGTACAACACCCAAAAAGACGCGTTTATGTCATTAAAAAGCCAAGTATTAACCAAACTTTGTATATTTTCTGCATTAGTAATTTTGCAATTTGTAGAAATTTGCTGAGATTGGCTACGATGTAACTCGTGAATTATTCACCTGATTAAAAAATTTAACAGAAAATTTCGTCTTTTATAATTTTTGTGTAGCTAATTTTAATCTAAGTGGCGTTTGAGAGAAGATATTCTCGAAAATCTGGTTTCCGATATCATTTTTCCAATATGGCGTCGCGAGCGGCGGTCGTAAACTCGGAATATTGCACAAATCTATTAAATTATAACTTTCCTTGACCCTTTGTAAGTCAGAACCTATTCATTGCCGGGAATATATTGTAGAATCTCTTTCAGGGGTCCATAATGGATACATGTACATATTTGGCGGCTACAATGGCCTCTCGAGAACACATTTCAATGATATCTGGAGATATTCCGTTGAAGACAATCATTGGGAGTACTGGCCGGTGCAGGGCTCTCCGCCTTGTAAGCGGCGTCGGCAGCAGTGCATCATGGTTGATAATAAGATGTTTATGTTTGGAGGGACTAGGTAAATTCATTTTACGTACCTACTTACTTAACATAATAGCCTTCCAGTAAATTAGTATTTCTCAATACCTGCCGACCTCTGGCGTAGTGGGCAAATAAACGGCTGAGACGCAGGAGGTAGCGGGTTCGATCCCAGCTGCGGGACAAATGTTTGCATGGCCTACAGATATTTGTTCCAGGTTTGGGTATTTTTGTAAAAAAGTACATACATATATAAGTATTCTATCAGCTATCTAGTGACCATAGTACAAGTTTTGCTTAGTTTGCGGCTAGTATCTAAGTATTTATTTATTTTCTTGGACTTAATAAAGACAATAACTGACACGCCCGCGGCTTCGCACGCGTGGTTTCTCAGTAAAAATTAGCCCATGTCTCAATCCAAGTCATAATATATTTATATACAGAATTTATTCGAAATCTGTTCTGCCGTTACGATGTGAAATCGTAACAAATAAACAAACTCACTGTTGCATTTATAATAATAAGTATGATTTTGTTAATTAGAAACAAAAATAAAATTAATTTTGATATTTAGTTATTTTAGCTCAGCGTACTAATAGAAGTTGCTGGGAGCCGTTGGGTACAGGCTTCTCGAGGTCGATCGTTCTGTACATCTATGGGGAAGGGCTATGTCCAGTGTCTCATATACTGATGGTAATTTTTCCCTCTAATGAGATAGATAGATGAACTAGCAACAAACTGTAAAAAGACTTTTTTTATTTCGTCGCATTCATAATGAAATGTATTATACTCGTGTGCAATTGATCGCTTACGCCCCTTGTATAACAAAATACTATTATTGCATACACAAACGACCCGTATCACATATAAAAAATGTTCATTCATTCAATAATTTGTATGGTTTCAGCCCCGGTAAACTAATTTGCCCGGACACGCACGTCGTGGACCTGCGTGAAGACGCACCCAAAATAGATTTCCTCATAGATAACAGTGACATGCATGTACTGGACTTCTGTCCATCGCTCAAGACGCTGGCGATATGTGCCGTTCTAGAAAACAGGCTTGATCTTACGACACTGCCCTCGGATATTCAGTAAGTTTAATTAACTGTCCTCAAAAACAAGCAATAAATTTAAAAATTGAACATCTATGTCGATGGTAGCCCAGGTTCTAGGGGGGTTGGGGGGGGGGGGGCAAACCGGGGCACCTGTCCCTGGTGGCAATTTCAGAGGGCGCCAAGAAAAAAATTTGTTTTAAAAAGCGCTTAGCATCCAGCGCACGTCGTACTATCGATTATTTCACTGTCGTGGTCCACCTACATAGTTCACCTGGCTGTTCATTTATTTTGGAACGCTTTAAACTTTAACACCCTTAACTGAAGGAGAGGGAAATTTCTAGATCCGGGGCTGATACCATACTCAGCTTTGTCAGCCTTTAGCAAACAATGTAACCGTTCAGTGAGAGAGTTCAGTGAAAAGTGGTTAATGAAACCTACTTTATTTGTAAAGCGCTTTCCAACGATACCACAAACACTGGGATGCGAGCAAAATTGTTTCTCTCAATGTCCTCAATGTACTTTTAATATTATTTTACCTCAATTAAAGTTAAATAGGATCACCGTACGGTTAAAACCGATCAGTTCATAAAAATGTCATCAAATTAGTTCATCCAGTAAAAAGTATACATACAAATGTATGGTATAGGTGCTTGACTAGCCTTCTCCATCGCAGGCACTGCTAGCAGTTGCGTTCTGGGATCGCGTACAATGTCGGATCAAGTCGGTCGAATTCGACCGAGATCGTTCTGTAAGATGTAAATCAGAAATCAGAATGTTACATATTTAGGTACATATTGTGGCAATGAATATAGATTCATGTATATATTTTACATATGTTTCAATATTACATTTGGTTGATCCTTATATATTCTACCATACAGATGGTGTGCAAATATAAATTATTATATAAATTACATTTAAATTATATGAATGTTTAATGTCATTTAAAAAATATTATCAATCAACACACGTATAAGAAAAAAAATTAGAAAATTAAATACAATACAAAATAAAAACAAAGGTCAATGTATGTAGGTGTTATTTAATTTTTATTTATATTTCAGAATGGACGTCAGAATAATGACGGTGCGCAATCGCATCAGTTTTCGCAGAGAATCAAATCAAGCAGGATAAATTTTCTAGAGTTAATATTTATAATTCAATGTAGATAACTGAGTAATAACAATTAGTCATGTGTCTTTATTGTTTCTTCGTAAGCTAGTTTCTCGAATGGTGGTCAAAATTATTATTTTTTTACTTAACGAAAAGCATGAAGGGTTTTCACGGGCATGTTTTTATAACTGCTAACAGATGGCGTTGCTGTCATGCTCTGATTAACAAAGGAAAGTGAATTGTCAATGTCAATCGCCGCGTCAAACATTATTTTATAACTGCTAACAGATGGCGTTGCTGTCATGCTCTGATTAACAAAGGAAAGTGAATTGTCAATGTCAATCGACGCGTCAAACATTATTTCCCGAGGAACTTGAAATAAAAAAACAAAAATTTGGTTTTTTTTTTATATGACGAAGTGAGATTGGTTTAGACAGCTTTTGTGTCTTTGAGATTTTGGCATAAAAACCATATTTTTGGCGGTGCATTTTTAGACAGCGCCATCTATTACGCTAGATGAAATTAGTTTTTTTTTAATCGAAAATGCAGTGAAAACTTCTTATTCGAGAGAGGATAGCGAAGTACCCCAGTGCTTTTTTGCAAAATATCACTTATTTTTTTAATTATTTTTTGATTTATTTATAATAAGACCGTTAAACGGCTGAGCCGGGCGGGAGTAAAGTTGTACTGAATTTCATTATGAAATTTGAATTTGGAACCTCATCTGTATTGAAATTTGAACCAAAGAGACCCACACAATGAGAACTTATTCGTTAATCGAACTAGCCTCTCTGTACAGAACGCAAAATATGTATTGTGGTTCTTATGTCCTTTTATTTTTTTCTTATGTCTTACATATTTTATAAAGCAAATGCCGCGAAACGCTGTTACATACACAAAATTTGTCTCACAGAAAGTGTGAAAAGTAGAGTATTCTCCTCGTGGATAAAGCTGTCTGCATCTTGGGCGTGCTTATATCCACTCGGAATTCTAGTAACTCACGAGCGGAGCGAGGAACTAGCTAACTCTAGAATCCTTCGTTACGTTCGGGACTCTATATACCGCCCGTGGCGCAAGATACTGCTTTATCCCCTGGTTTAATAATCTACTATAACAGTCTAAGCAGAATAAAGCCAAAACGCTGTGCTTGAGTTTTGAGTTTAGTTCCGATATACCTAACCTACGTATGAATACCTATTTGTGTCAAACGTTTTGGCTATTTCAAAAAATAAAATTAATTGATTTTTAATGTTAATAATTAATTTTTATTATTTAATTTATTATTATACAATTGACAATGCTTTTGCAGATACTTCTAATTTTATATATAATTATTTTTTTTAGTCCAGCACTTCACGTTTTGAATTTTATTGGTCAGTGAAATCATTATTGTAGAAAATTATTTACGTTTTGTTGTTAAAAAAGTCGTCTAGTTAGTAATAACTCTTTTCCATTAGAGGACAAAACCTTTGAAAATAGATTAAAACATATTTTAATTTATTTTCAAAGATCTTGTCCTTTTCTTGGACTTTAATTTGTTCTGGTAGACATAAATAAATAATGCTGAACATTTCACACAACGCTATCTAGCCCCAAACTAAGCAAAGCTATATACCTAGCTAATAGAATACTTACCTATATACTTTTTTCATTAAGTATTATATCAGGTTCCCATAATACAATCTTGACTTAGTTTGGGGCTAGATATCGCTGTGTGAAATGTCCAGCATTATTTTATTTGTGATCCTGTCCATTTTTAACAAATATTTATGCTTTTGATTTTTGTAATTCTGTTCATTCAAAGGTTGTCTCGAAGAGATCGCTTTAAGCGATAAGACCGCCCATTGTACTTACCTTTTTTGTGTGTTTCTTTGATGATGTAATAAAGAGTATTTATTACTAAAAGCTTTGGTACGCGGCTTTGCAAGGGTATTTTGTCAATAAAACATTACCCTGCTGGTTACTCGGGGAAAAACACTCCGTCTCAATCCAGGTAATCACACTAATATTATAAATGGGAAAGTTTCAATGTTTGTTTGTTACTCAATGACGCCGTAACGGCTGAACCGATTTCGATGAAATTTGGTATCTTCGTAGATTATAACCTGGATTAACACATACATAGGCTACTTTTTATTGACAAACGCGTGCGAAGCCGCGGGCGGAAGCTAGTGATCTATATACTTACAACATATAGTCGTGATAACGGAACAGACGTAAAGCTTAGTTCAACGAGCGATCATAACCGCACGCACGTACGTACAAATTGATCCATGATATTGCTGGACTTTTCATACAGCGCTATCTCGCCCCAAACTAAGCAGAGCTTGTACTATGAGAACTAGATAATTGATAGAGTACATACATATATAGGTACTTTTTTTTTATAAATACTTTTCATATATAATCAAACATCCAGACCCGGAGACAACCTCCGTGGCGCAGTGGGCGAATAGCCGGCTGAGACGCAGGAGGAAGCGGGTTCGATTCCCGCCGCGGAACAAATTTGTGCATGCTCTACAGATATTTGTTCCGGGTCTGGATGTTTTTCTATATATGATAAGTATGTATTTACAAAAAAAATGTATATAAGTATTCTATCAGTTATCTGGTTCTCATAGTACAAGCTCTGCTTAGTTTGGGACTAGATAGCATTGTGTGACATGTCCAGCAATATTTATTTTATTTATTTATTTTAAATATCTGTGTATCATGCAAACATTTGTTCCGCGGTGGGAATCGAACCCCCGCTACCTCCTGCGTCCTAGCCGGCTATTCTCCCACTGCGCCATGGAGGTCGTCACTAAGCTTTACATCTATCCCTATCTAATATGTGATGTGACTTTCTATGCATTATGTAGTGGCTTAATTTAATATTATATTTTTACCTATGTTATAAAGTATTCGTTTTTGAAATAGCATTAAATTATTTTTATGAATTTGCCAGGCCTTATTTAATATTAAACCCTTCTAAAGTCACTCCTCGGGCACCATTCAGTAGCTACCCTGCTCCACCTGTCATCACCACGTCTAGCCAAGTGTCCCGCCCAAGACCATTTGAGTTCCATAACTCAATAGCCGGGTCCACACCAGACGATCCAGGATCATGGAGGATCACGGATCGTAGTCGTCTGATCCAGCGGCAATTTCTTGAGATCCTGACGCGGTGCTCCAACGTGCTCCATTCGATCCATAGTGAATCAAAGTCACTTCTTACAGTAAAAACTTTGACTCGCTATGGAGTTACACGTGCTACAACGGCGATGAATTGCCGCAGCACCAGCAACTTATATTTTTCTAATATATATACGACAAAAATCACGAAAATGAAAAAAACAGTACTTACTGGGTGAAAACGATTTATAAATAAATAAATATTGCTAGACATTTCACACAGCGCTATCTAGCCCCAAACTAAGCAGAGCTTGTACTATGGGAACCAGATAACTGATAGAATACTTATATACATAGGTATTATTTTTTTGTAAATACACACTTATAATATAGGGTGTTTGATAATATACGCACAAAAATGAAAGAGGTTATTTTGATGAGCATAATATTTTAATTTGTGAAATATTTGCCATAGAAATGTGAAATTTATTTTGTCATGTAAAATTAAACACTTTATTAAACTTACGTTGTGCTATTGCATAATGCTTGCCATCTAACCACAGATACTGTATTGGTAACGTCTCGTGATATCTCTTGTTGTCCCTTTCTAACGTGCAGCCATTTCCGAAAGAGATATCAAATCGACCTTTATGTTTGGATGTCGATTGCAAGAGTAGGCAGTAGGTTTTATATCGAATTAGTCACCTATACTTAGTCGATGTTATTGAATTTGAAAATAGTAGTTTTTTTTTCGAGAAGTCTTTTTATGTTTTGTGAAACCGTCACTTGAATATCGTCAGCATATTACCAAACAACCTGTATAGAGAAACAACCAGACCCAGAACAAATATCTGTAGATCATGCAAACATTTGTTCCGCGGCGGGAATCGAATCCACTACCTCCTGCGTCTCAGCCGGCTATTCACTGCACCACGGAGGTCGTCATAAAAACCTATACAGGGATATTAAACGTTCACAATCCTATCTATCCATAATTGCCGGATCGTGTGATTCATAACACCGCGCGCTCCAAGAGACTGTGGCGCCTTTGAGCATGGACAGAAAACCCGACAAGGATCGGATTGCTTGCGGCGAGGAGCGCGCGCTCCATATTTGTAGTTTCGATCGTGCGAGGCACGTCCACACCCAGACGCTCCTGAGGAGCGCGGTGTGATATATAAAATCATATACCAAACGTAGAGATTCGACGTCGAACTGAAGTCGAAGATGTAGGTATACGAATCGCGAGGCTGAAGCAGAGATGGGCAGGACACTTGGCTAGGTGGAATTATAACAGGTGGACCAAGGCAGTCATAGAGTGGTGGCCAAGAGATGGACGTCGACAGGGCAGACCACCGGCCCGATGGTCTGACGATCTCGTAACGGAGGCTGGACAGCAGTGGATGATATGAGGCCTATACCCAATAGTGGGTGCTGGAGGCTGGATAGATCCTAGTTTTAATGTAAGAAAACCCAGAACATAATAACCAATATCTGTATTCATTCATCTTCTTTAACCACGTGTTTTTGCCGCTCGGGCACGTGAGGAACCGCTCCTGGCTTGGTATGCTTCCTCCTATTAGCTTCCTTCCGTTTGTTCTTCTCTCTGATAGTCCGGAGCTCTTTGGACGCGTTGTGGATGTGTTTGGGAACGTGCCGGTGTCGAGCAATGCGCTTCACTTGAGGGTGGTTCGCGAATTTCTCCTTTAGAGCATCCGTGTAGTTGAGTGCTGTCCTTTCGCGAGGTTTTAGCTGAAATGATGTGAAGTTATGTTAGATTTAGTATTGCTACTGTACTATTTTGTATCGCTTTAACTTGGAATAATATGAGAGCTGTGCTTTTGCGTATTTCTTGTATGTAAGGTAAGAGTGAATAGGTTTCTTCTAGATCTTCGTGCTACATCTTAGACCACATCATCGCTTACCATCAGACGAGATTGTGGTCAAACGAAGTTCTATCATGTATAAAAAAAAACTCCAAAAATCAATATCTTTTTATTCGTTAAAATCACAAGGATCACTTTGTAACGTCAATTTTACTGCCTTTTTTTAAACTAAATAGATCTTCGTTTGACCACAATCTCACCTGATGGTAAGCGATAATGTGGTCTAAGATGAAGCACGAAGATCTAGAAGAAATCTATTTACTCTTACCTTAAAAAGGCCCGGATTGTATTCTTTAGGAAAAAAACTAGGAGATCCATGAGATGATTTATTTATTTATAAGGTTTACCTATAGTTAAACACATGAGTGCTTAAAAAAATCGTAGGGTCTACCCACAAAAAATTTAAACATTGTCTATCGCGTGTTTAAAAAATCCTATACAAAAATTGCTAAGGATTTTTTAAACACACGTTAAATAGTTGTATAACTTTTTTGTGGTAACAAGGGTATTATCTAAATGCTTTATGCTATATGTGAAACTAATAACAGGTAAATACAACATGCACTATATGAATGCTTAGGTGCTAACATACAGAACACGGTCAAGAAGGAACATATTTGCTTAGAAAGAATTTGCGCACTCTGGACTCTGGATCTTTTTTTGCATGGACAAGTACCTACCAAGCTTTAAGTTTTTATGTTGTTTTTTATCGATGTACTGTTTTATTTTTTGTTGTTATTTTTGTTTTGTGTGTTGTTGCAAAATAAAATATTTGATTTGATTTTTGACTTGAAGACTCCTAGATTATCATTATTATAAATACGGCATTTATCACGTACAGTTTCGACGGT
This sequence comes from Philereme vetulata, assembly GCA_918857605.2. NCBI lineage: Eukaryota > Metazoa > Arthropoda > Insecta > Lepidoptera > Geometridae > Philereme > Philereme vetulata. The sequence continues at coordinate 2,926,226 of OU975471.1, read as the reverse complement.
GTTACGACCGACGATGACAGAGTGTGTACAGAACCTGATAGACATATTAAGCATTGCATGTTTGCATGTCCGAGGACTACCGAAGAGAACAGCAAATTTACAGCGCGTAGTGCGAGACGAGACGCAGTGCAGAGCGGATCGCACTCACCACTCACCCATGTCGGTCATAAAACGATAAATCCGATATTTATAATAATGATTTAAATAAATCATGAATAGTTTATTCTGAGATTATAGTGTATTAAGTACATTTATCAAACTGAATACTTACAACACCAAGTTTCTCGGAAGCTCTAGCCTTCCACATCCTAATATTCATTTCATCAGATCCGCTCAGCACATATTTATTATCCAAAGACCACTTCACACAAGTCAATCTCTGCATTCTCTTGGTGTGGTATACATCTCTGGAGTGGCCTTTGAGGCTTTCAAATATCCTCATAGATTTGTCGTAGCTTCCTGAGACAAACTCTCGTCCAGTCGGTGAATAGTCCACATCGATGACTGCTGAGGTGTGGTCCATGTGAATATTTACTGGTTGCTTTAATTTTCTTACGTCAAATGTGTATAAGCTGTAAAAAAGGTAGATTTTAAAGCATAAATCTTCTCGCAGAGGTTCTAACAAAGGTTTTATACAAAACTAGTGGACCCGCCGAACTTCGTACCGCCTTGACATGCATATAACGCGGGCTGTCAATATACGTCACCCTGGTAGAATTGTCAATTGTTGTCCCCGGCCATCATTATGTATGAGAAAATGAATAACTTCCACAAATAATTCAATACCAAAATTAGCCAAATCGCTCCACCCGTTCTCGAGTTTTAGCGAGACTAACGAACAGCAATTCATTTTTATATATATAGGCAATATCTTGAGATAACTCCGACCGAAGCATCTGTTTCAAATGATATTCATTTTTTTTACCTCTTTGACGATATTTGCAGCACGCATTCTGTCAATTCTATGTCAAACGTCATAAGGTTACATTATAAAAGCGCTAAAGTTAGATTATAAATAATTTTATATGGTGGTTAAGTATTCTTAAATTTTCTAGTTTTCCGCGAAATTTTCTCAATTTTTTTTTCATAAGAACCTTCTGACAATAAGAAATACAACAAAAAAAGAATTAGCGAAATCGGTCCAGCCGTTGACGCGTGATGGCGTGATCAAGGGAAATAGGGATTCATTTTTATATATAGAGATAAGATTATGATTGCCATTGTCTTTTTTATGATATGAGATGATACAAGATGATTGTCTACCAGATATTAAGGAGTTACCTCTGCCTATAGTAATGATATTGTCTCAGGTCATGTCTAAGACTTGGCCTGCATAGCATTGGATGGTAATTCTTCGCTGACTAAGAGGTAGCTGTTTTACTGTATTCTATGCTCATCTTCAATCAATCAGGTTTATACTGCTGGATGCAGTCTGCTCTTGGTGTATTCTCTTTTAATTATATCAAACTATTAAAAGCATTTATTTTTAAAGTAGTTTTAAAGTTTATAAAAACTTACTTGTAGTCTTCATTGGCAACAGTAAAGATAAAAGCCTCCATAGGGTTCCACGATAGAGCATTAGACCGTAGCTCCATCACCACTTTTCTCAGAGGTCCTGACTCCCGGCAATCGTACAGGATTATACTTCTGTCACTGGCACATGAGGCTAATAAATTATTCTCTACCTGAAATCAGAAAACGTAAAATTGAGATAATGTTATTCTTTATTTAATAATCTGAACTGTATCGTACAATATTACAGAAAACATAATGACAATCTATGAGCCTTTAGTGATATTTATGAAATGATGTTTTCCTATATCTGCAATTTATTTAAATACTTGAAAAAAAATGCGACTAAAGTAAAACTTCTTTAGCTCCATCTATATGTATATATATATATATATATATGTTTATACATATTTGCAGTTTGTATAATTTAGGCTAATTTGGAATAGGAGATATGCGACAAATCAACTGGCTATGAGAGAAAGAGAGAAAGAAAATGTGTGCCCACCTCTCTCTCTTGCTCCTACAGTAATATACGAAACATAACTATCTCTCTTTCTATATTCACTAACTTATATCTCCCTCTCAACTTACGTTAGCACTTTTCGTAATGCATTCACCAGCTTACTCCCCAAGTCAAATGTGCGTAAAGAAGTTTTACTTCAAAAAAATAAGTAGAAGATACCATCTATTTATTCTTAAAACCCATAAGAAAAGTTTAGGGGTCACATCTAAAAATCCCTAGACATTTGCAGAATTGTCCAAGACTTCAAGTAGGTACCTACTAAGTTTCTACACATACAAAATTGTAGATAAACCCTAGTCATACAGACTGGGAAATGAACTGAGAGAACATACCTGATTGAATGCTACATGATGAAGACTGTCCACTCCCCATTTGAATATCTTAATAGGTTCATTTCTAGTACGCTCCCAGAGCTGACATTGTTCACCACAAGTAGCAAATATTGGTTTGTTCCTATGATGTGTAATCCCTGACACAACAGACATACTAAGCAGTGTATTTATTGGATCCTCGTCTTCCTCTGACGTCACTTCAGCCTTCCATGTCTTGATAGTCTTGTCGTCTCCAACGCTAGTGAATGTTTTGCCATTCGGTGTGTAACAAAGGGCTCGAACCCAGCCTTCGTGAGCAACGAAATTCCTTGTGCATTTGCGCGTAGCCAAATCCCAAATTCTAATCTCGCCGTCAAACGCTCCGCTCGCAAGAACAGCGAGTCTGCTAGGGTGCTTTGCCATGCTTGATACCCCATCTCGGTGACCATCGAGGTTCCCAATAAAAGGCTTTGCGAAAACCCTCTCTAGCTTCACAGCATTTATGGCTCGCACATACTCACGCGGCGCTTCTAGAGGATGTAAGCTAGGGTCATAGTTTCTAGGCACTGGAAATATTAAAAACATCTAGAAAACTATTGCAAAACTTAATTTAGTTACAGACCAAATTTAAAACATGAACTCACATTTATGGATATCCCGTTTGGTTGCACGTAAGTATTCGTCTGGATTTCGACTTATAACTTTTATTTTAACTCCGGACATGATTGTTTATCTTTTTAACAAAAACGTGAATGAATTAGAATTTCAATTCGAGTACAACAATCACAAAAACATAACCTCAAACAAAATTCTATATAACACGCATCAGAGTCAGACATCAATCGCCCGGCCGTCCTACTTCCAATCAATCAATGTCAACTTCAACATTTTATAGTGCTTCCAACTTTAATATTTCATTTACCTATAATCCTCATAAGTACCGATATCATAGATAATTGCATTGATGATACTTATACACATAGTTTTAAAGTGCATTACTGCAGCGGCCAGCAAAAGAGGCACTGATGGACGAACGTGTAAATGTGGGCCGAGGCGAAGCCGAGGCACACATAGGTACGTAAGTCCTTTTTGATGTTATTATTCACTAACTGATTTTTTTGATGACAATAACTTAATAGTTAAATCCGCACAACATTAAAAACATTAAAATTATTATAATCTACTAGTTATGTACTTAAATGAAAATATAATAATAAGCTTACTTTCAGATAATGTGATATTATAATGTAACAAAGAAATGTGCTTAGGTAAAAACTTAATGTGTAATTAATTTCAGAAATTTAATCTAAAACATAATAATGTACATATGACGTACAGGTATACCTAGGTAGATACGTACCCGTTGAGTTTATACAATAGTGTAATTATATAGTTTGTACATTAATATTAGAATATTAGCTATTATATAATACATAATATTATAAAGTGTACCTACTCGTATATAAGTTTAAGTTTTAGTGCGCATTTCAAAATGCAATTATAGATTTTTCCACGCCCTAACAGGGTACATGTCATTTAGATTACTACACAATACTTATTCTTAAGATGTTTGTATGTAACTGATTACGTGACGCAAATAAAAAATATTCAATGAATATGAATATTCTATTGCAAGCCAGTTCGAAATTTAAATAGAACCTTTGTTACATTACCTCCTTGGTTGACATGTTTCGGAGTACAAGATCGTTCCATTTTTAAATTACACGACAGATAAAAAGTTTACTAGGTACAACTAGGTTGTATGTAATTTATTTGGCTGCTAAACCATGACAGATATGGATTTTCATACAACTTTTGCCGGCTGCTGCTCGCAAGTATTTTGCCGGTAGGTACAGCAATTTCGATTTATCTCGAAGAAGGTCGTCAAAATAATGCTCAAATTTCCAAGTATGTTTGAGAAAATGTATTTTATACCATTTCTCCATCTAAAATGCTTATTTTATTAACTGAAATCAGTGAATAAAAAGCACTATTAATCACTATTTTGGTGTTTGGATTTTGATCACACCAATATACAGGGTGTTTGGTAGTATACTGACGATATTCAAGACACGGTTTCTCAAAACATAAAAAAAACTTCTCCAAAAAAAGTTACTAGTTATATTATCAGTTTTTAAAGAAAATGGACTAAGTATAAGTGATTAATTCGATGTCAAATTTTTACCCATTTTTTTATAACTTCTTTCATTGTCGTGCGTATATTATCAAACACCCTGTATTCGACCCTATCTCAATGCTATAACACCACCTTGCGCAAAAAATACTCGGTACAAACTTCTTCTGCAAAGAATACTCGACATACATACTCGACATCCTTTTGCAAATAACTCCTCGAGATTTGATTGGTCGACATTTTCGACAAGGAGTTTATCATTAGAATAAAAACTGTTTTCTCGTAGTCATGGTTTAAAGTATAGTATACCCTTGAATAAAACGGATTTATATCGAGGGCCATAAATCACTCGCGTAGTTCAGGATTCTAACACTTGAATCACTCTCTACGCTTGTAATTCAATCATCATGAATCACTGCCTACGTTCTGTATTCACTAATTGCATAATATAATATGAATTTATGTTATTGTGTAACTTTCTTGAATAAGTTTTTTTTGACAAGCGAGCTCCATTGTAAATCACACCGTCACTTAGTACCATCAGGTGAGATCAAATGCTTGGCTTTCTTTAAATATGTATAAAATGAAGTCGCTTTCGCTGTCCGTTCGCTTAAATCTTTTAAACTACTCAAACGGATTTTAATGTAGTTTACAGCAATAGATAGTGATTCAAGAGGAAGGTTAATATGTATAATAGGTTGTTAATTAGCTCTGTTTGTTAGTTTGTTGGTTACCTTTACACGATGGCTGAACGGATCGTAATGAAATTTTTCAAGCACATGGATTATATCCTGTGAAAGGACATAGGCTACTTTTTAGCCAACTGCACAAAATGAGAGTAATGTTTTATAGAAAAACCACCCATGCGAAGCCGCGGGCAGGTCAGCTAGTTGTCAGTAAAGGGTCAGGCCGTGGATTTTGCCACTTGTAGCATAATAGTCACATAGCCACTTTTACGTTTATGGTAACGTAAAAGTAAGACAAAAATGTCTTAAAGCTAGTGACATACTGTTAATTAACTGTACTTGATTATGTTTAACTCGTCATCTTCATCATCATCAACATATTAGCCAGTAGACATCAACTGCTGGGTATAGGCTTCCCACTTAGAACGCCACGAGTTATCTACCTACTATTACTAACTTTTCCATAAAGCATGAGTATAAGGACTACTAGTACCTAGTATAGTACTAAAACATCCAGATCCAGAATATTTGCTGAACAAGCAAACATTAGTCCTGCGGCGTGAATCGAATCCGCACCATTTGCGTATAATCCAGTTTCTCAGCCACTCTGGTAACATAGAGCAGAGGTTTGCTTTAAGAAAAACATCTCAATGCAATGATTCATACCTCAGTTTTTAACACGAACCTTAATTAGCAGCTAAAAAACATTCACAATTTATTAGTTTGGATTTTTTCTTAATATCACTAGCCACAATCAGCCAGCTCATATGCACCAACCCTTACAATAGCTAATACGTTACTTCTACGTCTCCAGTTACATAAAAGTAACATAAAAGCGTGAAAATGCACCAAATTTGTGTAAAATAACTAGGTTTACACTGTAAAATATCGCAACTTTCGCAAAAACCGCGTTGCCAATTACTATTTAAAACGTAAACAGAGAGTTTCGTGCCATAATTTATATTAATAAACAAGTAGTTACCTTAAAAACCACAAAAACTCCAATTTTTACTCGCACTACCAAAGAGTTGTAACATGCAGAATGCGATACGCTTCTATTTCATTTTAGGTAAGTATTTTGATCTAATATATGGTTGGGAACCTAGATAAATACTATTCAAATTAAAATAATACTTTGTTATGTTAGAAATATGCTCCAATGAAATGATCTTGGTAGTACGTGTTGTATGGGCGATTTCCCTCCGGTCTCTCCTTAAGTAAGACAAGAAAGCTATACCTAGATTCAGAATCCAAGATAATTTTTGTAAACAAAGGTGTTACCATATCAAAAAAAAAGTTTACAAAATAGAAGTTTATAGAAGATTACTCAATTTTTCTAAGTACTTATGGTAGGGTTGATTTTCTAATCAATATCAATAGAATGTAAAATAGCAATGGTTTTGTGTAATATATTATATTTTATTTCATTTTTTTTGTTATGTTATAAAATGATGAAGAAATTTTAGAAGAAAATATTTTACGAAACTGGTATCATCGGAGTTCAGTGGAAGTAAATGACAGAAGTTCGAAACATTTTGCATTAAATGTTTCGATGCAAATGTTCGATTTTTGCATTTTGACAATAATACGCCATTTTATTTAAATGTAATTTCATTCGTCTCTCGTCCGTCGAAGTCGAATGTGTTACTTTCTCGCTGCTCGTGTGCTATTGTGCTTTGTTGAGTTTTTGTTTTGTTTTCGTTTTAACGTTATCGTTGTCTGTTATTGTTATCAGTTTTTGTTAAGTTTTAAACCTTGTTGTTGTGTTTATATTGACATAAACATGGAACCTCAACCCGCGCCGCCGCCTGTGCCGCCACCGCCGACGGCGGAGATGCCGGGTCCATCGACATCGTCAACCAGTGACTATCTGTCGCCACAAAAAACATCCGAAGAAATATATGAGTTTCACAGAAAAACTCATGGTGATGAATGTTTATAAAACGATATACAAAAAGTGGCCACAGGGTGAAGTTTGGTCACTTGGAGCTTGTGCGGAAAAAACGGCCGAGCTTATGAGACTCTCTGCAGTAACTGTGCAAAGAACTTTAAAGAAACGCAAAACAACTGGCACTTTCGGTTCTCCCAAAAAGCTGGTCCTAAAACCAACTTCCTACAAAATATGGACGAATATACGTACTCAACAATAAAACGAATTGTTCACCAGTTTTATCGTAGAAATGAGGTTCCTACAGTAGCAAAGGTAAGAGTTTAGTTGCTTACTTATTAGTTACCCACTGAACCAATTTTTGTAGGGACAATGTCAACACAGTAATAATTATAATTCTACCTATCTATCACCATTCATATGTACACTGCTGAACATACTTCCCCCCAAACAAGGAGGGTATGATTAGTCTATTGTTTAAATTTAACCGAGCTAAATTCTCATAAAAAATGAATGTTATTGCAATCCCGAGTAAATAATAAATAATCATATTATGTAATGGTATTTTGGCTCCGTAAGTTAACCAACATTTAACTTATAAATACCTCTCATATCAATCATGCTGCACTGAGCGATGGACATAGTTTTATGATAGGATAAGTCTTACATTTCCTATTTATAATAATAATTTTTAATTTTCAGGTTCTGCGAGCTGTAAATGAGGACTCGAACTTACCAAACCTGTCTATTACCAAACTAGAAAAAGTACTGAAGCATTTAAAGTTTAAATACACCATCAACCACGTAAAACAAGTTGAAAATTAAATGTAGCAACTAAACCACATCATTGATGATGTATTTACGTACAGGATAGGTTTACTAGAAATTTACGGGAATCGGATTCAGAATCGGATTCTGATTTTGAGATGTCAGAATAGTGTAATATTTTATAAGCAATAAAACATGTAATTATTTTATACTGTTTTATTAGTATTTCATTATGAACAAAGGGAAACGAGACCACGACAATGCCGCATCCACGTTAAATATCTTAGAAGGTACCTACTTTTCAGTGTTCTGAAGTAAGTAGTATGATTGGTTAGGAAATATTTAGGTAGCAATCTATCGCACAAGCAAAACCACGCGCCATTACTACTAATAGTGATCCATGGTAAAAAAATTATGTGTACCTCTGACTTGTCATTATGATAGTGACATATCATGACATTTCTTTGTTTACAAAAATTATCTTGGTTTCTGAATCAAGGTATAGCGCGACGCGTACTTTGCTTTGTCAATTCCTTTACTGTTAGATTAGTGTGGATAGATTTATTGAGAATTTTTCGGACGAGAATGCATGCAGTTTATGTAAATAATTGTTTTAAGTTCATAATTTTAGTTTCTTGGTGGATTTTATTAGATGATGTTAGATGTGGATAGTTAAATAGCAATTTGATAATTTTGTTTTGTAGAATATGTACCTAAAGTCTAACTTTTTATTAGCTGCAGTAAAATGACGTTTTGTGGGTTGCCGGTTTTTGAAGAAAAATAAATAGGGATGTAGCTAAATGAGTGAATCATAAATGAATAATCAGTTTGGTTTTTTTTTTTGAGATTTAATATTAAGTTGTAATGTATTTTTTTAACCTATTAATATTACTATACTAGAGGATTGATCTTTTTTAGTGGAAGTATAGGGAGGTACATTCAAAATGAAACAAAAACGTCATAATAATGTTATTTAATTAATTTTTGTGAACTGAATCACATCCCTATTGAGATTAGGCGGGCAACATTATTTTACGGAATGACATTTAGAAACGTCATTTTACTGCAGCTAATAAAAAGTTAGACTATAGTTCAGATAATTTTGTTTTAGCGGCACTTCATCAAAGATCATTGGGCGGTTTTGACCCACTTTTTTTTTTTCGCGCACAGTGTTCAAATCACTTTTAAAGTAAAGTATTCAATTCCACTTTTCTAAATATGTAAATTTTTTTTATGTATCTGCTGGAGGAAAAATGTTATGTAACAGTATGTATGTGAGTCTAACTATAATTCTATTAGACTAAAAACTAAAGATTTTACTGTCAGCATTGTGAAAATGTATGTACAAGCATAAGAAAAATGTTTGTATCGCATAACAGATTGTATGTCTCTCTCGCTCGCACTTTCGACAGGTAGAAAATAACAGTAAGGTATCGAAGTGCGCGTGCGACGCGCCGCCTGCGCCCCACCCGCTCTGACCGCCCCGCAGTCGTACGTCATCCTTCGTTTCGATCTGTGCGTTTAAACTCGTGTTTCCGATTTTTGCATTTTATTGATTACTTGAGCGTGTTTTATGGACCCCTGATTTTGCTTGACGATTGGTTTACATTAACATGGAAAGACGAAATAGTTGCGTGTCGTGTAATCGATCTGTTTTACGTCGACGAAAACACATATTGACAGTTCTCTTTTTGGAAAGACAAAGGGATCTTGTAGATTTATTATTGCAAGAAATAATACCACGTGAGGTAAGTACACTACACTGTCATCGTATGTGTATGACTCGTCGCGTGCTCTTGATTGTACAAATGTTGCTTTGCTCAATGTAATGGCTCATTTTACTTCTTGATAAATGGAGGAATATATATTTTTTTTTTCAATTGTTTCAGATTACTTTTAATGGCTCACGGGCCATGTGCCATGCTTGTTGGTCAAGGTTAGATCGTCGTTTACGGAATCAACCCGTACAAAATGAACAAGTACAAAATATACCAGTACAAGATCAGCCAGTTGAAGAGCAACCAGTGCAAGATCAAGTACAATTGCAGCCTAGTTTTGTTACGCCTAGAGGATATAAGCGAGCATCGAATACAGCGAGACATTGTATTTTTACAAACTGTAGAAATGTAGTGGCCCATAATGTTCCACTATATGCTAAGTTCCAACTCTTACACAATCACAATTTTTATATACCAGAATTAGCTCGGGTTTGCAATGCTCATTTTATGAGGAATGATTGGGTAGACTTGCTCAACACTACATCCCACGAAAACTTTGACAGTACTCATGTTGTTGGTATGATGAATTTATATAAATGGGGTATCGAACAAAGAAGCAACCTTGATTTCGAAAATATTGAAGAAATAGAGGACAATGAATTTCACTTTTGGACGGGACTAACAAAATATCAATTTAATGTTATTTTGAACCAAACGCCTTCACTGGGTGATCGATCAGTTCATCCTGCCACAGTTCTTGGAATTTTTTTAACAAAAATAAGAACCGGTGAACCAGATGAGCGATTAGCCACTAAATTCAATATGTCGAGGAGAACCCTAGAAAGGAAGTTGGCGATAGCAATAGAATGCTTAAGTAATGATTTTGTTCCACAGCATTTGGGCTTAAATCATATTACTAGGGAAGATGTGGTGGCCAAGAATCTTGCAATTCCAAGCCATTTTTTTGGTGGTAACTATAATGAACCGGCGGCCATTCTCGTATGTGATGGAACATATATTTATCTACAAAAGAGTTCGAATTTCCTTTTCCAGCGCAAAACTTACAGTCTTCATAAGTTTCGGAACTTAGTAAAACCCTTCCTTATAGTATGTACCGACGGCTACATAGTAGATGTTACGGGGCCTTACACTGCGACTACTTCGGACGCAAGCATTATGCGTGACCTGATGCAAGAAGATTCTCCGATTCATGGGTTCTTGAGAGTTAATGATGTTTTTATATTGGATCGTGGATTTCGGGATTCGATTGATAAAATTGAGGAATGCGGGTATAATCCTCACATGCCGCCTACAAGAGTAAGAGGAGAACAACTGACGACACTAGATGCTAATAAATCTAGATTAATAACAATGATCCGGTGGGTAGTGGAAACCATTAACGGCAGATTCAAGAAAGATTTTAAAATCTTCCGCCATGTATATTTTAACGTTGCCATGAGAAACATGATGGTCGACTTCAAAATAACTGCGGCCATAATTAATGCTACTCGCCATCCATATGAGGACCATATGTATGCGGAACAATTCATAAGAATTATAAATGAACGAATGAATGAACCCAATGAGATGGCAGAATATGTGATTAACCATAATTTAAACAGGCAGAGAGTAGCGTTTGTGCGACTCGATGGCAATGATCCGGATTTTGATGACTTTCCTCGGCTTACATTTGACGAATTAATATTGTTTACGTTGGGATCATACCACTTGAGAATCGCAAGATCGTATTGCCACGAGCACATGCGTGAGGATGGTGTATACACTATCGAACTATACCGGCACCAAGAAATGATTGAAAATAAGATATTGATAAGAGGCAGAATACAGTCACGACACGTCCGTGCAAAGCAGTACTACACCTATATTTTAGTAGATCCTACCCATATTGGAAGAAATAGCATCCAACAGTATTACTGCTCGTGTATACACGGCCGTCGCACTGTCGGAAGCTGTGCACATGTTGTAAGCGTCGTATACTTTCTGTCATGGGCCAGGCATCAAGACGTGATAGACGCGCCTGCAGCCTTTTTAGATGAATTAACTATAGATTTTGATAATGCAGAATAAAAATATTATTACCGCAAAATGGATTTTATTTTCGTATTCCTGGAAATTGTTCAAAACAACTGTTTTACAAAGTATTTTTACAGTCAGGCCAATAGTTTTTACTTAGTTCATTATAAAAATGCTATAATAATAATTTAAAAATGCTATAATAATTATTTTAAAAATGCTATAATATTAATTAAAAAAATTTTTTTTGCGGTTCTCCCATATCCTGCAATAATGCGACCCATACCATTAAGTAACATATACATTTAACTACATACCTAGCCCTGTTTCGTTTTTGTGCGCCGTGGGTCATATGTCCGAACAAAATGCCCAATGACCTTTCTATTAAGTATAACAGATGTGATTTTACGAAATGCTTTTTTTTTTTTTTTTATTATTAAGAATCATCATCACAGCATACACTGACAATATCCAGTGGTTACAATTATAAATGTTAGAACTTAGTGCTACTATAATCACAGATGATAGACTGCATGCAATAATATTTTATGCCGAGCGAGTAAATTAAGTGTATTTTAATGATAAACCAAGATGGCATGCACTAACTTCTTGCCAAAAATACATTTCATTATATGATAACTACTACAAAAATAAAAAAAAAATCAAATAAGTTAATTCATTCCTATTTACAAATTTAAGACACAATAAAATTATATATGAACCTATCAACTACATAACTCTGTACATTATTAAAAAAAATATTTAAAATTAGATTTGGATTAATAATATCATAATATTTTATTTATTAAATGTTTATACAGGTCATAAAGGTAAGTACAAGAATGATTCACAGATTAACCTGGGATAAGTTGTTTTTAAACATTCTTACAGTTCCAACAAACATGTCAGCTCCCTTACTCTTAGCCACACAATTATATTGGCGGACTATCCTGTTCAGAGGCGCATTAATACCGAGATTGGATTTAGAAGAGCTTGGCTGAAAAGGATTAAATCTCGAGATCCTGGGCAACCTAGAAGGAGCAGAGAAATTTAGAGCAGCGAGTAACTCCGGAGCGTCCAGGGTACCGTTTGCGAGCTTAAAAAGAAATATATTGTCCAGCAAGTGTCTTCGATCCGTTAACAAGGTCATTTTAAAAAATTTAAGACGATCCTCATAACTAAGAAGGATTTTACCTTTATGACAAGCGTAAGTTAGGTGCCACAAAAACCTTTTTTGGTTTCTTTCTAGTATTTTTTTGTATACATCATAGAATGGATTCCAAACGACACAGCAATACTCGAGTCTACTTCTAACAAATGTATTGAATAGGGTTATCTTGACCTCTGGTGACTTAAAACCTTTACAATTGCGCAGGACAAAACCTAGAGATCTCCAAGCCTTTGTGGCAATATCAAAACCTATTTTAAAACCTATATAGCTGCTAACTGGCTTACTGTTTCTAAAACCTATAAGGCCGATTTTTAATTGTGCGTTATTTTTTTTTCAACTCGTTAATTCTTTGTGTTGCCATCATAAGAAATATTTCTACCATAAAATACTACTAATGCATTCAATTACTTACGGTAACGTAAGTTCAAGTATCCTCTAAGCAAAATAATGAAGACAAAGGTTTGGAATTCGATATTCTTAACTTTTGGGTGGTTTTTGAGTATTTGGATAGTGATCATTAGAATAACAAGTAAAACAATTGCTCTTTAATAATAGTACAACGAGATTGTTTTTAATGCATTCATTTGTTTTTTTTCCAGCCAAGACAAAACAAATATAAAAAAGTGGCAAAATCTACGACCTGACCCTAAAACATCTTTTACCGCCTGAATTTCAGCCTAGATTAATTTTGTTGGAAAATATCCAAGAAGTAAGTCTAAAAAGTCACTGTCATTATGTCATGTCATTTTGGTATTAACTTTGACACATGTGTGATGTGATGTGAAAGAAATGAGAGGAAAGCTCCGCCCGCGCGCGAAAGCCATCCCCGCGTAGCATTTTTTGAGAAGAAAGAAAAGAACTTTGTTTTGTTTTTGCCAAGGTTTTTGCATTACTTAAATTATATCTCTTCCATTTCAAGCTTATTCAAACAAACAAATAATTTAATTTTCAATTTCCATCACTGAAACTGAATCTGTCTGTAGCACAGAACAGATAAAGCACTATTTTAAATAATAGTTGCCGAGATCACGCCGAGATGCGAAGAGCTTTCGACTTGGCTGTGTTGTATGGAATTGAACGGTGATGTTCAAAAGCTTCCGTGCTCGAATCGAAAAATTGAATCAATAGCCAAGATAAAGCTGTTTTGGTGTGGATTTTGTCAAGGTAAGTTAATTCACAATAGTTATAATTAGAGAAAAATATAGTTTGCAGTAGTCCAGCGACAGTCCATAATGATGATCGCAATTTTAATAACATAGCTGCTTATATTTCTTGCTATTTAAATAATACCAGGGTGATTCTATCGTGTATGAAGGGGGTTTGAGTATTAATCGATAGTAGGTGTGTAGTCCAAACAATACACGCTAAGCAGAAGAATACCTAATCTGGTAAAATGTAGGAATCGGGGCTATGAGGAAAAAAACTCCCGTTTTATAACGAAAAACTTCATCTAATTATTATGTCCTTGGTATGAAGTGTCATAGGGCGAAACTTATGTTAGGGTCCTTTGTTGGTCATTCATGAATTTAAAAAAATCAATATATACCTACTATGAATACTACACATACTATGAGCTATATAGAATTTGGAATCAAAGTAATTACATATACTGATGACATCATCCTCATGTCAGCCACAGAGCATCCACTGCTGAACTTAATGCCTCCCCCATAGATTTCCATAGCCGTCACACCCGGGGGAGGTGTCCTTATGTTGTAGACAATGGTCAAACTCTTGTCTCTGTATCGGGGTTTCTAAAGTACTGTTACAAGACGTGAAATTTGGATCTTCGGGCTGGACATAATCAGGTGTCAAACTTTGAAGTAACTGCTTAGCCTTATATTCGTCAATGTAATATCGATGCGCATTTAATCCTTTGAACCATTTTATCTTACGCCATAATTCGCTATGAGATGTGAAACCATCTATTGATGAACAGTACTCGTGCCAAGCTTTATCTCTCTCTTTGCGTATGTATACATTCATGCCTCACATACTTTTTCCTGCAATAAAGTTATGTTATTTGGGGTGGGATTACATCGGAATTTAGAAAGCGCTAGAAGTCAAGTCAACTCAAAATCTTTTATTCATAAAAATCACAAGGATCACTTTGAAACGTCAATTTTACTGCCTGCTCCTTCGCGACCAAGCCAGGAAAGAAAGGCAAGAAACAAGGCTGGTTGTTTTTTTAATGATCCTTTTAGAATACATTACAATACAGAAAATAAATTACGTCTAAATTGTAACATTTTGAACGAGTTGGAGCAATTTCAATCCCCAGCTTCTCTATCATCTAAATCAGGGATCCCCAAACTATTTTGGACAAGTGACCCCTTTTCCAAAATGAACTGTTACCTCAGACCCCCATGGCCAAATTACCTACTTTTAAGATCTACCCCCTTATTCATAATGGTCCGCTAACTTAAAACAGCTGATACAGAGTGTTATTTTTAATTCTGACTTAGGTCAATAGAAGAAGAGTGAGAATTAGCAATGCTTTAAATTAGTTAGCAGATTATTATGAATAAGGGGGCCTATCTTTCGTTTTTTCCTATTGATACAAAATACCTAGGTACTAAGGTACCAATTGGAAAACTTTGCACTTGGATAAGTGAGTAAAGTTGACTTCATCAAAATTTAACAAAATAAAAAGACATACAATTCAGTAAATATCAAGTTTAATTTATAATGATTATTACAAATTAAGTACTTAAAGAATCTTAAGTAGGTAGGAAATTATATTTAAAAAAGTATTAATTCGCAAAGAGAAAATAAAACATTCAAGAGTGAAGGATGAACCTGGTGACTATCTACCAATCTAGCTACATCCGGTTCAATATTGGTGAGTTATAGCCTTAAATCTCCACGTTCGTTGATTTTCAAACAGTTTCTTTGTTTCGTCAAAATGTTTGTTACCACACTGAAGTTTTTTTCAACTAGGTATGATGATGGAAAATCGATAAGGTATTTTTCAGCAATGTTCCACAATGTAGGATACTGTGTTTCAATGTTGCGGTGCAACCAGAACTTCTGATAGCCTTGGTTGAACTTCTGCTTAAGCTCTTCGTCTGTGCTGATGGTAATCAACTCTTCTTGCATTGTCACATTAGCTTCTTCTATGGCTGTGGTATTGTACGGATTTATTATCCATTGAGGAATTTGTAAATTTAAAAGATCCTCAATCCTCTCCGTAAAATCTTTGTGTAACGCGTCCAAGTGAGTGACATACAATAAAATGTCATCATCTTGAATCATTTCTGGTAATTTTGACAAATGCGGAAACTGCGAATATTCTTTTCTGCCTAAATTTTGTTTATAAAGGATTAGTTTACCCACGAAGGCCGATATTATTGATTTTGTTTTAATCAAGTTAAGATCGTCACCCTGCAGCTGCAAATTAACTTTGTTGAATATTCCAAAGATATCAGTCAAGTAATAAATATCTGTTTTACAATTGTTCAGATTTTCTTTCTAATTCGGATCTTTTTCTTGTAAAAACTCCAACACAGACTCAAAAATGCCTGAAAATCTTTCTAAGCAAGAGCCTCTTGATAGCCAGCGAACTTCAGTGTGCAGAAGTAATCGAGTAAAGACTTCGTCGTTTTCCTCACATAGCTGAGCAAATAACCAAGAGTTCAAAGAATTGCTTCGAATCTTGTTGATAGCATTTATTACATATTGTAAAGACTTATGCAATCTAGGACTCAGCTTTATGCTACTAAATGCTGCCTGTGAATCACGCAGTGAATGACCAGTACATCAGGCAGTTGTCGCTTTAAGTGAGCTATAAAACCACGATGACGACCAACCATAGACGGTGCACCATCAGTCGCAACAGAAACAATGTTTTTCCATGGAATAGCTTTGTCAGTAAAAAAATGTTCCACGGCCTAAAAAATCGATTCTCCTCTGGTATCAGTCTCTAAATATGTAGCAAAAAGCAGTTCTTGGCACATATTTTCATCTTTGATATATCGAACATGTCCTAATAACAGAGCTTCATTGCCGGGTAATGTAGACTCGTCCAACTGGAGAGAGAATCTGTTGGTCTGTAAGAACTTGCATAAAATGTTTTCCACATCCCGTCCCATCTCGTCTATGCGTCTCTGAACGGTGTTATTGCTCAAAGGTATTCTCTTTAAAATATCATGCATCTGCGGGTTTGTGCAATACATTGTTAAGGACCTCCGCAATGGCTGGTAAGATAAGCTGCTCTCCAATTGTGTGGGGTTTCCCCGACTTCGCTATTAGTAAAGATATATTATA
This sequence comes from Philereme vetulata, assembly GCA_918857605.2. Lineage (NCBI taxonomy): Eukaryota > Metazoa > Arthropoda > Insecta > Lepidoptera > Geometridae > Philereme > Philereme vetulata. The sequence goes on along the minus strand of OU975471.1, from coordinate 2,909,215 downwards.
GGACGCTCGTAAACCATCATCGTCTTTAATAGATGATGACGCAAAAATCGATCTTATGGATGGTCTTTTGTCTAGTTTTTCTTTAAGTGCTTGAAAAAATGACAAGGGCTTACTTTTTTTGTCAGCATGTACTCTTAATAAGTGGTCATCCATTTTGAAGGCTTCACGGCATCGTTACTGAATACTTTTTCACATATGAGACACATCGGCAAGTATTGATTTGATGGAGATGCAATAAATCCGAACTTTAAGTAGTCCAAACTGTATTGTCTGCATTTTTTTCGTGTCCGCCATCATAAAACTCTCAGTAATCCTGCAAATAAAAAAATAAGAAACTACCTAAATAAAAAACAATAATAAACTGTTAAATTTACGGGTAATTTTTTACAATTGAAACAACTGAGGCAACTGCAAACTGTTGCAAACAATCTACACATAGCTCAACTGATCACTATCACACAGTGGGGCAATGCTGATGCGCTGTGCTGGATAAAAACTGTTTGGTACTTACCCTGTTAATTTTTCATAAACTGCAGATATTGTATGGTTACGCTATTAACTCGCGTAGGGAGCTCAGCATTTTGTAAATTCTTTTTCAATCACTTTACTTCACTTAATTTAGCTATGTTATAACGTTGTAATCTCTTGAAATAAATGAGTACTTATATGAGTTATTATCGTTCAAGCTCCAACGAATTTCAAAACGCAAATGAACTTTCAACCTAAGTGCAAGCTCGTTAAATAGTAAAATATCGGGAACATGTTTGGACTTGCAACTTGATCATGAATTCGTTCGTATTTAATCGCGTAAGCATCAAATAGAGAGCAAGTCAAAACGCGCCTGAAAGACGTACGCTCGAACTCATTATCTTGCACAAACTTGTCCACACTGACTTGCCGAGTTTTTCATCTTGTACGAACTTGAGACTTTACATTACTACAACAATGCTATTTCCTACAAAAACATTAATTATTCTTAGTACACGTAACACAACATAAACAATACAGTACCTACCTACCTATCTTGAAAGATTTAAATAGGAACTTGTGTTAATTAAATAGGGGTCGATTTTTAGACCTCGTCGACCCCCAAAATCAGTTTTCGTTTATGTCGACCCCAAGGGGTCGATATCGACCACTTGGGGAATCCCTGATCTAAATAATCCGATATTTTATAGTAGGCTTTTTATAAAGATTTTGTTTAATTGCGTTTTTAAATTTGTTAATTGTCAATTTTTGTACATCACTTGGGAGTTTGTTATAAAAGCGAACACCTTGCCCTTTAAACGATTTATTAACTTTATGGAGTCTACAAGGGGCAACAGCGAGTCTATCTTTATTTCTAGTATTAAAATTATGATTATTGCTATTTTTCTTAAACATATTACTTACCTAATATTTTTGTGAACATATATCAGATTTTCATAGATGTATTGACAAGGGAATGTCGTAATGTTTATTTTTATAAACTTATGGCCTAATGATTCTCTGGTGCCCATATTATAAATTGCACGAACAGCCCTCTTCTGCGGCACAAAAACGGTGTTTATATCTGCAGCACTCCCCCATAGCTGTATACCGTATGACATAATGCTACACACACAACCAATCTCGTGTGGCCTGCACCCAACGGCTCCCAGCAATCTTCATCAGGTTGTTTTTCCATCTAGTGAGGGGCCGTCGTATGCTGCGCTTTCCCTTTTCTGCCTGCTATGGACATTTTACCCAGTGCTATTTTAGCCCCAAACAAAGCCACGTTTAACTACTATGGAAACTGGCTAACTGATAGAATACAAGTAATGTTTTGTTGTAAATTCATATTGAAATATATAGAAAAACACTCCTACCCAGATCAAATATCAGTATCAATAACACATAAACATTTGTTCCGCGAAGGGAATAGAACCCATAACCTCCTGCATCGCTTACCATCAAGCGAGATCGTGGTTAAACGCAAGCCATCGTTTATTTACGATTTGTTAAATTTAATTAATTATTTATTTTTATAAAATTTTTATAGTTAAATGTATAAAAAATATGAAAATCTCAGCCGGCTATTTGTCTAATCCAGCTAATTATTTTTTACTTCTACACTCGACCTTACTACTACAGTTTTACCTAGAAACGCATAACCTCCTCAGCGATTGACAATATGGCTTTCGACGAAATCTGTCCACTGGGGACCTTCTAGCGTATTGCACGTACATATGGAGCGAGGTCGTTGAGAAACACGGAGAAGCGCTGGCTGTTTCTCTTGACATCTCAAAGGCCTTTGATAGGGCAGACCCTATCAAGGGTGTCAAGAGATGTCTGGCATGATAGCCTTATTAGCAAGCTTCCATCATACGGTCTGCCCACTGGTCTGTGTCTGGATATCAGACTTCTTGAGGGACCGTTCGATACGAGTTGTCGTTGAAGGCTGCTCGTCCGATCAATTGGTGATTAACGCCGGGGTCCCACAAGGGTCAGTACTTTCCGCAACTCTTTTCTTGCTGCATATCAACGATCTGCTAAAACCCGGTACCATTGGGTATGCAGATGATAGCAAAGTTGTGGAAAGGTATACATCTAGTGCACGAGCCAGTGGAGCGCAGATTCTGTCACTCAGGGAGGCCATGGTCGAGCGCTTAAACTTGTCCTTGAAGGCAATCTCCGACTGAGGGGATGCCAATCTGGTCAAGTTCAATGCGAATAAGACCCAGGCATGTCTGTTCTCCACAAAACGAAGTCAATTTAATCTGACTCCTACTTTCCGAAATGTATCCGTGCCGATATCTGACCACCTCGAGCTTCTTGGTATCACATTAACTCCGACTCTCAATTTCGGCTCCTACATTGAGTCGAAAGGCCAGTTGGCTGCTAAAAAACTTGGTATACACGCAAAGGTGGTAGAGCTTTTGTGAACGAGCTCGAGGAAGTGGGCACCACCGCCTTACCTTTATCGGCCGCCAAATAGCAGTACTTGTGCTGCTGTGTTCCGGTTAGATGGTAATGGTATGTTCCTGTAATTACTGGCACATAGGCATAACAGCTAAGTCCTATAGTATGACAACGTATTCACATAGAGATCAAGACAACATAATACCTTGTGTTGAATTCTATGTGGATATCCATGGGCTGCAGTAGCCACTTAACATCTAGTGGACTGCATGCTCGTTTGCCATATAAGTTGTATAAAAAAAAAGGCGAGGCACTACTTCACACCGGGACAGTTGCTCAACTTGTACCAAGCACAAGTCCGATCGTGTTTGGAGTACTGTTCTCACCTCTGGGACGGATCAGCGAAGTACCAACTTGAAGCTCTGGAATCAATTGAGAGAAGAGCCAAGAAGCTCATAGGCAACGATGAGCTAGTTAATGCAAGGCTCCTCAGCCTGGAGCATCGACGAAAGGTTGCTAGCCTCTCGGTTTTTTATCGAGTACATTTCCGGGATTGTGCGGCGGAACTTTTCAACCTGATCCCGCCATCTCCATTCTATCAACGGACAATCAGACGCTTTGCAGTGCGCCACCGCTATATGGTAGAAATACCTCCCATTCGCACAAAGCGGTTCTCTTCGACTTTTATTATGCGCACCGCCAAAGAGTGGAACGCCTTGCCAGAGTCTGTGTTTCCAGATAGCTAAAACCTGAGTATCTTTAAGTCGTGAGTGAATAGGTTTCTTCTAGCCAAGCGTGTACCATCGTAGACTGCATCATCGCTTACCATCAGGCGAGATCGTAGTCAAATGCAAGCCTATAATGTATTAAAAAAAAACAATGATAGGCAGAATCGTTTTGCAGAATCATAATAATTGTTCTAAAAAAAAGTAACAAATTTATATTACCACCCATGCTGAATGTTTTCTTTTTCGTCATGATATTAATAAAAATAATAAACTATGTATATTGTAAACTGTGTCAGCTTCCATGTTCCTCTATCTATGTAATAATAACGATACAGATAGGGGCACGTCATCTCGGCGGGGATTACGGTCCGTCCATACTGCTAGTTTTGGAATACGACACCTCTTTTTGGCGGGACCCGTTTCTAAATCCAATAGACAAATGTCGGTCGGTATGTCGAACGATAACGATGGCCTTGATAGCATATGGTCTTGTGTTCATACAAAAATCCTAAAGAAAAAAAAACACTCAGTTTTTTCAGAATTTTTAATTTTTCCGGGTTACTTTTCCAATATTTATTTCCAACCTTATTCGGATACACATGAAATAATAGCGAAATCTGTTCAGCCGTTGTCAAGTGATGCGCAACGAACACCATTTCATTTTTATTTACTTGTATAGATATTCATAGTATTCAGCTCGACTGTTTTTCCGGTCGGGATCTAATTCTCTGGCCAATAGAAAAATGTCGAATGAGAGAAAAAAGCCCATAAATTATTACGAATGTACTCCAACTTCCAATTCGGAGGTTGTGAGTTAAAATCTCGATCATTAGATTTCGAAAACAATTATGTGCCCATTTACATTGCTCAAAACAGTGGTTATACATTGATTATTGGTCAAGCGCGTTTTGAACCACGTACATTAAAGGGTTCCGCCCAACACACGACTATTACGGAAATAGCCACTTAGAAGCTTTATATCTCTCAGTAGGTATGCACCAAATGCACCATTCGCCAGATTTATTGCGTATGACCCTGGCTTCATTCAGTGAGCGATGTCTACTATTAATTATTTTCAATCAGTGCTATCGTGGGGCGAGAAAGTAAGAGCATCTCCCCACTTCGTTCGAATTTCTACCTTAGTTAAGGATAGCAAGATGTCGGATAAGTTACGTAATGAAACCTAAAGGGACATTTCGTCTAGGAGCCCTTTCTATTGTCTATAACCGGTCTGAATTTAATAAGGAGTTGTTTAAACTAGCTGTTATAAAGTGCTGTATAATCACATTAAAATTCACTCCACCCTTGCTGGGTTTTGCTGTCAGATAGACTAAGAAGTTCAGAAGTTTAAGCTCTTTATTTAATTGTAAACAGTCAAGTTTGACCACTAACCTCACTTGGTGGTGACACAGTGACGGTGTGCTCGAAGTTGGGGCACGAGCCTCCTCAAAGAAGAGTGTGATTAAGTACAAATCAAGACAGAACTAGATTTCCCATTGTTCTGCCAAGTTTAAAGTGGGCACTGCAGGTGAAATGACTATCTATTATTCGTAAGGTGGACGATATCCGTCAGCGAAATAATAGGTTGGGGAAAAAGTCTTTTCGTATTATTATAGTATGTATGAACTTATATTAAAATCTCTTTGTATCTGGCTGGTTATGGTATCATTCAAAGTTTAAATTTTAAAGAAGATAATTCCAAATTCAAATTAGGATAATGTGTGATTTTTATTTGTTTTTCGTACTGTAAAGATGAGTGAATCTAATGAAGAATTTCGATACATTTAAAAATTTTACGATGTTTATGGACCTAGTGCAGTGTCTGTGAGAGTAGCACAAATTTGTTTTAAGCGTTTTCAATCCGGAAATTTTGATGTCAAAGATGCACGTCGCTCTGGTCGCCCTATTACTGTACTAAGCTGCGCGAACTCCTAAAACTTTAAGTTAAGATATCTTTTTTTCTATGAGCCATTTTTTATAAAATAATGCCTATATGTTGCGCCAAGCAACGCTCAAAAGCCCATGAATAATCGTCTAGTAGTTTTGGAGATAAGTGTGTATAAACAAACAGAAAAAGTTTTTAAAAGTAGTCATTGTACTTTGTTACACTCCCTACATCACCCGCAATCAGTTTTTGGAAAATATTTTCTATGTACAGTCATGACGGTTCTACAGTTTTATTATAATACTAGCTTCCGCCAGCGGCTTCGCACACGTCGTTTGTCAATATAATGTAGACTATGTTTGAATTCAGGTCATAATCTATCAACACACCAAATTTCATCGAAAGCGCTTCATTTTATTTATTATTAAACGCACAAAACACATTACAATCACTTACAATTAAAGATTACAAAAATGCTGTTTTGATCTGGATTGTAACATAAACACATGTGCGTACAGCATAAATAACTTACAAATCAAGCAGACGACGTTAAGTTTAAATAATAGGTTGGGGAAAAAGTCTTTTCGCATTATAGTATGTATGAACTTGTAATAAAGTCTCTTTGCCTATACTATTTGTATCTGGCTGGTTTTGGTATCGTTCTAAGTTTAAATTTTAAAGAAGAATTCCAAATTCAAATTAGGAAAATGTGAGATTTTTATTTGTTTTTCGTACTGTAAAGATGAGTGAATCTAATGAAGAAATTCGATACATTTTAAAATTTTGCTACAAAAAAGGTAAAAATGCAACGCAAGCCGCGAAAAAAAATTGCGATGTTTATGGACCTAGTGCAGTGTCTGTGAGAGTAGCACAAATTTGGTTTAAGCGTTTTCAATCCGGAAACTTTGATGTCAAAGATGCACATCGCTCTGGTTGCCCTATTACGGATAAAATTGATGCCATTTTTGAAAAAGTGGAGCAAGATCGGCATATCAGTAGTTACGACGTAGCAGAAGAACTGGGAATTGACCACAAAACAGTTTTGGTGCATTTGAAAAAAACTGGGTACACAAAAAAGCTCGATATTTGGGTACTCCACGAGCTCACTGAAAGAGACCTAATAAACCGTGTACTCATTTGTGATTCTTTATTACTGCGTAATGAAACCGAACCATTTTTGAAGAAGCTGATAACGAAGAAGGTGATGAAAAGTGGATTACGTACGACAAGAACGTGCGAAAAAGGTCGTGGTCAAAGGCCGGTCAGGCTTCACAGACTGGCGAAACCCGGCTTAACTCGCAACAAGGTGATGCTGTGTGTGTGGTGGGATTGGAAGGGCATTATTCATTATGAGCTGTTACCACCAGGCAGGACCATCGATTCTGAACTCTACTACGAACAACTGATGAGATTAAAGCAAGAAGTTGAGAGAAAGCGGCCGGAATTAATCAACAGAAGGGGTGTAGTTTTTCATCATGTTAACGCTAGACCTCACACATCTCTTTAGCCACTCAGCAAAAATTAAGAGAGTTTGGCTGGGAGGTGTTCATGCATCCGCCGTATAGTCCTGACCTTGCACCTCCAGATTTCCACCTGTTTCGGTCCCTTTAGAATTCTTTAGGCAGTGTCAGGTTAACATCACGAGAGGACTGCCAAAACTACTTGTCGCGGTATTTTGATCAGAAGCCCTAAAATTTCTATAGCAATGGGATCATGTCCCTACCTACAAGATGGCAAATAGTTATCGAACAAAATGGTACCTACATACTTTAGTTAAATGTAAATAAACTATATTAAAAAATGTTTTGAATTTTCTTAAAAAATGCGAAGAAACTTTTTCCTCAACCTAATAATTAATGTCTGAATCATTGAGAATCTGATCTAAGACGAAAAAACAAATAGAAAATGCTATCGTGACTAAAATTTCTTACTATCAGGTGAGGGGTCAAACAGTAATTTTTTTAGACCCTGCACTATCTCACTGCAGGGCCAATGCTAAGAATTCTATTCTGCGCGTATGGGGTCCAGTTGTGAGTCTAGTTCAACTTCCTATCTATCACACTCTATTATAAATGCGAAAGTTTGGATGTTTGTTTATTTATTTGTTTGTTACTCAATCACGTCCGGCTGAACCGATTTCGATGACATTTGGTATATACGTATATTAAAACCTGAATTACCACATAGGCTACTTTATGCCATAAATCAGTTCCCATGCGATAAAAATGTGTTGTCAAGTCAAGTTGCAACAGCGAATTTAGCTTTATTTCTAGGTTACCAACACATTTAGTAGTGTCAACGCGTACGAAGTCGCGGGCAACAGCTATAAAAAAAACATGCAATAATGGAATACCACTATAGATACTCTGGAAAAGGAGAAATCGATAACAAGAATAAATTAATAAATTAAAAACGCCAACCTATCAAAAAAACCCGTAGTAAATTTCCATTTTACGATCTTCATTACAATAAGAACCAACCCCTTAAAACTAGCTTTCCGTAAAAAAACAGCGTCCGATTCGGTCCATCCCCTTGGGAGCTACAATGCCACAGACAGACATACAGCCATAGGCTAACTAACTTATCAAAGCTTAAATTGAGGGGGTTAGGTAGATAGGTAAGTAGCTTCTATTTTTGTCTTTGTACTATGATTTTTGTAATCTTTCTTGCCTGACACATCATTTTATGTGCCTAAGCCTGCCTTTCTACCTACCTAACATTTTTATGTTTAGTTTTATACCTGAGTTTCTTTCTACCTTTGCTCTCAACTTTGTTTATTAATATACAAAAATGAGTTTATTCTCATTATCTCAATCTGTGCTTATGTGTGTCGAATAAAAGAGTTTACTTTCATTCACTCATTCATCTCAGCCCGTCTGCACCCACTGTTGGGTATAGGCCTCCTTTGCCATTCTTTCCGGTCCCTTGCGAGTCTCATCCATTGACACCCAGCTACGCTTTCAATGTCATTCGACAATCGGGCGGTTGGTCTGCCTCTTGGTCGAGAATTTACTTATTTACTTGAAAACGACAAACTTACACACTCGCTTAGCATGGGGGGGTTAAAAATGTTTTGGATATTCAACTTCGCCGTGGACGGAGCTTTAGCCACGATCCCCAGTGTCGCTACACCCGCACCGCAATCCCAACTTTGTACGTTGACCCGCGCCAGCGCAGCCGGACGCTAGCTGCTTACTAAACACAACAATATTTTTAGAACTAGTGCATACGATAAAAAAACCACTATTGTTGTGATACCGTAACTGTTATGTTTTTGAGGAATTTGAGAACCGGAACAGTCTGAAAATCCAGTTGGGAAAGTAAATGTGAGTAATGCGAATTTTTTTGATTTGGTCATATTATGTATTTAGTGTGTCAGTTAGTACTTTAAAATAATTTAACTTTCGTTAAAAACCAGTAAGAAAGGAATTGTGAGCAAAATTCTTGTTTTAATTTTGTCATCGGATATTTCTGTAAGTGTCGAATAACACTAATAAATAACCCTTCTTTTTGCTTCGCAGTAGTCGGATAATAACTATCGGTAATATTTTTGTCTCTTCTCATAACTCATTAATCAATCATATCAATATTTTCTCTTATTTAACATTCTTGGTTATACTCGCTATTAATAACACAAACGTATCACACTAGTAAAGCTTGAGCTATAACTTTAATCCAAAATTTATTTAAATTATTCATGGTTTTACTTAAAAAGTATAGGCACGGTATAGGTTTCGTAGTACACACGGCTACACATAAAGCTATACATTTCCAGTATAAGCTGACCTCTCATCCTACGAAAAGCCTACACAATGCGAGTTCAGCTAATACTGGAAATGTATAGCTTTATGTGTAGCCGTGTGTACCTGTTATTTAAAGATATTAGTGTTCTGTGGTTATTTACTGTCAATATAATAAGCAAAGCCGGCTTTTAACGATTATTTATTCACATAGAGACAATTTAGAGTTCAATGATCATCAATCGTATAGTCAGTGATATAATATTTGTTAATACAAACTATAAAAATATAAAAGATCCATGTCCCAGATTTATTTAGATCATTATAATTAAAACTGCTAATCAACTTATAAGATAAGATAAGATAAGATAACTCTTTATTGTACACCAAAGTAAAATACAGAACATAATTCTTACAAATAGATTTAGTACAATGGGCGGTCTCTTCCAGACAACCTTTGTATGGACAGGATCAAAATCTAACACATGACGGCGGTGCATCTATATAAATTTAAAAACATATCTACATACTATAAACCTAAATTACCAGTAATAACACAAATTTAATTTAAATAAGCAACTCTAAAAGTGGTTATGATGAATTAACAAGCAGCTACAACTTCAACACAAGGACAGATAATGGGTGTGCACTTTTGTTTTAAAATTACTAATAGACTTGGATGTTAATCAACTTATGTTGCTGACTGTACCATAATACTTGTTTGTTTGATTTGTTTTACTGTTATGTTTTTTTACTGTGTATATTTTTGTATCCCCGGAGGAGGGGAAATGTGAGCCACTTTAATATTATTTAATAAGTATCTGTACTTTTAAACCACATTAAAGCAAATAAATGAATTATTAATTATATTATTTTTCTTTATGTACGTTTGAATTGTTTATGTGGAGACTCAACCGTGGTTGGTAGACACTGTTTGATTTTTTTTTTTAAATTAATGTTTGTCCTGCCATTTGTGGGCCAAAGAGCCTTGGTCGAACCTAAGAGAACAACTCCATATTCTAGTGAGTTCGAGAAAAATATCGAGTGTCGTGAGAGCATAAGCTATTTTTCACATGCGAATATCAAAACTATCTTATTCAGAGATGGTTCCGTTCACATTTTAAAATTATTATAAAACGGTACCTCGCTACATTAATTATGACCTAATGGGCAAAACTGCTTTTCTCATTAGCATTTAATTTCAATTGGAATTGGACTTCTCATACGGCGTTTATGTGTATTTATCTTACTAAGAAAAACATTAGTTGTCATTAACCATACAGGACACTAGGAAGATAAAAAAAATATTTCTGGACATTATTTTGTAAATACATACATTTGTTTTTGTATGGGGGACATTTAATTTTCAACTTTATTGTTTTTTTGGTTTTTTCTTTATTTGTGCTGTAAGCTTGCCTTGCTTTTTGGCAAATTTCGTGATTCTAGGTCAACGGGAACTACCATATAGGTTTTCGACCCAAAACCTATAGGGTATTTCCGGTTGACCTAGAATTGTAAATTTTGGTTAAAAGCAAGGTCTTAAGGGGGCACCGGAGGGACAATCGCCCATACAACACGTACTACCAAGATCATTTCTAATTGGAGCATATTTCTACCTTAATAAGGTATTATTATAATTTTAATAGTATTTATCTAGGTTCCCAACCATATATTAGATCAAAATACTTACCTAAAATGAAATAGAAACGTATCGCATTCTGCATGTTTTTACGTCTTAAAATACCTGTTTTCAATCTAATTGTTTCGTATTAAAAACAACAACATCTTACGTATCCTAGTCATGGGAACATAGATTATATCGTCTAGTTACAGAATAACAACACAATGAGAAAAATACAACAAGTTTTCAGTCATCATTTTTGGTATTACGGAACACGGTCAAAATCTAATCAAATTTAGAATCGTTCTATTGCTATCACTGTCGCTCTGCGTGGCTAAACTTCGTCACTAAACAGGGATAGCGATATTCAGGCCGAAGTTTTTGACGTGGCCGAATTGAAGTTGCGCTTAGTGTTCGCCGGCGCGTTAAAGCACAAGTAAAGGGAATATTCCGAAAATTAAAAAAAGTTGAATTACAAGTTAAATTTTGGTACTTTGGTAGTTTTAGCGAAAATCTAAATTTGCCCATATCTTTTTATCGTGTTGACTCAGGACCTTGATTTTATACACCTAATAGGGACTATATACCTCAGTATCTGGTATAAATTACAACTTGCTAGGTCCACCCGTTCCTGAGAAAATCGGTGGTAACACAAGGACAGACGGACAAGAGATCTTATAAGGGTTCCTTTTTTTACCTTTTGAGGTACGGAACCCTAATTATCAAATCAATTAGTCTATCGGTAATTTTCAAGAGTGAAGAAGAAAAAAAACCAATCTGGTTAGTGACCAAAAAAACAAATAGTGGTACAGTAATCTAAATGGATCTGTTGGGATGCTGCGTCGCACGAAACAAGAACGCACCCTATTTGTTTATCAGTAACGATGTTTCTAGAGCCGGCCGGTGAGACAACGTTTCATAAATCACGTGCTCCACTGTCTTTCTAGAAATTACTAGTCAGGAGAGTATTTCTGATATATTTGCATTATTGTTTTTATTTTATTCACATACAATGGATCTATTTGAATGCATGGATATGTATTTATTTTCAAAAAAAATGGTTTTACAAAGTGTACTTAAATAACTAGTTATAATTCTAGGATACCTAGGGTGTTGTATGTTGTCGGTCTGCACTACAACCTTATTTCTATATCAAATGCTTTGGTACCTTGCTCTAACTAAGTTCAAAAAAACTTGTGTTTAGACGCAAAGGATCTCTGCTTTGGCTCGATATACATAGGATGGGCATGACAATGAAGGTAGGTATGACTGACTACAGATACTATAGGTATAATATAGCCAGACTGAGCCTTATACTATTATGAATATGTACATCATTGTATTGCTTCTTTAGGAGCAAGGGAAAAAAAATATCAAGAAAAACTATAGACTAAAAATAATACTTATCAACTAAAAGCCCGTGTTTTTAATTTAACGATCAATCCATTTAATTTAATTATTATTTTATGAACTTGTGTTGGTGTGAAAGTGTAATCAAACATTATTGCAACACTCAGTAGAAATAAACAATCGCATCATTAAGTGTATTAGAAAATATATTTATAAATATAATATAATATAATTAATGTGTAATTTTAGACATTACTTATTTAGACATTTTATTTAGTTAGATAACCATCAGAATCGTTTAAAAAGTGATTATAAATGGATTCAAGCCTCAATTTAAGTATCTTAATAATCTATACTAATATTATAAAGAGGAAAGATTTGTATTTTTGTGTGTGTATGTTTGTAATGAATAAACTCAAAAACTACTGTGCCGATTTTAAAAATTCTTTCATCATTGGAAAGTTACATTCACCCTGATTGACATAGGCTATATTTATTGCTAGAAAAGATTAGGGATCCTTACTAAAACTTAAGTAACGTAATCCAAGGTGTAAAAAAGTTCCCTGAAACGTCTTTCGTCGCATGCGCTGCGGAAACTATTGATTATAGAACAAAAGTATGGTCTACAATATTATAGAACATATCAATATCTACAAAAATAATATTATAAAGAGGAAAGATTTGTTTGTTTGCATTGAATAGGCTCCGAAACTACTGGACCGATTTAAAAAATGCTTTCACCTTTGGGAAGCTACACTATCCCCGGGTGACATATGCTACATTTTACCCAACTGCGCGGAAGGAGGGTAATATGTTTATTGAAAAACTACGCGTGCGAAGCTGCGGATTGGGCAGCTAGTAATACATAAGTATCTCAATTTAAGTATCATTGACACTTACCAAGACGGCCTCCTAACGGAAAATTTCTAAAATTTCAAAAGGGAAATGTTCAGGTTGAAAAATGATGAGATAGAGTCTTTAAGTTTTTTTAGTTTTGGGCATTGTTTAACTGGTCTAGTTGCCATTTAATCTCATTTACTTACGTAATTGTGGGACGGGCTACTGCGATAGAATCTCTGGCATTCCTAATAATTGGATGACTTCTTCGTTGATGCACTTCTCGACTTGATTGACTCATCTATGATCTAAAATTTGTGTTTTTTTTGCCAACATGCTGATTTGGGCACGTGTCTTATTATCAAGAGTTTTTTATTTCGTCTACTAAGGCTTCGTTTTTCCAAATAAAACACTTTTGCACTCATTTTTCGTTTTAAAAATGATGCTTTTATGATTTGTAGTTGCTGCTTTGTAGTTTTTTCTGAAACTGTGCCGAGTCTTTTGTCAAAAACAAACACGCATAACAATAAAATATATTTTTGATCTGGCATGGGTCTAATTTGTATTTCAATTATTACTTTTGCGTTTTGTGTATCCTATGGACGTTGTCTGAATTAAATGATTATATTCTCTTCGATTTAAATCAGTTTTTAATCTTTAACGCGAAATGTTATTGTTTTTTTTGTTTTTCTAATCGAGATCTACATTGATACCGTCCAAACTCATTTTTATATACCTATGTTGGTTCGTATTTGTAAAAGTTATGAATCTGTCACAGACTGAGACGGACGGCTGGGCGATCTTATAAAAATTCCTTTTCCTTTTAAAATTTCCTTTCCTGATTTTGGAACTCTATTAATATTATAACTTTAATAGCTAAGCGATACTCACTTATTGACTAGATATTTATGGCCTAGGTACAACTCTTGTAGACACAAATGCGCAATATTCTGAATAGTGCTAGAGCACTCCACAGTAGCGCGAAGTCTGTCAGTGGAGGAACTGGTCTGTACAGAGTCGCTTTTCATTTTGATCTTGGAAGCGGTCAGTCCATCCGACGCCAACTTATATGGTAGGTATTCTTAAATACCTTCTGATACTTACTTAACGACTTTAGTCTTTGATTTTTTTTTATATTGTGGCAACGGTGAATGATTTTCATTGAATGGGTTTGTGTCCTTCGTTCTTAGATGTATTCTTAGACAGATATTGGACAGTATAGGTTGAAAGTGTTAAAACTAACAAAAACATCAATAATAATATTGTAAAATCGTAAATGATTCTCTGTATGTTACGTTTTCACGACTGAACGGCTGGACCGATTACGATTAAATTTCGTATACAGATATGATTCTGACGAGGATCGAATGTTTTTATTGAAAAACCACGCGCGCGAAGTCGTGAGCGGGTCAACTAGTGTTATATATTTTATTCTCGTCATAAAAATCTATTAACCAGGACATAACGTGACGTCATTATTTAATAAATAGCCCATTCAAATTCGATTCGTGTTCAAACGAAACGCGTTTAAGTGGACAGGAATTCCGAGTCAATAAAACGAAGAGTTCAGTCCCACACGTTATTGACAATGGCAAAATATAATGAAGTCATTGACCGATCATCAGACCGATCATCAGACGATGTCCAATGTGATTTGTACTAAACAATATGAAAAAAAAATACATTATGTTAGTAAGTAATATAGTAACCATAACAATACTGTGTTGTGTAACACTTTTGTCAGTGGTTCACTTAATATTTGTTCGTAGTATCTCTTCCTACTGCTGCAAATGTATCCAGATCTTTCCAACTTTTTCTATCCTTCGATCAAATCAAAGTATTTATTTCAGGAAGATTTACAAAGCTAACAGATATAGTACTGTTCACAAGTTTGGTTGTTACAGACTTTGCTTACAGAGCCTCAAGCTAAGCTTAAAGAAAACCTTGTGTTTTGGGGCTAAGTGCCTATTTCACCACTTCTGAGTAACGCTATCCAACGGATAAAAAATATATAGGTACATCTTTTTTTTTGACATGAAAACAAGTAAAAAGTGAATTGTTTTTAAGTGTAAATTAAAGTTACTTGGAGGTGGTAAAATAGGCACTGAGAGTACTAATTTAATTACAAAAGCACAGACTACTGAATTGCGTAAGTCATAAGTACTTTATTGGTAAACTTATGTTATGGTAACATGTCATGTTTTTGACATCCAAATAAAATGCGATTATCCTAATGATAAAATACATAATTCAAACAAAAAAGCATACAATCAGGATGAAATAATAATTACAAACATAATACCTACTAACAAAAGGGATACGTAAAAATAAGGAACAGCTCGCTCGAACAGCAATATTATTAAAATGATCATAAACATTCATTACTATATAATATATACTTATACTTAACATTATAAAAACGAAAGATTTGTATGTTTGTAACGAATAAACTCAAAAACTACGGGTCCGATTTCAAAATATTTTTTTCACCTTTAGAATGCTACATTATCCCTGAGTAACATAGGCCACTTTTTACCCAACTGCGTAGAAGGAGGGTAATGTTGTTATTGGAAAACTACGTGTGTGAAGCTGCGGATTGGTCAGCTAATAATTAATAAAATAAAAATATAAAATCTTACAATATGGGCTTAATTTATGCGGTGAGTGTGAGGGTGATTGTGTGGGTGTTTGAGAGTGCGTGTGGATGTGTGTATTGCGATATCTCCCCCGACCCTCTTCCCTTTCTCGGCTGGTTCTCGCCATCCGTCTTATGGCATTCATGGTGTTACTAATTGGGACCACTTGTCGGAGTTGCTTCGGCTGACGTTGCCTGCATGATCCCACTTGAGTTTAGCATTTATTCCCTAAATCTACGAAGTTAGTGTTACATCGGTAAGTGAACGCAGCGTTGTGTTACCAAGGAGTTCGAAAAAAATCGTTTGGTGTTACGAACTCGGACAAAGAGTTTTTTTCGAATTATCGTAATAGTTATGTCTTATTGTTGTCGCAAAATCCATAAAGTTGCACACTTTAATTCATAAATCAAATAATAATTAAAAATAATCCTAATCCTATAAAAATTCTTGTTTCATCATCATCATCATCATATCAGCCGTAGGACGTCCACTGCTGGACAAAGGCCTCCCTCATTGATCTCCAGGAACTGCGGTTGGAAGCGGCCTGCATCCAACGCCGACCTGCGGTTCTTACCAAGTCGTCTGCCCATCTTGTAGGTGGACGTCCTACGCTGCGCCTGCCGGTTCGTGGCCTCCATTCGAGAACTTTCCGGCCCCATCGGCCATCTGCTCTGCGCGCTATATGGCCTGCCCATTGCCACTTCAACGTGCTAATCCGTCGGGTTATGTCGGTGACTTGAGTTCTCCTACGTATCTCCTCATTTCTGATTTGATTAAACCACGATTATATATCCATAGGTTTTTTAGGTTAAGGTACTATTCCGAGCTACGCTGCCGACGCGATCTGCAGAAAGTCATCACACTAATATTATAAATGTGAATGTTTGGATGCTTGTTTGTTTATTTGTTTGTTACTCGATCGCGTCGTAACGGCTGAACCGATTTCGATGAAATTTGGTATATACCTAGATTTTATCCTGGATTACCACATATGCTACCTATTATGCCATAAATCAGTTACTATGGGATAAAAATGGGGTGTCAAGTCAAGTTGCAACAGGAAGTTTAGCTTTGTTTCTAGAGGCAACAGCCAGTAGCAAATAAACAATGCAACTGATGAGCTAGTTGATGCAAGGCTCCTCAGCCTGGAGCATCGACGAAAGGTTGCTAGCCTCTCGGTTTTTTATTGAGTACATTTCCGCACACTCCCGTGCGGCGGAACTTTGCAACCTGATTCCACCATCTCCTTTCTATCAACGGACAACCAGACGCTCTGCGGTGCGCCACCGCTATATGGTAAAAATACCTCCCATTCGGGTTCTCTTCGACCTTTATTATGCGTACCGCCAAAGAGTGGAACGACTTGCCAGAGTCTGTGTTTCCAGATAGCTACAATGGTAGCTATCTGGTAGCTGGGTATCTTTAAGTCGCGAGTGAATAGGTTTCTTCTAGGCAAGCGTGTACTATCGTAGACTGCATCATCGCTTACCATCAGGCGAGATCGTGGTCAAACGCAAGCCTATAATATATGTAAAAAACTTTGTATGAATCTATGCAGTTGCAGTCGGCAGCATAGTTCGGAATAGTACATTTATGCTGTAGTAGTAATTACGACATTTCTCTTTGTAGGTGTAAAAAATACATATATCTTATCTTACCATTAAATAATACTATGTTTCTTTGATTTCAGAGTATTATGCAATCTAAAATGGTTCCTAAATCGATTTCAATTTTAGTATCAATCGCCATATTACTAAACCTGTGCCAATGGGCCAAGGCAGAGCTTTTCACCGCCATAGCCGAAGTGGAACCCTTACTGGAAACGCACAAAAGGATTATAGATGACCTCGACTTTTATATGGAAAAGGAAACATTGAGATTAGGCGCTTTGAAGAAGTAAGTATTATTATAAATACGGGATTTGTCACGTATCGTTTTATCCGTCACCATAATGAACCACTGATTAACTCACCCTGATGAAGGTTTACGAATTGAACCGAAACATTGTCGGTCGTAACACCGATAAAATGGTACGTGATAATTCCCGTATTTTAATAATGATTGAAATAAATGACGAAAGATTTTCTAAGTAACATTAATTATATAATAATTTACTAGCTGACCCGCACGCGACTTCGCACGCTTGAAATTTCCCGTTCCCGTGGGAACTTCGGGATAAAAACTATATAAAACACTCCTGTCAAAGTGACGCGACACTTCATGTAAATGACTTCACGCCATTCTCGGTCGTAATACCGATAAAACGGTACGTGATAATTCCCGTATTTCAATAATGATTGAAATAAATGACGAAAGTTCTCTTAGTAACATTAATTATATAATAATTTACTAGCTGACCCGCACGCGGCTTTGCACGGTTGAAATTTCCCGTTCTCGTAGGAACTTCGGGATAAATACTATATAAAACACTTGTCAAAGTGACGCGACACTTCAAGTAAATGACTTCACGTCATTGTCGGTCGTAACACCGATAAAACGGTACGTGATAATTCCCGTATTTGAATAATGATTGAAATAAATGACGAAAGTTTTCTTAGTAACATTAATTATATAATAAATTACTAGCTGACCCGCGCGCGGCTTTGCACGCTTGAAATTTCGCGTTCCCGTGGGAACTTCGGGATAAAAACTATATATCTAAAACAATCCCGGTCCTCTAATCCCTTCTCCTCAAAACACCTCAACACACTTCAAGCCGCTATAGTGGCTTATTTACCGTATATGCGGTGAAAATTTGGAATGCCCTGCCCCATGAAGTTCGCGGTAGTCCATCGTTTAACATTTTCAAACGGAAAGTTAAAGAGCACTCTGTCAACTCACTCAGCAATCTATCTCTGTAATTTTATTTTATTGTAGGTATATATTTATTTTTGTTTATATTAGTCTATTTATTTTATTTATTATATTCATTCATTTCATTACTTACTTACTTTTGGTATATTTTGTTGTATTTGTTTAAGATATATTTACATATTTATAATTCTTGTACACGCACCTACCTTTAAAATCATCTCTCTCTCTAGCCTCAAAGGTTTGCTGGGAGAAAACTCTTCTTAGGGTTAAGCTCGCCTTACATGTCCTCTATTTCCGTACTTTTTAATGTATTTTCTTGTGTACAATAAAGAATTAAAGAAAATACTCTTGTCAAAGTGACGCGACACTTCATGTAAATGACTTCACGTTAACGAACGACGGTTAAATTATATGGATATTGTTCATACAAAACCATTAAAATCGCGATTGAAAGATAGGGGGTGGGGGTAGGAGGGTGAAAAATACTTTACGACCTATTCTCATACCTACCAAATATAGAGCTAAGACGTCACAGTCAGTTAAATATTATCAGCTGTTAAAGCTGTGTTAAAACAATACACTCTGATTATCACTCCTCAATAAAACAATATAGTCCTAATGAATTGACATGAATGAAATCAATACGCACTAATTCATAAATTTATTTTCTTATCCAAATATAAATTAAGTTTTTTGTCGCAATTGAAGTCAATTTTTGGAGTACTATTTTAGGACAATTTTAACCTTAATTCTGACTCGGTATCAATTCGATTTCTGTAATATATTTAGTTATTATCATGACCAGGTGCGAAAACCCACTCACTTAAGTAGGTTGTAGCAAAGGGTAAAAGGAAATACACCGCTTTGCGTGGGAGTTCGGGATACTCTTCCTGTCTAGCTGCCTAAAAATCTATCAATGATATCCTTTTAGAATCAGCTTGAAGAATTTCATCTAAGGACAATTCTATTTTTTTTTTATACTACTTATATGGCAAACGAGCATGCAGTCCACCAGATGTTAAGTGGCTACTGCAGCCCATGGATATCCACATAGAATTCAAAACAAGCTATTATGTTGTCTTGATCTCTATGTGGATACGTTGCCATACTATAGGTCTTAGCTGTTATGTCTATGTGCCAGTAATTACAGGAACATACCATTACCATCTAACCGGAATACAGCAGCACAAGTACTGATATTTGGCTGCAGATAAAGGTAAGGCGGTGGTGCCCACTTCCTCGAGCCCGTTCACAAAAGCTCTACCACCAGTACAGTTCTAATGATGACTCCTGTTGTTTATTACTCAAATTAGAATGTATGGTCACGTTCGTGACCGCAAATGGGCTACGAATCCAGCCATCTTTAGCATTATCAATATCCGGAAAATGCCTTTTCGTCGGAGAGCTGAGAAAGATGAAGAACAGTTTTCAGCCTTTATTTCGAAATTCACGGATAAGGCGTTCGTCGTGATAAATTCATACTACATTCATATCATTTGATCTCAAGCAAGTTTTCATAATTTTATTTTTTAGGGTTCCGTAGCCAAATGGCAAAAAACGGAACCCTTATGGATTCGTCATGTCTGTCTGTCTGTCCGTCCGTATGTCACAGCCACTTTTTTCCGAAACTATAAGAACTATACTGTCGAAACTTGGTAAGTAGATGTATTCTGTGAACCGCATTAAGATTTTCACACGAAAATAGTAAAAAACAATAAATTTTGGGAGTTCCCCCCATACTTAGAACTGAAACTCAATTTTTTTTCTTCTTATCCATACGTGTGGTGTATCTATGGATAGGTCTTCAAAAATGATGTTGAGGTTTCTTATATAATTTTTTTCTAAACTGAATAGTTTGCGCGAGAGGTACTTCCAAAGTGGTAAAATGTGTGCCCCCCCCCCCCCCCCTGTAACTTCTAAAATAAGAGAATGATAAAACTAAAAAAAATATATGATGTACATTACCATGCAAACTTCCACAGAAAATTGGTTTGAACGAGATCTAGTAAGTAGTTTTTTTAATACGTCATAAATCGTAAACCGCAATTTACCTTTCATTCAATCAACTCAAATATAAAAAAGTTACAACGAACTACAATAACTTTTATATTTTACTTGCTGCTACTGAACCCTTCATGGACGAGTCCGACTCGCACTTGGCCGCTTTTTTATAAGTGCGTTTATTGTGTCCTGCACAGTGAATACTGCACGTGGAACCTTGCATCCAAGCATTCATTTCATTGAGACAAGAAAAAATGTCAGCTAAATAGGTGATTTCATCTTCAAATTGGAATTTAAGGTTGAAGTCACTGTCGCGAGGGCGAGCGACGAATCAGTGAAGAACAGAATGCGCGTGCCGCCATGTGTGCCGCGCGTGCTTGCCAGTCATCAAGCCACTATTACATACATTTTGTCGCGAACCCCCGTGCAGTCGAATGGCGAACCCCTAGGGGTTCGCGTACCCCTCTTTGAGAAACCCCGATCTAGAGTATCGTGAGGAAGGTCGCGGGTTTAAATCCCGTCTGGGTAGAAAATTTTGATACCATTTGAATAATTTTATGTTTTTCTACAGACACCTGATTCAGTATAAGAAGGAACATGAGAAGGCTATGGAGGATATACCCAACTACTTGGGGAATCCCATCAACGCCTTCACTTTGATAAAGAGACTGACTACGGACTTGGACCTGATTGAACAGCGCATCACGAAAGGCACAGGTAATATTCAGCAAATAAATGGCTGTATTGGGATATTTGGGGTAAATGTTGCATCATCTGCCAATATGTATTTCGATTCGGGATATTAAATTCAGCAATACCTACTCAAACTAAAATCGACAGTTGCTTAGTCCTTAGGAACGACTAGGAGACCTTTTTGCCCCAAAGGTCGTCAGTTCTTTGTGCTATTACATCCCGCTCTCTGCGACTTCAGTTTGCTAATCCTTACTATGCCCGGTAAATTTGAATTATGATATTTATACAAAAAGAATTTACATTTTATTTTATTTTGACATTTTATTTGTTTCGATATTTTATTTTATTTGTTTCGACATTTTATTTGTTTCGACATTTTATTTTATTTTGACATTTTATTTGTTTCGACATTTTATTTTATTTTGACATTTTATTTGTTTCGACATTTTATTTTATTTTGTAAGTCGTAATTTTATCTTATTTGTTTTTATTGTTTGTATATAAATTGTAATTGATTTAAATTGTAATTAGTTAATTAGTGTAATTGGCAATCGCCGTTCTAATTGATAAATAAATAAATTACTAAAAAATTGGACTTACTTGGTTCAGTTTGGTATAGGTGGCGATTCTGTTGTTTACGCTGACTAACTAAAATTGTGTAAAATACGAACGGTCTTATATTGTTTATACTAAAGATCAAATTAGAGTGACATTTAAAGTGACATTTCTAAAATTAAGTAATTTTTACTAAGATGGCGTGTTTGAGGGACTAGTTTTAATCAACACCAATTTGGCTGCTGACTAAACCTAGCCCAAAAACACGCCATCTTAGTAATAAATACTTAATTTTAGAAATGTCACTTAAAATGTCATTCTAATTTGATCTTTAGCGTAAACAAAATAAGACGGTTTGTATTTTACACATTTTTAGTTAGTCAGTGTAAACAACAGAATCACCACCATTGTTTTAATTTTATGTACGAGATATCTTATTTATTTACTGTATTGTTAACCGCAATCAATCAAAATTTGTTTAACCATTCTTATTAACATTACACTCACGCAAAAATGCTCAGGCAAAATAAAAATAACCGATTTGCATTTTCAAAAGATGTATGTTTGATAAAGACCGTGTATCGTTACCCGAATACCAAAAGGTAAAATAACGGATTTCTTTGACACATGCATAAAACATGTTTGTTAGGTTTTTTTAAGGAAAACGATGTTAAGTTTACTAACGGTACATGTCAAAAAAAGGAAAAAAAACATCAAATTTAAGTATAACCATCACATGGTCATAAATTCATTCATACGCATACATTCATTGCGTCAGTCGGCTCACTCGGCACGGAGGTCGGCGTCAAAACAGGTCGCGTTGGTTGCCGTGTTGCTCTAAGGTTAAAAAAACGCGCTGTAACCCAAACGAATGACTACTTAAAACAGGGGCCCTACGGATAGTGGGCTATATCTCAGTGCTGCCTAAAGGATGAAGAGACAGTGAATCACGTGATGCTGCACTTCATGGCTACTAAGTCTGACCAAAGACGGGCTTGCATGAACTTATCGAGTCATCTTTAACTTTTTTTTATACTACTTATATGGCAAACGAGCATGCAGTCCGCCAGATGTTAAGTGGCTACTGCAGCCCATGGATATCCACATAGAACTCAACACAAGCTATTATGTTGTCTTGATCTCTATGTGGATACGTTGCCATACTATAGGACTTAGCTGTTATGCCTATGTGCCAGTAATTACAGGAACATACCATTACCATCTAACCGGAACACAGCAGCACAAGTACTGCTATTTGGCGGCAGATAAAGGTAAGGCGGTGGTGCCCACTTCCTCGAGCCCGTTCACAAAAGCTCTACCACCAGTAACTTCAACATCACCCTTAGATAAACCGGAAAAATGCTTCCTTCCATCAACTCTGAGTACTTTGCTTCTTTAAGGACTTGGGATGGTTGGGGACAGCATAGACGAAGGGGGGTAATACACAAACCATTTTGTATGCGGGACGTCAATGCAGATCTTATTGCGCCCAACCCAGAATTAGAACTAAATGACTCAGACCAAAAAATAGATATGCATCAAACTAAGTAGCTATTTAAAAAAAAAATCAAAACATTTATTTTTTGGGAGTATGGCTTAGTGGTTAGTGGTACAGTTTGAGATCGTCCATAATCAGCGTTTATCACATGCAATTTTAATCAGCGTTCTATTTTAGAAAATAAAATATTTAATGAGATAATATTATTTACAATATTCAACATATCAGCTCTTACCTTAAAATAGATTATTAATAAAAAAATGTCAGATTCAATATATTCAAGGGATTTATCTCTAAGAAACTCATTTAAATTGTAGTATGTTTTTTGTATTCACATTTTTTCAAGTTTATTTTAAACACGTTGAGTCTTAAAATGTAAAACCTTTACAGATTACATAAAGAACATTACAATGAACCACAGTGACGTGAAGTACCCGACGCTGGAGGATCTAACGGGCGCTGCGCAGGCGCTGACTCGCCTTCAAGAGACCTACCGACTGAATGTACATGAGCTCTCTGAAGGCATACTGAATGGCGTTGAATACAGGTATATGGTTAAAGAATTTATTCTCATAAGAAAATATACATTTCACTTTATAGATCAATAGGTTTAAACTTACGTTAAATATTGTTACATGCAAAACATTGTAGGTAGTAAAAATATAGGTAATACTTAAACATTTTGTTTACATTCTCATTTTAATGTCAAAATATAATTTTGTCATACGTCGGGCTTTTACCACCGCCAACTGCGCCGCCATTTTGGAACCAAGTGGTTTCGTACGTGACGATGGTAAAAGACCTGACGGAATGACACTAATTCCGTGGAAGATGGGACGGCCTTTAGTGTGGGATGCCACTTGTGTTGACACTTTAGCGCCGTCACATCTTTCCGGTACGCAAAATAAGGCTGGTGCGGCCGAATCGGCTGAAAACCTCAAAAGGCGCAAATATAGTAGTATAAACACATGCTTTATATTTGAGCCTTTTGGGGTTGAGACCCTTGGTCCGTGGGGACCGAGCGCCCACAAAATTTATAATGAACTTTCGAAACGCCTGGTCGAGGCGACGCGTGACCAAAATGCTGGCCTATATTTTGGCCAACGTTTAAGCATTGCCATTCAATGTGGCAATGCGGCCAGCATTCTGGGCACGCTGCCCACTGGCAGCGGCTTGTTAGATTAGGGTTTTTATATATATTTTAAGTTGTTATAAAATATTTTATGTTGTTATTAATTCATAATTAATATTAGTACAAAAATAAATATTGAAGTAAGGAAACGTGAACAAATTAAATATAATTACTAGAAAATAAGTACTAGATGATCCTTGTGATTATAATTTAAATGATGACTATCGAGTTATTTAATGTTATACGAACAGTTACAGAAAATTCCAAGTTTATTAAAACCATCTCAATTTTTTTTTACGTTCGAGTTTGTATCTAAAACGAAAAGGAGCTTTGTAAAACATCAAAACAACAATAATTGTTAAAATAGGTGGGCCATTGTGGGTACTAAACAAATTACGTATACTATACTATTTCCATTTCTTTATTTTCTCGATGACAGTTCAAATTTGATAGTTGTAGTGTTGTGACCCAAATAAGTAGTGATATCGATCGCATATATTTATTATATTTTGAACAAAGACAAATACAACAAAAACATTCAAATATATGTTTTCAAAGTGGGAACTTTCAATGGCCGACCGCCATTTTGTGCTTGTTTTAATCTGTCACTCGCGACAAGACGGTCGTGCTAGTCACTACATTTCTGTTCGCTGAGTTTTTTCACATTATCCATACGTTACTTTGTGTATTTTGTGTTCCTCCGTGTCGTTATAATTATTTCGTTTCATTGTCGAGTACCTACTTATACCTACTTATTTTACAACAGCTTCGAAAATTTTAAAGAAGTTGGCATTATCAATCAAGAATTAATACGTGTAACATCTTGTAATAAAATATAATATTAGTTAATAAATTTGTACAAAAGTATCCGGCAGTAGTTTAGTTTCATACATTTTGTAAAAAAATATCGGGTCTGTTATCGTGTTACGTTTATCGATAGCTCCATCCCTATCAGTTTCTCCGAGTCTGGTATAACCTTATACGTGCGTAAGCGTCATTCTATAAAAATAGAATAATGCATACTAATGTTTAAAAGACGCTCGTTCAAGTTTTCACAGGACCTGACAGCGAGAAAATAAAGAAATGGAAATACATAGTATAGCTTATAAACTATGTATCTTATCTTTTTATTAATCAATTTAAAACATAGTCTATAGCACTCAGGGATAGTGTAGCTTTTTATCAGCGAAATAATTATCAGAATCGGTTAAGTCGTTTCTGAGATTACCTCCTACAAACAAACAAACTTTACCTCGTAATGTAAATAGTATAGATAGAGGTTTTAACAACGTGTATGCGCATACGCAGGCTTCTCTAAGTTTTTATACGGAAAAAAAGGATTTTGGCTTTTTACTAGTATTGCCAAATTTCATGACGATGACCGGTTAAAACTTTTTGGTTAAAATTTGAACGCGATTAAAATGTAATAATTCTTGAAATATTCTTCGATAACGCACAAAATGTCTACGTGATGTTGCACATGTAGAACTGAAACTTATTTATTGTTTATCTCCGTTAAAAGTTCTTTCTAAAAATTATGTTCAGTATTTTACTTTGGTTTACATTAAAGAATTATCTTATCTTATCTCTACGAGATCAGTATTTTTAACCTCAAAATGCCAAAAAGGTCTAACTTTAATATATAAAACAAAGTCGGTTTTGTTCGAACACATATAACTCGAGAACGGCTGTACCGATTTTGATGATTTTTGATTTGTTGTATTGGTCTCCGTCCCGAATAGCAGAATAACTATTAAAATATCGATAAAAAATCACGCAAAAAGATATTATGAAGAAAAATATTTTTCTCATACATTGATGCAGATAATGATAGCCGACGTATATTGACAGCTCGCGTCATATGCATGTTAAGGCAGTAAGGAGTTCGGCGGGTCAGCTAGTTATACATAAACTTATTTAAAAGAAGAGCGAATCGACGTAACTATACTAGAAAAAACATAGCTTGATCTCTGGGACAGCTGTCAGTAGAATCGCGCCTATGAAGTTCTGAATTTAACAGTACGGACAAACGTACCAGTCAATGTCATACTTTATGGGCATGCTGAGTTAATAATAGTGATCAGCGATGAATCATCGTGACCACAGACTATAAACTATCGATATTTTGTATAAAACTTGCGGACGCGACGTTCGATTTGCTAATATTTGCGAACAAGAGTTCGTTATAAATTTACAAGATTGCTCTAGCGATTCTGAAAATGATTCGGATATTGATTTGGGGTCCTTTGGAATAAATAAATGTATGTATTAAAATATTCGTTTCATTATATTACCCAAATCATAATATAATCCAATATACATATAATTATGGCAGACAGCCTTCGTGGCGAAGCGGTAGTGAACACGACTGCTGCGCAGGAGGTCGCGGGTTCGATCCTCGCTCAGTGCAAATATTTGTATGCATGAATATGGGGTTTTGCACTGGTCTGGTCGTGCATCGGAAAGCACGTTAAGCCGTCGGTCCCGGCTGCCATACGAATATCTAATGGCAGTCGTTACGGGTTGTTGGAGCCGTCAAAAGTCCAACAATTGGTCTTACTGCAAAGCTTCTATCGATATTTTCTTCTGTATCATAACAACCCTAGGAATGTCAGTTTAACAAATGTCGCAGAGATCAAGCTATGTTTTTTCTATTATAAGTAACTAAGTATTCTATAAGTCCCTATGGTTTTAAATAAATAAATATGAAGTAATGAAATCATCCTAAAACAGGCATATTATACTTTTAAGGAGGATTCAATTACAGTCAATACTGTTATCAATTAAGTAATATAGGAAGCTAGCTGACCCGCCCGCGGCTTCGCTCGCGTGGTTTGTAAATAATTTATTTCATGCCAAAGCCTAAATATGAATTTTAGGATCCCTAACTTATTACCCTCACTAGTTATGAATTGCCCATGCAAACTTTCAACCCCTATTTCACCCCTTCATGATTATTTATTGAGGCAAGAGATATACTATCCAAATTTTATTACAATCCGTTCAGCCGTTTAGCCGTGAAAAGGTAACAAATAAACAAACTAACAGACAAACAGAGTTACTTTCGCATTTATAATATTAATATGGATTATAAACATTTGTCATTGTCAAGTCTTAAATCACAAGTTAGATTTTTTTTCAAAATTTTATAGGTACATTACTAGCTGACCAAGCCGCAGCTTCGCACGCGTAGTTTTTCAATAAAGACATTACCCTCCTTCTGCGCAGTTGGGTAAAAAGTAGCCTATGTCACCCAGGGATAGTGTAGTTTCCCAACAGAGAAAGAATTTTTTAAATCGATTCAGTATTTTTTGCGTTTATTCATTACAAACATACACACAAAAATACAAATCTTTCCTCGTTATAATATTAGTATAGATTTACAATGCTAGTAGAACTTTGAAAGAATTGTGAAATCCAAATAGAATTAGTATGTGACCTTAACCTTTTTATAGCTGTGATAGCAAATTCACGATTCCGTTCTAGCACTATCGCATCTTTATGTAATAAATTAATAATATTACTGAGTCACGGTAACTATTATTATTATTACATTACAAAAGTTTATATGGCGATAACGTTTAGTACCTACTTGTACCTACCTACCTACCCTCCGTTATCTATCAGTTACTATCTGGCCGTAGCTAGGGGGCCAATGCCCTACCTTAAAAGTACCATCAACTAAGATAATATGCTAAGTAAACTGTTTGTTCATAAAAAAACGAGTATGCTTTAGACCACACGACTGAAGTAAAACTTCTTTTTCAAAATATTAATTTATAAAAATGTTCAAGAACGAAATGGAATTACGAAAAATATTCAAACGAACTACTGACTGAGATATATACCTAGTCAGGTCATAAATTCTGTCACATGTTTAATACAAAATAAATGAAACAAGTTTATTCATTATGTAACCATTTATATACCAAAATGAACTTAACAAAACATAGATTCTTATGACACTAAAGTTTATTCAAAATGACCTCCGTGATTTTGAATACAGGCCTTCAATCTGCGCGGCCAGTCGTCTATCGCAGCACGAACGAGGTCCATGTCAATATCGGCGGCTGCCTTAATCAAGGATGTCTTGAGTGATTCCAAATTGGGATGAGGCTTTGAGCACGCCTTTTCCTCCAAGTGTTGCCATATCTTGTAATCTAACGGATTCAAATCTGGACTGGAGGAGGGCCAGTCTTTGTGCCGGATGAAGTCGATTTCACGCGCCACCAGCCAGTCATGTGTGCTCTTCGCTCTATGAGCTGGCGCCGAATCTTGTTGGAATACCCAGTGCCTGTTATTGAACATGGTATGAGAAACAGGTTCCACAAGGTTCGTCAGGACTGTATTTTGATACACAACTGCATTCGTTTTTACACCTTTCTCACAAAAATGTACCTCTGTTAAGCCCCAATAAGAAACTCCCAACCATACCATGAGCGAGGATGGAAAATGACCTCGTTGGATACGCGGAATACGGTTGCTCGCTTCTTCACTACTGTGTGCGTACACCTTATCATTTTGTTTGTTGTAGCTGTCTTCTACGGTAAAAATTTTTTCATCCGAAAAAAGAATTTCCCGATATTTTTTCCCGCGTACCGCATCAACAAAGCGCGGCATCTCTTCAGTCTCAGGTCCATTAGACGAGCATTCAAACGATCTCCTGTTTTTCTTCGATATGCCCGAAGCCCTAAGTCTTCATTGAACACCCTTTTCACCGTGGTTCTGCTTAACCCCATCTGAAGGGCCAACAGTTTCTGTTTACGTTTGGGATTTCTTTGAATTCGCGTCTTCACAGCTTTTATCACTGCTGGAGTCCTAACAGACCGAGGGCGACCACTTCTTGACCTGTCATCTACACTAGAGTCTTCATGGTATCGTTTGATGGTGCGATAAACGAATCTTTTGGTTATATTCAAATTTTTCAGTATGTCAATAATTTGAATTGGCGCGTAACCGCAACGATGCAACGCAATAACTGCAACACAGATCGTGTTTTTAAGCGTCCACTCCATATTTAAAAATGAGTAAAATTCTAAACAGTATACATTTTTATTTTCATAAACAATTCGAAATTCGAATTCTATAAACTTTTTGTGGCCAGCATTCTAAAAGAAAAGTTTTTACTGTGTGACAATACTTATGTCCTGACTAGGTATATACAGTGTTTTTTTTTAACTGTAACAGTACGGCAGCACCCATAACCAGAGGAGATACAGGTGCAGTTTCTTTTAAAACATCAGCTCGTTTTCGAAAAAAACATTTTGGCATTACATTTTTTTTGGTCAAGCGTGAGTAGCGTCTTAAAATGAATCAAGTTGGTAATTTTTTTTATGCCAATCGACTCAGTCCTTTGTAAGGATCATTTTATTGTATCGAATGAAAAAAATCTGAGCAGCGGAAGTTTGACAAATTTGATAAAATGTATTCTCATACAACAGTATTACTCGTGCGCGATAACTTGGGACCTGCTAGGAATGCGACTCCCCAACCGCTTCCCCTGCACTTCCCCGATGGCGCCCGTATTGTACCGTACGCATCACTACTTTTTACCAGGGTTTTTAGTCTTGTACTGGCCTACGTCACGTTACGACGCGCTCTGGAATTCTTTTAGTTTTCGTTTGTGTTATTGTTTTGTTGTTGTAGTTTTTGTTGTTATAGTTAATTACGTATAGTACCTAGAGGAAGACCGCCGACGCTGCAGTTGCATCGAGTGACACGTTTGTCGACGCAGCATTGACGTCAATCGACCGAGGACTGCAAAATCGACATAGCATCGCACACTTCTAATTCCTACTTCGAATTGGTTGTACCTACGTTAGTTTATCATTAAGTTTTCATGTACTTTTTATATTTTTTATAATTAAATATCTTTGAATAATTTCGGTTTTTTTTCGGACCTCCGAGTGTCGCAAACGTATTTAGTTTGTGTCATTGTTTTGTTGTTGTAGTTTTTGTTGTTATAGTTCTTGTTAAGTGTTTTTGTTATCATTATGAAGGGTAAACCTTTGCATAGCGGAGAAAGAAACCTCGTGGTAAAAGTGTTAAGAGTTTTTTGAAAACGAAAAACGGAACAAACAGTTTTGTATAAACTTAAACATTGTATTTTTATTTTATTCAAATAGTGTAAAAAAGAGTAGATAAAAAGCAGCGTCCTCCCTGAGTAACATAATAAATTAGGTTAAAAAAAACAAAGACGAAGCCGCGGGCGGCTGCTTGTTATGTTCGCTTTTTTGCGGGCGGTACAAACACGCCAATATGACGTCACCGCGCTCAGGTCCCAACTTATCGCGCACGGGTAATACAAAGCAAAATTCCGCCAACAAACATTTTATTAGATTCTAATTGCACATTAAAGAAGTATTAATGTTGTAGCGATTAAGAAGTTTAGGAACTCCATGCTCTCATGAGCAATTCAAAAACATTTCGTATTTCAGAACAATTTTGAATTTCTAACATGGTTCTTGCACCTGTCGGACTTTTATATCAGTCATTGCATCATCTTATTTGTCCTATCATGGCATTGTCAAATACGCAAAAAGTAGACTTAATTGAAGCATACTTCCTTAACCAACGAAGCCCAACTAATGCGCTGAAGTGGTATCAGGAACGCTACCCAGACCGCGATTGAGGAAGTATGCTTCAATTAAGCCTACTTTTTGTGTATTTGACAATGCCATGATAGGACAAATAAGACGATGCAATGACTGATATAAAAATCCGACAGGTGCAAGAACCATGTTCGAAATTCAAAATTGTTCTGAAATACGAAATGTTTTTGAATTGCTCATGAGAGCATGGAGTTCCTAAACTTCTTAATCGCTACAGTATTAATACTTCTTTAATGTACAATTAGAATCTAATAAAATGTTTGTTGGAGGAATTTTGTTTGTCCTGTTGGATGAGAATACTTTTTATCAAATTTGACTAACTTCCGCTGTTCCGATTTTTTTCATCCGATACAATAAAATGATCCTTACAAAGGACTGCATCGATCGGCATCAAAAAAAATTTTACCAACTTGATTCATTTTAAGGCGCTACTCACACTTGACCAAAAAAATTTTAATGCAAAAATGTTTTTCTTGGAAAACGAGCTGATGTTTTAAAAGAAACTGCACCTGTATCTCCTCTGGTTATGGGTGCTGCCGCACTGTTACAGTTAAAAAAACACTGTATATCATGCACTGGCTATGAGAGGAAGAGAGAAAGAAAATGTGCGCGCGCACCTCGCTCTTGCTCCTATATACGAAACGTAACTCTCATTATTTCTATCTTCACTAACTTATATCTCCCTCTCAACTTCCGTTCGCACTTTTCGTAACGCATTCACCAGCTTACTCCCCAAATCAAGCATGCGTAAAGAAGTTTTACTTCTAAAATACTGCTAGCCACGGGTTTTCACAGTCAGAAATTTAAGTGTTCATTTATTATTCGGTCCTTTGATGGTATTTCTGGCATTTGAAAAGAAAAGAACGAAGTTTTGCTCTTGTCTATCTATCTATAATCCCCTAGCGACAATTAATTTCTACCTCACTCACTCACACTCACAACTTCACAAGTAAAAAGTAAGACGAAAATCTATTTGACCAGATCAGATCAAGTACCTACCTTAAATTCAACTTTAGCTCTCTAGCTACGGGCCTACACTATACTAATATTATAAAATGCAAAAGTGAGTTTGTTATACATACGTCATTTATTTTTGCATGCATGATGTCAGGAAACTTGGGAAAATAAATAACAATTTTTCTCAATTTTTTAACCTAGAGAATAATATAGGGTTGTCGCGAGCGAGGTCGTGGTAAAAAGCTAGTCCTGTTTGTCCTACAATCACGACGAAACCGTTAGACAGATTTGCATGAAATTTAAGACCTCACCCTGATGACGTTGCGGGACAAATGTATTCATTATCTGCAAATATTTGTTGGTGGTCTGGGTTAATATGATAAAAAATAGGATACATTATTTACAGTCTTTAGAGATATTGTTAAAGAAAATATTAAAAAATAGTTCAGAATATTTTATATTTTAGAGCCATTCAATTCTTCAATTTAAAACTAATAATATTATATTTTTCTTATAGCATTGCACAGTAAGTACATTTATAAACAGGGATATTGCACATTCTTGGGTTTTCTACAGGTTCTAAAAATATATGGTCCTTTTAATTTTAATAGTATATTTTTCTTCATTAACTTGGTGAAACTTTGTAGACACCTCACGTTGCCTTGCGGTTTCTCTGTAACAATAAATTGCAGTACTGAACTAACACTTTAGCTATGATGATTTAAATCTCATTTATATCTGCAATGCCTTATTAATCAATTGGGTTTAGGGTTTGTGATATTAAAGGTGGTGGGTAAATGTCTTTACTAACCATGCTATTTCTAAGATTTAGCCCGGCTTGCACAACGACACCTAAACGTATTTAGCGATTAAACACGTATTTGTATGATTTCACTCTCTAAATCATATTTAGCTACTAAATTCGTTTAGGGATCATTGCCCAAGTCGCCCTGAAAATCAATTCAGAAATATGTGTGGAAGGTCCGGTCAAGAGTACCTTAAACCGAGCTTGTATGAAGAAAGAGATTTTTTTTAAACAATATTAGTGAGGGTGAATGAAGCAAAAGCAGCGTCAGAGTCATAGTAAGTGGAGATCCGTAGTCTTAGTCTACTCTGGAATATAGGCGTGACAATATGTACGTAAGTCTTAGAGTATGTATGTATCCGAGGTCTCTGTCTATTCTGGGATAAAGGCGTGACAGTATGTATGTAAGTCTAAGAGTATGTATGTATCCGAGGTCTCTGTCTACTCTGGGATAAAGGCGTGACAGTATGTATCTAAGTCTAAGAGTATGTATGTATGTATCTGAGGTATCTGTCTACTCTGGGATAAAGGGGTGACAGTATGTATGTATGTATCCGAGGTCTCTGTCTACTCTGGGATAAAGGTGTGCCAGTAGGTATGTATGTAAGTCTAAGAGTATGTATGTATGTATGTTTTTTTTTATTCATTTTAGGCTTGCGTTTGACCACGATCTCGCCTGATAGTAAGCGATGATGCAGTCTACGATGGTACACGCTTGCCTAGAAGAAACCTATTCACTCGCGACTTAAAGATACCCAGGTTGTAGCTATCAGGTAACACAGACTCTGGCAAGGCGTTCCACTCTTTGGCGGTGCGCATAATAAAGGTCGAAGAGAACCGCTTTGTGCGAATGGGAGGTATTTCTACCATATAGCGGTGGCGCACCGCAGAGTGTCTGGTTGTCCGATGGTAGAATGGAGATGGTGGAATCAGGTTGAAAAGTTCCGCCGCACACTCCCCGAAACGTACTCGATAAAAAACCGAGAGGCTAGCAACCTTTCGTCGATGCTCCAGGCTGAGGAGCCTTGCATCAACTAGCTCATCGTTGCCAATGAGCTTCTTGAGCTTCTTGTATGTATCCGAGGTCTCTGTCTACCCTGGGATAAAGGCGTGACAGTATGTATGTAAGTCTAAGAGTATGTATGTATCCGAGGTCTCTGTCTACTCTGGGATAAAGGCGTGACAGTATGTATGTAAGTCAAGAGTATGTATATATCCGAGGTCTCTGTCTACCCTGGGATAAAGGCGTGACAGTATGTATGTAAGTCTAAGAGTATGTATGTATCCGAGGTATCTGTCTACTCTGGGATAAAGGCGTGACAGTATGTATGTAAGTCTAAGAGTATGTATGTATCCGAGGTCTCTGTCTACCCTGGGATAAAGGCGTGACAGTATGTATGTAAGTCTAAGAGTATGTATGTATCCGAGGTCTCTGTCTACTCTGGGATAAAGGCGTGACAGTATGTATGTAAGTCAAGAGTATGTATGTATCCGAGGTCTCTGTCTACCCTGGGATAAAGGCGTGACAGTATGTATGTAAGTCTAAGAGTATGTATGTATCCGAGGTATCTGTCTACTCTGGGATAAAGGCGTGACAGTATGTATGTAAGTCTAAGAGTATGTATGTATCCGTGGTATCTGTCTACTCTGGGATAAAGGCGTGACAGTATGTATGTAAGTCAAGAGTATGTATGTATCCGAGGTATCTGTCTACTCTGGGATAAAGGCGTGACAGTATGTATGTAAGTCAAGAGTATGTACATATGTATCCGAGGTATCTGTCTACTCTGGGATAAAGGCGTGACAGTATGTATGTAAGTCAAGAGTATGTATGTATCCGAGGTATCTGTCTACTCTGGGATAAAGGCGTGACAGTATGTATGTAAGTCAAGAGTATGTATGTATCCGAGGTATCTGTCTACTCTGGGATAAAGGCGTGACAGTATGTATGTAAGTCAAGAGTATGTATGTATCCGAGGTCTCTTGTCTACTCTGGGATAAAGGCGTGACAGTAAGTATTTAAGTCAAGAGTATGTATGTATCCGAGGTATCTGTCTACTCTAGGATAAAGGCGTGACAGTATGTATGTAAGTCAAGAGTATGTATGTATCCGAGGTATCTGTCTACTCTGGGATAAAGGCGTGACAGTATGTATGTAAGTCAAGAGTATGTATGTATCCGAGGTCTCTGTCTACTCTGGGATAAAGGCGTGACAGTATGTATGTAACTCAAGAGTATGTATGTATCCGAGGTATCTGTCTACTCTGGGATAAAGGCGTGACAGTATGTATGTAAGTCAAGAGTATGTATGTATCCGAGGTATCTGTCTACTCTGGGATAAAGGCGTGACAGTATGTATGTAAGTCAAGAGTATGTATGTATCCGAGGTATCTGTCTACTCTGGGATAAAGGCGTGCCAGTATGTATGTAAGTCAAGAGTATGTATGTATCCGAGGTATCTGTCTACTCTGGGATAAAGGCGTGACAGTATGTATGTAAGTCAAGAGTATGTATGTATCCGAGGTATCTGTCTACTCTGGGATAAAGGCGTGACAGTATATATGTAAGTCAAGAGTATGTATGTATCCGAGGTATCTGTCTACTCTGGGATAAAGGCGTGACAGTATGTATGTAAGTCAAGAGTATGTATGTATCCGAGGTCTCTGTCTACTCTGGGATAAAGTCGTGACAGTATGTATGTAAGTCTAAGAGTATGTATGTATGTAGTAGAGTTCCTTGTGAAGGGGCTCGCCCGGGGAAGTAATACCACCGTACCTATTTCTGCCTCCAATCAGCATTGGTTACCACGTCTTAACATCAGTTGGGCCATAAGCTTGTTCCATCTCGTATAAAAACATATTTATAAAAAAGTTTTCATAATACCAATATTCTACCATTTCCAGTACACCAATGACAGCAGACGAATGCTTCGAGCTCGGCAAAGCTCTCTACAACGAGAGGGACTTTCTAAACTCCCTCTCGTGGATGGCAGAGGCTCTGCGCAAGTACCAAGAAGCGGACGACAAGGCGGTGTACGCTTTCAATGAGGCCGATATTTTGGAGTACATCGGATTCGCCCACTATTTGCTTGGTGAGTTATATTTTTAATCCCCAACGCTAAAAAAGGGTGTTACTAGTTTAACGCATATGTCTGTTTGTCTGTGACATCATATTTCCCAAACAGTTGGAAAATATAGCCTACTAGGTGCCGCCCGCGGCTTCGCACGCGTGGTTTGTCAATAAAAAACATTACCCGCCGTCATGTGATCAAGTATTATCATGTCTATACAAAGGTTTTCTGGAAGAGATCGCTTTTAGCGATAAGACCGCCCACTGTACTAAAACTATTTGTAAAAATTATGTGTATTTTATTTTGTTGTACAATTTAGAGTTATCTTACTCTCCTTTTGCGCAGTTGGATGAAAAGTAGCCTATGTAACATCGAAACATATGTACCTATATTCTGGCAAATAAACAGTTCTGATTTCTGATATGTCCCAATCCCGGTCATAATCTGTCTGTATACCAAATTTCATTGAAATCGGTCCAGCAGTTCAATCGTTAAAACGTAATAAACAGAAAGACAAAGTTACTTTCGAATTTATAATAACAGTATGGATAATCAGGGATTGTATAATTTATAATAACAGTATGGATAATCAGGGATTGTATAATTTATAATAACAGTATGGATAATCAGGGATTGTATAATTTATAATAACAGTATGGATAATCAGGGATTGTATAATTTATTATAACAGTATGGATAATCAGGGATGGTATAATTTTTAATAACAGTGTGGATTATCAGGGATTGTATAATTTATAATAACAGTATTGATAATCAGGGATTGTATAATTTATAATAACAGTATGGATAATCAGGGATTGTATAATTTATAATAACAGTATGGATAATCAGGGATTGTATAATTTATAATAACAGTGTAGATAATCAGGGATTGTATAATTTATAATAACAGTATGGATAATCAGGGATTGTATAATTTATAATAACAGTATGGATAATCAGGGATGGTATAATTTTTAATAACAGTATGGATAATTAGGGATTGTAGAATTTATAATAACAGTATGGATAATCAGGGATGGTATAATTTTTAATAACAGTGTGGATAATCAGGGATTGTATAATTTATAATAACAGTATGGGTAATCAGGGATTGTATAATTTATAATAACAGTATGGATAATCAGGGATTGTATAATTTTCTATCAGTGAAATATTCTTCAGAATCGATTACCTTCTACAAACAAACTGACAAAGCTATAAACTGTACCTCTTTATACCAATAGTGTAGATGTGAAGATAACTGACCTTTGTTTGAATAATGTGCAAATATTGAAAGTTATTCAATGTTAAGTGTGAATTGTAGGTTAGGCAAACAAGATGTTTCGCGTATTGAATCATCTTCTGATGTCATATAAATTATTTGTATTGACATGTAATGTATTGTATACCATTTGTCTAGACGAACGTCTTTGTACTAAGTCTTTATTCAAGGTCGGTTTAGCAGAGTAGTGATTAGGAGATTGTAAAATGGAATTAGTAAATTTAGTTTTTTACAAGATTCAATTTGGTGAATGTGCGTAAAATCTTTATGACCTTATCCCTCCATCCCCCCTCCACCTCCGTTACAAGCAGACATACCGGGAAGTACCACCCATACCTGGTTGGCAGACCACCTTGCGCTACCAAGCGATTTGCTTCAACTTTTCTTGTTAGCACAATTAACTCACTTAAGGGCGGATCCAGGGGGAGAGTCATGAGTCATGACCCCCCCCCCCCCCCCTCTGGGCTGGGTCCAGGACCTAGGCGGACCACTAATTTAAATTGTTAAACATAATTTTGATTGCTCTATTCAGAGGCACTGGGTGGGAATAATTACGGGCAATGTTAAACACGTAGGTAATTAATTAATTAAATTATTTGTCTCATGTTTATTTTAATTTTAACTTAGCTACTATGTATATTGATTTAATTTAATTATTTTGACTGTACTAAATTTGTTATAACTTATTGTGATTATGGATAATATTATCTGAAATAAATGATACAATACAATAATGTTTTTATATATTATTTTGTCACAGTATAGATTTTATGTAAGTACATTCAATATTTAATTAATTTAATAGTATTTTGATTTGAAAAATTGTTTTTGTTATTTAAATATAGGTATTTTTAAGTACAGTATGTAAGTACAATAATAAAATACCCACTTTTTATTTGTATCTATGATTATAAAAATTAAATTGTAACTTCTTGTGACTTGACCACGACTATGTGCCCCGCCCCCGCCCTCTGGCACCAAAGCTGGATCCGCCCTTGAACTCATTTTCGGGGTATGTTTTTCCGGACCAGTAATAATCTAGGAGTCTTCAAGTCCAGAGTAAATAGGTTCTTTCTGGGCAAGCCTGCTCTATCTTCGATCACACCATCACTTACCATCAGGTGAGGTAGTGGTCAAACGTTTGGCAATCATCAATAAAAAAAGCCTTTTTTAAACTTACGTCACAGTGGATGGGTGTTTGTCCTATTTTTGGAATATTGAGCTAGAAATTGGTTCTAGCTTAAATAACACACGACAGGATGCCATTGTTAAAATTTAAATGAATATTGGCAGCCGGTAAATTTTTCTTGAAACGTATTTACTTTTAAGCGATGGTCATAGCGTGTCGTAGTATTGACATTGTCAGTTAGGATAATACATTGTGGCGGGTTCCAATATCCGTTGGTAACCGATTACGATTCGTATCTCCTTAAAAAGTGTGTCTCGTGTCACAAGTAAAACTCGTGTCAATCTTTTGACACGTTTTCAAAGAGAAACGAGTCGTAGCTGGTTACTGACGGATATAGGAACCTGCCATTAGCGAGCAAAAAGTCATCTCTAATAATGTCATGAGTTCCACCTCTGATCTGTTAAGAATGACTAGGCGAGCTACACTATGCGCTTCAAATTTGAATGAATATTGGCCTTGTCTTTTGATACGAAGTTACATATGTAATCTCTATTTATCCCACTTCATGATTTTTCTCTCTTTCTATTTAGTCTGAATGTATGTATTTTTACAGGGGATGTAAAAACAGCGCTGGAATGGACGTACAGGCTTCTAGCTGTTGACCCGAAACACGTCCGCGCGCTCGGCAACGTACCTCTCTACACGAAGACCATAGAGGAAGAGGAAGAGAAACTAAAGAGGGAAAGACGAGGCGTAAGATACCTTTGATCCCTATCATCATCATTGTTAGCTTAAATAAATAAACTGAATAGAGATTTGA
This sequence comes from Philereme vetulata, assembly GCA_918857605.2. Lineage (NCBI taxonomy): Eukaryota > Metazoa > Arthropoda > Insecta > Lepidoptera > Geometridae > Philereme > Philereme vetulata. The sequence goes on along the minus strand of OU975471.1, from coordinate 2,870,168 downwards.
ATTTCGCTGGCTACGTAAAAAAACTCAGTGGATTCGTCGAAATACCGATAGCATGACACAGTCCGGGCATTTTAATTCAGGGCAGATGGACTGCGGGCATAGGCGTTAATTTTGAGCAGTTGATTACGAGTTTTACTTGTCAAAACTTAGTCGCCGTGTGATTTTCAAGATACAGACTAGGGGGGATGAATGAAGAGGAGGCCTATGGGAATAGGCCCTACTGGGACTACTGGTACTCATTAGTGGTTGCAGGCGGGTTGAGGTGATAATGATGATAAAAAATAAACTTACTTTCCGATGGCTTCTAAAGTACGCTCTTCGCCATTCGTTTCTATCCTGAGCCAGTTGTTGCCATCTCTGGTATGTAGTTCCCGCAGGTCGGTCTCTAAGACATCTTTCCACCGATACTGCGGACACGCAATAGGTCGTCTGTCTGTGGGACACCATAGGTATGCCTTCTTCACGTTGCGATCCTCTTTCATACACTCCAGGTATTCAAGAAAATATATAACAAACTGCGTCTTAGTACCACTTAGCATCAGATGGTCACCTTATTATTATTATTAAGAGCCTGTAGTGTCCCACAGCAGGGCATAGGCCTTCCTTCTCTCCAGTCTTCTCTATTTTGGGCTATTGTGGACCAATCCTGTAAATGGGCTTCAATTTCGTCCCTCCATCTTCGCCGCGGTCTGCCACGAGGTCGTTTCCCGTTTAGAAGCGTCCACTCTGTGGTGGCTTTAGCCCATAACGCATCCGACATGCGGCAGACGTGGCCCGCCCAATCCCACTTCAGTTTACCCGCACGATGGGTCACCTTAATGTTATTAAAAAAGTTTTGTCTTTTAAATTCCAGGACACAGGCAAGCTGAAAGAGGAAGTGGTGGCGGAGGAGGAACCGGAAATAGATGACGGTCAATGGAAGTGGTCTTTCAAGAAGGAACGCAAGATTTACGAGGCGCTGTGCCGCGGCGAGATGGAAATACCCAGCGAGATTAGTAATAAGTAAGTGTACGCTAAAATTTATTCTTATTCGTTAATAAATATTAATATTAATAAATAAATATTATTGGACATTTCACACAGCGCTATCTAGACCCAAACTAAGCCTAGCTTGTACTATGGGAACCAGATAACTGATAGAATACTTATATACTTTTTTTTTTGTAAATACATACTTATAATACATAGAGAAACAACCAGACCCGGAACAAATATCTGTAGATCATGCAACATTTGTTCCGCAGCGGGAATCGAACCCGCTACCTCCTGCGTCTCAGCCGGCTATTCGCCCACTGCGCCACGGAGGTCGTCAAATAGTTATTCATGTTTAATTCTCGCTAAAGACCAAATAAGCATGACATTTAATTGACATTGTTATACTACTTATATGGCAAACGAGCATGCAGTCCACCAGATGTTAAGTGGCTACTGCAGCCCATGGATATCCACATAGAATTCAAAACAAGCTATTATGTTGTCTTGATCTCTATGTGGATACGTTGCCATACTATAGGACTTAGCTGTCATGCCTATGTGCCAGTAATTACAGGAACATACCATTACCATCTAACCGGAACACAGCAGCACAAGTAATGCTATTTGGCGGCAGATAAAGGTAAGGCGGTGGTGCCCACTTCCTCGAGCCCGTTCACAAAAGCTCTACCACCAGTAAAAGACATTTCTAAAATTTAGATATTGGTGGTGATTCTGTTGTTTACGCTGACTAACTAAAATTGTGTAAAATACGAACGGTCTTATTTTGTTTACTCTAAAGATCAAAATAGAATGACATTTATAGTAACATTTCTAAAATTAGGTAAGTTTTACTAAGATGGCATGTTTTTTGGCTAGTTTTAGTCAGCAGTCAATTTAGTGTTGAATAAAACTAGCCCGCAATCACGCCAATTTAGTAAAAATTACTTAATTTTAGAAATGTCTTATATTTAGAAATTTTAGAATGTAGACCTTTCTTTTAACCAAAATTGACAATTCTTGGTCAACCGGAAGTACCATATAGGTTTTGGGTCGAAACTTATATGGTAGTTCCCGTTGAACTAGAGTCACGAAATTTGGCAAAAAGATAGGTCTTACAGCACAAATAAAGGAAAAATGCAAAAAAAGTTGAAAATTAAAGGGTGTCCTCATACATACATAGTTGACACCAACTATGATAGTCCTCTCAGTTGTAGCGCTCATACAATTAGAGGACTAGCTTAATCGGCACCAACCTCAAATAACGTAAATAAATAAAATTGTGCTATTAAATAAAATAAATATTTAATTGGGGCTCCCATACAACAGACATGATTTTTTTGCCGTTTTTATAGATAATGGTACGGTACCCTTCGTACGCGAGTCCGACTCGCACTTTACCGGTTTTGATAACAAGGGTTCACCACCGCATTTTTGGAGTATTCCTAAACGGTTTTGTGACGATTTACTATATTAAAAATTTGTTTTAATTGACATTTGAAAGATTCGAGTATACTCAAATACGATTAACTATTTGAACTGTTTAATAAATTCATATGTACCTACTGTTCATTAAAATTCTTTTATGTGTCATTTTGTGTACCAAATAAATGATTATTCCATTCTATACTAATTTTCCACGGGCCTTACTACGGCTACCTATTAATAAGTAGATTATTGCGATGCAGACCAAAACTAGTACATATAATTCGTCTTAGTACCTATTTCACCACCTCTGAGTAAGTGCCTTTTCACACGTTCCGATTTTGTATTCAGAAGCGTGTAAGCCGTCAACGCGAGTACATTCGCGTAGTGACTGCATAAATAATTTATTTTTCTCATGTCTAAAAATGGAAAGTGAACAATTAATTGCAATGTAGATTTTGTACCGAAGATACCGCCGCCAGAAAAGGAAGTCAAGAAATTATTGGATTAATCCGATTAACATGAGAAGAGAACAGTGTGGAACATTCTATACCTTATTTTCAGACCTTCTACAAAATTCAAAATACAACAATCTAATAGGTATCTATTCTCCATTTTGCAACGAATTATGTAGGTACTAATTACGACACGAGCGTGTCAGACACGAGTCGCGCTCTCAATGGTTGTACCTGCGCGACTGGCCGGACGGTACGTATGAAAACATACGTGTTCCATACACCACTGTGAGTCCGGCCGCCGGCTAACCGGTAGGCAGCGACTGGACGCACAGTGGTAATAAATAAATATTACTGGACATTTCACACAGCGCTATCTAGCCCGAAACTAAGCAGATCTTGTACTATGGAGACCAGATAACTGATAGAATACTTATATACATTTTTTTTTGTAAATACATACTTATAATATATAGAGAAACAACCAGACCCGGAACAAATATCTGTAGATCATGCAAACATTTATTCCGCGGCGGGAATCGAACCCGCTACCTCCTGCGTGTCAGCCGGCTATTCGCCTACTGCACCACGGAGGTCGTCAAAAAAAAGTGGTGGATCCAGCGTGCACCCGGCGACGGCTTGCCGGCCAAATTACGCAATAAACACTGAAAGCTAACGTACACGGCCATAGACTTCGCCGCCGGGGGCAACCGGGACGTGTGAAACGGCAATAACGCTATCAAACGGATAAAAACTATATAGGTACGTCTTTTGTTTTCACATGAAGACAGACACAGAGAATGATTTTTATTTGTCAATTAATGTTACTCGGCTGTCGTGACAGGTTACAGTTTTGTGTTCCCGCAAATACAGACTTAAGTAACTGTACTTGCTATGCTATTTTTTTTTACAAACTACAATTTGTTCCAGACTGAAGTGCTGGTATACCACCAATACCCATGCGTTCCTGAAATACGCGCCCATCAAAACTGAGCAGATGTACATAAGCCCTGACATTTTCATATTCCATGAAGTACTGAGCGACAGCGAGATCGAGTTCATCAAGTCTTTGGCTGCGCCAAGGGTGAGTACATAGTCTATAGATATACAACCTGTTTTGTTAGTACGAAATTTATTTAAAACACACATCCGGAATCGTATTAACTAATTTTAGAGCTGGGTTTAATACCGGTAGCTTGAATATTTATCCAGTGATCGATACATTTCCAATAAACAATTTATAACGTAAACCGACGGCGCCTTTGCGACGATGCCTCTTAGTCAGTTTAACGGGTACCTACTTACATGATGAATGAATATGATTTGTGTACCTATTTTATACAGGCTGTTTCATTGATATTTTAGGACTTGATATAAGATATTGATATTGTTAGAAAAATGAAAATTTTCTATGTTAATGAATTAGAAAAAAAAACCTTTTTTTAAACAATACTAGCCATTAGCCCTACCCGTGTTTTCATTTAATCTCGGACATAACAAACCACGTAGTATATAGATCATAGACTCTATAGTATACCCCAACACTCTTGGCAGACGGGCCAACCAATTTTCCTTTTCAATACAATTACTGGTAATTAGTGTTATCGATAGATACTCGGCGCATTACCAATAGCTCCCGTAAGGGCTGCTAAAGCAAGCGAGATAGCAATATCATCGTCGCTTGTCAAACGGTCTATGACCTCATCTGCCAGGAGCGTTGGCGTCTAGTATAGTAATATTCTAAACCCGGTTTGATAAAAACATCCACGAAACGACACTTGTAAAATCCACTTTAAAATCAAACTTGTAAATCACTTTGTAAATAGGATTGGGACATAGGCTACTTTTGGCATAGCCACTTTGACTGCGCAAAATGTCTAGCTAGTGTCCGTATAAATTATGGTTTCATTTCGGAAAAATCGTAATTTCACGAAAGTGATCTATAATGTAATGGGACGTTCTGGCAAAGAATACTACGTGTAGAAGCGACACTCCGAACCTATAATTTTGCCACTTAATACGTTTATGCATCGTTGCACAAGTCAATTCTTAGTCTCGAATATGCACTATGTGCCCCGCCCACTGCCATTTCAGCTTGCTAATCCTCTGAGCTGTCAGTGACTTTGGTTTGTTTTCTAAACAATTATATTAAAACTCGTTTCCGCCCGCGGTTTCGCACGCGTGGTTTGTCAATAAAATGTAGCCTATGTGGTAACCCCGGTTATAATCTACATACCAAATTTCATATAAATATCAAATTGTATTGTATTTTCGATTCGCTATTTTAGCGATAATGGTTTACACATAAAAGTTAGATGTATACTGTCGCGGACTTTTTTGTAGAACTATTCAAGAAATACATGTCCACTATACATTATATTCGTGTAACTCTTACGGTTTTTGCAGCGCACGCCAGAATGGCTCGTAGATAGGAGATTTTTTTCCGACTTACGTGACACTTACTGTTATTTTTTTTATATAAATTATAGGCTAGCGTTTGACCACGATCTCGCCTGATGGTAAGCGATGATGCAGTCTACGATGGTACACGCTTGCCTAGAAAAAAAAAACATATTCACTCGCGACTCGGAAGACCCCTAGGTTGTAGTTATCAGGAAACACAGACTCAGGCAAGGCGTTCCACTCCTTGGCGGTGCGCATAATAAAGGTGGAAGAGTACCGCTTTTTGCGTATATTTTGGCCAAAGAGTAACAAACACCTGTAAAAACTTTCGCGTTTATAATATTATAGTGGGATAGCAAACATTTGTACATAAGAACAGTTTTATTTTACAGTTTGCTCGCGCTGTAGTTCACGACCCAACCTCCGGGCAACTGGTAGCCGCCAACTACCGCATCAGTAAATCCTCTTGGCTTAGAGACAACGAATCGCCTAAAATTGCAAGGATAAGTCAACGAGTCACCGATATGACTGGCCTGAGTATGATCTCAGCTGAGGATTTGCAAGTCGTCAACTATGGCATTGGAGGACATTATGAACCGCACTTTGACTTTGCTAGAGTAAGTACTTTATATCTATTGAGGTAAGGTTTTTAGTAGAGTTGAAAGGATAAGTCAACGAGTCACCGAAATGATTGGCCTGAGTATGATCTCAGCTGAGGATTTGCAAGTCGTCAACTATGGCATTGGAGGACATTATGAACCGCACTTTGACTTTGCTAGAGTAAGTCTCTATATCTATGGAGGTAAAGTTTAGAAGAATTGCAAGGATTTGTCAACGAGTCACCGATATGACTGGCCTGAGTATGATCTCAGCGGAGGATTTGCAAGTCGTCAACTACGGCATTAGAGAACATTATGAACCGCACTTTGACTTTGCTAGAGTAAGTACTTTATATCTATGGAGGTAAAGTTTAGAAGAATTGCAAGGATAAGTCAACGAGTCACCGATATGACTGGCCTGAGTATGATCTCAGCTGAGGATTTGCAAGTCGTCAACTATGGCATTGGAGGACATTATGAACCGCACTTTGACTTTGCTAGAGTAAGTACTTTATATCTATTGAGGTAAGGTTTTTAGTAGAGTTGAAAGGATAAGTCAACGAGTCACCGAAATGATTGGCCTGAGTATGATCTCAGCTGAGGATTTGCAAGTCGTCAACTATGGCATTGGAGGACATTATGAACCGCACTTTGACTTTGCTAGAGTAAGTACTTTATATCTATTGAGGTAAGGTTTTTAGTAGAGTTGAAAGGATAAGTCAACGAGTCACCGAAATGATTGGCCTGAGTATGATCTCAGCTGAGGATTTGCAAGTCGTCAACTATGGCATTGGAGGACATTATGAACCGCACTTTGACTTTGCTGGAGTAAGTACTTTATATCTATGGAGGTAAAGTTTAGAAGAATTGCAAGGATAAGTCAACGAGTCACCGATATGATAGATCCCACTGAGGTAAGGTTTTTAGTAGAGTTGAAAGGATAAGTCAACGAGTCACCGAAATGATTGGCCTGAGTATGATCTCAGCTGAGGATTTGCAAGTCGTCAACTATGGCATTGGAGGACATTATGAACCGCACTTTGACTTTGCTAGATTAAGTCTCTATATCTATGGAGGTAAAGTTTAGAAGAATTGCAAGGATTTGTCAACGAGTCACCGATATGACTGGCCTGAGTATGATCTCAGCGGAGGATTTGCAAGTCGTCAACTACGGCATTAGAGAACATTATGAACCGCACTTCGACTTTGCTAGAGTAAGTACTTTATATCTATTGAAGTAAGGTTTTTAGAAGAATTGCAAGGATAAGTCAACGAGTCACCGATATGACTGGCCTGAGTATGATCTCAGCGGAGGATTTGCAAGTCGTCAACTACGGCATTAGAGAACATTATGAACCGCACTTTGACTTTGCTAGAGTAAGTACTTTATATCTATGGAGGTAAAGTTTAGAAGAATTGCAAGGATAAGTCAACGAGTCACCGATATGACTGGCCTGAGTATGATCTCAGCGGAGGATTTGCTAGTCGTCAACTACGGCATTAGAAAACATTATGAACCGCACTTCGACTTTGCTAGAGTAAGTACTTTATATCTATTGAAGTAAGGTTTTTAGTAGAGTTGAAAGGATAAGTCAACGAGTCACCGATATGACTGGCCTGAGTATGATCTCAGCTGAGGATTTGCAAGTCGTCAACTATGGCATTGGAGGACATTATGAACCGCACTTTGACTTTGCTAGAGTAAGTCTCTATATCTATGGAGGTAAAGTTTAGAAGAATTGCAAGGATTTGTCAACGAGTCACCGATATGACTGGCCTGAGTATGATCTCAGCGGAGGATTTGCAAGTCGTCAACTACGGCATTAGAGAACATTATGAACCGCACTTTGACTTTGCTAGAGTAAGTCTCTATATCTATGGAGGTAAAGTTTAGAAGAATTGCAAGGATAAGTCAACGAGTCACCGATATGACTGGCCTGAGTATGATCTCAGCTGAGGATTTGCAAGTCGTCAACTGTGGCATTGGAGGACATTATGAACCGCACTTTGACTTTGCTAGAGTAAGTACTTTATATCTATGGAGGTAAAGTTTAGAAGAATTGCAAGGATAAGTCAACGAGTCACCGATATAACTGGCCTGAGTATGATCTCAGCTGAGGATTTGCAAGTCGTCAACTGTGGCATTGGAGGACATTATGAACCGCACTTTGACTTTGCTAGAGTAAGTACTTTATATCTATGGAGGTAAAGTTTAGAAGAATTGCAAGGATAAGTCAACGAGTCACCGATATAACTGGCCTGAGTATGATCTCAGCTGAGGATTTGCAAGTCGTCAACTATGGCATTGGAGGACATTATGAACCGCACTTTGACTTTGCTAGAGTAAGTACTTTATATCTATGGAGGTAAAGTTTAGAAGAATTGCAAGGATAAGTCAACGAGTCACCGATATAACTGGCCTGAGTATGATCTCAGCTGATGATTTGCAAGTCGTCAACTGTGGCATTGGAGGACATTATGAACCGCAGTTTGACTTTGCTAGAGTAAGTACTTTATATCTATGGAGGTAAAGTTTAGAAGAATTGCAAGGATAAGTCAACGAGTCACCGATATGACTGGCCTGAGTATGATCTCAGCTGAGGATTTGCAAGTCGTCAACTATGGCATTGGAGGACATTATGAACCGCACTTTGACTTTGCTAGAGTAAGTACTTTATATCTATGGAGGTAAAGTTTAGAAGAATTGCAAGGATAAGTCAACGAGTCACCGATATAACTGGCCTGAGTATGATCTCAGCTGAGGATTTGCAAGTCGTCAACTGTGGCATTGGATGACATTATGAACCGCACTTTGACTTTGCTAGAGTAAGTACTTTATATCTATGGAGGTAAAGTTTAGAAGAATTGCAAGGATAAGTCAACGAGTCACCGATATGACTGGCCTTAGTGTGATCTCAGCTGAGGAATTGCGTTGGTGGTATTAAGGGTACATGAACCGCACTTTGACTTTGCTAGAGTAAGTACTTTATATCTACTGTGATAAGGTTTATATTAGAATAGCTAAGCAATGTTATATTTTGAAATGTAATCAAATATTCTTTCTTGCAGCAAAAGGAATCGGCATTCAGCGACCGACTAGGTGGATGGAGCGGCAACAGAATAGCGACTGTACTGTTTTACGTAAGTAAATTCATTTAAAATGTATAATAGTGACCTTATTGAACTAGCAATAAGAATGAGTATTCATTGTATCAATGAAATATTGGTGTGGAATCGTTTATACAACGTCTATTTGAAATAACCAAAACCTTAAAATATTTTGATCAGTATCGAAAGTAGGTTAATTAAAATAATATAAAAATTCCGCGACTTAAAATTATTACACATACAATGCATTTGAAAATTTCCACTTCTCAGGGCAACTTTAATCTTCTACAATAATTGTCTAAACCAAATATTTTTTTATTCAAAATTTTATATCTAAACCCATTTGGCACAGTGGGTGAGATGCAGGAGTTGTTCCGCAGCGGGAAACGAAGCCGCAACTTCGATTCCCGCTGCGGAACAAATGTTTGCATTAACTACAGATATTTGTTTCGGGTCTGGGTGTTTCTCTATAATTATAAGTATGTAGGTAGTTAGTAAAAAAATAAATATTCTATCAGTCATCTGGTTGTGTTGTGCCCCATCGCTAGATAACGCTAATGAGTGAAATATCTACCATGATTTATGTATTAATTGACAAATCAATTTCTTATGGGGGTGTCTGAAGTTTGGCGTTATAGTGTGACCATTAGTGCTGTGCACTCCCTGAGGTATGCGCGGCGAGGTGTGAGGCAAAGAAAAAACTGCATGAGTTCACATGAGATCAATACATGTCGGACATATCTTGCGATATCAGTTTGCATTTCTAAGGCAAGACTTGTGGCGGGACGATGGTCGGAGGCTATCTATCTGTAATATATTATACTTACTTAGTTGATTAAAATGTAACTTAAATATACTCATATTTTATTAAAAATATGCAGGTGATAACTAAGAACTAAACTTATAATTCAAAGGTCTTGTTTTATTGAACATTTTTTATATTTACAAACAATTAAATATTCTAACGAAAGTTATTCTGACATAGATTCTGTTTCAACTTCATCTTCCATTTCATATCACGAGATAACGCACGACCCATCTTTGAATATTTATCTCATGTGCGTCTGACATAGACAGTCCGATACAAATAACACTACCTGCCGCCACGAGCGTTGACGGCGAACTGACAGAGCGCAGCAGCCGATTCTCCCCCCCGTCTCGCCGCGCGCATACCTCAGGGAGTGCACAGCACTAATGGTCACACTATAGTTTATGAAGTTATTTAATTTAATTTATTTTCTACTGTAGGTACATACACTAACTTACGTCAAATTTGAATGTATCAATATTATATTATTATATTAGCTGAAACAGACAGGTATCGGGACGAATTATGGTATTGTATGCCACAAAGAATGTCAACTAAAATTAAAACAAAACTACCTTTACGCCATCAACATTAAAAAACTACCTTTACGCCATCAACATTAAAAAACTACCTTTACGCCATCAACATTAAAAAACTACCTTTACGCCATCAACATTAAAAAACTACCTTTACGCCATCAACATTAAAAAACTACCTTTACGCCATCAACATTAAAAAACTACCTTTACGCCATCAACATTAAAAAACTACCTTTACGCCATCAACATTAAAAAACTACCTTTACGCCATCAACATTAAAAAACTACCTTTACGCCATCAACATTAAAAAACTACCTTTACGCCATCAACATTAAAAAACTACCTTTACGCCATCAACATTAAAAAACTACCTTTACGCCATCAACATTAAAAAACTACCTTTACGCCATCAACATTAAAAAACTACCTTTACGCCATCAACATTAAAAAACTACCTTTACGCCATCAACATTAAAAAACTACCTTTACGCCATCAACATTAAAAAAACAAAACAATGTCAAATAATGTTATAGTTCTATAACATACTTACTATTTGTATAGATGTCCGATGTAGCACAAGGCGGCGCCACGGTCTTCACAGAGCTAGGCCTCAGCCTCTTCCCCATCAAGCGCGCCGCCGCGTTCTGGCTGAACCTGCACCCCTCGGGCGAGGGAGACATGGCTACCAGGCACGCAGCCTGTCCCGTCCTAAGAGGCTCTAAGTGGGGTAAGAGATTCATTTTACAGATTCAAAATTAGTACCAATTTTGGAACTAGATGGAGCAGTTAATACGCGTGATTCGTCGAATGGGGTAAGAATGTAGCGTCCAATCTGGATCTACCTTATAAATATCCGCTAGCATTGATAGAATAGCTTTTTTCGTAGGTACATTGGTAGAGAATCTACAAAAAAAGTTATAGCTTTTACAACGCTAGAAAATATTTATACAGATGTAAAGTTGAAATTGTGTGATATTAATGTACACAACACAACATTTTTATAAAATGTAATCTATCTACATCATCATCAAGACGATATTTTTTTTAAATTGTACCTGGAGATGGAACATATGGCCCACCTGGTGTTAAGTGGTAACCAACGCCTATAGCAAAGCATTGCCTCGCAGATGATGGTTTACTGCGCTTTAGATATAGATTGGCATATATTTGCAGCACATATAATGCATATACACAAAATAAAAAAAAGAATAAATAACAGAACACGAATTAAGAAAAACAAGTAATCATTCCATCCTGTATAAGTCACAAACAGATACACTAAAACAAGACACAAACAAGAAATTTAGACCATAAATAGGTACTCAGTTTTTAACAACCAGTAACGCTTGTACCCTTCGTATCGTAATGCATGCAATCATTTGTTTTATTCCTTCCACTAGCGGCGAACAAATGGGTCCATCAAAAAGGACAAGAGTACCTGCGACCTTGCGATCTCGACAGTTTTTCCTACGAAAGCTTATGAATGGAACTTTTAAATAACATTTAAAGAAATACAATATGTATATACTAAAACTGATATTAATGTGGACATTCATTTACTTTCAGGATGCTATCATACGCATACATTTTAAATCCACTAATAGTGGATCTAATATTAAATTGAAGCAAATTGACAATGAAAAATCTTAGGTGCCTAAAATATTAGATTTTAGTTCAGTATGTATTTATCAAATTATAGATATCTATATATATAAAAGAAAGTCGTGTTAGTTACACTATTTATAACTCAAGAACGGCTGGACCGATTTGGCTGAAAATTGGTGGGGAGGTAGGTTAGCACCAGGAGACGGACAAATGATACTTTTTATCCCGTTCGACCGCGTTCCCGTGTGACGTGACATAAAACGTCAAAGAGAATACGAGTTACTATAAAAAGTGGAATAACAAATAGCAAATGACAGCTAAACTTAATTTTGCCTATGGTTAATTATGGTTGTAAAATGAATGCCGGGGACAACAAATGACAATTCTACCAGGGTGATGTAAATTGACAGCCCGCGTTATATGCATGTCAAGGCGGTACGAAGTTCGGCGGGTCTACTAGTTATTTATAAAAACGCGACAAATGTTCGTTAAATATCAAACTGAGAATTCAAATTTATACTAATCGCTATCTTTGAATATTAAAATTGTATCTCAGAAGGCAAGACAAGACATTGAATAATCTATCGCCCACTGGACTTCTAAATAAAAGATATCGCACACACTGTACCGAAGACAATTTGTACATGCTATTTCATTTTGCATGCATGGTATTTCAATAAAAACTTTACTCTCCTTTTGCGCACTCGGATAAAAAGTAGCCTATGCCCTTCCCCAAGATATGAAGGAGATAGTCCTTGCCAAATTTCATTACGATCCGTTCAGCCGCTTAGTTATGAAAAAGGTAACAAGCAAACTAACAAACAAACAGTTACTTTCGCCGTTACTATGTATGTATTATACATATAAACCTTCCTCTTGAATCACTCTTATATATATTACTGAAAACTGCATTAAAATCCGTTGAGTAGTTTAAAAGATCTATGCAAACAAACAGCGGAAGCGACTTTATTTTATACTAAGTGTTGTGTATAGATTGCCGAGGGTTAGTGGCTACGTAGTCCCGTATTTGCGAAGGAGAAAATAAAAAACACCAGTCTTGATCAAATAGGCAGCGAGGCGGCGAGGCAGATTTTCTTCCTATTTTTCTTCTTGTTGCTTCCTTTTCCGATGTTGCCCGAGCACTGAATGCTGACGGCCAATAGGCGCCGTCTTTTATACTATTCCTCGCAATTTTCTAGAACATTCACTGCCTCACCCCCTCTAGCCTTTATTTATTACTTTTTTATATTTTACATATTGTTTGTTGTATATTACTATATTTATCTTATAGACTATGATTATTACTTATGAATAATACAGGCGTCTTCACCCGGCGCCGCTCGGTTTAGAAATGGCGGCGCGTTTTTTTTTTTTTTTTTTTTCGAATGGACTAATCTCGCTGTTGGCCTCTGAGGCCGTGACAGCTTAACCGAACTTTTGGCGAGCGCAGATGGCGCTCAGCCCTGTAAGTTTTTTAGGCAACTAGCGCAAGGGCACCACTTAGGTGAATGGCGGCGCGTTTTCGGTGCGGCGCTTTAAATACTACCCTGCCCCCCACTTCACTACTATATAAACTCGCCCTAAGTGGTGGCCGCGCGTCATTTCCAATTCGAGCGTCGGAGCGGGTGTATGCGCACTCATTTCTACTCTTATTAAATATAAATGTGTTACCTCCTACCTACATTTACCCATTTTATAGTAAAACAACAAATAATCGTAACTTTATTTGCATCATAACTGAAGAATATTATTCTTATCTAATTATTCCTATTATAATACTTCCAAACGTTTATTCTTATTATTATTCAAGAATTAATGTAATTAACACTTATTAATACTATTCTTTAAGAGATATTAAGACAAACATTAACTAATATTTCCATTATAAAATATTCATCAATCAGCAGTCTCTATACACTTAAATATTATTCTTATCTTTTAGATATCTATTCTTACTATCTATTTACAAACAAGATTATTCTTAAAGTATATTGATTAATATGTAAACGAGGTAAAATAATACAATTTTCATACTATGGTCATGGGTCGCGACGGTCACTACTTGTACCCCTCTCGCCGCATGTAGTCCTTATGATGCTGTCGTGCACACTAAGTAAAGAAGAAAATAACAACACACAAAACAAACACTTTCCATACATAAGCACAGTGTAACGAGCTATATAGGTGTAAGTATACATAACAATTTTCTCAAATGAACACAAACTTAACACCGTCTAGACTTGAGCATGAGTTTCTGAAACCTATTAGATACTTGAAACCTCTAAAAGTTAATACGTCCATTGTGTTTATTCTATAGCTTTTTTAAATATTTGTATGCCTCAAGCAAGTGAAACATAGTGATTCCTGTCAGAAAACATCATCTGTCTTGTGCAATTTACATTTGCGTGCAAATATCTTGAAATTGCTTCGCCAGATTTGCACAGAAGACTTTAAAGATGTGCATGTTTGATACATATCCTCTGTACAATGTTTTTGGCTGGCATACTATAATCTCAGATGAACAATAACCACAGCGAACCAGAGGTGCAGTATTTCCTGATTTTTTTTTTATACAACTTATATGGCAAACGAGCACGCAGTCCACCAGATGTTAAGTGGCTACTGCAGCCCATGGATATCCACATAGAATTCAACACAAGGTATTATGTTGTCTTGATCTCTATGTGGATACGTTGCCATACTATAGGACTTAGCTGTCATGCCTATGTGCCAGTAATTACAGGAACATACCATTACCATCTAACCGGAACACAGCAGCACAAGTACTGCTATTTGGCGGCAGATAAAGGTAAGGCGGTGGTGCCCACTTCCTCGAGCCCGTTCACAAAAGCTCTACCACCAGTAAAGAGTCTGAGTCTAAAAAATTAGAAATACCAAGTAAAAGGCATTATTAAATTGACCCGGCTTGTACGGAATACGCTTAAATAACGCCTTGACCGATAGATGGCGCCTATAATAACAAACAGTACACAATTCTCGCAGAAACTTAACATATATTACCCGTGCGCGATAAGTTGGGACCTGAGCGCGGTGACGTCATATTGGCGTGTTTGTACCGCCCGCAAAAAAGCGAACATAACAAGTAGCCGCCCGCGGCTTCGTCTTTGTTTTTTTTTAACCTAATTTATTATGTTACTCAGGGAGGACGCTGCTTTTTATCTAATATTTTTTACACTATTTGAATAAAATAAAAATACAATGTTTAAGTTTATACATTTATTTTATCTATTATTTACATTATCTCATCTTCGTCACTACTTAGTGGATTTATGCCTTCTAGAGGTTGTTCTTCGTCCTCAGTCTCACTATAATCACTTAACGAAGAGGTATCCGTTAAATTTACAATTAATTGCGATTCATTCGTGTGTTGTAAGAGGTCATCGTCCCAATACTTTTGTCGACAAACTTTTTACAAACTATAACAACAAAAACTACAACAACAAAACAATAACACAAACGAAAACTAAAAGAATTCCTGAGCGCGTCGTTACGTGACGTAGGCCAGTACGAGACTAAAAACCCTAGTAAAAATAGTGATGCGAACGGTACAATACGGGCGCCATCGGGGAAGTGCAGGGGAAGCGGTCGGGGAGTCGCATTCCTAGCAGGTCCCAAGTTATCGCGCACGAGTAATACATATCAATGGTAACACTCTCACTTAAACTACACGCCATAGAAATGAATACGCCATGAAGAGCGAAAGTTTATTACGCTAACCTGCAAAATACCAAGCTTTTAAGTTCATGCTTTCTTATTATCTAAGAATAGGTACTTACCCTGATCTGTCATTGTAATACAGAACTAATGGATTCCTGTAGAAAAACAAGTGCCTAACTTAAAGTAACAAGGCTTTTTGTGTGACGACCTCCGTGGTGCAGTGGGCGAATAGCCGCCTGAGACGCAGGAGGTAGCGGGTTCGATTCCCGCCGCGGAACAAATGTTTGCATGATCTACAGATGTTTGTTCCCGGTCTGGTTGTTTCTCAATATATTATAAGTATGTATTTACAAAAAAAAACTGTATATAAGTATTCTATCAGTCATCTGGTTCCCATAGTACAAGCTCTGCTTAGTTTGGGGCTAGATAACGCTGAGTGAAATGTCCAGGAATATTTATTATTTATTTATATTTATTTTTAATGCAACCAAATTTTACTCGAATCGTGCACTCTTATTGTAGTGAAGAATCAATGGATTGACTTGAAGAGCAGATGTTTCTGAAACCTCGAGTGCCAATCACCTTTTAATGCATGCTTTTTTAAATATTATTGTTATTTTGGAGATTCATTGAAGTTTCGAACACTGATTCACCTTTGAAGAAGACACTGCAATCTGAGTATCAAGCTTTCTATTCAATTATTTTTAGAGATTTTATTTTATTCTTACCATGAACTCTCGTTGTAGTGTCGAACAAGTGGATTCATCTCGGAGGACAAGAGTTCCTGAAGCCTTGCAACTTGGAGTACCAGGCTGAGGGCTTCGCGAGGAAAGTTCTGCGTCCCGTGCCGAAGACTTCGAGATAACCATCGCTGCTTATTAGTAGGCTCAATGAACTGGTAGTGAGAAGTGTGACAAGTAAGTGAAAAGTTGTTTATTAAAGAATCAATGCAAAAAGATGCTTGAAAATATTATCAAGTAAAGTGAGAATAAATAAAAAAAAAATGAAACATTGTGACAAAAATATAAATAATTTTAAATATCAATAATCAAAAAAATAATTATTTTCGAATATTATGTACTTTTATATCAAAATACAAAAACATCAAGGTGTTGGAAGTTGAACCAGTGATATTTCTTGTAATATTACCTATTTAAAGTATCCATTAAAAGTTTTTCAAATCATATAAAATCTTCTACGTATTTAACAATAATGTGCGTTTTAGCTACTATAGAAAAAGGTATACATTTCCAATACAATTTCCAAGCTGACCCCTCGTTGTACGGGAAGCCTAAACAATGCAAGCTCAGCTCATACTGGAAATTTTAAGATTGACTAGGGATCGCGTGTACACTGCGTAATGTGTAGAGTTGTCTAGTTATTTATTATGTACAAAGAAGTGTCATACTGCTATTAAAAATATGGCGCACACGTCTGATATAACGGACAAAAGTAGCCACTTTTAGCAAATAGGGTGGGGGGGGGGGGGGGGGGGGGGAGGTAATTCTGTTTGCACAAACACAAACTAAACTCACTTTTAAATGTCCATAGGAAACAAAAAAGGATAGCAATAGTTTAAGTGACGTAGAACCTAACTTGAGTTTAGTTTGTGCCAGCCAAATGAATTGTTCTCACTGGTAGCCTATGTATAAGTTTAAATGTCAGATAATCACCGCACAATACTAGACTAAATTTGAGCACTATACTGTTTCCGCTTGTATCTTTAATAATTTTTAAATCCTGTTATGGAATCTTTCTATTTGATTTCATTCAAAATGGATAGAAAACCATTTTAAATAAAAACTAATAGAGATAAATAAAATACTAATGATTTTTTTACAATTGCTTAGTATTACTTAAATTTAAAAAGGAGAATAAAGCCATATTTCAAGTTTCACTTTGAAAGACATTATTGTTGTTTCAAATGCCCTTTACCAAACTTCGCACAGGCACGTTAAAACTAAAGCCTTACAACAAAAAGTTAGACACTCGTTGAAAAAGTGTTCAATGGGTGTTTAACATTTTTGTGGTAATGCACCAAATGTTTAACATCAATATAATCAATAAATACATTGGTATTAAAACAATCTCAGTTCTTGCAGACAACTTTACTGAAAAGTGTGGAGTATGGTATGGAGCAAATTTTTTTTCCATAATTCAAAATATATTTAGCTCAAAGGCTACCACCATAATCTACATGTAAAGTAACAATATAAATATTCCATTTGTCTATTAATGGCGTAACGTAAACCATAGTATACAAAATATTTAATTTATGTCAATAAAGCTGCCGTTAAAAAGATACAAAAAATACATGTAATACTAAAATTTGATAATCAATGTTAGAGCGTAAGATGTATTCGTTTAAAATCATAATTAAAATTGACTAATAGCATTTAAGTAAATACATTGTTAGGTATTTAAGAATTTATCTTGGAATTTAATATATTTTGATGCATTTGTTATATTTTATTACCTTTGATCAACAGTTACATCTAGATAACGGATAAGCGCATTGAATGGTACCTCAATAAAGAACGCCACATTCACTCAGGGCATCTGGTCTTATTTTAAATTAGTCTCCCAAATACAAAGCTTCCAAAGGATAAATGTTGTTCCGAACCAGAATAATGTCGGAGTCTTCAAGTCCAGAGTGAATAGGTTCTTTCTAGGCAAGGGTGTTCCATCTTCGATCACACTATCACTTACCATCAGCAGCGGATGACTATCATTAATAAAAAAAAGGTTTGACACTTTTTGAATGGAGACTGCACAGACCTCGATTCGTCATTTTATTCTCAAAGTCTACGCACTAAAAAAAAAAAAATTGGACTAATGTATAAACGAACAAAAAAATTTACTCTGTCACTTTGCAATCTCTTTAATGTATATTTTTTTAAATCTATAACGTGCAATTTTGTATGTTTTTATTTAAAAAGAAATGTCATTAGGGGATTATACAAAAAGTTATCAAACCTTTAAATAAGATGAATAAAATGTAGATCTTTGACGTAAGTTCGAGAGGACCACAGAGAGGACATTAAATCGAATCATTTTCATTTTGTACGAAAAGTGTAACGTATGTCTGATATATTATGGCATAACATGACATATCAACATTAAGAGGATCCTATGTATTTGTATCTGTCTAGTTGTAATTGTTGATCGAAGTTGTACACTTTTGTTGTTAGTTTTAGGTTTAGAAGTAGAATATAAAATAAAATATTTTATTTGTTTATTTATTTATGTATCAGTTTGCCATTTATATGTGTAAAGTTTATATGTTGTAGAAAAGTGTTTTTACTTATTATATATAATACACATTTACTGTGTTGTTTTTACATTCCACACCTATATAGGAGACGAGACGTTATCAGTTAGGCTGGGCAGCATTCAAGAAATCAGGTCGAATCTTCTCGTCAACTATAGCACAACGCCTGATATCTAAATTCTTCAATCAGTGCGTCCTTCCCGTAATGACCTACGGTGCTGAGACGTGGACGCTCACGGTAGGACTATACCACCAATTTAAGGTTGCGCAGCGAGCTACGGAACGGGCTGCGCTTGGAGTTTCTCTGAAGGATAAAATCCAGTACGAGAATATCCGATTAGAGAACCGACACCGACATAGCCCAGCGGATTCGCAAACTGAAGTGGCAGTGGACTGGCTATATATGCCGGAGGACTGACAACCGTTGGGGTAAATGAGTTCTCGAGGGGAGACCGCGTCTTGCCGAATTTAGTGTGGGGCGTCCCCCGGCTAGGTGGAGCGATGACATAAGAAAGGTGGCGGACAGAAATTGGATAAGAAGAGGCGAAGACTGGGCTCAGTGGCGCGTATTAGGAGAGGCCTATGTCCAGGAGTGGACTAATGTAGGCTGATGATGATGATGATGATAGGAGACGTTATTTTTCGCAGTGGCTTCACTTCGCTCGCTGAAGAGTGCGGCCGCTCGCAAGATTTTTTTCACATTCTAGCGAACGCCTCTTCTGAGTGACAAATCATAATATGATTTGTCACCCAGAAGTCGATTTTCATAAACAAAAACATTTTTATATTATCAAAATGTTTTTGTTCTTGAAAATCACAAGGATCACTTTGAAACGTCAATTTTACTGCCTGTTCCTTCGCGCCAGGAAAAAAAGGCAAGAAACTAGGCTGGTTATTCTTTATAATGATTCTTTTAGAATACATAACAATAAAGAAAATAAATTAGGTACGTCTAAATTGTAACATTTTTGACCGAGTTGCCTGTATTAAAATCATGATTATCGCTAATTTTCTTAAACAAATTAATATTTTTGTGAACATACATCAGTTTTTCATAGATGGATTGACAAGGGAATGTCGTAATATTTATTTCTCTAAACTCTAAACTTATGGCGGATCACAGAAAGGGTAGAGCTCTTAAATGGTTATATTTTAGACATAGACAGACATTTATTTGCTACCACAGCACACACAAATTCACACAATACAATCACAAGGTATAACATCAAAGAGAAAGCACAAGTAAGAGAAAACAGACAATTACATACAACAAACAGGAACAATAGAATGAAATAATAAATTTACAATGTAGTCAGGGAAAAATTAAAAAGAGGCAAGTAGGTGTGTATGTGCTACTGCAGCAAATGGGTTCCAGCTCAGCATTATGCCTCGCCACCGATCGACAGCTCGGCGGCATTTTGCCTTCCTTTCCTTGACTTGTGTATTGTACCTGCCTGCGCTATTTTTGGAGTTGAACACTCTAAAATGTTAATACAAATGTCATAAAAAGAGCTACTAAAAATATCGCTTGCGTCTAGTCTGATGAAGTTCGATCTACAAATATTATAAAATAATATACACTTATACAAATATTAATCTTACTAAAATTCGATACCTAATATACCTATGCAACAATTAATCCTTGGAAGGTCGGGATCATACGTGCGTAGTCTTATTCTTACGTTTACGCGCGAATCAAATTCGGATGAAATCGTAACCAAAGTGAGCACGGCCTAATGGTTTATTGTACACACGGCTACACATCAAGCTATACTATTCCAGTATAAGCTGACCTCGCATTGTGTAGGCTTCTCGTAGAATGAGAGGTCAGCTTATACTGGAAATGTATAGCTTGATGTGTAGCCGTGTGTACACCAGGAATACAAAAAAAACTAATTAATGCTAAATATAGTACAATGGGCGGCCTTATCGCTGAAAGCTAGCATTTATTTACTTACCAATTCAATAATTTCTGTAGTTCAGTTTGTTGGGAGGAGAGCAATGTAAGACAACAAAAACGTTACATATAGAATTATAAGTTTACTGTACATAAAATTCCTGTTGTTTATACTTTACTCTAAAGCTTCGGGTTTTTGATACGATGATGTTTCGGTAACACAAAAGGCCACGAAAAAACTGTACGACCGATGTTACTAATTCATATTTTTGTAGGTTGATTAATAAATCAAATAAATAATTAAAATTCGTTTATTTCAGGCACAAAAATACGACCCATATCACATACAAATGAAAAATACACTAAAAACAACAAAATTGAGAACCTCCTCATTTTTTGAAGTCAGTTAAAAATACTGAATATGCCACGGAGCAGATGCTCCAGTGTAGTCATTTTTTATTTCCGTCCAGGTAAACGGAAATCAAATACTTATAAATACCATTTTTATAAATCTGGTCAGAGACAGCCCTCAGTACGCTATTGGTAATAGTGGTATAAAATCGACAGTTGATCGGTCGAGTCACTGTCTTATCGAGTTGATGAGAGTTAAAGTGACGAACTGAGTTAATTGAAGCCGAATTGAATCACAATTGCATTAATATTTCGTCGACGACCCAGCAGTATCTAAGGATCTGGAGCCGTGACATCGGAGCGCTCAGCGTTTTCTATAAAATATATAACGGCGAATGTTCTGAAGAGCTGTTCAATATAATCCCTGCTTCACACTTCTACCATCGAACCTCCCGCAACCGGCAACGAGCTCACCCACATATTGTAGATGCGTGGAAGTCTCACACGGTGCTTTTCACCCGCTCGTTTCTTCCACGCACCTGCAAGATGTGGAATGACCTTCCTCCGGAGCTTTATCCTGCGGGCTTTAAGATGAACGCCTTCAAGAGAGGTGTAAATAGGGTTTTAAGTGCTAGGCAACGCGACTGCAGTACCACGAGTGATGCAGGGGTTTATAGGCGGCGGTGACCACTTACCATCAGGAGGCCCGTCAGCTTGTGTGTCTACAAGATTAATATAAAAAAAAATATAAGATCTCTGTACTAACTCTAGCGGTTGAGTTGTGCAACATTACTACGCATTTTTACATTTAATTATTGTTATTAGTAGGAACTTCTGGCCCTTGTCTTTATTCGTCAAAAACCGAATGAAGCCCACCACTGCGCATTAGATTTTGGTAACCGACCCATGCAGGGTGGAAAGTTGAGATGGGTGACAAAGGGCCGCTATCAAAACCATGATTGCTACAGTTGAAACAGTCGTAGGAGACTAAAGGTTGTATTACATTATAACGGCACGGATCTAGCACGGCTCCAACCCAGCAATTTACTTGTCATTCAAATTAGAGCATTAAAACCAGTGTCGTATAATATATTTCGTAATGTCAATATAAAAAGCCGCCGGCGGGCAGGCAGCGCGCTTACAGCTACCATACGACTAGTCGCGGAGCCCGCGCGCTGAAAGCGAGGAGACCGCACGCTGTAAGCGAGGAGACCGCGTGCGTACAGTGCGCCGACTGCGAGCCGTGTCCTAGACGTGTTCATTCACGAATACGTGTTCGCGGTGATAGTAAGCTACACACTTTGCTGATAGCTCGCTGCCAGCGAGCTGGCACCCCGCGATCGGTGCGCTGCCAACGAGCTGGCACCTCGCGGACGACGCGCTGCCAACGAGCTGGCACCTCGCGGGCGGCGGCGAGCGGTAGCCGAAATTTGAGGTGGTGCTGTAGTGCAGCTGTGTCGTTGCCGTGCCGCATCCGTGCGGCTACAATGTAATACAACCATAACTCTTAACTTTAATTTTAAGAGAAATGAACTCTGCATTTAGAGTTTAAAAAAACCATGGACACTGTTCCTCACCAGCAAGAAAATTGGATGCAATAAAAGTGAAATTTTTGGGAAATATATTAAAGAAACAAATAAAAGAGGGTACATACGCGATAAATACCTAATCAGTTATTATGAGATTTTTAGGGTTCTGTAATCAAACTAGTAACCCTTAAAGTTTCGGCATGTCTGTTTGTTTGAACACTGTTGTTGAGTTACTGCCGTTCTATTCGTTGTTCATTAGTGCAATAAAGTTGAGAATTCGCATGATGATATGTTTTAATGAGGCCTCGACACTTTTATGATACAAGAGTCCCTTTACGAAATATAATGCCTCCTTACAACGAAATGTAAGTGTGAAATGTTTGCATGATTAGCAAATATTTGTTATTTATTGATTTGACGACCTCCGTGGCGCAGCGGGCGAATAGCCGGCTGAGACTCAGGAGGTAGCGGGTTCGATTCCCGCCGCGGCACAAATGTTTGCATGATCTGCATATATTTGTTCTGGGTCTGGGTGTTTTTCTATTTATTATAGGTATGTATTTACAAAAAAAAATTGTATATAAGTATTCTATCAGTTATCTGCTTCACATAGTACAAGCACTGCTTTATTTGGGGCTAGATAGCGCTGTATGAAATGTGCAGCAATATTTATTTATTATTATCTATTTATTCTGGGTGCTGTGGCGCCACAATACTCGTACCCATTTCTTAATCACAGGACATTTTATTATTAAATAAGTATGTTTGTGTTTAGTATTTTTAGCTGTTATTTATTTGACAATTGATATCGACAATTTTTGCGGTAATGAATTTTTTCGTGGCCCTTATGTAAATCTTCTTGATGCGTTTTTTCTGTGACGCTGCCCGTTGTATATATGAACATTTCAGAACAAACAAAGTAAGTACATGCATGATTTAGCTTAGCATTGCACATTACTGTGTTTGCTTTGAAACACTCAGGTTGGCTTCGTTGCTTGCACGTCTATGAATACCTAGAGCAGTATCAAGAGCAGTATTCACTATTTTTTTTCTTTATTAAGGACAACAAACAATTATACAATTAGGTTACTTAATGCTAATACTAAATAAGGCTCTTTAAATCAGCCCCGGTGTCCACAGATTGGGTTGACAAATTATAGGGGCATATAGTGCAGGCTTATGAAAGAAGACAAATAATATACTCGTATGTAGGTTACATTATATACAAGAACAAGATTTTACCTTTTACTCTAGGTCAGACAGAAATAGTGTATCCGACATTATGACATCAGATACACTCTTTCTGAAATAGCCGGGTGAGGTTGCAAACAGTTCGATACCAGTAAAGAGATCATTAAGTTGTTTCATGATTCTGTTTAAGGGGACACCGGAGGGACAATCGCCCATACAACACGTACTACCAAGATCATTTCTAATTGGAGCATATTTCTACCTTAATAAGGTATTATTTTAATTTGAATAGTATTTATCTAGGTTCCCAACCATATATTAGATTACAATACTTACCTAAAATGAAATAGAAGCGTATCGCATTCTGCATGTTTTTACGTCATAAAAGACCGGCTTTCAACCTAATTGTTTCGTATTAAAAACAACAACATCTTACGTATCCTAGTCATGGGAACATAGATTATATCGTCTAGTTACAGAATAACAACACAATGAGAAAAATACAACAAGTTTTCTGTCATCATTTTTGGTATTACGGAACACGGTCAAAATCTAACCAAATTTAGAATCGTTCTATTGCTACCACTGTCGCTCTGCGTGGCCAAACTTCGTCACTAAACAGGGATAGCGATATTTAGGCCGAAGTTTTTGACGCGTCCGAATTGAAGTTGCGCTCAGGGTTCGCCGGGTGCGCGCTCACCGGCGTTAGTTTTGCAGGGAATAGGCGCAAACAAATTACTTTTGCGAGTCTCTCGAGGTTAAGAACGATAGGGTATGTGTAAGTAAATTTGGTTTACAAGATTACTACAGTCGAATCCATGATGACATATCTTATAAAGTAACATTTGATCAAGGAGCAGTCTTATCATCTTAAGAGTTGGCAGTGAGTATATATTTAAGAGAACGTCGTAAGAGGACTTAGAACGAAAGCAGCTATAGGTTACTGAACGCAGAGACTTACGTTACGTTGAAGTGATTCTATCTGATCTTTATATTTATCATAGAGTGGGTTCCATACCGAATTAGCATATTCTAACTATTGTATTACCCGTGCGCGACAAGTTGGGACCTGAGCGCGGTGACGTCATATTGGCGTGTTTGTACCGCCCGCAAAAAAGCGAACATAACAAGCAGCCGCCCGCGGCTTCGTCTTTGTTTTTTTTAACCTAATTTATTATGTTACTCAGGGAGGACGCTGCTTTTTATCTAATCTTTTTTACACTATTTGAATAAAATAAAAATACAATGTTTAAGTTTATACATTTATTTTATCTATTATTTACATTATCTCATCTTCGTCACTACTTAGTGGATTTATGCCTTCTAGAGGTTGTTCTTGGTCCTCAGTCTCACTATAATCACTTGACGAAGAGGTATCCGATAAATTTACAACATTTACTATAACAACAAAACAATGACACAAACTACAAAAACTACAACAACAAAACAATAACACAAACGAAAACTAAAAGAATTCCAGAGCGCGTCGTTACGTGACGTAGGCCAGTAAGAGACTAAAAACCCTAGTAAAAAATAGTGATGCGAACGGTACAATACGGGCGCCATCGGGGAAGTGCAAGGGAAGCGGTCGAGGAGTCGCATTCCTAGCAGGTCCCAAGTTATCGCGCACGAGTAATATGATTTTCACTCATTTGTTTTGAATTGGAGAAAAGGACAACAAGGGATGAGTGATGTCCTTTAATACTATAGATGCTCCAAAATAAGAAAGTAAGTTATTATATATAAAAACAGAACATACGAAATACCATGTTAGTGAGGTTTAGATAGGGAACAAAACTCACCATGTGGTGTTAACTGAAGTGGGCGGGGCACATAGCCATAGCTCGGAGGAGCTGGCGGCTGGGGCAGTTACGTCTTGAGTGGAGACCACGCACTGCAAAGTCGGCATAGGACAGCTCCAGCTTGGAAAGATGATGTGATAAACGTTACTGGGAGCCATATAGTGGAGGCTGCACAAGGTTCAGCAGTGGACTCTCTATGCCTGATATGATATGACGACGAACCGTAACAAGCCACCTATCTATAACTAGTGGTTCGCCCCGAACTGAGATCTCGCAGTCTTCCAAAACACGAAAAATATATGATAAAAGACATTTATTTACACACACAGCTGTTATGCTAACAGAAGTAGGTAGGTACAATAAGTACTAAATAAAGCTAGGTAGGTATAACAGTAGGCCTAATTCTAAGAAACATTAGTACATTATTGTAAGTAGCACCAAGGTAGAAGTATATTCATAAGGCGACTCTCGCAACGATGCCTAAACGTATTTAGTGGCTAAATATGATTTAGGGAGTTGTCAAATCATACAAATACGTTAAATTTAAACATGTTTAGTCGCTAAGTACCTTTAGGGATCATTGTGCAAGCCGGCCTTCATATTTGACTACTAAAATAGTGCCACGAATGGAAAACCAAAAACTTGACCTACAGTTTCATTCAAATCACAGGTAACGGGAGTTCATGTATTGTGGTTAATCTTTTTTGGGGTACAAATTGCAATTATGCCGGATTTCGGACTTGCCTATATTTATGGTATGTTCCTGTAATTACTGGCACATAGGCATAACAGCTAAGTCCATAACAGTAAGTAGTATGGCAACGTATCCACATAGAGATCAAGACAACATAATACCTTGTGTTGAATTCTATGTGGATATCCATGGGCTGCAGTAGCCACTTAACATCTGGTGGACTGCATGCTCGCTTGCCTTATAAGTATTATACAAAAAAAAATTGTGTCACTAAAACTACACGCATACCAAATTTCAGCACTGTGGGGTCACTGGTGTACCCTGTGTGAATTTTGTCAAAGTTCAGTTTTTGTTATGGCTAATAACTTAAAAACTACAATGTTTAAACTAAAAATAAAAACGGGGTCGAACTGATCTCACAAAGACCTTTTAGTAGACGTGTCACTTGGCCGGATAGTCCCATTATGGTTATTTTTACCCCTCTTGAACCCTAAAATCTCAACAACATTTTTAGCTCATTTAGTCACACCAAAATTGTGCCAACACTATCTACCTATATACCTTTAACGATGATCCGATAAACGCTTCGAAAGTACAACGCCGATTTGCCAAAGTTGACTTAGACATCTCGCTTCGCTCGATCAATTATTATTACGTGAATAAAAACCTTTGCACCCCTTTAAGCTTATTGCACGTACGAACGATTGTGAGATATGGCATACGTAAAGTGTATATGAAGGAGGGGCGAATGCTAAAAATAATGAGGTCAAATTCTGATTTTGCACGGTCACTACAATAAGGGGTTCTTAAAAAGGGCGTTTTAAAATGTTTAGATGGTCGGCAATGCGCGAGTGATACCTTTGGTGTTACAAACGAACGTCCATAGGCTACGGTAACCGCTTAACTTTATGTGGGCCGTGCCTAGGGCTTGCAATTCGGATATCCGAATATCCGTATTATTCGGATATCCGCGTGACTTTACTATCCGGATAGTGACGATCAATATATTCGGATAATTCGAATAAAACTAATAGTAAAATTCATCAAAATATCACGATTTGAACCTGAAATTACTACATTAAAACCATAATTATATAATAGTGTGCAGTAATTACATGTATCTAAAAAGTAATCTGAATTTAAAACACTGTTTATCCTTTATTTTTAATATTAGTCGCATTATAAAATATTCAGAAAGACGCGACTGACAAGTTGCTTACTTTCTGCTTTGTGACAGTTTGTGACTGAAAACGTGATCTAAAGTATACCTATCGAGTTTCCTTATTGTCAAAAGTGATTTATATTTTAATTGTGAATGTTTGAATAACTTGAACATTGTTTATAGCTACTTTAATAACAATTATTTTCGTTTTTAACGCTTTTCCCAAAATTATTCGAATTATCCGGATATCCGAATATTAAGTTCACTACTATTAGAATTATTCGGATACCAAAATCTTACAGTTAATGCAAGCCCTAGCCGTGCCGTATGCTTATTTGCTATTTTAGAAATATAAAAACACTTGAACTTTTTAATCAGATATTCTAAATTCCACGTGAGAGTCGAATTTCACCATGAAAACTGAGACTCCTTATAACTCTTTGTTTAACTCATGTTTGTGAGTTTTCCATGGAGTATTGTCTATCGGTGGCCATTTTTAACGTGTATTGAGGAAATAAAGGTACAAAAACTGACGCTAATATCGCAGAGTACATTATGGTTCAAGTGGAGTACATTATGGAGTACATAACCAATGGTTCAAAAATTTATGTTCGTCTTTAAAAGTGCTCAAAAATGTATGAAAAACATAAGGAGGATAACTAGCTATGCACGTACCAAGATACATTTAATCAGAGATTCCGTCCGTGGTATCTTCCAGCCAATCAAGAGTACAGGCGAGATATGAAAAATATTTAACTTATCTCTACTCAACTTACCCACATACACCAAATAAATACCCACTCGTGCACACCAAATGAATTCTATTGAGATCTGTTTAACAACTTAATGATATTCTATTTCCAATTTATAATCCCACTACAAAAACTACTAAAACATGCCTATTATATCTGATTAATATCTTAAAATCATTACAAATTCAATATACCACAAGATCTGTAAAGTATTCCTTAAAAAATCTTATTCCACCACCCAATTTCTGACAAGTTATCCACAAGAAGTACCACTTCTTCAATACACTTGGATCGAACAGCAGCTGACTAGAAACTGGTGGCACGGGCGTGTCGTCGACTAACGATGCAATCGGAGACGCTTTGTAAACATCCACTGGAATCCTGACTGTCACCGGTCATAACAATAACGGCTGAGATATGCGCTCACCTCGGTGGATTCTAGACCTTAGATAGATCGTCATCATCTCAGCCCGGAATCACCTTCTGCTGGGTAAAGGCTCTGGTTTCTTTTTTTTATATTAAACTTGTAGACACACAAGCTGACAGGCTTCCTGATGTTAAGTGGTCACCGCCGCTTATAAACTCCTGCAGCACTTGTGGTACTGCAGTTGCGTTGCCTAGCACTTAATACCGTATTTACACCTCATTTGAAGGCGTTCATTTTGAAGCCCACCGGAAAAACCTCCGGAAGAAGGTCATTCCATATCTTGCAGGTGCGTTGAAGAAACGAGCGGGTGAACCGCACTGTGTGAGACTTCCACGCATCTACAATATGTGGGTGAGCTCGTTGCCGGTTGCGGGAGGTTCGATGGTAGAAGTGTGAAGCAGGGATTATATTGAACAGCTCTTCAGAACATTCGCCGTTATATATTTTATAGAAAACGCTGAGCGCTCCGATGTCACGGCACAAACTCATCGGCTCCAGATCCTTAGATCTGATTCTGCTAGCCTCTATCCATAGCCGTGTTTTGCGTAGGGACGTAGGGGCCGTTCAAGTATTACGTAAGCAAATTTATTACAATTATTTACCCCCCTTCCCCTTGTCAGCAAAAGTAAGCAAAGCTCTTACCCCCCACTCCCCCGTCCCCCCATGCTTATGTAAACATTGTTATAATGTACGTACCTATTTTGTTTTTTTTTTATTGATTTATGAGCAGCAGTTATAATTCTAGAAATAAGAAAATAAGCTTAGGGTAGAGGACTTCAACGCACATAATATTCATTTAAACAAACTTTATTGACACGGTATTCAACATAAGTTAAGTAAGAGTCATCATCATCATCATCATATCAGCCGTAGGACGTCCACTGCTGGACAAAGGCCTCCCTCATTGATCTCCAGGAACTGCGGTTGGAAGCGGCCTGCATCCAACGCCGACCTGCGGTTCTTACCAAGTCGTCTGCCCATCTTGTGGGTGGACGTCCTACGCTGCGCTTGCCGGTCCGTGGCCTCCACTCGAGAACCTTTCGGCCCCATCGGTCATCTGTTCTGCGCGCTATATGGCCTGCCCATTGCCACTTTAACGTGCTAATCCGTCGGGCTATGTCGGTGACTTGAGTTCTCCGGAGAAGTACGAGTAAGAAACAAATATTATAATCTTAAGTAATATTACTGCTGACGTAATCACCATTTAGACCCCCCCTCCTATGGAATAAAAATATAGTGCTTACGTAGTACTTGAACGGTCCCCTACTTAAATATTTATATCTATAGAATAGTAGTACATGTAAGTACCTAGTTAATCATATCTGAGTTAGTAGTCTACTAACGATTAATAGTCTACTTAAGTTAGGTTTGTAAACGGTGCATAATAATGTGCATACAAAATGATCAAAATAAACTGCAAAGTTAACTTTGTGCCTATAAAACTATTACATCCGCCCGTTACTTTGTAATAGATTAAATAGACACCTAAATATATATCCTCTCTCTTTATTTAAATGCAAAATTAAATGCCTGGAATGGCTCCAATCACTGTCATACAATGAAACGGAATTCATTTTTTTTTTTTTTCGAATGGACTTATCTCGCTGTTGGCCTCTCAGGCCGTTGCAGCTTAACCGAGCTTTTGGCGAGCGCAGAAGGCGCTCAGCCCTATAATTTTATTTTTGATGAGGCAACTAGCGCAAGGGCACCACTTAGGTACGAACCTCGGCTTGGGCTGTTGCCGGGACGGGGATAGGAGAGAAACGCCCGGGTACGTGCTTGTACCTCGTGTAGGCGGCGACTAATGGGACTCGTCGACCTCGCCGGCGAGGTCGGTGTATTTATGGAGTGTTTGCTCTGTCTAATGTGGATGACTCACCCGCATTAGCGGAAGTGATTTCGTCATCCGGGTCTCCGAGAACGTGTCTCGGACGACGGAGGGTTACAATGAAACGGAAGAACTCATGGTTGTCTCTAAGTAGCCCACACACACATTCATACACACATACTTACACACACGCACACCCACACACAAAAACGCGCGCGCGCAAACACACTTACAAGCTTAGACTAATTAATATATACATACACGTACATTTTGTATGTGTAATTAATGCACCTTGATTGGGAGCTACTGTAATATTTCCCGGAGGAGGGCGTTGATGTCTGCGACACAGATCGTTTTTCACATTATTTGTACCATTGTTCATGTTCCAAATAAAGAATTTATGATTATGTTTATTTATTTTACTAAGATACAGCCGCTAGCCGTACGTGACAACGGAACCATTTTACCAATATTTTTTATTTTTTTTGGAACGTAAAATAGCTTTCTAGTTTCTATGAATTTTCGTGTGCCGCATATTTTAATCGACTTTGCGAGGAACAAAGTAATAAAAAAGAACCTCGTTTGTAATTCAAATTTATTTTCTGCCATTTTTATGTTTTTGCTTAGGTTTGCGTAGTTTACGAAGTCTTGTGAAGATATTGTAACGATTTGTTGTATGTTTTGTCAGAAACAAGAGGTATATTTGTAGCTATGAAAATAACTTTGCTTTGATGTGGGTATTTTGTTTATTCTGAATTAAAACAAGGGATGCCATACTTAAGATTTTAGGAGCTAAAAGCAATTTTCGTATTACATTAAGATGACGTGGAAATTCGTGTAGGAAGTAGGGGTGAGTGTACTCGCACTTTATACCTGTTACACGTCGTAACTTTTGTGAATTAAATTGTGAGAATAGAATAGTCGTGCTATACAGATTCGGCTAGGCAATTTGTTAAACTCCTTTTATTAGGCGACTAGGTCCCCAGCGGCTTCCAGCAACTTCTATTAGAAATATGAACAAGTTTTTCACACAGAAGCTTGCACAAGCCTAGAAATTTGAACATATTCTCCACACAACAGCTTGCAAAAGCCTTGCACAAGCCTAGAAATTTGAACAAATTATTTAAACAGAAGCTTGCGCTAGCCTTGCACAAGTATAAAAAATTGAACAATTTCTTCACACAGGAAGCTTGCGGCAAGCCTTGCACAAGCATAGAAATTTGAACACATTCTTCGCACAGTGGCTTGTGCGTGTAAAGTTTATCTCTGCGGAACAATGGAGTAAAATGACATTGTAGAGTAGAATGTAGAAAGATTTCTTCATAGACCGCGCGACCGTACAAATGTGACCGTACTCTCTACGCTAAAAATATCATTTTACTCTATTGTATATTTCTGTTATTTCTAGTTTTAAGTATTTTGAAATTGTACAGTTAAAAGTTAATCTATCTAGAATTATATTTTTCCGTAGAGAGTATTTTTTCTAGGGCTACTTTTGATCTGGATAGTAGGCGAGCGAAGCTGTGAGCAGAAGCTAGTATTTAATACATACGTACGTATAGCACGTGCCTGTTGTTTTCCAACGCAAGAATCTCTGGTATTATTAAACAGGGTGATGTCGTTACCCATTGCCGTTGTGGAAATGCCATGCGCTGTTTATAAAACATTTTCTTTGAAAAATGTGTTGTACCTATTCAATGAAGACTATATAAAGTCAGCATTCCTGTTATAGACCTACCTGTTTTAGACTGGTTGAGTATTTTGTGTAAATTTTTATTTCAATTTTTTTATATTAATTTTTATTTTATTATTTTTTTTTATATTTACAGAATTAAATTAATTTGACGACCTCCGTGGTGCAGTGGGCGAATTGCCGGCTGAGACGCATGAGGTAGCGGGTTCGATTCCCGCCGCGGAACAAATGTTTGCATGATCTACAAATATTTGTTCCGGGTCTGGTTGTTTCTCTATATATTATAAGTATGTATTTCATCATCATCTCAGCCCGTCTGCACCCACTGTTGGGTAAAGGCCTCCTCTTTATTACGCCATTATTTCCGGTCCCTTGCGAGTCTCATCCATTGACACCCAGTATGTATTTACAAAAAAATGTATATAAGTATTCTATCAGTTATCTGGTTCCCATAGTGCAAGCTCTGCTTAGTTTGAGGCTAGATAGTGTTGTGTGAAATGTCCAGCAATATTTATTTATTTTTATTTATTATTTAATTTGAAGCAGTCGAGGCACCCTTTACAGCCTCGTCAGCTATCTCGTAAGCAAAAAAGGGGTCAGCCTCGAAATAAGAGATAATAAGCTGGAAACTAGTATACACCTTCATTACACGAGAATTAAACACGAGATTTTATGAGACAACTTTTAAAACGCCAAAATGAAGGTGAGTTTTCAGCTTGTTATCTCTCATTCGGAGGTGAAATCCCTAAAATGACTGGACTATAGGACTTTGCCATGTCCGCCCGGCAAAAAAAAATAATTACGTCAGTCTTGTTCGTGATTCATTCGGGCCACGCTTAACAGGTAAATTATGTCGACAATTCAAAATGATCCTTGTCATTTTCGTGAATAAATAAAATATCTACATATTTATGAATTTAAATTCGAGTGGATTGCTTTTCCTGGTCTCATCAAGTATGGTAATGACCATACTTGATGAGACACTCGGGGATACTTTGTATTTCGGCGATATTTTATAACAAGTTCTACTCGTGTACATAGGTTACAAAATATCGCCAGACAATGTAAAGTCAAGGAAATGGGTGTACCTAAACAATCTGATACGGTTAGTGTAGTGTGTCGTAATATGAACGAGGACATTTCTATTTCTGAAGACCAAGTGAGGGTAGTTGCTGCATGCAGCTGCCATCACTTCTCGACGGTAGCTCGCAAGTACTCCAGTTCGCCC
Source organism: Philereme vetulata (assembly GCA_918857605.2). Taxonomy (NCBI): domain Eukaryota; kingdom Metazoa; phylum Arthropoda; class Insecta; order Lepidoptera; family Geometridae; genus Philereme; species Philereme vetulata. Next base: position 2,836,749 of record OU975471.1, on the reverse strand, counting down.
GTGTCCACGGCTTTTGCAACATAGTCGGAACGTCGGGATAACAAACAAAAAAGGTACGTATGCGATAAATACCCGTTATACCTGTAATCAGTAGTTTTTATAGTGTATGGGTAATACAGTCAAACCTGGATAAGCGAGAGTTCAAGGGAGCACAATCTCATTCTCGCTTATAGAGGTTTCTCACTAACCCGAGTTTCTTGCTAATGCAGGTACATGGGTAGCGTTTCTCTCATATAGAGGTACGCAGCAATAACAAGTCACAGCAAGTACGAATGTAGTAAATATGTAATATGATAAAATTATATGCATAATATGCACAACATATATGTATTATGTACATATTATATATTTTTAATAGTGTGTATATGTTACGTTCATTAGATTTCGACATATAAGTACTTTATAAGGGTAGGAACTTTCCTTTGCAATTGATTAACTATAAACTGAGTAAGTCCGACAAACAGGACGGTACACAGGCACACGTGTCCATTCGAAAAGAATGCGATAAAATAACAACGTTATTTAGTTCCACGAAATAGAATAGGTACAATATTGACGAGAAAACAATACAAAAACAATGGTAGGAAGTTCCACGAAAGTTAAGAATGAGTTATAAAATAGCAGATTTGTCAATTTGAAAAGAATGCAATAAAATAAAAACGTTATTTAGTTCCACGAAATAGAATAGCTACAATATTGACGAGAAAAAAATACAAAAACAATGGTAGGAAGTTCCACGAAAGTTAAGAATGAGTTATAAAATAGCAGATGTGTCAATTTGAAAAGAATGCTATAAAATAAAAACGTTATTTAGTTCCACGAAATAGAATAGCTACAATATTGACGAGAAAAAAATACAAAAACAATGGTAGGAAGTTCCACGAAAGTTAAGAATGAGTTATAAAATAGCAGATGTGTCAATTTGAAAAGAATGCTATAAAATAAAAACGTTATTTAGTTCCACGAAATAGAATAGCTACAATATTGACGAGAAAAAAATACAAAAACAATGGTAGGAAGTTCCACGAAAGTTAAGAATGAGTTATAAAATAGCAGATGTGTCAATTTGAAAAGAATGCTATAAAATAAAAACGTTATTTAGTTCCACGAAATAGAATAGCTACAATATTGACGAGAAAAAAATACAAAAACAATGGTAGGAAGTTCCACGAAAGTTAAGAATGAGTTATAAAATAGCAGATGTGTCAATTTGAAAAGAATGCTATAAAATAAAAACGTTATTTAGTTCCACGAAATAGAATAGCTACAATATTGACGAGAAAAAAATACAAAAACAATGGTAGGAAGTTCCACGAAAGTTAAGAATGAGTTATAAAATAGCAGATGTGTCAATTTGAAAAGAATGCTATAAAATAAAAACGTTATTTAGTTCCACGAAATAGAATAGCTACAATATTGACGAGAAAAAAATACAAAAACAATGGTAGGAAGTTCCACGAAAGTTAAGAATGAGTTATAAAATAGCAGATGTGTCAATTTGAAAAGAATGCTATAAAATAAAAACGTTATTTAGTTCCACGAAATAGAATAGCTACAATATTGACGAGAAAAAAATACAAAAACAATGGTAGGAAGTTCCACGAAAGTTAAGAATGAGTTATAAAATAGCAGATGTGTCAATTTGAAAAGAATGCTTTAAAATAAAAACGTTATTTAGTTCCACGAAATAGAATAGCTACAATATTGACGAGAAAAAAATACAAAAACAATGGTAGGAAGTTCCACGAAAGTTAAGAATGAGTTATAAAATAGCAGATGTGTCAATTTGAAAAGAATGCTATAAAATAAAAACGTTATTTAGTTCCACGAAATAGAATAGCTACAATATTGACGAGAAAAAAATACAAAAACAATGGTAGGAAGTTCCACGAAAGTTAAGAATGCGTTATAAAATAGCAGATGTTAAATTTGTAAATAAAGCTCGACTGTCGCTTATAGAGGTATAGATAAGTAGCAGTCTCACTTACGGAGCTCCATGAGGGAAAAACGACTCTCTCTTACAGAGGTTTCTGTTTCTCGCTAATAGAGGTTTTGGGAGCTTAAAATGACGGGTCCTGGCTATACTCTCACTTATAGAGTTTTCTCACTTATCCAGTTCTCACTTACCCAGGTTTGACTGTATATCTATGGTCTTCGTCAGAATACGCATATCCTTTCTCTTCTCTATTCTATTCTTTTCAATCCCTCACTATCTGAAAGATAGATTTGAATTTCTTCATTTTTCAAACAGCTATACTCTTAGGTCATCAGAAAACTTGATACTCAGAACTCCTTCGCACAGCACTTCCTTTTACAGCGGTTCTTTTACTGTCCAGGCTGTTCGGCTGCGGAATGCTCTGCCCGAAGAAATAAGACGGTCATCCTCCTTACACACCTTCAAGTTGTAGATGAAACAACATTACCTGACGATGTCATCTTCCTAGCGTTATTTATTTACTTACTATTTATGTATTTTATCTGTTAGTATAGTTTGCTATATGCATATACCTATATATTGGTCTATTTTATAAGTATATTATGTACTAGCTGACCTTCCTGCAGCTTCGCACGCATGGTTTATCAATAAAAACATTACCCTCTTTCTGCGCAATCGGATAAAAAGTAGCTTATGTTACTCAGGAATAATGTAGCATTCTAATGATGAAGTAATTTTTTAAATCGGACTGACGGATTTTTTATAATATTGTAATTATTGTAAACTTTTAAAATGTAAAAAGTGGTTATTGTGACATAACGTTAATAGTTGGACATATGGTATCCCGAAGTTTTTTGTAGATATTGATAGATATGTTCTTTAATATTGTAGAACATACTTTGGTTCTATCATCAATAGTTTCCGCAGCGCATGCGATGAAAGACGTTTTAGGGCACTTTTTTACACCTTGGGTCACGTTACTTAAGTTTTAGTAAGGATCCCTAATCTTTTCTACCAATAAGAATGAGTGTGGAGGGGTTGAGTGATCCTAAGGGTATTGCCGACATATTTAGAGAACAGTTTATAGTCAAGTCGCCGCTAGGACCTGAGCGGGAGATGTCCACTGCTGATATGCCTAAAGATAAGCTTGAATATAGATTTACGGCTAGGAATGTTGCAAAAGTAATAAAAACGCTCTCCAAAGGTAAATCTGCAGGACACGATGGCCTCGGCATTGAGCATCTCCAACATGCTGGCCCTCATACGGCTGGCGTCTTGGCTATGTTCTACACCTTGTGTGTCGGTCATTCCTACTTGCCAGTTGATTTAATGAAGACGGTTGTAGTACCCGTAGTAAAGAACAAGACTGGAGATGTGGCTGACAAGTCCAACTACCGACCCATATCACTGGCAACTATTATTGCAAAAGTGTTTGACGGTTTGCTTAATACGCAGTTAGATGAATACCTAACCTTGCATGATAATCAGTTCGGGTTCCGCCCTAAACTGTCCACTGAAAGTACTATACTGTGTTTTAAGCATACCGTCAGATACTATACAGATAGAAAGACTCCAGTGTTCGCCTGCTTTATGGACCTGTCCAAGGCCTTTGATCTGGTTTCCTATAAAATCTTGTGGGAGAAGCTTGAGAGCATCAACCTACCTCCTGAGTTTGTGAATATCTTTAAGTATTGGTACAGGAACCAGATAAATACCGTACGTTGGGCGGGCGCAATGTCAGAACCTTATCGGCTGGAGTGTGGAGTGAGACAGGGGGGTTGACCTCTCCCGCTCTCTTTAACCTTTATTTGAACGAGCTGATCGTGGCGCTCAGCAGCCGGCATATCGGATGTCATATTGATGGTGTATGCGTCAATAGTTTGAGTTATGCTGATGATATAGTGCTACCGAGTAGTGTTGCCCAAATTCAGTCTTGGTCTTGCAGTCTTGGTCTTGTTCTTGCGTTTTTGCAAGACCAAGACCAAGAACAAGACCGCGTATTTTTAGCAAGACCAAGACCAAGACTGACCGTGCAAGACTTGAGCAAGAACAAGACATAGCCTGCAAGACTCTTGCGTCTTGCAGCTAGGACTTAGCGCTATTTCACTGAGTAGTTAGGTGTAACAGTTCGGTGTATAGGTAGGTACGCTTAGGAATTCTATGAGACGCAAAAAACTGTATCAAAGAATATGAAAAACTGGACCTATGCGCATTACGACTAATACCATAAACATAGCGAATAAAAAAATATCTATTAAAATCAAACTGAGTGCATGCATAGTTATGTTTTAACCATCGGCACTTTGATAATGCGGCGTCAAAGGTTTTGTACTTACTTCTCAAAGAAATTTGCCGCTTTTCGGAAGTACATGGTTATGATACACGCGCCGGCGGCTTCTTTTGAAATCTAAAACAATCGTTGCCGCCACGCCGAAATCATAACATTTGACACTATTTGATTGCCGCCATAGGGCGTAGGTATACTCATGCAAAATAATTTCCTAGTAGAGTACCTACAGGTGTTCCAAAGAATAAATAAGTTTCAGAGTGCTTAGAATGAAAATGAATACATTATACTGATCACGCAAGTAGTATTATGATTAGGATAAAATTGTAAGGATAGGTAGTAGATGTCATATTAATTCATTATAGTAAGTATGTATTATAATATTGATTACTTATATGGTTTTAAACTAATTACTTAGGTACTATTGTTGTACATTTAGTCATTATATTTCTTAAGTTTTTACAAGAAAAAATAGCAAAAAAGTGTTCAAATATCACCCGTTTAATAAATATTGTAGCCACTTTTAAATATCCTTGAAACGTGTAAAAAAATTCTACGAAACTAATAAAATAATATAAAAAGCGTAGGTACTTACCTACTAATAAAATAAAAAGCCTGCGATAAGAGTTTTGTATTACTTACCAGCCCGAATATCTCTGAGAGAGATGATGAGAGTAAGTATTTACTAGCTGTGCCCGCGACTTCGTCCACGAGGAATAGTAACTTTGGAGGTATAGTGACGTTCAGGACTTATTTATTTATTTTAAAACTTCTGTCATCAAACATACAAACGAACTCTTCAGCTTTATAATATTAGTATAGATGTACGCCAAAACATTCACTTATATGTAAAGAATAGTGATTGGCACTAATTCTATTTTATTCACGCGTCGCGTCTGTACAAGTAGGTTATATTTAGTGTGTGTTTGTACGCCGCCCGCGTGCGGTGTTTGATTTGCGGCGGCATCCTTTTCATAGAGCCGGCACGTAGCGAGGCGGCGCGGTAGAATGCAAGGAAACGTACTATAAATAAAGGAATTATTTTAATTCCAGTCATTTCCAATTGAGCTGTGCTTCGAGTCTAACTTAATAATTGTTTTTACTAATTCTCGTTGTTTTCTAAAAACGTATCACGTGTACAATTTAATATGAGTGACGAAGATTCAAATTATTCTAGTCTGAGTAACGAGAGTTTGAGTCACAGATCTAAAAGACCCAAAAGCAAATTTGAGGAGTTTTTCGAAATAATTCATGCATCCCAAACTGCCTTCTGTAAATTGTGCCAACATAAAAAGATTGAAATAAAAATGAAAAACAGAAACACTTCAGGCTTAAGGAAACATCTAATATCTTTCCACAAAAAGGAATCAGAAATATTTCTTCCTGTTAAACCAAAATTAAGTGGAGATATCACAAGCTTTTTAGTAACCGCTGGAAGAAGTGGACAGGTAAGAATATTTTTTTAACAGTTAAAAGAATTTTAACTCCGCGTAGCTATTCATGCGATACTTTCAAAAACGCCATTAACTTACGTAAGTATTTTTGAGTTAGTGGTGTTTTCACAGTTTTCATCTAGGGGTGCGACATATTAAGTATGTAATTATCGTCTTAAATATTTTTTATAAACACCCATATTTTCATTTAATCGGCCAGTAACAACTAAGTACTTTATTTTGGTAAATTACAGTACAGTGCAACCTTAATATAACAAATATCAATTTAACGATTTTCTCGATTTAACAACAACAAACCTCCTCCTCTTATACGCTCAAACCTAGTATGTTTTAAATAATAACACAAGATTTATTGTTTTGTTTCAGTCGGAAAACAGCAGTGACAACATCACGACAGCTACAGTTGATTGGGTGGTGAAAAAATATCTTCCCTTCTCATTTTTCGATGACGAAGCTACACAAGTATATTTTCGACGTATTTGCCCTAATATGGTGTTTCCTAAAAGGTCTACACTTAGAAGGAAAGTCAAAGAGCGATTTGAAGAGCTCCAATTGAATTTCAAGGAACGACTTCAACAATTATCATCTAAAATGTCTTTTACCATTGATGGGTGGACGTCAATTGCTGGTAGGAGTTACTACGGGGTTACTATTCATTATATAGACAACGAATGGAAGTATCAATCTGTAGTTCTTGATTTTATACCATCACGCGGTCGACATACTGGGGAAGATATTGCAACGATTTTCCATGAATGTTTATTGGAATATGGCATAATTGATAAAATACAAGGTATCACGGTCGACAACGCAACTGCAAATACCAAATTTATGTATGAACTGGGCAAACAGCTGCCGCCACACTTTGATTCAGACAATCAACATTTCCGGTGCTTTGCTCACATTTTAAACCTTGGTGTACAAGATTTATTAAAGACCTTAGCATTACACTGTGAGTCTGACACTAACGCGCAAGATCAGCAGTACGAAGACTATGCAGACGAAACTGAGGATGAGGAAGATGAAGAATCTGCACCAAATATTGCTGACTCGCGTACATCTGTAACAAAGTTACGCAGTATTTCCAGTAAAATAAAAAGAAGTGAGATAGTGAAGAAGAAGTTTCAGTCTGCTTGTGAAGCAGCTGGCGTGCCATCAAATCTAAATGCCATTCTTGACTGTCCAACGAGATGGAATTCCACACATGATATGATTGGATTTGGTTTAAAAGTGAGAGCGGGCATTGACATATTGTGCAGTTCTGTCACCGAATTAAATGATTTTCAAATCACAGCTAATGAATGGCAGGTACTCGAAAAATTACATAAATTTCTAATAAACTTTAAACTTTTAAGTACAAAACTTGGTGGAGACAAATATGTTACATTACCGCTAGTCATTGTATCATTCAATCTCTTGCTAGATAAAATTGAATCCATGGTAAAACAGTTAGATGAGAAACCTAATCGATCTGAAGTGGATGAAAGGCTCATTCTAGCTTTCCAAGCAGCTCGAGACAAAATGCTTAAACATTACAAGAAGAGCAACTGGATTTATTGTACTTCTTTAATTTTAGACCCAAGGCATAAGGCTCAGACTTTTGACCTGACAATGTGGGGGAAGCAACTTAAAACAGAAAGTCTGCGCAAGTTCAATGAACTTTATGAAGAATATAAAAGTCTACACTCACTGAACAAATCTCTGGAATTACCAGAAAAAGAAAATAAAGTATGTGATGAAGATGAAGACGTAATAGACTTTGATAAACTCTATGAATGTCCCTCGACGTCATCTGGATCTTGTCTTCAAGGCTTGGTGATAGACGAGTTGGAGGAGTACCTAAGAAAACCAAGAACTGCCAGCTCGGAAGACATTTTAGATTGGTGGAGGACGCATGAGACAGAGTATCCGATTTTATCGAAAATGGCCCGTGATTTTCTCTCAATACCTGCAACTTCAGTACCTGCTGAGAGGTTATTTTCTAAAGCATCATTAGTAATTAGAAAACATAGAAATAGGTTAAGTGATGAGTCAGCCAGATGGTTACTTTGTATTAATTCTTGGTCAAAAAAAATGATATAAAGTATCATAACCTAATGATAAAGCTGTTGATTTGTGTTGTATTTTATTTTTTATTCAAATAAATGATAAATCGTAAAACTCTTTTATTAAATTTCTTATAAGTTGAGGGTTCAATCTCTTTCTAGACAGATAAGTATTGTTCTTTAAAATACAGTCAAGTTATTGTAATTAATTTGTTTTTTTACATGTTTTAGCAAATGTAAGCTTATAAATCATAAATGTTTATTAAGAAACAGTTACTTCCATGGAAAACGACATATAGGTCAGTTGATTTTTCGAATTTCTTATCAAATCTTCAGTTATTTATTAATCTGCTTGATCTTTACTATGGCTATGTTAATTTAAGCTCACAATGTTCCAATTCTAATACGTTTTTCTAAGATTTAAAGTAAACTTTAATAAATAGTAATAGACTAATAGGTAATTGCAAGACTTGCAAGACTCTTGCTGCAAGACCAAGACCAAGACCAAGACTGGGAGCGCAAGACCAAGACCAAGACCAGGTGTATTGGCGCAAGACCAAGACCAAGACTGGCTAAGTCTCGTCTTGTTCTTGCATTTGGGCAACACTACTACCGAGCGCCTCGGTCTGTGGATTGAGAGAGCTGGTGAGGACGTGTGAGGAATACGCCACTGGTCATGGGTTAAAATATAACCCTAAAAAGAGTCAGTTCATGGTCTTTGAGGCCGGTACGAAACGTCTTGAAAGTGTCCCAACCTTAAGTCTTAACGGGATTATCTTAGACAGAGTATATACATTTAAATATATTGGGCACGTTGTCACTACCGACCTCAAAGACAATGAAGACATCGAACGGGAGCGGAGGGCGCTGTCCGTGCGTGCGAATATGATTGCTCGCAGGTTTGCGCGTAGTTCAGAGGGGGTTAAGCTGACTTTATTTCGGGCGTACTGTACCTCTCTGTACTCGTGCAGCCTGTGGGCGAAGTATACGCAGGCGGCGTACTCCGCGTCCAGTATAACAATGCACTCAGGGCGATACTGGGGCTGCCCCGCTACTGCAGTGCATCAGGGATGTTCGCGGCGGCGCGGGTCGACTGCTTCCAAACCGTCATGCGCAAGCGAGCCGTGTCCTTGGTGCACAGGGATTTATTTAATAAATATAGCCTATGTCACTCAGGGTGAATGTAGTTCTCCAATGGTGAAAGAAATTTTGAAATCGGCACAGTAGTTTTTGAGTTTATTAATTACAAACATACACACACACAAAAATACAAATATTTCCTCTATAAATATTAATATAGATTAGGATTAAAACTTTATCATATTTTTTTTTATTATATCTAAGAATATATGTGTAAATGTATCCTCCAAAGTACACCGCACTCTGTATCTTCGTAAATTTCGCTCCATCCAAAGGTTGCCTGGAAGAGATCGCTTTCAGCGATAAGGCCGCCCATTGTATTGCCTTATTTATTCTAGCCTAGTACTTATTTCTGTTTGTGTGGTAATTCAATAAAGAGTTATTTATCTATCTATCTAATATAATAATTATTGGGCATTATGTGGTTGATTTTCGATAAATTATGTAGACGATCGTAGAAAGTTATCTCGGCTTGCAAAATGATAAACATGTACCTACACGTAGGTATGCTTTAATGTTAAAATGTTCATTGATTAGTTTATTTTATTGTGTAACTAAGTTTTATTGTAAAAAAGCCCCCCTCAGTAATTGTGAAAAGTGGGATACTCGTAAAGTGCAAGTATAAAGTGCCATTACCTAGTTTTCAAGACCTACACTTGTTGTAATATCTTGTATGTTGATAAACGTCAAATCGGACTTTAGATTTCCAAGTACTAATAGATTTTCGTGTTCCTTTCTTTTAACAGGTTAGCTGTCCCGAAGCAAGTTTCGATCTTCTTTGTACACGTCCTCGTAGTAAATAATGACAGCTAACGCTCATGAAGTTTCGTATTAAGTTACGTCATTCTCTTCAAGTATTTTATGATACTTTATGTGTCCTAGTGATTGAAATTAATTATATCGATAATTGCTAATGTTAGATGAGTATGATAAGAAATTAATTATTTACGAATATAATCGCAGGTCTACATTCGCCATTTCGGTTTTGATGATAATAGGCTAGTTTCCTAATTTTTGTTGGCAACCCTTGTTCAAAGGGTCTCACAATAATAGTAACATCGGTGAAAGAATAATTTTGTGTTTGAATAAGGTTAATGTTAATTTTTAAGTGAAATTTATTTTTTGTTTAAGTTCAATAATAAATTGATTGGTAGAATTTGGTTGTAGTATAATTTACTAATGCTACAAATAATATAATTATTAAAAAAAAATATCGATAGATCGATTGCATTATCTACATCATTGGCCATGAGGCACATATGCCTCATGGACGTACCAGTGCAATCACCCATGAGGCACATGTGCCTCATCGGACAGCTAACCTGTTAAACAAAGTCTTTTTAAATGACATCTTATTGCTTTTGGGGTATACAAATCTTTTAGAAAAAGTATCAGCAGTACCTATCTATCTCTAGCCAAGACTGTCCATTCAATACAAATTTAGTAAAAATTGACATTTAATTCTCTTGAGATTGTCGGCTCTTATTCAATTACGGATACCTTGATAAACGTATTTTTAGGCCTTTTAGGACTGAAATCAGGTTACCTCGCGTCGGAGCGGCTTAAATTTATAGATAGTGCTAAGCGAATCCCATGGGCGTGATTTCATAATCCATTTTATTGAAAACTAAGGGTTTGATCTTCGAGACAGTTTTTCTCGGAAAAAGTGATAGGTTTACGGGGAGTGACAATACATTCCTATTCTTAGTAGGTAGGTAAGCATCGTGTTTTATGTGAGCACGCACACAAATAAAAATATGTATTTCATATAGGAAGCATCATAAAAACATACACAATACCTACAGCTAACCGCCGAACCCTATGTTCTATCTATTTCTGCTTTTGCCTATTTTTTACTTCATGGAGATGGTACAAGCATAAGGCATGATGTTAATTGGTATCCATCGCCTATAACAGAGAATTGCCTCGTAGGGCACGCACCTTACGCTGCTCTGCGATGCACTTCCTTGCATCCATCAACGTGAGGCATAGGTACAAGTGTAAAGTCTCATGTGCCTGTAATTTCAAACCGAAACACAGCAATGCTGATTGGCGGCAGAAATAGGTATAGTGGTAGTACTTCCCCTGGCGAGCCCTTTTACAAAGAACCTACTACTAGCTAATCTAAGTGTCATACTTTTATTTTGCCGTTTGCAAAAGCTGTTGGCTTGTCGCTGGCAAGGCCAAACCAGAGATAGGTAGAATAGAGGGCTCGGCCGTAAATTAGTCGTCACTCAGCGTATGCTACTGAAGAGCGATCAAGATCCTGATGCGCTGTTATTCTGAGACTCGGTGCCTCGTGAGCAGCAACATCTAAAGTACTTACCTTTATAACTTACTAGCTGACAAATCCGCAGCTTCGCACGCGTAGTTTTTCAATAAAAACATTACCCTCCTTCTGCGTAGCTGGGTAAAAAGTAGCCTATGTCACCCGGGGATAGTGTAGCTTCCCAACTGTGAAAGAATTTTTTAAATCGGTCCAGTAGTTTCGGAGCCTATTCAATACAAAAGTGTTGCAAAAGTTATATAACATAGTTTGTGGCAGAGACCGTTGAAAATGGGCCTACTCGTACTTAAATTAATATATATTAAACCTACAGCATAAAAGGTTACCTACCATAGGTTCTTTCTAGGCAAGCGTGCTCCATCTTTGATCACACCATCACTTACCACCAGGTGTAGTAGTGGTCAAACGCTTGACTATCATCATTAAAATAAAAAAAAATTCTTGAGGATTTAATACAAATGGCAAGCAGTCATGAATGTTTATGGACGACAGGTACCGCCACAGGGGTTTTTTGTTATATTTCAAACACATACAACTAATTTTAAGTAAGCACTTTCTTGGTACACAAAACACAAATCTTTCTATGTACCTTTTACTTACTTACCTTTTTAGTATTTTTTTCTTTGCTGGCCTAGGTTTTAGTAATAATGATGTATTTAATATGTGTGATGTAATGAAACATTGTTGCGTGGAAATCCTTTATTGATTGAAAGATGAAACAACATCAAAAATTAACCATTCATATATTTGGTTTCTTGTCAGAACTATTGGTAAAATATTGAAAATTTAAAAATTCACTACTCATAACATTTATGCATATATTTTAATACAAACATCGAAAGAAATACTGATCAAACATTAACATATGTAATATTAAAATTCTATAACTAACAATAACACAACATCAATGTTGGGACGATATGAAAGTTGCTGTATTAAGGTCAGAAGAGGTGTATAAAACGAAATATACTTATGTCCTTAAATAAAAACAAACCATCCTGTCTCACAACTTTACCCTGTAAGTTCTAGCTCTTGACAACCTCCGCTAATCCACATTCATGTATAAATAATATCATAACGTAGGACTTATAACTAGTAAGATAAATAGGATCAAAAATATAACTTTTCAAAATATACTTCGAGATTCTTAAATAGACTTTAATTAACGTGTTAGCAGAAAAGTTCATATATCAGACTTCATTAGGAATGTGCACAGCTTATAGCTAAGGGGAAGTAAGTACACACGTAAGTTAACTTGCCTACTCTAAGCAACTAGTTTACACTCAAGGGTTTGGGGCTGTATGACTAACTGCTACTTTTAAACGCAATACAGACATTTATAACATCAAAAACACTGATAAATTGTTTAAAATACTATTGTTAACGACACTTAGAAACACCAAGAGCACAGAAAAAAGTTATTAGCTAAAATACGAGTAACATTCGAGTGACGTTCGAGCTGACCTGATGAATTGTGCCGTCATTAAAACTAATTATCCTTAAATATTCAATACAACATCAAATAGTATAACAATGGCAAGTATTGTAACACAGCACGGGTTACAAAAAACAATACTTGGGGTAACTCAAATAAACAAAGAATGTTGGAATTACCAACAAAATTGGGATCATCCATGAAATATGATTCATATTTCATAGTTGCGGAACTTAGAGATGACTTCGGAAGGTGGCTCCGTGTTGCCGTGGCCCCAGCGCCCCCACAGATTGGCCCCTCCCTCGGAGGCTCGACGAGCAGCCGCGTTTGTCGGTCCTCCAAGACTGGAAGGCCCGGAGCCCTGGAAAAATATATAAAAGATTTATTTTAGTTCCACTCAGACCTTTAAACTCTCTTAAAAAGTAAAAGCTTGGGCGGTTTGAAATGGTTGCACCAGTTTTTATCAATCTCCAAGTAACCAATCTAAAGCAACCACCATTTGATCAATGCTATGTTCCCATGCAAATCCAGACGTAACAGCAACTGATCTTGATTCCTACAGCATTCTCAACTAGTTACAGTTAATCGGCGCTAACATAATTCAAATTCTTTTATTCCCGCAGCGAAAATTAAACCCGCACATCTCGTGTCTCAAAACCAGAGGTCCCTATTTCTAAAGGATAAGAGTCTATTTTGGCTTACCTTAGCATCTCCCTCCAGCATGCGATCTTTAGTATTCGGCTTAGACCAGTGCATAGACTGCTGCACATGGTCCTTCATGCCAAGCCACTGCTTGTAGCCCATGGTGATACCGCTGTTGCGCCATTTGTCGTAGAGGGCGCGCTTGGACGGATCGCAAAGTGTCTCCTTTGCTTCCTGTTGACAAAAGTATTTGTTGAAAAACAGATCGTAAACGTAAAAAATTGTCAAGCGCGTGTCGAACCACGCACTGTGAAGGGTTCCGTAGCCGGTGCGGCTGAATCTTACTCGCATTAAAAGTGTAAACTCCATGTAACGTCACTCGTTTTAACGACAAACTCTCTAAAGCGTCGAAATCACTCGGCTTTGGTTGGTTTAGCTTGTCTTGCATACAATGGTACACTCTGTATAGCATTACACCCACTCTCAATAACGACAACAATTTGTAATAAAAAGTTCTTTTTAAGTTGCCAAATTCGTAAAAACTGCGCAGTTGTGTATATCCTTTTGTCGTTTTATTATTCTAGACCATAATAAACTCCACTGTCGGCATCATACACACCAAACTTTCTAAGAAATCCGTTCTTTTGTTTACAAAATGGGATTGCTTGCACGTGTAGCAGCAGACTGTTGTTAGTAGAAGTGATGGATTTTATCTATACGTTGTCATATTCTTAGTAGCTCACAAACTTTCAAATTGTAAACATGGCTAGTAAGAGAAAATCACTGTGTATTGACGAAAAAGTTCTCTCCATTTAACGACAACTCTCTATAACGTCAAAATATGCTCAGTCCCTTGAGTGTCGTTATATAGAGTTTACACTGTACTTACAATGTTCATTTTACAGTTGATTTTGGTCATTTTTTATGAACTTTATATGGACTGCTTGACGACCTCCGTGGTGCAGTGGACGAATAGCCGGCTGAGACGCAGGAGGTAGCGGGTTCGATTCTCGCCGCGGTACAAATGTTTGCATGATTTACAGATATTTGTTCCGGGTCTGGTTGTTTTTCTATACGTATATTATAAGTATGTATTTACTAAAAAAAAATTATATAAGTATTCTATCAGTTATCTGGTTCCCATAGTACAAGCTCTGCTTAGTTTGGGGCTAGATAGCGCTGTGTGAAATGTCCAGCAATATTATTTATATATAATAAACAAGAATAGCATGTTGGCCTGACAATTTTGAGGCTCTATATTTCGTAAACGGGCTCTTGTATCAAAAAAGTGGTGAGCAAACCTTTTAATGTTATTAAAATACCTATTCAACGACACCCTAAACATGGGGTTCGTGAGTAAAAAAATGACTCCCAACTTCTCTATAGGGAAGGATTTTTTAAGATATAACTACAAATTAACGATTTTTCCTTTACTTATGCTGTGAGACCTTGATTATTACCAAATTTCATGATTCTAGGTCAACAGGAAGTGGACTTGAGGATAGGATAGGATTTGATTTATTTGCGATTAAAATATGCAGCATAAATGGGCGTATTTTTTGATTGCGTTAACTTAGAAGCTTAATTGTTTTATAGCTCCAAGGAGCCGTAGACCTACGTATTTGATATTAATTTCAACTTGATACCTCCACGTGTTCCTGAGAAAAAGAGTCTTGACAGACGGACAGGCAGACGGATAATGAAGACATTCTATAAGGGTTGCGTTTTTCCTTTTGAAGTACGGAACCCCAAAAACAGAGTTTAGGTTTCGGTGTAAATGCTAAAACACAAGCTGTCCTTATTTATTTGCCTACTGAAGTAAGGAACCCTAGTGGTTGATACCGCCAAATGTCATGGTCTGCTTCTTCACAGCGTTTTTACTACAAAAATATGTTTTCGTATGAACTGTTTGACCTTCACCCATTGTATTCTGTATGTATCTATATAGTGTGGTAAGATACATTCTAAAACACTAAGTATAAACCGTCATATGAAATTTGCTATATACCTAGTCAGGTCATAAATTTTGTCACATGTTTAATATAAAATAATTGAAACAAGTTTATTCATTATGTAACCATTTATATATCAAAATGAACTTAACAAAACATAGATTCTTATGACACTAAAGTTTATTCAAAATGACCTCCGTGATTTTGAATACAGGCCTTCAATCTGCGCGGCCAGTCGTCTATCGCAGCACGAACGAGGTCCATGTCAATATCGGCGGCTGCCTTAATCAAGGATGTCTTGATTGACTCCAAATTGGGATGAGGCTTTGAGCACGCCTTTTCCTCCAAGTGTTGCCATATCTTGTAATCTAACGGATTCAAATCTGGACTGGAGGAGGGCCAGTCTTCGTGCCGGATGAAGTCGATTTCACGCGCCGCCAGCCAGTCTTGTGTGCTCTTCGCTCTATGAGCTGGCGCCGAATCTTGTTGGAATACCCAGTGCCTGTTATTGAACATGGTATGAGAAACAGGTTCCACAAGGTTCGTCAGGACTGTATTTTGATACACAACTGCATTCGTTTTTACACCTTTCTCACAAAAATGTACCTCTGTTAAGCCCCAATAAGAAACTCCCAACCATAACATGAGCGAGGATGGAAAATGACCTCGTTGGACACGCGGAATACGGTTGCTCGCTTCTTCACTACTGTGTGCGTACACCTTATCATTTTGTTTGTTGTAGCTCTCTTCTACGGTAAAAAAATTTTCATCCGAAAAAATAATTTCCCGATATTTTTTTCCCGCGTACCGCTTCTACAAAGCGCGGCATCTCTTCAGTTTCAGGTCCATTAGACGAGCATTCAAACGATGTCCTGTTTTTCTTCGATATGCCCGAAGCCCTAAGTCTTTATTTAACACCCTTTTCACCGTGGTTCTGCTTAACCCCATCTGAAGGGCCAACAGTTTCTGCTTACGTTTGGGATTTCTTGGAATTCGCGCCTTCACAGCTTTTATCACTGCTGGAGTCCTAACAGACCGAGGGCGACCGCTTCTTGACCTGTCATCTACACTAGAGTCTTCATTGTATCGTTTGATGGTGCGATAAACGAATCTTTTGGTTATATTCAAATTTTTCAGTATGTCAAAAATTTGAATTGGCGCGTAACCGCAACGATGCAACGCAATAACTACAACACAGACCGTGTTTTTAAGCGTCCACTCCATATTTAAAAATGAGTAAAATTCTAAAAAGTATACATTTTTATTTTCATGAACAATTCGAAATTCGAATTCTATAAACTTCTTTTTGTGGCCAGCATTCTAAAAGAAAAGTTTTTACTGTGTGACAATACTTATGACCTGACTAGATACATATAGCAAACCTAAATACCCAGCAGTAGGTAAAGTCCTGTGTATGATGATGATGGGCTATTTTATCATACTACGTGTTGTCAACTGCAAAGCGGCAAATAGCCAAAACATGTTTTTTTTAATAGGAACCTAGGTACCTTCACATGAACACCTTCAAGAGCGGTGTACCAAAATAAGGCACTAAGTGTTAGGTAACACGACTGCGTGTGCTGTTACCACGTGTGCTGAGGAGTTTATAGGCGACGGTGCCCACAGGCCCGTCAGCTTGTGTGTCTACAAGTTTATTATAAAACTAGCGGCCCGGCTCGGCTTCGCATGGGTGGACATTTATTTATTAAACTTTTTTAGGGCTATTTTTTTTAAACCTTGGGTTACATTATTGAAATTTTAGTAGGGATCCCTAATCTTTTCTAGTAATAAATATAGCCTATGTCATCATCATCACCCGGGAGACGTCCACTGCTGAACATAGGCCTCCCCCTTAGATCGCCACAACGAGCGGTTGGTAGCCGTTTGCGCCCAACGGCTCCCCGCGATTCTTACTAGATCGTCGGTCCACCTTGTGGGGGGAGCCTACGCTGCGTCTTCCAGTCCGTGGTCTCCACTCGAGAACCTATAGCCTATGTTACTCAGGGATAATGTAGTATCCTAATGGTGAAAGCATTTTTGAAATCAGGCCAGTAGTTTTTGAGTTTATTCGTTACAAACATAATATACCTACTTATAAAAGTATATACTAGCTGACCAATCCGCAGCTTTGCACGCGTAGATTTTCCAATAAAAACATTACCCTCCTTCTGCGCAGTTGGGTAAAAAGTAGCCTATGTCACCCGGGGATAGAGTAGCTTCCCAACGGTGAAAGAATTTTTTAAATCGGTCCAGTAGTTTCGAAGCCTATTCAATACAAACAAACAAATCTTTCCTCTTTATAATATTGGTATAGACCTACCTTCAATTTCTGGAACATAGCCTCAGCTTCTTTGTCTCCACTATTCTTATCTGGATGGTGCTGTAAGGCGAGAATCTTGTATTCAGCGGTTATTTGCTCAATCTAAAACAAAAAAAAACATGTTAATTACCACAACAATACCTGCTACTAACCGCTTATCAAGGCCAAACACCAAACCAGTTTTAATTTACCGTTACTTTAACAAGAACAGTTAATTTAACCGAATGAATAAAACATAGTGAGTAATAAACAAATGCGCATATCAATCGCCATGTAAACCAATCAATAACAACATCGAAAACTTGAATGAGGGAATCAGGAAAAACCCTTGTGAATCATTCATTAGACAACTCGTAACGCAATGACGCTAAGACAAAATCAATGGCAGAGCAAAAACCAATCTATGCATGGAATAATGGAAACCTAGATCAAGGATGTAGGTCAGGCCTCGAATGAATAAGGTCACTGAGCAGAATCGATAAAACATTGTCAGGTATCCTAGTGAACTATACCCTATCCAAAGAACATAAGATTTAGATTTTAATGAGAAAAGATACTCACAGAAGAGTTTTCATCGCAACACAGTAGACCGTAAAAGTCATCGTCAGGATTCTGTTTGTAACTCAATATCTCATCCACGGTCGTCATGATGGCGACGACCCTCCCGCACGATATACCGAACGTTACTGAAGAAACTAGAGGTGAGGTAGCGGCCGTTTGACTTGTTGATCGAATGGATCGAGACATGCGCAATCGAGCTTTGTTCTCTCGATTATAATTGAACTGCTAGAGCAAGTGCTTTGAGAGATTGATTAAACGATATACAAATTTAATTTCGGTGACGATTGGGCGTAGCATCCGGAAATGCAAAAAAGTGACAGTGCTATTTACTTGCTTTGGGGAAGAACGAGACAAACATGTATCATAGCCGCGCCGCATTGTCTCAGGAGTAAATGACGTAAGTGACAAAAGATAAAATCTCGAATTGCATGAGAACCAACAAATGAAAAAAATGCTTTTCCATTAATTTAGGTACCATAATGACCTACATAACTATGTAAAAAAATACTATAAATCTTTTCTAGAGTCGGAGAATGAACGATATTAGTGTTTTAAAAGAGCCGATTTTGACAAATAATAAGTGTATCGAGAAAATTTCACCAATTGCGTTCTGACTTTCATTTATGTACTTTAAATCCTCAAGTAAATATTGCTTAAATATGAAATCAGTACTATTTTTAGTTATTGAATACGACAGTTACTTAGCGGCTCAATTTTTTTTTCATATCGCCTTAACGAATCGAACACTAAGCAGCTGGTGAGAATATATTATTCATAAGGAAACAACACGATTCTAGCTCGCAATTTTACGCTCAATATTCAATTATAATGACTTAGTTTGAACTCGATTATGATAAGGTCTACCTCAATATTCAATTATAATGACTTAGTTTGAACTCGATTATGATAAGGTCTACCTCAATATTCAATTATAATGACTTAGTTTGAACTCGATTATGATAAGGTCTACCTCAATATTTAATTATAATGACTTAGTTTGAACTCGATTATGATAAGGTCTACCTCAATATTCAATTATAATGACTTAGTTTGAACTCGATTATGATAAGGTCTACCTCAATATTCAATTATAATGACTTAGTTTGAACTCGATTATGATAAGGTCTACCTCAATATTCAATTATAATGACTTAGTTTGAACTCGATTATGATAAGGTCTACCTCAATATTTAATTATAATGACTTAGTTTGAACTCGATTATGATAAGGTCTACCTCAATATTCAATTATAATGACTTAGTTTGAACTCGATTATGATAAGGTCTACCTCAATATTCAATTATAATGACTTAGTTTGAACTCGATTATGATAAGGTCTACCTCAATATTTAATTATAATGACTTAGTTTGAAGTCGATTATGATAAGGTCTACCTTAATCGAGTTCAAACTGAGTCATTATAATTGAATATTGAGCGTAAAATTGCGAGCGAGAACCGTGTTGTTTCCTTCCGAGTCTCTTCATCGTTAGCAACTACTTGAATACAAATATTCGACTGAGACAAATTAAAAATCGATTTTAATTTTCTAAATGATCGACTAGCGATATGATGAATCTCCAAACAGGCCGACTCTACAATGCCTCTTGCGCGCTCGATACAAAGTTACCCTGGAAGATCCTATAAAGCTGCTACCACTGAAATGAATGGCATTCTGATAATCTCTTACTTCGCTGAACGTATATTTTTGAGTAGGTTTGTGTTGGCTATCTTTAACAGCTTATTACACAGCCTTACAGTAAATATGCTTTTCGTTTTCATCTACCTCCTGTTATTGTTAGAGCAATTGATACAAAGTATAGTAAATAAGACGCGACAGGCGTGTGAATCTCTACTTTTAACTACAGTTTGTAGATTTTAAAATCCTTAACTATTAAGATTTTGGAGCAAACCAAACAAGTATTCCTACTTTGTTAACAAGGTATATCTGTATGAATATATATTGGCCAATATGATTTTGATCATCAATAACTGCGCCATTTTCATGGCCAACATACCTTAAACTTGTAACTTACTTAAAGAGTCAAATAAAAATACTAGTATTGCCAGAATATAGTTTGTTCTATAACATATATACCTAGTACTTAGTTCTGTAGTAGTGTGTGTGTTTAGTAGTAGTTAGTAGTAGTAAATGTTACTTCTGTATATTAGTCTTGTAAATTTATTATTAATTTTTAACCTATATTTTCCCACTGCTGGGCAAAGGTCTCCTCTCTGTTCCTCCACATCTCACGATCACTCGCCACGTCCCACCAGCCATCATGGAATGCATCGAGGTCGTCACGCCAACGCTTCCTCGGCCTGCCCCGGCTTCGACGCCCATCTGCAGGCACCCATTGTGTGACGACTGTTGCCCATTTGTCAGACCATACGACTGATGTGACCCGCCCAGTCCCACTTCAGCCTGGCAGTCTTGTCACCAACATCTGCGATGCCGGTCTTCGCGCTCAGTGTGGTATTGCGGATCCTGTCGTTAATATATAGTCTTGTACATATGTAATATGTATTATTTCTGTAATTAAAGGCACTCTGCCTAGTAGTTGTATAAGTATATGTTATATAAATATAAAATATTTTACTATAGGTACCTCCCACTCTAACATACTCGAGGCTTACAATAAGAAAATTCAAATTGACTAATAAAAAATAATGACACGACCTATGAACATGGGTTGATATGAAATAGCCCAAGGCATTAGTTTAGTGAGACGTTACTGATGAAAAAAAAACTTTTTTATCCATTAATCTACAACAACCTATAATTAGCTAGATAATCTAACGCGTCTTCTGGCGCAAAGGTCGGGTCTAATATGGACTTTACCTACACCATTAACAAAAAATTATTTCGCCTACACCTTTGTCAGGAAAAGATACCTACTTATTAGATACACTGGTACTTGGTGAAAACCGAAAAGCTGACAAAATCTTGGTGTTGTCTCTCCGTATTCAAAATTCAAACTACAGACTTAGATCGGAAGTCAAGGACGACCGCCACAAACTCCAAGAATCTTTACTTAGATATCTATTTTTTTGTGGAGATCCAACAGAAAAATATCACTTACTTCTGTAGGCTTAGATAACCTTATAAAAAACGAATTATGCCTTGTAATAGAACTAAATCTTCAATAGGTGCATTTCATGCATACGCATAGCGAAGCCATGAAGGTAAGTATTAATTTATGTACCAATGCAAAGGTGAAATCCACGCGTCCAGTATAAAATGAAGGCTGACGACATTGCATATTCCGTGCATGCTCTAGACATTGGCGTCCCATCGCTTCTGCATCAAAAATAGCTACCGAAGACGCGCTAAAACGTAAGTTTACGCGGTCCATCGGCCGCCGCGGCCGTGTTCATACAATCTGCTTTAAAAATCGCGTGCTCCACAAAACAAAATAATATTCGTTCAAAAGTTATGCTTGCCAGTGTGTGTCAACGAACTAGCTTGAACATCTTCCATCTTTGGCAGCGGAAGTAAGCGGCGGATGTCCCGGCAATGGGTGAGTGGTAGCATATGAATGCCTAACAACAATACAGCAGCATCGTTTCCACATTTCCTATTCGCTTCGTGTCTCCGCCGAAAGTTTGTCAACCTTTAATTTTTTGTATAGCACTACTAACTAGACGCATTTATAAAAGGGGCACGTCTCCTGAAACAAAGTGTTGGATCTTTTGACGTTCAAATAATTTATTGTTTAGAGACTTGTCTGGATTTTATTGTAGACTAATGGCAGGTAGGTGCTCGTACGGAGTTTTTTTTTTGTTACCTTGTAAGTCCGCTGAACTGCCAACAATTATTATCACTATAAAGGTACCTGTTTTGATCAGAGACTTTAAAATTTTTAGAATCTACTTGCCATAAGACTTTGAAGTTGCTGTTGTTGAGTCTGAACCAAGATAAGCTGTTAAATTTGCTGAAACTTATGGCCAAATAACATAAATATATAAAATAAACAAATATTCAGCTCTTTTGAGGGATCTCTCAAGCGAATGGCTTAATTTTAAATGTAGAGTTTAAGAGTGCCAGATTCAGCATAAATTGAAAACCTAGAACAAATATTTTTGTGGTCTAAATAATCTCAAATTCCATATGAACATTACTTATTCATATGGAATTTGAGTTCTTAATTAGTTTCCAGGTAGAGTAATTTACTAGCTAGACTAAGTAAATAGTTGATAGACCGGGAGATGGTGACACAAAATATTAGGTCATTTGTACCAGTATGGCGGTCCTTCAGGGGTCTAATTACGTAAAGGCGAAAAGGAAAATGATGGTCATAGCGCTCGCACCGGCGGCCCAATCGCGTGGGCGTTAATCGAACGCGTCGGATAAATAACGAGTGTCGAACGATTTGTTCCACAAAAATGCTTGTATTTTCAGATAGTCGAAAAAAAACGAAGTAGGCGGTAGCGTAATGCCATACTTCTCGGGTGTGACTTACAGCCCGCCATTCAACCATTTGTACCAGGCTAATTTTTGCATAGCTCATCATCGTCGAGTAGCCATTCACGAACATCACCTTGCCATACTTTTCCCACAGTTCCCAATGGCCGCCATACACGCAAAGGAGTATTTTTTTTTTCGCCAAACGATTTGTACTACCCTGAAACTTTTTTTAACAGTTCCCTGTATGATCATAAATAGAAGTATGATAATGCCATACTTGTGGGAGATGGCAAGTGTGAACAATATTTTTTCAAAATCCTAAGATTTTATTCGTAATTTGAACGATTTGTACCAGTATGCCACTAATTTTCCATGTAAGTTTGAGGTTTAACGAATATAAATACAAAGTTTCAAACACCTAGGTGGCGGCAATCTTGTCTTATAAGCAGATATAATATTCTGCGGCTCCCACCGCTCGAAAGATTTCTCGAATTGTAGAGGCCTTGGCTCATCGTGTTAGTAAGACATAATGAAAAAAAAAATTAAAATTCCGAAAATCATTTTTTCGAGTATGGCACCACTTTGCCACTTCACCATAAGTACGGTGTAATTTTCCCAAAGCAAAGTTGTTTTTTTCAAGTTTGGAAATGATTTGAAATGCCATATTGTTTCAATTCGTTCCAATTTTTTTTTTTCATATCTTTCTCGAGTGTGACAGTCTTCTGCCCCATAGTTATAGTATGGGATAAATTTTTTTAGGTTGAATTTTATCCAAATGAACCGAATACAATGATGCCATACTGTAACAAATGATTTTATGTCTTGTACCTTGAAAACGTGTCGAAAATTCAGGTTTTTCAAGTATGGCGCCACTTTTTCCCTCTAATAGAAGTATGGCAAATATAATAATGGTCACATTGTATTATATAATTTCCAAATTTCAAATGACATACTGGTACAAATCGTAAATTTTTTTTTCACCTTTTAGCTTAAGTCCGACAGTCATCCGCCCCATGGTTACCATCTGTAATAATTTTGTTAGGTACAATTGCATCCAAATGACGAGAATACAATGATGCCATGATGTAATAAATTATTTTACGTATTTTACAGTCGTATTTTTACAACGTGTCAAATAAATAAGTATTTCAAGTATGGCAGCACTTTTTCCCTCTACTAGAAGTATGGGAAAAATAATAACGGTCACATTTTGCCAAATAGTTTCCAAAAATTCAAATGCAATACTGGTACAAATCGTTTGGCGAAAAAAAAATTACTCCTTTGCAGTAGTATGGCGGCCATTGGGAACTGTCGGAAAAGTATTGCAAGGTGATTTTCGTGAATGGCTACTCGACGATGATTAGCTATGCAAAAATTAGCCTGGTACAAATGGTTGAATTGTTTTATTTAAATTAAAGTATTCGCGTCGGTATGGCGGGCTGTAAGTCACACCCGAGAAGTATGGCATTACGCTACCGCCTACTTCGTTTTTTTTCGACTATCTGAAAATACAAGCATTTTTGCGGAACAAATCGTTCGACACTCGTTATTTATCCGACGCGTTCGATTAACGCCCACGCGATTGGGCCGCCGGTGGGAGCGCTATGACCATCATTTTCCTTTTTGCCTTTACGTAATTAGACCCCTGAAGAACCGCCGTACTGGTACAAATGACCTAATATTTTGTGTCACCATCTCCCGGTCTACGAGTCCAAAGTTTTGTAGCAAACAGTGTTTACGTTTACAACGATAGTGTGGGCGGACTGTGTCTCGTTATCGTCATTAATATACTTGGTATCGTGAAAAATATATATAAACGTGGGTAACATTCTCACAATTTGACTCAATTCAAAGTCATCAATTGTATTACGAGTTTTGTTAGTTTTGAAATGCATATGTTTTGGGAAAAGTGACTCCACAATTTGATCTCATTTCATGAAACCTAATCGCACATATTGGCGCATGATGACACAAATTTAATTCAAATAAATGCAATCAACAGGGTGGTGTACTGACGCAGGTAATAAGGCTGCCAGGCTAATATGGGATTGGGCGGGGCCATTTAAGACAAATGCACCCAGACAGATGGACAACGATCGTCACCCAGTGGGTGCCTGAAGATGGGCGACGGCGCCGAGGTAGGCCTAGACGCTGGCGTGATGATTTCGATGCCATCGAGACAGATTGGTGGCATTTAGCACGTGAGCGAAAGTCATGGAAGACAGTGGGGGAGACCTTTGCCCAGCAGTGGGATGACACAGGTTGAATAAAAAAATGCATTCAACTTATTTATTAATTCAACAATCTAATTCTTATAATTATTAATATCTATGTTCTACCAAGAAACCAACGAGCAAAAATAAGTAAAATTTTCACTATAAATGGGGTATCGTATTTGTGGGAAATATCCGGTTTTAATGAAAAATAGTGATTCAAAAGTTATATCAAAAATTAGTACACACGGCTACACATCAAGCTATAAATTTCCAGTATAAGCTGACCTCTCATTCTACGAAACGCTGCACAATGCGAGGTCAGCGTATACTGGAATGTATAGCTTGATGTGTAGCCGTGTATGTGATATGTGTATCGACTGAAAACACGTAAAAGTAACCTACTCTTATCAAACAAACTTTCTTCAGAGATGAGCCTCCACAATGCCCTATTTAAAATCCAACTACTCTAGTTAAGAGCCCTTTCCATCTCGAGTTTTTGTCCCAGTTTGTAAGCTTCAGAAACATGAAAGTTCCTTTGTAAATTCAAGACAAAAACACAAGGTGAGCGTGAGAGCCTTTATTCACCATTTCATGCTTGAACGTGTTGAGATGAGACGTCGAGGCGTTGACGGTCGCCCGTCTCCGCGAACTCCTTATTGCTGGTTCTTATAAAGACATCTTGCGAGGCTTTAGAAGACCATTCGAATTTCGTTGCACAATATTGACAAGACTTAGGTGCAGCTTCTAGTTGCTTTTAATTAGGTATTTAGATATTTTTCTTGAACATTTTCTTATTCAAATCATTGTAAAATTGTAGTACCTATACCTATATGTCTCTGTTTTAAAATGAAAACACGAATCCGATAAGTTTTACCAAAAAAGGAAACGCTAAAGTCATTTCATTGTGTGTAGTTAAGTCTCTCACCAACGATTTTCAGATGCAAAAAGCCCGTCATTTAATTTCTTTTAGAACGACAGTTTCTTCAGTATTACACTTTCGTGTAAAAAGTACCTAACAACTGTGCCCTAGTTTATAATTATGAATGAAATATGAATCTACTCTAACACGCGGCTTCAGAGGGGAAGTAGATCAAGATGATTTTTGATGTCTATTTTGGGATCGGATGTTGTTAGTTTACAACAGGGAATACAAACGAATACGTTTATCTACAAAGCTTTAGTACCTACAGGTAAATTGTATTTATATATTTTTTAATATAAGTAAAAGTCAGGGTATACACCTAAGATCAGGGGATAAATGCATCTAAGCTTTGGTACAGCGATTTGTAGATATTTACTGATAGTTATCATTAAGTGGCGAGTGGCCGCAATATCATCATCATCATATCTGCCATAGGACGTCCTCTGCTGAATATAAGCCTCCCCCATAGATTTCCAGAGTGACCTGACCAATCTTGTGCCTGCACCCAACCACTTCAAGGAACCTTTGTCTAGTCGTCTAGATGGTTGTCCATCTATTGGGGGGGGGGGGGGGGGGGGGGGGTCGTCCTATTCTGCGATTTCCAGTTGTGGTTTCCACTCTAGAACCTTTCTACCCCAACGGCCGTCAGTTCTTCGTGCTATGTGTCTCGCTCACTGCCATTTCAGCTTGCTAATCCTCTTTTTCTAAGATAATTCAGCTTTTAAATCACAAATTGTTGTATCTCATATTGTTGTTAAAATTGTCACTTTATCCTGAACTGTAAACAAGTCCTTTTGGCCGATACCTCCTCCAGTAAAGAGTGTATAAATTAATTAACCAACATTCCTCATTATCCATTCTATTTCATTAGGTACGTTTACTATGCGTGACATTGACAGCCGTTACTGTTATATGTGCCAAATACTACGAGCTCCGTTCAAAGAAGGCAGCGATTAATGATTCTTATTCATTGTGCTTAGTTAGCTCCATATTACGCTGTGATAACGCTATTAATGTAGCATAGATGTAGTATGTTATCGGATTAGCCTAGAAACTTGCCGTACCATAAAAGAAAGGAAGAAATTATTTTCAAAACTATTTTGATACATCATCATCTCAGCCCGTCTGCACCCACTGCTGGGTATAGGCCTCCTCTTTATTACGTTATTCTTTCCGGTCCCTTGCGAGGCTCATCCATTGACACCCAGCTACGCTTTCAATGTCATTCGACCATCGGGCGGGTGGTCTGCCTCTTGGTCTACGAGCATCCCTTGCCCACCACTCTGTAATCGCCTTCGATTTTGATACATATAGATTAAATTGATGATGACATTGGCACAGACACGTGGTCTCTCACTATGGTAACAAAGTTCAAGGTCCTTCAGCGTGCTATGGAGAGGTCTATGATTGGTGTTTGTTTACGACATCGAATGAGAAATCAGAAATCCAGATCATTGATCTGCATATCTACGCAATTAAAAAAAATAGGTGTTTCACTATTAAAACTGGAAACTGTCCAGCTAGTTTTGATGGCGATCGTATTTTGTATCTTATAAACATAGTGTGATATCTGTCTGTTATTTAGTTGGACAAGTCGATGAACTTTCTGATGAGCCAGGCCTCAAGCATATACAATACAGGTGGTCTGGTTTTCATCACATTTCAATATTATCTCTCTTCAGTTCCAACTGAGCAAACTT
The DNA here is from genome assembly GCA_918857605.2 of Philereme vetulata. Lineage (NCBI taxonomy): Eukaryota > Metazoa > Arthropoda > Insecta > Lepidoptera > Geometridae > Philereme > Philereme vetulata. The sequence continues at coordinate 2,809,446 of OU975471.1, read as the reverse complement.
GAGCGCCTTCAAAACCTCTGTATTCGGTTCATATTTGGCTTGCGCAAGTATGACCATATTTCTGATTTTCGCACAAAGCTCAAGTGGCTCTCCATCCGTCTTCGCCGGAATGCACACATACTGTCCCTTTTGTATAACATCCTTTTTAACCCTTCTTCTCCCTTCTATCTTAAGGAGCGTTTTGAGTTTCTCCACCAGGCTAATGATCGCAATTTGCGTTCTTCAGATTCCCTCCAACTTAAAACTCCTGTCCATACGACAGAGTTTTATAGTCGATCCTTCACTGTAACAGCCGTACGATTGTGGAACGCTTTGCTCCTCTCTATAAGAACATCCAAGTCTATTTTTTTTTTTTTTAAACAGCCGTAAAACGTCCACTACTGAACTCAGGCCTCCATGGATCTCCATGATAGGTAGTTGCCATACTCACCACGCTTGGCAGGCGGGTTGGCGAGCGCAGTACGGGATGTTGATACGCGGAAAGACGCTGCTGCCCATCTTCCGGCGCTGCTGCCCATCTAGTAATTTTAAAACAAAAGTGCACACCCATTATCTGTACTTGTGTTGAAGTTGTAGCTGTTTGTTAATTCATCATAACCACTTTTAGAGTTGCTTATTTAAATTAAATTTGTGTTATTACTGGTAATTTAGGTTTATAGTATGTAGATATGTTTTTAAATTTATATAGATGCACCGCCGTCATGTGTTACATTTTTATCCTGTCCATACAAAGGTTGTCTGGAAGAGATCGCTTTTAGCGATAAGACCGCCCATTGTACTAAATCTATTTGTAAGAATTATGTTCTGTATATTACTTTGGTGTACAATAAAGAGTTATCTTATCTTATCTTTATTTACTGACCTAATAATAGTGAAAATACTCATATTACTTAGGTAATCGGGCTGCCATGATTTTGTAGCATTTCCAGAATGTTCGCCGATGCGAGAACTGACGGCTTTCGGGCGATTTATACGCAAAAGATTTCGCTCCTGGGGCGAGCAAGAAATAGTATAGGTATGTACCTACAGGTATAGAAGCGTAATACGCCGCACGAGACGCGCGCGATACACTTTTCCAGAGCGGCAGGCAGGTATCGTTTTGAAGATTTGTGTTTCCAACTCTTTCACCACACTATAAGTATAAGGTCTACACTAAAGAAAGAAAATGTTTATTGATTAGTCTATTTTTTTACTACCACGTACTGTCCCACTGCTGGGCAAAGGCCTCCCCCTCCCAAAGGCCTAAAAAGCGCTGGAGTGATGACTTATAGCGGGTTCCTATATCCGTCGGTGACCGACTACGATTCGTATCTACTTGAAAAACTGTCAACCTAGTGTCAAAATTTTGACACATTTTCAAGGATAAACGAGTCGTAGCTGGTTACCGACCGATATAGGAACCCGGCGTTAGACGTCTTTCAAAGAGACATCTGGCTCTAGACAATGATAAGTGGAAGGAAGAGGGGGAATGTATTTTATTGTGTATTTTTTTTTTTGTAAAAAAGCGCCCTTGGTAATCATTAATTTGCGATGCTCTTAAGAGGTAACAAGTATAAAGTGTCATTACATTACCCTAGTTTTAGAAGCTTATTGTACTCTTATTTATGCAAATTAATATCTTGTATCTTGTCTCGCACTTTAAACGAGTATATTTTGAGACCTAAAATAATAAATATATAATGTATTTTTTTTTAATTCAAACGCTTTACGGTTTAATATTTTGTATTTCCCATAAAATTTACATGATAAATCACTTCCTGAGAAAACATACAATGCTATTCTACTCACATACGTAGGTAGTTAGGTACACAATATATATTGCAATGAGCTAACATTACTTAACATGCAAGGTATATCTGCCAAAACAGATAATATCTTCAAACAATCACCAATTAAATAAATATTGAGCCATCGAACTAAATTGGTTGAAATTTAATTAAAGTAAAGTAGAATTTATTTCGATAAAGTAAGTTTACAAACTTAAAATCTAGACTTAAACTATGTACACACGGCTACACATCAAGCTATACATTTCCTGTATAAGCTGACCTCGCATTGTGTAGGCTTTTCGTAGAATGAGAGGTCAGCTTATACTGGAATTGTATAGCTTGATGTGTAGCCGTGTGTACAATCATGTTTCCTAGTGTAACTTAAGTTTGCAGTTATGATGAATACATAGTCAAGTGACTACCCTCCGTACTAGTTTTCACTGTATGACGGCAGGGCGTCTATGCTCTTCCATATAATGCTATCGACTTAAGAATTTAAACTTTTTAGTAAGTTTATTTATTTATTTAGTTAATAATACTTAGATTAACAGTTACATTACCGTATATAATACATTTATTAACATAATACTGAACTTAAACCAAATTGAATCTACATTATGTAATACTAAACTTTATAAATTTGACGCGGCAAAGTAGCCCGCCAGTTAACTTTAATATACCTACTATAACTAAACTTTAGAAAAATTAAAAATAAATAATTACACGAATAAAAAATGAGTATGAAAAATTTTTGAAAAATTTAATTAAATGTATAAGTGCCCCTTGAGCTGCAATGTTTGCTTGATCGCATTTGGAGTGTGTGTGTGCGTGTGTGTGTGTTTATGTGTGTATAGTGTACCTAGTGTGTGTGGTGTGGGATGTATTTTATAGTGTTATGTTATGTTTTAAAGTGTTAATTATCAGATCATTTGGGAATGGCAACAAAAAAAGAAGGTACTCAACTAAAGTGCAGATGAACCCGCTCCAAAAATAATATTATCTACAAACTGTTTATAAAGTGATTTTACACGCAAGGGTGCCGCCATGTAGGCAGTTTTTTTAGGAAGATTTTTAAAAAGACTAGTGTTGAAATGTCAAAGCTATAATGTTCATAAAAAGTTAAGTTTTCTAGTTAGGTTAATGATGTATGTTAAATTCTTAATAATCTACTAATCATTGTTTATATATACTATATTAACATCTGTTATATGAATATATGTATAAATGACTGCTAGTTGTGATATGCTTATATTTTAACTAATACCTACTATCGAATAATAATTTTGATAAGTATCTATAAATCTAAATAGTGTCTAAATCTGAAATTATCTTCTGTAGGTGTCTATTTAATTTTAACTTTGTGGGTTTATTGCATATATTTTATGCAAAATAAATACTTACACCTAATTAAACTTAGAGGGTTTGTTCAAGGTGTAACAACCGGATTATTGCCACTTCAAAGTAGTATCAGTAGTTCAGTCAACCGGACTTAATAGAGGGAATAAAGGGGCTGTTGGTAAAACTGACTTGTTATGGTTTAGATGAATAAAAATATTCTTTATGAATTAGCCCTACTGCCTTCTTTCATCTAAGAAGCTAGAGGTACTTAGTTTTAAAGTTTTATAGATATTTATGGGCAATGATAAAGTCTTTGTTTTAGTGATAAGAGCTGTTTGTTAAACAGAAAGGCAATGAACCCTAATTAGGGTCACAAACAGACAATATTATTTATTAGACTCTTACGTGTCATGATTTAGGAGAGCTACAAGTGTAACGCGTTATCTTAAGTTCTTAACTTGGTAATATGAACATACTATTGAGGATCTATTTGATCTCATCCCGTCGTTAGATTTTCCCACCGCACTTCTCGACAACGTAATAAAGCTCATCCACATATAATCGACAATTGGGTATCGCGCACCGCACACTTCACGCGATCTTTTCTACCCCATACTTGCAAGATGTGGAATGAGCTACCATCTGAGGTTTTCCCATTAGGCTACGACATGGCACTCTTCAAGAGAAATGTAAAGAGGTTTCTACAGTGTGGGGAACGCATCGACAATACCCCGGGTGTTGCCGGTGTCAATAGGCGACGGTGACCGCTTACCATCAGGTGGGCCGTAAGCCTGTTTCCCCACAAATAACATAAAAAAAAATGAAAATTTTACATCATACCTATGTGCTTGACGTGCTTGTTGTAGGCACAGGCAGCTATTTATTGCTAATCGCAATGTCCCGAATTATTAATAAATAATAAATACGGTGACCGCTTACCATCAGGTAGCCTGTTTCCCCACAAATAACATTAAAAAAATACTTTTCTAAGCTTAGGGAATGAAAAGCAACTCTTTGTTCCCCGAAAACTCTGTTAATTGCATACCACATTAAAATTAACCAAATAACTGATAGACACAATGAAATACAAGTGATAGTCTCCTGGGGTCAGCGCTCAGAGCGATCTCTTCTGGATAACTTTTGGATAGACTGGAATTCAAAGTCATTACTTTGAATTCCAGTAATCATTATTAAGGGTGCTAGTTTAAATACAAATGAAGCGTACACTACCTATTTAAAAACAAGTGTAGGCGTTCTGCCCACTTCTGTATCGGACTAATGGTCACGAAGAATAAAATGTTTTTCTCAACTAGACATTGCCTAACTATACCGTCTGCAATAGATGAACAGGCCAGTGAAAATGAACCTTATATACCTATAAATATTATAATATACCTATTTATTTTGGGCCCTAAAAGACTTGCCTTATTATTGTTATTAAACTAAATAGATCTTCGTTTGACCACAATCTCACCTGAGGGTAAGCGATGACGTGGTCTAAGATGAAGCACGAAGATCTACAAGAAACCTATTCACTCTTACCTTAAAGAGGCCCGGATTGTATTCTTTAGGAAAAACAGACGACGGCAAAGCGTTCCATACCTCAGCTGTACGCATCAGGAACGTAGAACCAAAACGGTGTGTGTGAATGGGTGGTATGTCAACTAGGTACGGATGGTACTGAGCCGTGCGCCTGCTTGTCCTTTGATGGAAAGGAGATGGCGGAATCAGATCGTGAAGTTCCTGGGCACATTCCCCGAAATGTGAAATGATGTAAATTATGAAATGGCCTACTAAGAAGCAAGACTTTTAAGGGCCCAAAATAAATTCTTAGTGCACCGGACCAAAATGGTAAAATCGAAACCCATATGGTTATGACTTTGGCCGTTCGTCCATCTGTCACTGCTTAGCAACTAAGTACTGAAGCTATCGATTTGAAATTTGAACATTTTGAACACAGAAGAGTAATAGAGTTCCTTGAGGAAAGGCTCGTGCAGGTAAGTGCTACCACCATAACAATTTCTGCCGCCAAGCAGTTGTGTTTCGGTATGAAGGGTATGGTTTGATGGACGCGGGGCAGTGCATCGTAGGGCACCGTTCTAAGGTGCGTGACCTACAAGGCAATACTTTGGTAGAGGCGATGGTTACCACTAACATCAGATGGGCCTTAAGCTTGTTCTATCTCCAAGTAGTAAAAAAATATATATTTATAAAAAATGATAAAATGATACTGCAAGTAAAGAAATTCAAAAATATTTTCAGTGGTCAGAATAAATAAATAAATAAATATTGCTGGACATTTCACACAGCGCTATCTAGCCCCAAACTAAGCAGAGCTTGTATTATGGAAACCAGATAACTGATAGAATACTTATATACATTTTTTTCTGTAAATACATACTTATAACATATATAGAAACAACCAGACTGGGAACAAATGTATGTAGATCATGCAAACATTTGTTCCGCGGCGGGAATCGAACCCGCTACCTCCTGCGTCTCAGCCGGCTATTCGCCCACTGCGCCACGGAGGTCGTCAATGAATGGTGGGCGGGAGTCAAAAACTCACGAGCTGACGGGTCTAATGTCGTGGTACCGTCGCCTATAAACGCCTGTAACACTTGTGGTGTGGACTGCACGTAGGTACATACGAGTTAATCAACGAAATACGTATTATGGGACCATTGTCTGCAATTCCATGGTACTCAGATACTTTGTCCTTAATCCAAGTACCGGCATAGTGAATTGGACATAAACGGAAGCAACCAATTGTGTTAAAGCAACAGTCCAGGAAATGTTGGCTAGCTCCACCAACATCGCCATGTTATGTAGCTTGAGCTGTTTATTTCATGTAACTGGTTCTTTTTTGGTCACACGTGGCTTTAATGTGTGACCATGTGCTAAATGAATCGTTTGATTTATAAATATATCTGTCATTTTGCTGATAATTGACAATTTATTGCCAAATTTTGGTCCTTACCTCCTTATTTCTCATGTCTGTGTTTACCGCTTACCATCAGGTAAACAGTATGCTTATAAGAAACCTTGCTATAAAAAGGGGAAGTCTGAAGTACCTACGGCATATGAAATCTGAAGTCGATGCTAAAAGACACAAAACTGCAAGATTTAGTATGGACTTTTTCGCTAATTTTGAGCATGCCCCTTAGTGGGTGTTTCAGCGCTTGGTATGACTAATGGTGAGGCATGTTAATCTCGCAGCGAGCGCCTCAAAATAACCTGCATTCCGCGCATATAATACGGAATACGGACTTACCCAGATACTCGCAGGTTTCCTGATTAAATTATTTAGAAGATAACTTAACAGAATACAATTATCGACCATAACTAAATTAAATACTTACCTAAATTATAATATGAGGTAGGAATACGGTTATCTACAATGGCTTCCAAAAGTAGCCTCACAACTCAAAATAACGATCCGAATCACCTATGTAACTATGTCTTGCAGAATGAAAGACACTCTGTCTTGCAGAAATTGAACCTAACGAACTATCGGATAAGGTTTAAAAAAATCGTATAGTTTCAGTAGTAAGGTGTAACTAGTCAACTTAATAGTTATAAGACTTAAATTACAAAATATAAAACTCAAAATGTTCTTATCGACCAAGGGATCGAAGCTACATGCGTACCTAGTAATGCTTCAAAAACAGCTTTACATCTAACTCTAAGTACTTTATCTACCGGCATACTTTCGTAATGAAAAAGTCTAAAGGGAGAATTCCTTCGTTCAACGATGTAGAAAATTACAGAAAAGACTTTATTGCATGAGTTTGTAATGGGTAGGTATATAGTAATAAATTAACGTGTGTTAGTCATTTAATCAAAATGGCTATACACGTGATTTATGAACGCCGTTCATTGTTCGATTGTAAATTCGAAAAATAGGTCCTTCTGAAGGTGAACTGCAGGATACAAAATATTGTATCCTGCAGTTCACCTTCAGAAGGATAACTTAGATAAAACTGCGCGTGTCAGTTAGTATCATAAACAGGGTATAGGTACAAAAAAGTGATAATAGGTATTACAGAGATTTTGTCGGCGCGTTTCAGTCACTTTCTTGGAAATATTTTTCGTTTATTTTGTGTATTTTGGCTCGGAATACGAAAAGCTTTTAAAATAATGATTTCACCGCTAAGATACCGTAAAACGAAGAACCACGCGGTTTTGAGCTTTGTCGTATAGGTAATTGAATAAGTAATAAAGGTTCTTATTCCTTGTTTTGTGCGTGGGAACTATGAAAACTGAAAATTATGGACAGATAAAGTATTATTGTTATTCTTTATTGTATACAATACGACAACGCAGAGAGACCTATGCCCAGCAGTGGGATGAAAAAGGCTGACGACGACGATAATGATGTACACAAATAGATTACAGACAGAAACAGCTTACAAAATGAACATGTAGGTACAAAGGCGAGCTTAATCCTAATAAAAGTTTTCTTCCAGCAAACCTTTGAAGATGGAGATTTGATTATAGTGGTGGGTACGTCTACGTGCACAGAAAAGGATATTTACAACACGACATCGACAGGACAAATTAGTCTAAAGAATTCAACATTAAAAGTACCTATTTGTGATTTCAAAGAATGAACATGGCTTTGAAGAGACTCGACTAACGCAACTCTGAAATATTTGAATTCATTCCATCTACCCACCAAGTAACATCATTGTTTTAATAATTTGCCCAGTAACGATAGTCATTTGTCATTCATTAGGCGAACCATTGTTATGTACAACGGTACATTTCACGCCCAACCTTTGGAAAGTCAAGCGTCTCAGAATTCGACTCCTTACGAAATGGAGTAAAAAAAATATGCCAGATGTGGGACGAATGTGTTTACTTGCAACTAAAACAAAGCTCACTTTTGTTTCGGAGCAGTCTGCGGGGCATGCTACAAACGGCATTCTGTTTTTGTTTATGACTGTACCAACGTTAAAATTAAATCTTGCGATTTGAACTTTGCAAAAGTTATTTCCTAAGTAATTGCAGTATAGAGGTTGTTTAACTTGCATATTAAAATTTATTGTATAAAGGTGTTTTTGTTTTAGGCATAATACCTATAAGCTTTTATCAAAACATTCAATTCTTTGTCCTTACGTCCTTTGGCACGATGAACAAATCTATTAATTTTATTACATATGGTTTAGTACATAATAGGATTACTTGAAATAAGACTGGTTTTATCTAATATATAAAATTCTCGTGTCACAGTTTTCGTTGCCATACTCCTCCGAAACGGCTTGACCGATTTTGATGAAATTTTTTGTGCTTATCCGGTATCTATGAGAATCGGCCAACATCTATTTTTCATCCCCCTAAATGTTAGGGGTAGTCCACCCCTAAATTTATTTTTTTATTTTTTAGACAAAATTTTTAATTTCTATTTTTTTATGATACAACATACAAAAATACATACAATCCTCAATTTTCACCCTTCTACGATCAACCCTTATTTTTTAATAGCAATTATTTATATGGCAAAACAACGTTTGCCGGGTCAGCTAGTAGATTATATAGGTTTTTATATAACTTTTGAAACTATCATGGTTATGAACACTATTTGTATTATACTAAAAAACGAGAGTGCTTTAGACCACACGACTGAAGTAAAACTTCTTTTATAAAATATTAATTTATAAAATTGTTCAATTACTTACTTACAAAAGTGTCCACGCGTCTGTAGGTCGATCAGTCTATGTTCATTCTGGATAGATGCAACTCGCACTCGCACATTAACGTTTAAAAATATACGAAACATAACTCTCTCTTTCTATGTTCACTAACTTATATCTCACTCTCAACTTCCGTTCGCACTTTTCGTAACGCATTCACCAGCTTACTCCCCAAGTCAAGCGTGCGTAAAGAAGTTTTACTTCAAAAACTCACAAATCATGGTAAATATCCTGTTTTTAGTCAAAATACCTAGGTACTTACAAACTCCAGCAAATCATCTGTTGATTCTCGGCTTAGGTTGAAAGCAACTTCCTAAAGTTACATAAGTTAAACGAAATGAATACAAATTTGGTTAGTGGGTATAACATCAAACCTGAGCCTCTAAACGTGTAGGTAGAAGATCTAAGTATTACTCGTGCGCGATAACTTGGGACATGCTAGGAATGCGACTCCCCGACCGCTTCCCCTGCACTTCCCCGATGGCGCCCGTATTGTACCGTTCGCATCACTATTTTTACTAGGGTTTTTGTCTCGTACTGGCCTACGTCACGTAACGACGCGCTCTGGAATTCTTTTAGTTTTCGTTTGTGTTATTGTTTTGTTGTAGTTTTTTTTTGTTATAGTTTGTGTCATTGTTTTGTTGTTGTAGTTTTTGTTGTTATAGTTCTTGTTAAGTGTTTTTGTTATCATTATGAAGGGTAAACCTTTGCATAGCGGAGAAAGAAACCTCGTGCTAAAAGTGTTAGAGTTTTTTGAAAACGAAAAACGGAACAAACAGTTTTGTTTACCTGTTGACCAGGCAGTAAAACGAACATGACGAAGATAGTGACGAAGATGAGATAATGTAAATAATAGATAAAATAAATGTATAAACTTAAACATTGTATTTTTATTTTATTCAAATAGTGTAAAAAAGATTAGATAAAAACCAGCGTCCTCCCTGAGTAACATAATAAATTAGGTTAAAAAAAACAAAGACGAAGCCGCGGGCGGCTGCTTGTTATGTTCGCTTTATTGCGGGCGGTACAAACACGCCAATATGACGTCACCGCGCTCAGATCCCAACTTATCGCGCACGGGTAATAGGTCGCTATCTAACGAAACCCAAATAAACGGATAAAGCAACAATGGAAAGAAAACAAGAAACAATTTAAACTGACGAGCTTGCTAAGTGCCTAAAAACATCTAAATATCTCCTAAACCATACAAGTTAGTTTCTTCATGAAGTAAAAAAATCTTGAAAACTGTTTTATATTTTTTTTTAGCTAGTTACATTTTTCCACTGCTGGGCAAAGGCCTCCCCCAACTCCTTCCACCTATCGCGATCCTTGGCAGATTCCCACCATTCCTTTTCGAATCCACTGATGTCGTCACGCCAACGCTTTCGCGGCCGACCCCGACGTCGCTGTCCATCCTCCGGTACCCAAGGAGTTATGATGTTGGCCCATTTCTCCGGAAGCATTCGACTTACGTGCCCGGCCCAATCCCACTTGAGCTTCGTGGTTTTGTCTCCCACATCGGCAATGCCAGTTAATGAACGAAGCGTGGTATTCCTCACCCGAACGGTTCTCCGGAATCCTAGGACGCTGCGTTCCATTGCCCTTTGGCAAATCTTGAGCTTGGACTTATGCAGCTCGGTCAATGACCATGTTTGCGCTCCGTAGGTTAGGACCGGCAGGATACACATATCGATGAGTTTGCGCTTCAGACTCAGAGGAAGGTCACCCTTCATGTGCGCCTTCATGGACCAGTAGCTCTTCCAGGCATTTTCGATGCGGCGATCGATTTCTTTGTCATGCCTGTTTTCGAAGCTTGCTAACTGGCCCAAGTAAATGTATTAGTTTTATATTACAACAGTAAAACCTTTTTACTTATTGGCCTGTTTCAAGTCTTATAAATGTGTATGTTGTACACACGGCTACACATCAAGCTCTACATTACCAGTATAAGCTGACCTCGCATTGTGTAGGCTTTTCGTAGAATGAGAGGTCAGCTTATACTGGAAATGTAGAGCTTGATGTGTAGCCGTGTGTACTTCAATGCAGTAAGTACAATTTTTTTTTCTATGCATTTATAGAAAAAAATTTTACTACATTGAAGTACAACATACACATTTAATCAAATATGTATTTGTTTTGTTTCCATTTAGGTTCGGGCGGATCAGCTAGTAACGTACCTATAAAAGGTACGTTACTAGCTGATCCGCCCGCAGCTTCGCACGCTTGAAATTTCCTGTTCCTCCACAGGAACGGAGTGCCGAAGTTCGTGGGAACTTCGGGATAAAAACTATATAAAACACTCTTGTCAAAGTGACGCGACACTTCATGTAAATGACTTCACGTCAATGAACGACGGCGACGGTTAAATTCAAGGAACTTGTACACACGGCTACACATCAAGCTATATATTTCCAGTATAAGCTGACCTCGCATTGTGTAGGCATTTCTTAGAATGAGAGGTCAGCTTATCCTGGAACTGTATAGCTTGATGTGTAGCCGTGTGTACTAAAGCACATGTTTTAGTACATCTTCCTTGGTTAAATTATATGGATATTGTTCATGCAAAAATATCTACTAAAATCGCGATTAAAAATTTGGGGATGGGGATAGGAGGGTGAAAAATACTTTACGACCTATTCTCATACTACCAAATATATCTACAAAAAAATCTAGAAGATTAAATACACATACAACATTGAAAGTTGCTTTTTACTTCAAGAAGCTATTTTGCGTGGTTTCGGAAATATTTCATAATAAGTTAGTGGTTTCTTTATATTCCTCGTCAGTGTATAAGGTTCTGAGTCTATCCGTATTAGGTACCAATATTATTTGTGCCAATACTCTGAAGTTAATCTTAACTTCTTTCAGTTCAATTCGAATCTGATTCCCTCTCAACTTTTCGCTCTACGGAATCAACATTCAACATCTGTTTATAAGCTATAGTCCTCTAAAATCAATACTCCCGGGAATCTAGACATGCGTACTGCCACCTGCTGATGTCTTCAGCTCCGCATGATCAGTCTATTATATTTCCGCAAGGCAATAGTTTTTGCATTAAGGCGAATATGGTGGCTGATTGGTCTTATTTGGAGGCTTTCTCCTCAGGGAGGAATCAGTTTTATGTGCTCAAAAAAATCTATGTCATTCATTGACCTTTTATCTGCAAAGTGAACATACAAAAAAGTTGTACACACGGCTACACGTCAAGCTATACGTTACCAGTTTAAGCTGACCTCTCATTCTACGAAAAGCCTACACATTGCAAGATCAGCTTATACTGGAAAGATATAGCTTGATGTGTAGCCGTGTGTACCTGTTTATTTACTTTGAGAAAAAAAAAATAACAAAATATAGCTGTTTTCGACTTTCAGTTTTATTTAACCTCTAAACGACGTAAAATTTTGTACGTTTTCTTTCACCTAAATGTGGGCAAAGACTATACCTTCAAGTTAAACAAATAGTTCTGTGCTGCGACGGTCTTTCACGTGGCAATTAATTATTTTCAATTTTTCGGAATAATTAGCGGGCGTACCCTTAGAAGGTAGTTGCGCGAACGACGGGCGGCAGTGTACCGCTGACTGTCGTACGGCAAGGTTGTGCTCGTCTGCCTCGCGCTCACCTTTTTGCTGGTCGGTTAGATACGTGTGGCGGAAGGTGCAGTTGGCGCGGGGCCGAAACAATAGCTACGCCCATTCGCTCAAGGTCATCGGCCGATCTTTCCGATACTATGGCATGGCATAGACATATACGTAGTACCTACATATACAGAGTGTTTTTTTTAACTGTAACAGTACGGCAGCACCCATAACCAGAGAAGATACAGGTGCAGTTTCTTTTAAAACATCAGCTCGTTTTCGAAGAAAAACATTTTGCCAATCAAGTCTACTTTTTGCGTATTTGACAATGCCATGATAGGACAAATAAGATGATGCAATGACTGATATAAAAGTCCGACAGGTGCAAGAACCATGTTCGAAATTCAAAATTGTTCTGAAATACGAAATGTTTTTGAATTGCTCATGAGAGCATGGAGTTCCTAAACTTATTAATCGCTACAGTATTAATACTTCTTTAATGTGCAATTAGAATCTAATAAAATGTTTGTAGAAGGAATTTGGTTTGTCCTGTTGTATGAGAATACTTTTTATCAAATTTGACTAACTTCCGCTGTTCAGATTTTTTTCATCCCATACAATAAAATGATCCTTACAAAGGACTACATCGATCGGCATCAAAAAAAAAATTTACCAACTTGATTCATTTTAAGGCGCTACTCACACTTGACCGAAATTTTTTTAATACCAAACTGTTTTTCTTCTAAAACGAGCTTATGTTTTAAAAGAAACTGCACCTGTATCTCCTCTGGTTATGGGTGCTGCCGTAATGTTACAGTTAAAAAAACACTCTGTATATCGATGTAGCATGGACACTGTCATCAGTAGGTATGTACCTACCTATAGAAATGAAAAGATCATGCGGCACTAAAGACGATAAGAAGTTGCTCGCAGATAGATAAGTTGTGATGTAACAGCTGAATAGCTGTAACAAGGCCCAATCTACATACCTCGGTTTTAATTTGTATGGTAATAGAATTTGAGAATAGGTTGAGTGGAGATAGAATTTATCTTGAATTAATACGGAAATTGCATTCGTTTGTATCATCGGTTATTTCTTGGCCACTGCGTGAAGTGGGAGGTGTGTGGAACCTTGTGACTAAAAAGATAGACATAGTCAAAAATAATTGTGGCAAATTGACTACAAATAAAGGAAAGAGACTTTTTTACGTCTTTCTAGGTTAAAGTCTCGACAATCTTCATTAAAGTGTTAAAACGTGATGTCTTAACGCGCCGGCGAACCCCGAGCGCAACTTCAATTCGGCCGCGTCAAAAACTTCGGCCTGAATATCGCTATCCCTGTTTAGTGGCGAAGTTTAGCCACGCAGAGCAACAGTGATAGCAATATAACGATTCTAAATTTGATTATAATTTGACCGTGTTCCGTAATACCAAAAATGATGACTGAAAACTTGTTGTATTTTTCTCATTGTGTTGTTATTCTGCAACTAGACGATATAATCTATGTTCCCATGACTAGGATACGTAAGATGTTGTTGTTTTTAATACGAAACAATTAGGTTGAAAACAGGTCTTTTATGACGTAAAAACATGCAGAATGTGATACGCTTCTATTTCATTTTAGGTAAGTATTTTGATCTAATATATGGTTGGGAACCTAGATAAATACTATTCAAATTAAAATAATACCTCATTAAGGTAGAAATAGGCTCGAATTAGTAATGATCTTGGTAGTACGTGTTGTATGGGCGATTCCTCTCCGGTCTCCCCTTAACACAACATTTAAATGACTCTGATTCCTTAGAAATAATAATTGCATGAGGAAAAAGCTCTAAACTATAGTGCATTAAAATTACCTATTGCAAAAACAGTGGATATAGGTACAATCTTCTTCCTGATGATAAGTAGAAAATACTTTGTTTGAGATAAAACATTACTTACAATAAATCTATATTAAGTATCAGTGCCGGATTTATATTTTTTATGAGTGTAGGCCACTTTAATCCCGCCGCCCCATGTACCTTTCTAAAATAATAATTGCAGTAAGGAAGGCACTAAAGTTAAATAAACAAATAGAATAGAATATTATTTATTTGCAACATACAAATTTAACACATAAAAACAATAAAAAAAAGAAGTATAGTAATAAAGCACATAACACAAAACAAATCTAAATGTATTACTCGTGCGCGATAACTTGGGACCTGCTAGGAATGCGACTCCCCGACCGCTTCCCCTGCACTTCCCCGATGGCGCCCGTATTGTACCGTTCGCATCACTATTTTTTACTAGGGTTTAGTCTCGCACTGGCCTACGTCACGTAACGACGCGCTCGGAATTCTTTTAGTTTTCGTTTGTGTTATTGTAGTTTTTGTTGTTATAGTTTGTAACAACGTCGTTACGTGACGTAGGCCCGTGCGAGACTAAACCCTAGTAAAAAATAGTGATGCGAACGGTACAATACGGGCGCCATCGGGGAAGTGCAGGAGAAGCGGTCGGGGAGTTGCATTCCTAGCAGGTCCCAAGTTATCGCGCACGAGTAATAATACGCTTAGCGATATGAGTAGGTTTTAGATGAGTGTCAAAAGAATCGAAAGTGATATAGGGTATATAATAATTATAGGGTAGTTATATAAGGAGTTTAAAACTGGGAGCCGCCAGGCACATTATAAACAATTTGTAAACTTTTTCTTTCACAACAAACTTCTTGAAAATACGTTTCAAAATAATTCGATATAATTGCAGTTGTAGTCAATAGGTACTGTAAATTCACTTATCGCCTTAGTTGCTCAGCTATTTATGACGCGGCGGTACTAATAAAATTATTTTTAGCCATTGTTTGGTTCGATTTCCCGGACTACCCCTTTCGGCGCGGTCCCGTCTGAATATGAATGAGCTAACGTCAACATTCGGGGTTTGTTTACAAACATTGACGCCTAGCGTGCTTCCGAGCGCGCGCGCGCACCGTAAACACATGAAAATAAATCGTAGCGTCGGATGTAGTTAGGGGAGGGACAAGGCCAAATGCTGTAGCTTAGCTAAATGCCAGTAAGGAACGCAATGATAACGATCTTGACATTAATCAGGACTGGCACACTATCCCTGCATTCTGAATCACGACATAATCGCTGCTAGCTTTCGTGTCGTTCAATACCTGTAGATGTATCGCACCTGGTAGACCCTTTGGTACAAAACTGAGTTAAAGAACAATAAATACATAATGTTGAACATATCACACCGCGTTATCTAGCTCCAAATTAAGCAAGACTGATCTAGAAAATTGATAGAATACTTATCTATACTTCAATACTAATATTTTAAATCTAGAAAGTAACTATGTTTGTTTGTTACATTTTCACGACTAATGGCGAGTTCCTATATGGGTCGGTAACCAGCTACGATTCGTTTCTCCTTGAAAACCTGTCAAAAGATTAACACTAGTTTAACACTTTTTCAAGGAGATACTAGGCGTAGTCCGTTACCGACGGATATAGGAACCCGCCAATAACTGCCAAACGGATGGTTATAAAATTTGCCAAGTATATAGATCCTGGGAAGGACATAGGCTATCTTTTGTCTCAAAAAATAATCTTGAAGTGGGTGAAATAGGGATTGAAATTTTGTATGGGCAATCAATAATTCCTCAAGTTCGATCTGAAAATTCATACGCGAACAAAGTCGTCGGTAACAGCTAATAAGTAATACATATTTTTATATACTTAAACCTACCTAGAGAAACACCAAATAAGGTGTGATTTTGAATCTATGTCGCCCTCTACGAGAATCCTGGCTATGAGCCTGTTTTAATAAAAGGCTAGACCCAGCATATGAAAAAGCATCGGCGAAAGTTCTGTTTTATATTCTGTGGTTGCCACGCTTTCAATTTTCAGTGGTGACGATCTGACATCCATACTAATAATGCAAGAGCCCGCGACGATCAGACCTTCAGCTACTTCCACAGCATTAAGTATGTCATACGGTATACTGCTGTGGGGGAGTGCTGCAGATATAAACACCGTTTTTGTGCTGCAGAAGAGGGCTGTTCGTGCAATTTATAATATGGGCCCCAGAGAATCATTAAATAAATAATAATTAAATATAGCTGGACATTTCACACAAGTTTACTGCCTGTTCCTTCGCGACCAAGCCAGGAAATAAATGCAAGAAACAAGGCTGGTTGTTTTTTTAATGATCCTTTTAGAATACATAACAATACAGGAAATAAATTACGTCAAAATTGTAACATTTTGAACGAGTTGGAGCAATTTCAATCCCAAGCTTCTCTATCATCTAAATAATCCGATATTTTATAGTAGGTTTTTTTATAAAGATTTTGTTTAATTACGTTTTTATATGCTAATTGTAAAATTTTGTACATCACTTGGGAGTTTGTTATAAAAGCGAACACCTTGCTCTTTAAACGATTTTCTAACTTCATGGAGTCTACAAGGGGCAACAGCGAGTTTATCTTTATTTCTAGTATTAAAATTATGATTATCTCTATTTTTCTTGAACATATTAATATTTTTGTGAATATACATCACATTTTTATAGATGTATTGAAAAGGGAAATAATATTTATTTCTTTAAAGTTATTGCGTAATGACGACCTCCGTGGCGCAGTGGGTGAATAGCGGGTTCGTTTCCCGCCGCGGAACAAATGTTTGCATGATCTACAGAAAGTTGTTCCGGGTCTGGTTGTTTTTTCTATGTATTATAAGTATGTATTTACAAAAAAAAGTATATAAGTATTCTATCAGTTATCTGGTTCCCATAATACAAGCTCTGCTTAGTTTGGGGCTAGATAGCGCTGTATGAATTGTCCAGCAATATTTATTATTTATTTATTCTGCTATTCGGGGCGGAAACAAATCCAACAAATCAAAGATCATCAAAATCGGTCCAGCCGTTTTTAAGTTATAAATAGTGTAACTAATCTGACTTTGTTTTATATATTACTAGTTGTTGTCAGTGACTTCGCCCGCGTTGTTCTAAGGTGGAAAGTACATATATAAACTTTGAGATCCCATTTTTATCCCATGGGAACTGATTTATGGGATAAATGGTAACCTATGTGGTGATAGATAGATAGATAGATAGATAACTCTTTATTGAATTACCACACAAACAGAAATAATAAAAAAATAAGTACTGGGTTAAAATAAATAAGGCAATACAATGGGCGGCCTTATCGCTAAAAGCGATCTCTTCCAGGCAACCTTTGGATGGAGCGAAATTTTTAAAAATTACGGAGTGCGGTGTACTTTAGCGGATACATTACATTTACACATAATATATTCTAAGATATAATAATAATATGAAGTTTTAATCCTAATACTTAATATACTTATAAAATAGACTAATATATAGGTATATGTATACATATAGCAAACTATACTAACAGATAAAATAAGTACATAAATAGTAAATAAATAACGCTAGGAAGATGACATCGTCAGGTAATGATGTTTCACCTTCAATTTGAAGACGTGTAAGGACGATGACCGTCTTACTTCTTCGGGCAGAGCATTCCACAGCTGAACAGCCTGGACAGTAAAAGAAGCGCTGTAAAAGGAAGTGCTGTGCGAAGGAGTTCTGAGTATCAAGTTTTCTGATGACCTAAGAGTATAGTTATTTGAAGAATGGAGAAATTCAAATCTATCTTTCAGATAGTGAGGAGAGAAGGGATTGAAAAGAATAGAATAGAGAAGAAAAAGGATATGCGTATTCCGACGAAGACGAATCGGAAGCCATTTAAGCTTTGAACGGAAGGGAGACACATGATCATATTTACGGAGGCCAAATATAAATCTAATACAAAAATTTTGTAAACGCTCGAGCTTGTTAAGCTGTTCCTCAGTGAGGTCCAGATAACAAGCATCGGCATAGTCTAGTACGGGATGTAAAAGCGATTGTGCAAGCGCAGTCTTGGTGGACGTAGGCAAAAAGTTTCGTAGTCTCCTTAGTGAACCAGCTGACGCAAACAACTTCCGGCTGGTTAGTTCAAGCTGAGCCTTCCATGAAAAGTTGCGGTCAATGATGATACCTAAATTCTTAACGGTTTCGCTGTATGGGATTGCTATTCCGTCAAAGACAACTTGTGGGACAGTGGACCAATCAATTTTGCTAAGCGTTCTTGAACTACCTACAATAATGGTTTGCGTTTTGGTAGGATTAACTTTCAAACCGTGGAGCTTGCTCCACTCTGCAATACGGCGTAAATCGCAATTGGTAACGTCAACAGCATCAGCAATATTACTGAGCGTAGCTTGATTATAAATCTGAAGATCGTCTGCGTAGAGGTGAAAAGACGAAGAAAGATTAAGAGAAATAGAGTTTATGAAGATTGCAAAAAGAAGAGGAGATAAAACGCCACCTTGAGGTACACCAGCAGACGTATTACACCACGAAGAGAGAGACTCCTCGAGTCGAACACGCTGACGGCGCCCGTGCAAGTAATTGAAAAACCAACCAATCACCGCTGGAGATACGTTAAAGGAGCTAAGTATTGCCAGGAGAATATCAAAATCTACGGTGTTGAACGCATTACTGAAATCAAGTAAAGTCAGCACGGTAAGTTGCCCATTTTCCATGCCCACTCGTATATCGTCCGTGATTTTGACTAGAGCAATGACAGTACTGTGGCCTTTACGAAAGCCAGACTGCAGAGGATTAAGGAGACTATAGGAGGAAAAAAAAGAGTTTAATTGATTATGGACCAAGCGTTCGAGAACTTTGGAGAGAAAAGGAAGGATAGAAATCGGGCGATATTCAGAAAAGGATTTGGGATTAGGTTTCTTAGGAAGAGGAATTATTTGGGCTTCCTTCCAAATGGAAGGGAAGGTACCGGTCATTAGGGAGTGGTTCAAGAGATGGCAGAGGGTAGGTAGAATGATATCAAGGATAGGAATAAGCATATTGCGGCTGATACCGTCAAGCCCAACAGCATTGGATGTAATTGACAAAATACTTTTCTTAACGTCAGCAACGGTGATTTGGCTAAATAGAAAAGGAGGATGATCAGGAGTTGGTAACGAAGAGAGAAAATTAATTGAACTGATTTTATCAACTTATAACCAACTTATAACTAAATTTCATCGAAATCCGTTCAGCCGTTACGGCGTGATTGAGTAACAAACAAAAATCCAAACTTTCGCATATATAATATTAGTGTGATAGATATAAAGATTTTAATTATACTTTTGCTATTGTTTACAAGCTGAATTTTAAGTTAAGGAACTATTAAAAAATATTTTATCAGTTATCAGACAGTTTCTATGATTGTTACACCTTCAGCAATCACAACAAACACATCAACTCTTACACGGTGTAACACCTGTATCGCGGATGCCGGAGATTTGCAAAAGTTAAACAGATATTATGTGCGAGACTAACCTGAGTAAGTATTATGTATTGACAATTAGGGTATGAGAACAGAGAAACAAAACAAATATGAATCTGAATTTGCCCGATTGTAATTCCAAAACAATAGTGTACTATAACAATAATTAAATTTCGTTAGTAAATCCTATTTAGGTAGGTAGTTATTTACTGTAGGTATTTAATTTTAACTAATTGCTATCTTGTAATTGTACATAAACCTTCTATTACCTTTCATTTTTATAATGAAACCAAAAATAATCTTTGGACGTACTTCATCAATTTCTACCAAATATGGCTAACAATCGTTCAAACAAAAAACGGCATTTGTAATACGCCATAATAAAACACTATGGTTACAAAACACCCCTATTTTGCGTCGAAGATAAAAAAAAACTCTCTATTGATGAAAAACGCGTTCGAAAAATCAATAGCATCTGTCGCAATCATCAAACCGGATGAAAAACAAAAACAGAAAAGAAACAAACATAGGGAGAGAGAGCATTTTATATCCGCCGTTTTCAATCCGTGTCGACAACGCTTACGTTTCCTGCAAGCTTCCTATTGAAAAGCACAGATTTGTTCATAGTCGCCACTAGGGAAGCGAACGTGACAAGATATGTTAAATATCTCCAATACCGAAGACGTAGTATTATTAATTCTTGTACCGAATATTTCTTTTAATAACCGTAGTAGTAGCTATGTTAGAATTGAAAAATGAAATCAAACTAATACTTGTAATTAATTTAATATAATAAACTTGGTACTACAACACAACAAAGATATAACAATCTAAAACTTAATAGCTTGCTATGTATACTATACAAGTCATTCGAAATTATTTATTTCCAAAAACTAAGTGTCGACTGTGTGTTACTTAACATCAGAGCAAGAACAACACTATACGAACAAAACTATTAGCAGTCGTTTGCGTTTATCCGGTTATTTATATTATCGTTAAAATAAATCAAAGTAGCGATACGATTATACCGACATCACACCCCTATCCCATGAAAGCTCGCACGTGTTCTGACTGAACGAAAACAGAAGAAATCATAGCTTGAAAGCTTAGCGTCCGTCCACCTGCGCCCGCGCAACCTACGAGATAGGGAGGGCGTGCGCAGAGCACGCCGCGCATTCGTCGAGATGTGTTGTGTGTAGTGATATCATATCGTATATGGACAACATGGGACCCCAATTTGACTACTGCCTTCGTGCAACAAGTGAGTTATCAGTACTGTTATTTGTTTGGATAAATTCTGTGGCGTTGAGAATCTACGTGTTTTTAGGCGTTTGTGCACGCATAACGCTTGACGCTGAAAAAATAATGTACTGTAGGTTTTTATGTTAAGCATGATTTGTTTTATATGTAGACAGTATTAGTAATGAACTGCTAACTGCTGCAGAACAGTCATCTTACACTTGTTTGCGTATACTGTTTTATCTTATTGATTATATAGTATACTGGGCCAGCCCTTATTTAATCTATGAATGGACATTGAGAAGTGTTTTATCACTTTACAAAGTAACTAGAAAATTTCCTGTCTAGTAATTCATTCTGTTTAGTGGAAATCCCATGTAATGCCTATTTCATTTTACAACACGGATAACGCCTATACGGCTTCTTAAAATGATTCAATTACCATTCCCAGAAGTCATGAAAACGAAAAGCAGGATATAAAATGACTCACAATTTCGAGAATTCTTTAAATAATCTCGCGACTGTTTCCAGTAAATCGACGAAATTTATCCTTGTTGTATAATCTTATACAGATGTGTCTTTGTATAGAGCTACAAACATTAGAATGCATCATCCAATAAGTATTATGTAGTGTACTCACTCACTGATACGCTCGCGCGTTACCCGAGTAAAAAACCGGCCAAGTGCGAATCGAACTCGCGCACGACGTGTTCCGTACCATTATCTATAAAAACGGCAAAAAATCACGTTTGTTGTATGGGAGCTCCCCTTAAATATTATTTTTATTTTAATTTAATTATTTATTTTTAAAGTGAAATATATAACTAAATATTCTGTGAATAGTTCAAGCGTCTACCTGTTGCCGTTTTCAATATCGAGCTAAAACGAGCAAAAGAATCACGTTTGTTGTATGAAAGCCCCCCTTAAATATTTAGTTTATTTTTAGTATTTGTTGTTATAGCGGCAACAGAAATACATCATCTGTGAAAATTTCAAATGTCTAAGTATCACGGTTCATGAGATACAGCCTGGCGACAGACAGACAGCGGAGCTTTAGTAATAGGGTGCCGTTTTACCCTTTGGGTACGGAACCCTAAAAATAGCCTATATGTTGTTCTATGTTTTAGTTCCAAACTGTATCATTTCCCTGTTTCTGAGAGCTCAATATAGAATACCAAAATTCTCACTTTGCCAAAGTCAAATCGAAAACAAACATGTCTAGATTAAAAATAACCCAATCATGTGATCAAGATTGAAACGCTTCCAATTTAAAAAAAAAATCGCTGTCCGTCAGAAAAAACAACAATCAATTACTGTCTGTCTGTCGTCAATGTCCTGGTTTATTACGATAAATACGATATTAATAACGAAATGGGTGGTTGGCTAGTGGGCCATTGTTGGCAGGTTTTGTCCCACGACACATGTTTTATGTTTTTGGGGACAGTTCTCATTTAATAGCAGCTGGCCTACAGTCAGATTGCTGCGCACATGCGGGAAGAACAAAAAATTACACAAATAATACATGCTTATGTGAAAAACAATTTTGTAGAGGACTTTTATAATATAATTCAAACTTATTTTAATTTATAGAGCAAGCTTACTTAATAATTTTGAAAAAGTTGGGTATGTTTAATATTGGTTATAAGCTCTGCATCCGTATTTAACTTTTGATTGCAATTGCAGTTTGAACAAAGATATTTGAGTATCCAATTGAAAACTAACGATGGCTGATTAATCTATACTAATATTGCAAAGAGGAAAGATTTGTTTGTTTGTATTGAATAGGCTCCGAAACTACTGGACCGATTTAAAAAATTCTTTAACTGTTGGGAAGCTACACTATCCCCGGGTGACATAGGCTACTTTTTACCTAACTGCGCAGAAGGAGGGTAATGTTTTTATTGAAAAACTACGCGTGCGAAGCTACGGATTGGTAAGCTAGTTTTTAATACGACTGATATTTGAACATTGTACTGTACTAAACGACCGAAAAGAGCGTTTTAATGTAACCAAAAGAAAAGAAAACGTCTCGCAAAAGCTTATGTTACTTGTAGATGTATGTAGTAGACTACATCCTAGTTCCTAGTATAACGTTAGGACTATATAAATGACGATCTCAGTGGCGAATAGCCGGCTGAGACGCAGGAGATTGGGGGTTCCATCCATTTGTTTGCATGGTCTACAGATATTTGTTCAGAGTTTGGGTATCTTTCTATATTATTTATAATGGTATTACTAGCTGACCGCTCGCGGCTTCGCACGCTCTTAATTTCCTGCTCCCGTGGGAACTTCGAAAAAAAAATGTTATAAAACACTCTTGTCAAAGTGACGCGCACTTCATGTAATTGACTTCACGTCAATCAACGACTGTTAAATTAAATGGGTATTGTTCATGCAAAAATACTAAAATCGTGATTAAAAAATGGGGGTGGGGGGTAGGAGGGTGAAAAATACTTTTCATCCTATTTTCATACCTACCAAATATACAAAAAATAATAATTAAAATCGCACTTGTTTCGGAGGAGGAGTGCGACCACAAACACTGTGACATGAGATTTTTATATTTTAGAAGATAAGTATGTATGTAAAAAAACGAGTGTGTTTTAGACGACACGACTGAAGTAAAACTTCTTTTTCAAAATATTAATTTATAAAATTGTTCAATTACAAAATTGTCCACACGTCTGTAGGTCGATCAGTCTATGTTCATTCTGGACAGACGCATCTCGCACTCGCATATTAACGTTTAAAATATACGAAACGTAACTCTTTCTATTTCTATCTTCACCAACTTATATCTCCCTCTCAATTTCCGTCCGCACTTTTCGTAACGCATTCACCAGCTTACTCCCCAAGTCAAGCGTGCTGTTATATCCTTGTATTGTAAGGAGTTATGCTTACGAGATGCCTACTCAGCATTATATATATTATGTGTATTTCTTAGCAGTGACCCATCTCTAGTCACGGTCTGATCTTCTCAAAGAACGGTTGCGTCCGGGGGTTAAAATAATATCCTTAATTGTATCTTAATCCTTTATTAAACTCTTAATCAGTAAAATATCTTTTTTAAAACCCCTTCGGACTTCTGTCGTATAACAAATGGTGGCAGCGGTGGGATACCGAATTTCCCAGTGTCCCTAAATTCCTCAGCCGGACTCAAACAAATTCCTCAGTATCCTGGAATAAAATTATCCAAGTGAAAGTGAAAGTGAAAGTGAAAGTTCAAGTTATACGCTACTTACCTTCGGCTTCACGCTCCAGCTGTAAGAGCTCCCTTAACTACTCACTTGTCTGTTGACATCCAGTATCCTGCAAGATAATCCTGCACTGGCGTCTCGTATCCTGTATCCTCGGTGACGTCGTGCATCCTATCGTGATACTAGTAAGCACGTCGTGGTTTCCTGCAACAGTATCCTGCAAGAGAACCCTGCATTGGCGTCTCGTATCCTGTCTCCTCGATGATGTCGTGCATCGCTTCGTGATATCCTCAAGAAGCATTCTACATTTTATCCTGATATCCAGTTCGCATTGAATAAAAATTCAAGAATCGATTACCGTCTCGCCAGACTCCAACGAATCCTTATCGCGTCCGGAATGCCGCTCATGCAATTCGCGGTAGCCGTCGCCTACGCACTAATGTAAGTCTTTAGTCATTGCATTGCATTAGTTATCTGATTTTTAGGGTTCAGTTAAGAATTTAATTTAATATAATCCGTATTTGTAATTAATTCAGAGCTATTATGCCAAAAGTTCCTAAGGCAGAGGACGGTAAATTAGCAATTAGTGTCCAAGAGGTAGAAAAGTCTCCCAGCATCAGCGAGGTAAAATCACCTCTTAGTTCGCCTCGACTTACGAGATCAGTCGCAGCAGCCGCTACAATGGCCGAAATTGAGCTGAACATTTTGTTCAAGTTTATTAAACCATATGATGGCAGTCGCGAAACCGTAAACTCGTTCGTCATTAATTGTAATAACGCATATGAACTTGCTTCGGAGGCCCAAAAACCAATCCTTTTTAAATTCATTCTCAGTCAACTTAGTGGCAAGGCGGAGCTTGCTTGTTCGATTAAAGAGTTCTCATCCTGGGATCAGTTAAAAGAGTTCATTAAAACTCAATTCAGTGAGCGTAAACATTACGCTCACCTTCTCACTGACCTACAAGAGAGCAGGCAAGGCCCGCAGGACAGTGTCAACCAATTCTCATTGCGTGTGGAAACATATCTCTCCCAGTTGCTTACCGAAATCACCTTATCCAACACAAAGGCAAAAGAACTGCCTGGGCGTGTCGCTGCAATGGAGGATCTAGCCCTCCATCATTTCCTCATGGGACTGCATCCTCGAATTTCTAATATTGTTAGGTGCAGGTCTCCAAAGACCTTGAATGAGGCCGTAAACATGGCAATTTCAGAGGAACGGATCCAGCAGAGCTTATATAAACGATCAGCAACAGACACCTTCAAATCGAATCCAAAGCCCAAACCAGGTTTTCCTCAAGTCTCAGGCCCAAGGTCGAATCCGCAACCTGGTCAGGCGAATACCAGCCAACCTAAAACCGGCAACGCTCTACTCTGCCGATACTGCAAGGGTGTCGGGCATAACATTAGCAACTGTAAAAAGAGGGAATTCAATAACAATAAATTCAATTCGCCAGGTTACCAACATCCGAATATCTCCCGTGGTAATTTTGGTAATAACAGGGTGAATCATATATCCGAGATGCCAGAAGAGGAAATGGCACCTCTTCCATATGAGGATCCCCAGAACGATTTAAACGAGGTGTTGTCTTGCGAGGGTGCCGCGCTAGACAATCAGTAAGAAAAGGCACCATTCAAACACCAAATCCAGGGACTAACCGACAGGGTAACCAGCCCCAAACTGACAGTCCCATTCCAAATCCATGGACTAACCGACAGGGTAACCAGCCCCAAACCGACAGTCCAATTCCAAATCCAAGGACTAACCGACAGGGTAACCAGCCCCAATTTGACAGTCCCATTCTAAATCCAAGGACTAACCGACAGGGTAACCAGCCCCAAACTGACGGTCCTATTCCGAATCCGAGGACTAACCGACAGGGTAACCAGCCCCAGACTGACAGTCCCATTTACGAAGTAAATCTCGATATATCCAAAAGAATGTTGCCGCACACACTTCTCTATTCAAATGTTTCCAATATTCCTTTGACATTACTTGTGGACTCCGGTGCCGCAGTATGTCTCCTGAAGAAGTCATGTATTCTGAATAATCCAAAATTAATCCAAGAATCCATAAAACTCAAAGGCATAGACCCTGGTGACGTTCCAACGCCAACCGAGGGTCATTTTCAACTCAAACTCCAGCTGACTAACAACAAATTCATATCCTACAGATTCCATGTCATCAAAGACATAAGCTTACCTTATGATGGCATTATCGGTTCGGATCTGCTCGCAGCTTTCGGGTGTAAAATTGATTATACCACCGATGTCCTGAGGTTAGGAAAACAAGACATTAAATTGCATTTTTTAAATCCTTCTTATGTCATTCCACCTCGTACCGAAACCATCATTGAATGTTCGGTGCAAAACCCAAATCACCTCACCGAAGGCGTCATTCAAGATCAACATTTGTCCAACAATCTGTTAGTTTCCAATTGCATTGTCAAGGTAAAGGAAAACAATCGTGTAAACCTTTCAGTAGTGAACACATCCGAATCTCCTATCAACGTAAATTCTAATTTAAGCTTCAAAGTTGAACCTTTAAATGCCTATGCAGTCAAACTTAGTGCTAGTCCACATGACACTTCCAACCGCACGATTGCGGTCATGAATTCATTGAGAACCAATCATCTCAATCAAGAAGAATGTGATGCTCTTACGGAACTATGTTCCCAATATTCTGATATCTTTCATCTACCCGATGACCAATTGTCCTATACTAATGTTCTTAATCATGAGATTAAAACTAATAGTAATATCCCTATCCACACGAAATCCTATCGCTTCCCAGAATTTCATAAAAAGGAAGTCGATAATCAAATCAACAAGATGCTTGACAGTAACATTATAAAACCATCCTCTTCTCCTTGGAGTTCTCCAATTTGGATAGTTCCCAAAAAGCTAGACTCTCAAGGCCAGCGAAAATGGCGAATAGTCATTGACTACCGGAAGTTAAATGACATAACTATCGGGGAAACGTATCCTATTCCCCAAATATCCGAAATCTTAGACCAGCTGGGGAAAAGTAAATATTTTACCACTCTAGATCTCGCGTCTGGTTTCCATCAGATACTCATATCTCCAGAAGACGCGCCAAAAACCGCATTTTCCGTACCTCAAGGTCATTACCAGTTCACCCGAATGCCGTTTGGGCTTAAAAACGCACCTTCCACGTTCCAGAAGTTGATGAACATGTGTCTCACAGGGCTGCAGGGCTCTAGATGTTTCGTATACCTAGATGATATAGTAATTTACTCATTTGATCTGAATTCACATATATCCAATCTCGAATCTGTCTTTGATAGGCTTCGAAAATTCAATTTAAAGCTGCAACCCGAGAAATGTGAGTTCCTCCGGAAAGAGGTTGCCTATTTAGGCCACATCATCAGCGAAAAAGGCGTCAGAACAAATCCCGATAAGACAAAAGCGGTCACAGAGTATCCTGTTCCCCAGTCTCCGAAAGATATTAAGTCATTTTTGGGTCTGGTATCTTATTACAGGCGGTTTATACCCGAATTCGCCAAACTAGCAAAACCTTTAACGTCCTTACTAAAGAAAGATGTCCCTTTTTCGTGGCAGAACGAACATCAACTCGCTTTTGAGATCCTGAAGGAAAAACTCGTTTCTGCCCCAGTCCTAGCGTATCCAGATTTCACGCAACCTTTCAATCTCACATGTGATGCTTCAAGCTATGCTATATCCGCTATATTATCCCAAGGTCTAGTTGGTCAGGACCGTCCGATAGCCTATGCATCTCGCACACTAAATAAAGCCGAATCCAATTATAGTGTGACAGAAAAGGAATGTCTTGCCATAGTTTTCGGAACCAAAGTGTTCAGACCTTATCTTTATGGCCATCGCATCATAATCCTTTCAGACCATAAACCATTGCAGTGGTTATTCAATTGTAAAGACCCAGGTTCAAGACTCATTAGGTGGCGATTAAAGCTGGAGGAGTTTGAATATAATATTCAACATAAGAAAGGGAAAATCAACACAAATGCCGATGCCCTATCACGGTTTCCCGTCAATCCTGTCCAGCCGATGGAACCGCCTAATCCTATCAACGTAGGGGAACCCAATCCAGAATTAGATAGGGATTTAATGGATCTACTTATATCTCCACCTTCGTTTAATCCTGATCAAATTGCATCCCAAGATCCAGATCTCATTGATCCTTATGAAGACATCCTGCCCTTACCTGATATAAACTTACCGTCCAATATCCCAGATATCCTTAGAGATGAAATCGAAAATGAAGTTGATAACTTACCTCAATCCGTTCCAAATTTATCCGATATTCATCCTGATTATGACCCTATGCCATCTACGAGTGCTAATCCAGATTTACCTGTCGATGATTATCCCACTTTCCTGAAAATAATATCAGAAAAAAATAAATCATTTAACACAGAAATCAAAGAACATAACGAAAGTCTCATGAAATCTCCTGCTAAAATTATCCTAGTACCTACCTCCATCGATTTAGATGAGTCCAATCCTTATATTCCAGAAATTCTAAACGATTCAGAAGTCAATACTAGTATATGTGATTCTGAAAAAGAACTCTTCCTGTTTAAAAAGGTAGATCTTAATAACAAAGTGTATTATCTGCTGTTTTTCAAAGTCCATCATTTTGATCAGGCATCTTATCCAGAAATCTTCGAAACCCTGAAAAGAATTAGGAACGAATTAGTAGTTTTAGGAAATATAAATGAGATTGGCATTTCCGATTTAAAGAATCCTTTCGAAAAACATTCATTTATCAAAATCTATAATATTCTAACTTACCTTTTCCATGACACAAAAATTAAAGTCAATATCTATCACAATAACATTATATATCCTGCTCCAACTGAAGTTAAGAAAATTTTATTCGAAAATCATGATATCCCTATAGCGGGTCATTTAGGCTCAGCACGCATGTACAATAGAGTAAAGCAATCATACTATTGGAAAGGCATGCGAAGTGATATAGAAGCCTATGTAAAACAATGTAAATCCTGTCAAGAGAATAAAGCACTTAGAAAAGTAAACCGTGCTCCCATGCAAATTACCAGTACGTCGACCGAACCATTGCAACGCATATCCATCGATATTGTCGGTCCACTTCCTGAATCTGGTATCGCAAAATTAAAATTTATCCTAACCATCCAAGATGACCTCACCAAATTCTCTTCAGCCTACCCAATTCGTAGTACTACAGCAGAAGAAACTTGCGAGTGCCTACTTCACTACATATCTATATTCGGAATCCCTAAAATAATTGTTACCGATCAAGGCACAAACTTCACATCAGATCTATTCAAAAAGACATGCGAATTCCTCAAAATTAAAAACCTATGGTCTTCTCCTTATCATCCTCAAACTCAAGGAGCTTTAGAAAGAAGTCATTCCACTCTAAAAGAATATCTCAAACCCTATACCAATGCCGAACATACGAATTGGCCTCGTTATGTATACACAGGAATGCTCGCCTATAATACGGCTATCCATTCTACAACGCATTTTACACCGTATGAATTAGTGTTTGGTAGCAAACCATTTATACCCAACTCCATATATGACGAGCCACAAGGAGCCACGTATCCTGATTATGTCCGTATGTTACAAAATAGACTGAAATATTCCCGAGAAAAAGCCATAGAGTTTATTAGAAAATCAAAGGAATCTTCAAAAATTTTATATGATATCCATACTCGTCCAATCAAATATAAAATCGGTGATTATGTATATCTAAAAAATCACCTAAGGCTGCGTAAGGCCTTGTCCCCCGTCTGGAAGGGACCTTACAAAATAGTAAAGATCAATGGAAATAATACACTTACCTTACTCATCAACCGGCGTCATGTTACTCACCACTACGATCAAGTGAAACTCGCTGATGTCGGGAACAATCTATAACATAATTATGTTGGTGAACGGTTTAGATAGATAAGTTAGCAATTAATAGAAATAGCACTTAAGTATTAGGCATATAGGTTACGTTTTAAGGAAATACATAACTTACCTTATTTGGGTTTAGTCGTAATTCTAATTATTATTTGCAGAGTTACAACTCGGGGTCAAACGTATCAGGAATACCTTCAACCAGTCACTTCAAGTTCAGGCATTTATTTTGATTATTTGGGCACAGTGAAAATTAATAACGGCTACTTAAATGTTTTGATGCCATTGGACATATCTCATTTTGCACCACACATACAAAACATCGAATCAGCTTTGAAGACGACTACATATTTATGTAACCAAACTCGAATATTAGAAATTGAAATAGAATGTCATAATAGATTAAAACCTTTAGCTGTACGACAACAAGATATAAACAGGGAATTTGAATCTATCTCACACTTATTTGATAACCGATTAAAACGTGCCTGGATAGGAGGTATAGGAACTATATTGAAACAGATCTTTGGCACTTTAGATGAAAACGACGCCCTAAAATATAATGAAGCTATAGAATCTATTCGAAATAATGAGAAACAATTGGTTTCATTAATGAAAGAAAATATTTTGGTCACTACCTCAATCATAAGATCTTATAATGACACCTTGAATAAAATTAAGAGTAACGAAGCTAACTTAAATGAAGCTATTGACAACCTCTCACATAACGTAAGGAATATTTCTGAAGAAATCAATGGATTACGCATTCTTCTTAATGTAGATGAAATTTTTAATAGTTTAGAAACCTCACTACTTACCTTGTCATTCCAACTGGAACACCTAATCAACGCTATTTTGTTCAGCAGCCAAAATATCTTACATCCATCGATCATAACTTCACAGCAATTGTACCGAGAGCTTGCCAATAACTACAGATACTTACCTAGTGATTTAAGATTACCTGTAACTCTAGACGTAAACACCGTTCATCATATTTTAAGAGTATCTAAGCTTGTTTGTTATTATGTAGATTATAAGATTATATTTGTTTTACAGGTACCATTAGTTGGTATTAAAGAATACTTAATATTCCATAATATTGCCTTACCTACACCATATAATGTTAAAGAATCCAATAAATTCAGTTTAATTATACCTAGCTCTAAATATATTGCAATGACTAAAGACAAATCTCAATATTGTAATTTAGACGATTTGAATAACTGCAGAACTGTAACCCCGGGTAACTTTATTTGTGACGTCACAAATGTCTACGCAGCCGATGCTAGACCTACCTGTGAGAGTGAATTACTGACCAAAGTGATTAGTGAAATACCAAAGCAGTGCGAAATTAAATTCATATTCGGGACAATAGATATCTGGAAACCTTTAGTAAATAACAAGTGGATTTTTATTCAATCGGAACCAAATAAAATCTCAATTGATTGTGCGAACTCAAAACTTTATGAAACAACAATACTATCCACAGGAATACTTACTATACCTAAGGAATGTACTGGACACTGTAAAAGTACTACACTTATCCCTAAGTATGATGTAATAAACATTACATCACCTATTAACAGCATACCGGATTTCAATTTAATTAATGATACCTGTTGTAACATAGTAAGATTCAATAGTCTTATAGAAGATGTGTCCCCTATCCATTTACAAAATATAGATTTGGACGAATTTAATTCAAGGAACAAAATTGTACTAGACTCCCTTTTAGATAACTTACAGAAAATTGACAACAGTCCGCATATAATAAGATATGGGGCACATTACTCAAGTTCGATTATTTTCATTTATATTGTAATTGCTTTATTTTTATGTTGTTTAGCTTTTAGACATTTTTATCCTTGTAAACCTGGCGGCAACCGAGCTTTACAATTTACATTAAATAACTCATCACCACAGCCTGTAGCACATTTAGAGGATAGACAAAATTCTGATCTAGAACTGGATCACATTGCTCCAATTAGAAGTCAAATTTAGTATCACGAAGACTTTAGAATCAACCCTTAAGTCTCCTCTTAAAGGGGGAGATGTTATATCCTTGTATTGTAAGGAGTTATGCTTACGAGATGCCTACTCAGCATTATATATATTATGTGTATTTCTTAGCAGTGACCCATCTCTAGTCACGGTCTGATCTTCTCAAAGAACGGTTGCGTCCGGGGGTTAAAATAATATCCTTAATTGTATCTTAATCCTTTATTAAACTCTTAATCAGTAAAATATCTTTTTTAAAACCCCTTCGGACTTCTGTCGTATAACAGTGCGTAAAGAAGTTTTACTTCAAAAATGTATAGGTATAAGTATTCTATCAGTTATCTGGTTCCCATAGTATAAGCTTTGGTTAGTTTGGAGCTAGATAGCGCTGTGTGAAATGTTCAGCATTATTTATTTATTTTTGGTTGATAGAAAAATTTCCTTGACCGACAACTTATGGTAAGTACTTATGGTACTACCACAGACCAATATAAGTACTACTGAACTGAAGTAATACAACGTTCATTCACACCAAAATAGATTTATTAAGGTCGCTGTAACCAGTGAACCAAAGAATAGACTACTCCGTAAACTACAACGGCTTGACCTATCAGTGCAGAGATTTGACCTATAAATTTAATTAAGTTATCCTTTAGCTATCTCGGATCTCCCACACCACATGTAGTAGGTAAGGTACCTAGTAGGATTAAATCGTTCGGCTACCTACATCATGAGAACAGAGTTGGTACAGTCAGCGACAACATCACCAAATTCATATACATAGTTACGAAATTAGCTGATCAACTAACAAGCACCCTGATATACTGAGCATTGAAAAAAATTACATTCACCTTAATGCATATCCTCCCCTGATGTTAGGGGTAGTCAGAGGTATGTCAAAAGATTTAGACTATACTTACAAAATACCTATCACCATATGCACCGATACATAATTTTACATAATTTAAATTTATAAATAATATTTTTAATAATTATTTAATATTGATTTAATTTGTTTGATTATTATCATCATCATCATCATCCACAGCCCGGCTTCACCCACTGTTGGGTATAGGCCTCCCCAAGGTTGTGCCATCCGCCACGATCCTGCGCTAGTCTCACCCATTGACGGCCCGCGACTCTAACGATGTCGTCCACCCATCTCGCTGCCGGACGTCCAACCCTTCTACAGCCATTCCTCGGCCACCATTCAGTTGCTACCCTGCTCCACCTGTCATCACCACGTCTTGCCAAGGATCCCGCCCAAGACCATTTGAGCTCCATAACTCGATTCCCACTGTTTGAGTGTACATAATTTAATATAATTTGTTTTGGTTTAATTTGATTTGATATAATTTATTGTGATTGTGGTTATGGATTATGATTATCTGAAATAAATGAATACAATACAATATGCATAGGCATTCGATATGTGATAGGTTGCAAGCCTATTACCGCATGTTACTGGGTGTTCATTTCATTGGCAAATACCCTCACTTAATGACATTTCGACATACAGATGAAACTAAAAAATTCATTTGTAGGTCGAACAAAAAAAGGACTCTAGAATATTACTCCGAAAAACTGGACATGTTCAGATTTAGCGACGTGTGCTCCCGACTGTACCACCTAGGGTAGACAATGGGCGAAGATTGCCTTCATTCGCATTATCCGGCTCGAAGTAGGTTGCACCACTCGGACATAATGGAGAGCCGTTAGTCCATTGGTTTATTGAATAATTCCCTCAGTCGTGTACCGGTCGGTGATACCGTGCGAACGGACGGCAACCTAGTGATAACTCGTTCGTGTGAAGTAGACCCCGCACAAAATGCTCCTCGGTACGGCTAAAATAAGTGCTAGTCAAAATAGTCACAATCCGACAGATTTTGTATAGGGAATGAAAATGAGTGTTTTAACAGGCGTCCCATTTAACCAATATGTTTTGTTCATGCTGTGACTAGGATAACAGCACAGATAAATAATATACTACGTACATGTACAAGGAGTGATAATTAAGGTGACATAGAGTTTGAATATAGCCGCAACCCCATAACTAAGTGAACCCGAACTTCCAAAGAATGAAAAGAAGAAAGAACAATTAATATTTTTAAGCTTCTAAGTCTATTTCATCTAGTTAAATAATACAAAAGCAGGATAGACAGGAACCTGTTATATAAATGAGTCGTTCCTTCCAGACAATCCATCATACTTCGCACTGCCGAACAAGGATGTCACCGACAGCGCCGAAGCACAGTCCCCGGCGGAAGCATGCTCCCGATCCGCCCCAAGCCGCGTCTGGACCGACATGCGACCCCTCGGCTCTCCGAGACGGAGGGAACCGGAGAGCCCTAGACGGAAGGAGTTCAGAGCGTTGCTGAGATCGCTCTCGGCTAAGGAACCTGAGCAAGCCGAGGCGTTTTTGAAGGGGCAACCGCGACCGGGGGATTGTGCGCCTGGTGATATGAGGCATACCTTCACTGCTCCGAGAATTAAGTAAGCAATTAATTTCTTAGTATCCCTGAGTGTAAATACAGTGACTTTTGATTCGATAGCTCTCGTAAGCATCATTAGGCCGAAAAATGCAGGACTGAGTTCTTTATTTGCTGCCGGTTATTCAACGACATTACAGACCTTCCGAGTGTTGTATTAATTTGACTGCGTCGAACTTCCATAATGATTTCCGGTTAAACCCTGGTATCCATCCATCCAAAAGTTGTCTGGTAGAGATCGCTATTTAGCGATAAGACCGTCAATTGTATTACATAGATTTACGTTGTTCTTTTTAATTGTATTATTTTATGGTGTGCAATAAAGAATTATATATCTATCTGTAACTATAGAGAAAAAATTACGAAGTACAGCTTACTTTTTCTCAGAAAACGTTTGAAATATGGTTTTGTAAAAATGTTTTTCCAGGATATCTTTATTAAATGTTTCCTATTTCTTAAAAAAATAACAGAATATTTTCTCCAGGAAGGGCAAAATCAGTGCAACTGTCGCAACGTCAGAGGGCATGCAGGAACGCGAAGAGGTGTTCTACACGATACCACTCCAAGGGAGGAGGAGACACTCAGTCGGGGGGTACCTGGCGACAGGAGGGACCGGGACAGGCGAGGTCACTGCGGTGCCCAGCGAAGTACCAAGAATGCAGGCGCCGAGAGTCAACCAGATGGAAGAGGATGGCGTGAAACGAAGACGGCCAAGAAACTTTTCGTTTAAAGGTTAGTGCAGTTATCATATCACAGTAATCGTTTTAAAGTTACAGTTTATAAGATTATGAATTATAAAACATTACTGAATGGAAATTATTCTTATACAAGCTAGTCACAACAACTGAATAAAAATAAGCAAATAAACACTTTAGCACAGTGTTTTTCATTGGAAGCTGTCAGATATCCTTGCTTGAGTCTAGTCTCCTTGCTCGACACTTGATCACGGTTTTAGAATACGGGCAATAAAACTCCTGAACACCTGCGGAAGGCAAGTTAAGCTACCGCCTACCGGACCCAAGACGGACAACGTTTACATGGAATGTCCGCTAGGGTGATTAGAACGGAGAGATAAGGAACGCTGATATACCTACTGTAATATTAATAATTAATATAATATTACTTCGAGCCCCACATGAGTGTGTATCCCTAAAGGGGATAGCTACACTATCCCCGGGTAGCATAGGCTACTTTTTACCCAAATGCGCAGAATGAGGGTAATGTTTTTATTGAAAAACTACGCGTGTGAAGCTGCGGATTAGTAAGCTAGTGTACTATAATATTATAAAGAGGAAAGATTTGTTTGTTTGTATTGAATAGGCTCCGAAACTACTGGACCTATTTAAAAATTATTTCACTGTTGGGATGCTACAGTATCCCCGGGTGACATAGGCTACTTTTTACCCAAATGCGCAGAATGAGGGTAATGTTTTTATTGAAAAACTACGCGTGCGAATCTGCGGATTGGTCAGCTAGTATACTATAATATTATGAAGAGGAAAGATTTGTTTGTTTGTATTGAATAGGCTCCGAAACTACTGGACCTATTTAAAAATTCTTTCACTGTTGGGATGCTACAGTATCCCCGGGTGACATAGGCTACTTTTTACCCAAATGCGCAGAAGGAGGGTAATGTTTTTATTGAAAAACTACGCGTGCGAAGCTGCGGATTAGTAAGCTTACTATAATATTATAAAGAGGAAAGATTTGTTTGTTTGTATTGAATAGGCTCCGAAACTACTGGACCTATTTAAAAATTCTTTCACTGTTGGGATGCTACAGTATCCCCGGGTGACATAGGCTACTTTTTACCCAAATGCGCAGAATGAGGGTAATGTTTTATTGAAAAACTACGCGTGCGAAGCTGCGGATTGGTCAGCTAGTATACTATAATATTATAAAGAGGAAAGATTTGTTTGTTTGTATTGAATAGGCTCCGAAACTACTGGACCTATTTAAAAATGCTATCACTGTTGGGATGCTACAGTATCCCCGGGTGACATAGGCTACTTTTTACCCAAATGCGCAGAATGAGGGTAATGTTTTTATTGAAAAACTACGCGTGCAAAGCTGCGGATTGGTCAGCTAGTATACTATAATATTATAAAGAGGAAAGATTTGTTTGTTTGTATTGAATAGGCTCCGAAACTACTGGACCTATTTAAAAATTCTTTCACTGTTGGGATGCTACAGTATCCCCGGGTGACATAGGCTACTTTTTACCCAAATGCGCAGAATGAGGGTAATGTTTTTATTGAAAAACTACGCGTGCGAATCTGCGGATTGGTCAGCTAGTATACTATAATATTATAAAGAGGAAAGATTTGTTTGTTTGTATTGAATAGGCTCCGAAACTACTGGACCTATTTAAAAATTCTTTCACTGTTGGGATGCTACAGTATCCCCGGGTGACATAGGCTACTTTTTACCCAAATGCGCAGAATGAGGGTAATGTTTTTATTGAAAAACTACGCGTGCGAAGCTGCGGATTGGTCAGCTAGTATACTATAATATTATAAAGAGGAAAGATTTGTTTGTTTGTATTGAATAGGCTCCGAAACTACTGGACCTATTTAAAAATTATTTCACTGTTGGGATGCTACAGTATCCCCGGGTGACATAGGCTACTTATTACCCAAATGCGCAGAAGGAGGGTAATGTTTTTATTGAAAAACTACGCGTGCGAAGGTGCGGATTTGTCAGCTAGTCTTTAAATAAAGCTGTTTCTTTGGCTCTGTGCATACTATGTGTTATAATCCCGTGTTATAACTTTTCTTACAAATCTTAACCATACTAGTACAAGGTGTTGTACTTCGAAAATAGGTAATTAATGGAAAACAATAAATGGATAATTTTACAATTAAAAATATCAAATTTAAAAAAGTCGTAGACCAAATACTGCTCTCACATCGAGGGCTGGCCGCTACCGAACTACGAACAAACCGTAGAATGGTTTCAGATGTGAGAAACTGCAACCTATAACATAAACTAAACTAACTTTGCCAATCATATTTTCCTACTGCAAATCACACTACCGCAATTAGCTGCATGCACCATGTCAGAGGAAAATTATATAATACTCGCTGACCAATCCGCAGCTTCGCACGCGTAGTTTTTCAATAAATACATGATCCTCCTTCTGCGCAGTTGGTTAAAAAGTAACATATGTTACTCAGGGTGAACGTAGCTTTCCAATGGTGAAAGAATTTTAGAAATCGGACCAGTAGTTTTTGAGTTTATTCATTACAAACATACACACGAAAATACAAATCTTTCCTCTTAATAATATTAGTATAGATATATTTTATCATCCGTGTGATAGAAGCTAATTTCGTACCTATTATATTTTGTATACATAAATATGTTTCGTATACAAATATTTACCTCTATATAATGGTAAAGCTTTCCTCATAAACTCCAAATTTTAGTTGATCGAGCGAAGCGAGATCTCCAAATCAACTTGGGCATTGGCGATCGGCGTTGTATGTATGTATGTAAGTATTTATGTGTATGTATTTATGTTTGTTTGTCCGAGGATAATTTTCAAAGCGTTGATCCGATCTTCGTGAAGTTTGATATATAAGTAGGTAGTGTTAGCACAATCCTGGTGTGACTAAATGAGCTAAAAATGTTGGGGTGTCGTTGAGATACTGGAGTTCAAGAGGGGGAAAAAATCTAAATGAGACTATTAGGTTAAATGGGACGTTTAATATAGATCCTTGTAGTTTTTGAGCTATTAGTCATAATATAAACTGAACTTTGACGGAATTCACAGGGTACACCAGTGACCCCACAGTGCTGAAATTTGGTATTCGTGTAGCTTTAGCACACAAATATAGGGAAAAAAGTCTGAAATCCAGAATAACTGCAATATCTACCCCTAAAAAGAGTAACCAACCATATGATCTCCTGTTAATTGTAATTTGAATGAAACTGTGGGTCAAGTAAGTTGGTAGTCCATTTCGTGGCACTATTTTATTTTAGTCAAAGATTATGAATAAAATTCATATTTGTGTTTTTTGGGAGACTCGCGAGATCTCAGTTCGGAGCGGAACACTAGTTTAATTAAATTTTTGAAGGTCAAAATTGCACACTGTTATAAGCTTAAATGCCACCAATTTGGATGTATGATATAGAAATTAATATAAAGTCCAAATAAATTATTGACCAGACTAAAACAAGCTTAAAAACACGTAAATTCATTCATATTCATAAAATCATAAATTGCATGAGATGTGTAGTATTTACTATGCATATTTATTTAGGCTGTTTACGACCTTTCGAACATCTCATTTTCAATGACCATCGCTTGGGCAAACTTTAAGTTGACGCGTTTTTATTATCACCATAAAAAAGATATGTTATTTACTATGGAAGAATAGGCCTATCAGCTAGGTATCAATGAGGAAGTTATAGCCGTAAATCTATTATTAAGTTAAGTTTATAGCTATGGTAACGAACGATGATAAACTACCGTAAACAAGTCAATCGAGACGTAACTCTGATAGTAGAGATCAATGCACTGAACTGCCCTTAGTAGACCCTATGATAACCAGTAGACAAGATAACGTCGACACCGAAATTCCGAAGCAAAGATTTCTAGCGGCCGCTTTGATTCGAAATATCTGAACATTGCTCATTAAAAGTTATCGATACAGCACATAATTGTCATATCGGCAGACATCCGAAATCAATATTAATGTTTAAATACTTAGATGCGATGAAGTATGTATTTATTTATTAAAGATTTCCGATGAGTAATAAATACACAGACTTACATTTTGATATATTACAATAGAAGCGCTCCCTGTGCTCACTCTGTGAAGGCAACCACACCTAACACAGATAAACATAATTAAGTTCATTAAAATGGTGTAAAAAAAATAAAAAATAATAATATATATTTCGCAGCTTAGGACGTCCACCCACAAGATGGGCAGACGACTTGGTAAGAACCGCAGGTCGGCGTTGGACGCAGGCCGCTTCCAACCGCAGCTCCTGGAGATCAATGAGGGAGGCCTTTGTCCAGCAGTGGACGTCCTACGGCTGATATGATGATGATGATGATGAATATATATTTATAAGTTCAAGACAGTCACAGATATTACTAAGAGATAGAACATAATTTTAAAACTTAAGATGTAATAAAACTCGATCAAATACTTAAACACAGATATAATCCTACGCGACGGCTCCAGATGGTCGCTTATCGGCTTTGTGGAATAATCACCTATTTGCCGCTTAAGGTTATCGAAACGTGGGCTGAATACAATCATAACATTTCGAGTGTTTACTATCGTTTATTGGCCCTCTATCAGAGACCATGTTTACCCTTGGGCCCAGAGACTGAGATAAGTATAGGCGTTTAGAAGAATCAAAGATTGTGATTATGATCGCGTCGGGGTTTTAGTATGCGAAGTGCGTGCGGGTACGTCGCCGCCTGACGCCAGCAGCGCCGCCGCCGCCCGTCCGTCCGTCGTCGCGCCTCATGCGCCCGCGCAGTACATCGCGAAACGATCCGATGTCCGACACTTCTCCCTGTCACACTTCTCAGGACTCGCGTATTATTTAGTGCGCTTTCTAGTGTTCGCCTGCAGTTCAGTGCAATGCAAGACTTTTAACGTGAAAACAAAAGCTCTCAGATTTACCTACCGAGGGCGGATACAATGGCCGATTCGAGTGAGTTTTTTATAGTTCCTTTCTTTTGTTTTTATAACCCTTGGGTAGTTCAATTAGTTAATATTTTTGAATTTATGTCGCTGTACGAGTTTTGAATACGGTGCGGTGCTTTGCGAATTAAATCGTTGCTAATAAAACGATCGTTTTAGTTTATTAGGCTCGTAAAAGCGCTGTTAAAGTGACTTTGTTTTATAAATTTTATCGCTGACGGTTTAAATACTTGTGTTTAATTGATATATGATTTGCACTTGAAGTTAAGTAAACGAGCAAGCTTGTAAACTTGTTAATTCTTTACAAGAGAATGTCCGTGTTGCTATATTTTTATGCTATTAAAATATATTAACTGAAAACCAACGGCTAAGTTATAATTTATTCAATGCAATGTCTTTACAATGCTTTTAAGCGACCTAAGCGCTCTTTGTTTAGGTTATGGCCATTGTCTTACATGGCCTTCGCAGCATCGTCACACTTCGAATTCGATGTCCAGGCCCATCCAAAATCAATGTCAAAGGAACACCGTACAAAGCTGCCAAAATAGGTTTACCGTTTTTGAAGAAAATTAAAGAATCTTAAGCTTTATGTCGGTGCAGCTAAGTCGAGATTGTTTATGGTGGTTCGTTCGGTAGATTTCCATGTTGGTCGCATACATTACCTATGCAGGGTGGCGTATATGGCTGAATAAACGTGTTGTAATTTACATGCATCGGAGCTACTCCCGTAATGTAACGTGCAATGGGAATGTTAATGCAAACGCCTCATGTATTCTTATTCTTACAAGCTCGCTCCCACAGATCCTATTTTTGTAATAGCTCCAACATTTGAATCAATGTACCTACGTAAAGTGTTGGTGTAATATATAGGCTGCTTTGCAACACGTACGATAATCCTGAACCAGACCTACAAATAATAATATAGTATTCTTAAAAAAGTGAATGTACCCGCAACATTTAATTTTTGGGAAAAATATTTATTTACTTTTTGTTTAGCAGTTGTTTTACTGTGTCCACCTTATCCATACAAGAGGTTTAACTTCGGGCTATGAATCTAAATATCCTTTTTACAGAAAACAATAGATTTTTACCAAATAATTCATATTAAACATCTAATTTCGGGGAGTTCAAAACAAGAGGATAATCAACCATTTTCGGGTTAACATACATATTTCAAAACAACGTGTATAAAATAGATTAGCCCTGTACAACTTGTAGTTTATTGATTTTAGAAAAAACAGATCACGACATTTTTATGAGTACTTTGAGTTGTTTGTTTAAAGTTTTATTCTAATGACCCGTTTGTATTCCATTATCAATTGCCGTAAAAGGTCATTGTTATCTTTGCATTTGTAAGGACATTTTTACGAAAAAACCCAAACCGTTACGCTTTGTTTTCGGACAGAGGGTGCGCAATTCTAGCAAGATGTCAAGAGTTGATTCTAGAAAATGAGAGGGCAATTGGTTACCACTTTATATCAGGTGTGCCATAAGATTGTTTCAATTCCAGATTGTATAAAAAATACGCTAATAGTATATAGACAACGTGTATACAACGAACACCGCCGTAAAGTTGCAAGCGTATCGATCTATTACAGAATACATTTCGGGGAATGTGCCCAGGAACTATACGATCTGATTCCGCCATCCCCTTTCCATCAAAGGACAAGCAGGCGCACGGCTTAGTACCATCCGTACCTAGTTGACATACCACCCATTCGCACACACCGTTTTGGTCCTAAGTTATTGATGCGTACAGCTAAGGTATGCGTACGCTTTGTCGTCGTCTGTTTTTCCTAAAGAATACAATCCGGGCCTCTTTAAGGTAAGAGTGAACAGGTTTCTTCTAGATCTTCGTGCTTCATCTTAGACCACATCATCGCTTACCATCAGGTGAGATTGTGTTCAAACGAAGATCTATTTAGTTAAAAAAAAAAACCAAAGTCACTGACAGCCCAGAGGATTATCAAACTGGAGAGGCAGTTGGCGGGCGGGACACAGCTCGAAGAACGGACGCTGTGAAAGAACAATTATCAGTGGAGACCACGCACTAAAAACGCACTTGGAATAGGATATACATAGTATACTTTCAGTCTGAAAAAATGTCCCGAAGAAGGTGAAATATTGTGTATAGCTAGTTATTCATCAGTCGAATGGAATTCATCAAATATAATGAGTTCAATTCTTTTGAACAACCTGTTCTGAATAAACTTTCAGGTAGGTAAATTTCGAACAAACATCTAGTTAACTGTTGGGCTAGCTGTACAAAGTACTAAATGTAGTTTGGTATAATAATGGAATGGCTTCATAATTGGAGTGAAACTGAACTTTACCTCGCATAGTCCATTTCTGTAAAAGGACGCGTATAGCCAAACTGTGTATTACCTATACATTCTGTGCTGTGCTGGATCATTTCGCTCATTTAAATACCAAATATGCTGAAGGGAACGTAGAGTACATAGCAATCTGAAAAGATATTTCTACTGACTAAAATGACTAAATAAGGCTAATCACATACAATACACATACACTAAGGTCCCTTTAAGGTTCATGTTGAAACATGAATGTCTAGAATATTTACTCGAACAATATTTTTTGTACAGTATTATCGAAACTTTGATGTTTTAAATTGAAAACTTGGTAAAAATCTGCAATTTTCTCCAATATTCTCCAGTATAATTATTTTATCGGCACAGTAGTACTAAGTACATATACGGTGTCCTTTAAATAACTGTTTTCCCAGAACAAACGTTGTTCAGACAATGGTCTACTAACAATAGTATTTTTCAAACTTTCGCGATCACTGTACATAACAGTTTATAACATCAAATTAAAAAAACAAAAAGAAATCGGTCTTTGAAAATATAATAAGTTGCGAACTTAAAACGTCTATTTTAACGTTACGCCCTACAACATAGCCAGCGAGCTGAGACCGGTAGCTACTAGGTACCTATCTAGCTACGGCTAGCGTACCCATGAACTTTATGTCACGGTTAGTTTTTGAACAAAGTTAGACTTATTTAAGAAGGTCTAGATTTTGTTTTTTTTATTGTCTTATTTGATGCTATAAACAGTTATTAGACCATGGTCTGAGCAACGTTTGTTCTGGGAAAAGAGTGATTTAAAGGACACGGTGTATATATACTAGCTGACCCACCCGCGGCTTCGCATGCGTGGTATTTCTATAAAAACATTACCCTCCTTTTGCGCACTTGAATAAAAAGTAGCCTATGTCCTTCCCCAGGATATAATCATCTCCTTGCCAAATGTCATTACGATCCGTTCTGCCGTTTAGTTATGAAAAGGTAACAAACAAACAAACAACCAAACTGTAACTTTCGCAGTTACTATGTACATATGTATAAATATAAACCTTCCTCTTGAATCACTCTTATCCATTGCTGAAAACTGCGTTAAAACCCGTTGAGTAGTTTAAAAGATCTAAGCGAACAGACAGCGGAAGTGACTACATTTTATACTATGTAAAGATATAGATATTATTCTGATTAAAGAGGACAATTACATTCAGAGACTATCTCTGAATGTTCTTTGTATGTAATTTCTGTGTGTTTGTTACATAATATATGCCGAAACAAATGCCTATCTATCTATTTTAGGTGCATAATCTAAAGCCAATCATAATTAAAGTTCTGATTAAGTACCAAGGAGCGCAAAGCACAAAGTTCACTCCTCGTTAACTAAACAGTTGCAAGCACAGAGTCACTCTGCTTAGGTACAAGGTAGATACGATCTAAATGATTGTCTATGTCTATCTAATCTAAAACTGATTGCCTTTACCGTGTTTACTTGAGGTTGAGAATTATTTGTGATTACAGTGAACAATAACATCTAGCCCGGCATGCACAACGATCCCTAAACGTATTTATAGACTAAATATATTTAAATACTAGCTGACAGTATCCGCAGCTTCGCACGCGTAGTTTTTCAATAAAAACATTACCCTCCTTCTGCGTAGTTGGGTAAAAAGTAGCCTATGTCACCCGGGGATAGTGTAGCTTCCCAACGGTAAAAGAATTGTTTAAATCGGTCCAGTAGTTTCGGAGCC
Source organism: Philereme vetulata (assembly GCA_918857605.2). NCBI lineage: Eukaryota > Metazoa > Arthropoda > Insecta > Lepidoptera > Geometridae > Philereme > Philereme vetulata. The sequence goes on along the minus strand of OU975471.1, from coordinate 2,765,180 downwards.
TATTCAAGACAAACAAACAAATATTTTCTCCTTATAATATTAGTATAGATTTTTTTTATACTACTTATATGGCAAACGAGCATGCAGTCCACCAGATGTTAAGTGGCTACTGCAGCCCATGGATATCCACATAGAATTCAAAACAAGCTATTATGTTGTCTTGATCTCTATGTGGATACGTTGCCATACTATAGGACTTAGCTGTTATGCCTATGTGCCAGTAATTCCAGGAACATACCATTACCATCTAACCTAACCGGAACACAGCAGCACAAGTACTGCTATTTGGCGGCAGATAAAGGTAAGGCGGTGGTGCCCACTTCCTCGAGCTCGTTCACAAAAGCTCTACCACCAGTAGATACGACCATAGATGACGTATTTGTATGATTTGACAACTCTCTTAATCATATGTAGCCACTAAAATATGTTTAGGCATCGCTTCGCAAGAAGTAAAGGGCGTTCAGTTTTAGATTAGACGTTCTCTATATGGGTTTGACAATACGCGAACTAAATGCGAGCGGAAACACAAAGTTAAAGTTAGACGAACTAACTTAAACAAATTAAGCAAACTGAGTGAGCGGATGGGACCGGGTATAGCTATAACGAACATGTGGAGTTGACGTTGCGACTCGCCTCATGCGTAACGTTATTAACGATTTTAAGACCTCAGATTACGGAGCGATCTATACGGTAGAGTCGCCAAATTGAAACGTACCGCTGTTGTCGCGCAAAATGGTAATATTTTATTTCATTATTTGGTTTAAGACTTTAGTTTGTAATTTTATTCCTTTTTTTCACTCTTTTTTACTTAATTTGTTTATATCTTGTATCTGTACCGTACTGTATCTGTACCCTATCTTGTACCACAATACTTCTAGGAACTTATGTCTATGGTAAGGAGGAGGGCGCTGGCGCTGGCACTGCTACTCAGTTTTGTATAGCTTTTGCAGTTGTCAACGTTTAATAACATGCTTGTATATATTATATATTATATGTATATATTATTGATCCCATGGAAATGTCATCAAAATTGGTAGAGTAGTTTGGTTTTTACTGTTATCTGAAGTTGGTTATATTTTTGTTAAAAAGTTAATTGTTTAAAAACACGAAATTGTATTATGCCTAAGTTTACAAACAGTAAATCTTATTAAGAAATAATAAATAGATACCTAGATAACACTGGTGGTAGAGCTTTTGTGAACGAGCTCGAGGAAGTGGGCACCACCGCCTTACCTTTATCTGCCGCCAAATAGCAGTACTTGTGCTGCTGTGTTCCGGTTAGATGGTAATGGTGTGTTCCTGTAATTACTGGCACATAAGCATAACAGCTAAGTCCTATAGATTGGCAACGTATCCACATAGAGATCAAGACAACATAATACCTTGTGTTGAATTCTATGTGGATATCCATGGGCTGCAGTAGCCACTTAACATCTGGCGGACTGCATGCTCGTTTGCCATATAAGTAGTATAAAAAAACATATAAAGAGGGGTTTTCACGGCTATGTTTTTATCACGGCTAACAGATGGCGCTGGTCTGTCATAAGCTCATTACCAAAGAAAATTGAAATGTCGATGACAATTGTCGTGTGAACAATATTTTCCGAATAACGTCAAAATAAAAAAAAACATTTAAGTAAAATTGTTTTAGACAAATTTTGATACAGTGTCTTCGAAATTTTGGCATCATCACCATCATCATCATCATCTCAGCCCACATCCACCCACTGCGAGGGTATAGGCCTCCTCGCTATCACGCCATTCTCTCAGGTCCTGTGCCAAGTGCATCCATTGCCTTCCCGCAACTCTCGCGATGTCGTCCGACCATCTGGCTGGTGGTCTGCCAACTGGTCTGCGCCCTTCTGTCGGCATTTTGGCATATAAAACATATTTTCTGGCGGCTCATCTCCAGACAGCGCCATCTATTACGCTTGTTTTTTTAAACCGTAATTGAAAAGCCCTCATATTTTGAGTTATTAGCCATGATAAAAACTTAACTTTGACAAAATTCACAGGGTGCACCAGTGACCCCACAGTGCTGAAATTTGGTATGCGTGTAGCTTTAGTACTAACACAAATATAGGCAAAAGTCTGAAATCCAAAATAACTGCAATTTGTACCCTAAAAACAGGAACACATTTACATGAACTCCCGTTACCTGTAATTTGAATGAAACTGCGGGTCAAGCTAGTTAGTTATTGTTCGTGACACTATTGAATTAGTCAAAGATTAACGCTGGCTTGCACAACGATCCCTAAACGTATTTAGCGACTAAACATGTTTAAACTTTACGTATTTGTATGATTTGACAACTCCTTAAATCATATTAGCCACTAAACACGTTTAGGCATCGTTGCGCGAGTCGCCCTAAGAATATTTTTTTTTGTTTTGGTATACTCGCGAGATCTCAGTTCGGGGCGAACCACTCACTAGTATTTAGTGTAACTGTCCGTCGTATGTAGTGAGTGTCTGTTGTTTGTAACTTGTGTAGTGTAGATAAATGTTTCTATCTAGAGAGGAAACTAGATGGAAGGTTGGGTTTTAATATCGCTAGGTTTTTTCGTTCTGAGTTAGCTTCCAGCAATCTAATATACTCGTAGATGAAAAGGCGACCTATTTAAGGTTGCTGGGATATTTGTTTTCGAGCCTGTAGCTTAATCCGAATGAAGCGGTTTCGAATCGAAAGGCTGACTTACATTAGGTACACACGGCTACACATCAAGCTATACATTCGCATTGTGTAGGCTTTTCATAGAATGAGAGGTCAGCTTATACTGGAAATGTATAGCTTGATGTGTAGCCGTGTGTACAATACGTGGTTACTAATACCAAATCCATACTAATATTATAAATTCGAAAGTAATTCTCTCTCTCTCTCTCTCTCTTTCTCTGTCTGTGACGTTTTTACGACTGAATGGCTTGACCGATTTCAATGAAATTTGGTATATAAATAAATTATGACCTGGATTGAGACATAGGTTACTTTTTACTGACATAACATGTGTGCGAAACCGCAGGCTGAACCATGTATAAAGTATTTTTGAATTGAGTTGCAAACGTGTGATTTACCGCCTTGGATGTCGGATCCGAGGAAAATAACATTTATTTCAATATCGTGAATCATTCGACGGGCACCTACAAGATAAGCAGATCATACTGACTACAGTTTTCGACTGTGACTGTGGCACATTACGTTCACCAAGAAGCTGATAATTATTTAAATAAAGCATTTTCTGAATTCTAAACTAGAGACCAGCTTCATGACGATATAGCTCTATATCTGTACTAACATTATAAAGAGGAAAGATTTGTATTTTTGTGTGTATGTTTGTAATGAATAAACTCAAAAACTAATGTGCCGATTTGAAAAATTCTTTCACAATTTGAAAGCTACATTCACCCTGAGTGATATAGGTTATATTTATTGGTAGAAAAGATTAGGGATCCTGACTAAAACTTAAGTAACGTAACCCAAGGTGTAAAAATGTGCCCTAAAACGTCTTTCGTCGCATGCGCTGCGGAAACTATTGATGATAGAACAAAAGCATGTTCTACAATATTAAAGAACATATCAATATCTACATAAAACTTCGTAATATTATAAAGAGGAAAGGTTTGTTTGTTTGTTTGTATTGAATAGGCTCCGAAACTACTGGACCGATTTAAAAAATTCTTTCACTGTTGGGAACCTACACTATCTCCGGGTGACACAGGCTACTTTTTACCCAACTGCGCAGAAAGAGGGTAATGTTTTTATTAAAAAACTACGCGTGCGAAGCTGCGGATTGGTTAGCTAGTAATATTATAAAGAGGAAAGATTTGTTTGTTTCTTTGTATTGAATAGGCTCCGAAACTACTGGAGCGATTTAAAAAATTCTTTCACTGTTGGGAAGCTACACTATCTCCGGGTGACACAGGCTACTTTTTACCCAACTGCGCAGAAAGAGGGTAATGTTTTTATTAAAAAACTACGCGTGCGAAGCTGCGGATTGGTTAGCTAGTAATATTATAAAGAGGAAAGATTTGTTTGTTTCTTTGTATTGAATAGGCTCCGAAACTACTGGACCGATTTAAAAAATTCTTTCACTGTTGGGAAGCTACACTATCTCCGGGTGACACAGGCTACTTTTTACCCAACTGCGCCGAAAGAGGGTAATGTTTTTATTAAAAAACTACGCGTGCAAAGCTGCGGATTGGTTAGCTAATATTAAATAAATAAAATAAATAATTATAATAATATATTAAAACTACATTTTCCAGCACTCCATTATGTGCTACAGCAATAGCCACGTACTGTACGCACATAATGACGTAGTTTTATATAATATAACCCCTTTCTTCGCAGACAATAACTTCCTCCGTTATCTAGGTCGGCGATAAATAAAGTTAAAATTAATAGACGCACTCATAACAACGGTCAATAAGTAAATTATGAGTAGTTCTACCCACGCGCCTAAAACAACAGCTAATTAGTCATGCCGCTTCTGGGAATTGATGAAAAACACTCTGTGTACTACCCATACGCCGGATTTCAGTCGGTCTTAAGGGGACACCGGAGGGACAATCGCCCATACAACACGTACTACCAAGATCATTTCTAATTGGAGCATATATCTACCTTAATAAGGTATTATTTTAATTTGAATAGTATTTATCTAGGTTCCCAACCATATATTAAGATCAAAATACTTACCTAAAATAAAATAGAAGTGTATCGCATTCTGCATGTTTTTACGTCATAAAAGACCTGTTTTCAACTTAATTGTTTCGTATTAAAAACAACAACATCTTACGTATCCTAGTCATGGGAACATAGATTATATCGTCTAATTACAGATTAACAACACAATGAGAAAAATACAAAAAGTTTTCAGTCATCATTTTTGGTATTACGGAACACGATCAAAATCTAATCAAATTTAGAATCGTTCTATTGCTATCACTGTCGCTCTGCGTGGCCAAACTTCGTCACTAAACAGGGATAGCGATATTCAGGCCGAAGTTTTTGACGCGGCCGAATTGAAGTTGCGTTCAGGGTTCGCCGGCGCGTTAACGATCCTACTATAATTGCTAAAGCCACGATGATACGGTCAAAGTACCTACGCTTTGTCTGTCTGTTTGATACAGGTTGCCACTAACATAGATAAGATAAGATAATAATATACCATTAAAAATAGTTTATTTTATAACTTTATTTTTCAAACAGTCAACATAGTTTTTACACTTGATGCCTTTTTGTTTTGTCTAATTGACATCCAAGTAGCTATGAAACGTAGAACGCGGTCCAAGTCTACTTTGATTGGACGCCGCCGTCCAAGTGCGCTTCGATCAGTGTTGCCACGATCAAAGTAGCGTCCAAGTAGTCATCATGTAGATTAGACTGGAAAGAATATTTTGACGAGAGATCGCTGAGTAAGGGTATATGGTACAGGACGGTGCAACCAGGCCTAACTAGATCGCCGTGGTTTGATGGTTCCAGAAGCGCCGTGGTTTGGAGAAAGACCAGTTCTCCAAACTGTGCTGAGTGTGATGTGATAGAAGATGCTTATCATATTATTGTAGAATGTGTCCGGAACGAAGCAGAAAGAATAATGTTTTGTTACCTATTCGATGGCCTCATGGCTGAACGACGTTCTTTGCGACTGCAGTATCCCGATGATGCTCAGTCACATAGGCAGCTCAATAGAAAGATTTGGAAATCCTTGCGGCACGATATTCGTACCTTTAATACATCTCGTATTAAAGATACGATAGAGCGGAATAAAGGCTCCAAAGTGTTCGCGAGAGATAATTCTATTGGGTAGAGCCGCATGACGAAGCTGAAGAGGGAAGATGGCAGCATAACGTCAAGTAAAGCAGGAAGTGTTAAGGGAAGTCGAAAGGTTCTATGGACAGCTCTACGATTCGGTCACTAAACCTGTTTGCAGTGCGGCCAACGACCCAAGAGCCAAACTGACCCGACATTATACCGAAGATATTCCGGACATCAGCTTGTATGAGATCAGGATGGCCTTGAAGCAGCTTAAGAACGACAAGGCGCCGGGTGAGGACGGAATCACTTCAGAGCTTCTGAAAGCGGGTGGATCACTGGTACTTAAAGTCCTTCAGAAGCTCTTTAATTCCGCCTTGCTTGAAGGTACGACGACAAAAGCATGGAACGGGGGCGTGGTGGTTCTGTTTTTCAAGAAAGGTGACAACACCTTGCTTAAGAATTACAGACCCATCTCGCTTTTGAGCCATGTTTATAAGCTGTTTTCGAGGGTCATCGCAAACCGTCTCGAACGCAGGTTTGATGACTTCCAGCCTCCCGAACAAGCCGGGTTCCGTAAAGGCTACAGTACCATAGACCACATACATACGCTGCGGCAAGTCGTACAGAAGACCGAAGAGTATAACTTGCCGCTATGTCTCGCGTTTGTGGACTATGAGAAAGCCTTCGATTCGATCGAAACATGGGCAGTGCTTGAGTCTCTCCAACGATGCCGTATTGACTATCGGTACATCGAAGTGTTGAAGTGTTTGTATGAAAACGCTACTATGTCAGTCCGAGTACACGAACAGAGCTCGAAGGCGATTCCCTTAAAAAGAGGCGTAAGACAGGGAGATGTAATCTCTCCGAAACTGTTTACGACCGCATTGGAAGATGCCTTCAAGCTTCTGGAATGGAAAGGACTGGGCATCAATATAAACGGCGAATACATTACTCACCTTCGGTTTGCCGACGATATTGTGGTCATGGCAAAGTCGATGGAAGAGCTCAGCACGATGCTCGAAGGCCTCAATCGAGTTTCCCAACGGGTAGGACTTAAAATGAACATGGACAAGACGAAAATCATATCGCATGTCCATGTCGTCCCTGCCCCAGTTATGGTTGAGAACTCGACTCTTGAAGTTGTCGACGCGTATGTATACCTAGGAAAAACAGTTCAATTAGGTAGGTCCAACTTCGAGAAAGAGGTCAATCGTCGAATCCAACTCGGATGGGCAGCGTTTGGGAAACTTCGCAACGTCTTTTCGTCCAACCTACCTCAGTGCCTTAAGACGAAAGTCTTCAATCAGTGTGTGTTACCAGTGATGACATATGGAACCGAGACGTGGTCCTTCACTACTGGCCTTATGAATAAGCTCAGAGTCGCTCAACGAGCTATGGAGAGGGCTATGCTCGGGGTTTCTCTACGGGATCGAATCAGAAATGAGGAGATACGTAGGAGAACTCAAGTTACCGACATAGCCCGACGGATTAGCACGTTGAAGTGGCAATGGGCAGGCCATATAGCGCGCAGAACAGATGGCCGATGGGGCCGGAAGGTTCTCGAGTGGAGGCCACGGACCGGCAAGCGCAGCGTAGGACGTCCACCCACAAGATGGGCAGACGACTTGGTAAGAACCGCAGGTCGGCGTTGGATGCAGGCCGCTTCCAACCGCAGTTCCTGGAGATCAATGAGGGAGGCCTTTGTCCAGCAGTGGACGTCCTACGGCTGATATGATGATGACCTATTCGATGTTGATTTGTTTGCTGTAGGTATATGTAATAACATCTTGGCTTGCCCCTTATCGGAGCATGCCAAGATGCTAATTAAGGTTGTTAAAATAGGTATAAGAAGAAGATAATTCGGTTAAGTGTATTTTCGAGGGTGCCATAATCATGATGATTAACCCCCATTAAATATAATAAAGAGTAAAAAAAAAGTAGTCATCAAAACTACTTGGTCAAAGCGTACTTTGACCGTGTCAACGCGGCTTTATCGTGACCAGAAGCAACAAATTGAAATGAAATAAATGAAAAAACAATATTTTATCAGAATTAGAAAAGATTTGTAGGTAGGTATACAAGTAAGAGGTAGGTACAGCGGGTGACTTTATCGCTAAAAGCGTAGCTTCCAGGTACCAAATAATAAAACGGTTTCATAAATAATGTTGGACATCTCGCACAGAGCCCCAAACTAAGCAAAGCTTGTACTAGAAGCTTGTACTTCTATGTTTCCGTGAAGTGAAAGGAGAGAAATACTCAGATCCGGAACAAATATCTGTAGATCATGCAAACAATCGTTCTGCGGCGGGAATAGATCCCGCAGCCTCCTGGGTGAACCGTCCCAGCCGCTAGCAGCTATAAACATTGGCACGGAAGTACTTAAACGGTCATTGAATCGAAATGATTTATTTCGCTATAGGTATGTATTAATTGACCCAGCGAGCGAAGCGTCTCAGTTTCGAGATTGGTCAAAAAATTTTTTTGTCCGTCTGTCTGTTCTCGCTTACAGGTCACATATCTGACAACACATTTTCTTTAAATTCTCCAAAAGGAAGGAGTGGAGGGGAAAAAGGGAAGGGAAGTTTGCTTAGCGTTATATATGGACGGACTTAATTTATTGAATTTTTTTCGGAATACCTATACCTACGTATACCAATCAGACTACGCAGTCCTCTCCGCCTTTACGAGACGAACCCGTAGACACAGATTCGACCTCTTAGGATCAAGGTAACGCGAGTACCTACCTAATCGGTAAACCAGCGAAAGGGGAAAGTGTCGGTTATTATGTCATGGTTATAAGGGCTGGTGAGGTCTACTGTTCTCACAGAGCCACTAGTAAATACGATGTGTATAGTATATATAAGCCTAGCATATCTCAGCTTTATCAGGATACCAGGGCCGGATTAACCTTATCGGGGCCCCTAGGCAATGCAATTCTCGGGCCCCTTTCCTTTACCCTTTTCTTACTATTTAATTTTACTTTCTATTACAAAAAGCGTGACGATCAGATCGACTCCTTCTTTTTGCTTTCATTGATATGATCTTAAATAGATTATAGTTATAGATACGTGATGATCCAGGATGGAGTAGGAAAGAAAAATGAGACGCGACGTGGTTATTTTAAATTTAATCTTGTTAAATGGAATAAAATATATTGTACTTATAACGAAAGAAAATATTTTCGTGAAGTAGGTACAATAAGTTTAAATAGCAACTCTTCTAACTTTTTTAGATACAAAATCGTTTAAATATCTTGAAAGTTGACCTTTTCCAACACATCATTTTCAATTGCCATTATCGACAATGAATTTAAACGGTTCCGTGATATTGTTGAACGAAGACAGTTTTTTATTAATTTTAGTTTTGAAAAATTTCGTTCACCTGTGGCGTTTCATAACATCAGACTTCTAAATATTTATTTGCAATCCTATCATTACACTCGGGAAAGTTGATTTTACCGCTTTTTACAGTAAGTAAAATAATTTATTCTATGGCAACATTGGATGTAAATAATGGGGAGTGTCACGAATGAAACCTTTTTTTTTTCATGGCGCCCATTCATACATACTAGTCATGGCCCGCATTGACTAGGCCCGCGTGGGCCCCTAGGCAGTCTTATGGATAATCCGGCAGGTTACTAGTAAATAGGCTCACACATAAGTTTCGGATTTCTTTACGAAGTTTTCTATCACATTGGTTACTTAAAATACGCTACTTCCGACGATGACCACATATCTAATGCTTACCTGATCTAATTAAACTCGCAAACATTCCTTAATTTCGGAACCGGCACCTTCCTTCCTCATTCCAAAAGACCACAGATTTATTGATTCAAAGCTTTTGTTACACTAAAAGTTTTCCAAACAGTTCAACAATGAAAACGCCAGATCAAACAGATACCTGCTGGTAGCCATTCTGTTACAATTTCTGTCGGCTCGTTTAATGACGTCAGCGGCCACTGAACTGAAAACTGAAAGCGGTGAACCGTAGACTTATATAAAAACCAGGTTACTTGCGCCTGTTTACCAGTATATACTAATATTATAAATAGGAAAGATTTGTATTTTTGTGTGTATGTTTGTAATGAATAAACTTAAAAACTACTGGTCCGATTTCAAAAATTCTTTCACCATTGGAAAGTTACGTTACCCTGAGAAACATAGGCTACTTTTTACCCAGCTGCGCAGAAGGAGGGTAATGTTTTTATTGAAAATCTACGCGTGCGAAGCTGCGGATTGGTCAGCTACGTAGTATATTTTAAACAGAACAAGCTTCCGCCCGCGGCTTACACGCGTGGTTTGTCAATAAAATGTAGCCATCGAAATCGAATACTTGGTATATACTAACTATACGTACGTAGGCAGAAGTATATTCATAATATGATTAGTTACTTTAGGTATATTTCGTTTTATTTATTATGATATATGTATAAATAAATATTGCTGGACAATTCACACAACGCTTTCTAGCCCCAAACTAAGCAGAGCTTGTATTATGGGAACCAAATAACTGATAGAATACTTATATACTTCTTTTTTTGTAAATACACACTTATATTATGTAGAAAAACAAACAGACCCGAAACAAATATCTGTAGATCATGCAAACATTTGTTCCGCGGCGGGAATCGAACCCGCTACCTCCTGCGTCTCAGTCGGCTATTCGTCCACTGCGCCACGGAGGTCGTCAAATTATATACATATTTATGATTCTTGTACACGCACCTACCTTTAAAATCATCTCCCTCTAAGCCTCAAAGGTTTGCTGGAAGAAAACTCTTCTTAGGATTAAGCTCGCCTTTGTACATGTCCTCTGTTTCTGTACTTTTTAATGTATTTTCTTGTGTACAATAAAGAATAAAGAAGTTCTCATTATCAAAATAAAGTAAATATGGAATCTAGTACGAAGTAACATATGCGTTTGTTTGTTAGCAGTACACCTATCTAGGATATATTGGACTCTTAAAAATATTTGGCTTGTTTTTTTTAAACTACTAAGGTAGCAAACAAGCATACGGAACTCCTGGTGCTAAGCGGTTACCGTAGCCTATGGACCTTTGAAACACCAAAGGTATCACTCGTGCGTTGCCGACCCTTTAATATTTTAAAACGCTCTATTTGAAGTACCTACCCCATACTGTAGTCCCTGGGGAAAACCTATTGTGCTATTTACAAAAAGTACTGAGTCAAAATTAATTGACGCTTACTGGTGTTCTTTAGATTATAACTTTTGGAAGGCTGTTTGTTGATTCGGCAACCTGCTTTATACATGAATTTCAGCCATTGAACCCGCCTTGTGGCCCAAATGTACTTGCATAAGTACGTGGTATACCTTTGAAGCTTTGCGTAAGCATTCGACTTGAGTGGTAAAAATAGACCAAATAGTACTGGACCATATCGATGAATGAATAACGAAAATGAGAGACACAAGTTTTAGTGAACTTGTAAAGGGTTGAACATAAGCCTAATTAAAACCCTTCAAGTAGATTATTTTAATTTTTAGTTCGAAAACTCGACAATTGATTGGACAACAGCAAACTGCTCTTCTGTGGGGATAAAATGGCACTCAGCTCAGCATAATGCTTCGGCATGTTACTATGCTGCGGCGCTGGTCAAATTTTGATTACCACGCGTACATCTGGACCAGTGAATGATATCAAATAAGTGCATTCCATTAGAATTGAATGGTTACATCCGTTCTTTATTTAGGCACACACACCAGGATGATATTCACCCTTGCGAGCGGTGCATCTAATCGGCTATAGTTATTCCGGGCGACTCCGATAGACGTTTGTCTATTTAGGAAGCGGATATTACATTTAGTCGGGGTCTTCATTTGGCGGCAGACGACGTGTGGACGTTATTCTGTGGCAAAGGTGGGCTTATGCCTGGGGCTTCCGGCGCGCGCGGTGCATAGCTTATTTCCAGATACGTATGCACGTTGCATGTTGTAAAGTTTAAACATAACGTAAACTTACTTTCATTTATGAAGAAATGTGTTTTTAGGACAATGTTGTGACATTGTCCTAAATCTCTCTCCGGCTTCGAAGGTTTGCTAAAAGAAAACTCTGTGGTTAGAGGATAATTTCCAAAATTTGTGTACAACAACGAATGAAAAAAAAATTAAACTAACTTTTTATGGTATTTTCATGCTCATTGCCTATTGTACTGGTAGACTTAAATGGTAGAGTCAAAGGTTTGGATATTTTTGTTAAGAGTCACTTGAGATGATTTTAGTTTTATTAACAGAGAACACTGCTTCAGCTGATTTATTTCAAGTGGACTTTTAAAACCATCTACACATTATGTTAGAGTTTGTTCTTATTACTTGGGGAGGATAACTCTCTCTTCATTCTTCTTTATTCTTTCTTTCTTTATTATTTATTGTACACAAGAAAAAACATTATAAAGTACAGAAATAGAGGACATGTACAAAGGCGAGCTTAACCCTATAAAGAGTTTTCTTCCAGCAAACCTTTGAGGCTAGAGAGAGAGATGATTTTAAAGGTAGGTGCGTGTACAAGAATCATAAATATGTACATATATCTTAAACAAATAAAACGAAATATACCAAAAGAAAGTAATAAAATGAATGAATATAATAAACAAAATAAATAGACTAATATATACAAAAATAAATATATACCTACAATAAAATAAAATTACAGAGAAAGATAATGCTCTTTAACTTTCCGTTTGAAAATGTTAAACGACGGTCTAGCGCGAACTTCATGGGGCAGGGCATTCCAAATTTTCACCGCATAAACGGTAAAAGTCACCATAGCGGCTTGAAGTGTGTTGAGGTGTTATGAGGAGAAAGGACTTAGAGGACCGGGATGTCACACTGCGAGGGACAAGAAATAGGGAGCCATTTAAGTTGGGATCTGAACGTGGATACGTGATCGAACTTGCGCAGGCCGAAAATAAAACGGATGCACAAGTTCTGTAGATGTTCCAGTTTATTGAGAAGTTCCTCCGTGGCATCAAGAAAGCAGACATCTGAATAGTCGAGAAGGGGCAGCAACAGGGCTTGGGCGAGAGTAATTTTTGTTTCAAAGGGAAGAAATTTCTGAAGACGTTTGACGGATTGAAAAGAGAAATGCACGCTTTTGCTTACTGCATTGATGTGGCCCATGATAGCTGATTATCAAAAATGACACCAAGGTTCTTGGCCTTGCTCGAGTAAGGTATAGGCACCTGATCGAACTGGATTTGAGGAAGGGTAGACTGGTTGACAACACTCAGCATGTATGGACTTCCTAAAAGTAGAACCTGGGACTTAGAAGGGTTAACCAATAGACCAAAGGTTTTAGCCCATGTGTTAATATTTACACACACATCTCACAAAACTTACAGGAAAACATACAGATAGAGTCGTTTACAAAACGGACTAGTCTACCATTTCATCAGTGTATTTGCTTCTGTAAGTCCAATGTGGTTTATTCCAATGTTGTATGGGCGAATAGCCGGCTGAGACGCCAGAGGTTGCGAGTTATATTCCGAGTACAGATACTTGTTCCAGGTCTGTATGTTACTCATTATATTATAAGTATGTATTTACAAACAAAAGTATATACGTATTCTATCAGTTATCTGGTTCCCATAGAACAAGCTTTGCTTAGTTTGGTGCTAGATAGCGCTGTGTGAAATGTCCGGCATTATTTATTTATTCTTCATCGAATGTTAAGAAAAATGCAGTAACTTAAGCAAGACTTCTCTTTACAATGCAATAACAGATTTATACAAACCAACTGCTTATGAGAGCTATTATGATGCATCCGGCAGTGAACTTCGATCCAGTCAATGACCCCCCAGTCGATTCCCGATAGAATGTGAATGACATCGTTCATGCCTTGATTATCCTGACAGCTTCCTTTCGGTTTTATTCCTCTTATGATGGATTCAATATTAATGCACTGACAACTGTTACAGCTTCAGTTTGGAGCACAGAGGCCTTTGTTTGATAAGGGTGATTCACGCGTGATTTGAAGAGAAGTGCAGAGATTTTCATTGCATTTACTGTTACAGTTTCCAGTGCACAGTGGTCGAAATTAAACTTTAATTCATAAAATTAAAACTTTTTTTATCTTAATTTTATCATTCGCCCCTCCATCTCAATGAACTTTAACTATCTCAAATCTGACACTCCACCGTGCAAAAAAATGTACAAAGTTTTCTCTTTAGGGATTATAGATTTTGTAGATCGGCAATGGACAAAACTGAAGAAGATATGGATAAACTGGAATATTACGAAAGCCACCAAGACTCGTCTCGTTAGAGCGCTAGTGTTCCCATATTCCTATACGCTTCGGAGACATGGACTCTCCGGGAAAGTGAGAAAAAGAAGGTAGACGCTCTCGAGATGTGGTGCTGGAAAATAACATGGGCAGAATTCCGTTCAAGAACTCGGCATTAAGCAGCGTCTCTCTTCCACGGTTCAATCTCGCATCCTCACCTTCTTTGGACACGTGTCGCGTCGCGGAGAGCTCTTCATTGAACGCTTTCTGATGCAGGGAAAGGTTGACGGCAAAAGAGCGCGTGGTAGATCGCCTATGAAATGGATGGATCAAATAAAGGCTGCCATAGATGTTCCTTTGACCGAATGTGCCAGAAGAGCAGTAGCGGTGCGAGAAGAGTGGCGAAGGGTACCACAACCCTGACATGACGGCACGACCACTCTGCCAAGAGTGCTACAACTAAGAAGAAGATTATAGATTTTATTTATTGTACACAAGCAAATATATAACAAAATACATAAATAGAGGACATGTACAAAGACGAGCTTAACCCTCCTTAAACTTAAAGAGGTTTCCTCCAGCAAACCTTCCAGGCTTTTTTTATCACTGTGTGACTAAATCAATATTTTTTGATGTTGATAGAATAAATGATGCGTAAAACCTATTTCATTTTAGTATGTTATGTTTCCATAAGTGATAGTTTGGATTTATGGTCATTTGTTTTCCTTAGGAACTTGTCAGGAAAATCCTATAAATATAAACCATATGAACCAAATAACACGCGAAAAGCGCATGCGACGTACAGAACCATCTACTTGCTGGATATCTATCCTTTGTTTCTCGACCTAGTGATGGAATTAGATATGGCCCACCTGATGCTAAATGGTAATTTTAAGTGGTAACCATCGCATCGCCTATAAAAAAGTATTGCGTCGTAGGTCACGCACCTTAGGAACGTGCCCTACGATGCACTGCCCTGCGTCCATCATCTTGAGGCATACAGGTGTAAAGCCTCATGTGCTTGTTATTATACCGGCAACCATACCCTTCAAACCGAAACAGTAATGCTGCTTGGCGGCAGAAATATGTAGGTATAATGGTAATACTTTCACAAGGACTTAAACTACTTACTTTTCTCTCTATCTTCCTCCTCTATCGTTCCCTCATTGGGATCGTGACTCCTCTGGTGAAGCTTGTTCACTACTTGTCTCCAACAGGTTTCTATCGGTTGCCTGCTGGAGCTGTGCTGACTGGCATCTCTACCTATCCTATAAAACATTTTTAAGTAAACTTGCTGCTGCCCGTGGTCTGTCAATAAATACATTACCCTCCTTCTGCGCAGTCGGGTTAAAAGTAGCCTTTATCCCAATCCCGGTCATAATCTATCAGTATACGAAATTACTGCGAAATTGGTCTAGCTGTTTGGTCGTGAAAATGTAACAAACAGATAGACAGATTCACTTTCGAATTTATAGGTAATATTAGTATGAATAACACCCATAACCTGATCCCACTCCAGGATTACCAGTGTCGTAGATACCAGGATATCAGGAACTGGTGGAGTCCTTTTTCCGCATTAGAACTCTGTATGTAGTCCATTATGCGTAGTAAGAGTAGGTACCATCCATACCACCCGGAATCAATACTTGCAGATCAAACGAACATTCGTCCCTCTTGTTCTTAGTCGGCTACATGCCCACAGTCAGACGTCTTCATATTCAGTGAATCCTGTGTAATTGGATATTTTGCATGTAAAATGTCCGTGTGGTCTGATTGGTTTTGTGCTAATTTAACCGCCAGCGATCAAAGCGATCGATTAATTAAAGATCAGTTAATCAGAAAGGTTTTGTTAATTGTAAGGATTAACTGAAAGGGCTCCTAATTCGGGACATCCTGTAAATTCATGTAGGTGGTCCAGATCCAGAATGCCAATGACCCTAATACAATTCAGTGAAATTCAGATTTTGATGACAACACCCGATGCCTGCAAATCCTACGTCGGAGGAAATTAAAAGATTATTGATTAGAAAGTTAGGGAACACAGAAAATGCCATGCCGAATGGAAGATAATTTTAAAGTCGAAACACGCGTGGAACTGATATAGACAATTCTGGTTGTGTGTTGTTCCCGACTTTGAAATTGAGTTCGTTCAAATAACACAGATCTTAAAGAGCGGTCTACGTCTTCCGGCAGACAGGAAAAGGGTTTCTTCTACATCTGTATCGTTGGAGCATTCTCAAGCACCACTTCAACTGATCCTGTTATGCATTGATGCATCTGCTACGAAATGGAAGATTAGACTGTATTTGAAAGAATAATAGAACATTCAAACCAGTTGTAGGTACCTACTATTGGCAATATAAATGAATGAATGAAATACTCTTGATTGCACACCAAATAAAAATACAGTAATAATGGAAATAAACAATAAATAAAGGTACAATGGGCAGTCTTATCGCTAAAAGCGATCTCTTCCAGGCAACCTTTGGATGGACATGATAAACAAAATCAAAAGACGGCGGTGTAAGAGTACCTACAGACATAAACAGAACCCACAAAATAAAATTTACCTATTAATAAATATATATAATAAACATAAACTAAAACACATACAAATAATATAAGTATAAATAAACTACACTACATAAAGAGGATAAATAACATAAACACTAACTAGCAGTTACGAGACAACGAAAGGAAAAGGTTGTATACCTTGACTTTGAAACTAGGAAGATATTGGGACGACCTTACAGACAAAGGTAAGGCGTTCCACAGTCGCACAGCTTGTACTGTAAAGGAGTCACCATAAAATTGTGAACTATGGATGGGAGTTAGAAGCTGTAGAGCAGGGATCCCCAAACTATTTTGGAAAAGTGACCCCTTTTGCAAAATGAACTGTTACCTCAGAGCCCCATGGCCAAATTACCTACTTTTAAGATCAACCCCCTTATTCATAATGGTCCGCTAACTTAAAACAGCTGATACAGTGTTATTTTTCATTCTGACTTAGGTCAATAGAAGAAGACAGAGTGAGAATTAGCAATGCTTTAAATTAGTTAGCAGACTATTATGAATAAGGGGGCCTATCTCTCGTTTTTTCCTATTGATACAAAATACCTAGGTACTAAGGTACCAATTGGAAAACTTTGCACTTGGTTAAGTGAGTAAAGTTGACTTCATCAAAATTTAACAATATAAAAAGACATACAATTCAGTAAATATCAAGTTTAATTTATAATGATTATTACAAATTAAGTACTTAAAGAATCTTAAGTAGGTAGGAAATTATATTTAAAAAAGTATTAATTCGCAAAGATAAAATAAAACATTCAGTGTGAAGGATGAACCTGGTGACTATCTACCAATCTAGCTACATCCGGTCAATATTGGTGAGTTGTAGCCTTAAATCTCCACGTTCGTTGATTTTCAAACGGTTTCTTTGTTTCGTCAAAATGTTTATTACCACACTGAAGCTTTTTTCAACTAGGTATGATGATGGAAAAGCGATAAGGTATTTTTCAGCAATGTTCCACAATGAAGGATACTGTGTTTCAATGTTGCGTTGCAACCAGAACTTCTGATAGCCTTGGTTGAACTTCTGCTTAAGCCCTTCGTCTGTGCTGATGGTAATCATCTCTTCTTACATTATCACATTGGCTTCTTCTATAGCTGTGGTATTCTACGGATTTATTATCCATTGAGGAATTTGTAAATTTAAAAGATCCTCAAACCTCGACGACGTAAAATCCTTGTATAATGCGTCCAAGTGAGTGACATATAATAAAATGTCATCATCTTGAAGCATTTCTGGTAATTTTGACAAATGCGGAAACTGCGAATATTCTTTTCTGCCTAAATTTTGTTTATAAAGGATTAGTTTACCCACGAAGGCCGATATTATTGATTTTGTTTTAATCAAGTTAAGATCGTCACCCTGCAGCTGCAAATTAACTTTGTTGAATTTTCCAAAGATATCAGTCAAGTAATTAATATCTGTTTTACAATTGTAAAGATTTGCTTTCAAATTCGGATCTTTTTCTTGTAAAAACTCCAACACAGATTCAAAAATGCCTGAAAATCTTTCTAAGCAAGAGAAGTTCGCTGGCTATCAAGAGGTGATAGCCAGCGAACTTCTGTGTGCAGAAGTAATCGAGTAGAATAATCGACTTCGTTTTCCTCACATAGCTGAGCAAATAACCGAGAGTTCAAAGAATTGCTTCGAATCTTGTTGATAGCATTTATTACATATTGTAAAGACTTATGCAATCTAGGACTCAGCTTTTTTGCTACTAAATGCTGCCTTTGAATCACGCAGTGAATGACCAGTACATCAGGCAGTTGTCGCTTTAAGTGAGCTATAAAACCACGATGGCGACCAACCATAGACGGTGCACCATCAGTCGCAACAGAAACAATGTTTTTCCATGGAATAGCTTTGTCAGTAAAAAAATGTTCCACGGCCTAAAAAAACGATTCTCCTCTGGTATTAGTATCTAAATATGTAGCAAAAAGCAGTTCTTGGCACATATTTTCATCTTTTATATATCGAACATATCCTAACAACAGAGCTTCATTGCCGGGTAATGTAGACTCATCCAACTGGAGAGAGAATCTGTTGGTCTGTAAGAACTTGCATAAAATGTTTTCCACATCCCGTCCCATCTCGTCTATGCGTCTCTGAACGGTGTTATTGCTCAAAGGTATTCTCTTTAAAATATAATGTGCGGGTTTGTGCAATACATTGTTAAGGACCTCCGCAATGGCTGGTAAGATAAGCTGCTCTCCAATTGTGTGGGGTTTCCCCGACTTCGCTATTAGTAAAGATATATTATAGGACGCTCGTAAACCATCATCGTCTTTAATAGATGATGACGCAAACATCGATCTTATGGATGGTCTTTTGTCTAGTTTGTCTTTAAGTGCTTGAAAAAATGACAAGGGCTTACTTTTTTTGTCAGCATGTACTCTTGATAAGTGGTCATCTATTTTTGAGGGCTTCATGGCATCGTTGCTGAATACTTTTTCACATATGAGACACATCGGCAAGTGTTGATTTGATGGAAATGCAATAAATCCGAACTTTAAGTAGTCCAAACTGTATTGTCTGCATTTTTTTTTCATGTCCGCCATCATAAAACTCTCATTAATCCTGCAAATAAAAAATTAAGAAACTCCCTACCTACCGAAGCTCTACAGTGTAGAGCTTCGGAAGAACGAAGGGTTTGAGAGTGTCCCTGATACAGAAATTCGAAACGCTCCTTTAGATAAGAAGGTGAAGTGGGATTATAGAGAATGTTATAAAGAAGTGATAGAATATGTGCATTCGTGAGAATATGCACACATGTGAAGACGTATAGGGAGCCACTTGAGTTTTGCGCGGAATTCTGAGACATGGTCATACTTGCGCAAGCCGAATATGAACCGAATACAAAGGTTTTGAAGGCGCTCAAGTTTACTCATTTCGACTTCGGAAATGTCGAAGTAGCTGGCGTCGCCGTAATCTAAGATAGGGAGTAGAAGGGATTGTGCAAGCGTAATTTTGGTGGCGGTCGGTAAAAAGTTACGAAGTCTACGCAACGAAGCTGATATAATAAATACTTCTATATATAAATACGTGAAGAGAAGACTTTGTACCCATTTAAAACTTATAGCGCGCACGGAAAGTGTGAGATATAGCATAAGTATTTAACATGGAGTTTACTTGGAGAAGGAAATGCTAAAAATAAACTAGGAATACCAAATATATGATAACGTTTGAATTTCGACTATACTGTTCACTGGTTCTAATAATATCACAAATATTAAATTAATAATTTATAAATAAGTAATGTTTTGTCCCGTTTGTTGCAGAAATGGAAGACATCGCCATCCTCTGGAGCTCTGGTTCGCCGGAGAGTGCCCTGTGGTCCGACTACCTCGTCGCCAGCTTCGACAAGATCATGTCACAACGGGCCAGGCATCACTACAGGTAAATATACCATTTAAGTATACAAGGTATGCAGGTATACCATTCATGTTGATGTTCCATTGCGTTTAAACCCAAAAATAAAAAGGTAATATTTGTTCAACTTCTGACATCAAAAACTTCCTCATTTCAAGGAAATATCAAATGCCTAATTAACATTAAAACTTGATAATGCGGCACGTAATGACCCTTATTATAAAAATATATTTAAATAAAATAACCATACCTTAATTCTAATGGTCCTCTGTTATTGTGTTTTGTTGTATTCATGATTTATAGGTAACTGCTGAGCTGATCCCCGCGTGGTTTGTCAATAAAAACATTACCCTCCTTCTGCTCAATCGGGTAAAAAGTAGCCTATGTCTCAATCCTAAATTAATCTATTATCTTAAATCGAATTTCATAGATATCGGTCCAGCTATTATCTATACTATATACTATCTATACTAATATTATAAAGGGGAAAGATTTGTATTTTTGTGTGTAATTAATAAACTCGCGCAGAGGGAGGGTAATGTTTTTATTGAAAAACTACGCGTGCGAAGCTGCGGATTGGTCCGCTAGTAATATTAAAAAGAGGAAAGGTTTGTTTGTTTGTATTGAATAGGCTCCGTAACTACTGGACCGATTTAAAAAATTCTTTCACTGTTGGGAAGCTACTCTATCCCCGGGTGACATAGGCTACATAGGTGACATAGGAGGGTAACATTACCCTCCTTCTGCGCAGTTGGGTAAAAACCCAACTGCGCAGAAGGAGGGTAATGTTTTTATTGAAAAACTACGCGTGCGAAGCTGCGGATTAGTCAGCTATTTGAGTTATAAATGGTGTAACTAACTCGACTTTGTTTTATATATGTACTAGTTGACCCGCCGAACTTCGTACCGCCTTCACATGCATACGACGTTAGAATTATCAATAGGCCATCGTTAGCTAAATCTAAATAAATAAATAATTAAATCCTTTATTTCCAAAATGTCTTAGAATCTAAGTTTACGTGCTCTATTTCGTACACTTTGGCATCCAAAGTCGGGTGTAGGGCTCCTCAATACGGTTCCATTGTAATCAATCTTGTGCTAGACGAGTCCAAGTCCTTCCCGCTGCCTCCACGACATCGTCGCACCACCCTCTCCTCGGTCTGCCTCTCGCTCGTCTAGCATCTCTTGGGTACCAGTGCAAGATCCGCTCACTCCAGCGCTCATCTTTATGTGCTCTGGCAATGAGACCCAATGTGAAAAATAATTTTCGTCATAATAAAATAGAATTTTTCAAATATTTTACTAGAGACAAATCCAACGAACCAAATATCATTAAAATCTGTCAACCGTTCTCGAGTTATAAATGGTGTAACTAACCCGACTTTGTTTTATATATAAGACAAGATTTAGATTTGTAAAAGCAGAGTAGATACAGAACATTTTGTACCTAAAATCTAAATTGCCCGAATGTCGTAATAGTCCATGAGTTTGTGCTCTGGAGATCTTCGTAATGGCAGTTAATTTGACGTTTCAAAGTCATCCTTGTGATTGTTATGAATGAATGAATTATTTCTTTGACTTGACTTGCATACAATAGTGTGAGAGTGAGAGGTAATGATTTTCGGCGCCCTTTCCTGATTCTTTCTTAAATTAACCTGGTTATACTTACTCTTAGTTCATTCCACAGAGTAACCCCAGTAACAGTAGAGGAGCTCCTCTCAAACGACTCGCAGGAAAAGGTTGAAAAGCTTTCGAAAGCGCAGCTACAGATACTCATACTGTGTCCAAACTTCGCGACCAAAATGACAGAGTTGAAGAAAGACATCAACTGTGAGGAGATATTCAAGACGGACAAGATACTGGTGATGCTGTTAGGCGTTGAGAAGAGTCACGTGATTGCTAATAACTGTGAAGGTAAGAAACGTTTTTGGTTGACGAATAGGAGTTACAAGATGCAAGATTTTGCATAAACAGGTGTACAATAAGGCCTTAGTAAAAACCGGCCAAGTGCGAGTCGGACTCGCGCACGAAGGGTTCAGGATTCTAATTGTTGAATTTTGTGAATTCTATTTTAGAATCCTTCGCTTGCTCGGTCATCAAAATAGAGCAAAGCGACTTTGCATTCTTGTATAACAAATAACTATTTTCTGTTATAATGATTATAATTCAGTTCGAATTTAATTCAAACGTAATAATAATGACATGAAGATGCATTCAACACAAGTGTAAACTAACTCCCTGACTTGTGTTAAGGGTTAACTTTTAACCCCAAAAGTCTGTGTGTCTGTGGCATCGTAGTTCCCAAACGGATACGGTTTTTTAATAGAAAACTAGTTTAACTGAGGTGGTTCTTAGCTATGTGTGATGAAGCTCAGGTCAACCGATCAGAAGGTTATTAGTACTTTTCCTGTTTGGTGATGGGATCTCAGCTGTAAAATTGTTAGTTACGGATTTTTAATGGTGGGGTTTTTTTGGAATTTCGTAAAAAATCCATGTATATATAAATCCGTTCTATCTTCTATGATGTATATTTTTTAGTAGGTACTTACAGTGAACAATTCAGCAGATGTCCAACGGCTGATGATCATGATGAACGTTTTACTAACTAGCTTTCGCCGCTTCCTCCGCCCGAGGTTGTGCACGCGTGGTTTGACGATGAATAAAACCCTATGTTTCAAACCAGGTCTATAGGTACCAAATTTCATCGAAATCGGTTCAGCCGTTACGTCTTGGTTGAGTAACAAAAATACAAACATCCAAACTTTCGCATTTATATTATTCGTATTGTACGGCGTGATTTGGTACAATTATAGTTATTCATTATATTTTTTTTATATATATATATTTTTAATACAATCTTGACATAGTTTAGGGCTAGTTAGTGCTGTGTGTAATGTCCAGAATTATTTAATAATAACAACATTCATAATTAATTCCTTGCTTCAATGAATTAATGCTTCAATTTGACGACCACCGTGGCGCAGTGGGCGAATAGCCGGCTGAGACACAAGAGGTAGCGGGTTCGATTCCCGCTGCGGAACAAATTTTTGCATGATCTGCAGATATTTGTTCCGGGTCTGGGTGTTTTTCTATATATTATAAGTATGTATTTCCGAAAATAAACTATGTAAGTATTCTATCAGTTCTCTATCTGGTTCCCATAGTACAAGCTCTGTTTGGGGATAGATAGCTCTGTGTGAAATGTCCAGTTATATTTATTTAATAATGTGACTTACGTACATAGATCTTATAAAATAATATTAAAGTGGCTCACATTCCCGATCCGGAATTTATGTTTATTTTGAATCCATTAATGATATTGATAATCTAACTATTAAATTGTGTTGTTGTTTCAGAATACCCCACCATAGACGAGTGGCAGATGATGTCTGTCCGCGAGAAGGACACAGCATTCGTGGACACCTTCCTCACGGCCGCTGTGGGCATCCTCAGGACTAAAGACTGCAAGGACACGGCTACAGACAGAACTACTTTCTCTATCGTGCCGAAGAAGGTCAAAATTGTAAGTCTTATACTAGCTGATCAGCAAGCGGCTTTGTATGCGTGGTAAAAAAAATTGTGTTTGTAAAACGGCTTGACACATTTGTAAAACGGCTTGACACATTTTGATTTGTTATTTTACATCCTCTCACCTTAAACGCATACACCTTTTCCGTTCCGTCGTGGGTAAAAAGAGAATGCGAAATTTACAAAGTAAAATTTTTATTTTCAGCTTTGTCATAAATCTATAAGAGGCACTTCAGCCTCTCAAGTCAGAGTATTACTATATACAACGTGTTATGTCATGTACGACATTAAATGGAAACACGGGTATAGGGTATAGGTTTTTTTTTCAAATTAGTTTTTTTTAACTTATACTCTCCCACTGCTGGGCAAAGGTCTCCCCCATGTTCCTCCACATCTCACGATCACTCGCCACGTCCCACCAGCCATCTTGGAATGCATCGAGGTCGTCACGCCAACTTCGAATTCGTTAGAATTCGTTGACAACCTTCGTGGCGCAATAGCAAGCTGAGACACAGGAGGTAGCGGGTTCGATTCCCGCCGCGGAACAAATGTTTGCATGATCTACAGATATTTTTCCGGGTCTGGTTGTTTCTCCTTATATTATAAGTATGTATTTACAAAAAAAAATGTATATAAGTATTCTATCAGTTATCTGGTTCCCATAGTACAAGCTCTGCTTAGTTTGGGGCTAGATAGCGCTGTGTGAAATGTCCAGCAATATTTCATTTATTTCATCATCATCATATCAGCCGTAGGACGTCCACTGCTGGTCAAAGGCCTCCCTCATTGATCTCCAGGAACTGCGGTTGGAAGCGGCCTGCATCCAACGCCGACCTGCGGTTCTTACCAAGTCGTCTGCCCATCTTGTGGGTGGACGTCCTACGCTACGCTTGCCGGTCCGGGGCCTCCACTCGAGAACCTTCCGGCCCCGTCGGCCATCTGTTCTGCGCGCTATATGGCCTGTCCATTGCCACTTCAACGTGCTATCCGTCGGGCTATGTCGGTGACTTGAGTTCTCCTACGTATCTCCTCATTTCTGATTCGATCCCGTAGAGAAGCCCCGAGCATAGCCCTATCCATAGCTCGTTGAGCGACTCTGAGCTTATTCATAAGCCCAATAGTGAAGGACCACGTCTCGGTTCCATATGTTATCACTGGTAACATACACTGAATTTATTTATTTATATAATAGAAAAAAAAATTTAAAACAAACTTAATATCAATTCCTAAAAATATCAATGAAACAGTCTGTATAAGATAGGTAAACAAATCATATTCGTTCATCATGTAAGTAGGTACCTGTTAAACTAACTAAGCGGCATCGTCGCAAGGGTGCCCCCGATTTGATGTTAAAAAATGAAAAAATTGTTTATTGGACATGTATCGATTACTGGATATATATTCAAGCTACCGGTATCAAACCCACCTCTAAAATTCATAAATACGATTCCGGATGTGTGTTTTAAATTAATGTCGTACTAACATAACCAGATTGTATATACGGTGTTTAAATATTGTATTCTGTTATTAAAGACCTTTAAAAACTAATTAAACTAAGTCGCCAAGCCGTCCTAATAATTCCAGGCTTCGCCACAATCTCATACAAACTAACTTACAGGGGCAGAGTCGGGTGATAGCGCTTCTGAACGACCCCATCAGAGACGAAGACAGCATCAAGATAATGGTCGACAAGAAGGGAGAGGTCATACACATTCCGACCTACAAGAAGAGAAATCCTTATACCCTGCAGTTTGATATACCAGGTAAAATTAACGAGGGGTTTTTTTATTTTTTTTTATTGATGATAGCCAAGCGCTTGATCACTACCTCACCTGATGGTAAGTGAAGGTGTGATCGAAGATGGAGCACGCTTGCCTAGAAAGAACCTATTCACTCTGAACTTGTAGACTTGAAGATTATACTGGTTTGGAAAAACTAACGCCGGAAGTGAGTTCCACTCCTTACTTGTGCTAACAAGAAAAGTTGAAGCAAATCGTTTGGTACGGCAATGCGGTATGCCGACCAGGTATGGGTGGTACTTCTCGGTACGTCTGCTTGTCCGGTGGTGGAAGGGGGAAGGAGGGATAAGGTCATGAAGATCTTGCGCACATTCACCAAACTGTATCTTGTAAAAACTTGAAAGACTGGCTACTCGGCGTCTGTGCTCTAAACTTTGTAAATTGGCTTCCACTAGTGAGAAGCTAGTGAGGGTTTTCACGGGCATGTTTTTATAACTGCTAACAGATGGCGTTGCTGTCATGCTCTGTTTAACGAAGGAAAGTGAACTGTCAATGTCAATTGCCGCGTCAATATTATTTTATAACTGCTAACAGATGGCGTTGCTGTCATGCTCTGATTAACAAAGGAAAGTGAACTGTCAATGTCAATTGCCGCGTCAATATTATTTTATAACTGCTAACAGATGGTGTAGCTGTCATGCTCTGATTAACAAAGGAAAGTGAATTGTCAATGTCAATTGCCGCGACAAACATTATTTTATAACTGCTAACAGATGGCGTTGCTGTCATGCTCTGATTAACAAAGGAAAGTGAATTGTCAATGTCAATTGCCGCGACAAACATTATTTTATAACTGCTAACAGATGGCGTTGCTGTCATGCTCTGATTAACAAAGGAAAGTGAATTGTCAATGTCAATTGCCGCGACAAACATTATTTTATAACTGCTAACAGATGGCGTTGCTGTCATGCTCTGATTAACAAAGGAAAGTGAATTTTTAATGTCAATTGCCGCGTCAAACATTATTTTTCGAGGAACTTGAAATAAAAAACAAACATTTGTGTTTGTTTAACTGACGAAGTGAAATTGTTTTTGACAAATTCGGATATTGTGCCTTTGAGATTTTGGCATATAAACCATATTTTAAGGCGGTGCATCTCTAGACAGTGCCATCTATTACGCTAGTTGGAACGAATTTTTCCTCGAGGTATCCACGTAGAACTGATTTATGGGATAAATGGTAGCCTATGTGGTGATCCAGGTTATAATATATACCAAATTTCATCGAAATCGGTTCAGCCGTTACTGCGTGATTGAGTAACAAAAAAACAAACATCCAAACTTTCACATTTATAATATTAGTGTAATAAGCTAGCGTAAAAAGGGCGAACCACTAGTTAAATGAAATACAATAAAGATTTGTAATGTTTGGTTGAATAATTTGTAACAAAAAGTCCTCTTCGTTTGCGTCTGACGATATATTCCAGTAAAATGTCCAAATCCACTTAATATTTTTAACAATCGAGGGAAAATCCTATTGGAACAATCTAATCAGATTTCCAATAGGTAGGTACCTACTTAACACTTTTTTTATAAAGATCGGGGTAATCCGTTCGATAGATTGATCAAATTATCGAACAGTTCATTTTTATTTTATTTAAATCTAGCTGACCAATCCGCAGCTTCGCACGTATAGTTTTTCAATAAAAACATTACCCGCCTTTTGCACAGATGGATAAAAACTAGCCTATGTTACTCAGGGATAATGTAGTATGCTATAATGGTGAAAGATTTCTTTAAAGCGTACCAGTAGTTTTTAGTTTATTCGTTACAAACATACTTAATACAAAAATTTCCTCTTTATGATATTAGTATAGATATGTACTTGAATAATATGTAATCGTTTTGCAGAATCGTGTTTGGAAGTGTCGATGCTGGTGTGGGTGCGCGTCAGCAAGAACGGCCAGTCCTTGGGAAGACGGCAGATCAAGTGCGAGAGTCGACTGAGGGAATTGGACCAACTGCTGAGGGCTTCCGATCACCCCCTGGAGTTTATGTGCCAGGTATTTATTGTTTATTTGACCCGCGACTTTGTTCGCGTTGTTTATCATTTCGTAGCCTTTGTATGTCTCAATTCAGTCTACATATATAGTCTATTTATATACTTAATTTCATAAGAGGAAGAACGAAAGCAACAGGTGCACTCAACTACTTACTTAAGTTAAAATAGCGGTGGGCAGGACGCATAGTGCGATACAAGGATGATAGGTCGACCATAAGAGCGACGAGATGGGTTGCACCCAGCGGCAAAGGGAAAACCAGGTCGACCAAGAAAAACAATGGATTGGCGACATCACTGAAATCGCTAAGAATCAGTGGATGATAACAACAGAAGATATAGAGACATGGAGTAAACAGGACGAGGCCTATACCCAAATAGAGGTTCTTAATCATGACACTAATATTATAAATACTTATTATGTTAAAACTTTAAAAAACAAAAAGATAAGGAAATAAAGAAGGCTTGAATTATTATTATTTTATTGCTTAAGTAATAAGTTTCCCAAACGCTGCCCATCCGGCGGGCAGCGTTTGGGAAACTTCGCAACGTCTTTTCGTCCAACATACCTCAGTGCCTTAAGACGAAAGTCTTCAATCAGTGTGTGCTACCAGTGATGACATATGGAACCGAGACGTGGTCCTTCACTATTGGCCTTATGAATAAGCCCAGAGTCGCTCAACGAGCTATGGAGAGGGCTATGAGGAGGCAATCAGAAATGAGGAGATACGTAGGAGAACTCAAGTCACCGACATAGCCCGACGGATTAGCACGTTGAAGTGGCAATGGGCAGGCCATATAGCGCGCAGAACAGATTGCCGATGGGGCCGGAAAGTTCTCGAATGGAGGCCACGGACCGGCAAGCGCAGCGTAGGACGTCCACCTACAAGATGGGCAGACGACTTGGTAAGAACCGCAGCCCGGCGTTGGATGCAGGCCGCTACCAACCGCAGTTCCTGGAGAGGATCAATGAGGGAGGCCTTTGTCCAGCAGTGGACGTTCTACGGCTAATATGATGATGATGATGATGAATGTTTTATTATTCATAAAATACTAAATTTCATCGAAATTGGGTCAGTTGTTTATGGTTTCTATAAACTTAGTAAAAATTATGAAACACAGATAATTTGACTTTATCTAAACCTAGCTGAATTTAAAACGGCTTCAAATCTTGAGTTCATACAAAAAGCACTTTCCGTTTATCCAAAATTATTAATTATCCTGGATTTTTTTCTAGTTTTGCCATAAACATCTTAAACCAGTAATAAAACTAATAGACACATCTTTCCTGCTGCTCTCAAGCGATGCGCTTACCAACGAAAACCATTTCATTTTAACTATATAGAATTCACGAATAGTGAAGTTTATAATAAGTACTTATCTAATAATTAGGTATCTAAAACAACGCACTTGCATTTATTAATATTGAGTAACATTGCAAAAAATCATTTATCATTAACCAAACGATTTGCTTCCACTTTTCTTGTTAGCACAAGTAAGGAGTGGAACTCACTTCCGGCGTATGTTTTTCCAAACCAGTATAATCTTGGAGTCTTCAACCCCAGAGTAAATAGGTTCTTTCTAGGCAAGCGTGCTCCATCTTCGATCGCACCTACCATCAGGTGAGGTAGTGGTCAAACGCTTGACTATCATCAATAAAAAAAACCTACATCTAAATTTCCTTGTTAATTTTATACTTACCTAAGTAATTAGTGTAGTAGCTATGAGGATAATAAGATATGGTATAATATCGAGGAGCAGAGTGTCCCCGGGTGATTCAGTACACGTACATACATGATTACTGGCAGACGTTTGCCTTTATATTTTAGTCAACTTTAATCATTAAGCTGTACTTTTAAAACCATTACTACGCAATGATGTTCTGTTATAATAAAATCAAAACTAAATATGTAAATTTTTTCATCTTAAAATTTTAGGTCACTAAAAGTGACGTTTTTATTCAAGTGATTACAGTAAAATCAGAGTGACTTAGTACCTAATAAGTTAATACCTTCCTATTCACAGCAAATTTGATGTGTTTTTCTCTATTGACGTTTGTATACCATGTGATACTCTGTTAAAAACATAGTGACTTCGTCTTATCCCAATGACTAAGTACCTATTACTATATGCAGTAGCTAGTATATGGTTTTCTAAATGAAATAAGTACTAATGTGAAAGATTCTGCTGGTTAAAAACTCAGTGACTTCATCTTATCCCAATGACTAAGTACCAATTACTATATGCAGTAGCTAGTAAATGATTTCCTAAGTGAAAAAAGGACTAATGTGAAAGAGTCTCCTGGTTAAACACTCAGTGACTTCGCCTTATCCCAATGACTAAGTACCTATTACTATATGCAGTAGCTAGTATATGGTTTTCTAAGTGAAAAAATTACGAATGTGAAAGAGTCTGCTGGTTCCCAGTGTGCTGGGCAAAAGCCTCCTTCCTCTCTACCGTTAGAGGGTACCTACTATGGTAAAATCAGAGTGAATCCCCAATGTGTAAATACCTATTCATATTCGGTATAGACATTATGTGGTGTTGTATAGTGTCCTGTGTAAAACAAGTGATATCGTGTGTGGTACAGACGCTGGGGTTCAAGGCAACGAGCAAGGAGCAACTGGATAGTTGGATGCTGAGCGCCTTTCAGAAGAACATCCCGCCGCATTTCAACCTGCTTGCTTCTACGGAGCAGTTCAATCCGAAAGCTGATGTTTCTAGTAAGTCGATGAACTAATCGTAATGTATCGTAATCTTTTATGGATGATAAAAGTTTGGGGGGGGGGGGGAAGCTTGGCCTAGCTCCTGTTAAGGCGAATATAGTAGCTGATTGGTCTTATTTGGAGGCTTTCAACTCAGGGAGAAATCAATTTTATGTGCTCAAAAAAATATATGTCATTCATTGACCTATCTGACCACATCTGCAAAGTGAACATACAAAAGAGTCTACCTGTTTATTTACTATGAGAAAAAAATTTACAAAAAGTAGTTGTTATCGACTTTCAATTTGATTCAACCTTTAAACGACGTAAAATTTTGTAATTTTTCTTTCACCTAAATGTGGGCAAAGCCTATACCTTCAAGTTGAACATATGATGCTGTGCTGCGACGGTCTTTCACGTGGCAATTAATTATTTTCAATTTTTCCGAATAATTAGCGGGCGTATCCTTAGAAGTTGGTTGCGCGGGCGACGGGCGGCAGTGTACCGCTGACTGTCGTCGTTGTGCTCATCTGCCTCGCGCTCACCTATTTTCTGGTCGGTTAGATGCGTGTGGCGGAAGGTGCGGGGCCGAAACAATAGCTACGCCCATTCGCTCAAGGTCATCGGCTACGGTTAGCGCCTTAAGCTTCCGTCCGTGCCTTCGCACGCTTGGTTATAAAATGTAGCCTGTATTCAGATCATAATCCATCTATATATACAATTTGTATCTAATCTGTATAATTTTTATACATGAAAAAAACGCAGCCTATGTCTCAATCTAGATCCAAATCCGGTATATATTTAAAAAAATACAATGTAATTTAATTTTTTCCAAATTTGATCAAATTCGGCCCAGTCGTTCAGTAAATAAATATTGCTGGACATTTCACACAGCGCTATCTAGCCCCAAACTAAGCAGAGCTTGTACTATGTGAACCAAATAACTGATATAATACTTATATACTTTTTTTTGTAAATACATACTTATAATATATAGAAAAAACACCCAGACCCGGAACAAATATCTGTAGATCATGCAAACATTTGCTTCGCGGCGGGAATCATTACCGCTACCTCCTGCGTCTCAGCCGGCTATACGCCCACTGCGCCTCGGAGGTCGTCAAACACAGCAATGTGGAAAGGCATGGTTTACCTATCCTCCGCTTCACATTTAAATTCAAGCATCAATTAGGCGTGAAAACAGAACAATAATTATTCTATTTTTTTTTAAATATTTTAATAGATATTTAAGTGAAGTATCTTTGATTCGATATTATAGTTTGACTTTTTGACATTTTTATATATAGGTAAGTAGACATTTGTTTTGTTTTAATTTATTATTTTTGACATGTATGTGATAATTTTAAAATATTGTAACTTGTATTTAGGATGTGATTTCAAACACAATTATATTATTGTTTATGAATAAATAAATTAAAAATAATAATAATGAAATAAAAAAATATAATAGAGACGAAGAGAAACTTCAAGTTAGTCGTCTCTACAGCACGCTGAGTGACCTTGCGACTTCTTATACTATATACAGTTTTTACAGAAACATAAAATAAAACAATGATTGCAGGTAAATTAACTCTTATCACGCTAATATTATAAATGCGAAAGTTTGGATGTTCGTTACTAAATCACGTCGTAACGGCTGAACCAATTTCGATGAAATTTGGTATGTACGTAGATTATAACCACGTGTATAAACGCGTGCAAAGCCGCTGGCGAAAACTAGTAGGTACAAATAATGTATTTGTTGGTACGTACTCGTATAATGTGGGAATATAAACTCGCAACTTCAACAGCATTTAATAAAGATTCTAAATGTGGAATATTAATTTAATAATCCACATTTTGTTACAATATCTGACTACCTATTGTTAATTTCCTATATGAGGATATACCTATTATAATCTATTTATGGAAATATAGGCGTAACTAGGCATGTTATGATTGTAAGTACTTGTGGTGCGTTCTGTCTAGTTACAGCTGTAAGCCAACCCGGTATTAATAGGACTTTTCAAAATGGCCTTGAATTTCAATTTTAAGATGAGGATAGGTAAACCCTACCTTTCCACATTTCTGTGTTTTGAAGGGTGTGGTTGCCGGAAAAAGAACAGTCATTACACCTGTATGCCTCAGGTTGATGGACGCAGAGCAGTGAATCGTAGGGCACGTTACTAAAGTGCGTGACCTATGAGGCAATATATGTTATAGGCGATGGTTACGACTTAACATCAGGTACTATTAGTTGAAAAAATGAAAAAGACTGTAGGCCAAGGAAGGTCCTGCTGTGATGATATAACTGTGATGTGTGATGATAATTATGTGAGGGTATAATATGCCTATTAAGAAATCACTTTGTACGAACCCATTTGACATGTTTAATTAAGTTTTGACTAACATATATGGGTCCTTGTCATCTGAAAAATAAATAAATTAAACGAAAAAGACATGTATGTATCTACTACTACGAAGACGAGCTATAAACAGTACCTACGTATATTTTTAATAATATATTTTTTTATCCTAGGTGGCGAAGAATACCCGACCCTCTTGCACTGGGCGGCTCGGTTCGGGCTGGAGCGCGTGTGCTGGCAGCTGCTGGAGTGCCCCGGAGGCGGCGCCGCCGTCGCCTTGCGGAACGCGCGCCACAAGACGCCCGCCGAGCTTGCACGCGACCACAAGCACTACCGGCTCGCTGATGTGCTCGCTGATCACTTGGTAAGTACACTTCTTACTTATATGTACATCACTTGCTACTTATAGATAACTTAGTAATTTTACTTGCTACTTATAGATCACTTGTTATTTCACTTGCTACTTATATATCACTTGGTAACTTCACTTGCTACTTGTAGATCACTTGGTAACTTCACTTGCTACTTGTAGATCACTTGGTAACTTCACTTGCTACTTATAAATCACTTGGTTACTTCACTGTTTACTTATATATCACTTGGTTACTTCAATTGCTACTTATACATCACTTGGTAACTTCACTTGCTACTTATAGATCACTAGGTAACTTTACTTACTACTTGCAGATCACTTGGTAACTTCACTTGCTACTTATAAATCACTTGGTTACTTCGCTGTTTACTTATAGATCGCTTGGTTACTTCATTTGCTACTTAAAGATCACTTGGTAACTTCACTTGCTACTTATACATCACTTAGTTACTTCACGGTTTACATAAAGATCACTTGGTTAATTCACTTAGATAAGTAGGTACCGGCCTATCATCCTCACTGATTCTTGTTCGTTCTGTGTTATGTCAGTCGAGGCAGCAGAACCGCCCCTACATCTGTTAGGCGAGTGTGGTCCACTAATGCGCAAACGTAGCAATTATCTGGGCAAACACATCCTCAGCTCGGAGGAGCTAACAGCTATCACCCCTAATAATATCCTACAGTTTCTAACAGCTGTAGAGGTTAGTGGTAAACGCCTCCATGAACTAGGGGCGACAAGTGGCGATCACAATAGACCTGACCGCAGTAAAACCGAAAAGGCATTTGCAAAAAAAAATAAGCTAGTAACTAGTGGTGGATGAAATGAATCAGTTAACAGATATAGATATTCTGTTTGTAGTAACTGCAAGAATAAAACCTGAAAACAATGCCCCAACTTCAATCTTAAACTGTGTTTAAGAAAATGTATATCCCAAGAAGTATGTGAGGGGCTTTCACGTAAAGTATCAATTGCAACGATGCGTAGTTTGACCACAATGCCACAATTTGTAATCCGTCATTGTGGTCATTTGAATATTTACGTACATTATATGACAATCGCCTACGTTTAGAAGTCACTTTCCTGCCGCGTGGCCACATTCGCGTCCGTATTGCTAACTACAGTTGTTTTGTTGCAGAAAATAAACGAATTCTCCAACATGTACTACTATCTCAAGAACATGTCTGATAACGACAAAGAAGAGAGCCCAGAGGAGTTGAAAGAGGAACTACGAATCGTAGAGACGTGCGACACCGTCGACTCTCCACACGCGACTGAGAGAGACTCCACAGATCCCTTCAGTGAAGCTTGCACGCAGAACTTAGAGGAAACCAAAACTGAAGCCGAAAAGAAACCACGACCGACCCTAAAACTGCCCAAAATAAGAGAACAACTTTACCAAAACGAATTCCCTTTAAACGACACGGAACACAGGATCCAACAAGCTCTCGAACACGACTATTTAGTCCAACCCTCAAACATCAAAGTCGAAAGCCCCAAATTCCGACCGAACAACCTCTACGCCAATAGCTCGAGGCTAATGCCCGCACAACCCGACATATTCCTATATTCCCCTACCGAAGAAACAAAGACTTTCACGATAGACACTCCAACCAGCGACATAAGCCAAATAAACCTAACCAAAGAAATTCGCAGCCCTAGCGTCAAATCTGGCAAAGAAATCTGTCCTCTAACTGGACAGGAAGAATTAGCGGAAATCATCAATGATTTTAAAAACAACGTCTTCTCAATATCCGAAGTGGAGAAGCTAGTGATGGAATGGAAGAACAGAAATGAAACTCAGCAGTCGATGAAGGAAAAGCAGGAGCAGTTGAATAAGATGAGAGATGAGTATGATAAGATACAGCAAAGGATTAAGGATCATATGAAACGGCCGACGCCTTTTGAGAGGGTTAAGAAAATGTTCTCAAAAAGCAAGGGAAAACGTAAGTGCTTACCTTCTTATTTTTCAGCATAAATCTTCGTTTAACACATGCTTAACTAACAGATGAATGGTTTAAGGCGACTTGTGTCTGAGGTTTTGTGCGCGCGGGACGCGTTTATCCGAGGTTGCGCCGTCTCGCTCTTGCTGGGTACTTACAGCTACGTCAATCTCACCTAGTTACCTACTCATTCTTAACATAAGAGACCCAGATTTCAAGGAAAACAGACGACGGTAGTTTGTTTCATACCTTAGTATATTATGTTTCTTGGAAATTAACCATTGTTTGAAAACCCAGCGTAATTTTGTTTAATATCAAAATAACGAATAAATCTAACTTGGGTTCAAATCGTAATAATATTTTTTTATTGATGATACACAAGCGCTTGACCTCACCTGACGGTAAGTGATGGTGTGATCGAAGATGGATCACGCTTGCCTAAAAAGAACCTGTTTCCTAGCACGTGATAATTTAATTTAGTTAATAATTATTGATTAAAACGGGTAGGTATTTATCGCGTACCTTTTTTAAATGTAATCCTGACGTTTCGGCTGTGTTGCAACAGTCGTGGCCTCGGGTTGACAATTAGTTTAATTTAGTTAACTGGATTATACCGACACTTCCTTGAATCAAAACTTAAGAAGCCGGCGAACCCCGAGCGCAACTTCAATTCCGCCGCGTCAAAAACTTCGGCCTGAATATCGCTATCCCTGTTTAGTGGCGAAGTTTAGCCACGCAGAGCGACAGTGATAGCAATAGAACGATTCTAAATTTGATTAGATTTTGACCGTGTTCCGTAATACCAAAAATGATGACTGAAAACTTGTTGTATTTTTCTCATTGTATTGTTATTCTGTAACTAGACCATATAATCTATGTTCCCATGACTAGGATACGTAAGATGTTGTTGTTTTTAATAATTAATTAGGTTGAAAACAGGTCTTTTATGACGTAAAAACATGCAGAATACGCTTCTATTTAATTTTAGGTAAGTATTTTGGTTCTCGAGTGGAGGCCACGGACCGGCAAGCGCAGCGTAGGACGTCCACCCACAAGATGGGCAGACGACTTGGTAAGAACCGCAGGTCGGCGTTGGATGCAGGCCGCTTCCAACCGCAGTTCCTGGAGATCAATGAGGGAGGCCTTTGTCCAGCAGTGGACGTCCTACGGCTGATATGATGAAGTATTTTGCTCTAATACATGGTTGGGAACCTAGATAAATACTATTCAAATTAAAATAATACCTTTTTGAGGTAGAAATATGCTCCAATTAGAAATGATCTTGGTAGTACCTGTTGTATGGGCAATTCCCCTCCGGTCTCCCCTTAAGGGCGCACTATACCTGGGAAGACGATAAATCGCTTATTGCGAAACAATGTTTTGTTCAAATAATTGTGCGCTTTCAATCTGTAATTCATAAATCTTATAGTTAAGGATACGTGCTAGAGCGCCTGTGTTGTGAAAACACGATTCCATAAAAAAATTGATTGAAAAAAAATCCAAAAATTACTCCAAATTTATCTTAAAACCGTTCTTATGCGTGAATACTTCAATTTAATCTTGAAACTTTATACAGTAGTTCTACACAACATAAATAAGTGCACCTGTGTTTTAAATTTTCTAAATACCTATTGATTTTACCATAAAATGAAAATACCTAAGTTTTGCACTAATGAAACCATTCGCTTCGGACGCCCGGTCCGCGATTCAGTCTGGCCTCGGCTTTCAGACGGGGTACCCGTGACGCTTGTCGCTCTAAACGATCACGTAATTCATAATTCACGTATTTTATTTTATATTTATTTATAAGTAGAATTTAATATTAAGTTGGTTTTTGTAAAGACGCAGTTATGGGAAATAAGCACAACAATAAAATGAAGGGACTGAATGATAAAAAAACCGGCAAACTTATGAACCACGGCGAGATAGGATGTGCAGTGGCGCGCGGAGAATCGGGGGTGAAATTCGAGTTTAGGCTGAGGTATAGTCAACTCTTAATTAATGTTTTTTTTCTTGCACAGATCATGAAAACCAAAATGGTGCCATAGAAAAACGAAATGGGAGTACGAGACCTAACAGCAGTCTGAGTGAAAGTGAGTGTTTTAATTACAAAATATTTAGTTCAAAAAATATAAACAAAAATATATTAATTTATATTTCTTTGGCGTGAATAAATGAGCCATTTGCTTGGATAACTTCAGACCGGAAAAAAAAATATTTCACGGTGTGTCACATCGGCGTGCAACTTCCGTCTCTGCTGAAAATGCGCAAAGTACTTACTTCAAAAATAAAAAAACAAAATACACTTGCGTAAGAGCCGGTAAGGTCTAATTTTTTGTTTATTTTCCAGGTTCATCGTCCTCCGGTCGCCTGAGTACAGTCAGCGGCGGCAGCGTCGCTGAGACCAACAGTGTACAGTCAGAAAACGATGACAAAGCTCGTTCTATTGTAAGTACTAATGATGCTTGCTAGCATTAAGTTCGCCTGTGAACTGATATATTAATTTTTGTGCAATAAATAAATTTCAATCAATTACCCGGGATGACACGCTCGGGTTTCTCACCAATGTTTATTAAAATAAAATATGTATAGCCTTTGGCAGACGACAGATTGATAAGTGGATGCCAAGAAAAAGGGGAGATCTCCCACCGAGCGACCTTTGGCTCGTGATCCTTAGAACAACAGGTCTAGTTTAGAACTATGTATTAGTATTATCGGGAAGTGTCTTATCAATTGTAGGATAATTAGTTCCTAGAGCAGGATGCAGAGAAATGTAAAAACTGAACTGGATTTACCGAATCGCTATTTATTGCCCGTTTATATTGCGTGAACTTTTCTATAACAAAGGTTGGAGGCGACGGGCTTATGACGTCACGTTGCCCCAAAATGCAGACTTGCACAAAACTCTGTCACAGCATATACTGTAGTAGTTCTTCCCCCCACAAGCATTAGGTATGTTTCAATCGTCACAAAATTTCGTTTGCGCGAACTATAGTTCTTCCATTTGCCGTTAGATGTCGCTGTCTCAGTGTTTTTTTATACTACTTTGAGATAGACCAAGCTTATGCTTACAGAAGCTGAGTGGTAACCATCGCCTATAACAGAGAATTGCCTCGTAGGGCACGCACCTTAGATACGTGCCCTTCAATACACTGTCCTGCGTCAATCAACTTACAGCATACAGTTTACAGCAGTAAAGCCTCATGTGCCTGTAATTTCACCGGCAACCATGCCCTTCAAACCGAAACACAGCAATACTGCTTAATAGGTATGGTGGTCGGTGGTAGTACTTCCCCGGGCGAGCCCTTTCATAAGGAACTCTACTACTCTTAAAGTGTCTTTCAAACTCCCTCTATAGGCTAGCTTGATGATGAAGTAGTTTTTCCATGTGGCGATAGATGTCGCTATAGGCCCCAATACGTGAAGAAAAAACCTCTTTTTAAGGTTATTGCGCGCACACAGGCGTGTGAGATTTGGCATAGTTAGTTAAGTTAAGTAAACTTAAGTGAAGAAGGGGGGACTAATATAAAAATTAAACTAAAAAAATGGTCAAATTTCAACTACTGTGCACTGACATCCAGTGACTGTAATTTTGTATATTTTCCCAGATTTCATCAAGTACCCTCACGATGCACTCCGCGTGTGGCGAGGACAGGATGGACGACTACCTCATACCCCCTCCCCCGCGCCCGCTTAACGGCGGACCGCAGTTCACCACCTTCGGACATCCGAAGGATCCTAGGTAACTATTCTTTTTACTTTTTATAGGATGCAACTTCATGGCACATCTGATGGATTACCACCGGCATTCACAATTCACCGACTGCAACTGCCGTCTGCAAGTGCAGCTGCAGCGGCGTTCGGAACGTGTCATAGAAACATATACGAGCCAGTTGTGCCGCTGCGGCAGACTGCATGCAGTTGCGGTTCTTGCATTCGGCAGCTGCAGTCGGTAGCAGCGCTTGGAATACTACCTAGACTTGACCTACATTGCGCATTAAACGCGAGGTAGTTTATTTTGAGAAGGAGTGCAGAAAGCTAAAATTAGGCTAGAAAAAACATTTAGCCCGGCTTGCACAACATCCCTAAACATATTTAGCGACTAAACATGTTTATATTTGACGTTTTTGTATGATTTAACTACTCCCTAAATCCTATATAGTCACTAAATACCTTCAGGCATCGTTGCGCAAGTCGACCTTAATGAATTACTGTGGGCAACTACTTAGTATAAATTAATAACGAATTTTCCAGAGGACAGCACATGGCCACAATAGTGGAACGAGAAGCATCCGCGTCCCGCGAGACCTTGGACAGCGTGGCCGACGTCAGCGGCACGCACTTGCGCCTCAACTTCACGCGCGACCGCGACCGCGACCGCGGCGCCGCGCGCTGCGACCTCGACGCCGCGCACTTATACATGAACATATCAGCTACACATACCTAGATCTACATTTAATCCCATCCTAGACCGAGACACGTTCTCGGTGATCCTGTTGACAAAATTTCAGAGTCATCTACTTCACAGATACACCGACCTCGCCGGCGAGGTCGACGAGTCCCATCAATCGCCGCCTACACAACGTACATGTACCTGGACGTTTCTCTTCTATTCCCATCCTGACAACAAAGCCGGACTAGGTTCGTACCTAAGTGGTGCCCTTGCACTAGTTGCCTAATCAAAACTTTCTGGGCTGAGCGCCCTCTGCGCTCGCCAAAAGTTCGGTTAAGATGCGTCGGCCTCAAAAGCCAACAGCGAGTTAATCCTTCATAAAAAAAACATCACACTAATATAAATGTGAATGTTTGGATGTTTGTTTATTTATTTGTTTGATTGTTAGTTTGTTACTCAATCACGTCGTAACGGCTGCACCGATTTCGATGAAATTTGGTATGTACGTAGATTATAACCTGGATAACCACATAGGCTACCTTTTATTCCATAAATTAGTTCCCATGTGATAAAAATGGGGTGTCAAGTCAAGTTGCAACAGCAAGTTTAGTTTTATTTCTAGGTTACCTACACATTTAGTAGTGTAACGCGTACAAAGTCACGGGCAACAGGTAGTACTTTTATTGTGCTAGCAAAGAGGAACAGTACTACGATTTAAGTTAGACGCCTCGGCAAATTTCGATTGTCATCGGAAATACGGAGTTTTTATACTTCTAAATACTGGAACCGCAAGTGCTGCTGCCTTTGAAGCTCGCTGGTGCCTGGACGAGCCGCCACGAGCCGCGGGACGACGGACATTGGTTGCATAATCGTACTATTCAGAAACATGAACATTCCCGAGGCGTCTAACTTAAATCGTAGTACTTGTACTATAGTAGAACGCTAACGTAGTCACTGCTAGCAGTGTCTCACATTTAAAATGAATGTATTGACGGAGAGCGCCGTAGGGCCTGGGCGTTTTTGAAATACCTAGCCTCAAAATGTTGCATCACCTAATTTTTTAAATTTTGGAAATTTCTCGCCCCATCCATAATCTATCGTGATCTAAAACTAACGTATCTCAGGCACCAGTCTCTCAAAAACCAGGTATATTGCGTTTACCTCCAAAGAATTTATTGTATTTATTCTAATAAACCTTTTGATAATATAAAAAAAAGAATTATCTGTGTTTGCTTCTGAAAACAACTTCTTCTGTTCCAAACCACGACACGTGTAGACTTACCCGTTGTCACTAAACTTAAGAATATTATTTTTTTTAAGTTGTAGTTATTGTATGTAGTGATGTAGCGCTAAACGTGTTAATGTAATGTATTCGATGTGTTGTACAATACTATGAAGTGTGAAACTGTGCCAAAACTAATCAAAAGGAACTACCTTATCTAGGTCGATGACGTCACTAGTGTCTTGTGAACGGACAATACCACGTTAAGAGGAAACGCGGGCAGCAAGGAATTTGGAAAATAGGTATTTAACAATCTATTTCTGAAAGCGATAGGGCCTGCAGTTTTAAAATAGACGAAATCATTTCATATTCCCCTGTTTTCTCCTCCAAAACAAGACTGATTTTAATAAATTTTTTTTCAAGTATTATAATAAGAAAAGCTTTCGCTATGCATGTTTTCTTTTTATTTTTATATTCGCCATATTGTTTGCTGGTCGTCTGGTAAGGACGGTAAAACTAAGCGAATGTTGTGTTTTTAGAAGGTTGCTAGTTCTTATGATTATTAATTAATGGGCAAAAATAAAACAGGGGCATGACCACTGCCAGGTTTTTAACCTGTCCATATTTTTTTAGATACAAATAACGCCAGATTTAGCACGTTTTTCCCCCTATCTGGAAACCATACCATACTTCATCACACACTGAACAACTTGGCATCAAAATCTCAAAAAAAGAAAAAAATGATCCAATGGAAAAACAGGGGAGTACGTTTGTATAGACTAAACGCAGTCCGCGTGTCCTCTTGTGCACCTGTCGCGCTTTTAATAAGTCTTAAACATTCGCACTCTGTCACTATTTGAAATGTTCCGTTTAGATTCGTTATTCGTCTTGTCACTCGCGCGAATGCGTACATTTCTGTTCAGCTAGAAGTTGGAACTGTAATGCATTTTACTCTAATTGGTAGTTTTTCTTGGCGTAGTAGGTATTCCATCAAAAATGAAGACTGAAACCGATATTTGAGTGTAAATATTTTGTAGATAATAACCATATTCTTATTTATTAAAACGATTAGCTACAAATACGTAACATAATTATATTTATAGTACAAGCCATATAGTTAATGTAATATTGAAATAAGTATCGATTTAAGATTCTTAGATTCGGGTATCGATTGAAATATTTATACTTTTGTATGGAAATAAACTGAGATTGCATTTAATCTATGGATATTATTAAAATAAATGTGTTTAAGAAATATACGTTGTGTTTTACTTAGAAAACTTTCGTGATTGATTTCAATCATTATTATAAATACGGGATTTATCACGCACCGTCGTATCGGTGTTTCGACCGACAATGTTTCGGTTTAATTCGTGAATCTTCACCAGGGTGAGTGCGATCTGCTCCGAATGACGTCTCGCCTCGCACTTATATGTACATCACCCCGGTAGAATTGTCAATCGGCCATCATTAGCGGCATCTATCATAATTTTTTTGTTTAAATTCTTCCAATATTTTAATAGTTATTCTGCTATTCGGGGCGAAGACAAATCTACAAATCAAAGATCATCTCAAAATGGGTTCAGCCGTTCTTGAGTTATAATTAGTGTAACTAACCCGACTTTGTTTTTATTTTAGCTTTTGTATTAAATATAAAAAAAAACAACATGAAAGTTACAAAATATTTTATTGACCACATCGATAGTTTTTCACATTATAAATAAACTGATTGCATCAAAATTCGATTTTAAAACACTAAAGTTCATAATACTTACAATTTCATTGGTATAACAATTTAAGCATACGTCCAAAAACAAATACGTAAAACTTCCATTGCATCGTCAAAACGAATTATCACAACTAGCTTTTATAATTTAATAGACTAGTAATTAATTAGGATATCAATTGCATAACTTTAATATATAACTCATACATACCTACTACTACATCCAAAATCCGAGACAAGCCTCGTTACCACAACAAAAGTTAAACAAATGTTTGAAGCGTGTTTAAAAAAATCCTTACCAATTTTTGTATAGGGTTTTTTAAACACGTGCTAAACAGTGTTTAATTTTTTGTGGTAAGACCCAAAATATTTAATTGCATAAATTAAATTACATTAATTACAATAGGACATTTCATAACCTGTACAGGATGCTTAAACTTTGAGGACCTCTGTGGTGCAGTGGGCGAATAGCCGGCTGAGACGCAGGAGGTAGCGGGTTCGATTCCCGCCGCGGAACAAATGTTTGCATGATCTACAGATAGTTGTTCCGTGTCTGGATATTTTTCTAAATATTATAAGTATGTATTTACAAAGAAAACAAGTATATAAGTATTATATCAGTTATCTGGTTCCCATAATACAAGCTCTGCTTAGTTTGGGGCTAGATAGCGCTGTGTGAAATG
The DNA here is from genome assembly GCA_918857605.2 of Philereme vetulata. Taxonomy (NCBI): domain Eukaryota; kingdom Metazoa; phylum Arthropoda; class Insecta; order Lepidoptera; family Geometridae; genus Philereme; species Philereme vetulata. Next base: position 2,722,516 of record OU975471.1, on the reverse strand, counting down.
TCCGGCAATATTTATTTTATTTATTTATAATCTTAAAGGAAAATGTATATATGTACTACGTGTTTTGTTATGTACGACATTATATGAAAACACGGGTAGGCTAGTATTGTTGTAAAATAGATTTTATTCAAATTCATTACCATAGAATTTTTTAAATTTTTAATTAATCTTAATATGTATACTACATAATAAGTTTTTTTTATACTACTTATATGGCAAACGAGCATGCAGTCCACCAGATGTTAAGTGGCTACTGCGGCCCATGGATATCCACATAGAATTCAAAACAAGCTATTATGTTGTCTTGATCTCTATGTGGATACGTTGTCATACTATAGGACTTAGCTGTTATGTCTGTGTGCCAGTAATTACAGGAACATACCATTACCATCTAACAGGAACACAGCAGCACAAGTACTGCTATTGTAAGTAAGTCCATTGTACCCTTGATTGAATATTCTCTTTTGTTTGTTTTATTTTTTAATGGTGTGCAATAAAGAAATTATCCAATCTAATATAATGTTCTAAGAAATATCAATGAAACAGCCCGTATAAAATAGGTAAACAAATCATATTCGTTCATCATGTAAGTAGGCACCTGTTAAACAGCATCGTCGGAAAGGCGCCGCCGGTTTACTTTAAAAATTTGTTTATTAGAAATATATCGATTACTGGATATATATGCAAGCTACCGGTATTAAGCCCACCTCTGAAATCGGTTAATACGATTCCGGATGTGAGTTTTAAATTAATGTCGTACATCACAAAACAGAATCACCTCATCTCTCGTATACAACCACGCGAGATGAAGTGATTCTTATAACTTTAATGGAAGTTAATCGGTCAGGCACCACTACTATACAAAATGTATTGGCATGAACCTTGACGGATTTAAACATTCGACAGACAGGTCGCAAGCCTATCGCCGCTTACAAGAATGCTAAGGTGATGCCTTCGAGTTTGTGGTTCTAAGATATGCCTGTTTCCTCACCATGGTGATTTTTTTTTCGATTTCCTTTACCTATTTGGTAGCGCAATTGAGGGGCTGGACACTTAACGCATATCGTACGCGCATCTATCAAACGATCATTTAAAGCAACGACCTCCGTGACGCAGTTCGCGAATAGCCGGCTGAGAGACAAAAGGTTTCTGGTTTGATTCCCGCCGCGGACCAAATGTCTGCATGATCTACAGATATTTGATCTGAGTTTGGTTGTGTTTCTAAATATTATTAGTATGTATTTACAAAAATAAAGTATATAAGTATTACCATATCATTATCTGGTTCCCATAGAACTTTGCTTAATTTGGGGCTAGATGGCGTTGTGTGAAATGTCCAGCATTATTTATTTAGGGTCAAAAAGCCTTTAGTTATGACGATAATATCCTCGACCAGGATTTTCTGTACTGGTTCTCTGTATCAGAAATTAAGAGTACAAATTATTTGAAGATCATGCAGATATTTCATAATCATATTTTTATGAACGATCAAGCGCTTGTATTGTATTATATATGTACTTAATATTTATTAATAACTAAGTACATAACTAATTACAAGGATATTGTTCCATGTAGTCGGTTAATTATTATATTGGCCATTTATAAACACTGATAGCTGCTGAGGAAGACACAAATAGCCATCTTTGCACAGTTACAGCTATATTTATTGCATAGATAGTTTTTGCCAAGATAAATCCGTCCGGCTTTCCATCATTATACTTAAATACATTTTTTTTAATAACTTAAACCTGGAGACGGGCTGGACACTTGGCTAGGAGTGATGGCGGGCGTTGGACGAAGGCGATTACAGAGTGGTGGGCAAGGGATGCTCGTAGACCAAGAGGCAGACCACCCGCCCGATGGTCGAATGACATTGAAAGCGTAGCTGGGTGTCAATGGATGAGACTTGCAAGGGTCCATAAATAATGCGTAATAAAGAGGAGGCCTATACCCAGCAGTGGGTGCAGACGGGCTGAGATGATGATGATGAACCTAAACCAGGCTCGGGGTGTGCCAAAGAGCGTAGGAGCGCAGCATTTTAGGTGTCAAGAGAATAGACAGGATTCGGAACACCTCGCCGCGCTCAAAGAGCGGCATCGGTGATGTCGGTATCAAGGCTGCCAAGTTAAAATGGGATTGTGCGGGTCATGTCTCCCGTATGCAAGCAGATAGATGGTCCAAGGGCGTAACTGGATGGATCCCGGTGGATAGAAAGCGACACCGTGGAATACACTTATTATAGGGACGGGCGGGATTTGGTACAGGATTGAGATAAGTGGAAAGATGAGGGGGAGGCTCTTGCCCAGCAGTGGGACAGCATAGGCTAGATAATGAATAAAAATAAAATAAACTATACTGTCCCACTGCTGGGCAAAGGTCTTCTCCATTTCCTTCCATTCCTTGCGTTCTCCAGAAATCTCCTGCCAATCAGAGTGGAATCCATCCAGATCGTCGCACTAACGTAAATACATTTAAAATAAACAAATACCCTCCGACTATCGTATTTGGCTGATTCAAATTTAACGACAACCATTTGAAAATACTAGCTTTTGTACGTAATCGCATCATAATCGGTGCGTACGTTGCTGTCAAAATAAGGGTTCGCGCGCACTGAGCGAAACTAAGCCTCGCGATATTATTATTCCATTCTGTAACACCTAGAATCATATATAAGATGTTGCAATGTAAACTAATAATATTGTGGGAAGGTTTCTACACAACAATTAATAAATATATGTATCTATAAAATGTTCTTGTTTTATTATTAAAATCTTGAGAAAAACGAAAAAATTCTACTCAACGAAATTTTAGAGAACTAGCTTATTGTACGACGCCACGGATTACTAAAAAGTTACTACGTGCCGTTCAACTACCCCGCTAGTTCAATACTCTCGCCCAGTCAATGACCCAACCAGTCAACAGAGCCCGTGTACTGCGTACGGAAGGGCGGTAAGTTAGGTACAAAAACTCTCAACTAAAATTCCTTGGATAAAAAAAAACATTATTTATTTCATTATTATAAATACGGGATTTATCACGTACCGTCTTATCGGTTTAAATTGCAACACCTTATATATTTCGAAAAAATAAGGCATTGAAAAAGGCATACCTAGTTACCACAAAAAATGTTAAACACTGTTTAAAGCGTGTTTAAAAAAATCCTTACCAATTTTTGTTTACGATTTTTTAAAACAGTGTTTTGCTGGTGTTTTTACTTTTTGCGTTAAGACCCATATAGTCTAATATAATCACACAGCCGTACACAATTAAGAGAAACCGCGACACCGCTACACAGCGACGCCGCGCACTCTCGTCACCTGTCCGTAACGAAACGTACGCCTGAACAAACATTACTAAGCTATAACTTATTCACGTGAATTTGTCCGTTCGTCTTAGCTGGGTGAGAGGTCCGCCTGCTGGGCGGCGGCGTCGACACTATAGCCTGGAACATACCCCACACGGAGAGGGGTCGCATGTAGCCGACGGAGCGGTGGTTGCCGTTCTCGTATAGAGCTTCGGGCGTTTCGAAGGAGAGACCCATTTTGACCATCGTCTCGTACATACCGCCCGCTGTTGCAAACGCTTCTTCGTGCATACCTGGCAACAAATACATACTAATATTATAAACGCGAACGTTTGTATGTATGGATGTAAGGATGTTTGTTACTCTTTCACGCCGGAACGGCTGAACCGATTGCGATGAAATTTGGTATGTACGTAGATCATAACCTGAATTAACACATAGCTTACTCTTTATTGGAAAACCACGCGTGCGAAGCCGTTGGCAACGGCTAGCATTATAAATGCGAAAGTAACTCTGTTTGTTTGTTACCATTTCACGACTAAACCTGCTGGACCGAGTTCGATAAAATTTGGTACACAGATAAATTATGACCAGAATTAAGACATAGGCTACTTTTTGCCCAACTACGTAAAAGGAGGGTAATGTTTTTATAGAAAACTACGCGTGCGAAGCTGCGGGCGGGCCAGCTATAGTATTTCCATTTCTTTTTTTTTCTCGATGACAGTTCTAATTTGATAGTTATAGTGTTGTGACCAAATAAGTAATGATATCGATCGCGACAGTGACGATTCATCAGATTTTGATTAAAATAAATAAATAAAGATTACCTGTCGTTATAATTATTTTGTTTCACCTATACCTACTTATTTTACAACAGCTTCGAAAATTTTAAAGAAGTTGGCATTATCAATCAAGAATTAATACGTGTAACATCTTGTAATGAAATATAATATTAGTTAATAAATTTGTACAAAAGTATCCGGCAGTAGTTTAGTTTCTTACATTTTGTAAAAAAAATATCGGGTCTGTTATCGTGTTACGTTTATCGATAGCTCCATCCCTATCAGTTTCTCCGACTCTGGTATAACCTTGCACGTGCGTAAGCGTCATATTTTTATAAAATAATGCATACATAATGTAAAAAAGACGCTCGTTCAAGTTTTCACAGGAGCTGTCATCGAGAAAATAAAGAAATGGAAATAGTATAGTAATAAATAAATTCTTTATTACAGACACAATAATCCATATTTTACGAAAAATACACTAAAATATATTAAACAATAATCAAAGTAAAACATTAATATATAAAAATATGGTCAGTCTGGTGGGTATTTCCACCCAACGTCGATATGCTGCCGTCAGCATCAGTCTAAGCGCCAGACTCCTAAGTTTTTACACATGTCGACTCTGGACATAAAGAAGGAAATCCACTTTCTTTGGATCGCAAAAAATTGTATAAACTTCAGTTGTCTGAAAGGAATTGCTTCTAAACGAAAAGATCTCTATTTCGTACTTTCAACTTTGTGTTTTAAGTTTTTGTCTATTTCATTTGTGGTGCGCAGTCAACGTTGCATTTTGAAATATTAAAATTCATTTTGCTGGTTCCAAAATTATACCATAATATAGAATTTAAAAACAGTTATAAATTGAAATAAAAAGTTTAAAAAATAACTTGTATGTTTTTGTAATAAATCGGTTCTTTCTTTGTCGGTTTAGTGTGCCCTCGCCCACGATCTAAACTTTAACATAAACAGGTCTAACATAGCGTTTTGAAAATGTATAACAGCGCCATCTGTTGATTTTTCTATAGAACTCTCGTGCAACTTCTTCTTGGCGACATCCGTGGTGCAGTGTGCGAATAGCCGGCTGAGACTGCAGGTTCAATTCCCACCGCGGGACAAATGTTTGCATGATCTACAGATATTTGTCCGGGTCTGGTTGTTTCTCTACAAAGCGTGTTGCAATTTAAACTAATTATATTGAAGGGACGGTTTCAACGCAAAAAATAAAAAATAAATATATCTATAAAATGTTCTTGTTTTATCATCAAAATCTCGAGAAAATCAATAAATTGCCGCTCGACGAAATGTTAGAGAACTAGCATAATGTACGATGCCACAGATTACTAAAAAGTTACTACGAGCCGTTCAACGACCCAGCTAGTTCAATGCCTCGCTCAGTCAATGACCTGGCTTGGTCAATAACCAACCAGTCAACAGAGCGCGTATAGGGCGTACGGCAGGGCGGTAAGTACCTACATGTTAGGCACAAAACCTCAAAAATAAACATAATTACCACAAAAAAGTTAAACAACTGATTAACGCATGTTTAAAAAAATCCTTAGCAATTTCTGTATAGGATTTTTAAAAACACGCGCTAAATAGTGATTAATTATTTTAGTGATGAGACCCTTTTTGTTGTTTTTTTTTATTAAAAATACACATTATTTATGGTCTCAAAAATATACTCCGTCATTATTTGTAGTTTAAATTGCAACGCCTTATTTATTGTCAGTATGTATTTACAAAACTAAAGTTCATCAGTTATCTGGGGGCCAACCTCAATATGTTATAGCAATATTATTTTTTTGCGGCGGTAGGTGTGAGATAGTAAACACGCATTTTTGTAACCTCTTATTTGTTTAGTTAAATTAAATAGTAAAAACACAAAAAGTTATAATATTTATGTGTTAAATCAATATATAACCCACTCTACCTGCCATCTACTGTTCTCCTTGCAATTTTTCACATCAACACACCAGTTTTATTGACATCACTGCACTTCACTAACCTTCATCAACAACATGGATGCTACAACATTCCAAAAATCCTTGTCTGAAATGGGGCAAATATTTCAAGACACTATGGAAGAATTTGAGCAGAAGCTCCTTAGAAGCAAGTCACCAGTGGCAGACATACCAGCCTTGTCTAATGAGTTTGCAATTTTCAAGAAATATGTAGTAAAATCTCTCGGCACACTTCAAAAGCAAATTTCTATGCTTGGTACCCAAATGGACAATCTGGAGATGCGTAGTCGGAGGAAAATCTTGCTCTTCCATGGTGTTCCAGAGTCTACTCAAGAAGATACGGCAGATGTAGTGGTGCGGACTGTGTCAGATAGGTTGAAGCAACCTGACTTTTCAAAAGCCTGCATCAGCCGATGCCATCGTATGGGCCGCGCTACGTCTGATAAGCCACGTCCTATCCTATGCAAGCTGCGAGACGTTACGGTACGGGACAAGATGTGGTCCTCTAAGACCGCTCTGAAGAACACAGGAGTAACGCTCTCTGAGTTCCTAACCAAGGCGCGTCACGAAACATTTATGGCGGGGCGCAAGCGTTTTGGTGTCATGAGATGTTGGACCAGCCAGGGCCTTGTCTTCGTACTCGGGCCTGACGGAGCTAGGCACCGAGTCTCCAGCATCGAGGAATTGAACAAGTTCCCACAAACGGAGGCACCGGCGGTAATTAAAACGACCATAGCGCCTGTAGTAAAGGAGACAGCTGCTCTGTCGAAGGCCAGACGTGCGGCGGCTTCCCGAAAATAGTGTGTTGTTCATCATACAAAGCTGAATCCAACCGAGTAAATCCGGGTCAATTTACTCTATTATTCACCTTGATAAGTACCGTCTATTAACTTTCTTTCTTTATTTTTCAACCCTAAATTTTTGTTTATTTTATGTTGTGTGCAAACGGTGACTCAAACTCCATCAAGGCAAATGTCATTGTCAAACATCAATTTAACCGAAGTGACAACCCAAAAACGTTCCATTACTTTTTATGTTTGGATATGTTATTTTATGTGCCTAGTGTTATTATTATTTGTGTGAAACCGGTGCGGTTGGATTAGACTTATTAAGTATTTTTAATTTTATATTTTTCTCTTTGATATTGTTAAATTTATGTACAGTTTACAGGTAGCTGGCGGGTGGACACGGACTAAACGCGACAAGATATTGTTTGTGACTAGTTGTCAGCCCATAAAAGCAATCTTTATAACTAAGTATTTATTATATTATATTTATTATTTATATATATTTTAATGAGTGGCTCTGATGATTTTGAATTTATATCTTGCTCCTCCTCAGTTGGGGACTGTTCTGACGATAGTTTCAGTAGTATTCCATCTCTTTGTGATACCCTAGAATCAATTTTTCGTGATGTTCCCAAGAACTTCAATGTGGTGCATATAAATGCACAAAGCATTCCGGCTCACTTTACAGAAATGCTGGCGTCATTAAATTTAAAATGCATTCACGCTATTCTTGTGTCCGAGTCCTGGTTAAAACCTTGTTTACCCTCTACGGCTTATGCACTACCAGGATTCCAACTCATTCGCAATGACCGCACTGGATCGGGGGCTGGTGGTGTAGCCATATACCTCCGTTCTCATATTCCATTCACTGTTATTAGTATGTCTGCACAGCCACCCCCGCCCAGTGCTGGTGAGCATCTATTCCTTCAAGTTACTTTATCTCATCGTAAAATACTGCTTGGAGTTTACTACTCGCCGTCAATGCGTATTGATTACTTCTCCTCTTTAGAAAAACTGCTTGAAGAGTTTACTCCCCTTCACGATCACACTATTATCTCGGGAGATTTTAATACATGCTTAAATAAGCATGACCACCGTTCCAGTTCTTTAGAAAATATTGTCCAGGCTAATAACTTGACCATTCTTCCTTTGAATCCAACGCATCATTTTCCAAATTGTAAACCTTCCCTTCTGGATTTAATATTAATTTCATCTTCAGTTCATGTCGCCAAGCACGGTCAGTGTACAGCGGATGAATTTTCATATCACGATCTATTATTCCTTTCATATAAAATTCGCCCTCCCAAAGCCAAGCCAAAAATTATTTTTCAGCGCAATTTTGGAGGTATGGATGTGGAGTCTTTGCGCAATGATGCCCAAAACGCGGACTGGTCTGAGGTTTTTAACGCTGAATCTATTGATGATAAAGTTGATTGTTTTAACGGTATCATGACGAGATTGTACGACGTGCATGCCCCAGTACGAGCGGTCAAAATGAAACATCTCCCGGCGCCGTGGCTTACCGACCAGATACGAGTCGAAATTCACAAGAAACTCGCAGCCAAGGTTAGATTCAAACGCAATAATTCTGATGCAAACCGGGAGAAGTATGCTGAGAGTAGAAATCACTGCAATAGGGTGTGTAGAGATGCTCAACGCCGATATATCCATGAATCTGTAGAAAATAATGACCCTACGAAAGTATGGAAGTTCTTGCGGTCACTAGGAGTTGGAAAATCACGCCAAGATACTATTCCTAAGGACTTGGACGTAGATTCTTTGAATCTACATTTCTCCTCTTCATCTAATTTTGATGGATCTACTAAGACACAAACATTAAATTATCTTTCTTCATTACCAACTCCTGACTCTTCACCTTTTTTGTTTCGCCAATTTACTGATTGTGATGTTAAGAAGAGCATATCATCCATTACATCTAATGCAGTTGGTAGTGACTGCATTAGTAAAAGAATGATAACTCCGATTCTCAATGAAATCGTCCACGTAATTACGTATCTGCTTAATTCTTCCATCGACACTGGAACGTTTCCAAGGGCGTGGAAGGAAGCTCAAATAACCCCGCTTTCTAAAAAAACAAATCCTTCGTCCTTTTCCGAGTACCGTCCTATATCCATTCTCCCGTTCCTATCCAAAGTCTTAGAGCGTCTTATACATCACCAACTCAGCTCATTCCTTAACGCAAACAACCTCTTGAATCCCTTTCAGTCCGGGTTTCGCCCAGGCCATAGCACTGTTTCTGCTCTCATCAAAATCACCGATGATATCAGGCATGGTATGGAATCTGGGCTGGTCACTGTCCTATCCCTGCTGGATTTCAGCAATGCCTTTAACAATGTGGATTTCGATATACTGTTAGCTTTTCTTCGCTCTCTTAACATATCTCCAACAGTAATTGACTGGTTTCGTAGTTACCTGTTTGGACGCCGGCAACGTATCCGTATTGACGACTCATTTTCCTCTTGGTGTCAATTGAGTGCTGGTGTACCTCAGGGCGGCGTTTTATCTCCTCTTCTTTTTGCCATCTTTATTAATTCCATCTCTGAACAACTCTCATCGTCCTACCACCTTTATGCAGATGATTTGCAAATTTATACCCAAGCCCCTGTTGGATGGTTACGTGAAGCAATTACTGACATAAATAGTGATCTCCAGAGTATTCTTCAGTGGAGCAAATCATACGGGCTGAAAGTAAATCCAACGAAAACTCAAGTGATTGTTATAGGAAGCTTGCGGATGATTACACAAATCGATTGGCTTGATTTACCTGAAGTGAAATTTGACGGTACATCAATAGAAGTTAGCAAGGTAGTCAAGAATCTGGGGGTACTCATGGATCGTCAGTTATCTTGGGGACCACAACTAGCAGCGGTAAGCCGAAAGACCTTTGCTGCAGCTGCCTCTCTTAAACGGCTGCGAAACTTCCTTCCGACTTCCACCAAAATTGCACTTGCACAGACATTGCTGCATCCCATTCTCGATTACGCTGACGCCAGCTATCTTGATTTAACTGAAGACCAACTCAACAAGCTTGAGCGTCTCCAGAATTTCTCTATTAGATTCATATTTGGCTTGCGCAAGTTCGACCACATTTCTGAGTATCGCCACAGACTTAAGTGGTTACCCATCCGCCTTCGCCGGAATGCGCATATCCTTTCCCTCCTTTACAGCATCCTTTTCATCCCTTCTACTCCGTCCTACCTCAAAGAACGCTTTAACTTTCTTCACCTTGCCAACTCTCGATCCTTACGTTCCTCTGAAACCCTTCAATTAAAAACTCCCCACCATACCTCAGTATTTTATAGTACCTCTTTTACTCTGCAGGCTACCAGACTCTGGAATGCCCTACCTGTCTCAATTCGTCATGCAAAATCTCTCCCTATCTTTAAAAACATGGTCAGACAACACTTTCTGTCATCCATTGCTCACTAGGCCATTTATTTATTTATACATTTTAATAATTTATGTATGTAGGTATGACAATATATATATATAAATATATATATATATATAAATATATATATATATATGTATTTTATGTATCTTAATATTAATATTTATTAATTTTATGATAATATTATTTAATATAATTAAGCATTTTATTTTATATTAACTATATTTTTTATAAATTGTAATATATGCTTGTTTTTAAAAAAAAAAAAAAAAAAACTGATTCTAAAAAAATCTTATGCCGCCGTCCTTATTTGTTCATATAGATTCTGTCCATCCAAAGGTTGCCTGGAAGAGATCGCTTTTAGCGATAAGGCCGCCCATTGTACCTATGATTTAAAATTGTATTTTCTTTTATATGTTTGTATTTAATGGTGTGCAATAAAGAAATTATCTATCTATCTATCTATCTATTATAATAATATTACACGGACATTTCGTACCATGATCCTCAATTAGTAAGCTTACTTTAGCATCGTAAAGACGAAGCAGTTTTGGTGACGTCACCATGAATCGTTCACTCAAAACGTTTCCCATTAGAGCTCAAATAAATCGTAAAGTTATCCTAAAACGTAAGCAAATCGTGTTTATTTTCGCAATGTTTTATACTGAACGTGGTGTAATCACTAGAAAGCACTAAATATACAACATTATTAGGATAATAACAGTATAGTTTTGTAGTTAAAATCGAAGTAATATTGCTACAAACTTGAAACCAAACGCTCCTGAAACATGATGCATTTCTAAAAGATTGTGGTCGGCGCCCTGGTTCTCATAGTACAATCTTTGCTTAGTTTGGGGCTAGATGGCGCTGTGTGAAATTTCCAGCATTATACCTTCGTAAATCATAGTAGCGGCCAGTCCGTAAGTGACTCCAGTCCACATCTCCTCGCTCTGCAGCGCGGTGCGGTCCACGCGCGGTCGCGCGCCCGTCACGAAGCCGTTGACGGCGCCCATGCGGCCGCCGCACCAGCGCGACACGTTGTTTTCGTAGATGGAAGTCAGGGACTTGCGCACGTTCACACCGGGGAACACTTGCTCGTGGCAACCGGACGCACGAAGGAACCTGCACATATTAATCAATAACAAATAAATAATGCTGGACATTTCACACATACACTATCTAGCCCCAAACTGAGTCAAACTTGTACTTTAAGAGCCAATACAGATACAATACTTATATACTTTTACAAGGAAAGATAATGTTCTTTGACTCTAAGCTTAAAAATGCTTTGTGAGAAAGATAATTCCACAGAAACTCTACTTGTACTTCCTAGTTATAATGTCTCTTTTTGACGTGAATACGTTTTTAAAATTGCTTCCATAGTGGAAGGCAATTCAAAAAATGAATGATAACAAAATCGGGGGATAGAGTTTGGTGTTGCAGCTACATATCTATCATCTCCATCAAAAATTTAATTACACCACTGGATAGCCAAAAGATCAAAGAATTTGTTACGCTATGTGAGGACTGTGGCGCATCGCGCGCGGTGGAGGGGAAGCGCCGCCATTTTGAGGTCATTTTGCTGCGTTTCTAGATTTACATTTAACATTGCATTTACATTTAAGATTTACATGACCCGAAGGACTTCTTAATGTTCAAACATGATTATACCATACATAAAATAACGTATTAGATATTTTGTATAGAAAATATTACCTGTTACGTACACGTATTCACGTACACGGCCGTGTCCATGACAAAGCCAAACCCCATTTTTTAATTAATTATTGTGACAGTATACCGTATTTTCCTTTTTAGATAGGAAAAATGTAAACTCACCAAGACCAGCCGGCTGGTCGGTCATAACGGCATATTCATAACAGATTGGCAGGTTTAGTGGGCTGAGACGCAGGAGGATGCTGGTTCGACTCCCGACGCAAAACAAATGTTTACATGATCTACAGATATTCGTGTAACAAGGTAAACTCACCAGTGACCAGCCAGTTGATCCGCCATAACGACCTTCTCATTGGCCGGCTTAGTGTCGAAGCGGTAGTAAGAGCCCGCCCACAGCTTCTCCTGGTAGGAGTGCTTCGCGCGGTCGAGTAGGAGCGAGAACTCCTTCTCGTCGGCCTCGTGGCCCAGTTCGCGGGCCATTGTACGGAGTGCGACTATTGACGCTATCCATAGCCCGCCACAGTACGCACTGCAATGATAGATAAGTCTAGATAGCGCTGTGTGAAATGTCCCGCATGATTTATCCTATAAACACGAAAGTTTGTATGTATGGATGTATGGATGTTTGTTACTCTTTCACGTCGGAACGGCTGAACCGATTACGATGAAATTTGGTATGTACGTAGATCATAACCTGGATTAACACATAGGCTACTTTTTATTAGCAAACCACGCGTGCGAAGCCGCTGGCAACAGCTAGTTTAAAATATGTGGTAGTACATTTCATCATTCAAAATAAATTGCATTTGTCATAACTCATGCTCTAAAAGTAGGTCATTGTTAACTAGATAGCTACTCCAAAATTGCGATTTTCGTATGTACAAAACAAGCAAAGTCTGACCTTAGGCTTCAATATATTATCCTAAGTTATAAGAAGAAATGATATTTTATGTTGTTATAAATAAATTTGAGGACTGACCATTGAACTTGGCACCCATTTAGATCTCACTTCTTTTGTCGTTGAAGTCAACCAAGGCATATATCATAATATTAAACTTGGCTCTCATTTCACATTTATGTTTTTGATGGGATATCATTACTTTTTGTACAGAAATTATTAGTAAGTACTTATTAATAATAAAATTAATACCAAATGGTTTTTGTTAATCTACTGTATTTTCCTACGTTTAGGGGTATAATTGCCTTTTTTGTGTTATTTTCTATCAGCAATTAATTTTGATTGCTGATTCTTATATTACAGGCACTATAAGTGTTCCTAATATAATCAATTAATTGAAAAATTATACTAAAATTATATCAATTTACTAGTTTCTGATTTATTCCTTTGTATTCACAAAACTACCTATCTGGATGCCAAATTTGAACTTTCTAAGTCATCTGGAGCTGGGTTAGAGTTTTGATATATAAATAGGTCAGTCAGTCAGTCAGTGATAAAAATGTCGATTTTTGGACGTTAATATCTAAATAACCGTTTGAGGTGTGTCTAATTTGGACACATGTATCTCGCAAGTCTCAATATACGAGTCAAATTTGACATGTTTATGTGAAATAGTTTTTGAGTTATGAGGTGGTCATAAAAGGCTCCAAATGGTTCGTGTAATATTACACACGGTGCTGCTCGCTAGTTCTGTTAGCTTGAACTTGGCTTGACACGCTGCCACGTGTCTAGATACTAAATGAATTATGACTAAATACAAATGTTTGAAGTTCTAGCTACATACATCCATTTAAAAAAAAAATAGAAAATAATAATAATGAGGTGTTCACGCACAAGTACAGACGGCTACTTCACCCCCGCGCGCCCGCGCAGCAGAATGACCCGGGCCGTCGTGAGCAATCATTGCATACATAATTTATATACAGTCTGTCACCACATTCACGACATTAAAACACATGCAGAATCGTTCGAATCTAATTAACTGATTTTAGAGATTGGTTTAATACCGGTAGCTTGTATATTTATCTAGTAATCGATACATTTCCTATAAACAAATTTTAATGTAAATCGGCGGTGCCTTTGCGACGATGCCGCTTAGTCAGTTTAACAGGTCCCTACTTACATGATGAATGAATATGATTTGTTTACCTATTTTATACATGTTGTTTCATTGATATTTTAGGACTTGAAATTCAAGTTGTTCGATATACGAACACCTTTTAGCTCAACCAGCAATTTTGATTACGTATGTCGAGTACCGCATCTGCGAGGCGACGCGCGGTTTACGTAATCAGTGCACAATCGGCTAGCGGCCGAGCCACTCATATCATTAGCATCATTAGTGTACAGTTAAGCTCAATAAAATCATCTTATAAGCATCTATCTTCCGTATATCATTCCACGACTGAGCCGCGCTTAAGATCTCCTACATTTCCTTCGTGCCGGATCGAAGCTTTCGCGTATCCCGAAATATCGTCACGCGAAGTGTTTCGGTCGAACTAGCAGCCAGTGGATTGAAGTGTCGTTCAGTTAATAAGTGAGCTTAGCGTGGAATCAGCAGCAGCTTACTGAGGTTTACACTCGGTACCAACACCATTAGCAATTGACGTGGGGAGCAACCCGGCCGAGCCACTCATATCATTAGCATCATTAGTGTAAAGTTAAGCTCAATAAAATCATCTTATAAGCATCTATCTCCCGTATATCATTCCACGACTGAGCCGCGCTTACGATCTCCTACATTTCCTTCGAGCCGGATCGAAGCTTTCGCGTATCCCGAAATATCGTCACGCGAAGGGTTTCGGTCGAACTAGCAGCCAGTGGATTGAAGTGTCGTTCAGTTAATAAGTGAGCTTAGCGTGGAATCAGCAGCAGCGTACTGAGGTTTACACTCGGTACCAACACCATTAGCAATTGACGTGGGGAGCAACCCGCGCCAGACCAGCAGCAGCAGCGAGCCAACAGCTCGTACCAGCAGCATCAGTGCCGTGGGGAACCACTCGCGAAAGTCAGCCGTAGGCCAAGCGGCTCACAAGTAAGAGCGTTCCTTGTAAACTTATAAAAATCAGCAGCAACATGGACGCCTTGTACTTCCAACAAGGAGAGTTAGGAGAGCAAATAGAAAAACTCCTTATTAACTTCAAAAAGGAGAGTAGGGAACGTAAGACCGTTGACTCTTGTCAACGGAAATTAGACCTATTAGAAACGTATTGGAGAGAGTATCGTAATAACCACGAAAAACTTCGTCCATACGAGACAACTAATCATAAGTACTTCGTCAATTCGGAGTTTGAGCGCGTGGAAGAAAAATATTTAGCAGCCGAAAAAATAAGGTCCTAGCAGCGGAGAGCAACCGCCGAGGGCTGGAACACTGGCAACCTCCGCCGTAGAATCGAGAGGAACCAACAGCAAGTTAGACGATATGCTACGTAAGCAAAAAGTCAATTTTAAAGCTTTTATGAAAACAGTAGCGAATTTAGAAGGTGAGTCCTTCAAGGAAAAATGGGAGTTCGAAGATGCCCTGCGAATCTTACAAACTCGCTGGGCTAGGGTTGATGCGTTACATTGGGAGATTCTGACCGAATTGGAGGAAGCTGAAGCGTACGAATTCAACTATCATAAGCACGACCGTATCTATAATAGTATGAGAAAATATTTGAGTTCAAAAATGTGGTCAACATCGTATCGAGAAAAATCTACCCCGCAAATGGACATCCCGATATTCACTGGGAACTTTCACCAGTGGGTATCATTTAAAGATCTGTTTGATGAAGCGATACATAACAACCCCTCATTGTCAAACGCTCAAAAGATGCAGTTTCTGAAGAGCAAAGTTAAGGGAGAAGCAGAGCGTTTGATCCAGCATCTTCCGATTAGCTCGGAAAACTACAGCATCTGTTGGGAAATCTTGAATCATAGATTCAATAATAAAAAGCAAAGAAACCCAGCATAAATTATTAAACCGGCATCTGAACTACTTAGATACAAGCAACGAAGCAAATGCAGAAAGAGAGCGAATCCATATCTATTATACCTCCCCGCGCGCGCCGGCTAACAAAGTGGTCGCACTGTACTTTCTCTCAGTGAATTTATTCCATTAAAATTGTTTAATGTAAAAATAAACCGTACTGCCCTGTGTTAAAGTGAAGATAGGTAACCCCTTCTAAGAAATTACTATGTGTTTAGCTATATAACTGTGAAATTACTCGAAAAAGTTGACTAAAAGTGTGATGCAGTGACAAATCTAGCCGTGATATTTTTAACACCCACAATAAAAGTTATTTTTCTACCACCCACAAAGAGTAAGCCCACTAAAGTGATTTGCCTTCTTTCACTGGCCAGGCGCTTATCATACCACTACTGATATTCGAACCACGATTTTAAACGCCTTACGATAACCTCGCTGCAACTGACTTGAACGAGCCCAAGTGCTATTTCAAATGCTTCGTAGCCCAAAAACACAAGAGAAATGTTTGTCGGAGACTGATATCTCCCACCTTTTAGACCTGGATCCTGAAACGGAGCAAAGCCTACCTAATAGAACCAAACGTCGACGTGTCGCTGCCCCTGTAAGTGATCCTAATTCCCACAAACTAGACCAAATCTTGGCACTTATGACCAAGCAAAATTCTAGACTTGATGATTTGGAAAGCCATATACGTGAGTTGAAAACCCAAAATAGCACTATTCAGTCAACTAACACGGAAATTATCAAATCAGTTGATAATGTCACTGAACAGCTGTCGTTGATGCAAACAAAAATAGATGGTCTCGAAACAAAAAAGCAGGATATGTGTTATCATCTGCACAAACGAGAGGATAAGATTGAACGCCTTGAAAGGAATACATTCAAAACCTCTATAGAAATCCGGCAGGTACCAAAACAAACAAAAGAAAATAAAGACCACCTATATAAATTATTCCAAAACCTCTCAACCTCTCTTGGTCTCTCCGTCGGAAAAACCGAAATAAGAGACATCTTCCGGCAACCCAGCAAAGCCTTGGATACTAAATCTACTGTCGTGGTCGAGTTCTCCAACACCTTCACGAAGTCTGACTTTCTCAACTCTGCCAAAAAGAGGAACCAGTCTGCTCGTCTCTCTACGAAGAACCTGGGTAATGAAGGTGAAGAAACCCCTATCTTCATAACGGAACACTTGACGTCAAGAGCGAGGCACCTGCACTTCCTGGCACGAGACGTCGCAAAGAGCTACAAGTTCGCCTTTTGCTGGACGGCGAATGGACAAGTCTTCCTCAGGAAGGAGGAAGGAAGTGCCTTGATTATTGTAAAATCCGAAGAACAAATAGATGAAATCAAGAATAAACTTAAACAGTGAATAAACGTGAAAAACCTTAGTATTGTGTTTGCAAGTCAAGTTCATTGTGATTCTAATCATTGTGCTTTTACGCCTCACCTAAATCTGGCTTAAGTATTATTTAAACTCACATCTTTGTTGTAAAAATAGCCTACGTGTGTTAAAATACCTACTTAATAGGAATCTTACTAAGTATCCCCGAAACTGGCTTGGTACCTCACAGAAAAGTAAGTAATGTTCTATATGTGGAATCTCACTAACATTGTGGTATCAATAATTATTTGACGGCATGATTATTATTGTACCTGATCATCTTAAAACCTGATCATCTTAACAAAAAAAAAACCTATTATCAAACCTGGTTTGAAATTAGTTGTAGAAACTAGTGTAAACTAGATATATTTAGCTGAATGTATATATATATATATAGACATAGCTTGATATAGCCCATGTAAAGTTTGCTTTCTATAATGTAACGTTAAATTTAATGTCGTCAATTTACCATAAATTTTGTAACCATAAAACTTTACAATGTTTTTATAGGGTGACTGTTCACATAACTTTGTAAATAATTGTAATGTACCTTTAAACTATAATTTTTTATAATTGAAAAGTGCCAAACAGGAACTAAATCTGTATTTTATACAGTCGCAACTGTTATTTATTTATTGTACAACCTTTCCTGTTTATCTATGTTAATTACCTGCTGCAAATCCTGTCCTACATACCTACTTAAAACTATACTTACTTAATATTATCCTCGGACACAAATACTAAGTTTAAATGAACGAAAACACATATTTTTATGCGGATTTCTGCATCACTGTCTCTCACTAGTATAGGTATTTTATCTGGTAGGTAAGTAACTAAAATATAAAAGTGCTTACCTACATGCTACTGCCTTTATGAACTATAATTTAAATGAAGGTATTTGTAATATCCTGTCTATTGTATATTGTATCCTTTTTGCAGGTAGACAAGTGACCTTGCTTGCATAGCCTTTCACAAACAATTTTTTCACAGCAAATTTATCTAAGTGACGGAATAAGACAATGGATAAGGATCTTATAGATCTTATTGATAACACGACAATCATACAGTCATCACGTATCCAGTGTGCGTCTCAATGTAAATCAACATTAGAATACACAAAACACCCATTTACAACTATTACACAAAACATTAGAAGCGTCAGAAAAAACATACTCTCCTTTCATGTCTTCTTAGCGCGATTAGACTTCCTACCAGATATTATTATTCTCACCGAATGCAGACTTAATGAAAACTTTACAACGATATCTCTGCCAAACTATGACTGCCACAACTCCGCCAACTTTCTGAACCAAAATGATGGTATAATTGTTCTATCGAAGCATGGCCTCCCAATACGCGTGACGGAGCCTACTTTTGACGACGCTAACTGTTTACATATAGATATAGGTAACCACATATCTATAATAGCCATATACAGATCACCGTCTGTATACAACATAGACAAGTTTCTGTCCTCTCTCGAGAAAACAATGGCATTGGCAACAGGGTCTACATGCGTAATAGCGGGCGATATCAACCTGAACATTGTGGAGGAAAGTATTGAACCGAGAGCTCAAGAATATCTTAATTTAATCACATACTATGGCTTTATTTCTGGTCACCACTACCCGACCAGAGGGCCCTCTTGTCTCGACCACGCACTCCTTAAAACCAAGCTGATGGCTAAAGTTATCGTCTGTGACTCTGATATAACTGACCATAATACAGTCATAATTGGGGTTTTTGAGAAGCCCAGCTATTTTAATACTAAATCCAAATACTGTAACAGATTAGATTACAAAGGATTGGTTAAAAGTTTGGAATCTGTGAACTGGTCAAGTTTATTGAAGGAGTTGGATGTCACGCTAGTAGCAACTACATTCTTAAGGATTATGAAAACCACGATAGATCTGCACACTACCAAAATGAAGGTTCGTAGCGCTGAGGTATTGGTTAAGCCGTGGATGACCTTAGGTCTCTTGAAATGTGTCCGTAAAAGAGACTTACTTCATAGGATAGCAAGGAAAACCCCCAAGGACGACCTCATCCAAAACAAATATAAAGCTTACAGGAATTACTGTAACAATATAATAAAAAATCTTAATGCGGCGCATAACAAGGAGCGTTTACAGAACAACAAGGGAAACACCAAAAAACTATGGAATACCGTCAAAGACATCTGCAATATCAAACCCATGTCCAACAGTAATAAAATTGATACCATCTGCAGCAATGTCAATGATTCAGCCAACGCAGCCAACGTCTTTTTTAGTAATGTTGGTAAACAACTTGCTAACGATATTCTAAATAGGTTAAACACAACAGAAGAACAACTTACGGCGACTATAAATAGTTCTATTGCTCCTGTGAACTCCCTTTATCTCAGCCCAACGGATGATATTGAGATTAAAAAAACCATTGAAGGTCTGAAGACGTCCTATGCCTCTGGATGGGATGGAATAAGCAATGTTGTCATAAAACATTGCAAGAATATTATTGCACCAATACTAATACATATATGTAATCTAAGTATGTCGAGCGGAGTGTTTCCTGACTGTCTCAAAGTGGCAAATGTATGTCCAATTTACAAGTCTGGAGATGCTTCACAAATAACGAACTACAGGCCAATCTCTCTACTATCGACCATTTCAAAAATTGTTGAAAAAATCGTCAATAAAAGGCTTCTCCGCTTCTTTGAGGACCATGACCTTTTATCGAACAACCAGTATGGCTTTCGCCAAAACAGGTCTACTGAAGACGCTATTATAGATCTGGTTGATAACATCACAGAAAAAATTGACAATGAACAAAAATGCATTGGCGTGTTCATCGATTTGGCGAAGGCATTCGACACTGTGTCAAGGCCGATGCTGCTCAGGAAACTGGAGATCCTAGGTGTTCGCGGAGTTGCTTTAAGTTGGTTCCACTCTTACATAAACAATAGGTCTCAAAGTGTTACTCTAGTCAACGGGAACGTAAAAAGTGAGCGATTAACCATTGAATTTGGGGTACCACAAGGAAGTGTTCTTGGACCTACCCTTTTCCTGGCATACATCAACGATCTATGCAACTTGCATATTGATGGTGCTCGTGTTACTACTTTCGCTGATGACACAGCACTTTTATTCAGTGCAGCGACTTGGGATGAGGTCTTTGCTGCAGCCGAAAGAGGTCTTGTACAAGTAGCCGATTGGCTGCAGGGTAATTTACTGACCTTAAACGCTCATAAGACTAAATACGTCGCATTTAGAATCTCTGAAAGTATGGCACCTGCTTCAAGTTTAAGGTTAAAAATACACACATGTAATAACCAGCCAATCTGTAACTGTACGGAAATTGAGCAAGTGTCAGATATTAAATATCTAGGTATCGTTATTCACAATCAGCTGAATTGGAAATGCCAAATCGATAAACTTACAGCTAGGATTCGTAAACTTATGCATATTTTCAAAAAACTAGGACAAACTGGTGACACTGATATTCTTAGGACCATATACTACGGTTTCTGCCACCCCATTCTAACATATGGCACCATCTCATGGGGATCAGCCGCTAAAACACATCTTATCAAACTGGAAAGAGCCCAGAGAGCCGTACTAAAAGTTTCATATCGAAAACCATACCGTTATCCTACCAACGCTCTCTACCAAGAAACCAAAGTTCTGAGAGTAAGACAAGTTTTTATTCATCAAACTGTTATGCGCTTCCATCGTTGCGCATGCAATAATCTAAGACAATCTCAAAGGCCGACCAGGATAAGAAAATTTGAAATCTCACCAACAAGAACGAGATTTGGAGAGAGATCGTTTAATTTCATTGGCCCATATTTATATCAGTTAGTAGATAAGAAGCTTGATGTGTTCCCTTGTAGTAGATACATCTGTAATGAAGAGTAGCCACATGGCTTCAAGAACTGGATTACGACAAAACCGAATCACTCATTTTGGTAGGGATGGTTTAGGCTAACCCTTGATACGCTACTTACATTCCGACATACCCATACCTATACATATTCCTATACATATAATTGTACCCATACCTATACCTACCTACCTACACCTATATCTTTATCCATATCTATTCCCATACCATACCCATACCTACTATACCCGAACTCAAACATATATTATTTGCAAAATATCTGCCCTAGGACACGCGCTGAGCATGGACCTTCCCTACAGATTACTATATTATACCTAAACCTATGCCTACATTTTAACGTACATCTATAACTACCCCTGTACTTATTTATACCCTATACTTTATACCTATATCTATACATTTTAATTTAATATTAATTAAGTTAGACAGGAACTTAATTAAGTGCCCACTTATGTAATATAAGCCTCTTATTTGGACACATTTAATTTATGTTTTTTTTTTTTTAAATCATGATCTGTGAGTTTTTCTGCTTTTAGTACAAATATTTTTCTTAACCATGTAAGTTTAAAAAGTTACATTTATATATGCCTAAAATAGAGACACTAAACTCCACAACACAGGTTATCCTAGTGTGGAGTTTAGAGAACCATTCTACTATCTGACTTCATCCTAGTATGTAGCACGCTGCACGAATATTGGCGCGACAACATGTCAGATCGTAGGTACGTGTACATATTCCTGACACCCACGACACAGGGAATCCTAGTGTGGGTTCAGGACTGTGTGCCTGTGAGCCTGCCCAACGTGCTACCTACTAATATTTTTTATGATGATTTTATGTAAGTTAAGTTTTTTTTTTGCTCTTTATTAGTTGCAATAAAGATTTTTTGTATTTGTATACAAGATTTTACTTTAGCAGCAATAGCTACCACCAATTTGGTGCAAAATTTAAAGCGTATCCAAGAGACATTGATAGACACCTTGACAGATATTTATCATGGTAAAATAAACTTGCACTTGTTGACACCTAAACAACTCAGCGAAGAACTACAAATAGTATCAAGCCAAATATCTAAAGAGCTTACGTTACCAATCGACAGCATACAGTCCACCTTATATCAAATCTACAAGCTATTGAAGATCAAAGCAAGAATGAGCAAGGAATATTTAATTGTAGAAATATCTTTGCCATTAATTAGCAGAGACAACTTCCAACTTTACCACTTAATACCTGTACCTCTTCAAATCAAAGACTGTGAGATGATCAGTGTTAAGACAAGTACAGAGTATGTAGCCATCAACCTGAGAAGAGACTCTTACCTATCAGCGAGCACTAATGACTTGAAGAGCTGCGAGTATCAAGTAGACATACATTTATCAGCTGCAAGGGCCCATCAACCAACTTGATCCTGAAGAAAGGTATTACAGGGAAAACGGATACCTGTGAACTCATACAGCAAAGCTGTAATAATAGGTGGGTTCATTTACACGACCCATCTATCTATCTTTATTTTGTATGTGATTCATATTCCTTGAGAATCATATGCGACGATGACATCGGAGCCCGCCAAGTCAGCAAGGCCGGGCTCATTCAACTCTCGAAGCAATGCATAGCAAAAGTACGTGACCTAACACTTTATTCATATCAGCATGAACTCACTCTCAAACCCGACATTGTACAATCTAAGATAGCTCCATTACGTCATCCTTTGGTCAATACTACGTTCCAGCAATACGATTTAAAGGAAGATAACTCTCAACTCAATCTCTCGTTAAAGCATCTTGGTGATCAAATCACCGCTATGAAGGAAGCAGCTCCAATAGACGTAACTCTAAGCTCCCATGATATACACCAATACGCTGTATCATATGGGCTACTGGCAGCAGCAGTCGCAGCGTTCGTGTTGTTCCTGTGGAGGCGAGGTAGACGAGTCAGCTCGTTCGCGCCCGTGTCCGAGCTCGCGCCCGCCCAGCAACGGGAGGTGCCATCCAGCAGCAGCAAGAGTGTGAATGTGCGTAATGTGAGTGTGCCCTTGCCCGAGCAAGAACAAAGTGAGTGTGCGCGTCAGCAACCTTTGCCCGCGCAAAGGAATAGTGTTAGTGTGGTCAAACGGTGGTCCAGTTGCGTTCCAAACGAGACAATTCTACATCGCCAATAAATAAAAGACAATCAGTGTTTACCATAGATAAAGAATAATTTTAGTATCTTAGCATTATCATCTAGCATTGTTTTATTTTTTGTACTTAATATCCTAGAAATAATATGATCATCTAGCCATGTTTTAACAATCATTTAGAATAAGCCAACTATTGTTTCACCCTTGTATCTACTAACCCTCAAATCATTTGTAGCATCTCATCTCATCCCATTCCTCCCCTCGGGAGCATGTTCGATATACGAACACCTTTTAGCTCAGCCAGCAATTTTGATTACGTATGTCGAGTACCGCATCTGCGAGGCGACGCACGGTTTACGTAATCAGTGCACAATCGGCTAGCGGCCGAGCCACTCATATCATTAGCATCATTAGTGTAAAGTTAAGCTCAATAAAATCATCTTATAAGCATCTATCTCCCGTATATCATTCCACGACTGAGCCGCGCTTACGATCTCCTACAAAAGTAGATTGGAAATTAAATAAATGCATCGTAATGAATTTGAAAAATAAACTATTTCACAACAATACTAGCCATCAGCCCTACCCGTGGTGATTTAAATTAATGTCGTAAATGCTGTGACACATAGTATACTTAGTATTTAATAAGGGTGTATGTACCTTTCCATTTCATTAAAGGACTATTCAAAATAATGTTCCTGTTCCTTATTTCAAGAAGCCCCTATACTCAACAGATGTATATTTACCTCGGTCCTGACATAACCCATGCATCATAGGTCTGGTCGGGAAATCCTCCATTCTCAATGAGTCCATCTCCGTCCAGGTCCCAGAGCTGGGCTCGCCTCAGTAGCGCGGCGCAGGCGTGGTACATGTCGCGTATGTACTCAGCCGCGTCCCACACGCCTGCGTTAATGTTCGCGTCCGTGACCGCGGGCTCGGGCTCCGCCGCTGACTCCGGCGCCGCACCGTACAGCAGCTCTAGGATACCCAGCACCGGCTGCGGGGCTTCCTGGAAACAAACATCGTGATATGTACCGCATGGAGTCGCAGCGCCGCCCGAACACAGCCGAGTGCGCGCGCAGGACGCGGTGGTGGAGAAACACTAGCAGTATGAACTGTACCTCCTGGTGGGCGAGTGCGCGCGCAGGACGTGGTGGTCGCGGAACACTTGCAATATGAACTGTACCTCCTGGTGGGCGAGTGCGGGACAAGGCGTGGCGCGGCGCGGCGTGTCGTCTATGTACCGCATGGAGTCGCAGCGCCGCCCGAACGGAGACGAGTGCGCGCGCAGGACGTGGTGGTCGCGGAACACTTGCAATATGAACTGTACCTCCTGGTGGGCGAGTGCGGGACAAGGCGTAGCGCAGCGTTGCGTCGTCTATGTACCGCACGGAGTCGCAGCGCCGCCCGAACAGAGCCGAATGCGCGCGCAGGACGCGGTGGTCGCGGAACACTTGCAATATGAACTGTACCTCTTGGTGGGCGAGTGCGGGACAAGGCGTGGCGCGGCGCGGTGCGTCGTCTATATATCGCATGGAGTCGCAGCGCCGCCCGAACAGAGCCGAGTGCGCGCGCAGGACGCGGTGGTCGCGGAACACTTGCAATATGAACTGTACCTCCTGGTGGGCGAGTGCGGGACAAGGCGTGGCGCGTCGTCTATGTACCGCATGGAGTCGCAGCGCCGCCCGAACGCAGCCGAGTGCGCGCGCAGGTCGTGGTGGCCGCGGAACACTTGCAATATGAACTGTACTTCCTGGTGGGCGAGTTCGGGACAAGGCGTGGCGCGGCGCAGCGCGTCGTCTATGTACCGCATGGAGTCGCAGCGCCGCCCGAACGGAGCCGTGTGCGCGCGCAGGACGTGATGGTCGCGGAACACTTGCAATATGAACTGTACCTCCTGGTGGGCGAGTGCGGGACAAGGCGTGGCGCGGCGCGGCGCGTCGTCTATGTACCGCATGGAGTCGCAGCGCCGCCCGAACGGAGCCGAGTGCGCGCGCAGTACGCGGTAGTCGCGGAACACTTGCAGTATGAACTTCAAGTTCAGATCCTTCCATTCGCTGACGTCGTGGATGTTGTACGCGTTTATGTGGAAGAAGGGAACGTCCGCTGGAAACGACGAGGTTCTGTTTATTACGAGTAACGCAAGATAATTCTCGCACTCGCGTCTTATTGAGGCTTGCAATTTGAACGCGCACACGCGTTCAACCGGTCAGATGGGCTTGAACGGGCTTTAATTAGATTCTAAACCCTGTTCGACGCGACAATATAAGGAGAGCTCTTTTTTTCAGCACACCAAAAGTAATATTCTCATTCTAGTTTTAATCTATCTGCGTACCAAATTATATAAAACTTAACCAAACAGCTATTCCACAATCATAAGGCAAACTAAGTTTATCTTTAGTAGATTATACCTACATACCTGGATCTCCCAAATCGTGCGGAATGGAGTCTTTTATTTTGAACTTGACGCTCTTGCCGTCGTAAAGAGATGTTCTAGTCTTGTCGGTTTCCATTCCTATGCAATCTCGGTACATGTATTGTAAAACTACCTGCAATTAATGTTTCATGAAAGTTCCTATCTTTAAAGTGTAAATAGTTGAAGAACTAATCAACGGTCACAACAAGCCGAGCCTCTATCGTCCAGTCATAAATTGTTCAGATTTTAAGAAGCCGGCGAACCCCGAGCGCAACTTCAATTCAGCCGCGTCAAAAACATTCGGTATCCCTGTTTAGTGACGAAGTTTAGCCACGCAGAGCGACAGTGATAGCATATGAACGATTCTAAATTTGATTAGATTTTGACCGTGTTCCGTAATACCAAAAATGATGACTGAAAACTTGTTGTATTTTTCTCATTATGTTGTTATTCTGTAACTAGACGATATAATCTATGTTCCCATGACTAGGATACGTAAGATGTTTTTTTTAATACGAAACAATTTGGTTGAAAACAGGTCTTTCATGACGTAAAAACATGCAGAATGCGATACGCTTCATTTCATTTTAGGTAAGTATTTTGATCTAATGTATGGTTGGGAACCTAGATAAATACTATTAAAATTAAAATTATTAAGGTAGAAATATGCTCCAATTAGAAATGATCTTGGTAGTACGTGTTGTATGGGCGATTCCCCTCCGGTCTCCCCTTCATCATCATCATCATCATCATATCAGCCGTAGGACGTCCACTGCTGGACAAAGGCCTCCCTCATTGATCTCCAGGAACTGCGGTTCGAAGCGGCCTGCATCCAACGCCGACCTGCGGTTCTTATCAAGTCGTCTGCCCATCTTGTGGGTGGACGTCCTACGCTGCGCTTGCCGGTCCGTGGCCTCCACTCGAGAACCTTTCGGCCCCATCGGCCATCTGTTCTGCGCGCTATATGGCCTCCCCTTAAGTACATATTATTAAAAAAAATCCTTCCGATTTTGTGTTAAAAATCTGGTAAGTTTTCACATAAAGATAAAATGGTATATGAAATCGGCATTAGCAAAGTCTTGTGCCGATGTTGTTACACCTTTCTTTAATGCACTAAAATATAGTCGTATATTCCCTAGTAGTGTCGAGTGGGTATGGGTACTGGGTAGGTAGGTATACTTACTTGTAGATTGGGCCATAGCTGCGCTAAAGCGAACGACGCGTAAAAATGTACGTCATACGTATTATACATCCTATACTCATGGCCTTCCAGATATCCGAACAGACCAAATTTACTCCTGAAAAAAAAACATGTTCATAATTCAACTTTATCATCTTGATCCGATGGGCATATGACTCCTCCTTACAAAGCGAACCACGACTAAAATGATATATAATTTTAAACAAGCCGGTTTTCGAGCCGTGTGTTAGTGGCGTGTAGGAAGTGATTTCGACTGGCTTTGCATCAACACTATTTTTCGACATGAATAAATCATATTCGTATAAACGTGTTCAAATGGGTAAAGGAAATATACATTAATAAATTAAGGCATGCTGAAGGGGAAAGAGCGAGAGGTCGTCGTTCACCCAGCTAGAGTTGTAGACTTGTCAGGCGCTGTATAAATACCCTTCAATAATGCAATTTACAATAAATAAAACACGTACTTTTGTATGTTCAAGGCAATTAATAAAAATCGTCACAAGATGATTCTTACAAAATTAAAAAAAAGTCTGACCCCCTTTTGCGTCGGGGGTTAAAATCTGACATAGCTAAGGACAATGTAAATAAATATCGCTGGACATTTCACACAGCGCTATCTAGCCCAAAACTAAGCAGAGCTTGTACTATGGGAACCAGATAACTGATAGAATACTTATATACATTTTTTTTTGTAAATACATACTTATAATATATAGAGAAACAACCAGACCCGGAACAAATATCTGTAGATCATGCAAACATTTGTTCCGCGGCGGGAATCGAACCCGCTACCTCCTGCGTCTCAGCCGGCTATTCGCCCACTGCACCACGGAGGTCGTCAAAATATCAAATTATATTTCATGTAAACCTCACCGAAAGCAGGTGTTAAATCCCTACGGCTTAGTTGCTAAGTTGTACTGAATTTGGAACCTTATCTGTATTGAAATTTGAACCAGAGACCCACGCAATAAGAACTTATTCGTAAATCGAACTAAACTCTGCACAGAATGCATCAACCTAGATTTGATTTGATATTGTCTCGCAGAAAGTGTGAAAAGTATTCTCCTGTGTGGATAAAGCTGGCTGCATCTTGGGCGTGCTTATACCCCTCTTTGCACTCAGGATTCTAGTAACTCCCTCGCTCCGCTCGTGAGTTAAGTCTAGAAATCTTCGTTACGTTCGGGATTCAATAAAGCGCCCATAACGCAAGACACTGCTTTATCCCCTAGTTCAATCCCGTTTAAAAAAACCGCGTAGGTACGAATTGGTACATTTGTTTGGGAACTACAATGCCACACATAATACTCACAGACAGGCGTCTAACTTATAACACTCTTTTTGAGTCAAGGGGAAAAATCGTCATAAAAGTGCGATAGTCTTTTACAAAGTGGTAGGTATACTAACCTAGGGTCCGTGTCCGGGTATTCGTCCGGTACGTCGAACCAAACGGTGCCGCCGTCCGCGACGAAGTAAAGCTCGTTCATTAAGGCACTCTTCAACCACTCCGGTATATTACTGAAATAAACTAAGACATTGGGGGCAATTCTGTTGGCACATCTAAAATGATTGACAGCACTAAAATGACAACTGTCACTCTCTGTCAGTATGAAACAGAAAAGGATTGCAATAATTTATTCTGTTGGCTCATCTAAATGGATTGACAGCACTAAAATGACAACTGTCACTCTCTGTCAGTATAAAACAGAAAAGGATGGCAATAATTTATTCTGTTAGCCCATCTAAAATTTTGGACAGCACTAAAATGACAACTGTCACTCTCTGTCAGTATGAAACAGAAAAGGATGGCAATAATTTATTCTGTTGGTCCATCTAAAATGATTGACAGCACTAAAATGACAACTGTCACTCTCTGTCAGTATGAAACAGAAAAGGATTGCAATAATTTATTCTGTTGGCTCATCTAAATGGATTGACAGCACTAAAATGACAACTGTCAGTATGAAACAGAAAAGGATGGCAATAATTTAAGTGCTGCCAAACCTGTCTAACCTCAAACAAAAATGCCCCATTTTCACTTTTGTTAACTCAAATTGATTCTAGAACTATTCTAGAGATGTAAACGCTTCAATCGAAAAGTCTTTAATTTTATTGTCGTTATTAAGGAAAACAAACAGTTATACAATAAGGTTATTTAATACTAAACAAGGTACTTTAGGTATAATCAGTCAACAATTTGGATCTTAAATGCATATCATTATTCAAAAACTTTTAACCCTTCCAATGCAACTAAGTATGTATGTTATATGTGTATTTACGTATGTCCGATTTTGATGAATGAGGAATGTGTTATGGTTCGAGTGATATAGGCTACCATCGACATAGGTATTACCACAGACCAATATAATTTAATAGACTGTCAATGTCCATAGAACAAATAAAAAAAAAATCAAATAAAAAATAAATGAAAAATATATCTAGTTTTTTTAGAATAAGCGATATTGTCCATATAAATGTTGATTATTTACCACTTTCATATGCTTAATCACAGATGGCGTGATGACAACGTCCCAATAAGTTTATCGCGCACGTGAAGTTGGAAATAGCGCCATTTAATGATTTTTTACGTACCATTATGAAGAATAGTAAGATGAATGGCACCTAAAATAACATGACGATTTTATTTAATTAACTCCTAGCGACATTTCGCGTCCTAGCCGGTAATCAGATATCGAATTACTATATTTTGTAGGACATTGTCAGTCTATTAAATTATACTGGTCTGTGGTATTACGTAGTCGGGTTTCAGTTTTTAAACTTATACTACGTCATTTGTTATGTACGACATTACTTGAAAACACGGGTAGGACTAATGGCTAGTATTAATGTAATATAGGTTTTTTCAATTTAATTAGCCTGTATAAAATAGGTACACAAATCATATTAATTCGTCATGTAAGTAAGGTACCTGTTAAACTGACTAAGCAGCATCGTCGCAAAGACGCCGCCGATATACGTATTTTTTTATAAATGTATTTATTACTGGATACCGGTATTAAACCCACCTCTAAAATAGGTTAATACGATTCTGGATGTGTCTTTTAAATTAATGTCGTACATAACAAACAGGTTGTATATAGCTTGTGCAAATAAAGTTCGGGCGAACCGTGCACTATTATATGTGGTGTCCGCCATTTCTAGTAGGTACCTACTCGTACACTTTGCGAGACTCGGTACGGTGCGAATGCGGACTAGTTTTAAAGTAAGTACTTACTTATTAGTAAAAATAGGATTCTGCCACTCTGCTAATAGTTTCTCCCAGTTTATATAATTTCTAAGAGCGTACGCCGCTATAGCGGGGCCGGCTATGCCGTCGCTGCCAAAGTATTTTGTATAATATCTGTAAAATAAATCTTAAATTAGTGGTTTGGAAACTTATTAGTTGTATTTTTTAAAACCTATTTGATCCCACTGCTGGGCAAAGGTGTCCCTTTAAATCCTTCTACTAACCTATCTTTGGCTGCTCATTTATTCTCGAAAGCCACATGATTGATTTATTGATTGATAACACTTTATTGTACACACGGCTACACATCAAGCTATACATTTCCAGTATAAGCTGACCTCGCATTGTGTAGGCTTTTCGTAGAATGAAAGGTCAGCTTATAATGGAAAAATATAACTTGATGTGTAGCCGTGTGTACATCACACTTAAATTAAAAGAACAATATAAAAATCTATTAACAAGACAAGCGAATACAAGTGGATGCTCATACCGCCGCGCTTCATCAGCCTTCATCACATCTTTATCCTTACTAATATTATAAATTCGAAAGAAACTCTGTTCTTCTGCCACTCTCTCTCTCTCTCTCTCTCTGTCTGTTTGTTACGTTTCCACGACTAGACGGCTGGACCGATTTAGATGAAATTTGATATTTAGATAGATTATGACCGGGATTTGGGCAAAGGCTACTTTTTACCCGACTGCGCAGAAGGATTGTAATGTTTTTTATTGACATTACCCTCCTTCTGACAACGCGTGCGAAGCCGCTGGCGAGTCAACTAGTTATGTATAAATCATCATTATCATTACAATTTAATATTATTATAAATACGGGATTTATCACGAGTGCGATCCGCTCCGAATAACGTCTCGCCTCGCACTGATGTTATTCGGAGTGGATCGCACTCACCCTGATGAAGGTTCACGAATTGAACCGAAACATTGTCGGTCGAAACACCGATAATACGGTACGTGATAAATCCCGTATTTGTAATAATGGTTGAAATCAATCACGAAAGTTTTATAAGTAAAAACAATTTAATATATATATTTATATTCACTTATAATTTAATTTAAGACCTTAATTTATTAGTGTAATAATTCTATTTAGATTTTTTTCGGTTGTGTTTTTAATCTTGTCTTAGTTGTAATTTAACGATTTTAATATGAAATACTTGAGTTAGTAATAATTATTATCATCAGCCCGCATTAGTCCACTGCTGGGCATAGGTCTCTCCCAATATTCGCCACTGAGCTACACCTAGCCGGGGGCCCACTACCTTAAAACTACGTTCACGGATGTCACGTGAGGGGAATACTTACACCTTTTTAAGGTTATTGTGCGCACGGATCAGTGGCACATACAATAATCACGTACGTTCGATATGGCACAGTTGTTTATATGAAGGAGGGGCGAATGTTAAATGCGAATGTCTGTCTGTCTTACATTTTCACGACTGAACGGCGGGACGGATAGTATAGGCTCCGACAAATCTTTAATAAAACGTTTACTAATACAAATAAATAGAGCCGGAAACCAGAATATCTCTTTCACAAATTAACCTGGTTCCGCGATTATAATAAATATAATACCAGAGCTTCAGATACTCTTCTGGTGACTGTGCAGGCACATAGCACTGCAGCTATTCGTGGTAGCTTTAACGCTACGAAGTGTTGGAACAATGTCCCTCCACCTCTATGTAATTTGTTTAGATTAAGGGGAGACCGGAGGGGAATCGCCCATACAACACTTACTACCAAGATCATTTCTAATTGGGGCATATTTCTACCTCAATAAGGTATTATTTTAATTTGAATAGTATTTATCTAGGTTCCCAACCATATATTACATCAAAATACTTACCTAAAATGAAATAGAAGCGTATCGCATTCTGTATGTTTTTACGTCATAAAAGACCTGTTTTCAACCTAATTGTTTCGTATTAAAAACAACAACATCTTACGTATCCTAGTCATGGGAACATAGATTATATCGCCTAGTTACAGAATAACAACACAATGAGAAAAATACAACAAGTTTTCAGTTATCATTTTTGGTATTACGGAACACGGTCAAAATCTAATCAAATTTAGAATCGTTCTATTGCTATCACTGTCGCTCTGCGTGGCTAAACTTTGTCACTAAACAGGGATAACGATATTCAGGTCGAAGTTTTTGACGCGGCCGAATTGAAGTTGCGCTCGGGGTTCGCCGGCTTCTTAAGAATCAAAGCTGATATTCTGTCAACACAGCTAAACCAACCGTAGTGGCAATAGCTGAAGCTCTCTCTCTCTCTCTCTCTTTTTTCCTGGTCTCCATGTCTAGTCTAAATTATGCCAGTGAAATGTTAT
Organism: Philereme vetulata; assembly: GCA_918857605.2. Classification (NCBI taxonomy): domain Eukaryota; kingdom Metazoa; phylum Arthropoda; class Insecta; order Lepidoptera; family Geometridae; genus Philereme; species Philereme vetulata. The sequence goes on along the minus strand of OU975471.1, from coordinate 2,690,073 downwards.
TAAGTGTTATAGTTAGTAGTGATAGTTTTTTTATTGTATTAAATTAGTAGGTATTTAATTGTGTTAAGTATGTATTTAATATGGTTTGCTTTGAATTTACAATAGTTGTGTTTTTTATGAAGGCTACCCTTGATCAAGATGTACGCGAGGTAATCTATACTGGACTCAGAGGAAGACCAGCGCTGCGGCATATAAACATTCCGTAGCATCGTGCTGAGCTGAGTACCAATTCATTCCCACACAGAGCTTTTAAGTTTGTTGGTGCTTGTATTGTATTGTTGATTTTATTCTGTGATTTTATTGTTGTTGTGTTTTTTATTTTTCTTTATTACTGTGTTGTTTTTTTAATAAAATTTTTTCCTTCCTTCCTTCTAAACAAAGAAAGAAGATACATATACTTGCAGACATGAAAAACAAAGACATGCGCAGAACATAATAAAGATAACACGTTAGTGTAAGTCTTGGCTAGAGAAACCGGCGGTAAATATATGACATTTAATGAGATTTTCTTATAGACCCACATAAATTTACACAATAGTCTGTTTAGTCTATTGGAGATGGAACAAGCCTATGGCCCACCTGATATTAAGTGGTAATTATCGCCTATAACAAAGTATTGCCTCGTAGGTCACGCTCCTTATAAACGTGCCCTACGATGCGCTACTTTGCGTCCATCAACTAGAGGCATACATGTGTAAAGCCTCATACGCCTGTAATTTCACCGGTAACCATATCCTGCAAACCAGCAATGCTGTTCGGCGGCAGAAATAGGTTAACGGGTAGAGTAATAACAGAGTTATAAGATTTGAAAGTATTGTCAGAAATGCTTTGAATAATTTACCTTCTATGTGTTTTCTTATCCTTCTTATATTTAATGACAGGCATATCCCAGGTGAGGCAGAATTCCGTGGCGCCGGATCCCCCCGCCTCCATACGTATCACGCTCGACAGAGCTACTGAGTCACCTGACAATCCAAACAAACTAAGCTCTAAATCTGAGACAACCGTCAAGTCGCCTGCAAAAACTCGCGCGTTCAGGTGAGAAAGCGATTTCCAGAAAAAAAAAATTTTTATCGTCAACTCGCCCGATTTTTTTTCCCTTCGAATGGACCTTAATGGACGTCAAATACCTTGAGCGAAAAAAGAGTTAAGGTACTGACACACATGCTCATTACTAGCATGAAAGCATGATTGTCGAGATATTGCTAGTAATGAGCATGCTCATTTCGAGCATGCTCAAAAATCAACAGTCGTTTGATTTTTGAGTATGCAGACTGAGGCGCGGGTGGAAGGGGACGTGCTTTAAGCACGTCTGAACAGGTCTTGCTTGTGAGCATGCTTATGACGATTCAATCAATCTCAGTCTGCGACAAGTGTCACAAGTAAATTAGTTTCCGCAAAAAAAGAAATAATGTCTCGTTGGGGGGAGGAAAAAACTTTACTCTTTGTGACTTACTATCGTGCTTATGAGTGTCTATGGAACACGCGGTTGGCACTTCTTCTATTTTAGCCAAGAGCCTGTGCTTAAATATCATGTGTGTTCAATTGTTTGCTTTGAGCACGCTTATTTGGAAGCATGCTTATGAGCAAATATGAACAGCTGCAGAGCATGCTTATTTGGAAGCATGCTTCTAAATAAGCATGTGTGTCAGTACCTTTAAGTATGAATTTAAAACTGTAAAATGAAAATATTTGTTTGCCACGACATGACATACACAGGAAACACAATAAAAGATGGTGGGATACCTCCACTTCTGGCTAGTTACGTTAATTTGTACATAACATAAGAAAAAATGCCAGAAGTCAAAAAAATCAAATAATGTAAATACTCAGATAATAGGAACATCCCACGCAACTTTCAACTACCTGTAGCTCAAATTAAGAAATCGCGCCAAAATGGTTACCTACATACGAAATGATTGTGTATTTTTTTCTAACTAGTAAAATACTCCATGTAAAAGTTTCGGATCTATAGTTTGTTCAATAAGAGAAGAGTCGTGGCGTTAAGGTGAACTATCATTAAGATTTTTATATGGCAACCCAATCCAGCTGCCATTTCTCTCGTCACGCAACTGTCAAATGCCAACTTCGACTCGATACATTATTGTTCATCTTGTTTTTGTGTTAAATATTTGCTTAATTATGTCGAAAATAAGAAAAACGTTACGCAGCTTTGTGAGGCAAATTATATTTAAAGTGATACAGTTTTGTCAACGCGAAAAAGCGTCAAAAAGCCCAATCATCGACCTGAACAAAGCTACGGAACGAGTAGCCGCAATGACTGGTATGTAATTGCTTTCTTGTGGTATTTTTGGACTGTACATTGATTTCTTAGACGAAATAAACAGCGTCTTTAGTGTTTTATGTGTGATTAGCGTTAACGGAAATACTATATTAGATAAAAATCACTCGAGCCAAGCTGACCTATATTTGTTGTACGACTAACACATATTGATACTTTGCGTTTTTAGATACGAGTATTAAACTGATTATGTACATTTTATGTTGCAGGTCTTAGAAGAGTTACTGTGTCTAGAATTAAAAAAGAAGGAGCTGTAAATAGAGGTGTGTGGTGCACTCCAGGGAAAAAACGCAAAGGCCGGCCCAAGACAATAATTCTGGACGATTTTGACAAATGTGCCATACGGAGCAAAATTCGACAATTTTATACTGTTCGAAAAGAGGTACCGACTCTAAGGAAGCTGCATAGAGTACTAAAAAAAGACATAAATTTTGGTGGTGGAATTTCTAGTCTGAAAGAATGTGAACATGTGAAACATGTTGAAGAAATATATTGGGAACAAGACCATTTCATGGACAGTTTATAAAAAAATATCATAAATATAACATAATCAAAAGCCGAAGATGAAACAGATGAATCCGAGAGTGAATGCTCCAAAGCTAGCTCAGACATAAGCAGCATTGAATACTTAGATTCAGACTTTGATTATGTTACTGTTTAAATTATTATCTATAATTGTCAATTTTTACTGTATATCAAGATAATGTTAATAAAATTATAAAATGCCTCCATGTTTTATTTTATAAGTCTGGGTATGCAGTCCAGTGCACCTCATCAGTAGGTACTAGAATAGTAGAAAGGCCACGCTCCATGGAAGCACGTTAGACTTACAACATAGCTAGCCACTATCCTGTATCAATAATGTTGATTAAAGCCAGCACTTAAACCTCAGTAGAATCATGCATGTCCATTATTTTTGGCTCATCACATAACACCTGTGCTGTGCTATGGTAGCCAATTTTAATAGCAAGTACCTACTGTTGGTGTCTACGAATGATGTCTGTCTACCAAGTATCAAACACTTTTAGTCGTACTAGCGATGACAGAGCAGTGTTGTCAACGCAACAAAAGTATTATATTGGCACACGCGCGTCCTCAATTCCTACGACTCTTCTCTTATTGAACAAACTATACTCAAAAAATATCCTAAAAGTATTTAAAATTAAAAAAAACCCTAACGACCTACTGCCAACTAGATACACTGGATGACAATAGTTTGTTAATATAAGTTTATACATAATTTTATATCAAATATTATTAGTTTAATAAATTAACAGTCTAATTTATTTCACATTTTTAATAAAAAAATGTTGTCTTTGACTGTATTTCACTTTCTGAAAAAAGTGATATGAAAGGTATAGCTAAGTTAGTGATAAATTTACTTAGTGTAAATATGTTTAAGACTCACTCTTGACAGATCTTAACAAAGTGAGCCAGCTTTATGTCAGTCAGTCTTTAGAAAACGTCATCATCATCATTATCATCATATCAGTCACAAAACGTCCGCTACTGAATAGCCTCCCCAAAGATTTCCAGAGCGACCGATCTTGTGCGATCTCCTGATCTCCTACACCCAACTGCTCCCAGCAACCTTTAACAAGTCGTCTTTCCATTTAGTTGAAAATAAGTGTTTCGTCATGCGTACATGACGAAACACTTATTTTCAACATTAAATGAAAACACGGGTAGAGCTAATGGCTAGTATTGTTGTAAAATAGGTTTTTTCAAGTCATCATCATCATCAGCTTACATTAGTCCACTGCTGGACATAGGTCTCTCCCAATACGCGCCACTGAGCCCGGTCTTCGGTTCTTCTCATTCAATTTCTGTCCGCCACCTTCCTTATGTCATCGCTCCACCTAGCCGAGGGACACCCCACACTACGTTTTCCGAGACGCGGTCTCCACTCCAGAACTCGTTTACCCCAACGGTTGTCGGTTATCCGGCATATATGACCAGTCCACTGCCACTTCAGTTTCCTAATCCGTTGAGCTATGTCGGTAACTTTGATTCTCTGTCAGACCTCAGAATCTCGTTACGGATTTTATCCTTCAGAGAAACTCCAAGCATAGCCCGTTCCATAGCTCGCTGTGCAACCTTAAATTGGTGGACTAGTCCTACCGTGAGCGTCCACGTCTCAGCACCGTTTCAAAGTCATAACCATAGACAATTTAAAATTATCAAAAAAACCTTAAGCTCAAGTCCTTAAGTATCAACGAAACAACCTGTATAAAATAGGTAAATAAATCATTTTCTTTCATCATATAAGTAGGTACCTGTTAAACTGAGTACCAGTATCAAACGCACCTCAATAAAAACAGATAATACGGATGCGTGTTTTAAATTAATGTGGTACATTACAAAACCGGTTGCATATTGTATTTTAATCTTGGATTTTCCATTTAAAGCATTACATACTCACACTTATATAGTTTCTTAGGCTTTTCTTCCTTCTTGTCTTCTTTAACATCGTCATTCTTGTCCTGCAGTTTAGGCGGCGGCGGCGTCAGACTGGGATCCGGCGATAACTTCCCATTATCCTTTAACACATTAACGAATTAATTAAAGAATATTATTTACTTGTACCTTACAGCGAAATGAGAAACCAGAAAATGTATAATGGGCGGTCTTATCGCTAAAAAGATTATGAATGATTATAGACTTATTTCGCTAAGCCTGCATTACTTTATACATAGGTCACACTAAAAGTTTCCGGAATTGGCCACTTACATAAACAATATTTAAAAAGTTATTACTACATTTGAAAAAGGAACTCTTTAGCCGTAGAATAAAATTTGTTTCATCTGAAATTGTTGAAATGAAATTGTTTTCACATTGTGGCGTCATTTTAAAAATTGCGTAATTACAATAAAATGGCTTTAACTCGGGAAAATTTTCATTGCATGATTTTTTACGATTTTAAGTGTAATTTTACAGTTCAGTAGAGCGTTGTTCGGCTTTAATCTGCTTTTGGCGAAGGAGAACCATGCAAGATAACTATTTATAGCTGGTTTGCAGAATTTTAACGCGGTCGTGTCAATCTCCATGATAAAATTCGTGAAGGTCGCCCGTGCACCGCTGTGAACAACAAAAACATTAATGCTGTGCGCCATATAATCGAAACAGACAGTCATGTGACCTATCATGAGATCCGGACATCTTTGGACATAGATATGATTCAAATACAGTCAATCCTACACAAACATTTGGGTGTGAGAAAGGGTTCTCGATGGATCTCAATCAATTTGACTGATGCTCAAAAAACGGACCGCATCACTTGGTACCATGCTATGCTTGCCAGATACAACGAAGGGGCTTCCAATTTGGTGTGGGACATAGAAACAGGTCACGAAACATGGATTTATAGCTATGATCCCAAAACGAAGCAAAAATCGAGCGTATGGATCTTTCGAGATGAGCCGAAACCAGCCAAAGAGGCGCGCGTGAAAAGTGCCTCAAAGCGGATGATTGCTTTTTTTTTTAATAAAACTGGACATGTGGCTACTGTTGCTTTAGAAAATCGTCATACCGAGAATAGTGACTGGTACACGACCATTTGTTTACCGGAAATTATTGACAAACTCCGTGAAAATAACGGTAAACGCCGTATCATCTTGCACCACGACAATGCAAAGTTCCCACACGGCCAGACAGACAAATAAGTTTTTGAAGGCGGTAAACGTACAACTTATGAGTCACCCAGCATACAGTCCTGACCTGGCACCGTGTGACTTTTTTCTGTTCCCAAAAATCAAGAACCAATTACGCCATCAACGGTTTTCATCACCAGAAGAGGCTGTCGAAGAGTATGAAAAACATGTATCTGACGTCACCACGGAGGAGTGGCACAAATGTTTTCAAAATTGGTTCAATCGTATGAAAAAGTGCATTGACGCAAAGGGAAAATATTTTGAGAAACAATAATTTCATTTTTGACCATTTATAGTATTTTTTTATTATTGATTCCGGAAACTTTTAGTGTGCCCCTCGTATATAAAATAAATTCATTGTCTTGTAGCGATTAGACCGCCTATTGTACTAAATTAGAACTCTCTCGAGAACCTTTCTGCCCCGACGGCCGCCCACTGCCACTCAGCTTGCTAATCCTCTGGGCTATGTCTGTGATATTTATTTGGAAAAACAAGTGTACATTAAGGTCTTAAAAACTAGGTAATGGCTAGTTAGTATTTTGGTTTGCCCTTTACGAGCATCGCAAACTACTGAAGACGCTTTTTTACAATAAAAACTTTAGTTCCACTGCGGTTTTTTTATACACCCTAAAGTTGGACAATTTAACTGTCCACCTGATGTGAAGTGGTACCCATCGCCACCTCGATTTTAGTTTAAACACTTTAGTTTGTAATTATTATATAATTTTTAATATTATAACTATTTTCGTTTTTTGCCGTGGGGCGCCGGCAATAGAATGTTGCCCCTCCGCTCTTGCCCGTGGATGCAGTAGGAGTCTGCTAAGGGATACCTCCGAAAGATGGGCAGCAGCGTCTTTTCGTGTTTTCAATACCTATACTGCGCTCGCCAACCCGCCTGCCAAGCGTGGCGAGTATGGCAACAACCCCCTCATGGATTTACAACATAAAACCAGGCCCCGAGTCCCCGGCGGCCCCGCTAATCCTGGCTACGGTAGCAGTCACGGTAACGGCGGGGCCAGGGGTGCTAAGAATCCCCGGGAGACGATCGGCTACCAAACCCTACGACGACCGTTGGCCCTGGTAACACACAACATCCGCACTTTGAGGACAGACGAAAAGATTGTTGAGCTGGAAGAAGAAATTAGTAGATTACACTGGGACATTTTGGGGTTATCAGAAGTCCGTAGAGAGAGCGAGGACACGATATCCCTTAAGTCTGGTAACCTACTATACTACCAGGAGGGCGACCAACAGTCCCAAGGTGGTGTTGGGTTTCTCGTTCACAAGTCACTCATCAACAACATTATCACTATCGACAGTGTGTCGAGCAGGGTCGCGTACCTGATACTCAGAATATCTAAGCGATATTCGCTGAAGATCGTTCAGGTATATGCGCCGACTTCTTCACACCCAGATGAAGAAGTAGAGTCTATGTATGAGGACATCAGTAGAGCCATACATACGAACAAAACTCACTTTATTCTTGTTATGGGGGACTTCAATGCAAAGCTAGGCATGAAAAGCGATGATAAGTTGAGAGTGGGGCAATTTGGATATGGGCAACGGAACCCCAGGGGACAGAGGCTGGCCGATTTTCTGGAGAAAGAAGGACTCTTTATGATGAATTCTTTTTTCCAGAAGCCGCCTCACAGGAAATGGACCTGGATGAGTCCCAACGGTTCCACGAGAAATGAGATTGATTTCATCTTGACCAACAAGAAACGGATATTCAATGATGTCTCTGTGATTCACAGGGTGAAAACCGGCAGTGATCACCGAATTGTTAGAGCCACATTGAATATGAACGTTAAACTTGAAAGGTCCCGTTTGATGAAATCTACGCTCCGACCCACTCGCGCACATATCTAAAACCTCGAGAGCTTTCAACTCGAACTTGCAAATCGCTTTGACTGTCTAGAAGTAGATGCATCAGTGGACGAGATCAATAACAGGTTCGTAGAAACCGTCCATACGGTGGGGTCCCAGTTCTTTAAGACCCCCGTACCAATAGACCTCAGAAACTCTCTGATGACACCCTTAACCTCATGGCTGAACGACGTTCTTTGCGACTGCAGTCTCCCGATGATGCTCAGTCACATAGGCAGCACAATAGAAAGATTTGGAAATCCTTGCGGCACGATATTCGTACTTTTAATACATCTCGTATTAAAGATACGATAGAGCGGAATAAAGGCTCCAAAGTGATCGCGAGAGATAATTCTATTGGGCAGAGCCGCATGACGAAGCTGAAGAGGGAAGATGGCAGCATAACGTCAAGTAAAGCGGAAGTGTTAAGGGAAGTCGAAAGGTTCTATGGACGGCTCTACGATTCGGTCACTAAACCTGTTTGCAGTGCGGCCAACGACCCAAGAGCCAAACTGACCCGACATTATACAGAAGATATTCCGGACATCAGCCTGTATGAGATCAAGATGGCCTTGAAGTAGCTTAAGAACGACAAGGCGCCGGGTGAGGACGGAATCACTTCAGAGCTTCTGAAAGCGGGTGGATCACCAGTACTTAAAGTCCTTCAGAAGCTCTTTAATTCCGCCTTGCTTGAAGGTACGACGCCAAAAGCATGGAACGAGGGCGTGGTGGTTCTGTTCTTCAAGAAAGGTGACAACGCCTTGCTTAAGAATTACAGACACATTTCGCTTTTGAGCCATGTTTATAAGCTGTTTTCGAGGGTCATCGCGAACCGTCTCGAACGCAGGTTTGATGACTTCCAGCCTCCCGAACAAGCCGGGTTCCGTAAAGGCTACAGTACCATAGACCACATACATACGCTGCGGCAAGTCATACAGAAGACCGAAGAGTATAACTTGCTATGTCTCGCGTTTGTGGACTATGAGAAAGCCTTCGAATTGATCGAAACATGAGCAGTGCTTGAGTCTCTCCAACGGTGCCATATTGACTATCGGTACATCGAAGTGTTGAAGTGTTTGTATAAAAACGCCACTATGTCAGTCCGAGTACACGAACAGAGCTCGAAGGCAATTCCCTTAAAAAGAGGCGTAAGACAGGGAGGTGTCATCTCTCCGAAACTGTTTACGACCGCATTGGAAGATGCCTTCAAGCTTCTGGAATGGAAAGGACTGGGCATCAATATTAACGGCGAATACATCACTCACCTTCGGTTTGCCGACGATATTGTGGTCATGGCAAAGTCGATGGAAGAGCTCAGCACGATGCTCGAAGGCCTCAATCGAGTCTCCCAACGGGTAGGACTTAAAATGAACATGGACAAGACGAAAATCATGTCGAATGTCCATGTCGTCCCTGCCCCAGTTATGGTTGAGAACTCGGCTCTTGAAGTTGTCGACGCGTATGTATACCTAGGACAAACAGTCCAATTAGGTAGGTCCAACTTCGAGAAAGAGGTCAATCGTCGAATCCAACTCGGATGGGCAGCGTTTGGGAAACTTCGCAACGTCTTTTCGTCCAACATACAGTGCCTTAAGACGAAAGTCTTCAATCAGTGTGTGTTACTAGTGATGACATATGGAACCGAGACGTGGTCCTTCACTATTGGCCTTATGAATAAGCTCAGAGTCGCTCAACGAGCTATGGAAAGGGCTATGCTCGGGGTTTCTCTACGGGATCGAATCAGAAATGAGGAGATACGTAGGAGAACTCAAGTCACCGACATAGCCCGACGGATTAGCACATTGAAGTGGCAATGGGCAGGCCATATAGCGCGCAGAACAGATGGCCGATGGGGCCGGAAATTATCGAATGGAGGCCACGGACCGGCAAGCGCAGCGTAGGACGTCCACCTACAAGATGGGCAGACGACTTGGTAAGAACCGCAGGTCGGCGTTGGATGCAGGCCGCTTCCAACCGCAGTTCCTGGAGATCAATGAGGGAGGCCTTTGTCCAGCAGTGGACGTCCTACGGCTAATATGATGATGATGATGATGATGATCACTATTTTCGTGAGTGAAAGAAATCGATCGTCATATCGCCAATGCCTGGAAGAGCTAATGGTCCATGAAGACATTCATGAAAGGCGACCTTGCATTATCACTAAAACGTCAACTCATCGACATGTGTATTCTGCCTGTCCTAACCTACGGTGCCCAGTCTTGTTTACTGACTGAATCTCAAAAGTCCAGGCTCGGGGTTTGCCAAAGAGCGATGGAGCGCAGCATTTTGGGTGTCAAGAGAATAGACAAGATTCGGAACACCTCGCTGCGCTCAAGGACCGGCATCGCTGACGTCGGTATCAAGGCTGCCAAGTTGAAGTGGGATTAGGCGAGTCATGTCTCACGCATGCAGCCAAATAGGTGAGCTAGGGTCGTAACTGGATGGATCCCTGTGGATGGAAAGCGACACCGTGGAAGGCCTAAGAAGCGGTGGCGCGATGATTTGGACGCTTTCTATATGGATTAGCGGGATTAAGTACAAGATCGAGAAAAGTGGAGAGATGAGGGGGAGGCCTTTGCCCAGCAGTGGGACAGCATAGGCTAGATAAAAAAATCTTATCACTTAGTTTGTTTTAAGTAACGCAATACATTTAGAAACTTAGCTGTATGTTAAGGCGGAGGGCGCTGGCACTGCTGCTCAGTTTAATACGAGTATAACTTTTGCAGTTGCCAGCGTTCTTAAAATGATTTTATATGTATATGGTGTTTTTGTTTTTTACCTTCAAACAACTCCAAATAAAGCTGGAAGTTTTAGCGGAGTTCCACAGACAGTATCCCTCGTGAATAGTTTCGTTCTCCTGTTTCTTCTTGGCGAGGGTGAAGGTGCACGGCGTGTCGTTTATATTCTGCTCGAGTGTCACACCGCAGGTATTGTCTTCTGAATATCGCTCTAAATCTAGTTTTGCTGAAAGAACACACATACTATAATAAAACTATAGAACCGTCGCACAGTGAATTACCTAGAACTAGCCAGCTGGACAAAAGTCGATTCCTAGAATCGATTAAATCATAATCCTGTCTCATTAACCACACCTCAAAACTCAGAATTCCAGGTATAACACGTGCCTTACCCTTTGTAGCACACCGCCATAGTACTGGAAAGTGAGGTAATAAGGAAAATGCATTTATGCAAATAAATCAGTTGATAGTTTGCAGTGCTTACGACAACATCTTATGACCACTTGTGCTATTTATATTATTGTGAGTGTTATGGATTTTCTACTTGAAGGTATGTACTTTAAATTTATTCATAAATTGGGATCATTTAACTTGTTGACGTTGATGTTTATAGGCTTTATAGAAATGGACATTTATATCGTGTAAATTTTTCTATTTAGTAACTTTCATCGAGTGTAACTTTTTTTATCCAAATATATCCAGGCCGTTATTTACGTATGTAATAGCCACAATATTTAACTTTAAAATGATATATAGTTTTGCCACCCCAACTCACCCCATTTTTTTTAATTATTTTTTTCAGAAGTTGTGATTTCGATTTCAAAAATCGATTTCTTTGAAGAATGGCGTAAACACAAGAAAGAGGACCGTAATTCAAAGCTCACAGAGTTTGTATTGAACAAAATCAACTGTTCAGATGTCACTCTTGATTCAAAGAAGAATATTTGTACGAAAATTTCAAGTATTTCTTCAAAATTTGCTGAAAAGTGGTCCGCATCGAAAAATACCCTCAATAGGTTTTTGAATAACAATAAGGATTGGTTAGAGGGTAATGAAATACAATTTGAAGTTCAAGTACATCGCCCGTCTGCGTCTTCGTCATCTGGACCAAGTCGGACTACAGGCAGACCCAGAAAAGAATTTGACGAATCGTCATTCAAAACCAAAAAACGGAGGGTTGAAGATTTAGTGCAATCGCGAAGTGCTAGTGAGTTAACCATAGCCGCTGAAGTAGCCAATCGAGTATCTGGTCGAAGAAATGTAGCTAGTTCAATTCATAAAATATCTGACAACTCTCCAAAAGCTAAAACAACCAATGTTGCGTGTGGTGGTCGTCAATTGAGCAGTGATGAAGCTTTAGCTCATTATGTTGATGCTAAGTGTACCAGCCATAGTTACAAACAGACGCGTAAGGTGTCATTGAAGGCGGGACATCAGATATTTCCATCTTATCATAGTGTAGTTAAGTCTAAAAAAATGTGTTATCCTTTAGATGAGTATATTTCTGTGACGGAAACGCGCGCTGAAATTAATCTACAAGGCATTTTAAACAAAACTGCTGATCGTTTAATTGAAGCGCAAAGTGATGTTATAAGAAATGTTGTGTCTTCTAATTCACCCCTTACATTAATTAGCAAATGGGGCTGTGACGGCAGTTCAGGCCACAGTACCTATAAGCAAAGGTTCGAAGATGCTAATGCTACTGATGAATTCCTGTTCATGTTTTCATTAGTTCCTTTGAAATTATGTGACGGCCAACATATTATATGGCAAAATCCACGGCCTTCGTCAACTCTCTATTGCCGACCAATCAAATTTATTTTTTCAAAGGAAACTAATGAATTCACCAAAGCCGAAACCAACAAAGTCTTGGAAGAAATATCTCAGCTTCTTCCAACTATTTGTAATGTTGAAGAATATGAAATTACTATAAAACATGACCTCTTACTGACTATGACAGACGGAAAAGTATGTAACGCTTTGACTGACACACGCTCCCCTCAAAAATGTTATATATGTGGTGCTACCCCGACAATGATGAATGGTGATTTAAAAGACGTAGTCGTTAATAAAGAACATTACGGTTTTGGTTTGTCTACTTTACATGCATGGATACGTTGTTTTGAGTGTTTACTACATATTAGTTATCGTTTGGATATAAAAAAGTGGCAAGCTAGGGGCGCTGACGATAAAATTAGTGTAAAGTTACGTTCAGAGAAAATTAAGTTAGATTTTAAAACTCAGATGGGGCTTATTGTAGACAAACCAAAACCGGGTTATGGTAACACAAATGATGGTAACACTGCACGTAGGTTTTTTATGAATCCGGAACTAAGCGGTGAGATTACAGGATTGGATGTTAATTTAATTAAAAAAATGTGTATATTACTTCGAACATTATCTTCTGGGTATGATATTAATTGCATAGAATTTGAAAAAGTTTGCTCTGAGACTCGATCTCTTTACCTTAGTCTGTATCCGTGGTATAATATGCCTGTTACTGTGCATAAAATCTTATTACACAGTACAGAAGTCATCCAAAGCTGTATTGTTCCAATCGGACAGCTATCGGAGGAGGCTCAAGAAGCCCGTAACAAAGACTGTCGTAGATTCCGAGAGCATCATAGCAGAAAACAGTCACGTATTGCCACGAATACAGATTTATTATATATGCTGCTGATAACATCTGATCCTGTAATCAACTCGCTTAGGGAAATTCCTAAGAAAAGACCTGAAAAATTGCCCGCAGAAGTGCTAAGCTTGATAGTTCCGCCTTCCATACCTACTACACATCAAGTACCACGTGAAGTTACTTTATGTGAGGAGAACGATTATGTGGTACCTGATTCGTCTAACTGTGACAGCGATGATGAATCATCTGACGATTTCTATTTGTAATTTATTATAATAGTAGATATTATTATAGTTAAGTAATTTAAAGTGGGTGTAGTAATACACCTCTGCCACCCCTTCGGGGAATAAGGCGTGATGATATGTTATGTTATGTTAAGTAATTTAAGTTAAGTTTTTTAAATTGTGTAGATATATAATTTAAATTATTTCGTTAATATGTATTCTTCTAGACTTCTATTTTCAATAAATTTTTATTTCGTACTAAGTTTTTTTATTTTACCACATAACGCAAAAAAAATGATTCAGTATATGTTATTATGGCTGTAGCGATCATGTGAACCCATAAAATAATTTTGTCCAGCTACCATGTTCTAGACGATTCACTGTGCGTCGTGTCTGTACATCACACTAATAAATATAAATGCGAAAGTTTGCATATTTGTTTGTTTGTTACTCAATCACGTCGTAATGGTTGAACCTATACATTTATATTTATAAATATTAGGTTGGGGAAAAAGTATCTTCACATTTTTAAAAAACATTCAAAACATTTTTTAATATAGTTTATTTACATTTAACTAAAGTATGTAGGTACCATTTTGTTCGATAACTTTTTGCCATCTTGTAAGTAGGGACATGATCCCATTGCTATAGAAATTTTAGGGCTTCGGATCAAAATACCGCGACAAGTAGTTTTGGCAGTCCTCTCGTGATGTTAACCTGACACTGCCTAAAGAATTCTAAAGGGACCGAAACAGGTGGAAATCTGGAGGTGCAAGGTCAGGACTATACGGCGGATGCATGAACACCTCCCAGCCAAACTATCTTAATTTTTGCTGAGTGGCTAAAGATGTGTGAGGTCTAGCGTTAACATGATGAAAAACCACACCCCTTCTGTTGATTAATTCCGGCCGCTTTCTCTCAACTTCTTGCTTTAATCTCATCAGTTGTTCGCAGTAGAGTTCAGAATCGATGGTCCTGCCTAGTGGTAACAGCTCATAATGAATAATGCCTCCCAATCCCACCACACACACTGCATCACCTTGTTGCGAGTTAAGCCGGGTTTCGCCAGTCTGTGAAGCCTGACCGGCCTTTGACCACGACCTTTTTCGCACGTTCTTGTCGTACGTGATCCACTTTTCATCACCAGTTATCAGCTTCTTCAAAAATGGTTCGGTTTCATTACGTCGTAATAAAGAATCACAAATGAGTACACGGTTTATTAGGTCTCTTTCAGTGAGCTCGTGGGGTACCCAAATATCGAGCTTTTTTGTGTACCCAGTTTTTTCAAATGCGCCAAAACTGTTTTGTGGTCAATTCCCAGTTCTTCAGCTACGTCGTAACTACTGATATGCCGATCTTGCTCCACTTTTTCAAAAATGGCATCAATTTTATCCGTAATAGGGCAACCACAGCGACGTGCATCTTTGACATCAAAGTTTCCGGATTGAAAACGCTTAAACCAAATTTGTGCTACTCTCACAGACACTGCACTAGGTCCATAAACATCGCAAATTTTTTTCGCGGCTTGCGTTGCATTTTTACCTTTTTTGTAGTAAAATTTTAAAATTTATCGAATTTCTTCAATAGATTCACTCATCTTTACAGTACGAAAAACAAATAAAAATCACACATTTTCCTAATTTGAATTTGGAATTATCTTCTTTAAAATTTAAACTTTGAACGATAACAAAACCAGCCAGATACAAATAGTATAGCCAAAGAGACTTTATTACAAGTTCATACATACTATAATGCGAAAAGACTTTTTTCCCCAACCTATTATTTAAACTTAACGTCTGCTTGATTTGTAAGTTATTTATGCTGTACGCACATGTGTTTATGTTACAATCCAGATCAAAACAGCATTTTTGTAATCTTTAATTGTAAGTGATTGTAATGTGTTTTGTGCGTTTAATAATAAATAAAATGAACCGCTTTCGATGAAATTTGGTGTGTTGATAGATTATGACCTGAATTCAAACATAGTCTACATTATATTGACCAACGACGTGTGCGAAGCCGCTGGCGGAAGCTAGTATTATAATAAAACTGTAGAACCGTCATGACTGTACATAGAAAATATTTTCCAAAAACTGATTGCGGGTGATGTAGGGAGTGTAACAAAGTACAATGACTACTTTTAAAAACTTTGTCTGTTTGTTTATACACACTTATCTCCAAAACTACTAGACGATTATTCATGGGCTTTTGAGCGTTGCTTGGCGCAACATATAGGCATTATTTTATAAAAATTGGCTCATAGAAAAAAAGATATCTTAACTTAAAGTTTTAGGAGTTCGCGCAGCTTAGTACAGTTCGTAGAAAAGTCAAAAGATCGGACTTTAGTGGTTGATTTTAAGACGGCGCTCACAAATCAAAAATAAATTCCACGCGTACGAAGTCGAGGGCACAGCTAGTATACAATAAAAAGGTAATCTATCTATCTTTATTCTGAGTGAGACGGTTTTTATGCAAGAGCTAATGTTAAGGATAGCTCACATCTGAAGCACAATTCAGGAAAATCTCAAATAAACTATACAATGTTTAGTATTCAACTCCTGCTGAGTTTCATCGAAACGTGACTAATACAGGGATGATTCAAATTCTACATTGATCTTAATATCATGTTCATTGTTCAGTAACAGACTAATAACCATTAAACAATGGTGGTACCCATTCTACTCGTAAACGTTCTAATTATTTGTTAAGTTTTCTGGTTCTGACATTACTCTAAAAATCAACATTTCGCACCTTGATAACCAGACTGTCACTAAACGAAATTCGTAGTTTTTGGGAATAGACGATTAAAATTTTCTAAAATTGCCTACCCGGTAAAGATGGCTAAAATGGCACATATTGTTTATGTATTAATGTTTTTTTTCACTTTGGTCATCCGGCAAAGTATTGGCATTAAAGTAATTGTTCTATTATTATTAGTTACCTACTTATTTTTTTGGGGGTTTATAAAAACTATTAGCTTAGTGTCACTGTTCCAATCACTTTCACTAATTGTTTAATAACACTATTTGTTACTAGTGACATTAATTACCTAATGTCATTATGTCTGACAAAAGATGAAAACAAAAATGAATCCGCTATTGGTTAACATTACAGCAAATTGTTAGGAATAAAATAAAGAAATAAAGACACTAAACCAGAAGTTATCATTAATTTATGAATAAACATAATGCAAACAAACCTTCAGATGAAATGGAAAATTGACTCGAAGCAAAGCAGAACACTGTTCCATTTAATATAAACAGAAAACTTACCATCGGCTTCGGAACAATGTCACACTTCTTCGCGGAATCACTTTCTAAATCTTTAAAATTCTACCTACTATACAAAAATTACTGTTTTCCGTGCTCGGTGTGTGCGCGCCCCTCCAAAATCCATAACGTCACTAGCGCCACCTGGCTACTTAGAATAGAAACTGACAATGGGTGTTTTTGCACATTATAGAATTCGATAAGGCGGAGAAGATGACGCTCTTAACTAAAAATCACTATTTTTCGTTTAGTGACAGTGTGGTTATCAAGGTGCGATTTATGACGTCAAGTTGTATTAATTATCCAAAAGTCATAATATGATTTTGCGCTTGAGATAAGTTATTTTTAGGGTTCCGTACCTCAAAAGGTAAAAAAGGAACCCTTATAAGATCACTGTCTTGTCCGTCTGTCTGTTTGTGTGTCACCACCAATTTTCTCAGGAACGGGTGGACCTAGCAAGTTCAAATTTATACAAAATACTGAGGTCTATAGTCCCTATTAGGTGTATAAAAATCAAGGTACTAAGTCAACGCGATAAAAAGATATGGGCAAATTTAGATTTTCGCAAAAACTTGTAGGTACCAAAATTTGCCTTAATTTTCCACTTTTTTATTTTTCGGAATGTTCCCTTAACTTAACTTGTTCTGTAAGACCTTTCTTTTAACCAAAATTGACAATTCTAAGACAACCGGAAATGCCATATAGGTTTTTGGGCCCAAAACGTATAGGGTATTTCCGGTTGACCGGATAATCTCGAAATTTGGCAAAAACTAAGGTCTTACAGCACAAATAAAGGAAAAATTCCAAAAAGTTTAAAATTAAAGGATGTCCCCATAGATACATATTTAATGCCAATTTAAGATACAATTTAGAGGACTAGCTTAATCGGCACCAACCTCAAATAAGGTAAATAAATAAATTTGTGCTATTGAATAAAATAAATATTTAAGTGGGACTCCCGTAAAACAAGCGTTATTTTATGCCGTTTTTATAGATTATAATGGTACGGAACTATTCGTGCGCGAGTCCGACTCGCACTTGGCCGGTTTTTTTATATTAAACTTGTAGACTTGTCCTGATTACTTACCGCTAGTTTTATTTTTATTCGTTCCCCCGAGTATCTCTGTCCACGTGAATGTGATGCTGACATCTCTGCGTTCCTTGCTCAAGTTCACAGCTGAGAACACGAACACCGCGCAGGGCAGGCTGCTGTCCTGTTAAACATTTCCAACTTTATTACTATTTTTATTTATATTATGTAGTGTATAATTCATGTAGTATACCTACTTAGGTACTCTAGCTAATAAGACATGGATACCTATTCAATAAACAGTCTTTATCCAGCTCTCACTTGTTTCACTACTCTCCTAATAGGCTCCTATCGCAATTACGTGTTTTGTTATGTACGAAATTAAATGAAAACACGGGTAGAGCTAATGGCTAATATAAAAAAGTATCATAGAATTTTTTTAATTTTCAAACAAACTTAATATCAAGTCCTAAAGTGGCAATGAAACAGCCTGAATAAAATACGTAAATTAATCATATTCATTCATCATGTAAGTAGGTATCTTTTAAACTGACTATGCGGCATCGTCGCAAAGGCGCCGCCGATTTATATCAAAAATTGTTTATTGGAAATGTATCGATTACTGGATAAATATTCAAGATACCCCACCTCTAAAATCAGTTAATACAATTCCGTATGTGTATTTCAAATTAATGTCGTACATAACATAACACGTAGTAAGTATCCGACACATACGAAACATTTTATTAAAACCATCTCAATAACTTTCGAGTCGGACGGGACTTGAACCCGCAACCTTCCTCTTGACACGAGGATGCGATACCAATTGTGCTACCGGGCTCTGTAACGTCAGGGTCGAAATTAGTGAGATTTACGACTCAAAGCGCAGTTAGTTAGTTTTTGACCTGCTCAATATCAAACGTTGCAATTGAGTACATTAACAAGAGATGTCATCCTCGTATCAAGAAGAAGGTTGCAGGTTCAAGTTCCGTCCGGCTTTAAAGTTTTTGAGATGGTTTTAAAAATGTACAAGTTACAATTACAAGCTTCCGCCCGTGGCTTTGCATGTGTGGTTTGTCAATAAAAACATTACCCTACTTCTGCGCAATGGGTTAAAAAGTAGCCTATGTTGCGTTTACCTTATAATTATGCGGTATAACCGGTGATATCTGTCGACAGACGAGCTTCACGCCGTACTTCGAGAGGTCGTACGTTGTCCAAGCGCGCGGATACAGTCCCGTGTATTCACATTTATCTGCCTCTAGGTTCCATTGCCAGGTTGACGGAGCTTTCTTTGGTTTGCTGGAACACAAAATATCGGTACAATTATCATATTATGATTTTATTTAAAAAAAAACCTGCCTCTATTGTGGGCCTTGAAAGACACCCGAGCCCAATTCTATTAATTTATAGGAAAAAGTTAAAGTCATGGAGATATATTACAATTAATCAAATATTTTTATTTTCCAAATCAGAGTTAACATATAAGCAGTACATAATGAGCTCCGCACTAGGTGTAACAGTGTGCTTAGGTAGTGGGCGGATATCCGTGGTCTACTCAAAGAGGCTCTAACGGAAGACCAGCGCTGGGTAGCCAGTGCAACCCAGCACATGCTGAGTTAAAGCCTTTTTGTGACACATGCAGTGAGTACAATGAGACACACACACTGCAATATTTTGCATTTTTATTTAATTTTAATCTTTTAGTTATTGTTTGTTTGTTCATTTTGTTATGTTTCCTGTGCGTGTTTGTTCTGTTGTACCATTGGTGTTGTTCACAAATAAATGTTTTTGATTTGATTTGATTAACACCTGTATCTAGTTTGTAAGTAGGTATTGTTTTGACATTGTTGTTCACGAGGTGTACGGGTACCTATTTATATGTTGTGACACTCATAACTATTATTTCTACATATTAGACATTCAAAACCTAACTGTATCCTACTTATTTATTTATTATTAAACGCACAAAACACATAACAATCACTTACAATTAAACATTACAAAAATACTGATGAAAACGTATAAAAAGAAACAAGTCTGTATGATTTATACACTTTCAATTTGAGTGTGGATAGAAAAGATCACAATCAATATCGATACGTTTATTGTACTAAGTTTGTACAGATAATTATACCGTGATGTTTCCTTCTCGTTAGTTACACTCACACTGGCTGTTAAAATGTGTGAAATATAATAAATAGCGAAGTAAAATGACGCGCGCTCGTGCCGATCGCAGTGTCATCAAAAATTGATAGTTGAAGACTATACAAAGTCTTTACATTAAATCCAGGTATTCTTTTATTTTGACATTGTACTTACTTTGATTTTAATTAGTTATTAAATTATTAATACCTACATTTTATTACGTTTTTAATAATAACTGTAAAATTGTATAATGACGTTGATAAATGTACCCAAGCACTTATGTAAATGTACCTAAATGAATAATAATGTTTGAATTGAATTGAAAAACGATTATAGAGCTATACCATTATTTAACGATTATGCCTTTAATGGTATTGCCATAGCAACAGCAGTCTTTGAAAAAAGAGTGTGTTAGAAGCAGGGTTGGAAAAATCATGATTTCTTGAAAAAATCGAATATAGCACGATTTTTTAAAAAAATCCTTATTAATCACTATTTTTTTGATTTTTTCATTTTCAAAAGAGATATAAGCAAGCAATGCCCCCCCCAGTCAGTTATTGGCATTTTTAATAGACCCAACCCAAACAGAATTCACATTGACAGATGAAGAAGAAGAAAGTGCGTTGGAGGAAGCACGAAATCACTATGATGGTTCAGTTTTGCTACCATTGATAGTAAAACTTAAGTCAAAATCAAAACCATTCAAAGGTGTGATGTACGCAGAAGATATAGTAAAAAATGTAGTCTTTATAACAGTTTGTTGCTAAAAACAAAACGAGTGTGCTTTAGACCACAACTGAAGAAAAACTTCATTTTCAAAATATCTATACTAATATTATAAAGAGGAAAGATTTGTATTATTGTGTGTATGTTTGTTAATGAATAAACTCAAAAACTACTATTCCGATTTAAAAAAATATTTCACCATTGGAAAGCTACATTCACCCTGAGTAACATAGGCTACTTTTTACCCAACTGCGCAAAGGAGGGTAATGTTTTTATTGAAAAACGATGCGTGCGAAGCTGCGGATTGGTCAGCTAGTTAATTTATAAAAAACACCACTAGAGTAGTGGATGTCACAGAAAAATATATTTAGTGAAGAGAGAAAACATGCAAAAATGTTTGCAGTGGTGAAGCAATTGTTTGGGGCGATAGCTTCTTCAGCTGCTGTGGAAAGAGTGTTTTCCACCTTTGGAATTGTTCAGAGCAAATTAAGAAACCGACTGGGAATTGAAAAGGCTGGAAAACTATTTATTTTATTCAAATATTATAACGATAATGATTTCTCAGATTTAAACGACCCTAGTCTTTAACTTAGTTTTAATTTCTAAATCTGTTTTTTTAATGTTGATTTCTGTGAAAGAAAGTGAAATTAAACATTTTTGATTGAATCATTGATTTTTATTGAAAAAATCATTTGATTTGTGTCAAAATGATTTAATCGTGCCAACCCTGGTTAGAAGAATACCAAAACGCATAGTGGCAAATTTGCTAGGATAGCATTTTTATATAGCGAAACCATTGGTTTAGTAGAATTGAGCCCTTTGTGGCTCACGGGGTAACAAGTTAAATGTTTATTAATTGCCCTCCTATCAAGAATTGTTTAATGCTATCAAAATTAACAAATCACTTAGCGGCCTTCAATTTTTACCTAGTGTCCTACGTGGTCCGGAAACCAGACGCCGAAAGAGAGTTCCACTCCTCGCTCACACCAACAATTAAACCTGAAGCGAATCGATAAGGAAAGGCAAGCTCAATTCAGGACTTGGTTGATCTATACATTTTTTGCTTTGCTCGTTTTACGTATACAGATAATTTAACAATAGTATATTATGACACAAGTGAGCTAAGTTGATCATTATACACGAGGCTGTGGGTTGCAGCCCGAGCCGTATGTGAGGGCGTAAATCAGCCGAGTGTCTAGTGAGCAAGTTGCTCACGAGTTTTATACGCACTTTTTCAACACACTTGCGAGGAAAAAACAAATATTATGTACTAAAGCTTGACATTTTTACAATTATTTACCACACAGCAACAAATGCGATACAAACACTGGGAATACATAAAAGCAGAATTTATTTTTATGATCTCTATGCTGAAAAACAATATAATTTTAATGAGAAGTTTAAAGAAAAAGAAAAAAAAATTCCTAACCTATCTCGTCCCACTGCTGGGCAAAGGTCTCCCCCAAGTCCCTCCAAGCATCCCTATCTGTCGCTATTTCCCACCATCCTCTTTGGAAGGTGTCGAAATCGTCCCGCCAACGCTTTCTCGGCCGATCCCGACGTCGCCTTCCGTCTTCAGGCGTCCATGGTGTTACAATATGGGCCCATTTCTCGGAGTGCATTCGGGCAACGTGGCCCGTCCATTCCAAGAAAACAATATTCAAAGATGTTTAAAAATGTTTGTCGTGAAGCAAAAGCGCGTCATTTGAGTTCTAAAATCAAAAAAAGTCAAAACAAAGTAAAAGCCACTTAGAAAATAATCAACAACGAGACTGGAAGAGTCACAACTAAGAACAATAAGTTTAATTTGAAAATTGGCAATGCCGCGATTAATCAGGATGGTTATGTAGCTAATGCGTTCGAAGACTTTTTTACCGATATTCCAGTCTATACCACAAAATCCTTAAACTCCTCTCCAATAGTCGCAGAGCCATTGTTAAAAGAAAACTTAACGGAATGCAAAACACAATTCAAATTTGATTATGTAAATAGTGATGACATCGTAAAAGCTTTCAAACTGATAAGTAAATGTTAAGAAAACCACGGACCTCTGGGGTATCTCTGTTAGCATCGTGAAAACATTGATTAACATAATTGCTCCCAAACTAGCTTTAATATTCTACGAGTGTAGTGGCTGTGGTGTAGTCCCTGATTTAATGAAACACAATAAAATAACTCCACTTTTCAAATCAGGCACTAGTTCTGATCCTGGTAATTTTAGACCAATCTCAATACTTCCGACATTTACTTAGTAAAATATTTGAAAAACTAATTTTAAATCAACTGCTTAGACATTTCAATTCTCAGAATAGATATCTATCTATAATATAACTATGATATCTATGATAGATAATGCTTTATTGTTACTCCAAATTAAAATAACTTAACCTAGAAAACTTAAAGACTAATACATGGTGGTACAATGGTACATAATTTACTGCATCATAAACAATTCGGATTTACCAGGGGTCGCTCAACCACTGATGCTGGTATTGAGTTAGTATCGCACGTATTTGATGCCTGGGAGAAGTCTCATGACGCTTTAGGTGTTTTTTGTAATTTGTCCAAGGCATTTGATTGCGTAGACCATGACACATTGATCAAGAAACTATACCATTATGGCATTAGGAACGTTGCCCTAAACTTTCTCACTTCTTATTTAAGCTGCAGAGTGCAAAGAGTTGACGTGAATGGGAAGCGTTCTCCGGGGTCTCTGGTTAAAATGGGTGTACCACAGGGATCAATTCTGGGATCATTTTTGTTTTAAGTATATATTAATGATCTTCCCCATCTTGTAAGGGACAATCATGAGGTTGTATTATTTGCAGATGACACGTCACTTTTATTTAAATTAAAGCGACGACTAACCGATTTTGACGATGTAAACAATGCAATCTCTAAGGTCGTAAAATGGTTCAATGTAAACAATCTACTTCTAAATGAAAAGAAAACAAAGTGTATTAGATCTATACTACCTAATGTTACACAAATTAAAGCAGATATAAAAACCAAAGACGAGGAGTTGGCTCTTGTGGACACCACCGTATTCTTAGATATAACACTAGATAATAAGCTTCAATGGGGCCCTCACATTGATAAGTTGTCGAAGAGACTTAGTTCTGCGGCATACGCAGTCAAAAAGATCCGTCTTTTTACAGACGTAGGCACAGCTAGACTAGTTTACTTCAGCTACTTCCACAGCATTATGTCATACGGTATACTGCTGTGGGGGAGTGCAGCAGATATAACCACCGTTTTTGTGCTGCAGAAGAGGGCTGTTCGTGCAATTTATAATATGGGCCCCAGAGAATCATTACGCAATAAGTTTAAAAAAATAAATATTATGGCATTCCCTTGTCAATACATCTATGAAAATCTGATGTATGTTCACAAAAATATTAATTTGATTAAGAAAAATAGCGATAATCATAATTTTAATACTAGAAACAACGATAAACTCGCTGTTGCCCCTTGTAGACTCCATAAAGTTAGTAAATCGCTTATAAAGGGCAAGGTGTTCGCTTTTATAACAAACTCCCAAGTGATGTACAAAAATTGACAATTAACAAATTTTAAAACGCAATTAAACAAAATCTTTATAAAAAAGCCTACTATAAAATATCGGATTATTTAGATGATAGAGAAGCTTGGGATGGAAATTGCTCCAACTCGTTCAAAATGTTACAATTTAGACGTAATTTATTTTTTGTATTGTAATGTATTCTAAAAGGTTCATTAAAAAAAACAACCAGCCTTATTTCTTGCATTTCTTTCCTGGCTTGGTCGCGAAGGAACAGGCAGTAAAATTGACGTTTCAAAGTGATCCTTGTGATTTTAATGAATAAAAGATTTTGATTTTGAAAACAAAAAAATAGGAAATGGCGCGCAAGTTTTTTTTTGCACGCGGCAAATGTAAGTTGATTGATTACATATAGCCATACAGCCTACTTCAAAATTATAATTTTAGTGATAAAAAGCAAATATTTTATTAACAAATTATGGTGAATTATAAGTAATTTGATAACAATAAATGTTTTTTCGTCTTAATTAGGAAAACATTTATTTATTCCAAAAATATAATGGGATTTTTAGCGGCATAAAACCTCTTTATTGTTACAAAAAATGTATTAGCCGGTTAAATTGAAAATGCTCTGTTTATTCGGATATAATTTGCAGTTAGGTACTAACTTAACTTTGTAGGGATAATTCTATTATGCACTAGTGTGTAATATTATTACGTACGCGTGTGTTATAGTTCGGTTTATCGCCCTAACGAACAAGTGTGTTGAAAAAGGATTATTAATTTGACAAGTGACAACTCACATCATATAACATTAAAAATCAATGGTTTCTCAGGGATCAATGGTTCCCTGATGGTTTGGGGTGCGAGTAGAGAGCCTCCCCGCGGCGCATCTTGGAAGCAGCTAGGTCACGGTAACGCAGTGATCTAGGCTGACTAATCTCTACAACACAATGGTTCTACAAAACAACAAACACGACCAACGGCACTTTTCAGTGCCACCCCTCTTAAAGCCAGCTCTGAAAGTAATCTCAATTAATATTGAAGGATTCTCTGAGAACAAATCAGCAATGCTCGCAGAGCTTGGCAGTACGACACATTGCGACATCTTATGTGTCCAAGAAACACACCGTGGCCACGAACACCAAAGGCCACATATACCTGGATGAGTCCTAACGGCTGAGATACCGCATGGGAAGCACGGAAGTGCTATTTTCACCAAACCCAACATAAAAGTCCGTATCTTGCAAGAGTGATCATTGCATAGAACTGATAACAATTGATGTTGTAACTTGCACAATTACATCCGTTTACAAACCGCCAAACAAGCCATTCGAATTTAGTAAAACCTCGAACTTTGACGACCGAGACGTAAAAATAATTATCGGCGACTTTAACAGTCATAGCCTATCGTGGGGATATAGAGAAACCAATTCTGATGGTATTGCTGTAGAAAAATGGGCGGACTCCTTAGACCTCGCGCTGCTCCATGACCCAAAACTGCCTCCATCTTTTAACAGCTGTCGATGGAGAAAGGGTTACAATCCTGATCTCATATTTACCAGCTCAAACATCAGTTCTCTCTGCTTAAAATCAACATGTTCTCCGATTCCCAACACTCAACATAGGCCAATCGCATGTCAAGTTCAAGCGGCCATCACACCGAGGCAAGTTCAGTTTATTCGCAGGTTTAACCTCTCAAAGGCAAACTGGGACCGTTTTTCAAAGTGCGTAGATTCAGGCCTCAATGAACTAGATCCCTCGCCTGATAACTACGATAAGTTTATTGAAGTTATAAGAACGGCATCCAGGCAAAACATTCCGAGAGGCTGCCGTAGCTCATACATCCCAGGGCTAACGAAGGACTCTGCTATTTTGTTGCAAAACTACGAGCAGCTGTACTCCAACGACCCGTTCTCAGAGGAAACGTTGACGGCTGGCAATGAGCTGATGCTCATGGTCAGCGA
This sequence comes from Philereme vetulata, assembly GCA_918857605.2. NCBI lineage: Eukaryota > Metazoa > Arthropoda > Insecta > Lepidoptera > Geometridae > Philereme > Philereme vetulata. Next base: position 2,664,001 of record OU975471.1, on the reverse strand, counting down.
AAGCCGGAGAGAAACGTGGATGTCTACAGTCTCCAACATTAACATGACGCACAACAGTAAAAAGGCCTGGACTACAATTAAGAAGCTCACAGGGGACCCACTTCCTGCTACAAATCAAGGCCAAGTAACAGCTAATCAAGTAGCTCATCAACTTTTACTTAATAGCAAACCACTGAAAAGACTACCCAGATTACAAAAACGTAACGCATCAGTAAGCAATAATAACTCAATAGACATCAGCAAGCCATTCACAATCAACGAAGTAACAATTGCAATTAGAGCCTTAAAGAATGGAAAGGCTACAGGGGTGGATGATCTACTGGTTGAACAAATAAAACATCTCGGGCCACTTGCTGTGTCCTGGCTTCTAAAGTGTTTCAACAAATGCCTCGAAACACAAAGAATTCCGAAAATATGGAGACGAGCTAAAGTAGTGGCACTTCTAAAGCCTGGGAAGTCCCCCGACGATCCTAAAAGCTATAGGCCTATTTCGCTCCTGTGTCACCTATATAAATTATTTGAGAGGCTTCTCCTCAACCGTCTTACCCCGTTTATAGAGCCGAATCTCATTCCTGAACAAGCAGGCTTCAGACCCGGGAAAGCGTGTTGTGGTCAGACCCTCAAGCTAACCCAACATATCGAAGATGGTTTCGAGGCAAACAGTATCACTGGTCTGGTTCTTGTTGATCTAACTGCCGCTTATGATACAGTCAATATTAGAAGACTTCTCCGTAAAGTCGAAGACCTGACTTGCGACATTGGGTTCGTTCAAATTCTGGGTGAACTTCTTCGTAACCGTCGCTTCCAAGTTCATCTCTTATCAGACAAAAGCAGATGGCGCTGCCTTAATAACGGTCTTCCCAAGGGAGCGTGCTTGCACCAACTCTCTTCAACATATATACAAATGACCAACCCAGCAGTCCATCTACTACTCGCTTTTTGTATGCGGACGACCTAGCATTGACTACCCAAACATCCACTTTTGAAGAGGCCGAAGTCAAGCTTATGGCAGCGCTGACTGAGCTGGAGGAGTAGTACGAAGTCAATGGCCTCAGACCAAATCCGTCAAAAACCCAAACCTGTGCCTTTCACCTGCGCAATCAACATGCCAAGCGGACTTTAAACATAACCTGGCAAGGAGTAACTATCAAACATGAAAACCTCCCAAAATACCTGGGGGTAACGTTACACCGGTCTTTAAATTATAAGGTTCACTGCCACAAGACCAAAATGAAAGTGGGTGCACGAAACAACCTCCTCCGTCGATTAACATCTACCAAATGGGGAGCAGCTCCAGAGGTCCTACGCACGACGGGTCTGGCATTGTGCTTTTCAGCCGGCGAATATGCTTGCCCAGTCTGGAACCGGTCCGCACACGCTAGGGTCGTCGATGTTGCGCTGAATGACACATGCCGTATTATAACAGGATGTCTGAAGCCAACTCCTCTAAACCTCATCTACCCTTTGGCAGGCATACCACCCCCCGGAGTGCGTCGGGATGTGGCCTGCTCCATAGAAAAATATAATCAGGAGCATGACAGTCGACACCCTCTATATAGCCATCAAATTCCACAAGGCCGCCTGAAAAGTCGTAAGAGTTTTCAGCGTTTCACGCAGGCCACCAGCGACGACCCATCCGTTGTTAGACGCGCACTGTGGATAGATAGTAACCTCCCCACCACCAGACTTCATTCCCCCTCAAGAACAGCTTCCACCAGGGCACGACCTGCCGTGGCCAGTGTGGAAGTCCTTAAATAGGCTTCGCACACAGGTTGGTCGCTGCAGAGTCAATATGTGCAAATGGGGGTTCAGGGATCCCAGACAAACGCAATGCGACTGTGGTGACCCCACACAGTCGATGAAACACCTGTTAATGTGCCCTCTGTGCCCGAACACCTGCACAATTGTTGATTTAAAAATGGCTTCTCCTGACGCCATCAATGTAGCCAAGTACCTATCTAACACAATATAAGTAGAACTATTGACACGCTAAGAAGAAGAATGGTTTCTCTATAAATCGAATGCCCTTACTTGTATGAAGATAAAACAGACTGGAATATAGTCTCGTTCTTATCATTCCTGATGTTGACTATGAACTGGCACTCCGGGACGGTCACGTACTCGTAGATGCCGGGGTATAGCTGGAACCGGCAGAACTCGCCTTTGAAACCGCGCCCGATGGTGCCGCCGCCTATGCCGCCGATTGGACAACCTGCAGACAACACATTTGTTAGTGATTGGTAACCACACTAATATTATAAATGCGAAAGTTTGGATGTTTGTTACTCAATCCCGCCGTAACGGCTGAACCGATTTCGATAAAATTTGGTATATACGTAGATTATAACCTGGATCACCACATAGGCTATCTTTTATCCTATAAATCAGTTCCCGTGGGATAAAAATGGGGTGTCCAGTTGCAACAGTGAGTTTAGCTTTATTTCTAGGTTACCTACACATTTAGTAGTGTAACGCGTACGAAGTCGCGGGCAACAGCTAGTCTTTAAATAATGGTTACATTATAAGTAACCCAGAGGATTGGCAAGCAGAAGTGGCAGTAAACGGGGCACATAGCTTGAGGAACTGACCACGCAATGGATAGCGCAGCGTAGGACGACTCCCACTAGTAGGAATGAGGCCCTATTATAGGTTTCTGGGAACCAATGGATGCCGCGCGAGATCAGTTGCCCTGGAAGTCTATGGAGGATACTTATGTTCATCAGTAGACGGGCTGATATGATAATGATGATTATGAATACCTACGTAACAGAGATCCTACGATTATCCATTGACAAACTCTGGTTTAGTATTAAAGACGTTACTCTGAGAAGTCCAAAGCACTCAGTACGGTGTTAAAATACCTACCCTTTTGTTAAGATTTTTAAATTTGCGAAGATGAAAGTCCAACCCCGCTGGAATTATTTAATTGTTTATTGCACAGAAAAACGTGTTCTAATGGAGGACTTATTGCTTAACAGCATTTTCTACCTGTCATCCGCGACGGGTTAAAAACATACGTGCTAATAAAATAAACAATACCTATATAATTATTGATTAAAACGGGTATTTTATTTGTTACAAATAAAAAAGGTGCATGCGCGATAAATACCCGTTTTAATCAATTAACAAATAAAAAAGGTATATACGCGATAAATACCCGTTTTAATCAATAATTCTGTACAGTGATCGCGAAAGTTACTAAAAAAATACCTATCCATAGCGACTGTGCTGAATGTTGCTTAACCTAATAGACGCTAAACTAAAAGCTTTACTCTTATCATGCATAATGCTGAGCTGGAACCCATTTGCTGCAGTAGCACATACACACCTACTTGCCTCTTTTTAATTTTTCCCTGACTACATTGTAAATTTATTATTTCATTCTATTGTTTCTATGTTTGTTGTATTTTCTGTGTTCTCTTGTGCTTTCTCTTTGATGTTATACCTTTTGATTGTATTGTGTGAATTTGTGTGTGCTATGGTAGCAAATAAATGTCTGTCTATGTCTATGTCTTATCTATAGGTACATAGTCAATTCTGTAATCAAGATGAATTTCCTGCCAGAGCATATCTAGCGGAAATATAACAAGGATTTAACATTGCAAAAACAAAACAGTTGTTTTTCTACAACATTGAAAATCGAAGCGATAAGCGATTTGCTCCGCGTTGTTTATGTCGCATAAAATATAACTTCTTATGAGCTGGTGGCAAATCCTGATGTCAGAGGTTAAAGGCCGCCTTAATACCTCTCAGTAGGGCATAGTGTCTTCCCTAGATAGATGAGAATGTCTTGAGGAAGTGGAAAGGAAGATATTCATTTCCCTATTAATAAATATCTCTTGGTCTTATTATGTTTATTTCGTTTAAATTTGTGACGTCACCCTACATAAGGCTCTGCCTGAAAACCAGCGCTGCTTTGCATCATCATTTATTGCAAAGAAGCATAAGGCTGAGGCAGAGCCTGTTTGGGCACGCGTGACACGGAGCGGGACTAGTTGGTGCACCTACCTACTACCTACTGGTGGGGTAGGTACGTATGTGTACTAGCTGTAGGTCTAATATAATCTCATTGTATTGTAATTGTTCTGTCTGTCTACCTATTTTGTTTGTGATCCGTTCTATGTTTCTTTGTGTGTGTCAAATAAATAATTTTATACTATTCTAAATATTTATCCACAACAATTAACTTAAAAATTACAACTTTACTGAATCTTCTCTCCTCGACTCGGCTTCGGTGGATACCGTCCCTAACAGTCCTTATCCGAGGCATTTGGAGATCTCACTTCGATCTATCAATTAGTGGATTCCTGCTACTGTAGGGTGGCCATGGCCATGCTCCACTCATTAATTTAAGACTTTTTGTCAATTTATTTTTAGAAAGGCATCCCTGGAAACAAGTTTAAAGGTAAGACCGCATTAGAGCGGCATGCACGTCACTTCACGTCACCTTTTTTCCTCTCCACCTAGCGCAGTACGCAGACTGATGCGACGCGTCGCTTGCTATGTCGCATTGAGCGTCGCTGTATTATCCCCGCAAGTTCATATTGCGATTGGCGGCCATCTTGGTGACGTAGTCGACGTCGCAGTACCGTTCGCAAGGTCAGCCCGCGCTTACGTGCTTACGCGCATCGAGTACTTGTTATCCTGTTTTATTGTTATTTTTGAGATTGGTTGTTTAGTTTTGTTACCGTTAAAATGAGTAAGAAATTAATTAACAGTCGTGCTCGTGAAATGATAATTAAAGTGGACAATTATTTTGTAAAAGAGAAAGAAGACTCTAAGCTAGTTATCCAAAATATAAACCGTGCCTTAAAAAGTGCTTCGAAGACTACATTTTAATGTCGAAGCAACTAGTAATAGACATTTTGAATATTTTGCAAAATTCTACCAAAGTCACGGAACGTGTAGCTTGTGCCACATGCGTTGCAAAAAATACTGTGACGAAATTACGACGAGAGCATGAGTCAGCAACAGCAAGTGGCAGCAAAATGAGAACTCCTATCAAAGCAAAAAGGCAAAGGAATGAATATTTCGACGGATTTTCACTAACAGCATTAAGAAATATCATTCATTCAATGTATACGGTGAGAAAAGAAATTCCTACCCATAACCCTAGCTTATTTACTTTTTATTACATTTTTTTGCTATCTGTACTGTTTTGCGACGGATGACGTCACGCATCTGTTATTGTGACAAGGTTCCATTGCAATATCAACTTGCGGGTATACCGCGCGGCAAGGGCGGCGCGTCGCTGCACGTCACAATATTCTTTTGGATGCAACTATGCCGCGACGCGCAGACACGCCTATTGCAGCGCCGCTCTAGTGCGACACGCGCCATTAAAACAATATTTTGACGCTTTGTGGCGCGGCGTGCAGCACCGCGCAGCGCCGCTCTAATGCGGTCTTACCTTTATAGGCAATAACGTGCCCTCCCCGCTTAAGAGATCAGTTGCAAATGCTACATGAGCGATCGCCTATCCAAGTTATAATTACCTTCTTAACCCCCATCGTAAAAGAAGAAGTGTTATAAGTTTGAAGCCTATGTCTGTCTGTCTGTGGCATCGTATTTCCCAAACGGATGGACCAATTCGAACGCGGGTTTCTAAATAGAAAGCTAGTTTATAACTGGGGTGATTCTTTGCTGAAGATATGTAATGAAGAACAGGTCAGCCGGTCCGAAGATTATCAGCGTATTCCTTTTTGGTGAAGGGACCTCAGCTGTAATACCTATCGTTTTTTTAACATTTTACGGATCTTGAAGGCTATTCAAAATATTGTAAAAATTAACTTATTTTAGAAAGGCATCCAAGAAAGACGTCTTTTTAGAAAATTATGTTACCGAATCAGCGCAATGACGGAGACTAATAGAACTCACGTCGCGCGTGCACACATAAGACTTCTTGTTGCATTAGAACATTAGTGCATTCCTAAGATATTAAGGCCGATTGCAGATAAAATACATAAACACGATACTATAAGTACCTAAACACACACATCCAATACAAAACGCTTCTACAAAATGGCCAGTTATAGACTCTTCGTTCCGATTACTCAATACACTTATTGCTTTCACATGGTGTTACACAAAGTTGTTACAGGTAGATAGTTTCACATGTGAAACCTGGCAGAAACAGGAACACAGGCCATGTTTTTTGTAAAAAAATATGGTTCTTATTTTTGATAGAGCGAAGCGAGATCTCTAAACCAACTTGGGTTAAATCGGCGTTGTATGTTTGTTTGTCTGAGGATAACTTTCGAAGCGTTTATCCGATCATCGTGAAATTTGGTATATAGGTAGGTAGTGATGGCACAATTTTAGTGTGACTAAATAAGGTAAACATGTGTGGGGGTTGTTTCATTCGGGTTCAAGAGGAGTAAAAATAAAACAAAATGGGACGGTCAAATGGCACGTCTAATAAAAGGTCTTTGTGAATACATTTCGAACCCGTTTTTATTTTTTGTTTAAACCTTTTAGTTTTTAAGTTATTAGCCATAACTGTTACTTAACTTTGACAAAATTCACAGGGTACACCAGTGACCCCACAGTGCTGAAATTGGGTATACGTGTAGCTTTAGTGACACAAATATAGGTAAAAGTCTGAAATTCAGAATAACTGCAATTTCTACCCCAAAGAAGAGTAACCAAATAACATGCACTCCCATTACCTGAAATTTGAATGAAACTGTTGGTAAGTTATAAATGGTTGTTCATTTCATGGCACCAACGATCCCTAAACGTATTTAGCGACTAAACATGTTTAAATTTTACGTATTTGTATGATTTGACAACTCTTTAAATCCTATTTACCCACTAAATACGTTTAGGCATCGTTGCGCGAGTCGCCCTATGTATATTTTTTTTTTGTGTTTTGGGAGACTCGCGAGATCTCAGTTCGGGGCGAACCACTAGTTAAGCATATTATTATCGGCAACATGTGGTAGAAAAAGAAAGATGACATGATTTGTCGCGCGCGCTAAAAATATAACGTTGGGTAAAGGACGTGTGGAAGTCGGCGGAAATCGGACACCAACTAAGTATAAAATATCTATGTACACACGGCTACACATCAAGCTATACATTTACAGTATAAGCTGACCTCGCATTGTGTAGGCTTTTCGTAAAATGAGAGGTCAGCTTATACTGGATATGTATAGCTTGATGTGTAGCCGTGTGTACATACACAAATCTGTTACCCCATTTTTATTAATTTGTCTGAGGCGAATAGAGCATACCGTTCTACTTAATTAATAAAATAATACTTTCCACTATTTAGATAATAATTACTTTATTTCTGTATGCATGATTTGTCAATAAAAATCCAAGTCTGTCTAATATACGTCGTCGTCGTCGAGATTTTACCACCGCCGCACTTCTCGACAACGTAAAGCTCATCCACATATCATCGACAATTGGGTATCACGCACCACACGCTTCACGCGATCTTTTGTACCCCATACTTGCTAGATATGGAATGAGCTACGATCTGAGGTTTTCCCATTAGGTTTTCCCACGCTTCAAGAGAAATGTAGAGGTTTCTACAGTGTAGGGAACGCATCGACAATACCCCGGGTGTTGCCGGTGTCAATAGGCGACGGTGACCGCTTACCATCAGGTGGGCCGTAAGCCTGTGTCCCCACAAATAACATTAAAAAAAAAAAAAAAAAAATATACCAAATTTCATTTTAATAGATCCAGGCGTGTTTAGTCGTGAAGAAGTAGCAACCAGATAGACAAGGCCAGAATTCATCAACATCATCATCAGCCTACATTAGTCCACTGCTGGACATAGGCATCTCATCAATTCATCATTCTCATCCAATTTCTGTACGCCACCTTTCTATGTCATCGCTCCACCTAGCCGGGGGAGGCCCCACACTACGTTTTCCAAGACGCAGTGTCCACTCAAGAACTCGTTTACCCCAGAATTAAGGCCAGAATTAATATAAAATATTTTACAATATTATCAATATGTAATAACAATGCACAATGGAAGTGTTCTTATAGCTCTAACAAACGCCAATTAAGTCCGAATTCTTTGGAATTAGCACATAAGAGCATGTATATTGATTCAAACTGACCTCTATTGATCAATATTAACGCGCCGGCGAACCATGAGCGCAACTTCAATTCGGCCGCGTCCAAAACTTCGGCCTGAATATCGCTATCCCTGTTTAGTGACGAAGTTTGGCCACGCAGAGCAACAGTGATAGCAATAGAACGATTTAAAATTTGATTAGATTTTGACCGTGTTCCGTAATACCAAAAATTATGACTGAAAACTTGTTGTATTTTTCTCATTGTGTTGTTAATCTGTAACTAGACAATATAATCTATGTTCCCATGACTAGGATACGTAAGATGTTGTTGTTTTTAATACGAAACAATTAGGTTGAAAACAGGTCTTTTATGACGTAAAAACATGCAGAATGCGATACGCTTCTATTTCATTTTAGATAAGTATTTTGATCTAATATATGGTTGGGAACCTAGATAAATACTATTCAAATTAAAATAATACCTTAATAAGGTAGAAATATGCTCCAATTAGAAATGATCTTGGTAGTACGTGTTGTATGGGCGATTGTCCCTCCGGTGTCCCCTTAAGACCAAATTGGAGCCATTACATATACAAATTGATCCAAAACTAAAATAACTTTGCTTGACCTTTTGACTTAAAATACAATGCTCTCGTATGATATTCCACTAAGAATTTTAAAATAGTACTTCCTTGATCCATCAAAGATCAATCCAATACGTTTTGTGAATGGTTGTGCCAGACGGAAGTGACCTATTAATAAATAGACTATAGAGAAGTCTGGCTACATATGTATATTGTGTACAACACAATATTTATTTTTATATGAGGCTTTTATCAATTATTATTATGAAATAATTACTGTAATCTTCAGATAATTCAAGATAATTAGCAGCTGCCCCAACTTTCCGAAGATTATAATTTACCTAAATACCTACAAATTACCTACAACTATTCACAATTTCTGTGCAATATGTTATAGGCATTGAAAATATTGTCTAAATAAAATTTGTACCTACTACAAACAGAGACACCCTACCACAGAATTAGAATTAGTACCTACATTGGCAGGATATAGATAAAAGATAAGATAGTCATAGAATATATCAGTTGTACATATAAGAAGGTAGCAATAATTGATCAAAATAATATTACTATTTAGAAATACATGTAGTATGACCACTGAATGCAAGTCATTGAAGTAATAATTGCTCTAAATTGTTTTAACACATGTATAACAACTAACAGAGGATGGTAAGTAGCTTATGGCGGGTTCCTATATCCATTGGTAACCGACTACACCTCGTATCTCTTTGTCAAACTAGTGTCAAACTTTTGACACGTTTTAGAGAAGAAAGGAGTCGTAGCTGGGTACCAACGGATATAGGAACCCGCCATTAGAGAGAAAGAATATTAGAGAATAGAAAATATTTTGCAAGTGCAGCTTTATCTATGTGCAGCCAACAGGTTGCTTATCAAAAGCAGGGTGACAGGAAGAACCTAGAAACAAAGAATTTCAAAAAGTTTTAAAAGTACATTAAAGTGTAAACTGTAAAGGGTTCTTACCATACATGCGCTGAGCTGAAATCATATTGATGTAATCCATGATTGGTTTCTTGTGATGCAACTTCTTTCCAATATAGTATTTCATATATCTGCAAAATGAATATAAACATTTTAACAATATTTATGCTGAAAATATGAATTGATTAATAAACTTATTGCATAAGTTATAATTTGGATTAATAATGTTTTAGCAGTTTTCATTTTTTTTTATAAAATTCTTTAACAACTTACAATAGAACATAAACATTTTGGTTTTATTTGATCACAATCATAACTTTTCCAAGTTTATCATTCTAACCTTCTTGTTAGTCCAATAAGAATTCGTTAATTATGAAAATTATTAGAAGCATAAAATTTCCAGAATTATTAGACTAGTTGTTCCACCCGCAGCTTCACATGTGTGGTATTTCAATAAAAATTTTACCCTCCTTTTGCGCACTCGGATAAAAAGTAGTTAGCCTATGTTCCCTAGGATATAATCTATTTCCTTGCCAAATTTCATTACAATCCGTTCCGCCGTTTTGTTATGAAAAGGTAACAAACAAAGTTACTTTCGCAGGAAGGTTTATATGTATTATACATATAAAACTTCCTCTGGAATCTCTCTTGAAAACTTCATTTTATACTATGTAAAGATTAATTGAGTATAAAATAATCTTCTGGATGATTTCAAAAATAGACCAGAATAAAAATTTTGTGTATTTACCTTGCAGTAAGAGGCATCATGTCAAATACTTGATGGGCACTCGGCCTGATAATCTGTTTGCTTTGTAAAGGGAATTCATGATCAAGCCGTAGCTTTAATCCAAGTTTTGGCGGTTCGTCCAAGCTTTGGTCTCCCATTTTTTCAGACCCCATAGCTGAAGTCCTTCACTCAATTTGCTCTAATGAATAATTTACTAGATTCCATTGGCTGTTGAAATACTAAGTCAGAAATATCTACAGCAAATAAATAGCTATTCAAAAAACGCACAAGCAATAAATAATTTATTTTACACTGAATTCGTAATAAAAACACAAACGAACGACATCCCCCACAGCACGCAGGCAGGCCATTGATATTTGATTTGATTGATTTGAATTAGCCAATTTGGCCAAACATTGACAATAACATTAGCAAAGGTCTGACAAATTGTATTTATGGTAGGTTTAGGGTTGCCAAGAAATACACTAATGTGAATCTCACTAATGTGAACTAATATGATTAATCTTAGAAAAGAACAAAATAAAATATTTAGAAATAAGGTGCACAAATACAATGTTGGAAATTGAATGGGCATTTCAATATACAATTTTTTTTTAGTTGTCAACAAAAGTAAAGAAGAAGGTTGGGACAGTGAATGGACATTTCAATATACAATTTTTTTTTGTTGTCAACAAAAGTAAAGAAGAAGGTTGACGAATAGCATAAACGATTTTACTAATTCATTCATTTATCATCTGATTTGGTAAGTTATTTTTTATTTGAATGTATAAAAAAGGATACTTTCAGATTGGTCAAATAGAAATTTTATCAAAATTGGTTGTGTAATTTAATCAAATTATGAGTTGCTGCGTAAATAAATTCCCAGCAATAGATTTGGTTGACAAATGGTTTCTCTTTTTTGTTTTAAGTCCTTAGTGTGGCTGAAACTGCGCATGCAATCAGCGTTTGAGTTGGGCAATGACAATAATCCTAGCATAAAATGTGCTAAATTATAGAATGGTCGTGAATCTTCTTTAATTCTAACACTTCATTATAATTACGGTAGAATTGAACATGTCTACGGTAGGTGGTAGATATGTTCAAATTACTGTAGGTTTACCGTAATTACGGCGTTGTTGGAGACACTGACACTAACAAATCACTTTTCTTTGTCAATCAATGTTGCCATGTCAACATTATTTTCGAGGAACCTAAATTAAAAAAAAACAAACTGTTTGTGTTTGTTTGTCTGACGAAGTGAGATTGTTTTAAACAAATCTTGAGTCTTTGAGGTTCATACCATATTTTTTGGCGGCACATCTCCACACAGCGCCATGTAATACGCTAGTTTTTCTATTTAAATCGAAACGAAAAGCCCTCATTCGAGTTTGATTAACGTATTAACCTTCGCTCGCTGAGTTCGTTCGTTTAGATAAATAGATACAAGGATAGATAGATATAGACATTTATTTCGACACAGTAACAAACACACAGAAACTACATACAGAGGATAATTAAGGACAGACAATCAAAAACACGTTAACATAAACAATAAAATAAAAGTAAAACAAAGCATACGTACCCAGACACTATGAGCCCTGTGCTGAAAAAGGAGAATGGCTCAGGAGAATGTCATGAAGAGAGGCTCACTGAACAATAAATTTATTGCTCAACGCTGGTTTTCAGCCATCAAACCTGCATTGACGTCATTGACGTTTGTCGTTCGCCTAAAAAAATTGTGTTTGCCAATATGAATCTTGATGACACATTACCAACCTTATGTATCAAAATTTCAACTCCAGAAAATCGAAAAAGTTATGTACAAGAAAGCAAAACACGCAATTTCGTTTACTTGGATGACATATTTTTTCCAGATAAAGAGATCAGGATAAAACTGAGTAGATTTCCACCCCACCGATAAAATGATAAATGTTTCCATGCACAAAAAGGTAGAAACGCCTGAAACTTAATGTTTAATAGTGAAATCAAGTTACCATATTTTTAATTTTTGATCTCCCGTAATTTTCCGCCATTTACCGTATTTTTGAACTAGTAACACCGTAATTTTGACAAATAGAGTTGGAGACACTGGTTAGTGTCAACACAACAATTCACTTTCCTTTCCTTTGTCAATCAGAGCATGAGTGAGCAACGCCATCTGTTAGCATGGCCATCTATAAAACATGGCCCTTATTGAATCAAACAAACAGACAATTCAATCAAACAAGTTCTTGTTACTTTTCTAAAACAAAAATGGCGATGTAAATGTAACGAGTAACGACCGACAAAGTTTTAAAATTTTTTTTCTCTAATTTGTAACGCCACTGGGTAGTGGGTGTGATAAAACTTTAACAGTGAATTAATCAGCGTTTGCTCATATACTACAAATCATGAGCAGATCGATTAAACCGAGTAAATAAATAACCGACAGGTTTTGTGTTTACAATAAACAATGGATATCCCAGTGCAAATAGCAATAAGGCTGAAGCCGCCAAGTCTAGCTGACTCCACACAATGTATCTTCAGCAATCCGGTTACTCAAATAGTTATAACAGAGAGTGGGCAGACATTTCATGTGAACAGAGCCCTTCCCTTAGACTGTACTCAAGCTCATCTGTTTAACTCGTTCATGATACCTCAAATCAACTGCTTTTTGGATGGATGTGATACTTCTGTAGTCGTATTTGGACAGGCTAAAACTGGAAAGACTTATACACTATTTGGACCAGGTATGTGGTCGACATCTGGATAAAATTTAATTTAGATTAGTGTCCAAAACAAACAGTGGTTGCAATTCACCAGTACTGTGAATGTGTCTCATTGGAGATGGCTAACATTCTGCCATCTTTCCTAGAATTTTTGTAATGTTTAATTGATTAGGCAGCAAGTACAAGTGTTCCAAAGTAACTTTGAAGTATCAGAATAAATAATAGTTTAGGTATGTATTAGAAAATCATTAATTTTAACCTTATTTAAAGACTGGCACTCATGTACTGTTTTTTATCTTTAAATATAGTATAAATAGGCAAATAGTATCAATTTTAGTATTACTTTTAACATTTCCTGGTATCATTTTAGGTTTTGAGTGCATTCACAGTGAATGTGATCAAGGAATAGTACCTAGGTTCCTGACTGAAATATTTCACAAACTGAATCAGATGCCTGAAAGGGAATTCATATTGCACATAACCTGGATGCAAGTTGTCAATAACAACATATTTGATGTGCTTGGCGCTGGATTAGTGAGATGCTGCAATGTAGAAGAAGCTTTTCAGTATCTGCAGTTAGGGTGGCGGCAGAGGTGTTCAGGGAATAACCATACTGTTTTTACAGTCAGTGTTGAACAGAAATGGGTCGGTACCAACGGTGTCCTCAACCATAGAATGTCTACCGCCAGCTTCTGTGATTTAGCAGCATACCCTGAACCGGGACTTTACTCTTTAGAGAATATCATGAAGGAGCTGCTAGCTGGCAATCCTCCAAAACAAATAAACTACGACCAATGCATTCTCACAGCCATGTTACGAGACTCATTTGGTGGCAGAGCCTTTACTTGGGTAATCGGATGCATCAGCACTGAGCCTGAAGACTATCAAGACACATTAAAAATCTTAAATCTGTGTCTCTGTTGTCGAGGTATTAAGAACTTTGTTACCGTGAACCTCTTTGCTGATAACAACACACCAGTATACGCAGAAAAGGCTGTTATGCCAACTGATAATAATTTCAACTTACAATTTGCTACAACACAATGGATCAAGCTAGTTTCTAATGCAGAAGGATTATTCAATAAGATTCTTCAATCAAAATCACTATCAGAAACAGATGTGAATCAAGTCAGTGAATGGCTGTTTCTAAAAGCTGAATGTGATGAGTGCTTGAATACAGATCCTGCTGTGGATAACAAAGATGTTAATACAAAGCAGGGTTTACCGAGAATAGCTGAAGATACTGAGCCCAGTGAGCTCAGCGAGTCAGATGTAGATTCCGATGAAGAAGATGATGGGAATCGTGACACAGTATTCCAAGATAGATTAGAAAAGTTCATGGAATACTTCAGAGAGAAGAATGATCAACTGTTTGCTGGTAGATGTGAAGAATACCTGAATCATATTGATTCCGATGACATCACAATATCAGAGACAAGCGGTTCACAGTCATTACCTGTTATGACATCACAGTCTAACTCAGGACGAAGAAGAACCATACAACCTGGTGAAAGTTTATCAGGCCCAGAACTAGAACTGCTAAGAAAAGTAGCAGCAAAAGCAATTTCACCTGAATCTCAGAAAATACTCATTGAATCTCACAAAAAGGATGTTGATCCTGAACCCAAATTGATAGAAAGAGAACTGCTCAAAATGATAGACTCGCCAAAGACTGAAGAAATATGTAAAAAATACAAAATAACAAAAGAAAAATATACTCAAAAACAGATACTTGCTAGAAAACTGTCTAAGGAAATCAGTAGCAGTCAGACACAGTTGAAAGAACTGATAAACCTCTGCATAGCAAAAGAAAGGCTAATTGATGATCTCTCAAAAGCAATGTGCCTTCCTAATCACAATAAGCACTGCAATGATAAAATAGAATACAGCTTAGTGGACCCTGATACCATAAAAGAAATCAAAAGACATGAAACCAATCTCAAAACATACAAAAAACAGATAGATCAAATCAAAAGACAGATAAAAAAGGATGAAAAACGTAAAAACACATTAGATGTTGAACTAGTCAAAGATAAAATAAAGTTAGATGAACTATCTGATACTTCAATTGATGTTAAAGATAGAAAAGTTAATTCACTTAAGCACTTCACAAATAGGATTACTCAGTTAGACACTATTCTAAAAGAGAAGACTAATGATTTAGAGAGTTTAGAATTAAGTAAAGATAAAGAGTTGTTACTGAGGAAAGAAATCAAAAATTTAAGAAAGACAAGGGAATGCTTGCACGAGCAAAGGTGCAGTCTTGGACAAAAGAGGAAAATGTATAAATCTCTATCTGATTCTGAGGTGCGTATAACATGAAGTGGATCAGTTGATATCATACACTTCTACTTATTAAGTTAGGTTAGACATGCCGACTTTTTTTACTGTTTCAATTCCTTTCTTGATTTAATTTATGGCTTCACTCTTCAAGGATTTCTATAAAAAATTATAGAAAAAATATCTGCTCTGTATTCATACCATAAATGAACAATCGCTTGTATGTCTACAAATTTAAAAAGTATAAAAAAACCACTGGTCACCAGACTCATAATTAACCTTACATTTTCAGGAGCGAAAACTCCTCGAGTGTGAAGAGGCCATAGAAGCAATAGACACGGCGATTGAATACAAAAACAATCTCATTTGCGGCAAGTCCCCGTCGGCATCTCTATCAGATTCTCAAGACAACAAGGACTCGCGGAGCAGAGGGGAACAGATGCTAATGGCGAGACTGGACAAACTGTCGCACGATGAAATGAAGACGTTATTGTATAGGTATTTTCAAAAGGTATGTGTGGTAATATAGATCAACATTATTAGATACCTAGACACATAGTCCAGCGAGCGAGATAGTCGAGCTACCTTGAGGGAGATGGAGGATAGCTGTGCGGTGCGTGGCTAGGCTAATGAAGCAATCCTATTGGTGAACCTTGCTTAGCTACCTTGCACATCACTGGTGGAAACACATCTTCAGGAAGGTTGGATGTTATTGTTATAAAGTTGTGTTTATAAATTTGGTCTTTTATAAATCCTATATTTGATAATTCAATTTTTGGTCAAAAGGTATTGGTAACCAAACGCTGAATTATCCAAATATTTGCCAAGCCTCTGCTAAGATGAGCTGAGGCAGCTGACTCGATATCGCGTCGTAACAATCCAAAAACTATAGTGTTTGTTTAAACACTACATGTTATGTTTCCAGGTGGTAGATCTACGCGGCGCGTGTGCTGCGCTGGAGGCGGGCGCGGGCGCCGCCGCGGAGGAGGCGGCCGCCTGGCGCGCGCGCGCCGCCGCCGCCTGGCGACACGCGCAGAAACTACGAGCTAACGTACACCCCTCCAGGTACGGCATTGTAGGTGGTAGAACTACGCTGCGCGTGTGCTGCGCTGGAGACGAGCGCGGGCGCCGCCGCGGAGGAGGCGGCCGCCTGGCGCGCGCGCGCCGCCGCCGCCTGGCGACACGCGCAGAAACTACGAGCTAACGTACACCCCTCCAGGTACGGCATTGTAGGTGGTAGAACTACGCTGCGCGTGTGCTGCGCTGGAGGCGGGCACGGGCGCCGCCGCGGAGGAGGCGGCCGCCTGGCGCGCGCGCGCCGCCGCCGCCTGGCGACACGCGCAGAAACTACGAGCTAACGTACACCCCTCCAGGTACGGCATTGTAGGTGGTAGAACTACGCGGCGCGTGTGCTGCGCTGGAGGCGGGCACGGGCGCCGCCGCGGAGGAGGCGGCCGCCTGGCGACACGTGCAGAAACTACGAGCTAACGTACACCTCCAGGTACGGCATTGTAGGTGGTAGAACTACGCGGCGCGTGTGCTGCGCTGGAGGCGGGCACGGGCGCCGCCGCGGAGGAGGCGGCCGCCTGGTGACACGTGCAGAAACTACGAGCTAACGTACACCTCCAGGTACGGCATTGTAGGTGGTAGAACTACGCGGCGCGCTTGCTGCGCTGGAGGCGGGCGCGGGCGCCGTCGCGTAGGAGGCGGCCGCCTGGCGACACGTGCAGAAACTACGAGCTAACGTACACCCCTCCAGGTACGGCATTGTAGGTGGTAGAACTACGCGGCGCGCGTGCTGCGCTGGAGGCGGGCGCGGGCGCCGCCGCGGAGGAGGCGGCCGCCTGGCGACACGTGCAGAAACTACGAGCTAACGTACACCTCCAGGTACGGCATTGTAGGTGGTAGAACTACGCGGCGCGCGTGCTGCGCTGGAGGCGGGCGCGGGCGCCGCCGCGGAGGAGGCAGCCGCTTGGCGCGCGCGCGCCGCCGCCGCCTGGCGACACGTGCAGAAACTACGAGCTAACGTACACCCCTCCAGGTACGGCATTGTAGGTGGTAGAACTACGCGGCGCGCGTGCTGCGCTGGAGACGGGCGCGAGCGCCGCCGCGGAGGAATATAAGTATAATTACTGGTATATAATAACGATTATTTGTTCCAGGCATTTCCAGTCGATACACAGATACATAGACGGCGGGAACCCGGAGCGCGCGCTATCTCTCGGCGTGACCACGGACTCGGAGACGTCGGACGACGCGATGCGACTCGTCGATCGTATGAAGCAACTGGCGCGCTATCCGCCGGTAATTATACTATTATTTTTTATTGGCTATAATCTACCGTTTGACCACTACCTCACCTGATGGTAAGTGATGGTGTGATCGAAGATGAAGCACGCTAGCCTTGGAAGACCCTGTTCACACTGGACTTATAGTGACTCCTAAATTATAATGGTCCGTAAAATCGAAGACCACAATTCGGGCCTCTAATATGGATGAAGGTGTCATCTAGATCTTCGCGCTTCATCTTACCCCTATTAGGGGTATATCATCGCTTACCAATAGTTGAGATTGTGGTCAAACTTAGATCTATTCGCGATAAAAAAAACGCTCGATTTTGCATTTTCTAATTTGGAGTTTACCTATAATTGAATTTTCTAATTACCTAAAATTTTAGCATATTCCTTGAATCAAAGATCATCGAGCATCAGAGGGACAGCAAAACCGTACTTTTCTCCCTCTACTCAAAAGATCTGTCAAATATTTTGTAATACTTTATTGTATTCTCTTCCAGGCACCAATAATACCTAGTCAGAACCTGAGACAGCTCATGCCGGCAAGCAGCCTGCCCGTCGCTAAAGTCACCAAGGAACGGAACAAGCTCGTTATAGTGCAACAGAATAAGAGGCAGCATTGAATACTTTATGAGAGCTCGTTACAAAGTCCCCACCGGCGGGGATTATGAAACAAATCAAAAATCGTGCTATCATAATCCCCACTGCGCAGTCAGTGTTCAAGCGGTGGAGATTATAAGCTGTCAAATATGCAATTTCTTAGATAAATGTCAATATTTACTGCTTTATTTGAACGCATTATTTATCAAAAGTTCTGTAGTCTCCATATACTACAACAGTGTTTCACCAATTATCGCGTAGTGGGGATTATGATACCATGTTTTTGTCATAATCCCCACCGGTGGGGCTGGTGGGGATTATAAAACTAACCCCTTTAAGGATTCGTTTCGATAGCCATTATTTGTTGGTTTCGTAATACAACGATTTTTCAAAGGTAGTCGCAGAAATACATTAAGGTAATTTTAGTAAGATTTTTAAACCCCTATTGGTGCCAATTTCTGTTTGCCACCAAACTTAGCTAAATCGTAATAACACCAGCTTTAAAATAAAACACGAGAAACTGTTCTCGCTCGCGTGAATGTATATGCGGTATAAGATAATGAAGGTTAAGGTTAATAACGTTGATAAACACTACAATGGTAGCTATAAAACTTGAATCTGTGATTATTGTGTAAACTTCTGTTTGACATAGTGATTGTGCTTTTGGCTTGAACTGTTTGTTCTATTGGAAATCTCATAGATAGAGGTCTCTTAAATTAATTGTAAATAATTATTTAGTTGTATATTTTATTTTGAAGACTGTTTTTATTATTAATCAATTTGAATCACGCAATAAATTGTCCTTTTAAATCTTAAACTTCTTTTTTACCGTTTCCCACATTGAGTTCCTATTTTGCACGATAAAAACATAGATACCTTATAAACAAGACTGGTCAAGTACGAGTAGGACCCGCGCACGTAGGGTTCAGAACCTGAAATGGAAAGGTTTATTTATGTTAATTAAGCAGCGCCATCTGTATTTCGGTCAACCGGACCAACAACTAAATTACTGACACTGGAGGATTTAATATAATTGATTCACTATTTTTGCTAGTAAGGGTAAAGAAACGACTAAATATGTTTGTACATGTGTATATTTGATCTACTTAACAACTTTTTTATTATTTATTTACATATTTCATTATAATAGAAGATGAGTACATTCTAAAGCAATTTTCTTGATCGTCACGTACTTTCAAATATCATGGTTCATATTTAGTAACAATTTTCATTATTCATATCAGCCATAAAGGTCTTAAACAACATTTAGTTCCGAAACCCGAACTAGATGTCGCTACTTCAATCTGTCTAAATCCTAGATCGCGCTGACGAAAACCGATCGGAATATTGTTTAAGGCCGCAGTGTAAACATTATTGAATTCAATTAAACACTCCGTCGATCGAGACACGCTCTCGGAAATCCAGATGACGAAATCACGAGAGATTTTTGAGACAGAGCGAACACTTTATAGACACACCGACCTCGCCGGCGAGGTCAGCGAGTGCCCTCAGTTGCCGCCTACGCAAGGTACATGTACCTGGGCGTTTCTCCTATCCCCATCTTGGCAAGGGCCCAAGCCGAGGTTCGTACTTAAATGGTGCGCTTGCGCTAGTTGCCTCATCAAAACATCCTTGGCCGAGTGCCATCTGCGCTCGCCAAAAGGCCTCACGAGGCCAATAGCAAGTTAAACGTCAGAAAAAAATTGATTGAGCTCATTAGAGTATCTTGGTACTTGCAATAAAGCAACTTTGAAATTATAAGTGTCTTTTGATTTGAGAGTGATTTTTACAATACTCTACCTATACTATCCTGTTAACTTAGTTAACCGTCGAGAGACGCGCAGAGCTGACTACGCCGCAGATATCCTATTCAATTTTTTTTCCTAACCTATCTTGTCCCACTGCTGGCCGAAGGTGTCCCCCCAAGTCCCTCCAAACATCAATTTATAACTACTTGAAATTCCATGGAATACAAAGCGCGCCCTCCGACAGTACCGAGTAGTAATGCGTTACGTAGAGGATGTTGCCTTCTAGTTTCTGAAAAGGAAAAAGACAATATTAGTACTTAAATACAAATACAAAAAAAAATATTTTGTGTCAATTCAACTTGTATTTCACATCATGTTTGTCAATAAAAAAACCGGCCAAGTGCTAGTCGGACTCGCCCACGAAGGGTAGGTCTCCGTATCTATAAAAACGGCAAAAATCACGTTTGTTGTATGTGAGCCCCCCCCCCCCCCCCGTAAATATTAATTTTATTTTAAATTAATTATTTATTTTTAAGTGAATAATATAACTTAATATTCTGTGAATATTTCAAGCGTCTACCTGGTGCCGTATTCAATATTGAGCAAAAAAATCACGTTTGTTGTATGGGAGCCCCCCTTAAATATGGATATTATTCTGTTTTTAGTAATTGGTGTTATAACGGCAACAGAAATACATCATCTGTGAAAATTTCAACTGTCTAACTATCACGGTTCATGAGATACAGCCTGGTGACAGACGGACAGACAGACAGACAGCGGAGTCTTAGTAATAGGGTCTCGTTTGACCCTTTGAGTACGGAACCCTAAAAATAGCCAGTGCACAGTGGTCGAAATTTGACCCAAATTCATAATTTTTTTTTCAGTATTCTCCACGTATATTTAGAAAACCAAATAGAGCCAAATACATATATAGGTGACTAGCTGACCCGCCCGCGGCTACCCACGCGTGGTTTATCAATAAAAACATTACGTGAAAAAGACATTCTGCGCAGTAAGGTAAAAAGTAGCCTATGTCTAAATCCCGGTCATAATCTATCTATATACAAAATTTCATCAAAATCGGTCCAGCCGTTTAGTCGTCTCGTGTCGCGTAGTCGTCGTTAAACGTAACAAACAGACAAGAGTTCCTTTAAAATGTATAATTTATATACATACTAATATTATTATTTTTAACTAATATTATTATTTTTAAAAGTGGATTATGATTAAAATAAACCACAAAAGATTTAATAAAAAATTTACTGCCATTGTTATAGTTATGTCTACATATTTTTAGCCCAAAATGTTTAATGTATGCATTACATTTTAAGTGGCTGTTTGGTGTTAGAAACACAACAAGAACAGTGAACGAAATCAAAGCAGTAGGTAGGGGGTGGACTGGGGCAAGTCCTACTAACCATGTTTATTTTCTGACTCCTTGTGAGTAGCCGCTGGAGGCACATTATCATTAGGCCCGGGGTGATACTGTCATCTTTGTGTAGCTTCAGCAAGCCAAATCTATCCTTCACTTCCTTGAACAGAGCTTTTTCAATGTGCTTGTTTCTGAAATCAAAGCACATCTAATTTAAATTTCATAGAAGCTAAATTATAAGAATGGATTTATATAATGTTCATGTTAAGGAAAGGGTCCAAATTTGTTGGTTTTTGTCAGAGCTTGCTGGGTCGGGCACATATCTCCTCAATGTAAAACTTCAGTATGTTACTTTTCAGAGTTTTTTCTAAGGCAGTTTTCCAAATAAAATACTTTTGCATTATAATTTTCGGTTAAAAATACATATAACAAGAAAATATAGTATAATAATCATTTACTCCGACAATATTTTTATAGATTCATTAATAATCCTTTAGTAGATAATAGTTATTTGTTATACAAGAGTGCAAAGTTGCTTTTTAACCGCATTCTCAATTTTGATGAACAAGCAAGCGAAGGATTCAAAAGTTCAAAAATTAGAATCCTGAGCGTTAGCGAGGGAATGACTAAATGCAAAAAAAAAGTAATACACCAAGAAGGTTCCGACTCTTGAGTTTTTAACAAATTAAATAAGGTTGAATGATAAATTTGGCACCATGGAGGTAGAAATAAATAGGTTTAATATTGTTTTGAATTGACAAACTTAGTGCACACGATGTTCTAAATTCAATTTACTTTATGCTCTAGCGGATAAAAACGGCTTTTGCACTCAGATATCGAAGAGCAAAAATACTCTTTCCGAGATGGGGGGATGAAAAATTACTTTTTGGATTGATGTGTGACATGTGCTTGGCTCGACGGGTTTCGTCCGATAAGAGTCCAGCAGTTTTGGCAGCTTCCTCTTAAGGCGTACAATAAGCCGAGGGCAAAACAAAGCAACTAAAGGGAACGGATCCATACGGTCAGTCACGTGAAATTCGAAGGTGGCATTACCCTTGAATATTTTTAAAGCGCCTATTTTACGCCTATTGTTAGGGTGTATGAACACGGCGTATTTTCAATACGCAGTCGACGCGCATCGGTCGGGAGGCATTTGTATCGATGGAAACGCTCGTACAAAGATTTTTGAAGTGAAAACTTTTTTAGGCGCGTTGAACATTTTGTGAGATGATGAGGATAAAACCATTGAACTCGCGACACTGTTGCCGTCACCTGTCACTGACTGTTACTGACACTGACACCTCTGTATATAAGTATCTGTAGTGTAGTATGCTTTTATTAAAGTTTTCACTTCTGTCGGCACTTTTTTATTATTATTATTTGGCCCACTAAACTGGACGTTACACGAAACAATGCAAGGAAAAAAAAATACGATTTTACCAAAGACAGTGTACGTCCTTCTAGAAGTAGACTTCAGCATGCAAAACTACTTTGAAATGGAAGGTAGTGTGAATTGATTATAATTATATCAGACAAAAAAATAGAGAACAAAATTATCATTATGATACACTTACCTGCTACCAAAACCAGCTATAGGTTTTGAAAACAGGAGTTTTTGAGTATGTTGACCGGTGCACCAAAGATATCGAACAGATTGAGGTGTTCGTTACGTACGAGCACATGCGGCACTACGGCGTGTTTTGACCGTGGTTAGTGCGACAAGTGTGTAGAAAGGTGATATTTGTATCTTACATGCTGTACTCCGTGAGCAGCTGTGTGGCCTCGTCCAAGTGGTCCGCGATGAATCGGATGAGCTCTTCAGCCGGGCAGGACGACGGCGTGATGAACTGCCCGGTCGGAGACAGCATTAGAGGACCTGCTTCTCTGTGAAACAATATTAACTCATTATACTTGGCTTTGTGAGCAATCTACTATTTAATTTACTTTTGATAAGTCTTTCACAGTGCAGGCTGTCCGGTTATGGAGCGCGCTGCCAGTAGCTATCAGATGTGCCAAGTCACTTGGCATATTTAAACTTATTATGCTCAGAGAATACTATCTGAGTATTTGTCACTAAATATCTATGTATTAATTATTATGTTTCTTAAATAAGTCTAAGTATGTATATATAAATTGTTATGAGTAGTTAGTATTTAGGCTCATATATGTCATTTTTATTTTTTATATTATAAATATAAGTATGTAGGTATATGTAGTATGTTAAGTACACCATTACACCCCAGCTAATGCCCACACAGTCCATTCCACCCAAAGGTTGTCTGGTAGAGATCGCTATTTAGCGATAAGACCGCCAATTGTATCCATAGATTTACGTTGTAATTCCT
The DNA here is from genome assembly GCA_918857605.2 of Philereme vetulata. Taxonomy (NCBI): domain Eukaryota; kingdom Metazoa; phylum Arthropoda; class Insecta; order Lepidoptera; family Geometridae; genus Philereme; species Philereme vetulata. Next base: position 2,640,365 of record OU975471.1, on the reverse strand, counting down.
TATTTGTATTTATTTCATGGTGTGCAATATAGAATTATCTAATCTAATATAAAGATTTTTCTAATATTCATTTTCTCGAAAGAGGTGGCTCACTCATAGCCAGTTTCTATGTCCGTCGGTTTTTTTTATACTGTATAAATCTTCGTTTGACCACAATCTCACCTGATGGTAAGCGAAGATGTGGTCTAAGATGAAGCTATTCGAAAGAAACCTATTCGCTCTCACCTTAAAGAGGCCCGGATTGTATTCTTTAGGACAAACAGACGACGGCAGTGTTCCATACCTTAGCTGTGCGCATCAAGAACGTAAAGCAAAACAGTGTGTGCGAATGGGTGGTATATCAACTATACTAGAAAAAATATAGCTTGATCTCTGCGACATTTGTTAAACTGACATTCCTAGGGTTGTTATGGTTACTTATGATACAGAAAAAAATATGGATCGTAATTATCGATAGAAGCTTTGCAGTAAGACCAATTGTTGGACTTTTGAGGGCTCCAACAACCCGTAACGACTGCCATTAGATATTCGTATGGCAGCCGGGACCGACGGCTGAACGTGCTTTCCGAGGCACGACCAGACCAGTGCAAAAACCCATATTCATGCATACAAATATTTGCACTGAGCGAGGATCGAACCCGCGACCTCCTGCGAACCAGATGACGTCCCAGCATGAGTTATTATTAATCTTTGAACTTTGCCTTCGGGTACTTTGGTTGTCGATTGTGCCGTATCATCCAAGCTTTGGATACGGTATGATTGGCGTTTAGCCATGTCTCGTCTAGAAAGACAACTTTGTCCCAATTTGTAATTTTTTGGACTTTCCGGAGAAAATTCACTCGAGCAAGAGCAATGTCGGTTCGTTCCATTATAATTTTTCTTTTGTCACTTTTTTTGTAGGAAAATCCAATAATTTTCAAAATCTTCGATAGTGACGGCAAGCTTCCTTTAAACAAGTCTGCGTCTTTTAGGGACGCCGCCAGTTTTTTTAATATAGGTAATTCGCCCCGTGTATAATAACTATATACATGGTTGCGAATCGCAGCGGCGTCAAAGTCGTCAATTTTAGTGACAGGAGCAGCCTTTCTTCTTTTTTTATTTGGCGTTGAAAGCTTTTTTTCCTCGTCTTCAGTCAATACTGCGGTTTGCCATATTTGCATTCGCCATATTTTTCTTTACTGATGCGAATTACTGTCGCACGTCCAATGCCAAGAGCATCTGCAACTCTGTCACAAACTTTTGCCATGGGTAATAGCGGTCCACCATTTTGGTTTTCTCGCTCAAAATATTCACGCAAGCGAATCACAAACTCACGACTTTGACTGTTCAAAACAGTTTTCTTCGTTCTCTTTGGCATTATGCCAACCAACAATGAAAACAAACAATAACAACAAAGAAACTAACAATAATAAATTAACTTAACAAAAGTAACAAAAACAAAGTGATGAGAACGGAAAACACGTGGCGTATACAAGGCGTTAGCACTCGTACTGAGGAGAATGGGTCATGTCAAACAAGATGGCGGCGCGTTGGCGCCATCTTGCGGAAGAAGACACGCCGCGGCCAAACTTCTCTCGAACCCCTAAGTTGTCGGAAGGAATGTTACGAGTAGGTTAGAATTTAGATTTTATTTACTCACTATTGTAAATAATGTTATTTTTTTTTAAATACAGTCAAACTCTGTTATAACGACATCGAAGGGACTACTCATATTGAGTCGTAAAAACCGATAGTTGTAACAACCGGTGACAGGTATTAATAGGAAAGATAATATGTATATTCATGTAGGAAATTAAACCGCATTTTGTTTACTTCAATACAAACGTAACAAAACGTAAAACGTAAAAGAACAATATCATTTTACCATCATTTTTGTATGCATAAAATCTGTAATTTTAGTTTCTTTGAAACACTTCTGTCGTGCATACACATTTTGTAATTCACGTTAGATTTTAATCAGCTTATCGTCACAATTTCCCTGCATGTGGAACTCTTCATTAAAAAGAACAATCTTTCGTAATACACTAACAGCATTGAGACCGTCAATCAAAGTTGGCACTGTAAATTGTTCTTCCGAGTCTTCCTGTTCATTTTCATTTTCCTCTTGAACTTCACGTACAATATCATCCTCCGTAGCTGGTGCACAAATTGCAATAGACTGATCTACATCAATGAACTCGTCTGTTTCAGTAGTAGATAAAGCAGGTCGTAAATTTTGGGCTAATTGAGCCAAAGAAATATTGTCCTCTTCATCATCGTCAATCACATCATCTGAGGTTCTTGTTATAAGACTTGTAAGATCTTTAAAACCTGCATGCCCAAAGCAGTTAGCTATAGTTTTTTGTGAAACTTTTTCCCATGCTTCTGATATCATCAAGATGGCATCAAGAACCAAAAAAAAAAAATCAAGTTCTGATTATTACTGTCAATGCTTTGTATTAACTTTAACACTTGCAGTCTTCTATAATGAGATTTTAAACATCTTATTACACCTTGGTCCATAGGTTGCAGTACAGATGTAACATTTGGTGGTAAGAACACGAGTTTAATACACTTCAGATTAGTAACAGCCGGATGAGCAGGACAATTATCAACTAAAAGAAGAACTTTCTTATTGTTTGCTTTTAATTCAGCGTCCCAGTTTCGTACCCATCTTTCAAAAATTTCCGATGTCATCCATGACTTCACATTGTTTTCATACGTTACCGGCAGTGAGCGTATGTTTTTAAAGCATCTTGGCATCTTAGATTTCCCAATAACTAAAAGCTTCCTTTTACAGGATCCTGTCATATTTGCTGCAACCATGATCGTTAGTCTCGTCTTGGAGATTTTTCCTCCCGAACAATTCTCTCCTTTGAATTTTAAAGTCCTGTCTGGTGTCATATTGTAAAAAAGTCCGGTTTCGTCTGCATTATAAATGTCTTCTGGACTGTAGCCTTCGCATAATGTAGGCCACTTTTGCGTAATCCATTCGTCTACCGCATCTTTATCCACACTGGCAGCTTCACCACTCATTTTCCCGCCGACAATGCCATGTCGAGCCCGGAAACGTTGAATTCAACTAGACGAGCAAACAAAATCTTCACCAAAACGTTGAGCAAAATCGTTTGCTTTTTGTTGAAGAATTGGTCCATTTATTGGCACATTATTTGTCCTTTGATATTTAAACCACTTTAACAAAGCTTCCTCAATCTTCGTATGCCGCGTTGTTCTGGGTCGTTTCATTTTCAAAAAATTCTTGTCGTAAAGGATTTGAATTTTCTCCCTTTCTTTCCAAATGGTTGAAATTGTCGAGTGCGATACACCATATTCTTTTGCCAGGTCTTTGTTTGGAATTCCTTTCTCTAGCTTTGAAATAATACGCGATTTTTCTTCGATATTGATTTGTTTTCTTTTTTGCGACATGTTACAATTTTCACAGTTAACTCAACAATATGTTTTGGTGCGTCTTGTGTAAAGATAAGTAACAAACTGACTTAAGAGATATGATGAAGCGGGCCTTGCGGCTACGGCATGCATGTGCTTTGTTTCTAAGAATTACAAAAGACCCTAAACTTTGTTTACTTTTACGATAATAGCTATTGACTATTATACTGTGCCAGATGTGGATACAGTTACCGATTCAAATTGTTTACAATACAGCTGAGCCGGTCGTTCTACAGATATAATTCTCCGAAAACATTAACCAAATGTGGTCGCTTAATGCGGTATGTCGTAGTAAACAATGTCGTAAAAACCAATGTTTTCGATAAGGCGGTCATATAACATTCAGCCAGGACCTTTGATTTTGGTCAATTTAACCGGTATGTTGTTCTAAACGATGTCGCCATAAACGGTTTTACAGTCCAGAAGACATTTATAACACAAACGAAACCGGAGTTTTTTACAATATGACACCAGACAGGACTTTAAAATTCAAAGGAGAGAATTGTTCGGGAGGAAAAATGTCCAAGACGAGACTAACGATCATGGTTGCAGCAAATATGACAGGATCCTGTAAAAGGAAGCTTTTAGTTATTGTTAAATCTAAGAAACCAAGATGCTTTAAAAACATACGCTCACTGCCGGTAACGTATGAAAACAATGTGAAGTCATGGATGGCATCAGAATTTTTTTAAAAGATGGTTACGAAACTGGGACGCTGAATTAAAAGCAAACAATAAGAAAGTTCTTCTTTTAGTTGATAATTGTCCTGCTCGTCCGGCTGTTACTAATCTGAAGTGTATTAAACTCGTGTTCTTACCACCAAATGTTACATCTGTACAGCAACCTATGAACCAAGGTGTAATAAGATGTTTAAAATCTCATTATAGAAGACTGCAAGTGTTAAAGTTAATACAAAGCATTGACAGTAATAATCAGAACTTGATTTTTTTTTTTGGTTCTTGATGCCATCTTGATGATATCAGAAGCATGGGAAAAAGTTTCACAAAAAACTATAGCTAACTGCTTTGGGCATGCAGGTTTTAAAGATCTTACAAGTCTTATAACAAGAACCTCAGATGATGTGATTGACGATGATGAAGAGGACAATATTTCTTTGGCTCAATTAGTCCAAAATTTACGACCTGCTTTATCTACTACTGAAACAGACGAGTTCATTGATGTAGATCAGTCTATTGCAATTTGTGCACCAGCTACGGAGGATGATATTGTACGTGAAGTTCAAGAGGAAAATGAAAATGAACAGGAAGACTCGGAAGAACAATTTACAGTGCCAACTTTGATTGACGGTCTCAATGCTGTTAGTGTATTACGAAAGATTGTTCTTTTTAATGAAGAGTTCCACATGCAGGGAAATTGTGACGATACGCTGATTAAAATCCAACGTGAATTACAAAATGTGTATGCACGACAGAAGTGTTTCAAACAAACTAAAATTACAGATTTTATGCATATAAAAATGATGGAAAAATGATATTATTCTTTTATATTATACGTTTGTATTGAAGTAAACAAAATGCGGTTTAATTTCCTACATGAATATACATATTATATTTCCTATTAATACCTGTCACCGGTTGTTACAACTATCGGTTTTTACGACTCAATATGAGTAGTCCCTTCGATGTCGTTATAACAGATTTTGACTATATAAGTAAAAAAAACTACAATCCGGATAAAAAAAGTCCGTTGTGACAAAATTAAATAATTATTTCTAAATTATGAGTAAAAAAAACTGGCCAAGTGCGAGTCGCAGTCGCGCACGAAGGGTTCCGTACAATCATTAACTATAAAAACGGCAGAAAAATCACGTTTGTTGTATGGGAGCCCCCCGCCGGTAAATATGTATTTTATTTTAATTATTTTTTTAAAGTGAATAATATAACTTAATATTCTGTGAATATTTCAAGCGTTTACCTGTTGCCGTTATCAATATCGAGCAAAAAAATCACGTTTGTTGTATGGGAGCCCCCTTAAATATTTATTTTATTCTGTTTTTAGTATTTGTTGTTATAGCGGCAACAGAAATACATCATCTGTGAAAATATTAACTGTCTTACTATCACGAGATACAGCCTGGTGACAGACAGACAGACATACAGCGGAGTCTTAGTAATAGGGTCCCGTTTGATCCTTTGGGTACGGAACCCTAAAAATAAGTACCTATTTATTAGCGGGTGTGGATTTTGTTAAATAAATAACTTACGGTTCAACAACTATTTCGTATTTACTGAGCGAGTCTGGCACGGACGACGCGAACTTATGTCCGCGTCCGTAGTAATCTCCGATACTCGTTATCAACTGCCGTAAGTGCGAGCAGTATTGGATGGCGGATACCTTCGGCATAAACTTTCTGCAACAAGTAAAAGATAAAATTAAAAAAAAACCGTTATAAGTCTCCATTTCACAGCTCCCTTCTCAAAACTCAGAAGCCCCAAAAGACTCCCCTTCACCAAAAAGGAGAGTACTAATAATCTTCAGATCGGCTGACCTGATCTTAATTACTGATTCAAACGGGTATTTATCGCGTATGAACCTTTTTTGTTAGTTATCCCGACATTTCGACGGTGTTGCAACAGCACGGCTGTTGCAACACTGCCACGGGTCACGGGTGGACTGGCTGTTGTAACACAGCCGAAACGTCGGGATAACAAATAAAAATGGCACATACGCGATAAATACCCGTTGAACGACATCCGTGGCGCAGTGAGCGAACAGCCGGCTGAGACGCAGGAGGTAGCGGGTTCGATTCCCGCCGCGGTACAAATGTTTGCATGATCTACAGATATTTGTTCTATACATTTGTGTTGTACATGTATGTATTTGTGTATATATATATAATAAGTATGTATTTACAAATAAAAAGTATATAATAATATGTATATATTCTATCAGTTATCTGGTTCCCATAGTAAAAGTGTTGGATCTTTGCTCATTAAAAATATAAGGTAGATGAATTCTGTTTGTCATCCGCTTTTTCTACGGCTACCGTCGTTTTGAAAAAAGTTTGGATAGAAGGTCGGCGATAACCGCCGTGCCTCGCCCCGCGCGCTCCTCCGCGCCGCTTCTTGGCAGCGCGGGCGCCGTCCAGTTGACTTGCACGACCACACTATGCTGGCCGCGTTCTTACTCGTACCTTCTGAAGAAACTATTCCGTGAATAGGCAAGTTTTAACTCTATTTTGTAAATCCTGTGAACGAGACGTTCTCGTGAAGTGCTGTGCATTTTTCAATTGTGCTTCAAAAGACATTCCGCCATCAGGACACTGTGCTGAACAAGTTCACGTTTTGAACGTGCGGGTTTGAAGTAATTAAGGTAGGTGGCATTCCTTGTTTGTCTACCTTGTATAATTGAGCAAAGATTCTTTTTCATATAGCATACCTACATGTATTCTACACTTATCATTTCAATTTAAAAGGTCCTTCGATATTATTTAAACTCATTTGTCAGCGCCCTATATTCATCCCCAACAACAAGCTTTGCTTAGTTTAGGGCTCGAGAGCGCTGTATGAAATGTCCAGCAATATTTATTTATTTATTATTTAATCAGTAATTATGTACAGTGATCGCGAAAGTTTGACCTGATCTTCATTGCACTTAGATAAAAACCACGCTCGAGTCCGTTTCGTATCGGAGGTACCATTTTATATCCTACTTAAATAGGTATTTATTGTAACACCGCCTCCTCTCACTTTTTGTCAATCCAGCCGACTCAAAGGTTGCCAAAAGTCAACCAAAAGAGATCGCTTTAAGCGGTAAGGCCGCCTATTGTACCACCACGTTAGTTTTTAAGTTAATGTAATTTGGTGTAACAATAAAGAATTATCTATCTATCGAGCGCAAACTTCTGGTGAAAGAAAGAAAGGTGCTAAGAAAGATACTAGGCCTAATGCGACGAAAGGATGGCACTCTGCGAGTGACGAAGAATCGGGAGGTAGCGGAACTGGGTCGCCAAGCGCGACATCATAAGCGACATAAAATCGCATCGATTACGCTGGCTCGGTCGCGTTGAGCAAATGGGAGACGATCGTGCTGCCAAACGTGCCCACCTAGGAATGCCAGTCTGCCGACTACCCAGATATCGCTGGAAGGATGAGGTGGAGAAAGACCTTCGCATTCTCCAAGTGTCAGACTGGCAAAAAGTGGCGCAGAATAGGGACCAGTGGTGTCTTTCAGTGTCGGAGGCCAAGACCCGCTTCGGGGTTGATGCGTCAGTATAGTAAGAAGTATCTATCGACTATACCACAGACAGATTTAAGCGTCAAACGTATAACACTCCTTTTCCTTCGGGGGCTAAAAATAGTTGTATTTTATTTTTATAGTGTTATCCGACGGAAAATTCTAAGATTTTTAAAACTCTCTCAAAAACTTTCAAACTGTAAGAGTTTTTCCTGTAGATGGAGCTAACGGCGCTTTAATCGTAATCTGAATGTTCTCACTAATTTCAACCCTGACGTGACAAGATCCTGTAGCACAATTGGCAGTGCATCCTCGTACAGAAGGTTGCAGGTTCAAGTCCCGTCTGTCTGGCTTGAAAGTTATTTGAGATGGTTTTAAAAATCTTAGGTACAAAATTCTCAAGTTACTTTCATTCTAAATGGATCAGTATTATTTGTATAATTTCCGAGTCGATCATTGCTTACCTTCTACTTATGTGAATGTTCCTCAGTATACTGGTTAAAGCTTTTTCATAATTGGGTATCATTACTAAAGCACTGTCTTGCTGGCTTACTTTTTTGATAAGCTAAAAAACAATAGAAACCATGATTAGACATTTTTATAGCTTTAGGCATAAAAAACGGCATTTTTCTACATATACTTTCCCACTGCTGGGTAAAGGTCTCCTTCATTTTCCTCAATATCTCACATCCCTTGCCAAAGACGGCGTACATTTAAAATAAAATATATTAAAGGAATGGTGGGAATCTGCCAAGTATCGCGATAGGTGGAAGGAGTTGGGGGAGGCCTTTGCCCAGCAGTGGGAAAATGTAGGCTAGCTAAAATAAAATCTTATCTAAGATACGTATAGAAGTAAATTTTGTTGTTTGTTAGTTTGTAGAGGTAAACACAGAAACTACTTAACGCGCCGGCGAACCCTGAGCGCAACATCAATTCGGCCGCGTCAAAAACTTCGGCCTGAATATCGCTATCCCTGTTTAGTGACGAAGTTTAGCCACGCAGAGCGACAGTGATAGCAATAGAACGATTCTAAATTTGATTAGATTTTGACCGTGTTCCGTAATACCAAAAATGATGACTGAAAACTTGTTGTATTTTTCTCATTGTGTTGTTATTATGTAACTAGACCATATAATCTATGTTCCCATGACTAGGATACGTAAGATGTTGTTGTTTTTAATACGAAACAATTAGGTTGAAAACAGGTCTTTTATGACGTAAAAACATGCAGAATGCGATACGCTTCTATTTCATTTTAGATAAATAGTTTGATCTAATTTATGGTTGGGAACCTAGATAAATACTATTCAAATTAACATAATACCTTAATAAGGTAGAAATATGCTTCAATTAGAAATGATCTTAGTAGTACGCGTTGTATGGGCGATTGTCCCTCCGGTGTCCCCTTAAGACGATATACAAATTTAATTTCGGTGACGATTGGGCGGAGCATCCGGAAATGCAAAAAAGTGACAGTGCTATTTACTTGCTTAGGTGAAGAACGAGACAAACATGTATCATGCCGGGCCGCATTGTCTCAGGAGTAAGAGACGTAAGTGACAAAAGATAAAATCTCGAATTGCATGAGAACCAACAAATGAAAACAAAATGATTTTCCATTAATTTAGGTATTATAATTACCTAAATAACTATGTAAAAAAGTACTATAAATCTTTTCTAGAGTCTGAGAATGAACAATATTAGTGTTTTAGAAGAGTCGATTTTGACAAATAATTGAACCGAGAAAAGTTTCACCAATTGCGTTTCTGACTTTCATTTATGTAGTTTAAATCCTCAAGTAAATATTGCTTAAATATGAAATCAGTACTATTTTTAGTTACAGCATACGACAGTTACTTAGCGGCTCAATTTTTTTTACATATCGCCTTAAACGATTCTGATAATTCTTCCACTGGTAGAAAATTACCACTATCCCTGAGTGTGTCAAAATAAAATAAAGCTATAGGTAGATTATAAACTATTTTGATAAAACTCCGTGCGTAATCGGAGTGGGTCAGCTAGTCTAAAATATTTAATTAAAATAAAACAATTCAGTATTAATAAATATAAATAAATATTCCCGAAACCTTCAAAAGAAGATTGTGGGAGCTATCGTAGGATAGAGATAGTTGGTTCTATAATCATTCTGTAAATTCAATCCATCCCATGGTTATCCAGAAGAAATTGCTCATAGCGATAAGACCGCCGATTCAACGTCGTGATATAATTATTTATTTTATCGCTAATATGATTGTTTTTTTAATGTGGTTTTGTTGTAATATTTAAATTTTGGCGCCTTCTATTTATTCTGTATCTAACGTCAGTGTCAATGTCCTACTGTCAGATGTCAATCATCATGACTGATCACTTGTTTTGTCGGATCAATGTGTAACAAACAAAACAAGCACTTCTTGCTTGACCACTCTGCTAGCAATAAATACGCCGTCTATCTCCAAAAGTAAATCTGGTTTTATTCACAAAATCCAACAGGTTATGGGCCCAGAAATCATTTCTAATCACGCTAAAGGCCACAGTGAATAAAAAGTGTAAATATTTCCGAGTTATTTTCAAGTTCGCGAAAAGTCAATCGCGCATGTGCGTATGCACACCGGTGCCCCGGCATTCCGGCATTCTTTTTTCAGCTTTTCAACAATTCTATGATGTCTATCACAAATAGCAATGTACACGGAATGCAGATTGAGAAGTTGGTGGGAAGATCCAACTTTGCAACTTGGAAGTTTGCTATCCAAACATACTTGGAGCATGAGGAACTCTGGGAATGTGTTACCGGCGTTGAAACCGACAAGAAGAAGATCCTAAAAGCTAAGTCAAAACTCATTTTACTATGTGATTCATCAGTTTATGTACACATAGAGGAAGCCAAAACCGCACAAGAAGTGTGGAATAACCTAACAAAAGCATTTGATGACTCAGGGCTAACTAGGAAAGGTGGTTTGTTGCGAGACCTGATAACCACAAACCTCGACGGGTGTCAAAACATCGAGGAGTATGTATCAAAAATAATGAGCACTGCACACAAACTCAGAAACATCAATTTCAAAGTAGATGATGAGTGGTTAGGTACACTATTATTGGCCGGCCTGCCCGATATCTATAAACCGATGATTATGGCTTTGGAAAGTTCCGGTGTAGCGGTCTCAGCCGATTTGATAAAGACAAAGTTATTGCAAGAAGTCAAAACAGACACAGTGGCATTATATACAAATAATAAGAAAGATCAGAAACAAAAGACTAAAGGACCTAGATGTTATGCATGCAATAAACATGGACATATTGCAAAGCACTGTAAATCTAAGAGAGCAGGTAATAAATCACAAGATAATGCAAATTTCATTGCCGTGCTTTCAGCTACTCAACATAATCATAATGGCTGGTTCATCGACTCGGGCGCCTCCATGCACATGACAAAGCACAGGGAGTGGCTATACGATGAAACCTGTCCTCCGGTGAGCAGCATTCGAGTAGCAAATGACAAAGTCCTTCCGGTGCAGAGTTCAGGATGTGTTGACATTCAAATTTCCAATGGAGAGAAATTGAAGGTAACAAATGTACTGTATGTGCCTGAACTAGCTACAAATCTTTTGTCCGTGAGCCAGATGATCAGTAAAGGATGCCATGTCAAGTTTGACAGCCACGGTTGTAAAATAATCAACAAACAGAATAAAGAAGTGGCTACAGCCAAACTCAGTAATAATATGTACAGGCTAAACACTACAAGCAGTGTTGCATACATATCAGAAATAAATGAAAATGATTCTTATTTATGGCACCAAAGAATGGGCCATCTGAACTTCTCGGATCTGAAGAAACTGCCTGGATGTGCTGAAGGTATCACACTGAGTGACAAGGTCGACAAAATGATATGTGTATCATGCCTTGAAGGAAAACAGGCCAGACAGAAGTTCCCAAGTGAAGGATCGAGAGCTGATGGATTACTGCAGATAGTACACTCTGATATATGTGGCCCCATGGAAGTAAAGTCAATTGGAGGGGCAAGGTACTTCGTCACCTTTATTGATGATTTTTCAAGGAAAGTATACATTTATTTCATGAAAAACAAGTCTGATATGATTGAAAAATTTAAAGAGTTCAAAAGCAATGTAGAAAATCAGTTAAATTTAAAGATTAAAGTTTTCCGCTCAGATAATGGAACTGAATATACAAGTAAAAATTTTTCAAACATTCTGAAAGACTCAGGTATTTTACATCAAACCACAAACCCATATACTCCAGAACAAAATGGGTTGGCGGAGCGTGCTAATCGCACATTAGTTGAAAAGGCTCGATGTATGCTAATAAATGCAAATTTACAGAAGCAGTATTGGGCAGAAGCTGTGTCAACTGCAGCTTATCTTATAAATCGCTCACCGACACGCACACTAAACTTTTCAACTCCAGAGGAAATGTGGTCCGGAAAGAAACCTGATGTAAGTCACTTAAGAATTTTTGGTTGTGAAGTAATGGTGCATGTTCCCAAAGAAAAATCAAAGAAATGGGACTCAAAAGCACATAAAATGATTTTTATTGGCTATTGTGAAAATACAAAAGGGTATAAAGTCATTGATCCAAAAACTAGAACAGCCACTAGAAGTAGAGATGTTGTTTTTCTTGAAGGTTCAGTAAAAAGAAACTTTGCAACAGTACCAATATCAGAAATAATATCAGAATATGAAATCGATTCAAAATCAGTAGCAGTTGTTGAAGAACAACATAGTTCAGAAAATGAAAGAGTCAGTCACTCCAGTTCTACTGATTCTGATGAATCATTTTATTCAAATAATGGTTCACCTAAAAGGTCCGAGGAACCACATCCAAATGTCACAACGAGGTCAAGGAAAATTAATAAGAATGAAGACTCATATTTTTGTTCATATGTGAACACAGTTTTGATTCCAGAGACATATAATGAAGCAGTAAATTCACCGGAGGCCAGTGAATGGAAAAAGTCAATTGAGGAAGAGCTGAAAGCGCATGAGAAGAACAAAACATGGGAGCTGGTGGAGAAACCATCTGAAACAAAAATAATTGGATGTAAATGGGTATTTCGCACCAAGGAACAAAAATCAGGTACTCTTTACAAAGCCAGACTCTGTGCCAAAGGCTGTGCTCAGAAAAAAGGTATTGATTACAATGAGACGTTCTCTCCCACAGTAAGGTATGATTCAATTCGTATGGTTCTCTCAGAAGTAGCTCAACATAACCTAAAAATGGTGCAATTTGACATTAAAACTGCATTTTTGTATGGTGATATTCAGGAAAACATCTACATGAAACCACCAGAAGGTCTGAAAGTTCCTGAAAACAATGTTTGTAAACTGAACAGATCGCTTTATGGGCTGAAACAATCCCCACGATGCTGGAATCACAAATTTGACTCTACACTGAAACAATATGGTTTTGTCAACAGCCATGCAGACCGATGTGTGTACACAGCTTGGATAAATGAGAAGAAGACATATTTGCTATTGTTTGTCGATGATGGACTTTTAATTTCAGATGATGAAACCATTTTGAACAGGATCATTAAAAGTCTCAAAGAGGACTTTGAGATAAAATTATGTGAACCACATAATTTTGTAGGAGTACAAATAGAAAGAGTAGATGGGAATCTATTCATTCATCAACAAAAGTATATTGAACAGGTACTTGTAAAATTTGATTTGTGTAATGCTAATTCAAGTCAAATTCCAGTTAACCCACACACGAAGTTGGAGAGGGCTGAGCAGCCGGAGGACAAAAATATTCCATACCGGGAAGCTGTTGGCTCTCTGATGCACCTGGCCATCGTCAGTCGGCCAGATATCATGTATGGAGTCAGCTTGGTCAGTCGCTACCTCAACTGCTATGACCATACTCACTATGCCGTTGTGAAGAAGATCATGAAGTACTTGAAAGAAACCAAGGACTACGGGCTGAGGTATACAAGCACACTGCCGAATCCGGTGGTTGGATACAGTGATGCTGACTATGCCAACGACACAAGTACGAGACGCTCAATGACAGGGTACGTGTTCATGAAGAATGGTGCAGCTGTGACGTGGGCCAGTCAGAGACAGGCAAGCGTTGCCTTGTCTACCACAGAGGCGGAGTTTATGGCTGCCTGTGCTGCAACCAAGGAAGCTATGTGGATTCAACAGTTACTGAAAGACATTGGTGAATATAATCAGAACTCTATTTGTTTGAATATTGATAATCAAAGTGCAATTTGTGTAATTAAAAATGTAGATTATCATAAAAGATGTAAACATATTGAAGTAAGATATAATTTTATAAAGGAAAAATATGTAAACAAACAAATTGATTTAAAGTATATCTGTACTAATGAACAAAATGCTGATATTTTTACAAAAGCTCTGTCTAAAGAAAGATTTCAATATTTGAGAGCAAAGCTTGGTATATGTAAAATAGAAAGATAAGATTAATATACTTTACTATGTAGGTATATTTTTCAGCTTACTAGTTTATAATGTGAAACTATCTCTTAAAGATCTGATTGCTTAAGTTGAAATAAGCTTATGTTTCTCATTACGTTTAGTACTACTACTAGATAAGTAAGTACTGTTACTATGTTTTGTAAGTTTATTTAATTTTGTTAGTGCATTTAGTAGTGCAATGGATTGTTTAAACTTTTGAAAGATTTTTAGTCTAAACATTAGGTCAGAGACGTTGATTTGTATACATACCTTGCTATGTTTAATTCTATATTGTGTATGTATAGATAGGTATGTACTTTAAGTAAAAATTAAGTAATATTAGCTAGAAGGCTTAAATTTGGTCAGAGTGTTGTAATATTTAAATTTTGGCGCCTTCTATTTACTCTGTATCTAACGTCAGTGTCAATGTCCTACTGTCAGATGTCAATCATCATGACTGATTACTTGTTTTGTCGGATCAATGTGTAACAAACAAAACAAGCACTTCTTGCTTGACCACTCTGCTAGCAATAAATACGCCGTCTATCTCCAAAAGTAAATCTGGTTTTATTCACAAAATCCAACAGGTTTACTATAAAGAGTTTTCTACTTAGAAAACATTTGTGATTCATTTCAATCACTAGCTTCCGCCAGCGGCTTCGTACGCGTGGTTTGTTAATACAAAGTAGCCAGTAGTGGTAATCCAGGTTATAATCTACGTACATACTAAATTTTATCGAAATCGGTTCAGCCGTTGCGACGTGATTGAGTAACAAACAAATAAATAAACAAACAACCAAAGTTGCGCATTTATAATATTAGTGTGATTATTATAAATACGGGATTTATCACGTACCGGTGTTACGAACGGCCATGAACCTTCAATTCGTGAACCTTCATCAGGGTGAGTGCTTAAACGGTACGTGATAAATAAATAAATAAATATTGGTGGATATTTCACACTACGCTATCTAGCCCCAATCTAAGCAGAGCTTGTACTATTTGTAAAAAAAAATTCATCCGAAAAAAGAATTTCCCGACAATTTTTTCCCGCGTACCGCTTCAACAAAGCGCGGCATCTCTTCAGTCTCATGTCCATTAGACGAGCATTCAAACGATGTCCTGTTTTTCTTCGATATGCCCGAAGACCTAAGTCTTCATTTAACACCCTTTTCACCGTGGTTCTGCTTAACCCCATCTGAAGGGCCAACAGTTTCTGCTTACGTTTGGGATTTCTTTGAATTCGCGCCTTCACTGCTTTTATCAATGCTGGAGTCCTAACAGACCGAGGGCGACCACTTCTTGACCTGTCATCTACACTAGAGTCTTCATTGTATTGTTTGATGGTGCGATAAACGAATCTTTTGGTTATATTCAAATTTTTAAGTATGTCAAAAATTTGAATTGGCGCGTAACCGCAACAATGCAACGCAATAACTGCAACACGGTCTTCTTTAAGCGTCCACTCCATATTTAAAAATGAGTAAAATTCTAAAAAGTATACATTTTTATTTTCATGAACAATTCGAAATTCGAATTCTATAAACTTTTTTGTGGCCAGCATTCTAAAAGAAAAGTTTTTACTGTGTGACAATACTTATGACCTGACTAGGTATACATTTTTTTTGTAAATACATACTTATAATACAGAAAAACATCCAGACCCGGAATATTTGTTGATCATGCAAACCTTTGTTCCGCGGCGGGAATCGAACCCGCTACCTCTTGCGTCTCAGCCGGCTATACGCCCACTGCGCCACGGAGGTCGTCACGTAAATCCCGTATTTATAATAACGAGAGTTTTCTATTATATTAAGTAATATTCTTACCGAAAGCCATTCGTTTCTAACATCCATGATGTTTAAATAAACATCCCCATCTAAACTCACGCCGGTAAACGCTCCCAGGGCTATAGTGCGACCTGGAATCAATTCATAAAAATGGCAGACATTTCACACAGCAAATAATGTACAAAACAGATATCTTATTCAAAACCAGGGCTCTCAATATACTGAAGTTACCAGCGCCAGGAAAACTTAACACCTACACGTACAAGAAGAGAGGTAAGAACACAAAACAACCAGTAATATGCTTTCAATGGAGTCGTATTTTGGCCGATATTAATCAATATTTTAATGATTTCAATACCTTACCATCTAAGTTGCCCATAGCATTGGAGTGCTGTGAGGCTAATGACACCAGGCTCTGCAATGATCCTCTGATATGGCTTATATTCCAACCATCATCATATTTTACCTAAAATAAGACAAAATCAATATCAAATTTACTTAAAACTTTTTTTAAATACAATTTATAAGCTGTAGTTACTAATGTTGGTTCATTTTAGAGTTAAATTAACTTAAGAGTTCGTTTTAAGGAAGCTAAGAACTAGATTTTAAATTTATAAAAATAATTGAAGCCATTACTATACAGGGTGTTAAAAAC
Source organism: Philereme vetulata (assembly GCA_918857605.2). Lineage (NCBI taxonomy): Eukaryota > Metazoa > Arthropoda > Insecta > Lepidoptera > Geometridae > Philereme > Philereme vetulata. Next base: position 2,623,863 of record OU975471.1, on the reverse strand, counting down.
CTCCGAAAACTTGGGATATATATATATATATGGCCTGTTCGATTGCGATTTTTTTGCACTCGGTGTTAGTTTTTCTATCATCATTATAATCAATAATGATGATTATTTTTAAACGACGACCTCCGTGACGTGTTGGGCGAATAGCTGGCTGAGACGCAGGAGGTAGCGGGTACGATTCCCGCTGTGTTTGCACGGAGTACAGATATTTGATACGGGTCTGGATGTTTCTCTATTATTATAAGTATGTATATACAAAAAAAAAGTATACATACATACATATTGCTGGACATTTCATACAGCGCAATCTAGCCCCAAATTAAGCAGAGCTTGTACTATGGGAACCAGATAACGGATAGAACACTTATATACTATTTTTTTTGTAAATACATACTTATAATATATAGAACAACGCCCAGACCCAGAACAAATATCTGCAAATCATGCAAACATTTGTTTCGCGGCGGGAATCGAAACCGCTACCTCTTGAGTCTCAGCCGGCTATTCGCCCACTGCGCCACGGAGGTCGTCAGTATATAGGATGTTTGCTAATATACGCACAAAAATGAAAGAGGTTATTTTGATGAGCATAATAAATAAATTTGTGAAATATTTGCCATAGAAATGTGAAATTTATTTTGGCATGTAAAAACAAACACTTTATTAAACTTATGTTGTGCTATTGCATAATGCTTACCATCTAACCACAGATACTGTATTGGTGACTTCTCGAGATATCTCTTGTTGCCCCTTTCTAACCTTAAACCCGCAGACATTTCCGAAAGATATATCAAATCGGTCTTTATTTTTGGATGTCAATTGCAAGAGTAGGCAGTAAGTTTTATATCGAATGAATCACCTAAACTTGGTCAACTTTCTTTAAAATTTGATAATAGAACTAATAGTTTTTTTTTCGAGAAGTCTATGTTTTGAGAAACCGTCCTTTTAGTCCAGTAAAATTACGGCTAAAATGGGTTAAATAAACATGAACGAACACCGTTTGGGGATTTTAAGGATCGATAGGGGGGGGGGTGTATTCTGAGCATAAATTCCAATTTGAGGGGTTCTACTGAGGTCAGCTCAAGGTCATTTCGATGGAAACGCGTTTAATTCGATATCTCGAGAATGATCAGTGTTAGGCAAAAAATTGTGGAGACCTTTTCTCTTCTAAATTAAATTTACTAACTATTTTTTAACATTAATATTTTTCAACTTATTACTCCCGCAAGGCAAAAATTTTACTTTTTTTTCTATTTTTCGTCGTTTTCTCCCCAACCATTCAATTTTATTAAATGTTACCGATCATCAAAGTGTAGATCTTTTAATTATGAACAATTTTATTCTTAAACTTTTTTCTGTAATGGCAATATCTTCGGAGTTATATATATTACTTTACCGAGCGAAATCCGCGCCATTGTCGCAACGTGTATTCACAGACACACTGTTGCGTGTATTAGTGCGGGTAAGGAACGCACTAAACGAATTTTATAACCTATATTTTTATCAATAAATGTGTGAAACAGTTTTAATTATTCATTTACTTCTTTTTGTAATCCTCATTCACATTATTATCCCATTGAATAGAATAAAAAATACCCAAATTAAAGAAGTACATTTGAAGTATATTAAGAAGTATATTTGAATGATTACAATATTTAATATTTGAATGAAGTACAATTTTTAAATAGTTTAATCGATTGACCTTTTTTGTTAAAAAATGTTAAAAAAAAAAGTTTCAGATAAAAAAGGTTAGTAAATTTAATTTGGAACAGAAAAGGTCTCTACAATTTTTGCCTAACACTAACCATTCTCGAGATATCGAATTAAACGCGTTTCCATCGAAATGACCTTGAGTTGACCTCAGTAGAACCCTTCAAATTGGAATTTATGCTCAGAATACCCTATCGATCCTTATAATCCCCAAACTGTGTTCGTTCATGTTTATTTATTTCGTAATTTGACTGGACTACTTAAATGTCGTCAGTATATTACTAAACATCTATGTATTGTATCAGTTATCTGGTTCCCACTGTACAAGCTCTGCTTAGTTTGGGGCTAGATAGCGTTAAGCGAAATGTCCAGCATTATTATTATTATTATAAGCCTCGAAGTTTTCGGGTGTATTTTACAGCCTGTATAAGCTATAATCTTATTAAAAAACACAACAAAATAAAGAGCAACTGAAAATAGATTTTACCAACTTCTTTTATACCATAAGTTTTGCAGAGGTTATCGATAAGAGTTTCCACTTGTTCTCTTGTGGCTCGAGTGGATTCGTACTTATTCTTCGCTAACCCACTGTTTTCAAATATCCATTCACTGAAAAAAATTAAATTCTTATCACCGTAGTCACGTGTGAATATTTATTAAATTTTTAGACAGTGTTATCGATTTTTACAAGTATAATATATTGCTTGGAATCAATAGACGAAACTTGTTAAACGGAGAGAAGGCGTAATAAATACGACGACCTCCGTGGAGTAGTGGGCGACTATAGTGTGACCATTAGTGCTGTGCACTCCCTGAGGTATGCGCGCGGCGAGACGGGGGGGGGAGAATCGGCTGCTGCGCTCTGTCAGTTCGCCGTCAACGCTCGTGGCGGCAGGTAGTGTTATTTGTATCGGACTGTCTATGTCAGACGCACATGAGATATTACCGGTGATCCACCCGCTTTCAGAAGCTCTGAAGTGATTCCGTCCTCACCCGGCGCCTTGTCGTTCTTAAGCTGCTTCAAGGCCATCCTTATCTCATACAGGCTGATGTCCGGAATATCTTAGGTATAATGTCGGGTCAGTTTGGCTCTTGGGTCGTTGGCCGCACTGCAAACAGGTTTAGTGACCGAATCGTAGAGCCGTCCATAGAACCTTTCGACTTCCCTTAACACTTCCGCTTTACTTGACGTTATGCTGCCATCTTCCCTCTTCAGCTTCGTCATGCGGCTCTGCCCAATAGAATTATCTCTCGCGAACACTTTGGAGCCTTTATTCCGCTCTATCGTATCTTTAATACGAGATGTATTAAAGGTACGAATATCGTGCCGCAAGGATTTCCAAATCTTTCTATTGAGCTGCCTATGTGACTGAACATCATCGGGAGACTGCAGTTGCAAAGAACGTCGTTCAGCCATGAGGTTAAGGGTGTCATCAGAGAGTTTCTGAGGTCTATTGGTACGGGGGGTCTTAAAGAACTGGGACCCCACCGTATGGATGGTTTCTACGAACCTGTTATTGATCTCGTCCACTGATGCATCTACTTCTAGACAATCAAAGCGATTTGCAAGTTCGAGTTGAAAGCTCTCGAGGTTTTGGATATGTGCGCGAGTGGGTCGGAGCGTAGATTTCATCAAACGGGACCTTTCAAGTTTAACGTTCATATTCAATGTGGCTCTAACAATTCGGTGATCACTGCCGGTTTTCACCCTGTGAATCACAGAGACATCATTGAATATCCGTTTCTTGTTGGTCAAGATGAAATCAATCTCATTTCTCGTGGAACCGTTGGGACTCATCCAGGTCCATTTCCTGTGAGGCGGCTTCTGGAAAAAAGAATTCATCATAAAGAGTCCTTCTTTCTCCAGGAAATCGGCCAGCCTCTGTCCTCTGGGGTTCCGTTGCCCATATCCAAATTGCCCCACTCTCAACTCATCATCGCTTCTCATGCCTAGCTTTGCATTGAAGTCCCCCATAACAACAATAAAGTGAGTTTTGTTCGTATGTATGGCTCTACTGATGTCCTCATACATAGACTCTACTTCTTCATCTGGGTGTGAAGTGGTCGGCGCATATACCTGAACGACCTTCAGCGAATATCGCTTAGATATTCTGAGTGTCAGGTACGCGACCCTGCTCGACACACTGTCGATGGTGATAATGTTGTTGATGAGTGACTTGTGAACGAGAAACCCAACACCACCTTGGGACTGTTGGTCGCCCTCCCGGTAGTATAGTAGATTACCAGACTTAAGGGATATCGTGTCCTCGCCCTCTCTACGGACTTCTGATAACCCCAAAATGTCCCAGTGTAATCTACTAATTTCTTCTTCCAGCTCAACAATCTTTTTCGTCTGTCCTCAAAGTGCGGATGTTGTGTGTTACCAGGGCCAGTGGTCGTCGTAGGGTTTGGTAGCCGATCGTCTCCCGGGGATTCTTAGCACCCCTGGCCCCGCCGTTACCGTGACTGCTACCGTAGCCAGGATTAGCGGGGCCGCCGGGGACTCGGGGCCTGGCTTTATGTTGTAAATCCATGAGGGGGTTGTTGCCATACTCGCCACGCTTGGCAGGCGGGTTGGCGAGCGCAGTATAGGTGTTGAAACACGAAAAGACGCTGCTGCCCATCTTTCGGAGGTATCCCTTAGCAGACTCCTACTGCATCCACGGGCAAGAGCGGAGGGGCAACATTCTATTGCCGGCGCCCCACGGCAATGTCTAACTTAGGCTCTTGTATAATATAAAAAGAACTTTATTTAGATTTCATAATAAAATACCCAACTAGACCTAGTATTCCTGTTTAGAACTTTTTATTTTAATTTTTTTTTTTGACCTATATGACATCAAAATTGAAATATTTCTAAAATTGTTTCCTTGCAGAAGAGATGAGTCAGTCCAAGTTCCCCAGTCCCAAGTCAATACCTTCAGCAGTAGCTGTGATAATCTGCTGCAACAGTTAGACGGACAGTCGAACAGACAAAGTCCCACCGTGAGGGTTCTGTTTTACCAATTTGGTCTAAAAACTAGACTACTGGAAAATGGTTGTTGAAACTTACACCACATTATCTATAGCCTTTTTCTCTTCCACTTTTCTTTTCATTCGAGTTGCTTGCTCAAATTCATTATTGTATTTTTCATAGGCTCTGTTGAATTCTGATCTGTTATAAAAGAGAATACAATTACAAATCAGCAAATTATCTGTCTAGGTGTAAATCTTTAAAAAAATAACAATATTATAAATAGGAAACTAGATCATCATCATCCACAGCCTGACTTCACCCATTGTTGGGTATAGGCCTCCCCAAGTTTGTGCCCTCCACCACGATCCTGCGCTAGTCTCACCCACTGACGGCCCGCGACCTTTACGATGTCGTCCACCCATCTCGCTGCTGGTCGTCCTACCCTTCTATACCTGCTCCTGGACAACCATTCAGTCACTGTCCTGCTCCATCTGTCATCACCATGTCTAGCCAAGTGTCCCGCCCAAGACCATTTGAGACTAGATATTATTCAGCAATGATTATAAGGTTCTTGACAGTTGCAAACCTGTCGCAAGATACAAATTCAGATAGTAATTAAATACAGTAATCTTTGTACCCCTTTTTAAACTTACTGTACTGTGTGAGCAAGTTTATATGCAGAAAGTGGGACAAATGCTAAAAAAAGTGGCACTCCAGGAGTGCCATTAGAAGTGAAAACTTGAATAATTACGAGATACTTATATACAGAGGTGTCGGTAACGGTAACAGTGTCACGAGTTCAATGGTTTTTTCCCATCTCAAAAAATGCCCAATGCGCCTAAAGAAGTTTTCACTTCAAAAACAATTTTGGTTAATTTCAACCATTAGTAAGAGAGGTGACCACTAGTAGAGATAATTTTATAATAAACTTACTTAAAATCAGTTTTGGTTTGACTGGGAGGTATTTTATCTACATAATTGGTTGGCATTTCACAGGCATGCAGGACTCTGATCACTGTTTCTCTTACATTGCCCCCATTCAATTGAATTTTCACTAGTTTGAATTCTCCTGTAACATGAAATAATAAATAAATAATGCTGGACATTTCTCAGTGCTATCTAGCATCTAGCTCAAACTTTTTTTTTCTGGCATTATCTAGCTCAAACTAAGCAAATCTTGTACTATAGGAACCAGATAGCTGATAGAATAGTTGTATATTTTATTTTGTAAATACATATTGTAAAATATTGTATATATAAAAACACTCAGGCCCCGATCAAATATCTGTACATCATGCAAACATAGTAGTTATGTGGCTAAAGTACAATCAGCATTAGAAAATCAAAAACAATTTTGATTTTCTAAAAGTTTCCAAATCAATAAGCATCCACTAAATTATGCAAAAAAGGACCATGATGGGCTTTTGATAATATAATTGATATTTGCAGAAATGTTTGGGCCAGTGGTGGATTCACACATTTCCCGAGTATAGGCTGTTAAATTTTTGCCGCCCTTCATTCCAACAAGATAAGTTATAGTTTTTGGTTATATTTATGAGCGAATCGATAAGGCGGCTGAATGTAGTATGCTACTGGTTGGGAGCCGCGAACTGGGTGTTATACCATAGAATATAGAAGTTTGTGGTACCGTTGCTTGAATGTACAATGAAAGGGAAGAGGAAAAAGTCATCGGAAAGATGGCTTATAGACTTCTTTCTGCAAAATACTTATCAGAAAAAAAACGGTCCCCAAATTTGCCGCTCCTAAAATCTGCCGCCCTAGGCTCAAGCCTACTCAGCCTGTGGGTAAATCCGCCACTGGTTTGGGCTTCAAAACCTAAAATTATAATTTTAATCATAACAAAAGTACCATCTATACTAATATTATAAATTTAAATAGTACCTGCCTTTCTGTTTATTGTGTTTTCACAACTAAACAAGTAGCCCAGGCCCATTTCAATAAAATTTGTTATACATTATGAAATTGTTATACCTGGATTGAAACAAATGCAACTTTTTACTGACAAACCACGCGTTCGAGGCCATGAGCGGAAGCTAGTACTCAATAACTAATATTGTACTATAAAATATACTGTATTATAAATTAATTTCTAATTCCAGGGTGGGGGGGAATGAGATCTGCACTGATGTCTCGCACAGGGGTGTATTGTACATTACCCCCCTTCTAACCTGACCCCAGCCATTCTAATTCCTTAAAGTAGCGGCATAGGACTTTGGGCCTACTATTTGTTGCCTACCTTCAGGTACATCCTTCTGTCGTAAGTAGAATGAAAGGGGTGGTAGAGACACTCTCTGACAAGATTGTTGGGCTTCTAAAAGAGCACTTAGTTGTTGTAAGGAGTTTTCATTTATTTTCTGCAAAACGGAAAAAGTTTTGTAAGATCTCAAAATTGAGTCATAAACCAGGCAATGATAGATTGTAAAGTTGATTACCCTTTGTTCAGGATATTTTCCAAATAGGTCGGGATGCACGCTGAAGTAAAAGGGCCGCAATGCAGTAGAGACTTCAGCTGAACTGAGGTATCTACAAAGTACTCCAGAAGGGCAGCTGCATCTGTGGATCGCACGAGACCGAGTTCAAATCATAAGTTTTACTGTTTGCACAGAACAAGGTAGCAATAGTTTATAGTTACATGTTATAATAGCATCAAAACTTGTAAACCTAATACTAAATCCAAGGATGCCACTTCTAAAAACGGCAGAGTAAAAACACACCTCAGTTTTATTCTGGAGTACATTTTGAATGATTACATGAATGTGGACATAGGTTTGTGGATAGTTGCGCACTTGAGATAAATATTTACGCGTGTATTTTTCACATTTTTTTGATCCATCCATACATCCGCAATAAAAATGCGTAGACGGAGGAAAACCGAACCGTCTACGTTTGACATATTGTGGCAGAAAATTTTATGAAACGTCAAAAAGTGTGGTGTTTTTGACATTGAACTTGTGATTTGGTGACTGATTAGTGTAGGCAAAGATTAAGGTGCTTTTCGTACTTAGAAAATTATATTTGTTTTAGGAGGCACTTACTATTTCAACAGTTTTTAATATTCTAAGAACATAAATGTTTAATATTTTCCAATAATTTATTTACTCAACAAAATTTAATCATATTCCATGTCAGAAATACAATACGATTAATTCTCAGCTGAATCCGAAAATCATTCGTTGCCAATATGCTCTACAACGGCTAAACGAAACTCTACCCCCGCTCGTAGACGAGTGCAAAGAGGATATAATCACTACGTGACGAGTGTATCGTCTACGAGCGGGTGTAGAGTTTCGATGTTTTGGAGTGGGCTTAGTTGAAAGTCTAACGCTTCCTTTCATCCTCAGAAGAGATAAAACACAGAAGACGCATTCAGCTGTGATTGCAAGTCGTGAGCTGTGTCCATATAACAAAACTCGCGTCCCGCACCCACCTCACTCCCACCCGCGTAATGTTGCTAACTTAGTCATTATATACCCATTTTGGCGTAAATGTTTTTGGTAAGATACAACTAATGTAACTAAATGCAATACGATCCCTACACGTAGTTAGTGACTAAAATGATATATGTGTATGATTTTAGAACTTTTTAAATCATATTTAGCTACTAAATACGTTCAGGCATCGTTGAGCAAATCGCCTTAAAATTTATTTTTGTTTTTTGGGGTATTTGCTAGATCTCAGTGCGGGGCGAACCACTAGTATAATTTAAAACTACATCTAATAAAAGTTTTTAGTCTCAGAGTTCTAGAGTTGGGAAAATAATAATACTCGTTATTTGGCAACACCAGCAAACTCGGGTTGTAATTGTCGTACATAATTTTTTTTTTTTATTATTATTTATTTGGAACATAAACAAAGTACAATAGACAAATGAAAACGTTGACAACTGCAAAAGTAAAAAAAAACTGAGAAGCAGTGTCAGCGCCCTCTTCCAAAACCAAACCGAACAACGTTCCAGCTTAAAACAATAATGATTGTAATTGTCGTACATAATGATCGCGAACATTCATTATTCAAATAACACAACATCAAAATGCGCTACTTACGTATGTAATATGATCCCATCCTATTTTTTTTTTGAGCCCAGCTGAATTTGTACACTATGGGACGACACAAGAAGGCATAATCCAATTAAATTGAACTCTAAAACACGTCACGCGTGACGACGTTTAGTCATTAGTCTAATGGAGGTGTACTCTACTAGGAGTAGATGTTGAGGTTTCAGTATTAGGCGCGTTCACTTCTTCTGGGGTTTTATCTATTCTGAGCTTTCATTTTAATTCTAGGCTTTTCGTTACAGTTACAGGTTTTGCCTAAATCAAAACCTATTTATAATCGTTACACGATACACAAGCTCTACGATACCTATACAAAAAGGTATCCGAACTCAAGGTAGGTTGGTTCGTTAAAATGTGGGTAGGTACCTACCTACCTTCCAACACGTTTTACACTACATATTTTTACAAATTAGCGTGGCCTGCATACCCACTTTTTATAGATGGGTATTTAATTATTAGAGTAGTGACCACACGTGCGGTCACATTTAAACACAAAGTTGAACAGCTATCCACCGCGGAAGCAAAAGGCAGGAAGATATCACTAATTGCCGTAAGTTGGAGGTTAATGGTGTTATATGAATAACAGGTGAGCAGCGGAATGGCTGTCGTGCGGCTGAGATAAAATACGAAGGCTGCGCGGGCGCATGACGCAACGCACGCAGCAGACGCGGTAGCGCCTGGCTTCGCCGAGCTTCATATAATTGTTAGACAGACGACTTCAATACCTAATGAAGCGATAAATATACCAGCATAGCGGGCGAGAGGAGGGCGGCGGCAGTCGAGCGGCAGCCGCGTCGCACTCCACACTTACCGAGTGATGGAACTCAAGTTCCTTTTTCTATTGGACGTAGGAATCTCACCGGACAGGTTTCCGCGCAACGCAGCGTTAGTGCGCCGCTCTGGTGAACCCTTTCGCTTGTAAATGTGCCGATATTTACATATGCGCGGTCGGTCTCGCGTCGAACTTTCCATCTGCGCGGGCGGCGCGGGCCGCGCGCGCCCCCGGCCCGCCGCGTCCCGGCCTCGCCGGCGCCGGCGCCCTCTGCTCCTGTCTGCTTCCACGCATGCCATCAATGAGGGCCTGTCTCACACTCATTCATAACTACCCGGTAATACATTTTTTATAATAAGGCGACTTCACCTTTTAGCTCATCAAATTCTAGAAGTGTAAAGAAGATCTCTAACATGCCTAAACTGAGAAAAATAATCATAGAAACAACGCAGAACATAATGCTTTAAAAAACAGCGGATTATGTATAAACTTGTCTGACTAACTTCGGACTAGGAATATGATAATACATGACACGAGGGGTTTTTCTTTTACCTACTTACCTTACGTACTTACGTCTATATTACTTACTCCTCTAGGAAAGCTGCACTTTGCTAACAATATCAACTGAAGGTAGGTATCAAATAAGTACGTACATATCTACTTTAATTAAGAATAATATAGCTCACGACTATATCATTCCTCACAAGACAAAATATCACACAGGGGGGTAGACACTACTCACTAGACAGAGGCAAATCCAAACATTACTTTGATACGTGCCCACTTTTTGCTTAGAATTTAAGCATTCGCGTGACAGGTTAGAAGCCCATCGCCGTTTATTAGATTACTAGCTGTTTCCCGCGACTTCGTACGCGTTACACTACTAAATGTGTAGGTAACCTAGAAATAAAGCTAAACTCGCTGTTGCAACTTGACACCCCTTTTTATCCCATAGAAACTGATTTATGGGATAAGGTAGTTAGCCTATGTGGCAATCCAGGTTATAATCTACGTATTATACCAAATTTCATCGAAATCGGTTAAGCAGTTACGACGTGATTGAGTAACAAACAATCAAAATAATAAATAAACAAACAGCCAAACTTTCGCATTTATAATACTAGTGGTTCGCCCCGAACTGAGATCTCGCGAGTCTCCGATTATAACAAAAAAATATTATTTGTAATCTTTGACTCACAATAGTGCCCCGAAATAATATCCAACCTACTTGACCTACAGTTTCATTCAAATTACAGGTAACGGGAGTTTATGTAATGTTGTTATTTTTTCTAGGGTACAAATTACAGTTATTCTGGATTTCAGACTTATGCCTATATTTGTGTCACTTATAAGCAACACGCATACCAAATTACAGCACTGTGGGATCACTGGTGTACCCTGTGAATTTTGTCAAAGTTCAGTTTTTATTACGTATGCCTAATTATTAAAAAACTGTAAGGACTTTACTAAAAATAAAAACGGAGTCTAATAAAGACCTTTCATTTGACATCCCACTTGATATAATAGTCACATTTTCATTTTTTTTACCTCTCTTGAACCCCAATATCTCAACAACCGCCCAATATTTTTAGCTCATTTAGTTGTGTCATTTAGTCATTAATTGTGCCATCACTACCTACCTATGTATCAAATTTCACGATGATCGGATCAACGCTACGAAAGTTAATCCTCGGACAAACAAACATACATACATACATACGACGCCGATTTGCCCAAATTGATTTCGAGTGTTTAATCCGATGGCACATGCCGTCGGAGTTTCGGTTCTAGGATGTTTTCCTTCATGGCCCCTCTACACGATGGGCCATCATACTAGCCCACTACGATGGGCCAGCGTGTGGAGGGCGCAGTTGTATCGAATGGCTTATGGCGCGGCGGGATGGCGATGGGATGGCCACAGTGTCGGTTTTACGTCCGCACATCAAAGGTAGTGGGCCAGCGATAGCAGTACGCGTCTTCACGTGGCCCATTCCACGTGCTCCATCTGCAGATATTTGTTCAGGGTGTACTGGGTATTTTCTATGTACCTATAATGAAAAATATCTATCTATGTAATGTATTGTATTAAGTATATCAGTTATCTAGTAGGTACCAGTATTAAGAAAATATTGGTAAGTGGTGTATAGATAGATTGTCGCAGCGACTCCATCTTGGAAAATGAGTTAATCACAACTGAATGTCGCCATCGTGTAGTCGCGTTTCAACCATCGTATGGCCATCTCGCTGGTCCAGCCCTGGGCCATCAGTAGAGGAGCCATCACGTTTTGAGCACGTGGAAATGCGCACATACATTTTTCAAGTATAAAAGGCGATGGTCCTGCGAGATCGGTCACTCTGGAGATATCTCCGGAGTGACCGATCTCGCAGGACCATGCCCAACATGACCAACATGGGGAGGCCCATGTTGAGCAGAAAACGTCCTAAAGATAATATGATGATATTTATTTTAATTAATACAATTCGAACATAACTAAGTATAGATTCTTCGAAGCAGACATCTATCTCATTCGTAACGATAACCAAATGGCAAGATACGAGAATGTAAATTATTACCTTGCTCCAATTAAATCTGCACAATAATATACGACGTATTTTAGCAATGTTTGAATATTTATCTAACTGAAATGACGTTGGGCAAAAGATAAACCGCATAAATAAACCTAGTACCTACCTACCTAGGTATTTACAGTACACAGTATTTACAGTCCTTATTTACTATAAGCTCATGTACTCCAACCATAGGGACACAATCGGACACTTGGTTACCTTCGTCATTTATTATAGTACTAGCTGCCGCCAGCAGCTTCGCTCGCGTTGTTTGTGAATAAAAAGTAGCCTATGTGTTAATCCAAATTATAATCAACATTTATACAAAATTTCATCGCAATCGGTTCAGCCGTTCCGGCGTGAAAGAGTAACAAACATCCATACATACAAACTTTCGCGTTTATAATATTAGTAGGATTAAATAATTCATCATCATTATTGCCCACTGCTGGGAATAAGTGTTATCCCTCAAATGCCACTCTAACCGAGCCAGTGTTATTTACATCCAGGTCCTAAAATAATTATATAATTAGGTAATATTACAGTCATAAATAATTAACTTCTTTGTGAACTAGATTTCCGAGAACGTACACATGGCTACACATCAAGCTATACATTTCCAGTATAAGCTGACCTTGCATTGTGTAGGCTTTTCGTAGAATGAGAGGTCAGCTTATACTGGATATGTATAGCTTGATGTGTAGCCGTGTGTACAATACGTTCACAGAAATCCAGTCCAACCAAAATTGTCTGGAAGAGATAAGCGATAAGACCAGAACTTGTATTTGTGTTACTATAGAAGTGCTATACGTATAATTAAGTATATGTATAATTAAGTATATGTATAATTAAGTATATGCATAATTAAGTATATGTATAATTAAGTATATGTATAATTAAGTGAGTATAATTATAATTAATTCTTTTTTTATTGGCTAATAGTCTAGCGCTTGGATACTACCTCACTTATGTATGTGTGATCGAAGGTGGAGCATACTTGCCTAGAATTTATGATTGACGCGGTATGACTCCAATTTTGAAGCTGACTGTACCTACTTATGTATAATTAGGTATACATAATTATAAACAATATAAATAAATAAAGTTGGTAAGTAGGTAAACAAAGAATAAATTAAAATAGGACAAAACAGGAAAACAACAATCTATGAAAAGCTTTTGTTAAGCCGATATATAGAGCGGATGCTGTAGGTAGACAAACCTTACCTCATCTGACTGGTACAATTGTAATAGGTAGTTGTACCGGCAAGAGTCATTAATGTTTTTTTATACAACATGGAGATTGATCAAGCATATGGCCTACCCGCCAATAGCAAGGTGTTGCCTCGTAGGTCGCGCACCTTAGAAACGTGCCTTACAACAGTGACCTGCGTCCATCAACATGAGGCATACAGGCAGTGTTGCCAACCCCAAGAAACTAAAAAACAACAGCTCACCAGTAAAAAAACAGGAGAAAACAGTAGGTAAAGTAAAAAAGGCAGATTTCATACGTTCCTCATATAATTAAAACAATCACCTACTTTTATTAGTTACCAGGACTCACATACATTGTTATATTAGGTATATTATTGATCACAACCTATCAAAAATCAAAGTAAAATTATATTCCATTTTCATTCTCAATTACCTACCTTATCTTCGCAGACTCATTTTCCTTATTTAAATCATACAAATTTTTGTTAAATTTCTTCTTGTGCCTTTCCGTGGCTTCAAATGAGTAGCAATCGGTTATTTCGGATTTAGTGTATAGTGAAATAGGTGGCGCTGAACGCTAAATTAAAAACAGTAAAAATTAGGAATGAAACAGAAAACAGAGGCATCAATGTGAAAACAGCAAATCTCCTGTGAAAACAGCAAATCTACTGTTAAAACAGTAGGGTTGGTAACACTGCATACAGGTGTAAAGACTCATGTGCCTGTAATTTCACCGGAAACCATAGCAGCTTGGCGGGAGAAATAGGTACTTATGGGTACTTCCCTGGGCGAGCACTTTCACAAGAAACTCACACTTAAATGTCATCTCGTATCTAAGAGCTTCGCTCTTGTCGGTGTTACTGATGACTCTCCCTTCCTCCATTTGTTTCGTTATACAAATATACAAATATATTCAATAGCCCAGGTTCCATAAATAAAGTAAAAGCAGAGCGGACTGTTAACATGCAAATGTTTAGGTATTGCTTAATTTTATTAAATTGTTTTACAAAACATGACGACGCAAGATATTCTGTGTTTGAGAGTGAAGGAACGAAACGAACGGCCGAATGTTGCCGCTCACTCAGCTCTGAGGCTGTGGCGGCGACGCGGTGGGGGACGCTTGTAGGGCTCCATTCATTCCATTGTGCAGTAGCCCGTTGATTTGACAAAATACAAATGTTTTATTTCCATAACTTGTGTTTACAATATCTTAACTAGTACTTGCAACCTCCTTTTAAGTAAATAATACCTGTATTAGGAGATTTCGCTCTTCCGTAATATAAAAAATAGGCGTAACTTATAAAACAAGAAAAACATTTAAGGTTTACAAATCAAATAATCCAAAAAACAATGAATTTAAAATCCACTACTAACATTATAAATATACTTATTTTATCTTATTTATATAATATAAATAATATCTTTATATTTTGTACACTGAAAAAGTATGTGTGACAGAAAGTGTGTGTGTGCGTGGTGAGTGTGATACATACGTGTGTGTATGTATGTACGTGTGTGTATGTATGTACGTGTGTGTATGTATATACGTGAGTGTGATGGTGTGTGTATGAGAGCGCGTGAGTAGGTGCATGAGTACATGTGTGTGAATGTATGTGCGTGAGTATGTGCATGAGTATAGTGTTTGTATACGCCCAAATAGGTACAATCGATTCGTTAGGCGATCATTTACCTCCTTGTATGATATGACTGCGATCTTCTCTGTCTGGCCCATGTAGCTTATTTGCGGCCTTACTCTGTCATTTTTTTTGTATTTTTCCTTTGATGATTGTTCTTTAAGAGTTAGTTTTAGAGTTGAGGAATAATAGATAGCGAGGTACGGGCATATTGGGCATGCCATGTGGAGGCAAGAAAATCATGTGACTTAAAGAGTGTTAGATATGAGTGTGGATGGATATAGAATTAGAGGAAGGCTGAAGAATAGATGAATGGACTGCCTCCACGCTATAATAATAGCTCTAGCGTAGGACCATATCACTAGTCGAACCACGCGGATTTGTTTAGACTCAAGTGCATTTTAGGTTGCCCCTACCTTTAAATAGTATTAGATTAGATTTGTAAAACTTCATGTTGCATGTATATTTAGACCATATTTATGCACAGAACAAGTCGTAAGTCTCAAATGATTATTTTATGTTTTATGGGATTATTAATCAATTTATCAAAATTTAAATCACACACCTATAAATCAAATTTCACGATGATCGGATCAACGCTTCGAAAGTTATCCTCGGACATACAAACATACATACATATAACGCCGATTTGTCCAAGTTAAATTAGATCATCATTATCAGCATTGTCTGCAGCCTGACTTCACCCACTACTGGGTATAGGCCTCTTTTTGCCTGTGCCATACCTATAGTCGGCATAATTATCAGAATACGTAACTCCTTATGGGCAAATTTTACAACAGCAATATAAAACTGATTTTCTTACATAGTTTGAGAGATTTTTATTGAGTTACTTTTAAATTAGTACTCGTAATTTATATTGAGTTATTATATAAGAGTGACTCAATAAAAATATCTCAAACTTTGTGAGAAAATCAGTTTTTTGTTGCTTCTGTAAAATTTGACTATATGGACTTATGACGATATAATAATTAAATCAAATGTAATATTGTATTTGCAACTACACATAATACAAAACTAACTACAAAAAATAATACAGTATATCAATAAAAATAAGCTAGGTAGGTACACAAATTGGTTGCAAAAAGGTCTCAACACAGCGTGTGCAGGACGTTAGAACCTGCGCTGGTCTTCCGTTGAGACCTTTAGGACCGAGAGAGACAAATAAATACATAGCGGACGCGATTTTTAAGTAGTTTAGTATGGATCATCATCATCATCTCAGCCCGTCTGCAGCCACTGCTGGGTATAGGCCTCTTTATTACGCCATTCTTTCCGGTTCCTTGCGAGTCTCATCCATTGACACCCAGCTACGCTTTGAATGTCATTCGACCATCGAGCGGGTGGTCTGCCTCTTGGTCTAGTTTAGTATGGATAAACATAATTATTTTTTTATATTTTCTGCACAAGGGCCTCCTAATCTTCATTGTCATCGTCGCCCTTTATAAATCTTTAAGGCTCTCTTTTATTATTTATCATTTAATGATCTTCTCAATTTGAAGGTTCTCTGGAAGAGATTCGTTTATTTCAATATTTTTTTGTTACAAATAACTTGTAAGGTTTTACTTGTAAGGTATTAATAACATCTTATATAAACTAACCTACTTCGGTTAACTGCACTCTAGAAGCCGAAGATACAAGCTTCATTCTTAGTTGCGATTTTGCGGTGGCCCTCATTAATGTATAATCACCTGGATCATGTGACCTTATATAAACTAACCTACTTCGGTTAACTGCACTCTAGAAGCCGAAGATACAAGCTCCATTCTTAGTTGCGATTTTGCGGTGGCCCTCATTAATGTATAATCACCTGGATCATGTGACCTTATATAAACTAACCTACTTCGGTTAACTGCACTCTAGAAGCCGAAGATACAAGCTCCATTCTTAGTTGAGATTTTGCGGTGGCCCTCATTAATGTATAATCACCTGGATCATGTGACCTTATATAAACTAACCTACTTCGGTTAACTGCACTCTAGAAGCCGAAGATACAAGCTCCATTCTTAGTTGCGATTTTGCGGTGGCCCTCATTAATGTATAATCACCTGGATCATGTGACCTTATATAAACTAACCTACTTCGGTTAACTGCACTCTAGAAGCCGAAGATACAAGCTTCATTCTTAGTTGCGATTTTGCGGTGGCCCTCATTAATGTATAATCACCTGGATCATGTGACCTTATATAAACTAACCTACTTCGGTTAACTGCACTCTAGAAGCCGAAGATACAAGCTTCATTCTTAGTTGCGATTTTGCGGTGGCCCTCATTAATGTATAATCACCTGGATCATGTGACCTTATATAAACTAACCTACTTCGGTTAACTGCACTCTAGAAGCCGAAGATACAAGCTCCATTCTTAGTTGCGATTTTGCGGTGGTCCTCATTAATGTATAATCATCTGGATCATGTGACCTTGTATAAAGAACGAGTGTGCTTTAGACCACACCACTGCAGTAGAACTTTTTTTTCAAAATATTAATTTATAAAATTGTTCAATTACAACATTATCCACACGTCTGTAGGTCGATCAGTTAATGTTCATTGTGGACAGACGCAACTCTCACTCACACATTAACGTTTAAAAATACACGAAACGTAACTCTCTCTCTTTCTATCTTCACTAACTTATATCTCCCTCTCAACTTCCGTTCGCACTTTTCGTAACGTATTCACTAGCTTACTCCCCAAGTCAAGCGTGCGTAAAGAAGTTTTACTACAATAAATAAAAAAAAAATATAATTATTGCTGGACTTCTCACACAGCGCTATCTAGCCCCAAACTAAACAGAGCTTGTACTATGGGAACCAGATAACTGATACAATACTTTTTTTGTAAATACATACATACTTACTCGTATTATATATAGAAAAACATCGTAACAAATATCTTTAGATCATGCAAACATTTGTTCCGCGGCGGGAATCGAACCCTCTACCTCCTGCGTCAACCTTGCATCGAAGATGTTTTTTTTATTTTGTTTTTAACTTAAACATTTTTATCCTTATCTCTTTATATATATTACATTTTCATTTATTTATTAAATAATCTATCATTATTTACAGTCCGTGTTGACTTGACCCTCTGCTGGGCATAGACCTACCATGATAATGATCGCCGTATTCTATCTCTATGAGATATATAATCAACTTATTATAATATCAATAAAATATCATTTCATTTTATGTCATCTAACTAATTCAAAGGTCCCCAAACTTTTAATCTCATAGACCCACTTGCCTTGTTTCTCGGTTTTGGGAAGATAATAAATAAGACGTTTATTCAGATTTTACAATTTCTGAAACTTACGTACATTGCATGACCAAAATGCTGGCCTATATTTTGGCCAACGTTTAAGCATTGCTATTCAAAGTGGCAAAGCGGGCAGCACTCTGGGCACGCTGCCCACTGGCAGCGGCTTGTTAGATTAGAGTTTTATATATATTTTAAGTTGTTATAAAATATTTTATGTTGTTATAAATTCGTAAGTAATATTAAAATCCATTTCCCTGGTACATTGGTAATTGCTAATTGTTATCATCTGTGTGCCCTTTGGCATAGGCCTCCTCCAATTCCTTCCATTTATCTCTAGAATTTGTTGTTCATGTCTATAGTTTGCCTGCCGTATTTTAAAGGTCGTCTTTCCAACGTTTGTATTCTCTTCCTCTTCTATTCCCATTTCTTGGGTACGAAACTGTAAGTCTCTTACTCCACTTGTGAACACCTCTTTGTGTGTGTCCTGCCCATCTCCATTTTAGTGTAGCACTGTGTAAACCACTAAAATGGTTTTGGGAAAAACCTTACTATAAATACATTCTTGCAAAATCTATTACAAGTGTTTGTTTTTTCTATAACATGGGCCCCTTGTGGCTTGTAGTTGACCCCTGGGGGTCGACGTTGACAACTTTGGGTATCATCCAACTAAAGCTCTAAGCTCTAGCACGCTCTAGATTCATCTCTATACATGAGACCGGCTAACGTCTATTTATCTCGGTCTCTTGTGTTCGAGTTAACAATAGGGATTGTGATAGATACCTACTATGTCTATATAAAAGGCGCCACCAGGATTGGTGGTCAGTGGTGCATAATAAAGTAGAAGGCCAAGACACGCTTCGCTTCGCTTACCAACCAACGCCTCCTCGTTTACGCAATTATTTACCCCAGTTAATTTACTTATTAAAAGCTGCTAAACACTATTATTTTTTTCTTAAAACACAAACTGTTTATATTAAGGTCCATATTATTATTATAGGTTATTTTTCCTGCTACATTATGTCATGCACTACCTACAAAAATATTTTTTTAACACTACGCAAAGGTTAACTGGAAGAGAATGCTTGCTCTAGCATTAAGTTCGCCTATGTACAGATTTATGTATTTTAAGCTTTAAAGAATTTGCAATAAAAAAAAATTAATGTCAACAAAATTAACAACATCATAAATAAAAAAAATACATCAATTAAGCTGCCACTAATACAAACAATACAAAAATTAAGAACAAAACGGTACCAACATCTCAAAGCAAATAACACTCAATGAACTCCTGACAACTTTCGTGATTTATTTCAAACATAGGTATTATAAATACGGGATTTATCTCGTACCATTTAATCGGTGTGGCGACGAAACATTGTCGCTCTTAACATCGATTAAACGGTACGTGATAAATCCTGTATTTAATATTTATATTTTTATTTATTTATTAGTTCCACCAACAGGTTGTTACATGATATAATGCTAGAGTTCTTATGTCTATATCTTATAGCTATATGTACAACCAATTACAGGTGAACACAACATGCACTAAAACTAAGTTGACAAGCGGTAATATAATAATGATTCACGTGAACCTGGTTCTAATTGTAACTAAAGTCTAACTTTTTATTAGCTGTAGTAAAATGACGTTTTGTGGGTTGCCGGTTTTTGAAGAAAAATAAATAGGGATGTAGCTAAATGAGTGAATCATAAATGAATAATCAGTTTGTTTTTTTTTTTGAGATTTAATATTAAGTTGTAATGTATTTTTTTAACCTATTATTATTACTATACTAGAGGATTGATCTTTTTTAGTGGAAGTATAGGGAGGTACATTCAAAATGAAACAAAAACGTCATAATAATGTTATTTAATTAATTTTTGTGAACTGAATCACATCCCTATTGAGATTAGGCTGGCAACATTATTTTACAGAATGACATTTAGAAACGTCATTTTACTGCAGCTAATAAAAAGTTAGACTATACTCCTTGTGGTATCTTGTCCTATTCTTTTATTTCTTTCGTCTTGATCTGACGAATTATTTTTATTTTATGTAGGTTAGTTCTTAAAACTGAAGGAAATTGATACTGGGTGCTTGAATTTGTAGGATTATAAAAAGAACAGGAACAAACAGGGAAACTGCCAATGGTCCTAAACTTAGTACCTAGGTACAAAATGTTTTTAAGACAAAACGGGTCTTTACCCACGACAGTCTCTCGTGACCACGGCCGATGTAACTTGGCCGAAACGTCGAGGTTAGTCAAAATTATAATTTTGATATAAATCTGTGCGCGAAAAGACCCGTTTTGTCTTAAAAACATGAGTATAGTTCGCGAAAATTTAAAAAATTCTAGGTACAAAATGGTTTTTTGATCCAGTCGAATATTGTCATAGCCAGTCGTACGTAACAGTTGGTAGCAGACGTCTCGAAATCGTTTATGTTAAAGTTTGTTTATTTATTTTCTGGCATAATCTACACTACACAAAGGTCAGCTGGAAGAAAATACAAATTAGCATTAAGTTAGCTTAAGTATTATTTTATTAGTGCAATAAATAATTTTTCACACCATTTGCTCGACAATGTCAAATTATATGTCATGTAAACCTCACCGAAAGCAGGTGATTAAATCCCTACGGCTGAACCGGGAGTAAAGTTGTACTGAATTGCAGTGATTTGAATTTGGAACCTACCAAAGAGACCCACACAATAAGAACTTATTCCTAAATTAGGGTTGCCATAAATCCCCAAGGCCACGTCGGGACATTAACAATTAGGAGTCCTTTTTTTTGTATACAGCGTGTAACAGAAATCATGGAAAAAAATTCTGGGTATGTATTATTATTTCATACACATCTGTATCTCTAGCTAGATATAAGGAACCTACACACCTGAAAAAAATACCCAAGATAGATGATAGATTGTGTAGTGTAGATGATACATAATAGAAAATCTGACCCAAATAGCACAAATAATAAGAAAAAATAATATTTAAAATTTGCATTAAAACAAAAAAAAGTCGTCTGTTGGCTGCTTGCGCGTCCTGCGCGGAGCGCTCGATTATGTATGTCGGGACATTTTAGAGCTTGTCGGGACGTCGGGACACCACTGTTAATAACGGTGACATGTTCCGACGTATCGGGACGAATGGCAACCCTATCCTAAATCGAACTACCTCTGCGTAGAATAAATAATAAATAAATAATAAATATTGCTGGACATTTCACACAGCGCTATCTAGCCCCAAATTAAGCAGAGCTTGTACAATGGGAACCAGATACCTGATAGAATACGTATATACTATTTTTTTTTGTAAATACATACTTATAATATAGAAAAACACCCAGACCCAGAACAAATATCTGCAGATCATGCAAACATTTGTTCCGCGGCGGGAATCGAACCCACCAAGAAATATTGCACCAAGAAATAGATTTATTTTTTATTGTTTCGCAGAAATTGTGAAAAGTAGAGTATTCTCCTCGTGGATAAAGCTGTCTGCATCTTGGGCGTGCATAAATCCCTCTCTGCACTCAGAATTCTCGTAACTCCCTCGATCCGCTCGTGAGTTAACTCTGGAATCCTTCGTTACGTTCAGGATTCAATATAGCGCCCGTGACGCAAGACACTGCTTTACCCCCTCGTTTAATAATCTTATCTTATTAGGTACACATGGCTACACATCAAGATATAAATTTCCAGTATTAGCTGACCTCTCATTCTACGAAAAGCCTGCACAATGCGAGTTATACTGGAAATGTATAGCTTGATGTATAGCCGTGTGTACCTACTAAGACTTAACCGTTGAAAGAGTAAAGGAAATAAGATTTTAAATTAAATATAGCAATAGTATTTATCAACTTTCGCGATCACGACTTTTGCAACACAGTCGAAACGCCGGGATAACAAATAAATACCCGTTTATATCAGTAAATATAGCAATGTTATGTAAAGTAGGCGGTTTACCGTCACCACGTTTCTAACAGAACGAATATGAGTCTCCTAGTCAATTCACACGTGCGTCAAATCGTAGATACCTTAGTATAAGTCATGGATTTTGCCTTTACATTAAGTATATTTTTCCCGTACTAAGAAGCACAGTAACTGAAAAAGTCCACACAAGTTATTAAACTTAGAAACATTGAACATGAAAGTTTTTCTTTTCTCTTGGTTATTATATAGGTACCTACCTAAAATGAGATATGACTCATTATGGCAAATAGGTATGTATTTATTTTGTGTATACACAAGCCGTAAAGAGGCAACCATCGACTGGAACTACCGTCGCACCCCTTCCTATTTTCGTTTATAAATTATTGGACTAGTGGTTCGCCCCGAACTAAGATCTCGCGAGTCTTCTATAAAAACAAAAAAAAATGTATAATTAGTACCACGAAACAATTAATCAATAACTTGACCCACAGTTTCATTCAAATTACAGGTAACGGTAGTTCATGTGAAATGGTTACTTGTTTTTGGGTAGATTGAAGTTATTCTGGATTTCTGACTTTTGCCTATATTTGTGTCACTAAAGCTACACATATACCAAATTTCAGCCCTGTGGGGTGGTATGAGTACCCTGTGAATTTTGTCAATGTTCAGTTTTTATTATGACTAATAACTTAAAAACTACAAGGTTTAAACTATAAATAAGAAACGTCTTGAAATTTACTTACAAAGACCTTTTATTAGACGTGCCATTGACCGGGTAGTCCCATTTTGTTTTTTTACCCCTCTTGAACTCCAATATCTCAACAACCCCCCCCCCCCTCCTCCCCCCTCATTTTTATTAGTTATATCAAATTTCACGATGATCGGATAAACGCTTCGAAAGTTATCCTCGGACAAACAAACATACATACCATACAACGCCGATATTCCCAAGTTGATTTAGAGATCTCGCTTCGCTCGATCAACAATTAAGGATGTTAACTTAGTGTTCAATCCACCAAGTACAATTTTTTAGATAATTTCTTCAAATACTTTCCACTAGAGGGTAGTCTTACCTACCTACCATGTTTGGTTGCCTACGTTCCATAGCTAGCGCGTTGTATCTTCAGCAAGCCCTTTAAATCCGAAGCTCGCAGATCGCAGGTTCTTAGGCAGGTTTGGAGCACCGAGTAGCAACAAGTGGGCATGCATGTGTGTGTAACACTCACTCATGGTCACGAACCGGTCGCTTAGACCCGAGCACCACCGTTGGATACCACATAATTTGAATAAATGATAAATTCTGACGCGGCGTTTCACAATTAAAACTGTTAAGGCAGAAACGCTACGATTTCATTTGCCCGTTACATAAATAGAAAGCAACAAGCTGCTGTATGTTGTATACAAATCAAACAAGCTACACTTTACCTACACATGTGACCGTTCGACGCTTTCAAACAGTTTAAACCGGCACTTCTTCAGTCTTAGAACTCTATGCCACCTACATTACCGCTCTTCTCGACAACGTTATAAAGCTCATCCACATATCACCGACAATTGGGTATCGCGCACCACACGCTTCACGCGATCTTTTCTACCCCATACTTGCAAGATGTGGAATGAGCTACCATCTGAGGTTTTCCCATTAGACTACGACATGGCACGCTTCAAGAGAAATGTAAAGAGGTTTCTACAGGGTAGGGAACGCATCGACAATACCCCGGGTGTTGCCGGTGTCAATAAGCGACGGTGACCGCTTACCATCAGGTGGGCCGTAAGCCTGTTTCCCCACAAATAACGTAAAAAAAAACATACATGCTGGAAATGGAACAACCTTATGACCCAACTCGCCTATAACAAAGTATTGCCTCGTAGGTCACGCACCTTAGAAACGTGCCCTACGATGCACTGCCCTGCGTCCATCAACTGGAGGTATACAGGTGTAGAGCCTCATGTGCCTGTATAACAATTTACTAGAAACAAGGCCCTCATGGCTAGCACACATCAACAGTATCGTATTGCAATACAAATTACAACATTAGTCATATTTTAGACGAAAAATATTCAACCCTATAAAGGCAGTATCACCCCCAGATACGTATCATCTTTCTGTACCTACGAGTTGACAAATTAGCAAACGTCAATAGTTTTCGTGGAAGGAAACAAAAAACGCTCACGAAAACTAATGACGTTTGAGTAATTTGCCTCCGTGTTGGCCCAGTAACGTCAAACGTTACTTAGCATAGATAATTGATTGAAAGTTGAATTTAGAATTTGCCTGTAATCTTAGTCTTATTACAAGGTAATCAAGAACTAACTATATGACAAAAAAAAAACGCTCACGATTTTATTTATAAACAATAAAATTAATACAAAGCTTAGATAGTTTGTTATTACTTTATGGTACACCATAAAGTACATATTTATATACTTTATATTATCTAAGTAGGTAGGTATCAATCCAATCCTCGATCCTTGCGTTCATCTGACACACTCCAACTCAGGACACCTGTACACTCCTCCTCCTACTTTGATAAGTATTTTACAGTGCAGGCTGTCCGGTTATGGAACGCGCTGCCGGTGGCTATCAGATGTGCCAAGTCACTTGCCATTTTTAAACGTATGCTCAGTAGAGAACACTATCTGAGTATTTGTCGCTAAATATATATGTATTTATTATTAATTATTTGTTTCTTAAATAAGTCTAAGTATGTACATATATATAAATTATTATGAGTAGTTATTATTTAGATTCATGTAACTTTCATTTATGTAAGTTTTATATTTTTATTTATTTTTTATATAATTAGTATTAGTATGTATGTATGTACATGTAGTATGTTAGGTACACCATTACACCCCAGGTAATGTCTACACAGTCCATTCCATCCAAAGGTTGTCTGGTAGAGATCGCTAATTAACGATAAGACCGCCAATTGTATCCATAGATTTACGTAGTTGTTTTTTATATGTATTTGATTCGTGGTGTGCAATAAAGTATTATCTAATCTAATCTAGGTATATTTTTTTTGTTTTTAAATTGTAATTTAAACATATACTATCTGATTTACGCCGCCGTCCTTATTTGTTCACATAGATCCTGTCCATCCAAAGGTAGCCTGGAACAGATCGCTTTTAGCGATAAGGTCACCCATTGTACCTATAATTTAGAATTGTTTTTTTTCTGTTATATGTCTATATATAATGGTGTGCAATAAAGGAATTATCTATCTATCTAAACAACAAAACAATTAAAGTTTACATTGTTCAACTGAATGTATACAATTGGCGGTATTATCGCTAAGTAACGACCTCTACTAGACAGCCTTTGGATGGATTGGATCATGTGAGTTATACCTAGCGTATCAGTGTGTACCAGATACAAACGTACGTACACATAGGTACTTACATATTAGAGCTATACAGATAGATAGATAATTTCTTTATTGCACACCATTAAATACAAACATATAAAAGAAAATACACTTTTAAATCATACGTACAATGGGCGGCCTTATTGCTAAAAGCTATCTCTTCCAGGCAACCTTTGGATGGACAGGATCTATATGAACTAATAAGGACGGCGGCGTAAGATATTATTAGAATCCCTGGAACAAGTATATTTTACAATTTATAAAAAAATATAGTTAATATAAAATAAAATGCTTCTTTATGTTATATAATATAATCATAAAATTACATAAATATTAATATTAAGGGTACACCGGAGGGACAATCGCCCATACAACACGTACTACCAAGATCATTTCTAATTGGAGCATATTTCTACCTTAATAAGGTATTATTTTAATTTGAATCAATTTTATCTAGGTTCCCAAGCATATAATAGATCAAAATACTTACCTAAAATGAAATAGAAGCATTCTGCATATTTTTACGTCATAAAAGACCTGTTTTCAATCTAATTGTTTCGTCTAACAACAACATCTTACGTATCCTAGTTATGGGAACATAGATTATATCGTCTAGTTACAGATTAACAACACAATGAGAAAAATACAACAAGTTTTCAGTCATCATTTTTGGTATTACGGAACACGGTCAAAATCTAATAAAATTTAGAATCTTTCTATTACTATCACTGTCGCTCTGCGTGGTCAAACTTCGTCACTAAACAGGGATAGCGATATTCAGGCCGAAGTTTTTGACGCGGCCGAATTGAAGTTGTGCTCAGGGTTCGCCGGCGCGTTAAGATACATAAAATAATATACAGAATACAGAACATATACAGAATAGAAGCTTACCGTCTAGCTTGATTATAGTCACATGATTATCAGTTCAAAACATTTTCTAAAACCTGCCTCAATCTTTTCATTTATTCATAAATTTTATTCATTTACGATCTCGTAAAGACAAAATGAACAAGTTCTACCAGATTAGTATTCTTGTATCTGTAATATAAGGGTGATTATTAATACAAATGTGTTCTAGCAATCGTATGATAAATATTCCGCTTTAGGAGAGTCGTTTTTATTATAATCTTGGAATGGAATATCTTAATTTGATCGAAATTGTCGTTACAATTATTAAAACAGATATTCCGCTATTTAAAAAAACAGATAGCAGAACTTCAGAAATAAAATTAGTATTTTATTGTGGGTACCCTTTGCTCAGCAGTGGTCCAGCATTTTTATTTATTTATACTTATAGAATAATACATTTGGACATTGAAGGCACAGACCACTTAGATGTACTACGTAGTACCTACAGACGGTCATGTGACGTACATTGGAGTTGGAGCGTAAAGGAGTGAATGGACCGATGCCACAATAGATTTTGACAAATGTTTTTTTTCCTTTTCGGTCACTCTTTTATGGCAACTGCCAGCATGCGCATTCTACCAGCGAACGAGGTTTTATTATACATACATAACTACATCCATATTATGTTGCACTACCAATATTACTTGACATCAAAGAAAGAACAAAACAAGCAAAGCAGTTAAACTATTTTATTCAATCATAACATAAACATTGCATTGGTACATTTTTTATTAATCGAGTAGATTCATAATCTTCTATTACTTAGATATAGAAAACAAGTCCACTGACACTCACTCATCACGATATCTTCGAAACTACAAAGAGTACGAGTTTGAAATTTGGCACATAATTATGTTTGATTTAGTATGTAGGCGTTATCCTTTTGGTCTTGAATTCAACATTCCTTTGACTTTGACGTTTTATTCTTTCAAAACTTCTCGTTTAGAAGCTTGCATTTCAGAGTCAAAGATTTTAAATCTCTGATCAACATCTTTTTTCTGTTTCTTGGAGTTGAACAGTCTGAAAATAAAGAGATTTACACTTTGTACCCAGAATCTTTATATTGACACTAAAACCAAGAATTTTGCACTAAATTTTGAACACGAACATATTCTCTTTTAATTATGTACCAGTTTTATCCTGCCTATTGAAGCTCATAAAATAACTCGTATCACCTTGTATATTTTGGGTCTCAGTTCCATGTTCCAGCTGGTCAGATATGGTGCTCTCTGTTAAATGTATGGTGTCCATGACTGCATCTATAAGAAAAATTATAACGTTTGTAGATAATGGGAATAATATTGGATTTATCAAGTTATACATTTGTCAGAATTGACTGAAACAGATCTCAATTGAAAACGCTAAAACGGGACTTCACCAAGAGGCATACTGAACTGAGTGACAAACTTAATATGTGGAACAACAGGTAGGAACAATAACTTCAAGATGACATGATTCACCAAACAAACATAACTATGTTTTACCTGATTCAATGCAAATAGAAGCTTCGTGAGCTGAACTGTTGATCAGGGATGACTCGCTTTGAGTGCTGTTTGATGCACAATAAGTGTGATCACGGTGAGGCAGCTTGTGGTCTGTGTGAATTTGCGGCACTGAAAATTACAATGAATTTGATTATTTCATGCTGCGCCGCCGAATAACATTAACTTCAGAGGCCATGATTCACCAAACCAACTGTACCTACATATGTTTTACCTGTTTCAATGCCCATAGAAGCTTCATGAGCTGAACTGTTATTGAACTGTGAAATTACTGAATATTGTAGCAGAAATTAATAAACAATAACAAATTAATCAACATGAACAAATTTCTGTTTGTTGTAATGGCAGCTATTTCAATAGACAACAAATCGGTCCATGTTAAAAAATTACAAAACGTCTCCGGATCCGGCGAATGGATTGAATGAATGAATGGAAAAATATCGCACAGGTCACAGATTAGGACATTTAGCGTTTACCTGTCATCCAGACTATTGCATCGGTCTTTCATTCATTTCTTACGGTCGTCGATCTTGTAGGGGACATTACCAGGCATGATTGAAGGTCTTGTGGTGCAGAGGAGAAGAGTGGCAAGGGTCAAGTGCGCCACTACCCCCGAAGTGACTACCACGACCAAGAGTGTAACGACTGAGAAGAAGAAGAGGATAATTTAAAATCTAGATACAGTAATGTTCTATTTCAATCTGGGCCTCTTTAAGGTAGGAGTGAATAGGTGTCTTCTAGATCTTCGTGTTTCGTCTTAGACCACATCAACGCTTACCATCAGAATAGATTGTGGTCAAACGAAGATATAAATGTGAAAAAAAAAGTTTTCCCAGAGTGGCCATACACTGGCACGGACTGTTCGTCGAACGGTAGCAACTTTTTTCAATTCAATTCATTTATTTATTTCAGACATGTCATCCATTTTGTTAGTAAACAATAATGCAATCTTAGAACTATGTTAGTAGGCGATTTCAATTAAGTTAAATATAAAACAAAAACAAAATAGCATATAGATAGCAACGACAGTTCGATTACCATAGAGTGTTGTAACAATGCCACCTCTGAATGATAGTTTTCTAGACCGTTTGGCTCCACCGACAGTGCCAACAAAACTATTATTTATTTATTCAATCCCTGCAACTATTTCCACTTGCCTTTACGGCCTAGACGCTCCTTTTTCTATGAACGAGCTGAAGGGTGTTTTATCAGAAACATATGATACGGCTCCTGGTAAAGATGGTATTCCATATTCATCTTTGTGATAGCGCCTTGCAATATTTTCTTGACGTTATCAATTCCGTCATGTTGCCAGGTGACATTCCTTCAATATGGAAAATCCAAATTGTATTGCCACTATTAAAACCAACTAAAAATCCTTCAGATGTTATGTCATATCGACCAATAGCACTGTCTCCGGTTATTATAAAATTACGGAACATCTAATTAAAAATAGAATCGAATGGTACATTGAAAATCAGAATATTTTACCTAATAGCCAATATGGCTTTAGGAAAGGTAGGAGTTCAATGGATAGCGTGAGTGTTTTTATAACAGACATTCGCTTGGCCTTTTCGCAAAATAAATCTGTTGTTGCAACATTTTTAGATATAAAAGCTGCGTATGACAATGTTTTAATTGAGTTACTAACAAACAAATTAAATATATTAAAGGTCACATATTTTTTATCCAACTTTATACGAAATATGTTAACTGGTAGAGTTATTATTTTAAATTCTACAGAACTCTTCAGAGTTGCATGGAGAGGTTTGCCTCAGGGTTCTGTTTTAAGCCCACTTCTCTATAATATATATATATACATATGATTTGGAAGCGTCTGTGAGTGACAAAGTTAGTATATTACAATATGCTGATGATTTGTTAATATACTCCATAAGTAGTTTCATGGATATAGCTGCATCTAATATAACATTTGCTCTGAGATTTTTAAAATTATGGTTAGATAAACACGGCTTGGAACTATCACCTGCAAAAAGCACCGTGGTTCCTTTTAGTCGTAAGCTTAACCCACCGCCCATAAATATTAAGTACGATGGTATTACCATACCCATTAAAAGCCATGCCAAGTTTTTAGGCGTCATCTTAGATTCTAAGCTTACTGGTCATCCACATTGCGAATATATTGTAGAAAAATATAAAAAACATCTTAATCTGCTAAGATGCCTCACTGGTGTATGATGGTGTGCCCATCCATTCTCTTTAAAATTGGTGTACAATGCTTTGATTCGAAGCACTCTTGATTATGGCACTTATTTGTTAGAGCCTGGTAGAGTTACTGCATTTAAGACTTTAGGTTCTATCCAATCCCGAGCAATGCGTATAATTATGGGAGCAATGAGATCCAGTCCTATCAATGCATTGCAGATAGAATGTGGCGACCCACCTTTACATTTAAGACGTAAATTTTTGGCAAACAGGTTCTTCTTTCGTGTCCTACAAACGTCTAATCATCAGCTACTTCCTAGAATTCGAACTTTCAGAGCTTGTTCGCTATCTTCGTACTGGAATCATAAATTGCCTCCGAATCTCATTTATAGTTTTCACACTTATAGAACCTTTTCAGCCCCAACTCATCAATCATTACTTCTGCCCATTTTCCATTGCAACTTCCAGGCCGTAATAATGCTTCCTAATGTTTATTTTGACCTGAATGTTGATCGTGGTGACAAATATACTAATATCTATTTTAATTCAATTGTCGATGAATGATGGCATGGATGGCATCAAATTTATACTGATGCTTCCAAGGATTCACAGTCAGGTAGTGTTGGTGTAGGTGTTTATCACAAACAGTTCAATATTGTCCAAAAAATTAAATTTCCGTCCGAGACTTCTGTCTTCACTGGCGAATGCTACGGCATTGTGAAAACGTTAGAATATGTTTTGTTAATGAAACTCGAAAATACTGTTATTTTCAGCGATTCTATGAGTTCTTTACAATCACTTATTAAATATCCTTTTCGCTCTAAACTACATTTCCTCTTATATTAGAAGCTAGGATGAAACTGTTACAATGTAATGCGAAAGGATTTACTGTTAATTTTGCGTGGATACCTAGCCATTGCGGTATATTGGGTAATGAATATGCTGATAAATTAGCTAATGAAGCTGTGGAGTGCGGAGACCGTTTCCCTTACAAAAACTTTTCTCAGGATATAATTGCTCTGCCCAAGGTTTATATTAAGGAAAGTTGGAATACAGATTGGGACGACTCCAGCAATACTAAGGGTAGATATTACAGGCAAATTCAAACAATGATTCCCATCAAACCCTTTTTTAAAATGAAACTCAGTAAACGTGCCACTACTATCATAATAAGAATGCGACTAGGGCACACGTGCACGCCAGCTCATCTAGCGCGGATGAAAATCTTAGATGACCCATCTTGTAGTTGTGGAGATAAATTTGGTGATGTAAATCACATTTTCTTTTCGTGTATTAACAATGACCACGTTCAATTTTACAAAGATCTTGTATCCCTTCATGTTCCGCTTCCTTCAAATATTAAAATCCTTCTCTCCTCCTTAGATCCATCCGTGTACCAATGTTTAGAATATTTCATTTGTACAAATAATATTATTATATAAAATCATAAATTTGTGAATATCAATTGTAAATATCTCTTATCTTGTATAATTTCTCATTAATGTATCCTCTTCTGATCCTTTCCTAGTTTAGTGTATTTAACCCGGGTTTTGTATTTATTCTGTTTCCCTATTTTTTTTTTATTTGCCAATGGCAAATGCACAAACAGTGCGACGCCACAAAAAAAAACCTAGAGTCGTGCTCCGTTACTTCAAGGAGCCTTCCTTGGCGTGCGTCTCACGGCTGATCTGCCCGTAACCGCTGCATCACCACAAATGCTGGTAAAACTAGGCGTATCTAAATGCAAAGAGTGTAACACTATTTTTTATTAATTCATTTATTTCGGAACAAGTTCATAGCTACATTGGATTATACAATGAATTCGAAGTTATACAAAAACAAAATAACACTCTTGAAAAATAACAAAAACCAACATAACTTTACAATAAAATAAATGAAAAATTAATATAACAATATCAAAAATTTAATAAATAATGAACGCCCCCTAACATACATACACCATCACCATGAAAGTCTAAGAAATTGTTAAAGAAAATCGTAAAATGTCCTATTTTTTGTCACATTGTCTTCTGCAAATATGAAAACTATAGAATCTATAAGAGGCATTACTGTTCCACGGGTGGAGGAGATGAACGAGCAAGTCCTGCTCCGGAGCCTGGTCCACCCCCACAGTAGCGCCAGCTTATTTGCCTTGCGTGTGGAATACACTTCAGCTCGCTAGACAACCTGACGATGCTTCAGTCTTACGAAACGAAACGGGAAACGCGGTCGCCGCGCGCAACTGTACCAACCACCCCGGTTGTCGAAGCGAGGGTATCTACTGGCACCAGGCTAGCTGCTGATGGTTGAGGTCAGGTTAGAAGCGGCGTAATGCACAATACACCCCAATGCGGCACGTCAGTGCAGATCTTATTCCCCTTACCCTAGAATTCGAATAAGATAGTCTTGCCACTAATAAAAAAACTTTATTAAAACTTGAACTCCCCATAAAAAAATATAATTATACGATTGAAGTATGACTCAAGTTGATGAACGCATGGCAGTGCATCGTAAGACACGTTACCTGCGTAAGGTGCGTGACCTACGAGGCATTACTTTGTTATAGGCGATGGTTACCACTTAACATCAGGTGGGCCATAATGCTTGTTCCATATCCAGGACGTATAAAAAAAAATAGACACAGTGAAAAAATACAATTTAAAAAAACCTAGAAAATTATTTTTAACAATAAATTGTTGAGCTAATTTTTTTCACTTGCCTCAAACCTAAAATTTGCCAACATATAAATAAATAAATATTGCTGGACATTTCACACAGCGCTATCTAGCCCCAAACTAAGCAGAGCTTGTACTATGGAAACCAGGTAACTGATAGAATACTTATATACATTTTTATTGTAAATACATACTTATAATATATAGATATAGAGAAACAACCAGACCCGGAACAAATATCTGTAGATCATGCAAACATTTGTTTCGCGGCGGGAATCGAACCCGCTACCTCCTGCGTCTCAGCTGGCTATCCGCCCACTGCACCACGGAGGTCGTCGACTTACATATACTTATATGTATATACTTTTACAAATGCATTTTGTGTAAATTGATGTCCTTTTGAGATAATTATGTACCTATTCATATTAAATATTAATCATAAATTAATTTTATTTTCCTCAAACCTAAGAATTGTAATTTATTATCAATTTAATTTAACAACAGGAAGATCCATATTTTTTTCTGTAAACAACTATACCAATACGGGTATTCCTATGGTTAGAATTCAATGTGTGAACGTGGGAAGGAAAACAAACCATTCAACTTATTCACGATTTATATATACATATATAGTAAATAAACTCACAATATTATTACAATGCAATGCCACGCAGGTAAGTCTAAGTTAGACGTAACTTGTGGGCTAATTCAATTGTTATGGCATTCATGATAAAAACTTGTATGCATTTACCCAACGACCGTAATTTTAGGGTGGTGTAGTCGGGTTTCGCGATGTTCATCCGTATTCGAACCCTTCGCTGTGCGTAGTCCGACAAGGGCTTCGCCATTATAAATGCGAAAGTTTGGATATTTGTTTGTTAAACTTTAAATAACAAAACTAAAAATATTTGTTTTCAGTCCATCCGAGACCATGACTGTTGCAACACAGCCGAAACGTCGGGATAACAAATAAAAAAGTACATACGCGATAAATACCCGTTTTAATAACCGAGACAAACCTTTAAGGTTTTACAGTGCTTTATGTATGTTTATGTATGTAACTTTTTATTAAATAAATTAAAAAAAAAAAAAAAAATCAATAATTATTTGTTTGTTACTCAATCATGTCGTAATGGCTGAACCGATTTCGATGAAATTTGGTGTGTTGATGGATTAAGACCTGGATTCAAATATAGGGTACTTTTTGTTGCCAAAGTAACCTGTTGTATTTTTAATTGCAGTACATACATCATTACCTAAATGTTTTCTTCACTCTCTTACGGAGTATCTTTAACTGCAATACACTAATGGCGGGTTCTAATATCCGTTGGTAACCGACTACGACTCGTATCTCCTTGAAAAAGGGTCAAACTAGTGTCAAAGTTTGTCAAAGTTTGACACTAGTTTGACCCTTTTTCATGGAGATATGAGGATGTGATATGAGGATAGGAGGATGTCCTGGACGTATGGCCATAAGCCGCACCTCGCCGTTTTAATTTTGCCATTATCATTTTTAAATGCGTTATACAAATTGCGGATAGTAGAGGTTTTATTTTGGCATTGATATTAAAAGATTTAGCATAACACGTTTTCCAAGGTTGATTTGGATGAGACGCGAGTACAATATGGATGCCTCCTGTCATTCAGACTATTAAGTATTAATTTTCTGATAAAATATGTATAACGTATACCCTTAGTTTTGATCCCGTACAGAAGTTTACTGCAATTTGTAGCCAGCAATGGCCAACAGTCCAACTCCACTATCCGGCATCACATGCCCAATCTACTCTCCACTAGTTGCCGTGCATTGAGTACCTAGCTCAACTATTTGCTGATAATTATTTGCTACTAATGCCCCCTCTACACGATGGGCCATCATAATAATAATAATAAAGCCTTTGTTAAACAATCTTATAAACACATATTTCTTACTAAAATTAAAATATATTTAACATAGACACCAGTTTCGCAAAGACTGTCTTGCTACTCAGCATAGGCCTCCCCTAAAGCTTGCCATAAAGTGTGGTCTTGTGTCTTTCTTCTCCATGTGACGCCTGCTATTCTTTTTATATCGTCTTCCCATATCTGACGCTGTCTCCCTCTCTTTCTTTTGTGTTGTCTTGGACACCATTCGTTCACATCCTTGCCCACTTGTCCTTTTTGTTCCTCATCATGTGGCCTGTCCACCTCCACTTTAAAGTGGGCTAAAGTGGGCCATCATACTAGCCCACTAAGATGAGCCAGCGTGTGGAAGACGCAGTTGTATCGGATGGCTTATGGCGCGGCGGGATGGCGATGGGATGGCCACGGTGTCGGTTTTTCGTCCGCACATCAAAGGTAGTGGGCCAGCGGTGGCAGTACGCGTCTTCACGTGGCCCATTCCACAGTGCGTGCTCGATCTGCAGATATTTGTTCAGGGTGTACTGGGTATTTTCTATGTATAATGTAAAATGTCTATGTATGTAATGTATTGTATTTATTAAGTATATCAGTTATCTAGTACCAGTCATCATCATCATCATATCAGCCGTAGGACGTCCACTGCTGGACAAAGGCCTCCCTCATTGATCTCCAGGAACTGCGGTTGGAAGCGGCCTGCATCCAACGCCGACCTGCGGTTCTTACCAAGTCGTCTGCCCATCTTGTGGGTGGACGTCCTACGCTGCGCTTGCCGGTCCGTGGCCTCCACTCGAGAACCTTTCGGCCCCATCGGCCATCTGTTCTGCGCGATATATGGCCTGCCCATTGCCACTTCAACGTGCTAATCCGTCGGGCTATGTCGGTGACTTGAGTTCTCCTACGTATCTCCTCATTTCTGATTCGATCCCGTAGAGAAACCCCGAGCATAGCCCTCTCCATAGCTCGTTGAGCGACTCTGAGCTTATTCATAAGGCCAATAGTGAAGGACCACGTCTCGGTTCCATATGTCATCACTGGTAACACACACTGATTGAAGACTTTCGTCTTAAGGCACTGAGGTATGTTGGACGAGTACCAGTGGTCTAGTACCAGTATTAAGAAAATATTGGTAAGTGGTGTATAGATAGATTGCCGCAGCGGCTAATGCCTCCACGTCCATCTTGGAAAATGACTTAATCACAACTGAATGTCGCCATCGTGTAGTCGCGTTTTAACCAACGCATGGCCATCTCGCTGGTCCAGCCCTGAGCCATCATGTAGAGGAGCCATAATATTCCCAGCATTCGGAAATGAGTGAATCTGGCCGAGAAATTAAATTAAGACAATATCAACGAGTATTGTGCTATGAACACATTGCCGAGAAATGTTACTCGTTTCATCATATATGCGTTAAAACGTCCACTGCTGAACATAGACCGTAGATTTCCAGAGCGACCGATCTTGTGCGGCCTGCACCCAACGGCTCCCAGCAACCTTTATCTGGTCGAATCCTACGCTGCGCAAAAATAAATACGCAGATATTTGTTCCGGGTTGTTTCTCTATACATTATAAGTATGTATTTACAAAAAAAAAGTATATAAGTATTCTATCAGTTTACCTCGTACCCATAGTACAAGCTCTGCTTACTTTGGGGCTAGATAGTGTCAGTCAGTCCAGAAATATGTATTATTATTACTATTATTAAATACCTATCGGAACCCTCTCCTAGCATGCTGCGCGGCCTTGTCTTCTTAATAGGCCCATAGTGAGAGAGAGAGAGGGAGAGAGAAAGAGAGAGAGAGAGAGAGAGAAAGAGATAATTCTTTATTGTTACTCCAAATTAAAACAACTTAACCTAGAAAACTTAAAGACTAATACATGGTGGTACAATGGGCGGCCTTATCGCTCAAAGCGATCTCTTCCAGACCACGTTTCTGTGCCATATGTCATCAGTCATCAGCGGTGTTACGTGTTCAGGAGTACCATAATGAGGCTTAATTTCAATTTTAAATAGCCTTTATTAACAAACTTACTACTAGTAGGTAGTTTTACAATAAAATTGTTCGAATAATCTAAATTAGACATTGTTTTTTTTAAGGTTGTTTTGCTTTTCAGCATAGGCCTCCCCCAGAGTCTTCCATAATTCACGATCTTGAGCTGTCCTCCTCCACATCGTGCCTGCTATAGCTGTTAAGTCGTCTTCCCATATTCGAAATGGTCTGCCTCCTTTTCTCTTTCCTTCCCTAGGATACCATTCTGTTACGTCCCTAGCCCATTTTTCCTGTTTACTTCGGATGTTATGGCCTGCCCTCTTCCATTTTAGTTTTTTTGATTGTGTACGTGACATCTGCAATATTTGTCTTCCTTATGAGTTTAAGATTTATTTTATCTTTTCTTTTTATATTTAACTAATGAGGCTATGTGTCAATTTATATTCTCTTTTCCGTATTTCATCAAAATATATTTACTTGGGAAACATATTTCAGGACAGCCCAGTAGGTTTAGGTGACGGGCATGTATTTAAAATTTTACCCCCGATAACATTGATTTTTTAATTTGATTGAACATTACTTTTAACTAGACATCACCGAAATGCATGATGCCTAATTTCAGTTTTATGGCAGTAAAATTGCTGTTACTTGGACTGACGGACAGTGAAACTCTCAAGGGTTCCTTGTTGGACAACAGAACCCTAAAACAGGGGGGTGTTTAGGTATTAGATCTCCATCAACTAGACACACAAGCCTTTTTGCTGTTATGCACACAGGCACTAATTATGCTCAACACTCAATTGTCTGCCGGCTTTATATAAATTACAATAAAAAAATTCATTCTGTTGATATTTTCTTCTGTAACAAGGAACCTTTTAGGCGTAGCAGTTATCAATTGCTCGCTGAATCTGTTTAGATGGTAAGATGGATAGATACTAGGGAATGGAATCCCGATCCCGCGGGATCCCGATCTCGCGAGATCTCGTGTAATTTTTCGGGATCAATCCCGACGCATCATATGACGAGATCCCGTTCGAGATTGACGGGATTGGGCGGCAGTGGTCAGCGACGCTACACACGTCCACTCGGGGCGCAAGCGGCGCGCTGACTGACGGCCGCGAGCGGCAGGAACGCCAAACAGCGTTAGAAAACTATTCCGACTATTTCCGAATATTAGCGACAGGTGACGATAATTATTTAGTTGGTAAGATTAAAGAATAAAGATTTTTATTTTCTTTCGAGTAATATGTTATTTTAGTTAACCTCACTATCACAAACAAGCAGTTATTAGCTTTTTTAGTCATCCGAATTTAACATTTTTTTTTAAACTAGACGGGATCTCGAATTTGCAATCTCGAGTCGGGATTGCATTCCTTAATAGATACATATATGTGTAGATAGATATAGTCTTAATGGTAGATAAATAAAAAACTGCTGTTTTGGTAAATTGTAATAGATGGGTGGACTTTTAGATAAATGAACAGATTAATGTTACAAATGTGTATGTATGTGTATTTAATGTGGATAGATAAATACATTTAAAGATGGATAAACGTATGGATTGATAGATTCTAATATAAATAGATGGATGTATGTTTCTTTTTGGTGATTGTCGTCGTTATTTAATTTTAGATCTATAAATTGTAAATCCGTTTTTTTGCTGTAGGATAGACAGATAAGCATTGTAAACTTTTATTTTTAAGAGCTGTGGATTTTGTTGATAAATAAACAAAAAAAAAAAATATATAAATCCTTTTTAACGAATTAGTGTAAGTACATCACGTTTCAAATAACTAAATACATCTACCACCCATACTTAATAAGCTTATTGCTCAAACTGTAATACTATAATCCACTCAACGGTACCTATAAAGCCTTCTCAAAAACGTCGGCTAATTTTCTCACGCTACAAAACTAAAGAAGCTCAAAACTCACTGATTTTTTCCGAGAAAGCTCATCGCAAACCCTAATTAGCAGTAAAATAACAAAAGCCACAGGAGTCAGAACAAATAAAAACGCAAATTATATCCATTCATGGGAATTCCATTAAAATGGAATCCTTTGTGGAATAGATATATAAACAATTCAATGCCTATATTTCCTGTAGATAGACGTCATTTCTGTTGCATGTTCCAGGTAATGTATAAATAATACTTAGGTCGTTAATTATTACAATTCAATACAATACAAATACATTTATTTACCAAAAGTTTCACACAAAGTAAAAGTGTAGACTTAAATTGCTAATGGTCCCCGCACTAGGTCTAGCCAGTATCGCTATATGTATTTACTAGGTATTATAATGTATTTACATATATTATGTTTAATTTAAATATTAAAGCCGATTCAATTATGCACCTAACATCCTGCTTTTCGTGTTTATGATATGAAGTCACCCTGTACATACTGGAAAGCCGAGAAGAACGTCCTTCCTCTAGATCAGGGATGGGCAAAGTACGGCCCGCGGGCCAGCTCCGGCCCGCCGACTGTCCTTCGACATGAATAGTACAAATTTTCAAAATTACAAGTTCCTATCTTAAAGAACGCTTCCATTTCCTCTATCAATCCAATCCTCGATCCTTGCGTTCATCTGACACACTCCAACGCAGGACACCTGTACACTCCTCCTCCTACTTTGATAAGTATTTTACAGTGCAGGCTGTCCGGTTATGGAACGCGCTGCCGGTGGCTATCAGATGTGCCAAGTCACTTGCCATTTTTAAACGTATGCTCAGTAGAGAACACTATCTGAGTATTTGTCGCTAAATATATATGTATTTATTATTAATTATTTGTTTCTTAAATAAGTCTAAGTATGTACATATATATATATTATTATGAGTAGTTATTATTTAGATTCATGTAACTTTCATTTATGTAAGTTTTATATTTTTATTTATTTTTATATAATTAGTATTAAATAAATAAATAAATATTGCTGGACATTTCACACAGCGCTATCTAGCCCCAAACTAAACATAGCTTGTACTATGGGAACCAGATAACTGATAGAATACTTATATACTTTTTTTTTTGTAAATACATACTTATAATACATAGAGAAACAACCAGACCCGGAACAAATATCTGTAGATCATGCAAACATTTGTTCCGCAGCGGGAATCGAACCCGCTACCTCCTGCGTCTCAGCCGGCTATTCGCCCACTGCGCCACGGAGGTCGTCAAGTATCAAGTAATAAGTCAATTAGTATGTATGTACATGTAGTATGTTAGGTACACCATTACACCCCAGGTAATGTCTACACAGTCCATTCCATCCAAAGGTTGTCTGGTAGAGATCGCTAATTAGCGATAAGACCGCCAATTGTATCCATAGATTTACGTAGTTGTTTTTTATATGTATTTGATTCGTGGTGTGCAATAAAGTATTATCTAATCTAATCTAGTATGGCCCCCGAGAATTATTATTTTCACGGTCCAGAAGTATAAACTAGTTTATACTTAGTACCCTTAATACAGTGCCTCTCTATAATTCCCAACTCGGGGCTAAAATTCTAAGAATTTCTTCTTAGTGAGGAGTCTTCTGTTCTTAGTGTGAAATTCTGTAATCTATACTAATATTATAAAGAGGATTTTTTTTTATTTTTGTGTGTATGTTTGTAATGAATAAACTCAAAAATTACTGGTCCGATTTCAAAAA
Source organism: Philereme vetulata (assembly GCA_918857605.2). Classification (NCBI taxonomy): domain Eukaryota; kingdom Metazoa; phylum Arthropoda; class Insecta; order Lepidoptera; family Geometridae; genus Philereme; species Philereme vetulata. The sequence continues at coordinate 2,583,552 of OU975471.1, read as the reverse complement.
TTCTTTCACCATTGGAAAGCTACATTTACCCTGAGTAACATAGAGCTACTTTTTACCCAACTGCACAGAAGGAGGGTAATGTTTTTTTATTGAAAAACTACGCGTGCGAAGCTGCGGATTGGTCAGCTAGTGTTTTTATATGATTAAAAGTTTCAACACAAAATGCATTTTTCCTATAATTCTGGCCCTCCTCTGAAATTTCTTAAACTTTCTGACCGCCTATTAAGGAAGTTTGCTCACCACCGCTCTGGATATTAAACCCAATACATGCCCGTCATATGGCCTAAAGCTGCTGGGCTGTCTTAAACTAAGTTTCCCAAGTAAATATAGTTTGATGAAATATGGAAGAGATAGAATATTAATTGACACATAACCTAATAGTACTCTTAGACGAGTAACACCGGTAATGACTGCTAGCATTAAGTTCGCCTATGTACAGATTTATGTATTTTGTGCAATAAAGAATTTTCAATCAATCAATCAACGACTGATGACATGTGGCACAGAAACTATGGGCCTCTTAAGAAGGCACATGGTCGCTCAGCGTGCTAAGGAGAGGGTTTATGTGTTATTTTTGCGCAGCGTAGTATGGTCTGCCAATAGATGGAAAGACGACCTAATAAAAGTTGCTGGGAGCCGTTTGGTGCAGGCCGCACCAAACACTCTGGAAATCTATTGTGGAGGCATATGATCGGCGGTGGATGTACTTACAGACTTTTTTCACCAGTAGGCTTGTTGGCTGTAAAAATATAAAATGGGACACAAAAAGCTGTTATGATCATGAAGGTTAAAAACCGTAAAGTTTTGAGATATTCTCTTAGGCATTTAGGTTTAATCTTAGGTTTTTTTTTATAAATATGTATGTACTATTTTTAGTATACGTATTTTTTTAGTCATCATTATAAATACGGGATTTATCACGCACCGGTGTTTCGACCGACAATGTTAATATGAATAACGTTTAGCCTCACACTCGGAGCGGATCGCACTACCCTTATGAAGGTTCACTAATTGAACCGAAACATTGTCGTTCGAAACAGCGATAAGACGGTACGTGATAAATTCCGTATTTATAATAATGTTTGAATCATTCACGAAAGTTTTCTAAGTATTTTTTTTGATTGTTAATTTTAACCAGATTAGAATAATTTCAACGTTATTCATTTAGTTTTAAGTAAATATAATATTAATAAATGTATTTCAGACGTATTATGTACATACATATACACTTTAATTGCCGTATTAAGTATTATTTTTCCTCCTGTGTGTATGTTTTTTAGTGTGTATAATTATGTAAGTTTATGTGTTGTGTCTGCTTCTTTTTGTACAGTTTATGTGAATAAATGTCTTCTTCTTCATATATGGTTAGTACTACATTTGTTTATATGTATATGTGTATGCGGTTGGCACGTTTATTAATAGTAAATTCATGTAAAAGCATCTTGTATTTCTTCTCTGGAATTGATACATAACCTGTTTCGTTGCTGTTACGATGGTAATCAGCAGTTTGTCAATTCTGCCAATGCAACCAGACTCTTGCCAGCCAATGCAACGGATTGCAACTGTAGGCTATCAGATTCACTTCGATATGATTCATCATCATCATTATCTACCCGCCTTATACCACAGTGAGGTTGCCACAACATGTCTCCTACACCTTCCTATCAGCTGTTATCTCAATAGTCACTTCGAAGTTTGATCTTCGAATTGGTTCTAATTGTTGTAAATCGCTAATATTATAAATGCAAAAAGAGTTTGTTTGTTACGCACTCACGACGTAACAACTGGACTGATTGCGATGAAATTTGGTATATAGATAGATTATGACCCAGATTGAGACGTAGGCTACTTTTTATCGACGCACCACGCATTCGAAGTTGCGGGTGGAAGTTAGTTTTTAAATTTTTTACTTAATTTCATTTAATTTATTTATTTTTCAGATCTGTCATCCATTTTGTTAGTAAATAATAATACAATCTTAGAATTATGTTATTAGTTAATTGCAAATAAAATAAAATTTAAAACAATTTAACGTAATAAAATCGGTACATACACAATAATCATACAAACAATAATGAATTCAAATTCAGACAATCAATAGCTAGGTCAAACAAATAAATATAGAAACTAAAAAGACAATATTTTTTTTATTATTTTATATTTACCTATAGGTATTATGTTTTTATTGCTGTATTGAGAACTATTACGCCTTGTTTTCCGTTGTGGTACCGTAAGGGGTCCGTGGGATGTCTCGGGGACGGGGAATACCAACAAATCTCGGATGTTTAATAGATCGCTTAACCCCAAGTATTATTATTATTATTTGGAGCCTGTCTGTCCCTCTGCAGGGCAAAGGCATCCCTTCCTTCCACTCCACTCTATCATGCGCGTGTGTAGTCCAGTCTTCCATATACGAGTCGAGTTTGTCTTTCCATCGGCGTCGCGGTCTGCCACGTGGTCGTTTTCTGTCTTTTGGTATCCACTCGGTGGTGGATTTTGCCCATACTCCGACATGCGGCATAGATGTCCCGCCCAGTCACACTTTAACTTGCCTACGTGTCCAACGTCCACGATTTGTGTTTGGGAGCGCAGTTCACGGTTTCTAATGCGGTCTGTTAATTTGACTCCTAGGATACTGCGCTCCATGGCTCGCGTTATCATAACCCCAAGTATATAAATTAAAATGTATTTATTCACGAATATCGAGTAAGTTACAAGATTATAACATGTTTGTTTCATCTAATAGCCTCATAAGAGACATGAGAATTATCTTAACTTTTCATCACGAATGCGAGGAAATAAAATAAGTTTTTTTGTAAAACAGTTTGTTGGTAAAAAGAAAATTTGCGTTTCCGGTATCCATTGTACTTTTTAATTAATCGAGCGAAACGAGATCTCTAAATCAACTTGGGCAAATCGGCGTTGTGTGTATGTATGTATGTTTGCTTGTCCGAGGATAACTTTCGAAGCGTTTATCCGATCATCGTGAAATTTGGTATATAGATAGGTAGTGTTGGCAAAGTTTTGGTGTGACTAAATGAGCTACAAATGTGGAGGGGTTGTTGAGATATTGGGGTTCAATAGGGGTAAAAAAAACAAAATGGAACTATCCGGTCAAATAACACGTCTACTAAAAGGCCTTTGAAAGTACATTTCGACACTGTTTTTATTTTTGGTTTAAACTGTGTAGTTTTTAAGTTATTAGCCATAACAAAAACTGAACTTTGACAAAATTCACAGGGTACACCAGTGACCCCACAGTACTTAAATTTGGTATGCGTGTAGCTTTAGTGACATTAATGTAGGTAAAAGATTGAAATCCATAATAACTGCAATTTGTACCCCAAAAAAGAGAAACCACTTGACATGAACTCCCGTTACCTGTAATTTAAATGAAACTGTAGGCCAAGTAATTTGGTTTTTATTTCGTGGCACTATTTAATTAGTCAAAGATTAGGGCCGGCTTGCACAATGATCCCTAAAAGTATTTAGCGACTAAACATGTTTAAATTTTATTTGTTTGTATGATTTGACAACTCTTTAAATCATATTTAGCCAGTAAATACGTTTAGGCATCATTGCGCGAGTCGCTGTTTTGGAAGAGTCGCGAGATCTCAGTTCGGGGCGAACCACTAGTATAATAGAAATAAGGATTTGTCATGAATGTTGTGGTTTTATTATAGCACATATAATTAATTCAATGAGCCTCATTCTATTTTCAAATTTACTAACGGCCCCGGGGCCGTAAACGCAATTCCGGATCGAGTTTACAATGACAAACATTCAGAGCATGACTGATGAGAATGTTATATAATTACATTTAAAATAAATAGACATAAAATCCAGTGAGTGAAACTTATGTACCAAGGTACAATTATTACATCTGTAGATAAGTACATAGATACTGCAGTAAAATGAACTTTATTAACAATAAAATAAAATATACTGCACTACTTGCACTTCGCACAATTTACGGGAAGTGAAATCCGATCCGGGTTCGTAGAAACCGGACTCACTACAGACTGCTATTCTACGCCTTGAATTAATAACCCAATTAATTCCCTTAGCGATGTACTGAGATGACACCGTACTAATTGTCTGCAAGGTTAATATAAGTACTATTCACTAGCGTTGTAATGTACACCAGGATTGGTGAGCCACGTTCAAACTTTTAAAGGAAAATCACATAATCATTTATTAGCAGCTAAATATAGGCCCAATTCTGGAATGCGTTCACCAATTTTCTTGTTATCGACAACAGTGCCACCTACCGGGACCAACAATAACTAAGAACCATCCAGGTGAATCCATAAGTAAAAAAAATAACATCAAAATTATATCACAAATTATCAGAATACAGTTAGGTAGGTAGGTAGGTTTAATTCTGAAAAATTTATCTCCGTGATAAAAATGACCAGAAAAACACGAAAAAATAAATATACTACAACCCCCCCCCCCCCCCCCCCCAACCTTGTAATATTTCGTGATTTTTTCCGAACCCTCTCCCCTCATTCGAGCCTCATGTGATTAATGGACGAATCCTTAGGAGGAAAATAATTGCGAACACACGCACACCGGAATTTTATAAACAGGCTGAGTCAGACACCATGTAAAAGGAGCAGAGGACCAGGTGGCCGGCCCAAATCAACCCTACTTTATGTTCTATGATTTTTTATAGTTTAGGAGCTAGGGATATTTGTACGTACTGATTTCAGTTTCCTAAGGAAAACGAAAAATTTCCTAAGAAAGACGCTTAAGTGGCCTTGATGAAAATTTCAGAATAAGCAGTTATTGAACTATGAAGCTGACCAATCCGCAACTTTGCACGCGTAGTTTTTCAATAAAAACATTACACTCATTTGCGCAGTTGTGTAAAAAGTACATTACTCAAGATGAACGTATCTTTCCAATGGTGAAAAAATTTTTGCAATCGGACCCGTAGTTTTTGAGTTTCTTCATTACAAACATACACAAAAAAATACAAATCTTTCCTCTTTATAATATTAGTATAGATATACATATATAACAAGAACGAAGTTTGAATAATGACATGGCAACATTTCATTGATTTTTTCAGTCGTAACACCCATTTGGCAAAAATGTATAAAATAAACGTACTCTTTATGCAGTCGGGTAAGATGGAGATAGAGCGAGTATTTCGTAAATTTATATAATAAACTCGACATTTACAAATACGAGGATTGGGCCTATCAAATTATTTCGACTTATGATATCATGATGATTGAAGGTAAATCACAAACATCCTTTGAACATTTTAACGTGGACAATTTTAATCAACACGCTTCTAAAAAATAGTCTTTCTACAAGTTTTCATATCAAGCTTTAAGCGTGCTGGGGGTTAACAATTTGTTAACCCCCGGCGGTTGTTGGTCGCAACAACCTTTGGGATGTTTCAGCCAGCTCACTACCCTAGACTCAATAAGATCAATCAATAGAAAGTAAGGATTTTAGGCTTACAGGTGAGCAATATATGGCGGAGATTAAGATCCAAAGTCTCGAACACCGCCGTAAAGTTGCCAGCCTATCGATATTTTACAGAAACTATACGATCTGATCCTGGCATCTCCTTTCCATCAAAGGACAAGCAGGCGCATGGCTCAGTACCATCTGTACCTAGTTGATATACCATCCATTCGCACACACCGTTTTGGTTCTACGTTCTAAATGCGTACAGCTAAGGTATGGGACACACGTCTGTTTTTCCTAAAGAATACAATCCGGGCCTCTTTAAGGTAAGAGTAAATAGGTTTCTTCTAGATCTTCGTGCCTCATCTTGGACCAGATCATCGCTTACCATCAGGTGAGATTGTGGTCAAACAAAAATCTATCCAGTTTAAAAAAAATCTTGTGTTTTCAACCAACCAACTGCAAAGCAACCATAGCAATATTAAAGATATAACTTTTGAAACTATCATGGTTGTGCTAATTGCACTAAAAACAACACATTTGTGAGTTTTTGAGTATCTCGATATTTCGGCGCAGTTGCTCAAAACCGCATAAATCATGGTAAATTTCTCGTTTTTAATGAAAATCTTCTAAGATATAAAAATCTCGAGTTACAGCTTTAGTGAACGCGCTCCTCCGAAACGGGACGTCCAATTTTAATGATTTTTTTTGTATATTTGGTAGGTATGAGAATAGGTTGAAATAGGTGATATCACACTAATCACACTTCACACTAGTATTATAAATGCAAAAGTTTGGATGTTTGTTTTATACTCAAACACGTGGTTATGGCTGAACCGATTTCGATGAAATTTTGGTGTGTTGATAGATTATGATCTGGATTCAAACATAGGCTACTTTTTGATGACAAGCTACGCGTGCGAAACGAAGCTAGTCACACTAATATTATAAAGGCGAAAGTTTGGATGTTTGTTTGTTTGTTACTCAATCACGTCGTAATGGCTGAACCGATTTCGATAAAGTTTTGTGTGTTGTGTTGATAGATTATGAGCTGGATTCAAACGTAGACTCTTTGTTGGCATTCAACACGTGCGAAGCCGCTGGCGGAAGCTAGTCTTTAATAATTACGAGTTAGGGACGATATCTGTAATTTTGAAATGATCATTTACGCATTTACACAGAAAGCAAGTTGCCTGCCAACAGGTTCCAAATTTGCTATGATTCTTTTTCAAATTTTTCAAATCCCTGTGACAGGTTTATTGTTTTTTTTATGACACGTTTATTTTAGTAGTTTTTCTTGTAAGTTAGCTTAATGTTTTCACTGCTTAATAGAAATATTGAACTTAATCCACTTTTGGTGTGACGTCACATGATGTGTATTTACGTAATATTTAATGTTATATGGACCTGTCTTATGTGACTAGCTATTTGAAAAAGACTGCAGGCACTAATTTGTTCGTTGGTAATGTCAGTGGCTTTTTAGTTTTCCTGCGTTAGGTCAGTGTCCAATTCCGGTAATGAAAATGAAACCTAGACATATTCAAATTTTGATCTAATGTCTGACAATGCAATGTTTCACGTAACTGAACGATGATGCTGCTAAAATCACAATCAAAATACATTTATTCGTTAAAATCACAACAAAAAGTAAAAATAGATCGCCTTAAAACGGATTTTTTAAAAAGTTAGGTACTTTACGAAGATTAGGGCCAAGAGGCCTTGAAGAGCATTGTGACAATGGTAAACGAACGTCTTTAAGTAGTTTAATGTCATTTTAGTGCAAATTACTTGAAATTTAGTTGTAATACACACCGGCCCTGTTATTACCTAAGCCATATTGCTGTCGTGTTGCTATCGCTAGTCAGGTCATCCCTTTCACACGTGAAGTACGTACTGTACGCGTGAAAGGGATGGTCTGACTAGCGATAGCGACACGTCAGCAATTTGGCTTGGTAATAAGGCGGCGGTTTTCTCACAAAATTTTACTTCCACGAGAGTAGATGGATATATGTATATACATCCCATTTTGTAAACAAAAGAATGGATTTCTTAGAAAGTTTGGTGTGTATGATGCCGACAGTCGAGTTTATTATGGTCTATAATAATAAAACGACAAAAGGATATACACAGCTGCGCAGTTTTTACGAATTTGGCAACTTAAAAAGAACTTTTTATTACAAATTGTTGTCGTTATTGAGAGTGGGTGTAATGCTATACAGAGTGTACCATTGTATGCAAGACAAGCTAAACCAACCAAAGCCGTGTGATTTCCACGCTTTAGAGAGTTTGTCGTTAAAACGAGTGACGTTATATGGAGTTTACACTGTATATACATATATCTATACGTATAAAATCAATTGCCGTTCGTTAGTCTCGCAAAAACTCGAAAATGGCTAATCCAATTAGAGTTTTTTGTTGTTTTCTTTATTTCCACGACAACGTTTGTACTAAATAAAGTTTTGAAAAAAAGCCCGGGCAATTTTAATAACTAAAAATTCTTTTTCTGTGGTATTTTTATATGACCTATATTTTATTTTGTATTCCGTGCGAAACAGGGGCGGGTCAACAAATTCATTTTATTTATTAATAATTAGATTTACAGTTACAGTAGCATCACACTAATCTATACTAATATTATAAAGAGTAAAGATTTGTTTGTTTGTATTGAATAGGTTCCGAAACTACTGGACCGATTTAAACAATTCTTTCACTGTTGTGTAGCTACACTATCCCCGGGTGATATAGGCTACTTTTTACCCAACTGCGCAGAAGGAGGGTAATGTTTTTATTGAAAAACTACGCGTTCGTAGCTGTGGATTGGTCAGCTAGTATATAATATTATATTACACAATATTTTTACACTATTTTAATGAAATGAATTATGCTTACCTGCGTTAGGTGCGGTTGCCTTCACAGAGTGAGCACAGGGAACGCTTCTATTGTAGTTTATTTAAATGTAAATCTGTGTATTTCTCATTGGAAATCATTAATAAATATAGGTAAATAATATTACAAATGTGAAAGTTTTGATGTTTGTTTATTTATTTGTTTGTCTGTTACTCAATCACGTCGTAACGGCTGCACCGATTTCGATGAAATTTGGTATATACGCAGATTATAACCTGGATTACCACGTATGCTACCGTTTATCACATAAATCAGTTCGCACTGGATAAAATGGGGTGTCAAGTTGCAACAGCGTGTTTAGCTTTATTTCTAGGTTACCTACACATTTAGTAGTGTAACGCGTACGAAGTCGCGGGCAACAGCTAACCAACCTAAACCAAATTTAATCTATATTATGTAATGATAAATCGCTTATAATCTGACCCACGTCGTGTTATAGTACTTTGCCGCCGGATTTTTTTTTTCTATTTACATTAGGTATGGCTTAATAAAAGATTATAAGAAATAGTGGAACTTCCACCAGGACCGGGGGATACCTAAAAAAGTTCTTTGTTTTGCTGGTAAACTGTTTGAAAAACGGTTGTGTATTAAGGGGAAACACAAGGGCCGTTTTCCCATACAAACGTAGTCCCCTGTTTCCTACCTGGATAATGCCAGTACAGCAATATTTTTTTTCTCAAAAATCTATGGCCACTATTGGCATGTTCCTATGTTTTCCTTTTATCATAAATTAATTATTAAAATAGATATGAACATTCAAAAACGTATAAAATTTATTATTATTTAAATCCATCATTACATAAAGATGTCAGAAATTATGTAAAGAACTGTCAAGTTTGTTTAGCTCACGAGAGTACTAACGAAGGTCCTCCGGGGTTAATGAAAAACCCTAAAGAGTCCAACGTCCCTTTCAGATGATATCCACTGATATCCTGGGACCGCTACACGCTCTATCGACTTTCTTATATCTACAATATCTGTATTAAAACACATACCTCGTTTCATTTTTAATTCTTTGTTAAATTTTAAATTTTTACAATTGGCCAATGATGGACAGATTTTCCGCTGTGTTCAAACATCCAGAAAACAAATTTGACTAGATTATATAAAAAAAGAAAACATAGGTACACGGTCAAAGCTTAGGATCTTTAATTTATATTAAAAAAAAATAGTTAAATCGGTTAAGTTTTGGAGAAGGAATCAGGGGACTACGAATCGTTGATTTTGTGTAATTTTAAAAGGTATTTTAGGTCCAAACTGCAGCTTTCTCTATCGCGCTTGTTCGGGCGCTGTGCCATACTGCGCAACAGCAATAGATTTTACACATATGTATTATTTATATTTATTTTTCAATTCTCTAGCCCTTGGTGTTTCCTCTTAACGCGCCGGCGAACCCTGAGCGCAACTTCAATTCGGCCGCGTCAAAAACTTCGGCCTGAATATCGCTATCCCTGTTTAGTGACGAAGTTTGACCACGCAGAGCGACAGTGATAGCAATAGAAAGATTATAAATTTGATTAGATTTTGACCGTGTTCCGTAATACCAAAAATGATGACTGAAAACTTGTATTTCCTCATTGTGTTGTTAATCTGTAACTAGACGATATAATCTATGTTACCATAACTAGGATACGTAAGATGTTGTTGTTTTTAATGAGAATTAATTAGATTGAAAACAGGTCTTTTATGACGTAAAAACATGCAGAATGCTTCTATTTCATTTTAAGTATTTTGATCTAATATATGGTTGGGAACCTAGATAAATACTATTCAAATTAAAATAATACCTTATTAAGGTAGAAATATGCTCCAATTAGAAATGATCTTGGTAGTACGTGTTGTATGGGCGATTGTCCCTCCGGTGTACCCTTAAACGCAGCCTTCCCGAGCATAGAGCGAAGAGCCGAGAGACCACTATCTGAGACGGGCGGTCGTTGATCTAATTGAGCATTTGAGCTGTGCGTGCGTGCTAAATGCTTTAATGGACTAATTACGGCGAGAGACGTGAATTGGTGAGTCAAACGGACGCGGCCATTCGTGGGTGGCAGACAGCGTGGCTCCTTTGCTTTTTATTCCTTCTCAAAATGTTTGCAGAACTATTATGGCAATTTAGGAAATTACAGGGCTTGAGGTTGTGCTGGTTTGGACGCTTTTGAAACGGGATTGTAGAGTTGATCAATGCGGGCAAGCGGTCCTACTTATCAAGTGGTGAAAGAGAACTTATTTGCGGCCTTCCTCTTTCTCGTTTTTTCGTTATATTATTGACTAGCTGATCAATCCGCAGCTTCGCACGCCTAGTTTTTCAATAAAACATTACCCTCCTTCTGCGCAGTTGAGTAAAAAGTAACCTATGTCACACTGGGATAGTGTAGCTTCCCAACAGTGAAAATTTTTTTTAAATCGGTCCAGTAATTTCAGAGCTTATTCAATACAAACAAACAAACAAACAAATCTTTCCTGTTTATAATATTAGTATAGATGATTATTCTTATAAAGTTGCCTTATCGTATAAGTTTCTCAACTATCTTTTTCCTCCTATTCTGTATTTTTTCATCAAACAATCTTAATTGGCTTTAATTCTCTATCGATTTCGCCGCTCGCGTTATTTCTTGGCACAGAATACCTACAGCGTGATCTCAGAACTTTCGCTGGCTGAATTAAGTAGGTACAATCGCGACACGCGCCAAAAAAAGACGACCGGCTTAGTCCCAGTTTTACAAACAGCGGTGACCGTCATATAACGGTCTATAGCAATGTATACGGAATCAAGATGTTGAATGAACGGGAAAATAGTAATAAAAATTTACATATCACAGTCTTATACTTTTTCTGGGTGATTGAAATGATTATGGACAGCCACACAACTGTCCACTTCTATTCCTACCCTGTGGAATGAATGAAGAAGGAAAGAGAGAGAAAACATTATAAAAATCATGTTTGTATTTTTTAATAAGTGCAATAAACTCTACTCTACACTAAAAACGTCTAAGTATACTATACAAAAAGTAAAAAGTTTAACTTTTGAAACTATCATGGTTATGAATAGTTGACGACCTTCGTGGCGCAGTGGGCGAATAGCTGGCTGAGACGCAGGAGGGTTCGATTCCCGTCGCGGACCAAATGTTTGCATGATCTACAGATATTTGATCCGGGTCTGGTTGTTTCTCTATATATTATAAGGATGTATTGACAAATAAAATGTTTATAAGTATTCTATCAGTTATCTGGTTCCCATAGTACAAGCTCTGCTTAGTTTGGGGCTAGATAGCGCTGTGTGAAATATCCAGCAATATTTATTATTCATTTATTATAATACTATTTGCATATTTACCATGATTTGTGAGTTTTTGAGTATCGGGATATTTCGAGGCAGTTGCACGCGCCATGATCACGGGCAAACTGAAGTATTTGCGAGTGGATGGTTATTGGCAGATATAACGATCTACCCTCATTCTCAGTCTCTTGCTAGGAATGAACTCACTAATACTATTACTACCACCGGTTTCATTCTCGATCATTACTCGACTCGGACACACAACACTCACGGTAGCAGGACGTGTAATTGGCACTTCACTTCTTCGGTTCTTACACATTTTCACCACAGGATTCCAGGCTCTAGATATTTGGAAACCATCTTCACGATCGAACTCATACACATATAAAAATAAACACAAATAAAAAGTTTGATATACAAAAATTGGTTATTTAGATCTCCAGCAGTAGAAATCGAGAAAAATTTAAAGCTAAATTGGGGTGGATTCTACCAAACTTGCATTTACACTCGAGTAACTATACCAGGGGTATATACGGGTATATATACTAACTATATCTATTCAACTTTCTTATTCTCGAGTAAGTCAAAAGTCGTTTTACCATGCTATCGGAAGTACTCTTGGAATTACTATACGCGAATAGCAAAACGAACGTCCATAAACCATCCTATTTTATGCCGGACAGCCAGGTAATAATCTATTATACAGGCAGGTATTTATTAAAGGTTCTAATTACTGGCAGGTACCTACATAATACTCAGGTATTACTTATAAGTATTTAGGTATCTACTAAATACTAATGCACAGGCGCTTACCTATCTGAAATTAATTCCAAGTTATATTCAATTTTCGTCAGAAGAGATAAAGTTGCTTCTTTACTCAAACGAAACCTGATCGCGAAATCATGATCATCGTAATAATCAAATAAATATGTTCTTTCTTTTATCCACCTTGGACGTCTAGGTGTAACTTCCTCGTTACTATCAGTATCTTCAATCAAATTTCTTAAACGTTCCATTAATTTTGTTACAATGATTCTTTCCAAGTAAGTACTTTGAGTTCAAATGACAAAACAGCACAGAAACATTATGGCATGCGGACGCCTTTAAAATATTCTTGGAATAGCTCGGTTATTCCATGTGAAACGGTGGTATAGTAGCTATTCCCGATTAGGGCCGTTATTCTTAGATTTGTAATTGGTAATACGTAGAGTTACTCTCGAATAACTGACAATTTATTCTAAGAATAAAACTTATTCTCGTTTGATCGAATCCACCCTTATAGGTTGAACTGTTTTCGTCACCGCTTTATTAAGGACGTCAGATAATTCGAAAACGAAGGCTTTAGTGGTTCGCGCGTAACGGCCCCAGTAGCTGGTGATTTGCAAAATGATTCCATACAATTATATCGATTGGATCTTTTAACTGATTTTTATAGCTCAAGATTGAGTTGAAAATGTTTTTGAAATTACCACTCACATTGAAATGGCACGTTGAATGCGCTTGTACAGATTATGAACACGAACAACATTACACGTTCAATAGTAGATTAACCTTTAGGATTATTGAACCATCAAGGATCACGCCAATACATTTTTTGTATGATTGTGGTCAAAACTTGTAATTAGATTTTTAATTATAATGATGAGTCAGTTGTACAATTAACATCAGTTTTACAATTAATACAAATATTCAATCAAAAATATTTGATACCATTTGAATAGATGTAGATAGGTATATCAACGTTTTCAAAAAAAAATGTAATCTATAATAATATTATAAAGAGGAAAAATTTGTATTTTTGTGTGTATGTTTGTAATGAATAAACTCAAAAACTACTGTGCCGATTTCAAAAATTCTTTCACCATTGGAAAGCTACATTCACCTTGAGTGACATAGGCTATATTTATTGTTAGAAAAATTTGTTTGTTTGTATTGAATAGGCTCCGAAACTACGGGACCGATTTAAAAAATTCTTTCACTGTTGGGAAGCTACACTATCTCCGGGTGACACAGGCTACTTTTTACTCAACTTTGGAGATGGAGGGTAATGTTTTTATTAAAAAACTACGCGTGCGAAGCTGCGCATTGGTTAGCTAGTGTATCAATAAAGTACCTATAAATGCCAGTTAATAATTTCTTACAAGCTAGTATGTCCACATTAGTCATTGTAGATTTTAGCAACACTGGATTTAAAAAAAACTAACCGATTACTCGCTGCACTAATTTCCACAAAAAAACAACATTCACACAAAACACCTTGTCTTTATTATGCAATTTAGATTTTGTCTGGACGAGGTACAAAACACTATAATAGTTAATATGTCAAAATTAGCTGAGTTTTATTTATTGAGAAAAGAAGAGCGTTCTAGTTTTTTTTATATTAATAAATTCATTTAATTTATTTCGTCATCGTTAGTTCGTCGAGTGGCGATGCCGAGTAGAAATCCAAAACGCACCATAGCCACTTACTCATGCCAATTAATTTGTCACTTTACCTAACAGTTCTCTTATCATCACCTTAGAATCCGCTTCTTCTTTTCACGTCCAAGATAAAACTTCCTACAAGGTAGAATAAACTGCACTTATCATTGTTTTCATACTTTTTCTGCACCTGCCGCCAAAGTTTTAACAATAGGGAGATGGTTAAAGTAAATATTGGGAAGATGAAATGGTTACACGCACATGCTTTGGCGATGACTGTGCTAGAACAATGATGAACAGGTTCGTTCAGGTGCAAGAATTATCTGATTTATCTAAACTCATACTTTTTTTATGGACAGGTGGACCGTTCGTTTCTTGGATGATGTAAGTTATAAATTATAATGCAACTTATGTTTGTAACATTAATAGTTTTTCTATAACTCGTCTCTCAAAGACGTCATATTGCCGAGACAATTTGCATTTTACACAATATACTAGAGAAGATGCTGATACAAAGAGAATATAATACTACGCTACCTATATATGCCATGATCATTTTTAGGGTTCCGTACCCAAAGGGTCAAACGGGACCCGGACGGGAATTACTACGACACCGCTGTCTGTCTGTCTGTCACCAGGCTGTATCTCATGAACCGTGATAGTTCGACAGTTGAAATTTTCACAGATGATGTAATTCTATGGCCGCTATAACAGAATAAAATAAATATTTAAGGGGGGTCCCATACAACTAACATGATTTTTTTTGCTTGTTTTTGCTCGATATTGATAACGGCAACAGGCCGACGCTTGAAATATTCACAGAATATTGAGTTATATTATTTATTTTAATAATAAATAATTAAATTAAAACAAAACAAATATTTAAGGCGGGCTCCCATACAACAAACGTGATTTTTTTCTCGTTTGCTCGATATTGATAACAGCAACAGGTAAACGCTTGAAATATTCACAGAATATTGAGTTATAATATGCACTTTAAAAATAAATAATTAAAATAAAATTAATATTTACGGGGATGGGCTTCCATACAACAAACGTGATTTTTTGCCATTTTTATAGATAATGGTAGGGAACCCTACGTGCGCGAGTCCGACTCGCACTTTGCCGGTTTTTTTTCCATGCCGCGGTGATAACTTTGTACGAACGACTACACAAGAAATCGAATAATGCAATAAAATATTATGTTATCCCACTATTGCAATGTGTATAAATAAAATAAATTAATATTGGTGGACATTTCACACAGCGCTATCTAGCCCCAAACTAAGCGGAGCTTGTACTATGGGAACCAGATACGAGTAACTGATAACTCACTTATATACTTTTTAATGTGTAACATCTTTCCTCTCGGTTTGTGGGAGTGATTTTGGCAAAAGGGACAGAAATGTGTAACAGGAAACCGGGGAAGCGCGCGCTATTTGATTTGACCAATGAGCGCGCGCGGTGGTCAGATGTTACACATCATATGCGACTACTGTAAGGCTCGTATTTTTTTTGGAAATACTTATATTATATAGAAAAACATCCAAACCCAACAACAATTTGTAGATCATGCAAACATTTGTTCCGCTGCGGGAATCGAACCCGCTGCCTCCTGCGTCTCAGCCGGCTATACGCCCACTGCACCATAGAGGTCGTCATATGTAGGTTTATCCCCAAGTTTCCCTTTATATTAAAAAAATATACTCAGAAACACTTGTTATTTCGACAGGACGATATTCCAACGTTATATCGTATAGTTGACTAATTCAATGGGACTTTATGTTGTTCGTTGGTAGTATGTATCGTTCGAGTTCCACGAAGTTAGTATCCGTCCATTTCCAACGTTACAACAATATATCTTCAAAAAAATAATTTTGAAATTTACACCAGCTAAAACTAGATAAAATAATTTAAAAAAAGGTGACTAAAACACTTTCCGTCCTATGAAGTCTCTGACATCTGAGCTGGTTACAAAGACCAAAGACATAATTAAGGTCACTTATACAGCGTGTTTGGTAATATACTGACGAAATTCAAGTGACGGTTTCTCAAAACTTAAAAAAAGACTTCTCGAAAAAAACTACTAGTTATATTAACAAATTTTAAAGAAAATCGAAGTTTATGTGATTAATTCGATATAAAACTAACTGCCTACTCTTGCAATCGACATCCAAAAATAAAGGTCGATTTGATATCTCTTTCGAAAATGGCTGCGGGTTTTGGGTTAGGAAGGAACAACAAGAGATATCTTGAGACGTCACCAATACAGTATCTGTAGTTAGGTGGCAATAAAGTGTTTGTTTTTACATGACAAAATAAATTTCACATTTCTATGTTAAACATTTCTCAATTTTATTTATTATGCTCATCAAAATAACTTCTTTCATTTGTGTGCGTATATTATCAAACACGATATATACCTATTTGTAACAAAAAATAGTAAAAAGGCTATAGCTGAATTCTATGTGGATATCCATGGGCTGCAGTAGCCACTTAACATTTGGTGGACTGCATGCTCGTTTGCCATATAAGTTGTATAAAAAAATTGCACATTTCAAAAGTTTCACGTTAAAAAAAGAAGGAACCTCTGACATTATTCGTATTTGCCAGAACAAAACCAGATTATATTGTTTTGCCAGATGTTATTCTTCGAGAGGCAATCAAGGAGGTAGGCAAATACCTTAATAATTATGCATACCACTTACAATCACGTTCGTAATTTTTTTGTTTTGATGGCGAGTCCAAATTATTTATAAATGACCAATTCTTGCATGTATGAATAGTGATGTAACGATATGTAGAAAGTTTTAAAAGTATCTATTAGAAGCCTCAAATTAACTACACCTCCAAAATAATTAGTTAAACTTTCGTTAGATCGCTTTTAAAACAACATTTTTTCCGTAGCGATTCGTAGCAGCTTCGTAGCTTTTCGTAGACGGAGGAAATCGATTCCCAAAATGAATTGCTGAGGTTGTATATTTTTATATTAAGACTGAGACCATGTGTATTCTTTATCATCCAGCTGTTGTGAAGGAAACCTATGGTTTATTAGGTCAGGGATATAAAATAAAAGTATGTAGCTCCGAGTCTGTGGTAGCACTCAAGTGTGCTCACAATTAGGAAGAATTTTATGTGTTTCATTTTTATATTTACCTATAAAATCAATTGCGGAAACTATAATAAATATTTACTCAGCTACACAATGCAAAAGGAGTGTTATGATATTAGCAATAGTCATTAAAGTGAGAGTAGCCCAAGATCTTGGTGGTACAGAGGGTGAGGTCAAGTTGGTGATTGTGATATGCTCCCACCTAACTACTCATTTAGATTGTGGCTTAGGTGTAGATTGTTGCACCATTGTATCAGTAGACTCAAAGTCAGACTCGAGGAGTAATGGCATGTACGATTGTGCTACGTTTCTCTGAGTGACCAGACATGACCATGAGTTGGGGTAGGGTAGGGTAGGTTCTCGGGGGTGGCAGGGTGGTAGCGCGGGGGCGGGGCGGTGCGGGGCGGGGCAGACGCGGGGGCGGGCCCAGTGCCGCCGACGCCGCCGCGTCTGGCGCGTCTCCGCACTCCGTTCGCGACAGCTGGCCCGCGCGCACGCCATGAGCCAGACGAGCGCGCCCCGCGACAGACACGCACACGTCCGCGCCAGTGATGTTACCGCACTCCGCTGTTATGTGCCGTCCGTCCGTTCGTGAACCTGTGACGTGTCATCTCTTCCCGAAACGTTGACGAGGATATCGCGGATTTTGTGAACCCATCGACGTTGGATGCGTTAAAATTTCGGGTGAGTGAGAGAGTCGAGCGGCCGTGCGCAGCCGGTTTGACCGCATTATTTTCGAAATACGTACGCCACGATCCGGTCGACCGCGCTAGAACGATCAAAACATTGAAACAACAACATATAAATTTCGGTGATATCCAAATGAGATCCAGATGGGGTTGCAATTTCATACAGTTCGGTCAATTACTCCACGCCTCTAAAACTTCAACAAACCTAACAAAAAGCAACAACTCAAGTTAGGAATTATAAGTAGGGATTGTGATTTTAAATTAATATTTTATTTGTAAATTTATAAAACAATGAACAACGTTTAGGTTACAATGAACAAAAATCCTCCACATTTGCTCCTCGCAGCATCCCGTTTATTTAAGAGCGCGCTTTTGGAAAGTGCTTTTACGATAAAACCATGTTTATATGTTTGTGTAACATATCTTGCATTCGTTTCTCTTAATTTTAATACAATCATAATGGTCTACAATATAAAATTATGATTAAACTCCAAACAATACGACTGTTATAATATTCGATTGATGTTACATCAACTTGGTTTTTTATGATTGGCAAAAGTTCTTGAGAGGAAACGGCCTTTGAATCTGTCTTTGAGGTCAAACCTTGCGCTTATATTACTACTGATATAGAGCCTGGCTAGTTGTAACTTAGGAAGTATTTTAAACTTGCAAAGGACAGCTACATTTCTTTGATATAACCTTCTGACCTTAGGTTTACTAGGTAGACTGACAACATTATTTATGTGTACATTTTAAATAACAATCTATGGGATTTTTGTTTTCTCTGAGTTTCTTGTAACACTTCAGTCGTAATCTTTCTTTTATTAACCGCTATCATCACATCAACTTGTTTTGTTGTTAATGTGAGATGATAGAATCACAACTCTAAACAAAACAACAGATGTCGGTTATCATAATGAGTTTAGGTTAGGATTGGGATGCAATGCGATGTATGCTCCTTATCAATTGCATAACAAACAAGTAACATATCAGTGTAATGTCCTATTAATAGTTGTAGGTACTTACACTATTGTGTAAAACATGCATGTGAATGTGCTTACTAAATATTGTATACTAAACCATGTCAAGTTGATCCATGAGCTTGATAGACTGGTTTATGAACATACAGTAAATAAAGTTTCTATACTTTTTATGGAAGTGTAAGCGTTAATTTTTAAAATTAATATGAATGAGTTAGTCACATTGTATGTTGCATTCAAAAGAAACGCATCCAGAGATAAACAAACTACCGGTTGTACAATATCGCTTTGTTGGCGAGTGTGTATGCAAGTACCACCAGTTCTATTGAAATCCTTTGGACATTCTTGAAAACAACTGAATTGCAATTCAACCTTGCAAATCGATCAATGTTTTGAATATTAAAACGATTTGTTCTCGGCAATCGTTTACCTATAACTATTGCAAGCTGCCACTTCGGTATCGTTTTATCGAATCATCGTTTTCTCTTAATTCTAATGTTTTACGAGCGAGATGTTAACCTACACCTTTCCATCTTTCCAGGTGGGTCGAGGAGAATTATGCGTGGTGCGTGCGCATGCGCAGTGGTGTGCGCGCTGGTGGCGCTGTGCTGCGCGGTGGGCGACGGCGGCGGCGCGCTGGACGAGGCGACGCGCGCCGCCGCCGAGCGGCAGCTGCTGGCGCTGCTGGGCCTGCCGCGCCGGCCCGCGCGCTCCGCCCCCGCGCCGCCCGTGCCGCGCGCCATGCGCTTGCTCTACGAGGCGGACGGCGCGCTGCCCGCCGCTGCCGCCAACACAGCGCGCTCCTTCCACCACGCGCCCTCCGCGCTCGATGACCGCTTCCCTGGCGAGCACCGCTTCCGCCTCTACTTCAACCTGAGCGGAGTGCCGGAAGACGAGGCCGCGCGCGGCGCCGACCTCACGTTCCGTGCAGAGTCCGCGGCGGTGGCACCGCAGCGGCTGCTGCTCTACGACGTGGTGAAGCCGGGCCGCCGCGGTCGGACCGCGCCGATTCTGCGGCTCGTTGACTCGAAGCAGCTCGCAGCCGGCAACGGCACGGTCACCGCGGACGCGATCGACGCGGTGCGTCGCTGGCTCCGAGAGCCGGAGAACAATCATGGACTATTAGTGCGCGTTATAGAAGAGGGAGTGCAAAATGTGGACGCTAAACGCCCTCACGTGCGTGTGCGGAGACGAGCGAACGAGAAAGAGGAGGAGTGGCGGTCGAGCCAGCCCACGTTGCTGGTGTACACGGAGGACTCTCGGGCGAAAGAAGCGCGCGAGAGCGGGCGCTCGCGACTGTCGCGCGGCAAGCGAGCGGCCGCGCGGCGCGGGCATCACCAGCACCACCGGCGCAAGCAGGCGCGCGAGATCTGCCAGCGGAGATCACTGTACGTGGACTTCGCGGAGGTGGGCTGGAGCGACTGGATCGTGGCCCCGCACGGCTACGAGGCCTACTACTGCCAGGGGGACTGCCCCTTCCCGCTGGCGGACCATCTGAACGGCACGAACCATGCGATCGTGCAGACGCTGGTGAACTCCGTGAACCCGGCCGCCGTGCCGAAGGCGTGCTGCGTGCCCACGCAGCTCACGTCTATCTCCATGCTTTACTTGGACGAACACAATAAAGTGGTGCTCAAAAACTATCAGGATATGATGGTGCTGGGGTGTGGCTGCCGATGACGAAGGCGCCCCCACGCCCAGTGCGGACCTTAACCTAGTGATACATCGTGGACCCAGTGTACATATAGTGATGGCCTCGAAAACTGTAAATATCTATTGTGTATATACCCGTGTAATTATTATTTTATTGAAATGAAAGATATAATAAATCATGTAATTTTATATAATGATTGAAGTTTTTTCTGTGATAAAATACAATTTAGATTGACGATGATACTCGATAATAGTGGTAGAAAGATTAGTCGCGTACAGAGGAATACGGCAGCTCTTATTAGCCCAAGAGATAATATTCAACGTATCTGTTATACATGCATATTTAATATAAGAAGACGTTGCCTACATTTACCAGAAAAAGCTTCCAAACAGTTTTAAAAATACGAGTACGTCTAGGTACATTGCTATCGTAACCTATTATTACAACTAACAACCTTCAGTATCGAGAATGCCTGGAAGAGCTACTGGTTCATAAAGGAGCACATGAAGGGTGACCTTCCTCTGACACTTAAGCGCCAACTCATCGACATGTGTATCCTGCCCATCCTAAGATACGGTGCGCAGACATGGTCTCTGACTGAAGCTCAGAAGTCAAAGCTCAATATTTGTCAAAGGGCAATGGAGCGCAGCATTAACGGCTTTAAACGTGTGGACCGAGTGCGTAACACCATGCTGCGCTCACTTACCGGCATTGCAGATGTAGGGAAGAGATTGGCTGGATTATGTGTCAATGGGCAGGCCACGTTGCTCGAATGCACTCTGAGAAATGGGCCCATATTGTAACGCCATGGACGCCTGAAGACGAAAGGCGACGTGGGGGACGGCGGAGAAAGCGTTGGCGGGACGATTTCGACACCTTCCATAGGGATGCGTGGAGGGACTTGGACCATTGCCCAGCAGTGGGACGAGATAGGGTAGAAAAAAATAGCTTCTTAATATTTAGTAAACTGTTTCAACGTTGTAGTAAATCCATAGTAATTAAATCAAGATACGCTTTATAATTCTGTCTGATAGGTTGCCCTTCAAAGGTCGACTACTGAATACCTACAGCTACTATATGTACCCACACATAATGTCGCATTAGGAGCTGGCAGTCAAAATAAGCTTAACTAACGACATATAACTAATACGGCATGTTATGACCAACACCAGCATACCTGACCATGGGTCCATGACCGCTCACTTTACTAACTGACCTGACTGAAGACCTTTCGATAAATAATTTTGCACTGCATGTAAAGGTAATGCCTAACTAAAGACTAAAGGCTACAATCCGGGTCTTTAGTCTGAATAAGTGTCTTCTAGATCTTCGTGATAAATCTTAGACCACATCACCGCTTACCATCAGTGAGATCTATGTAAAAAAACAGTTGCAAAGTTCTGGCCCCATATCTATTAAGTGTATTTTCTTTTATATGTTTGTAATTAATGGTGTGCAATAAAGAAATTATCTATCTGTCTATTAGGATTCCCTTTATCGTGGGAATTAGGATGTACAACCTGTAATAAAACACTACTCTCTATCTACGCAGTCAGGTAAAAAGTGGCCTATGTCTCATTCCCGGTCATAATCTATCTATATATAACCATTTTTCGAAATCGGTCCAGCCGTTTGGTTGTCAAAATGCAACAAATAGACAGACAGAGAAATAACAGATGCTCTCATAGGCACAAAAGTACAATAATAAAAAAACGAGTGTGCTTGAGACCACACGACTGAAGTAAAACGTCTTTTACAAAATAATAATTTATAAAATTGTTCATATACAATATTCTGGACAGACGCAACTCGCACTCGCACATTAACATTTAAAAATATACGAAACGTAACTCTCTCTCTTTCTATCTTCACTAACTTATATCTACCTCTCAACTTCCGTTCGCACTTTTCGTAACGCATTCACCAGCTTACTCCCCAAGTCAAGCGTGAGTAAAGAAGTTTTATTTCAATAACAAATAAAACTGCTTCAAGCACTACCTGAGAATAAATTAGGGCCCAAATTCTTGCGATGCAACTAGGTACAAGCCGAGAAAGGGCCTGCAATGGGTCATCGAATCTTCATCCTCCTCCAACACCGCTAACAATATCATCCACGGTGATCCCGGAAAGCTGCTGCCATCAACCCAAAATCCTACTCCGTTATTTCAAGCAGTTAGGGGCGATGCGGGAACTCAGTCCAGATCTTATTCCCCCCACCCTA
The DNA here is from genome assembly GCA_918857605.2 of Philereme vetulata. Taxonomy (NCBI): domain Eukaryota; kingdom Metazoa; phylum Arthropoda; class Insecta; order Lepidoptera; family Geometridae; genus Philereme; species Philereme vetulata. The sequence continues at coordinate 2,560,867 of OU975471.1, read as the reverse complement.
GAAATAGAATTAGGTACCAGCCACCTACCTACGAGTAAGTACATTAGGTATACTATAAACACTGCGTCATCTATAACAAGGTCATGGCTAAGTGAACTTTCTGAATGAATGAACCCATAATGCCATTGTTATACGTCTGCACTACTCACTACGAATACCTTGCGGTAGGTAGTCTCAAGTCATAACTTTGAAGGCTTGTTTGATGTGGCCTTTTCACAGAGACTTTATGTCTGGACCTACCACTGCCTTTTATGGCGGGTTCCTATATCCGTCGGTAACCAGCTACGGCTCGTTTCTCGTTGAAAACGTGTGAAAAGTATGACACTTATTCAAGGAGATACGAATCGTAGTCGGTTACCGACGGATCTAGGAACCCGCTATTAGTCTTGCTCCCTCAACAATGGACTATAGTCTAACTTTTTATTAGCTGCAGTAAAATGACGTTTTGTGGGTTGCCGGTTTTTGAAGAAAAATAAATAGGGATGTAGCTAAATGAGTGAATCATAAATGAATAATCAGTTTGGTTTTTTTTTTGAGATTTAATATTAAGTTGTAATGTATTTTTTAACCTATTATTATTACTATACTAGAGGATTGATCTTTTTTAGTGGAAGTATAGGGAGGTACATTCAAAATGAAACAAAAACGTCATAATAATGTTATTTAATTAATTTTTGTGAACTGAATCACATCCCTATTGAGATTAGGCTGGCAACATTATTTTACGGAATGACATTTAGAAACGTCATTTTACTGCAGCTAATAAAAAGTTAGACTATACATATTTTACGAAAAGAAAAATAAGATACAAGATATTTATTTTCAAACAGATGGTACTGTATTCGAAATAAGTATTCGAAAAAAAAACACTTGTTTCTATAAAACACCGGTTGACCCACTCGCCCTGGCTTCGCATGAATTTTTGTAAGAATAAAATAGTGCCTGCATAATCCAGGGATAGTGTAGCTTTTATCAATTATTAATTTTTTTTTAATCGATTCACTAGCTATTTAGTTAAGACACTTAATTATACAAACTATAGGTAGTTGCCAGTGCCCAGAGGTCGAATTTAGACCCATTATTGATAACTTTTTTTTAGTTTAAATTAGCATTCCCTTTTCTTATTCATATAAACTAGAACAATGCAAAATCTCACACTTCTCTGTGCGTGTAATAAGCTTAAAGAGTACAACATTTTCTGTTCACGAAGTATCTTGTAACTGCAACTCACAGAACACAAATGTACTATCTAAAACTTTAGAAATTTCTAACTTTACAAACATACTAACTTACTCGTACATACAACTAACTATGCCTCTTTAATATTAGTAGTATTGTATCCATAGATTTACGTAGTTGTTTTTTATATGTATTTGATTCGTGGTGTGCAATAAAGTATTATCTATCTATCTATCTAAGTATAGATGGAGACAGAACAAGTAAGAAAATGGGAAGTACCTAAGGAAGACATCCCAGAAGAACCACGGGAAAAATAGAGGAGGGGAAATAAAAGAACCCAAAACCTCTTTGCTAAAGTTTTTTTGAGTCGGATATGATTTTTTTTTTATAATGAAAGAGAACAGGATATTTATCACTTGGTAACTTTTTCATGTCGTAAAAGTATACCTAAAACCAAACGCTCAATGAGCTGCAGAGATTAGGACAGTGCAATCAAGAAAACGTTATAAAGTCGTCGTTCAAGAATGCCAAAGATTATTTTAAAGATTTCCATTTAAAGTGTGGCCGGCAGGACTCGAAATCTAAAATATTTCGTCACAAGGTGGCCATATATCATGTTTTTGCCCGGCCTCAGGAATGCCTGGCCGTATAATTTGGCCGGCCACCCGGCAACCTCTCGTCTGCCGGGGCCGCCCTACGTCTATATCATCAGTAGATAAATTCATGCTTTGTCTTTGCCTCTTATTTCGTCCTTTCGAGATTTCGCTTTTGTTTTTTTTTCCGTTCGCCGTGGACGGCAACAAAAAACTGAGTGGAGGCGAACGAAGTGGGTATAATTTATTTTATAGTCGGCTCGCTCGTAACTCGGCCGCGGACGGCTGGACGCCGATTTATCCCCATCTCGGCGTAATTAACGTAAATGGATTGGTTGAAGTCGGTGCCTGTGTCGCCGCCCGCCCGAGCGCCCGGCTTCACCCGCGTTACGCTAACCCCTCCCTGCTGGCCGACACTCGCGGGTAACGTCAGCCAATCTATCCGACTTATTACAATATTTTTTTTTACTAGCCCATACTGTCCCACTGCTGGGCAAAGGCCTCCCCCTCATCCTTCCACTTATCACGGTCTAGAGCCATATTCCGCCAGTCTCTTTGGAAGACGTCCAAGTCATCACTCCAGTGCTTTTTAGGCCTTCCTCGCTCAAAGACCGGCGTCGCTGACGTGGGCATCAAGGCTGCAAAGCTAAAATGGGACTGGGCGGGTCCTGTCTCCCGTATGCAACCCGATAGGTGGGCCAAGAAGGCAAGCATATGGACTCTTAAAGACGGAAAGCGACGCCGAGGAAGGCCTTATTGCAATAAGTGATTATAATATTTTCAACCGCAACTGGAATAAGATGCGATTGTTGTGTGATTACGCGGCGGAGGCTTCGTTTCCCAGGGCGCACAGTCTCCCTGAGGGAATTATAATTGTTTTGCATTCTTGCGCGGGAATAAAAACAAAAGGGCGAGGTACGGGCCCCCCGCGCTGCTGCCTCAGACCAGACTAAAGTCTGACGACTCGCATTCCCTTCTGACAAAAAGCTACGAATGAATTGCGAGCTTTATTCGGTTAGAAAGATTTTTTAGGGCATAGTTATACCAGATTTATCATTCGGTAAATCAGGGAAGAATAAACTTTGTGACGTGGACCTTAATTATTCTGTTTACGATATTTTTCACGAAGCAAATGTATAATTTAAAAATGAATCGCAAAATGTGTTGGTAAGCGCATAACTCAACAACGCCTGGACCAATTTGGCCAATTCTTTTTTTGTTGTATTTTTGATTGTCAGGAGAAGGTTCTTATGAAAGAAAAAATTAAGACAATTGCGCGCAAAATTAGAAAATTTAAGAATACTTAACCACCATATAAAATTATTTATAATTTAACCTTAGCGCTTTTATAATGTAGGTAACCTTATGACGTTTGACATAGAATTGACAGAATGCGTGCTGCAAATATCGTCAAAGAGGATGTAAAAAAATGAATATCGTTTGAAACAGATGCTTCGGTAGGAGTTATCCCGAGATATATTGTCTATATATATTAAAATAATTTGCTGTTCGTTAGTCTCGCTAAAACTCGAGAACGGGTGGAGCGATTTGGCTAATTTTGGTATTGAATTATTTGTGGAAGTCATTCATTTTCTCATACATAATGATGGCCGGGGACAACAATTGACAATTCTACCAGGGTGACTTATATTGACGGCCCGCGTTATACCTATGCATGTCAAGCCGATACGAAGTTCGGGGGGTCCACTAGTTATAGATATTAATAAATTAATAAACTTTTCCTGGTGACAAATGTTTTCATACTACTAATAATAAAAATTTAAAAGTAGCTCTGTCTCTCTGTCTGTTTGTTACCTTTTTACGACTAAACGGCTCGACCGATTTCGATGAAATTTGGTATATATATATAGATTATGACAAGGATTGAGACATAGGCTAATGTTTTTATTGACTTGCGGGCCAGCTAGTCTATACTAATAATATTATTAAGAGGAAAGATTTGTTTGTTTGTATTGAATAGGCTCCGAAACTACTGGACCGATTTAAAAAAATCTTTCACTGTTAGGAAGCTACACTAAGCACACTATCCCCGGGTGACATAGGCTACTTTTTACCCAACTGCGCAGAAGAAGGGTAATGTTTTTATTGAAAAACCACGCATGCGAAGCTGCGGATTGGTTAGCAAGATAGATAGATAGATAGATAACTCTTTATTGAATTACCACACAAACAGAAATAATAAAAAAAATAAGTACTGGGTTAAAATAAATAAGGCAATACAATGGGCGGCCTTATCGCTAAAAGCAAGTAATATTATAAAGAGGAAAGATTTGTTTGTTTGTATGGAATAGACTCCGAAACTACCAGACCGATTTAAAAAAATTCTTTCACTGTTGGGAAGCTACACTATCCCTGGGTGACATAGGCCACTTTTACCCCAACTGCGCAGAAGGAGTGTAATGTTTTTATTGAAAAACTTCGCGTGCGAAGCTGCGGATTTGTCAGATAGTAACATTATAATTTCGAAGATGCAACTAGCATGTAGATATGCAAATCGAGTATGTACACCGTTGACATTATGTATTCGCACGACGACATAACTAGAGCACGATGAACGCGTTACAATGTATTTAATGTAAAAGTGCTTAATAAAGTAAAGAACCCGTTTAATTTGTGCATGCTTGAAATATTTGAGAGGATCGTGCGGTCGATGGCCGCTCGGCTTCTCAATACAAGACATTGCGCCTGCGCATCGCACTGTATCCCCACATTGAGTAGGTACCTACTTGTATCTTAGCTTGAAGCTGTGATATGATATGTTCCTCGATGACAAAATCGGACTTTAGACAGTTGGGGTGTACTTTCAGTGATAAATAATTTATTTATTTATATCCTTATGTATGGTTTTTGGTCGTAATTCTGTCAAACCACAGCGAAGTAGATTTGTTTTTACTCAGTACTCAATAAAAATAAAACCTTTTTTTGTTTTTCTATGAGTAGCTTGCAAAAAATATTTGAAAATAGAACCATAGCTACGTCAATTCGTTTTAGTTAAAGATCTATAGGTAAAAAAGGTTCTGATGGTATGTTTTACTATTTTTAATAAAATAGTAAAAGTTAGAAAATAAATAAGACAAAAATTGTTGCCAGTAGTAATTGGTTGAAAGTCGAATATAACATAATTTGGTTTGTTTTTTTAGCTTAATTTTACCATTCGTCCCTCCCTCTCCATATAAACTTTAGCTATGCCAAATCGTACACACTAGGGAATGCCGACTCGAGATTGCTAATTCGAGATCCCGCGGGATTAGAAATATCAATCCCGCGGAATCCCGGAATTTTCGGGATCTCGTCTAAATTCGGGTGACTGAAAAAGCTAATAACTGCTTGTTTGTGATAGTGAGGTTAACTAAAATAACATATTACTCGAAAGAAAATAAAAATCTTTATTCTTTAATCTTACCAACTAAATAATTATCGTCACCTGTCGCTAATATTCTGAAATAGTCGGAATAGTTTTCTAACGCTGTTTGGCGTTCCTGCCGCTCGCGGCCGTCAGTCAGCGCGCCGCTTGCGCCCCGAGTGGACGTGTGTAGCGTCGCTGATCACTGCCGCCCAATCCCGTCAATCTCGAACGGGATCTCGTCATATGATGCGTCGGGATTGATCCCGAAAAATTACACGAGATCTCGCGAGATCGGGATTGCATTCCCTAGTACACACCTCTGTGTGTAAAATACGATTAAAAAGGTGTACAAAGTTTAATCTTCACGTATTATTATATAGATATAGAATCAATACATAAAGTTTATTGTATAAATATACATAGTTTTCCACTCCACGACATAATATAACAAAAGTATGTAACAAGTATACGCGTTCGTAAGAGGTACAGTTATCGGTGAAATGCTATTAAAGCTCGATTTTAATGGTTGTCCGAAGAACGTTTACCAGATATTGTAAAGTTTATTTAATAACCTTTTTATCACGTTATTAAAGAAGCTGGAATTTTGATTTTACGTGAGTATATCTATATTTGGCTACTACTCTTCTTAAAAAGCCTTGAACCGGTGCAGTCCGCACAAGATGTCGCTCTGGAAATCAATGGGGGAGCCCTATATATGGTTGAAAATGAAAAAGTATCTATTTTAGCAGAAAACAAAGTATTATTAAAACAAAATTAACCACTTAAGGTGGTTCGATTTCAAAATAAACGTTCAGTCGCGATTCACTAGATAACAGAACTGCAGAAATGTCTAAACCTATGCGTGTCGAACTACATAAGTCTTAATATTGTCACAAAATCAATAAAATTGCACATTTTCATTCATCTTCATTTTCACAAAGATTTAAAAGCCACTCTAGACATTTAATCTTACCTCACAACAAATGTAAGATTAAATATCTAGAGTGGCTAAATCTTTACATTACGAAGAAACTAAGGATTAATCTTACCTCACAACAAATGTAAGATTAAATGTCTAGAGTGGCTAAATCTTTACATTACGAAGAAACTAAGGATTAATCTTACCTCACAACAAATGTAAGATTAAATGTCTAGAGTGACTAAATCGTTACAAAACGAAGATACTGAGGATTAATCCTACCTCACAAAAAATGTAGGATTAAATGTCTTAGAGTGGCTAAATCTTTATATTACGAAGAAAGTAAGGATTAATCTTACCTCACAACAAATGTCAGATTAAATGTCTAGAGTGACTAAATCTTTATAATACGAAGATACTGAGGATTAATCTTACCTCACAACAAATGTACGATTAAATGTCTAGAGTGGCTAAATCTTTACATTACGAAGAAACTAAGGATTAATCTTACCTCACAACAAATGTAAGATTAAATATCTAGAGTGACTAAATCGTTACAAAACGAAGATACTGAGGATTAATCTTACCTCAAAACAAATGTAAGATTAAATGTCTAGAGTGACTAAATCTTTACAATACGAAGATACTGAGGATTAATCCTACCTCACAAAAAATGTAGGATTAAATGTCTTAGAGTGGCTAAATCTTTATATTACGAAAAAACTAAGGATTAATCTTACCTCACAACAAATGTCAGATTAAATGTCTAGAGTGACTAAATCTTTATAATACGAAGATACTGAGGATTAATCTTACCTCACAACAAATGTACGATTAAATGTCTAGAGTGGCTAAATCTTTACATTACGAAGATACTGAGGATTAATCTTCATTTTCAGCCCGTGTCGACCCACTGCTGGGCATAGGCCTCTCTTTGTTTCTGCCATTCTTCCCGATCCTGTGCCAGTCTGAACTACGTACGACCCACGGTCTTATGGATGTCGTTGACCCATCTCGCTGGTGGACGTCCCCTATTTTGATGCCCAGTTCTCGGCCTCCACTCTGTTAGAGCCTTAGTCTACCTGTCGTCACTACGTCTGGCCAAGTGTCCTGCCCAACTCCACTTGAGCCCCAATATTAGCTTGCTGACATCTTGTACTTTAGTCTGCTTGCGAATTTCAGTATTGGGAACTCGATCTAAGAGTGTAATGCCGAGCATGGCGCGCTCCATGGCTCTCTGTGCTACACTTATTTTGTACACAGCCTCCTTCGTGAGCCTCCATGTCTCGGCACCATAAGTCATAGTTGGCAGAACACATTGCTTATAGAGACGTGTTTTAAGACATTGTGGAATACGAGTAGATTTTAATATGTCAGCTGCCCATCCAAGTTGAATACGCCTGATGACTTCCCTCATCTGATACTCCTTGCCAAAAGATAATACATGGCCAAGATAAACGTATGAGTCGACCATTTATAGTTTCTCGCTTCCAACAACGACGTTTGGGACCGAAACTCCAGAAATGCTCGACATAATCTTCGTCTTGCCAATATTCATCCTGAGCCCCACTCTAAAAGATGCATTATAATGCTCATTCAACATGGCCTGCAGGTCGTCCATTGTCTCGGCAAACAGAACAAGATCATCAGCGAACCGCAAGTGCGACAGGTAGACACCATTAACATGTATACCACATTGGTCCCAAGAAAGCGTTTTTACGACGTCTTCTAAGACAGTTGTAAAAAGCTTGGGTGAAATTGTGTCTCCCTGTCGCACCCCCCTTTTGATCGATATGAGGTTAGTTCAGTTGTGTAGCCTCACTTGCATGATAGCCGAGCTATATATCTCCCGAAGCAGATCCACATACCGGGCGTCAATGCTGCAGCAATGGAGGGAGTTCAACACGGCCCAATGCTCAACTGTCAAAGGCCTTTTCATAATCGACAAAGGCCATGCAAAGGGGTCGGTTGTACTCGTGACTCTTATCCATCAGATGCTTGACTGAGTGTATATAGTCAATGGTAGAGAACCTGCATCGGAAGCCAGCCTGCTCAGTTGGTTGGTATTCATCGAACGATCAGTTGAGTTGTTTGTTGATTTGTGAAAGAAGACTTATAGGCCTGTAGTTACTTAATTTTGAAATGTCTCCTTTTTTTGTGAATAATTGTTACAAGGGCATTATTCCAAGATTCAGGTGTGCGGGCTTGGTACATAACGTCATTGTAGAGTTTGCCTAGTACGTCTAACACTGGTGGTCCTCCTGCCCGCAGCAGTTCGATGGTAACGCCATCCTGGCCAGGGGATCTCTCATTCTTCATATGGCAAAGTGCATGTTCCACCTCACAAAACAATATGCGCGGTAATTCTTCATTGTCTAGGGTCCTAACAGGTGGTGCTCTAGGATCGTCAGTCATTTGCTCGTGGTCTGTTGATTGTGATGCATACAATTCTCGATAAAATTCTTCAACTTTCTGACATTCTTCTTTGTTGAAGTTGAAGGATTAAACTTACCTCACAACAAATGTAAGATTAAATGTCTAGAGTGGCTAAATCTTTACATTACGAAGAAACTAAGGATTAATCTTACCTCACAACAAATGTAAGATTAAATGTCCAGAGTGGCTAAATCTTTACATTACGAAGATACTGAGGATTAATCTTACCTCACAACAAATGTAAGATTATATGTCTAGAATGGCTAAATCTTTAAATTGCGAAGATACTGAGGACCTCCTAAGGATTCCCAAATATTGCCTACACACACAAACACACACAAAATTTTTCACATACATAGACACAAACCCTCACACAGAAACACAAACTCACAGCCCACACACACACCCACAACGCAGATCCTTCTGATCTGTTGATATATAACTTTAATGTTTAGTTTAGTTTTTGTTTATGTACTATTTACCTGATTGGAACGCATTGCTGTAAAGGAGGAGGGCCTTGGGTTTTCATACTAATACAGGCATCTTGTTTTTTCTGTTCCGTGACAGGCATCATTGTTTCAAACTGTACACATGATTTTATATTTGTTGTTCCTCAATACATGCTTTTTATTTATTTATTTATCTTAAATGGGACCCATTTATCTTTCATTACGGTAAAATAATTTTGAATGTACTTTCCGTTGAAGAAAACGGGGATGAGAAAAGTTTAGTTGCACACCAGTGCATGTGGTATTGTTGGAAAGCTCTCTAAAAAATAAATGTAGAACATTCATTAACTATCTTCGATTTTCTGTTTTCTGAAGTCGGTTATATTTTTAATAATTATAAAGTTACTTAGACTTAACTCGTTGAAATCAAATAGGTCGGCATCGACATGTACCAAAATTTAACCAACGAACAACAGAACCAAATGATACAACACTGCTAATAAGTTGGACTCATTAGTAGAATTTTAAGAACTTTGTGACCCTTATTTGAAGAAAATAAATGTTTGTTTGATTGGTGTATCGTTCACCCGTTTCAGAATGAATTTTTCAATATAAAGTGAAACTATGGATAACTAGCTTCCACTGTCTGCTTCGCACGGGTGGTTTGACAACAAAAATAGCCTATGTGTTAATCCAGGTTATAATCTACGTACCTACTTACCAAAATTCATCGCAATCGGTTCAGTGGTTACGACGTGAAAGAGGAACAAACATCCACACATACATCCATAAAAACTTTCGTGTTTATAATATTAGTGGGATATCATAATTATTTGGCAATAGCTGTTGCCCGCGACTTCGTACGCGTTACACTACTAAATATGTAGGTAAACTAGAAATAAAGCTAAACTCGCTGTTGCAACTTGACTTGACACCTTATTTTTATCCCATGGGAACTGATTTATGGGATAAATGGTAGCCTATTGGTGATCCAGGTTATAATGTACGTACCTATATACAAAATTTCATCTAAATCGGTTCAACCGTTACGGCGTGATTGAGTAACAAACAAACATCCAAACTTTCGCATTTATAATATTAGCGTGATAGTGTGATTATGAGGTTGATTTTTCGAGTTCCTTTGTTCGTACAAAGTTATCATGGCGCGGCGACATGCAAAAATTAAATGATATACGTCAAATGGGACCTATTAGGCCACTCACGCACTAGCGGTTAGCCGCGGGGGCGGCTGACCGCGCGGCTAGCCGCTTTTCCAATTTAATATGCAACCGCTTGTGATTGTACGCACTTGAACCGCCAAAAATATCAACCGCGGCGGTTGAATGGAGAGCTGCGGCCCGCTTCGCGGCTAGCCGCCATCTTGTTTATACGCATTGGCGGTTCAGTTTCCGGCGAACCGCCGATGAGTTGGTACGTTTGAGTTGCGCAGCCTCGAACTTCGTCACAGAGAAATTTACTGTTGTAAAAAAACATATACATACTTATAACATTAATACACTTATAAAACTTTAGTAGGTTTGAAGTGAGAAAGTGAGAATTTGACATTCCATTTGATATCTAGCTGGTTATCCACGCAAACATACATAGATTCAAAAGAAATCCTCAAACACACCTACATTTATTTATTTATAAGTACTATATTTTAGTTTAGATTTTATTTTATTTATCAGTATATTCTAATTAAATAAATACATTTTATTTTCAACCTACGTCATCCCACTGCTGGGCAAAGGTCTCCCCCACTGTCTTCCAGGACATTTGCTCGCGTTCCAAATCCCACCAATCTGTCTCGAAGGCATCGAGATCGTCACGCCAGCGTCTACTAGGCCTTCCTCGGCGCCGTCGCCCGTCTTCAGGCACCCACTGCGTGACGATCTTTGCCCATCTGTCCGGGTGCATTGGTCTTACATATTGTTATCCTAAAATCATATTTATGTACACTATACCTATATTATTATTTGAAATATAACTACGGCCAACTAAGGCTGTTTTGTAATTTGTTATTTAAACTATAAAAACTTCAGTCAATTTTGCAACTAAGTATAATCTTGTAAATCGTTTAGCTTGGTCCTCACGGTACAGGCTTGGCCTAGTGTGAGGATCACTGATCCAACTTAAAACCACTAGTTACCTAGCTAATAAGTTGCGCTTGCTACTTTTATATTTGACCTTTTAATTTTTAATACAGCATTATTCTGCAACCCTGTTTTCTGTATACATATATGTTTAAAAATATATATTTTTCTCATAATTTGTACAACTTTTTTGTGAAACAGCTATATCCGCTTGTCAACTTAGTTTTAGTGCATGTTGTGTTCACCTGTAATTGGTTGTACATATAGCTATAAGATATAGACATAAGAACTCTAGCATTATATCATGTAACAACCTGTTGGTGGAACTAATAAATAAATACATGTAATATAAGGTTAGAGTTTAAAATGTATGTGTGACTCTGATGTAACTAAAGTTAATTTTCATTTTCATTTATTTAAATTTGTTCAAATTTCTAGCCTTGTACAAGGCTTGCACAAGGCTTCAAGTGTGAGCTCCATTAATAGGCCTTGCATCCAGAAAAAATGCTACAACTTGCAACAAGACGCAGTATAAATCATCTTCAACTAATAGAAGTTAAGATGTAACAGGTGTGTGTTTTATTGGTGGTAGAGCTTTTGTGAACGAGCTCGAGAAAGTGGGCACCACCGCCTTACCTTTATCTGCCGCCAAATAGCAGTACTTGTGCTGCTGTGTTCCGGTTAGATGGTAATGGTATGTTCCAGTAATTACTGGCACATAGGCATAACAGCTAAGTCCTATAGTATGGCAACGGATCCACATAGAGATCATCATCAGCCGGGAGACGTCCACTGCTGAACATAGGCCTCCCCCTTAGATCGCCACAACGAGCGGTTGGCAGCCGTTTGCGCCCAACGGCTCCCCGCGATTCTTACTAGTTCGTCGGTCCACCTTGTGGGGGGCCGGCCTACGCTGCGTCGTCCAGTCCGTGGTCTCCACTCGAGAACCTTTCTTCCCCAACGGTTATCGGTTCTACGAGCGATGTGGCCGGCCCATTGCCACTTCAACTTGCTAATTTTGAGAGCTATGTCGGCAACTTTAGTTCTTCTACGGATCTCCTCATTGCGGATTTTGTCACGCAAAGAAATCCCGAGCATAGCCCTCTCCATAGCTCGTTGAGCGACCTTGAGCTTGGTCATGAGGCCATGAGTAAAGGACTACGTTTCAGTGCCATAGGTCATCACTGGCAACACACACTGATTGAAGACTTTAGTCTTCAGGCTCTGGGGAATTTTGGACGAGAAGATATCTCGAAGTCTCCCGAACGCTGCCCAGCCGAGTTGGATTCTTCGTGCGACCTCTTTATTGAAGTTGGACTTACCTGATTGGACAGTTTGTCCTAGGTATACATATTCGTTGACAACTTCGAGAGTATCGCCCCCAACAACTACCGGTACGGGCGCAACATGGATATTTGACATGATTTTAGTCTTATCCATGTTCATTTTAAAACCCACATGTTGGGAGACCCTACTCAGGTCGCTGAGCATGGTACCGAGTTCCTCGAGCGATTCGGCCATAATGACTATATCATCGGCAAAACGAAGGTGAGTGATGTATTCGCCATTGATATTGATGTCAAGTCTGTCCCAGGCCAAGAGTTTGAAAACGTCCTCCAATGCGTTCGTGAACAGTTTCGGAGAAATTACGTCTCCCTGTCTCACGTCTCTCTGCAGTTGGATTGGTTCCGTACTCTGGTCCCGTAGACGGACTGACATAGTGGCATTACTATACAAACACTTCAACACTTCGATATACCTATAGTCGATTTGGCATCGCTGAAGAGACTGCAGTACCGCCCAGGTCTCGATTGAATCGAAGGCTTTTTCATAGTCCACAAACGCTAGAATCAACGGCCGATTATACTCCTCGGTTTTCTGTATAATCTGGCGTAGCGTGTGGATGTGGTCTATGGTACTAAATCCTTTTCGAAAACCGGCTTGTTCGGGAGGCTGGAAGTCATCGAACCTGCGTGCGAGACGGTTCGTAATAACTCTCGAAAACAGCTTGTAAACGTGGCTCAAGAGCGAGATGGGCCTGTAATTCATTAATAGGGTTTTATCACCTTTTTTTAAAGAAAAGCACCACCACGCTCTTATCCCACGCTTTTGGCGTGGTTCCTTCAAGGACGACGGAGTTAAATAACTTCTGGAGAACTTGAAGTACCGGTTTTCCACCCGCTCTCAGAAGTTCTGTCGTAACTCCATCCTCACCTGGTGCCTTGTTGTTTTTAAGCTGTTTTAGAGCGATCCTAATCTCGTACAGGCTGATGTCCGGGATGTCTTCGGAATAGTGTCGGGTTAGTTTGGCTCTGGTGTCCTGAGCCAACTGACCAACGGGGTTTTGTGTTGAGGTGTACATCTGTCCATATAACTTTTCGACCTCTCTCAGAATCTCCGGTTTTGACGAAATGATAGTGTCGTTGTCGGTCTTTAGCTTAGTCATTTGGCTTTGCCCTATAGACGAATGCTTTGCGAACACTTTTGAACCTTTGTTCCTTTCTATTGCGACCTTAATACGAGACCTTAAAGGTACGCAGATCGTGTCGCATAGATTTCAAGATTCGTCTATTAAGCACGCCGTAGGCCGACATATCAGCTGAAGACTGCAATCTCATTTCATCCCGGTCCTCCATTAGCTTAATGGTTTCATCTGAGAGTTTCTGGTGCTGAGTTCGGCGGGGGGCCTTAAAGAACTTAGATCCCACCGCTTGGACAGTTTCCACGAACCCGTTGTTTATCTCGTCAATATCATTGCAGCTGGCTAGGCACTGGAAGCGATTGGGCAGTTCTAGCTGAAATCTCTCGGGGTTTTGGATTTGGGCAGGAATTGGACGGAGCGCAGACGTGCCCTTTCAAGCTTAACATCGATATTCAATGTGTCTCTAACAATGCGGTGATCGCTCCCGGTTTTCTCCCTGCTGATCACGGAGACATCATCAAATATTTGCTTCTTGGTCGTCATAATGAAGTCTATCTCATTTCGTCGGGGCTTATCCACGTCCACTTCCTGGCTGGCCGCTTCTCATAGAAGGAGTTCATCATGAGAGTTCATCCTTCTCCATGAAGTCGGCCAGTCTCTGGCCCTTCGGTTCCACCGCCCGAATCCAAATGGCCCCACTCTCAGCTCATCGTCTTTCCTTGTCCCTAGCTTTGCGTTGAAGTCCCCCATTACAACCGTGAAGTGAGTCTTAGAAGTATGTATGGCCTTGGAGATCTCCTCATACATGGCTTCTACTTCATCGTCTGGGTGTGTCGAGGTCGGCGCATATACCTGTATGACCTTCAACGAATACCTTTCGGTAATTCTGAGTATAAGGTATGCTACCCTGTTCGACACACTGTCGCCTTTTGTCACGTTGTTAACGAGGGACTTGCGGACGAGAAACCCGACACCACCCTGGGATAGTTGATCTCCCTCCCGGTAGAAGAGCAAGTTACCGGAGTTAAGGATCATCGTGTTCTGACCCTGTCTTCGGACTTCCGACAATCCTAGGATGTCCCAACGTAGCTTGCTCAGTTCTTCTTCCAGCTCGACAACTTTCTCGTCAGCCCTGAGCGTTTGTGTGTTGTACGTTGCCAGGTCCAGTCTTCGGTGGTAGTAGCTGGATCACTGCCGGGGATTCTTAGCACCCCCTGCTCCGCCACTGCCTTGGTTGCTACCACTTTCAGGGATGACGGAGCCGCCGGGAACTGGGGGCCGTTTGTTAATTGTGTCCATCATAGGGGGAGTTTTGCCATAATCACCACGTTTGGCAGGCGGCTTGGTGATCGCAGTGGTTGGTGATTAGTACACAGAAGAATGCTGCTGCCCATTCCCTGGAACATCTCCCTTTGCCGGCTCTCACGGCTCCCGCGGGATGAGAAGGGGTGGCCCTATTATTACGCTGGGACCACACGGCACATAGAGATCAAGACAACATAATTGCTTGTTTTGAATTCTATGTGGATATCCATGGGCTGCAGTAGCCACTTAACATCTGGTGGACTGCATTCTCATTTGCCATATAATTAGTATAAAAAAACACACGGTTATACATCAAGCTATACGTATTCAGTATAAGCTGACCTCTCATTCCACGAAAAATCTACACAATGTGAGGTCAGCTTATACTGGAAATATATAGCTTGATGTGTAGCCGTGTGTACCTGCCTTCACGGATTCCATTACGAAACAAGTTAAATTGTATAACGTCCCCAGTCTCATGTTACATTTATCACGCTGCATTATTTGCGTTTCGAATTTGAGCAAGAGCGCATCTCAGCAATTGCGGTCACTCGTTGAAATAACGACCTTGCTATACATAACTCAAGGTCCACGTTGTTGTGTATGCTGAGGTAAAAAAAATATAGTCGCGTGCCGCGTAGCGTTGGTTTGTACCGTACACACCTCATTTTAAATCGACTTTCACCAAAAGGGCAGTCGCAACAAGATATTGAGTTTGCAGTTGCTTTTTCTAGCGATCTAGTAGCAAGCAGTCTAGTGACTGATAGATAACCTTGTTTATGATGTGCCAAGTATACTATACACTGAACTATTCGTAAGCAGTCGTGTTGTATGTACTAAAAACATTGTAAGCACTAAGTACACACGGCTACACATCAAGCTATAACGTCCAGTATAAGCTGACCTCGCATTGTGTAGGCTTTTCGTAGAATGAGAGGTCAGCTTATACTGGAATATAGCTCGATGTGTAGCCGTGTGTACTACTATGGCGGAGGTGATTCCCATGTTCAGAGGGAAAGGTGTAACGACGAAACTGTTGTAATTATTTTTTAATTAATTATTATTAATTTCATTTCAGTACGTCATTGTGCACATTCTTCTATTTTTTATTCATTTTATATCGTTTTGGAGGCTTTAATTTGAGTAGTTTTTTTACAGCTTCCAATGAAAAACTATATAACTAGTGATTCGCCCCGAACTGAGATCTCGCGAGTCTCCGATTCAAACAAAAAAATATTATTTGTAATCTTTGACTATCAAAATAGTGCCACGAAATGCATTACCAAATCACTAGACCTACAGTTTCATTCTAATTACAGGTAACGGGAGTTCATGTTTGTGGTTACAATTTTTTGGGGTACATATTGCAGTTATTCTAGATTTCAGACTTTTGCCTATATTTGTGTCAATAAAGCTATACGCATACCAAATTTCAGCACCGCGGGGTCACGGGTTTACCTACAAGGTTTAAACTAAAATAAAAACAGGGTCAAAATATACTTACAAATACCTTTTATTAGACGTGCCACTTGACCGGATAATCACATTTTGGTTTTATTTACCCTCTTGGACCCCAATATCTCAACAATCCCCCCACATTTCTAACTCATTTAGTAATAATAAAATTGTGCAATCACTATCTATCTATGTATCAAATTTTACGATGATCGGATCAACGCTTTGAAAGTTTTCTCCGGACAAACAAACATACATACATACAACGCCGATTTGCCCAAGTTGACTTAGAGATCTCGCTTCGCTCGATCAATCATCAACATCAGCATCAGGAGCCTTTGCATCTATAGAAGATGATTTAAGTAAGCGTCTGGTTGGATCGTTTAGGCACTTTCTTTCAAGGCCTATTTTGGAGCAGCAGTCACGACCGCACCTTTGACATGTAGACGACCCCTGTAGATGGTCCAGGGTTTGCGGCACGTTCATGCCTTAGCGCCCGCTTATGCGCTAGATGGTCGAGCCAGGCATTATCATGAGCGACTACTTCGCTGGCGACGGATTTTCTCCATGAGTCACGGTCTTCTGCCTCACTCTCCCATCTAGTATGATCTATTTGAAAGATTGCCATGTCACCTTTTAGGCCATCTTTAACTGCAGCACTGGTCATCCTAAAGGTCGTTTGGCATCAACAACCTCTGCCAGAAGAGTTTGCCGAAGCAAAAGAGATGGGTCCATGCGGTGCACATGCCCCGCCCATCGCAATCGCCATTGTTTTAGCAGGGCGATAATACTAGGCAGCTGTACAGTTTTAAGTACCCACTCGTTTTTGATCCAGGAGATACCTAAAATCCCGCGAAGACAACGCATATGAAAATTGTTTAGTTTCCGTTCCTGCTTGACATACGACGTCCAGGTCTCAGCTCCGTACAAGAGTATGGTCAAGATGCATGTTTGGTACACGGTCATCTTGGTTTTGTTTGAATGATGTCTATTGTCCTGTACTCTTTTACTAAGCCTCCCGAACATAGTAGATGCCTTGATTATATGGATGTTTATCTCTCCTTCGAGAGAGAAAGAGAGATTGTTTGACATTGAGGAACCAAGGTAACAGAAACTGTTAATGACCTCCAAAGGTACGCAGGATAGTTGGTCTCTCAGTGATACCTTGGCCATCACTACGGTCTTTTTAGTGTGTGTTGACATGCCAAACAGTTTACACGCGCTTGCAAACTTGTCAATGATATTCTGTAGCTCTTCAGGGGTGGTGGCGATGAAGGCTGCATCATCGGCAAACAAGAGACTGTCAATAAACAAGTCCTCACAGTGACAACGGGACTTGAGTAAAGCAATATTATAAAATTTGCCGTCAGCTATTGTACATATATACAAATGTATTCTCTGTTTTGCATCGCCAAATGCAGCCTTCAAGAGCTACGAAAAGAATATTCCGAACAGGGTGAGTGCAAGAACACAACCCTGACGCACTCCCCTACGCATTTCAAAAAGCTCGGATGTATGGCCATTATAAACGACTGTACCGTGGCACCCTATTCTTTTCTAAAGTCGTATAAAGACCAATTCTGCTTACTGTATTGAAAGACATTTTGGACACCAAAATGTTAAATGAATAAAAGTAGCTCATCATCATCATCATCATCATATCAGCCGTAGGACGTCCACTGTTGGACAAAGGCATCCCTCATCGATCTCCAGGAACTGCGGTTGGAAGCGGCTTGCATCCAACGCCGACCTGCGGTTTTTACCAAGTCGTCTGCCCATCTTGTAGGTGGACGTCCTACGCTGCGCTTGACGGTCCGTGGCCTCCACTCGAGAACCTTCCGGCCCATCGGCCATATGTTCTGCGCGCTATATGGCCTGCCCATTGCCACTTCAACGTGCTAATCCGTCGGGCTATGTCGGTGACTTGAGTTCTCCTACGTATCTCCTCATTTCTGATTCGATTCCGTAGAGAAACCCCGAGCATAGCCCTCTCCATAGCTCGTTGAGCGACTCTGAGCTTATTCATAAGGCCAATAGTAAAGGACCACGTCTGGGTTCCATATGTCATCACTGGTAACACACAATGATTGAAGACTTTCGTCTTAAGGCACTGAGGTATGTTGGACGAAAAGACGTTGCGAAGTTTCCCAAACGCTGCCAATCTGAGTTGGATTCGACAATTGACCTCTTTCTCGAAGTTGGACCTACCTAATTGGACTGTTTGTCCTAGGTATACATACGCTCATAGCTCAACTGCTCACAAATTTAGTTCTATAATAAACCTTCTCATTCGGACGCTTGACAAGAACACACGTATGTGCCCATAGTTTTCTGCTTTTAGTGATAATTGTACGCAATAAATTCAGTCAGTGAGTGACCTACCGAAGTGCACAACAGGACAGGAGTTCATACGACGGAAGGATATTTTCTGACCAAAGTAAATAAGCTTATAAGAAATGAGCAACCAGCGGCGCTGCACCACAACCGAACCAAGCTCTGACTCCGACGGCTCGACGAGGGCGCACGGGCATGCGCTGGCTGCGTCTTTGCGAACAATTTTGGTGCTAGTAGCTCGCGCTACACACTTCAGCTCCCCACTAGCACTGGTGTTAAAAGTAGATCCACTACTCACAAACTTAGTTCTAGAATAGACCTTCTCCTTCGGACGCTTGACAAGAACCCACGTCTGTGCTGTTTGCAATGAACTGTTTCATTCAATAGAAGGTCCTCAAGGCATATCAGAACGTATCATGGTCCTGCGCTTATTGACTACCAGTGGTTTGGTCACCATCATCTGTGTATATGCACCTACACTGACATCATCATTCGAAACCAAAGATCAGTTTTACGATCAACTCTCTGAAACTTTGCGTTCGGTGCATTCTAGTGATCGACTCATTATTTTAGTTGACCTTAATGTTCGAGTAGGGCCGGATACAGTATCCTGGTCGGTATGCTTAGGTAACCATGGTATAGAGAAAATAAACGAGAATGGTCAACGTCTTCTGGAGTTGTGCTCTCAAAACCTGCTATGTGTTACCAACACTTATTTTACAGGTAAATTGTTGCGTTAAGTATCATCGAAACATCCCCGGTCAGGACACTGGCACCAACTAGATCTTGTCCTAACCAAGAAGAAAAACCTGCAGGATATTCGTCACACAAGAGCCTTTCAAAGCGCTCACTGTGACACTGACCATTCGTTGGTGATGACTATAGTATCATTAAAGCCTAAGAAGATTCACTCTTCTCATCCAGTGAGAATAAAGAAAATGAATGTCACAAAAACGAGAATCGAAGCGATGGTTAGTATTTTCTTAAAGCTTGTCTTTGATCAAATGAACACATGGAATCCAAACTAATGTGCCCATCAGGAATGGATCAATGTCAACGGAGACAGCCTCTGAAGTTTTTGGGTACAAGAAACCAGCAAGTAAGGATTGATTTCAGAACATCTTCGAAATTAAAAAACCACTGCTGGATTCTAAGCGTGAGGCTGCCTTGAGACATCGTCTTAATCGACTCCACCAAACACGAGAAAATCTTAGTGAGGCCAAGGCGACACTGCAACGAAATGCTCGGTATTTTGCTAATTTGTACTGGGTGGAGCTTTGCCGGAGTATTCAAGCTTGTGCAGCCGCTGGAAATTTTGGTGGGATGTACCAACAAATGAAACAAGTACTCGGACCCATTCCGAAAAAAATAGCACAGTTAAAAGAATCTAATGGCTTTATCATCTCTTATGGAGAACGTCAGCTAAGTCATTGAGTGGAAAACTACACCGCACTTTATGTCGAACCTATTGACATACATCCAGAGGCGGTAACAAGATTCCCGTTCTACCATCTTGGGATGAGCTGGACGCAGTGCCCACTGTGGAGGAGCTGCATTTAGCAGTCAAACAGCTAAACAACGGTAAGAGTCCAGAAAGTGACGGTATCCAAGCATAGCTTATTAAAGTGCAGTGCCTTTTTACCACTACTGCACAACTTGATCGCTAAGTGCTGGCACGAGGGGTACGTGCCTCAGGATATGCGAAATGCTTATATCATCACCTTGTATAAGGGAAAAGGGGATCGCGGTGACTGCAACTGTCGCGATATATCCCTTCTAAGTATTGTAGGAAAGCTGTTTGCTCGGACCATCTTGAGTAAACTGCAAAAACTTGGAGGCCGTATATACGAGTACTTATTCAATAAATTCAATTTGTAATTTATTTATTTTCAGTGATCATTTTTTCATGTGATTAAAAACAATGTGAACATTGAAAACTGCATTAGTAAAATACTGTCGCAGTTCCAGTGCCCGTACATACAATTTAAATGAGTTAGACGTTCCTGATTATAGATAGGTTACAATTTGCTAATTTACAAAATGTTGATTTAAATAGGAAAACTGGTAACTCGGTCTGGTAACTCGGCTTTTTGTAAGTATGACTGCCTGTGTGAATGTGTTTTAGAGTGTTTTAGGGGAGTGGGTGTGCGTGAGTGAAGGTGTGGATGTGTGTATACGGGCAGTCTGTGGTAGTGTGTGTATGTGTGAGGGTGGGTTTTTGTGAGGGTTATGTTTGTCTGGTGGGTAAGGGTGTACTTGCGAGCTTAAAACAGTGATCTACTAATATAGAGGGAAATTTATTGTTTTACTTGTATGATTTCTTCGGTTTCTTCATATGTAAGTGTAGATAGCATTTTTTTTAACATTGTTATTACATTTTTTGTGTACAGACAAAGTTGAAAAGTACAATTCAAGTCACAATGCGGATTTCGTTTGGGGCGCTCTACGACTGACATGATCTTTACGCTTCGGCAAGTTCAGGAAAAGTGTAGAGAACAAAAACACCTTTACTCGTGGCATTTGTAAAAACGAAGATCTATATTACCCGTGCGCGATAAGTTGGGACCTGAGCGCGGCGACGTCATATTGGCTGTACCGCCCGCAAAAAAGCGAACATAACAAGCAGCCGCCCGCGGCTTCGTCTTTGTTTTTTTTAACCTAATTTATTATGTTACTCAGGGAGGACGCTGCTTTTTATCTAAACTTTTTTACACTATTTGAATAAAAAATAAAAATACAATGTTTAAGTTTATACATTTATTTTATCTATTATTTACATTATCTCATCTTCGTCACTATTTAGTGGATTTATGCCTTCTAGAGGTTGTTCTTCGTCCTCAGTCTCACTATAATCACTTGACGAAGAGGTATCCGATAAATTTACAACATTTACTATAACAACAAAAACTACAACAATAACACAAACGAAAACTAAAAGAATTCCCGAGCGCGTCGTTACGTGACGTAGGCCAGTACGAGACTAAAAACCCTAGTAAAAAATAGTGATGCGAACGGTACAATACGGGCGCCATCGGGGAAGTGCAGGGGAAGCGGTCGGGGAGTCGCATTCCTAGCAGGTCCCAAGTTATCGCGCACGAGTAATACAAGCTAAAAAACTATTCGTAAGCAACTTTAGTGATGTTTCTCTGTCATTTTTTAGGAATATTTAGTGCGTGTTCACGTTTTCTATAATTAGGCATTGAAGTAAAAGATTTGCATGATTTTTAATCAGTCTAGTATATATTTGGAAGATAGGCATATTTTGATAATTTGCGGGGACAATTGGCAAAGGAAACATTATTTGTCTAAATCTATAAAAAAACGGTGGCTTTTCCATCTATCTATTTAAATAAAATTTTACACCGATTGTTGATCGAGCGAAGCGAGATCTCTAAATTAACTTTGGCAAATCGGTGTTGTATCTATGTATGTTTGTTTGTCCGAGGATACCTTTTGAAGCGTTTATCCGATCATCGTGAAATTTAGTATATAGGTAGGCAGTGATGGCACAATTTTGGTGCGACTAAATCTGCTAAAAATGTGGGATATTGATATATTGGGGTTCAAGACGGGTAAAAAAAAACAAAATAGACCTATCTGGACAAATGGCACGTGTAATTAAAGGTTTTTATGAGTGCATTTCGACCCAGTTTTTATATTTAGTTTGAGCTTTGTAGTTGTAAAAATAAAAAATTGAATTTTGGCAAAATTCACAGGGTCTACCAGTGACCCCACAGAGCTCAAATTTGGTAAGCGTGTAGCTTTAATGACACTAATATAGGCAAAAGACTAAAATCCAGAATTACTGCAATTTCACTCCAAAAAAAAAATAACCAATATACATGAACTCCCGTTATCTGTAATTTTAATGAAACTCTATGTCTAGTTAAGTGGCTTGTTTTTCGTGACACTATTTTGATAGTCGAAGATTACGAGTACTTAATAATTTTTTTGTTTTTATGGGTGACTCGCGTGATCTTAGTTCGGGGCGAACCACTATATAGTTAGCAAGTTGCAGCATTAAAATCTATATTATACTAATATTTTAAAGAGGAAAGATTTGTATTTTTGTGTAAACTCAAAAACTAATGTGCCGATTTCAAAAATTCTTTTACCATTGGAAAGCTACATTCACCCTGAGTGACATAGGTCAACAATATTAAAGTATGTTCTACAATATTAAAGAACATATCAATATCTACAAAAATAATATTATAAAGAGGAAAGAATTGTTTGTTTTCATTGAGTAGGCTCCAAAACTACTGGACCGATTTAAAAAAATACTTTCACAGTTGGGAAGCTACACTATCCCCGCGTGACATAGGCTACTTTTTACCTAACTGCGCAGAAGAAGGGTAATATTTTTATTGAAAAACTACGCGTGCGAAGCTGCGGATTGGTCAGCTAGCAGTCTATAAAGAAGTTGATAAACTCACAGCAATCCCACTATTCTTGTTTTATCACATGGTTGAATAACGGTGATGACATTTTACCGGACGCGGCTACCGGTCAGATGCATCTCTTGAACGCGGCTACTTTAAAAATAACAAACTCATCTTGAACAAAGTGTCTTCCCCATAACTAGAGACAGAGACTAACTGACCAGAGACCATTCTTACATAATTTATGGTAAAAAACTAGGTCTGAATCAAATTACACATTCGCCTGTACATGGCTAGATCGAATTACTAAGGTATTTTGTAAAATCATACACTAGGAATTAAAAAAAACTTGTAATTATTGAGGTAGGTCTATTTTCTAAGCACACGAGGTAAATATAAAATAATACAAACGCAAAGTGATTGTGTACACTATTTATAAACCACGTGGCCCATCAGATAAGTCATACCTAATAGGTACCTACCTACTACGTGTTACAAATCAAAAAAAATCTGCAGGCCTGTCAGCTTTTGTGCCTACAACTAAAAGATGAATATATATAAAAACCGGCCAAGTGCGAGTCGGACTCGCGCACGAAGGGTTCCGTACCATTGTCTATAAAAACTGAAAAATAACGTTTGTTGTATGGGAGCCTCCCTTAAATGATAGTTTTAGTTTAATTTAATTATTTATTTTTAAAGTGAATATATAACTAAATATTCTGTAAATATACAACTTTTTAAATTTTCGCGAACTATACTCATGTTTTTAATCCAGCAATGACACCCGCCCGCTTCAGTCTCTCGTGACCACGGCCGATGTAACTTGGCCGAAACGTCGAGGTTAGTCAAAATTATAATTTTGATATAAATCTGTGCGCGAAAAGACCCGTTTTGTCTTAAAAACATTCTGTGAATATATCAAGCGTCTACCTGTTGCCGATATCAACATCGAGCTAATACGAGCAAAAAAAACACGTTTGTTGTATGGGAGCCCCCCTTAAATATTTTTTTTTTCTGTTTAGTATCTGTTGTTATAGCGGCAACAGAAATACATCATCAACATCATTTCAACTTGACATTGGCATAATTAGACAACTAGCCACAGAAGCCATAAGACCAATAGTGAAGTGAGCTATCCATAGATTATTGGTCTTTAGATGATTGGTATTTATAGTTATGGGCCCTTGTATTCATATTTTCTTTATTTATTTTTATACTTTGCCTGAATTAATCGTTATTATTACTAGTAGATAGCCCAAAACTGAAATCTCGCGAGTATCCCAAAACAAAAAAAAATCTTAGGGCGACTCGCGCAACGATGCCTAAACGTATTTAGTAGCTAAATATGATTTAAGGAGTTGTCAAATAAAACAAATACGTAAAATTTAAACGTGTTTAGTCGCTAAATACGTTTAGGGATCGTTGTGCAAGCCGGCTTTAATCTTTGACTAATAAAATAGTGCAAACCCAACTAACATAACCTACAGTTTCATTCAAATTTCAGGTAACGGGAGTTCATGTAAATTGGTTCCTATTTTTTGGGGTACAAATTGCAGTTATTTTGAGTTTCAGACTTTTGCTTATATTTGTGTTACTAAAAACTTTATGCATACCAAATTTTAGCACTGTAGGGTCACTGGTGTACACTGTGAATTTTATCAAAGTTCAGTTTTTATTATGACTGATAACTAAAAAACTATAAGACTTTACGAAAAATTAAAAGGTAGTCTAAATATACTAATGAATAGCTTTCATTTGACGTCCCATTTGACCAGTTAACCTCATTTTCATTTTTTTACCCCTCTTGAACCACAACAACCCCCCAACATTTTTAGCTCATTTAGTCACACCAAAATTGTGCCCTCACTACCTATTACTCGTGCGCGATAACTTGGGACCTGCTAGGAATGCGACTCCCCGACCGCTTCCCCTGCACTTCCCCGATGGCGCCCGTATTGTACCGTTCGCATCATTATTTTTTACTAGGATTTTTAGTCTCGTACTGGCCTACGTCACGTAACGACGCGCTCTGGAATTTCTTTTAGTTTTCGTTTGTGTTATTGTTTTGTTGTTGTAGTTTTTGTTGTTATAGTTTGTGTCATTGTTTTGTTGTTGTAGTTTTTGTTGTTATAGTTTGTGTCATTGTTTTGTTGTTGTAGTTTTTGTTGTTATAGTAAATATTGTAAATTTATCGGATACCTCTTCGTCAAGTGATTATAGTGAGACTGAGGACGAAGAACAACTTCTAGAAGGCATAAATCCACTAAGTAGTGACGAAGATGAGATAATGTAAATAATAGATAAAATAAATGTATAAACTTACACATTGTATTTTTATTTTATTCAAATAGTGTAAAAAAGATTAGATAAAAAGCAACTTCCTCCCTGAGTAACATAATAAATTAGGTTAAAAAAAACAAAGACGAAGCCGCGGGCGGCTGCTTGTTATGTTCGCTTTTTTGCGGGCGGTACAAACACGCCAATATGACGTCACCGCGCTCAGGTCCCAACTTATCGCGCACGGGTAATACCTATGTATTAAATTTCACGATCGGATCAACGCTTCGAAAGTTATCCTCGGACAAACATACATACAACGCCGATTTGCCCAAGTTGATTCAGAGATCAATAACATACAAAAAAGGCTTTAACTTTGAGGTTCTGCATACAAGTAGCCAATAAGTTACTCTTGCTATATTATCCTTTAACATATCCTATGTGTCGTTATGTCGTTGGGCAATAAACATAAACACTTTCACGTATAAAGTGTCACTTAGCAATACTTAACATAAACGCTATACCTACTGGTCGATATGGTAGTGTATATAGTAGTATATAGTCAGACGAACAGATGAGTACCCGGACTTGAAAAATAAAATAAAATATACTTACTACTAATTTCATCCATATATGTATCCAACAGTAACAATCATATCAGTAACAATTAACCCTAGGTTAGTGATATAAATAGTAAATTCACCTGAATCTTTCAAGTTGATGGACGCAGGGCAGTGCATCGTAGAGCATGTTTTTAAGGTGCGTGACCTACGAGGCAATACTTTGTAACCCTCCGTCGTCCGAGACACGTTATCGGAGACCCGGATGACGAAATCACTTCCGCTAATGCGGGCGAGTCATCCACATTAGACAGAGCAAACACTCCACAAATACACCGACCTCGCCGGCGAGGTCGACGAATCCCTTTAGTCGTCGCCTACACGAGGTACAAGCACGTACCCGGGCGTTTCTCTCATATCCCCGTCCCGGCAACAGCCCAAGCCGAGGTTCGTACCTAAGTGGTGCCCTTGCGCTAGTTGCCTCATCAAAAAAATAAAATTATAGGGCTGAGCGCCTTCTGCGCTCGCCAAAAGCTCGGTTAAACTGCAACGGCCTCAGAGGCCAACAGCGAGATAAGTCCATTCGAAAAAAAAAGGCAATACTTTGTTATAGTTGGTTACCACCGATGGTTACCACTTCACATCAGGTGGGCCATATGATTTTTTCATCTCCAAGGCGTTTAAAAAAAAACAGCGAGTGTGCTTCAGACCACACGACTGAAGTAAAACTTTATAAATTGTTCAATTACAAAATTGTCCACGCGTCTGTAGATCAGTCTACGTTCATTCTTGACAGACGCAACTCGCACTCGCACATTAACGTTTAAAAATATACGCAACGTAACTCTCTATCTTTCTATCTTCACTAACTTATATCTCCCTCTCAACTTCCGTTCGCACTTTTCGTAACGCATTCACCAGCTTACTCCCCAAGTCAAGCGTGCGTAAAGAAGTTTACTTCAAAAAGCTGTCGTTCTACATTGTTTTGAAAGGCTAAGCTGGCGACATAACTCTTCACCTAGCTGTACATGTAGGTACTTGTTACGCGGTTGTAATGTACGCTAGACATACACAAACAACAATTTATTTCTGGCAACGAACCCGCGTCCTTGGCGTCGACCTTATTGCGCAACAGCGGTTTCGAAACGCACGAGCGCTCTATCCTCATGATAAAACTGATGACACTACCTGAGGAAATTATTCGCACACGGTAAGATAAATCCTAAAGCCAAAAACTTCCACATTTACACATATTTTTAGCTTAAAACTATTTCATTGTAAGCTTTACGCTCCAGGTCTTTTGGAACCACCACCAGCATAGTATTACTTTTTCGGCACTGGTTTATTAGTATACTAGCGGTTGCCCGCGACTTCGTACGTACACTACTTAATATGTAGGTAACCTAGAAATAAAGCTAAACTCGCCTTTGCAACTTGACTTGACACCCCATTTTTATCCCAAGGCAACTAACGGGATAAAATGCAGCCTATGTAGTACTCCTGGTTATAATATACAAATACGACTGTTCGCCCACTGCGCAACGGAGGTCGACTTATTTCGCTGAAATCTTATATATAGGCATCTGTGTCTACATTCAAAAATTCCTTCCTTCCTCTATCGCAAATAAATGCCTCAAACTTTAAACCATATCTGTTTAGAGTTATAAAGGTATGTTTGTAGAAAAGATGACGTGTTGATTGCATGAACATTTAACCGTCATCAAAACAGGAGCTAGTTTACTTAGAGTTAATATTTGATGATTAGTTTAGAGGTGCGTCTATTATATACTAATGCCATGTCAACACGAGGTAATTGCAATCATTTGCATTAGTAGTAACTTTTATTTATTCAGACCACCAACTAAAAAGATCTTAGAATAGGAAATAAAATACAAAACAAGAATTAGATAGCTATGGTTTTCACTAAAGATATCGTTTATTTATTAATTTTCAATAAAAACATTACCCTCCTTCTGCGCAGTTGGGTAAAAAGTAGCCTATGCCACCCGGGGATAGTGTAGCTTCCCAACAGTGAAAGAATTTTTTAAATCGGTCCAGTAGTTTCGGAGCCTATTCAATACAAACAAACAAATCTTTCCTCTTTATAATATTAGTATATAGGTAGATTAATTTAACTCGAAATCGAATCTTAGCAAAAAAACTTGTGAACGATCTGCAGCTGCAGAGTATAGTATGATGGCCAAGGTCTTATTACGCGCGATAGTAAAGGAATAGGATGCCTAATGATCATTGTGTCGGATTTGATCTGGTTCCAGAAGTTAACCATTTTCATTTCGAATGCTACATTTTGAAGCGAATTCAAAAACAAGTGATCTTACTTGGTTTAAACCTTAAAGTCTATTAAAATAACTGTTGGAAATTAAACCATTAGAAACATGTTTCTTGGTCAATGCATATGTACACACGGCTACACATCAAGCTATACTATTCCAGTATAAGCTGACCTCTCATTCTACGAAAAGCCAATGCGAGGTCAGCTTATACTGGAAATGTATAGGTTGATGTGTAGCCGTGTGTACCAACGGTAGGTATGCGAAGGTACCACAGTATTGGAAAAAGTCGACACGCAACGCAAGTATTTATTGTTTTTATGGCCATATTTTTCTGGTAATCTTACAACGCATATCACATCACACTAATATTATAAATCTATAAGTTTGGACGTTTGTTAGTTACTCAATCACGATACAATGGCTGGACCGATTTAGATACAATTTTGGTGTGTTGATAGATTATAATCTAGATTCAAACAACGCGTGCCAAGCCGCTGGCGGAAGCTAGTCAAAAATATATGTACAGAAAAACAAGAAGTATGTTTATTAGTGTGCCTACGTGATTTTCAGAAACATTTCTAGATTTCTACACCTACAATACTGTCAGTCTGTTGAAAAACAGATCCTATAGGTTGTCTTGGAAATATATCTTTCTGATATAAATACCACCCACTTCTGGCAAAATGTATCCTGTTAGTAAAGGGAATGGGATATTGGAAATTTCTGGCTGTATTCCAGACTCCCACTTAGATTAAACCCATGCATGATGACCAATGAACCATACAAAACCATAAGAGGCTGTTATAGTTCTGATAAAATCAAGACTTGGGGTATAAAATAAATATTTTCGTATTGCATTGTTTTTAAAGACAAAGAAGCCTAATCTACGAATTCACACAACTTATAAATTGGAATGAATTTAACCGTTTTAAATTGTATTTTCCTTCCTTCCTAGGCTTACGAGCTAAGACGTGTAGTTTTCTAACATGCGACAGCTGCTGGTTCGATTACCCAGTCTAACAGTCAACTAAATGTAAATGAGACTAAATGTAAAAGAGACTAAATGTAAAAGAGACTAAATGTAAAAGAGACTAAATGTAATAGAGACTAAATGTAAAAGAGACTAAATGTAAAAGAGGCTAAATGCAAAAGAGACTAAATGTAAAAGAGACTAAATGTAAAAGTTACTATAAGTTAGACGAAGCTTTTGTTGATAAAACAATATATAAATTTGATGCATTGTAGTGATTACCTGACATATATAAATTTATTATTGTTATTTTTTCTCATTATTATTTACAATTTGGCGATGCTTTTGCAGACCTTATTTTAAGTTGTTATTATTTAGAACTGTTTCTTTTTTTTATAAAAAATTATTAACTATAGGTACCTTTATGTATCTATGGATTATGTAATTATGTAACATATTTTAATTGTGTCATCTGACTTGTCCAAGCACATTTAATTTGTCAAAGGATATGAATAAATGAAAATGAATGCTTTTGTAACTGTCTACGCTACCAACTTTATTCAATGTCACTAGCATCTTATATTTTTTAAAAACAGAATACTAACCCAATGAAAAAATGTATGCCAAATCCTAATACTGAGTTGGAGCAAACCAAATCTTTTTGATCTATGGTTCTATTAAGAGTTTTGGAAGACTCCGTATCCAAATGAATGTGCGGTTGCGGAGTGAAAGTGCCCAAGCCTCTGTCTCTCGAAGGCCGACTACAACGCCGGCCAGTACTCACAAAAACATGATAACTAATATCAGAACGATCACTTATATCTTTGAAATGTTAATATTGTATCTTTATGTTTCCAACAGCAGTGAAGAAATTTGATAAGAGCGATCGCAAGAAATGAGAATTTAATTCTGATTCTGACACACTAAAATCCCGCATTGGATTGGGGTGTATTTCAATTTAAATTTCAAATAGCCTTTATTAACAAACTTACTACTACTAGTTTTACAATAAAATTGTTCATCATCATCATATCATCCGCAGGACGTCCACTGCTGGACAAAGGCCTCCCTCATTGATCTCCAGGAACTGCGGTTGGAAGTGACCTGCATCCAACGCCGACCTGCGGTTGTTACCAAGTCGTCTGCCATCTTGTAGGTGGATAAAATTGTTCGAATAGATTATTTTTTAATTATTAGATTATTTAATTAGACATTGGTTTTTTCAAGGTTGTTTTGTTTTTCAGCATAGACTTCCCCCAGAGTCTTCCATAATTCACGATCTTGAGCTGTCCTCCTCCACATTGCGCCTGTTATAGCTCTTAAGTCGTCTTCCCATCTTCGAAATGATCTGCCTCTTTTTCTCTTTCCTTCCCTAGGATAATATACCATTCTGTTACGTCCCTAGCCCATTTTTCCTGTTTACTTCGGATGTTATGGCTGGTGTATAGCGCATTAATCCTCTTCTAAAGTACTAAAGTACGATAGTCAAATTTGCAAATGTCAATAGTTTTCGTGGCATTCTCCTTGCAGCGTCCACAGGCGAGCTCAAAAAGGCTCCAACCCTCCATTAAATTTACTTCATAAAGTATACCTTATCGAGAAGAACCTTGATAGCAGCAGTACAGTACCTCTCCGAGCAAATAAGGGAATATGATTTGACGTTTTGATTGCGCTCTCCGCTCCAACAATCAATTACATAAATATGAAGTAAAAATGAGTATAAATGAATCCTGAAAAAGCATATGTAGATTCCATTTACAGGTTGAAATGCAAACTCAACCCTTCCCTCCGTTGCAAATATAAAAACACGTGTAGTGACTCATTGGAATAAAAAACATTGAAACTCCAGGTTTTACCTCTCATTCATAACAAACTTAGCAGTTTCCAGAAAAATCTTTAATTTATTAAAAAAGATTCCTAAATTAGAAATAATGTGTATAAGGTTATACTAACGACACATTGCGTAAGTTTCATAATTTATTGACTAAATAACCTTAGTTCTTAAATCGATTTTCTATTTTAAGTGCCAGCAATGTATACTTACAAAACAATTTCCTCCCACCAATCAATATGTAGCTGTATCTACTAAATCCATTTCTGTGTGAATGTTATGTGTCAGTGATTTATTTTCATGCCCCAATTTCTTTATAAATCTGGTAAAAGTAACACAGCATGGTCTAGTCCTCTTTTAGAATGGAAAATAGAACTTACCTGTGGTTTCTGTTTTGTTCATCATTTTGTGTCATGCTCATGACCTGTAACGTGCGGGAAGATAAAAGTAAGTACGTCTTAAGGAGCATTTATCTCTCACGATACCATAGTAAAAGCCGAAATCTATGGAAGAAATCTAAAGAAAAATCTAAATATCAGCGCTTTTTGGAAATTAAAGATAATTTAGCCACCTATTATAGATAATTTATACCATTATTGCGTTTGACTTGGGTTTGCAATGTAATTTCTAATAAATTATTATTTATATTATTTTTAGGATTTTAGGTAAGATATAATATATATATATATATATATATATATATATATTATATCTATATATATATATATATATATATATATATATATATATATATATATATATATATATATATATATATATATATATATATATATTATAATTAGTATGTTAAGTTTATTATTATTTTCTCATTTAGTTATTTAGGGTATGTATTTATAGTTTCTGTGTGTCTGTTTTTTTTTTCTTTTTTTTTTTTGTAGCTTTGAAATACCTTTTTTCCTGTGTCACGCCTTTCCTTCTTTTAGCACGACCAGGCTGACTGGTAGATTAAGTCATATTAGCATTTAGTCCTCCTAGCACTATTCTGTTTTGTGTGAAAGTATTAAATAATAATAAGAAATAAACTTTCAAAATAAAACAAAACTAAGAAATGGCCAAACAAAAAACGTCACACAGTTATCAACTCGCCGACCGAGTCACTGTATTACGTGCCCGCGCAAAAAAAAAATTTCTTGACTACCGTTATCAGACCAATAAATTGATTTGACGACATCATTTACTGTTACATTTGCATACATTAAAATTAAATACAGGCTTAAAATATACTTCAATGTAATTTTATTAAATACTGATCGGTTGTCATGTCAATTATGGACGTGGATAAATACTGTAGGCTTGTTGATGTGATAACTATTATCAATGTTGAAAACGTGCAATTGTGAATAGTTCGAGTAAGTATTATTGAGAATCCGGATGTAAATAAATAAATGCGGCAAGCACAGAACCAATAATACTGTTAATGTACAGAAGTTTCACTATGGTAACAAACTACGCAAATAAAGTTACCAACTTTTTTCAAACTTTTGCGATCACTGTACATAATTACTGATTGAAACGTTATCAGAGTCCATCCGTGACCACGGCTGTTGCAACACAGCCGAAACGTCGGGATAACAAATAAAAAAGGTACATACGCGATAAATACCCGTTTTAATCAGTAATTAAATTACGAACTATTATGTAACTGTGTGTATCAGATTTTCTTTGGTAAAATGGTTCTATAGTCTAACTTTTTATTAGCTGCAGTAAAATGACGTTTCTAAATGTCATTCCGTAAAATAATGTTGCAAGCCTAATCTCAATAGGGATGTGATTCAGTTCACAAAAATTAATTAAATAACATTATTATGACGTTTTTGTTTCATTTTGAATGTACCTCCCTATACTTCCACTAAAAAAGATCAATCCTCTAGTATAGTAATAATAATAGGTTAAAAAAATACATTACAACTTAATATTAAAACTCAAAAAAAAAAACCAAACTGATTATTCATTTATGATTCACTCATTTAGCTACATCCCTATTTATTTTTCTTCAAAAACCGGCAACCCACAAAACGTCATTTTACTGCAGCTAATAAAAAGTTAGACTTTAAAGCCTGCTTTTCAAGAGCTATGTCTGGGCGCTTGTAAGCCAAGCACTGACGTGACGGACCGTAACTCTTTAGTCGCTGGATCTTCAAAAACTAGGCTTTACTCCACTATAGCTACCAAAGCAGGGATCTAAGCGATTCCTTCAGATACTGGTTCAGGGTGCTTAAAACATACTAAATTCTCACTTTCTAGACTCACCTTTCTGAAGGATCGCTTAGGTTACCCACGCTCTCTACACCTCATTTAGTGACTAGACTAGACTAAAGCAGTATTTTTTTGCCAATGTATTGCTGGGGTAAAACGACCGAAAGACAAAGAAAGCTCATTGGACGTTGAAAGTGACATAAGCTCGCAAACTCTGCTTGCTGAGGGCGAATCGCGAGCTCTACAATTACCGAGCTGAGTGGCCGGAGGGGCATTCCGCA